>CM062297.1:474133203-475568703 GCA_031216915.1 Pictodentalium vernedei | reverse complement strand
ATTAAAAGTTTAACTGTTGGCAGATTCGAGACTGCCCATATGGGTATGGTCGGAATAATTTTAATTTTCATAAAATCACTGAATATTGATAAGCGTGCAGTGGTAGTTTGGAATAGAATATCCGAAAATGTTTTCGAAATTCGGATTCACGGTTCAATTCCAAGAATTTTTTCTGTGATAAGGTTGCTGTAAAGTTTAACGCAATCCCTGTCTCAGATGCATAATGGTAGATGCCGTCGAAAAAAACTAATTTTTTCAGAATTTTGTAGGTTTAAGTGACAATTTACTCCATTCCAAATTCATTGAACACTGAATGTTTTCTATGCCTGCATGCAGCAAGCATAGCATGACAACTTCTGTTTTATATGTCATTATCAAAAGTTTAACCCTTGGCATATTTAGGAGTTCCTATGTGGGTATAGTCGGAATAATTGCTATTTTCGTAAAATCAATCCCTGAATATATTGGTAACCGTGCAGTGGCCTTTCAGTGGTGCTACATGAAGCCGCAAATATTTAAGGTTGAAAAGTTCATCAAATAGACAAATATAATACCTAACTCAGCCGGTGACAGGTAAATAATGAATGGAAAAGTCGTTGAGTTGAGAATAAAGTAGGGACGAATCATTCCCTCGGTTTCCACCTGATCCACGGTATTTCCATGCGGTCTCAGCACTTGACAAAAATACTAAACTGTCCGGCAGGGACAGTAGGAAACATTCTGAGAATTTCAAGTTGCTGCCTTGCATGATCGGGACATAATTGGAATATATCCGACATTGTATCTGTCGGATATATTCCAATTATGTCCCGATCACTTCACCCTGACTGTCCGCATAGGGGCTCCATGACGCCGTGTACTAAGGCATACTGCACGTCGATGGTGCGCATGTCTTCAGCCAATCTAACCCTGCCTGTGCTACAGATGGAGGCACTATGTTGGGGAGCTGGCAGCTACTCGTCATTGCTCTGTGATTCTCTCTGGGTACTCTGGCTTCCTCCACCCATACAACTGTCACCGACATAATATGACCTTGGCTGTTAATGTGTCGTTAAAACCTAATAAATAAATAAATAAATCCAGTACCAGTTTTGCTGGTACAAATATTAGTACAGTCAGACAAAATTCATTTTTTGATTAATTTCATACTTTTCTGTACTCACCTTCCTTGAGTAAGTTTGGTGGTATACCTTTTCAATCTCAGATTTAACCCTCAAGCAAAATGAGAGTGAGAATAAGTGTACCATTTGGAAATAGCCAAATTATCCAACTTTGGTTACTCTCTACTATCATTTTGGAATGGGTTAATTTGAGACACTTTGCTTTGCTATATGCAGAGATGTTTAATCAATAAATCCGGCTTTAGTTATGTTCTGGGACTTAATGAAACATGTGCTTTGGCCACTTAAAAATAGCACTGTCTGCAAAAAATGACTTGGAGTGAATACTCACTTGTCCAAAAACAAAAAGGAAAGAGCTCTTTGAGCATTTCATAACTGCTTTCAAAAATCAATGGGGAACAAATTTTGTGTTATATGTTTTGGTGTTCCGTGTTATCCAACACCAGTTTGGCCGTAATATACAAAGATGAATACCGCCAGGAAAGAAAGCACATTTTCTCAGTGGTAGAATGTTTGTCTTCTATGATAGAGGTCCCGAGTTTGATCCCTATCTGGGCCGACCCACGTAATGTCCTTGGGCAAGGCACTTTATCCCGGTTGCCAACATGGGGACACGATGATGCCATGTACTAAGGCGTACTGCATGTCAATGGTGCACATGTCTTCAACCGCTGGCACCCTGCTTCAGCGGAGCTTGAACTTAAGTAGAATGTTGAGCTGACAGTTGCTCATCGATGCCCGGTGGTTCTCTCTGGGTCCTCCCACTTCCTCCACCCGTAAAACTGTCATGGTCATGATTAGCCATGGTGGATAAGTATGTGATTGCAAACACCAATAAATAAATACCGTCAGGGAAACCGTCTGTGAAATCCTTCTGTCAATAAATAGCAAAGTAGTAATGTAATACAAGAAATATTAACAAGCTGTTCAATATCCCTTTAATCAACTCATTTTGACTTGAAACGTACCCATCACTGTGTATACTAGCTCTCTAGATGGTTTAAACCATATCAACTAAACAACTAATTTGTGTGTGACAGTAACTCATATTTCATTGTATCTGAAAGAGATATGTTGGAAAAATTGTGAAATCATGGAGTAGGAAGCTTACCCTCGTTTGTTGACAAATCCCACACATTCACAAACAGACAGAATGATAGAGAATAAATTAATTATTGATATTTAAGGTCACTTTCAGCATCTACAGCTATATCATGACCATAATATAGGTATTTATTCAAGTCCAGGTATTCATTGCATAGGCGTACAGGGCTATTTTTCAGGGGGGGGGGGGGGGGGATGAACCCTTTTAGTCCAAAAAAGTTGAATCTCAGGAGGAAATGCCAAATGTGGGAAAGGGGGGGGGGGGGGGGGGGTCTCCCTCCCATTGAGTACCTGGAGAGAACCACCGAGCAATGGCAAGCGACTCAGACTCCCCAACATACTAACTCCACAAAAGCAGGTTTAGCATTGGTTGAAGACAAGTACACCCTCAAAGTACCCTTAGTACACATCGCCATCATGCCCCCCCTCCACCCCACCCCCCACATGGGAAATTAAATTGGGATGAAGTGTCTTGCTCAAGGACACAATGTGGTTGCCACAGGCGGGATTCGAACCGAGGACTTCTTCGATTGCAACAATCATCTCTATCTTCTGAGCCACCGTGCTCCCATAATATGCAGTAATAGAACTCTTTATATGTACTTGTGTGATTATAAATGAATAATATTAACGTGGATACGGTTCCACTGAATCAACTTGTACACTATAATGGTCAGTTTATTTGCTACTTCTAAGTGATGAGATAGGAAAACAACATTTTGTGTGGAAAACCAAAATGTTTTGTGGTTATTTCTGGCAACTAAATTGGCCGAAATTTTCTGGCATATTGGCTGAAAAATCGGCTCCTTCCTGACTCAGGGGTGGGCTGGGGCACAGTCCTTCATGAAACCCTGGCCCGTACACCCATAATTCATATGTACTAATTTTTTCCAAGGCAGAAAGGACATCGCTTGTTTTGCTTTCTATGAAAATATTCTTTAATTATTGAAGGGCAAATTTTGTGTTAAATATTTTGGTGTCCTGCTGTATCTCAAATATCTGTTTTGGCTGTATAAAAACAAACTAGTAGCATCACAAAAACTTTGATTTCCACTAAATTTTCTGTTTTCAAAACTTATCGATAGTTTTGTGTACAATACAGTTTGCCTTTTCACGTTAAAAAGTTGGGAAAGCCCGTAATTTGTCCAACAAATTACAATTCTCTAGTTTTATTTTATTTTTTGTTTTTGTAATTATTTCTTTGATATCAAAAGTTCATGTTCTTGGTTTGTTGTATGTTTTAGGCCTCACAATCTACAAAATAGCATGGGTGGTGATGTATTTCGTCCCTTGAGTGCAAGGCTTTGCAATGCTAATGCAATTCAAAGCCTTGATGCACTCAACGGACAAATTTATCAGTTTTATTAACTTGGGTAAAATATCAGACATAAACCATTTAATTTTTATTTTTTTAAGTTTGCATTGGTTATAAAAAAGAGAGCATGCAGCAGCCAAGAGAATCCTGCGGGAGGGCCTGAGAAACATATTTTTTAACTTTTTTAGGCCTTGCACAAAGAACTGAAAATTCAACAGCATACAAAATCATTCCTTCCTCCTATAATCTTACTTTCATAATGTTTGGAGTCTATTTCACTCATAATCAAATCTGTAATTTTCTTAAGGTACATTTCCTTTGACAAATTGACCCCAAAACCTATGGTGGGCCGTGGATGGGAACAGAAAATATGATTTACAGTAAAATTCTATTAATTGAATAGCCACATTGCCAATAAAAAAACATGCAATTAAAAGGAATATTTGGCTCTCCAGAATTTGGTTAATTTATTCTGACATAATGCAAATTTATTTTATTTATCTCCCAAATGGGCTTTTGTTTTTTTAGTTCCACAAATCAACATTTACAAAATTTGTTTTTTGAAACTCAGAAGCAGATTTGTACTATAATGGTAGTAATTGCTTTTTGAAAGTGCAATGATGTGAGTTTTTCAGGGTGTGTTTTGTTAAGTTTTGCATTACAATATGCTATACTGGATTGGTGGACTGTGATATCAAATTTACCCACATTTTGCAAGGCAAGATCGATCATCCCCACTTCAGAAATACATGCCTGAAAAGAGTCAGACACAGCTACATAATAGGTATACATCAGGAGTGACATCCCAAATATCATGGGGATTGTTATTTTCAACTGGTTAAATGACATCATGACTTTCTGAAAAGTGTTGGAAGTCAGCTTAGGTCCTCATCGGCACCCAAATTAACCCCTTGAACATGAGAGACTGCTATTCCGAAACAGGAACATGATACATTATTATTTCATTAGGCAGGATGGTTGCTCAGTGAATGTGTGGGGGTAGACCAATCAATATTTTCAACATGTAGCCCCAAGGCTGCATGTTGAAAATATTAATTGGTCAACCCCAAATAATGAATATGGACTCTTCCAACTGCTGCCATTGAACTGACATGGTACATACCACCAAGGGTTAAATTACAATACTTTATAGATGATTGTTATGTCTTCTAGAGTGTTACACAACATACAGAATCTGCAGTGACAAAGTAACTTGGCTAAGATTCCAAGTGGATTTGATGTGTAATAGTGTTACATTTTACCACTCATTTAAAAATTGGTAATGAAATCTTGGGACTTGCTATTCCATTTTACCCTGTGTAGAAAAAAACTACCACTCAAATGTATTGGAACAAAACACACCTTGTGATATTAAATCTACTATAGAATTAAACTTTTTCTGTGTTAAACACTAAGGTGCAATGCCAGTCGAGAAGAGTTTTACTAACCCAAAACCATAAAAATTGAAAATTCCTAAGTCTCAAAACTCTAGTAAAAATGATTGGACAAAACCTGTTACTTGTGAATATCCTTCCCCTATGATGCTCCATCAGCATACCAAAGATCCTTCAAATCAGACAAGCACGGACCAAGAAACAGAGGTCTAAAGTTGTTATGGACAGACAGATGGATGAACAGACGAATGGATGTATTCACGAACAGATACCCCCCACCCCACTGCTATATCCCCCGCAAACTTTGTTTTGGCAGGGGATAATCAAATTTATTAGTCCAGTACAGGAGTAAAACAGAAATTTTTCTGCTACCAACTGCCTGTTGAGATGCGTGTGCTGCTGGTGAGATACCTGGGTGAGACAGATCTATATTATCCACCCCAGATTAACATTGTCATTTGAATATTTAATGATAGCCAGACTATTCCATCATTGTCTGCGGTTTGCAAATCAACATGGCTCTTTGCTTCAACTGACACAGCAACCAACCCCACCCCAACACCACTCAGAGATGACTTTTAGTCAGCCATACCCCACATGATTTCAAGAGTGATGTCAATGGAAAGTCAGCTGTTTTAACTAGTCCTGTGCTAGAAGCCACTATCATGACTCTATTGAAAAGTGCTGACAGCTGCTACCTTAGTGGCTGTACACTGCATGCATTAGCTTGATATTTGCTCAGTAGTAAAAGAAATAATGTTTATATGCAATTGTCTTGTTATAATTTATTGGAGAGTGCCAAGAGGCACTCCCCAATAAATTGTAACAAATCAACAATTTATCAACAAAATCTTGCTAAACTAAGGCTCTCCTTGCTGCAAATCACCTTTGCAAAATAATTCAGCAGTCTACCAGTTAAATCACTAAACATTTAACCCATCATTGTTGTAAGCTAATGCACAATTTTGTAGTAAAAACCTGGTGTATATACAGAACGTTTTGATGCCCTTTTCCAAATATGCAATTCATTTTTCTCCAGTTGGTAGAACAGACATTTTTTATTGCATGTAAAGTATTTGGACTGCAATGACATTGTAGTGTGTGGTGGGAGAAAAATTATCAAGTTGTGGGAAGGTCGGATGGGTACATCTCATCCACAGGAGAAAGATACCTTCCCCCTCTGCAGAGATTTTCTGATAGCACACCAAGACATGCCAGGATAATAATAATCTCTGACTTGTTATCTATTCAGTAGATAAATATGTGTTACCACCACTGTTTGATGGAGAAACTTGTATCAAGCCGAGATGGTGTTCATATTAGGTACCATGGCGAGCCCTTTAGGGTGAGTTGCATTACATAATAGGAACACCATCCAGGCTTGATACAAGTTTCTTGATCAGCACAATAGTGGTGATGACAAATTTATCTTACCATATCGGAAACCCACTAGGTGGTAATAACCAATTTATCTCACAATAGTCCTCCCTTTCTTTACTTGTTCTCATATATTTTGACAACCATTCAGTATTTATGAATCGATTTTTTTATGAATGAAGATTATGATGCCATCATGGTATTACATCCTTGAGCTGTGCTTGACATAATCCCCATTCAATGTTCTACATGTACTATAACCGCTTTAATTTATAGCAGTTTTTCAGATGTGTGTTTCTTTGTTTTATTTTTCAGCTTTAATGCATGGTACGCCTATATAAAAACATCATCCTGGCAAAAAAGCTGATCTATTTTGCGGAGTTGGTGATTTATTTATCATTTAATTACTGTTATCAAAACGGTGGTCATGACTTGTGTAATCAGTTTTTGAAGAGTGTAGTTGAAAAATGTTCTCTTTCTGATTTGAATTATGGCATTGCGGTTGCTGCCTTCATATTTCGTTGAGAAATTTTCACTTGTATTCTTGTTGTAAGATAGAAACACATACCTCCAAGTATGACATTGAGACTTTGTAAATTAAATCATCACTGCTTTTGTCCATTTCAAGAAAGAGGTCATTAAGTGCTCGAACCATAACTCCAGGATCATTATCTGTTCCCAGCATAGTGTATGTCTTTCCAGCTCCTGCAAGAATGTTTCAAACATATTCAGAAAATTATTAACAAACATAGAGAATTTTTAACAATTAAAGGCCTATTTCTGTCTTTTACAACCTCAAAACAGTTGACCATAACATGCCATCATGGGGAGATTCTGCTTACAATAGGCATAATATCTAGACAGTGGTTTCCAGTTACAGTCTTGACTACCTGTTACGACAGCCAAAACTTGACTAGAAATCACTGCCAAGCTACTGGTACTTTTTAAGGCTGGTGGGAATTCAGGATAATTGTCCAGTCACTTAACCCTTTACCTAACACGAAAAGCAGACAACACTAGCAAACAAAATTCTTGAATAACTATTTTTTTTCATTTTTTGTCTCAAAAACATAGGTTATGACCCCTCATTGGAACAAGCTTGATGAGCTCATTCCATCGAGGGATTATAGCCTATGTTTTTGAGACAAAAAATGAAAAAAATAATGAAAACTAATTGCCGATTTTTTAGAAGAGTGTTGGCTGGTTTTGGCCATTACGTTGGGTAAAGGGTTATGGGTTAAACTGTTCTTTCTTTTGGGTAAATATAAATCAACATAAAATTTGTAAATTAATTAACATGACTTGCAGACATCTGCAGTATTTTTACTTACAGTGCTCTGATCACAAAAGTGGACAGAGAGTTTCAACAGGATTATGATTATTTATTTATTTGTGTTTAAGGTCTCATATTTCTGCACAATGGCTAATCGTGACTGCAACATGGATATGAAATCCTTTTCAGCCAACAACATTTTTACCTATTTTAAAGGACTTCCACCCCAGGCATGGGTAACCAGGCCCTATTTTATTAGTAAAATGGAGCTTGTGTACCACAGTAAACAAGCAATGCTTCACTTCCTGGGGTTCCCACAGGGAGGACTGCAGCTAGGTATGATCCAATCAAAATTCTCTGTCTGTTTTTATTTCCACAAAACTGTAAAATCTCACTTGTTAAAAAATGAAATGCGAGAACATTGAATCTCAGATGATTCTTCAATTCATTTTTCTTAATTCAGATTTAACCCTTTACCCAATGCAGGCAATATCAAAATTTATTATCTTAAATATTAATTTAAAAAAAAAAAAATTCAACGAAAAAAAAACATGTGACACCTTAATGGAACAAACTCGATGAGCTTGTTCCAATGAGGGGCCACATTATATGGTTTTATTGAAATATTTTGAAAAAATTGTTTTTGTTTTTTTTTTAATTTGTTTATTACGTGGGCAGATGCAACCAATTTATTAAGTAAAGGGTTAATTTCACACTATTTTGTTCATGAAATCTCGACCCACTGGAGTGAATGTGTTGCGACTGGATCTTGATCTGATCAATCTGACTGCTGAAAGTTTTGTGATCACAATGCTGTAGATAACTAAAATTAATCATTCTGCTTCCAAAATATAGCTTATGTTTCCATAGGGACAATCGTAAAGTTACATTTTTGAAGCAAAAGATCAAACAAAATTTGGAGGATGTTTTCAGGTAGCGCACTGGGTATAGATCCCAAATTCATTAAGTAAAGGATTGTCTTAAGGGATAAAGATTGACTAAATGCCCTGACAATATGCAAGGCTGACCAATTTATTTTTTTTATTTTTATTTTTTCTCCAAAACATAGCTTATGAAGTCTCACTAGAACAAGACATCCAATAAGATAGTTAAACACATGCGATGGATTGAATACTGAGTTCTGGAAGAGAAATTTGTTTTAGTTATTTAACTCTTAGCATGTTGCAGATATTCCTGCCCAGCACCAAGTTTCTCTTGTCTCTGAAATTAGTATAATTTGTGCATATTTAATCATATTGTCTCCTTGTAAAGGGAATGGATTTTTCACCAATGATTTATTGTGATGCATTTAGTTTTATTTTTCATCAAATCTAGCCATGGCTGCTTTAAAGCAGCCATGACTAGATTTGATGAAAAATATCTATAAAATACTCATCGGGTTAAGAGTTAAGAATAGATATTGCTACTAAAAACTGCAAATTATGCTATTTAATGAATTAATGTCAATTCTAGCTAGCAGATCTATATCTAAGAAACATAAAATGTTTTAAGATGCAGAATTCCATTTGTACACCTCCCTTGACTGTAAATAATCCAACTCAAGTTCTCTGTAGTCATAAATTCCTACTATAAATCACTATTTGGAGGGATTTTTAATACTTTTCAATGGGAGCACGGTGGATCAGTGGTTATGGTATCGGACTTCAAACTGAAAGGTTGATGGTTTGATCCCCGTTAGGAGCAACTGCACTGTGCCTTTGTGCAAGGCACTTAATCCTGATTGCCCATGAGGGGCACGGTGGCGCCATGTACTAAGATGTACTGCACTTTGATGGTTCACTTGTCTTCAACCAATGCTAACCCTGCTTGTGTGGAGTTAGTATGCTGGGGAGTGTGACAGTTGCTTGGTGGTTCTCTCTGTGTACTTCGGCTTCCTCCACCAGTAAAACTGTCTGACACGAGGTAACACTGGCTGTCAAAAGTTCATTAAACCCCAGTAAATAAATAAATACTACTTTACAATTAATATTTGGAGGGCTTTCACTACTTCTCAGTCTAAAAAATCCATATTTCAGCTAGATTCTAGACATGTTTCGAAAAATCCACTAGTGCCCTGTCTGAAATTACCAACTTCTTCCAATTTAGAGCTTCAAATTTCCAACTATTGTAAATTTGACGAAGAGGGTGTGTGGGGGCTGTGGTGGGAGAGGGTGAGACACCCACTCCACACCTCACCTGTGGCAACATCCCTGGCTGTTGAAAATGTTGTTAAACCCTTATCAACAAATAAACGAATATAAAAATGTGCTTATTTACCTTTTATGTACACATATGTAGATGGGAATGAGTGATTCTTAGAATTTTTGAGTAATATACCTAGATTCTTACAGTCAATTGCAATTAATACATGTGAGGATATCCTACAAAATTACTGGGCATGGAAAGCTTGATTTTTCTGTCATTCGACAATACACAATTATTGGTTGATTCTGTGGATGGGTTTGGGCGGGGTGGAGCTGTCAGGATACAGACAATTGGCTTGCAGACATTTGCCACAATAGCAGAGTGGAAATTTGCCCGAATGGACAAATGCCACGATTGCTAAATTTAAAACCGGACATTTGCCCCGGTAAGATGATCAAGTCCAGTAGATTGTCACCTTGTGAGGCTTGAAAGGCATAGTTACTAAGATGGCATCTTAGGTGACTTCTCTATACCATAATACCAACAGCTTTTATAAGCCTCAGTGAGATAGTGAAACCTACTGAAGAATACTCACATAACCAGCATCTTTCATGTTAACCCTTTACCTAACATGAAAAGCAGACAACACTTGCAAACAGAATTCTTGAATAACTAATTTTTTGTCTCAAAAACATAGGTTATGACCCCTCTTCTTTTGTGAATAGCGCTGGCCGTTTTTGACCGTTACATTGGGTAAAGGGTTAATGTAAACAGTAAACAGTTTCTTTTACATAACTGACAAGTTTCATACATAAAGAGTTTCACCATTTAACCCTATTAAAACATGATTGCTAATCACCTGATCAATAGTTGAATTGCCGGAGACGATCAGAAGCCACCACAACTATCAAAATGGACAAGAATAAAGATATTTATTTCATACGAGATGAGAATAATCTTAACAGTGTCATATAAACGTTGAAAAAACCACACATATACATAACTACATAACTTTGTTGTATAGAAGTAGGAAACATGTTTTAATTCTTTTCCATAAAGCCTTCCGGCTTTTCGGATGTAACACTGGCATATCGTTTTGCACGGGATACCGTTCCACCTCACTTCAAAGCATTGAACTTTGCAGGTCACACACACTATAAATGCCCAGCTCAATTGGGAGTAGTTGTCTTTTTATTTTGAGCAACTTACCGTTCCACTTCGATCATGTCATCATCTGAGTCCGACAGTAGTAGCAGTAGTACTGATAGTAATGAGGCTTATAAAACTTTGACTCTCGTTGATTCGAGTGCTGATAAAACACCTCTTTGCTCCGATGGAGAACTTGTTAATCTGTTTGCATCTGATGATAGCAGTGGCCAATTCAGCGGGTATGGCTCAAAACATAACTTGCAAATCACCATGGATGAGGTCGTTGACCCACCCAATGTTCGTGGTGATAGTTGGGAGGAGGATGTAATCCTCTCCACACAGGCAGGACCCAGTCGTTCTGTGAAACGCAAAACAGCATCACGTTGTGATCGGGATGTTTTTAAAAATAAATTTCAGGCTAGGCGCACGTGTGCGGAAGTGACCAAATCGAAAGTAACACAAGTCTCTGTTACAGGCGAAGAAAATAATTTGTCAGCGCCGGCTAAGAAACAAAAGAAATCTTCCCATAAGACTCACAAGAAGTCAAAATCAAATAAAACTACTGCTAATAAAAATTCTGATCCGAAATCTGTAACAAATAGTTCAGAACCAAACTCTGCACTGCATGACCTCTTTGGCTCAGACTCTGAGGACAAACATGGATCTGTGTCCAGTGATGACTCAAATGAGCAAAATTCTGATCCTTATAGATCGGATGATGATAGTTTATCAGAGGACGATTTTTTGACCTTACCGAAATTGTTTTCGGATGACTTTAAATATGGGCAGGAGGTGAATTACAAAATAGCTGACTTTGCTAACAAAGCAACCACAAGGAAATTGGATATAACTGAAATCATCACCAAACATCCTGTTCCACGCAATTGCAAACTCATATCAGCGCCAAAAATCAATAATGAATTCTGGCAGCAGTTTGATGGTCGTACCAGGACACGTGATTGTCAATTACAGGAAACACAAAAAATTATGGCACATGCTATGACACCACTTTTAAAGATGGTAGACGACTTAAAGGAGATAAAACACTCTGCTGAGTCTTCTAAACACATGAAATTGAATAAACACTTTAAGGACCGTTTGGATCATGCTAAATCAAAACTGACTGATGGCATCACCCTTATTGGGTCAGCTATTCATGATGTCTCTGTAAAATGTCGACTCCTGATACGACCAACATTTAGCAACCCTTTTAAGGCTTTATGTGTCCCTGATAGGCCAATTACTTCCAATCTATTTGGTGACAATCTCTCCAAGGAGATTAAGAAAGCAGGGGAGGACACTCGTGTTACGTTACATTTCCCCCCAGGGGTAGGGGCTTCAGAAATAGAAATTCTGGACATTTTTTAGGCAAGCGCCCGCCATACAATCAAAATCATCGGCCTTACAACAACCAGTACAACCAAGGTCGTCAACGATGGTCCGAAAGGTCATCAAGCTACCGGAGGCCATACAGAGGAAACCACCGGTTCACTTATCAACAGGACTGAAAGTAAATGTAAGTATGCTAAAACCTGGCGGCAGAATCAGACATTTTCTCTCAGAATGGAAGCAACTTACTTCTGATAAATGTATCTTACAAGCTGTGACTGGATATGACATAGAGTTTGTGTCTTCACCCCTTCAACATCGACCTCCTTCTCCACTTAAATTTTCCTCTGCATAATCAAAACTTGTGGAATATGAAGTACCAGTATGTGAACTGCTTGACAAAGGGGCTATTATAGAATGTTATCATAAACCAAATGAGTTCATTTCCAATATTTTCTTACGAGAAAAGAAAAATGGGAAAATGAGACCAGTAATCAATCTGAAGTCTTTCAATCAATATGTTGCATATGCTCATTTTCAAATGGATACATTACGGTCAGCCTTACACTTGATCAAAGTCAATGATTTTTTCACATCTCTTGATCTCAAAGATGCATATTTCAGCATTCCAATCTGCAGGAAGAGCCAAAAGTATTTGAAATTCTCCTGGAATGGTGTTCTTTATAAATTCACATGCTTACCTTTCGGCTTGGCCTCCGCACCTCGATTGTTTACAAAAATAATGAAACCATTTTTTTCCTATTTACATAGTCAATCCATCAGATGTACTTATTACATTGACGATTCTCTCACCATTAACCAATCAGAGAAGGGTGTTCCTGACGGCACGCACGCTATGTCAGATCTTTTCAACAACTTAGGGTTCCAAATTAATCTCGAAAAGTCTGTTTTAGAACCTACAAGGGAAATTCAATATCTCGGCCATATCATCAATTCCAGAACTTTCACCATTTGTCTTCCGTCTGACAGGATTTCAACCATTGTGTCCACGTCGGAAGCTGTTTTAAATGTAGATCGACCGACTATTAGAATGGTCGCACGACTCATTGGTCTCTATACAGCAGCTTTTTTGGTAATACATATAGGTCCTTTGTACTACCGAGCTCTTGAAAAAGATAAAACTGCAGGTTTGTCACAGTACCAGTCATACTCTCATGTCATTCAGTTATCACAAAAGAGTAAGAATGAAATTTCTTGGTGGATTAGTCATGTTAGCTTACTGAACTAATTCAGGTTTCTTCACCTGATCACACATTACATACTGACTCTTCATCTTTTGGCTGGGGTGGTATCTTAGATACCCGATGGGCTAATGGCCAGTGGAGCCCCACAGAACAAAAGTATCACATCAATGTTCTCGAACTTCTGGCAATTCATAAATCCTTGCTTCACTTAGCCAGTCATTTGACCCACTGCCACATATGTGTCAGGACTGATAACACTACTGCTGTTTCTTACATCAATAAAGTTGGTGGCAGAAAGGACAGCCTCTTCACTGTTTCAAAAATCATATGGCTCTGGTGCTCGACTAGACATATACACATATCGGCGGTTCATGTCCCCGGTAAACAAAATTCACTTGCCGACTCTCTTTCTCGTGAAGCACGTCATTCCTGTGAGTGGAAACTACATCCCAAAATTTTCCGCACCTTATGTGACATATTTTTTTAACCCACCATAGATCTGTTCGCTTCGCGACGAAACTACCAATTACCCCTGTATTGTAGTTGGTATCCTGATCACAATGCCTTTGCAATAGATGCATTTTCTTTTTCATGGATGAATCATTCACCTTTTCTTTTTCCTCCTTTCAATCTCATTGCCAAAGTTCTTGCAAAGACAGAGGAAGAAAAGGTCGGTCAAGCAATCATCGTTGTTCCCTGGTGGACAATTCAACTTTGGTTTCCCAGCTTGTTACAGTTGATGACCAGTCGACCAGTAAAATTACCACAGAGCAAGAGGCTTCGGGTGAATCCACTCACAGGCAAGCTGCACCCATTGCTTCCCAAATTAAAAATGATCGCTTGTACTATATCAGGCAATACTTTGCAAAGAAAGGCATTTCGAAAGAGGCTTCGGACACAATCCTTTCTTCCTGAAAAAAGTCAACAACTAAACAATATGGGTATGCCTGGAAAAGGTGGTGTTTGTGGTGTGACCAACAAAAAATTAGTTCTGTTCAACCCACTGAAATTGAGGCTTTAAATTATCTTTCTGCTTTGGGACGAAATAAATCTTATAGTGTTGTGAATACACACAAATCAATGTTAGTTCAAACTATGCTTGCTATTGGTAGATCTGAATTTTCAAACACCCCACTTCTTACCAGATTTATGAGAGGGTTCTTTAATAAACACCCCCCAACACCAAGATATCATGAAACTTGGAATGTTTCTGTGGCATTACGTTATTTGAAAACACTTTATCCTCTGAAAGAGCTTTCTCTCGAAATTTTAACTAAAAAATTAGCCACTCTCATGGCTCTTGTCTCACCCCAGCGGGCACAAACCTTCACTTCATTGGATATCAATTACATGCAACAGACAGCAAATGGCATCAAATTTGTAACTTCTACCCTTCAGAAAACATCTCGCCCAGGGCATATGTCTTATCATGTCAACCTTTTTAAATACACCGATAAGAAGATTTGTGTAGTACACACTTTGAAAGAATATATCACAAGGACAAAAGACATAAGAAAATCTGATACACTATTTATTTCTTTCAAAACTAAAAAATCAGTCTCTACATCAACATTTGCTCGTTGGGTATGTGATTGCATACATAAAGCAGGTATTAAAAGTTCATTTAAGGCACATTCTGTACGAGGAGCTGCAACATCAGCCGCTGCTCGGAAAGGTCTCCCTTTAAATCAGGTCTTACAAGGTGCTAACTGGCAGTCAGCTAAAACCTTTCATGGTTTTTATTTCAGGGATGTTGGCCATTCAGAGGCACACTTTTCCAATACTCTCTTGTCGTCTTGATGGTGCATTCTGCTGGTTGCGATACTTTCCCTGGACATCCAGATTCCACACCAACACTACACTTGTACCTGTTGTATAGACAATTTTTTCGTATACTCAGCTATTATCAATAGTGAAACAAAATTCAAAGTCTCTTTATCTGTTTCTTATTATTTATGACCCATTTCATATGGTGTTTTTTCCAAAAACATCCTCGCATTTGCCAAATGTACAGTGTTTTATGCACAATCTCTTCGATGGGTTGGCATTCCATGTACTCATTTTTCTTGATAAAAAGCTTTGAAATCATGCCAGTGTTACATCCGAAAAGCCGGAAGGCTTTATGGAAAAGAATCCCCCACCTCATCCAAGCCATCCAAAGGATGTGATGGATGAGGGGATTCTTTGAATACAAGCCTGTAGGCTTGAGGATGTAACACCCACCCTTGTTTGGCTACAGTACATGTACATGTTGGTGTACATTTCGGTCTTGTCTTCCCCACCTCACATTTGGAAAGAGATCTTTTTATCCTTAAATATGAGTACGCTGTGAAATAGACAACTATTTGAGCTGGGCATTTATAGTGTGTGTGACCTGCAAAGTTCAATGCTTTGAAGTGAGGTGGAACGGTATCCCGTGCAAAACGATATGCCAGTGTTACATCCTCAAGCCTACAGACTTGTATTCAAAGAATCCCCTCATCCATCACATCCTTTGGATGGCTTGGATGAGGTGGGGGGATTATCTGAACTTCGACAAGCAGTTCTGCAAATTGAATTGTGTATGAAAGTGTCAATGACACTGTAGCTCAACTTGTCAAGACATGTACATGTATAGTATGTGACACAGCAATGACAAACATCTAGGTAATGACCTGATAACAAAGGTACATATAAAGTATTGTAACGGTCTGTACATAAATACTGACCATAGCCTGTAACAAATGTATAGGTAAAGAATTGTAAAGGTGGGTGACAGTCAGATGCTAAACTAGAAAAGAAATCTTTGAGTCCCAGAGTGGGTCTGACTGAATCCCAAAATATTTGTTCTCATAGCACAGTGATAACAAAGGCACCCCAAAACACACTCATTCCTGTCCCAAGGTGAAAACAAAGGTACCCAAGAAGTTTCGTGAAGATCATAAATACAAGCTGTGTAGAAGTTGTGACAAAAAACTGATTGGACCTAATTTCAGTACAAAATGGCTACTGGCAGCCATCTTGAATTTTGGACCGCACTCAGAAACACTCGTTCTCATCCCAAGGTGATAACAAAGGTACCCAAGAAGTTTCGTGAAGATCGGTTGATAAATACAGCCTCTAGCCCGAGCCGTATTGACATGTGCACTTACAGTGTATAAGTAGCACTGAATAAATCAAAGTTCATCTAATTTGCATAATTTCTGCATGAGATAAATGCCTGTACTATATGTGATGTATTCCATGTTACTAAACATTCATACAAAAATTTATACAAATCAGAACTTTCATACAGAAGTTCTGTACAAAAGACTGATTGCACTAATTTTGGTACAAAATGGCTGCTGGTGGCCATCTTGAATTTCAGACCACACCCAAAAACACTCGTTCTCATTCCACGGTGATAACAAAGGTACTCAAGAAGTTTGATAAAGATCGGTTCATAAATACGGCCGTATAGAAGTTGTGTACAAAAAACTGATTAGACCTAATTTCGGTACAAAATGGCTACTGGCAGCCATCTTGAATTTTGGACCGCACCCAGAAACACCCGTTCTCGTCCCAAGGTGATAACAAAGGTACCCAAGACGTTTCGTGAAGATCGGTTGATAAATACAGCCTCTGGCCCGTGCCGTATTGACATGTGTACTTACTGTGTGTAAGTAGCACTGAAAAAATCAAAGTTCATCTAATTTGCATAATTTCTGCACGAGAAAAAAACCCGTATTATATGTGATGTATCCCATGGTACTAAACATTCACACAAAAAATTATTCAAATCAGAGCTTTCATGTGGAAGTTCTGCACAAAAATCTGATTGCCTCTAATTTTGAACAAAATGGCTGCCAGCAGCCATCTTGAATTTCGGACCGCACCCAAAAACACTCGTTCTCGTCCCACGGTGATACCCAAGAAGTTTCGTAAAGATCGGTTCATAAATGCGGCCTCTAGCCCGAGCCATATTGGCATTTGCACTGACAGTGCTGAAAGTAACACTAAATACATCAAAGTTAGTCTAATTTGCATAATTTACGTACGAGAAAAAAACCCGTATTATATGTGATGTATCCCATTGTACTTAACATTCATACAAAAAATTATTCAAATCAGCGCTTTCATATGGAAATTCTGTGCAAAAAACAGATTTCTGCATCATTGGTACAAAATGTTGGCTGGCTGCCATCTTGAATTTCGGACCGAACCCCAAAACACTCGTTCTCGTCCCATGGTCATAACAAAGGTAAGATGTCTCGTAAAGATCGGTTCATAAACATGGCCTCTAACCCGAGCTGTATTGAATTGTTGACGGACAGACGGACGACTGGCCATGGCATAAGCTCAAATTTGGCTTCGCCAAAGTTGAGCTAAAAAATATATATAATATATATAGCATTCAGAAATATTGAGAAGAACCAAATTGTAGTGCTAACTGACATTCGATGCATCGAACGTATGGAACATCCCCAGATAGAGTTTGTCGCGAAACGGTTAAACTACTAAAGAAACTCAAGAAGATGTGCAGTCAGGTAGCTTGTGAAGACAAAGCAAGCAATGAATTTCTGAGTGATGTTGTACAATGCATTAGATTTTAAATGTACATGTGTATACAATTAGAAATGATATGTGTTATCAGTTATGTGTACTAATTTGAATAGGACATAATAAACATGTGTTGTATGCTGGTGAATATTATATACTCTACTAAATTATTGAAATAGCAGCATCTTCTTTATTATTATCTGGGGTAAATGTCCGTTTTCAATCAATAAATCTATTTGGAGCAAATGTCCTCCTTTGCTTTATATACCGGAGCAAATGTCCATGGAGCAAATGCATTTTCTGGGAAAATGCCAGTTTTCTTTAAAAATGCAACCAGGGCAAATGTCCATGAGGCAAATCTCTGGGATTCGGAGCTGTCACAAGCACACAAACATCTGGAAAGGAAAAATTATTAGATCGCACCTAAGTTGCAATGGATGGTAGAAAGGAAACACAGTCCATAAAGGACAATATTTCTGACAAAAAAACATGAATGACTCCAGCTTTTACCATGAGGATAGACCTTGACAAGATACACTTGCATACCAAATATGATGTCATTCTGCCAAGTATTTTAAAGGTTTGTGAAACTCCTTGGTCACAGACCAACAGATGACCTGACTGACCAACCGATCGACAGACATTGCCAAAGAAAGAGCTACTAGACACCACCAAAAACAAGAGGTTTTCAGTGACAGCACTTATTTAATCGAGAGATATAGAGTTATTAAAATATTCTCCCTACATTGGTACATAATACTGAAAGATTTATACTCTCCCCAATGTATACTCTTTCAGTGTTGTTATAAAAAACTGATAAACGTTTGACTCATTAACTCTGAAAGTAAACACGGCAGATAGGAATATATTAGCCAGTTCATACAGATAGGTATAAACACATACTGCCACAAAGAGGTGTACAAATATTGAGTTTAAAACAGTGTTTGCAGTCATAAGTACATCCATTTCATCACTCTACTCAACACTGACAACCTTTAAGTAGACTTTTGTTCATGAACAATATCATAAATCCATGTCTGATAAGACTAAGTGTCTATGAATATGGTCTGACATACATGCATATTGACTCAATTAAACCTTTGAAATATTAATTAATTCCACTGAAAATCATTTCATGGCAGGGGCATTTCTTGACCCTTATGATGGTTACATGCACCGGAAATTAATCATAGCTATGTGATTTTATACCCTTATCCAACATGAAGAGCTGATGACACTTGCAAAACATTTTCCTAAATAACTATACTTTTTCAATTGCAACTTGTGTGGTGGGGGATTGAACCTACACAGAGAGAGTTTCTTAAAGCACCAATCACCTAGCAACATTATACTGTATGTTACGTGATGTTTAGTGGTCGGATATGGTGTCATGTGAGGTGAAGTGAAAGCAATATAAAGCCGAGCCAAATATTGATCTCACTTTGCCTCACATGACACCATATCTGACCACTAAACATCCCGTAACATATTTATTATGTCAGCGGATAAAATCCAGAATGTCCCTTTAATTAATCGGCCTGGTAATTTATTTTCTCGTTGGCTATCGTACTTGTGAAAAAGTAAACAAGCAGACATAAGTTTACAATGTAAGGGGAGTAACTCTATTTAGCAATTGTTTCATGCTGAAGTGATTATCGATCGGTACAATTAACCTATTGTGAATGTTGGGTGTGTTTCGATTTACATTGAGCTATCGGATGGGGTTATCGATAGAAATAAGTTTCTCAATTTGGGACACATATTATAAACAGATTATTTCATTTTGTTCAAGTGAGTTTAATGAAACTTTAATCACATCAACGGACGATTCAGAACGTTTTCTGTAAGATTGCAATTTTTGAGATGAGGCGGTTGTATTTTATTTCTAAAAACAGTATGGTGGAGACACACCTGATATTGATTTCAAATAGGGTCACCGATTGATCTGATATGGCTTCAGAGGCCACCACCATTTATCCACGCTGATTGGTTGAGCCCAAGAGCTGACATAATAATAAAACATACATACCACCTAGCCACCGACATACCCCAATAAGAGAATGCTAGTTGACCGAAGATATTAGGTGCTAGTACAAGACACTCAATGAATACACTTTTATGTAGGGTGGAGGAAGCTGGAGTACCTGTAAAAAACCACCATACAGCAGCAAGCAACTGTCCTTTCTAGATTCTATAGCTATCGGGAAATTTGAAAAAGAGATGTTGTTTGCTGATTTCTAGCAAAGTGTAGTATGTAGAATTAAGTTATGCAACCTTCTGTTTTTATAATTTTTCATATTTTTCCTCGAGAACATAGCTTATGACCCCTCACTGGAGCTTGCTCAATGAGCTCATTCCAATGAGGTGTTATATGCTATGTTTTGGAAGAAAAAAGTGGAAAGATAATAAAATCTGAACAGAAGTTTTTATGAATAGAGCTGGCCATATATGGCTGTTACATTGGTTAACCCTTCACCCTAAAGACTGGCAGAACTATATAAAAATCAGCATTCAATTTTCATTATTTATGTGCGCATTGAACTCATTCCAATGAGGGGTCACGAGCTATGTTTTTGACACAAAACATGAAAAAATGTAGTTTTTCAAGACTTTTGTTTGCAAGTGTTATCTTCCTTTTCATGTTAGGTAAAGGGTTAACAAAAGGTAAATCCTCTCATTACTCTTCATTAGAGCACTGGACTTCAGACAGAAGAATCATAGACCCCTGTCATCTGCATTGTGTCCTTGGGCAAGACACTTAACTCTTTACCCAATCTAATGCCCAAAACCGGTCAGCGCTATATTCACAAAATTCACCATTCAATTTTCAATACTTCTTCATTTTTGTTACAAAAATATAGCTTATGACCTCTCATTGGAAGAAGCTCATTGAGCTTGTTCCAATGAGGGGTCATAAGCTATGTTTTTTTATGCCAAAAAATGAAAAATATTAGTTATTCAAGAATTTTGTTTGCAAGTATCATCTGCTTTTCATGTTAGGTAAAGGGTTAATTAACTGATTGAGTGCTAGAAGCCACTATCAGGGCTTTCAACAAAATGAGGGTACCAGAGCAAAAGCCAATATTTTCCTTGCTCATGTTTGATATTCAGTCAAACGCAATTAATATTTTGTTTATATACCTGTGTTCTATTACAAATTATTGGAGAGTGCCTGTGGGCACTCTCCAATAATTTGTAATAAAACAAATTTTGAATAACAAATTCAGACCACCCAAAATTATCTAGCCCTCAACCAGTTAAAACTGTCCAAGTAGGAGCATGGTGGAACAAGATGATAATATGAACTGCACACATGCCTTCATCCATGTTCGTGTCATGTTAGTAAGTTTCAAAGTCAGACAGTTACTTACCACTGCCCAATGGTTCTCTGTGTACTCAGGTTTAAGGCCACTTACAGTATCTATAGATTTATCTTGATCAGACATAAGTATAAAGTTAGGCTTAGCTATTCATTTATAATCACACTTCCCACTGTAGAGAATAGTGCTAGTGAATTTTCCCTATTATGTTTGATGAAGGGTTAAAGCTTTACTCAACACACATGATATCACAATTTATTAAGTTAAAAATTACTTTTCCAAGAAATTTCAGCAAACCCATATCATGTGACCCCCCCTCAATGGAATGAGCTCAGCAAGCTTGTTCCGATGAGAAGTCACATGATATGGGTTTGTTGGAATTTTTTTTTAAATAATTGTTTTGGAACGGCTCTTTTGTAAATTACACAGGCAGATGTGGCCGATTCATTAGGTAAAGGGTTAAATCAATACTTTATTTATATAATCAAAGATGTCATAGAGAGTAATTGTTTGACTGGACTGGTTACGTGAAATAATTCATGAGAGGTGAGGGATGTTGTACAAACACGAGTGAGAGAATGCGCACAAGTGTTTTACAATATAGTCCCTCGCCTCGAATGAATTATTAATTATTACAGTCAAATGTATGTGACCTGACATTAAAAAAAAAAACACCATGTGCCAAATTCTTGACATATGAAGTGCAGCCACAAATTCTGTCCATGTTTGTTTATTGGGGTTTTAGGTCACTTTTTGCATCTATGGCCTTATAATGATTAGGACACAAGTATGAAATTAGTCTTGGCCAATTGTTTACACTCATACTACCCATTGTAGAGGAGAACTTGCAAACCAACCATTGGTTACAGGACCCTATTTTACAGCGGAACCCACTAAATTGGACATCTCTTAACTGAATAACCCTGTTAATTGAATTTAAGTTCTAAACTCAAAATTATTCAACATACCTTTAGTACAAATATGACTGATTAAGTAACTATGGGTTATAGAGTAAACTTCTGTTAATTGAATAAAAATCTTGTAATATGTTGAGAAATTACCCTGATAACCACTGAATTCCCCTTGTTTATAGAACAATTTATCCTTACTACATCCAATATAGGCATTTACACTATTATATCTTGTTTGATAGAGCTCTGGGAGCTCTGTCAAACAATACATAATAGAATAAATGATCAGTTTCATTCTAGAATACAGGAATGTTACAAAATCCCTTATAATTGAATAATTAAATGAATAATTTTCACAGGCAAAGAGACTATTCAATTAACAAGGTACCACTAGTACTGTACCAGTAAAGCAGTGTCTCCCATAATAAATCCTTATGTATAAATGCTGGAATAAATTTGATTTTATGTTGTGGTCATGATATGGCCAAGTCTGGAAATTAACAATCTGTCATTTGCAGATTGATGTCTCCAGAGAGGGAATTTGCTGATGCAAGCCAATACATAATCATCAAAAATTAAATTAATAAAGCACCGAGTACAATCAGTGCTTCATTAATTAAAGTTTTGCTGAAGATGGTTTTTATTACCTGGTAAAAGCATGCATGGACATCACTACCCACTCATGCATTACGACCAGTCCACTGCAACTGTACTGTATTTCCAGACTTGGATATAGCTGTAGACAGGCCAGAAAATAAGCAGACTGTCATCTGCAAAATGAGGTCCCCAGAGGGTAAATTTAGTGATGCAACCCTGCATAGCAGGGTAGCATCACTAAATTTACCCTCTGTGAACCCCAATCTCAATCAGGGTCTCACAACTAAACAGAAAGAGGTATCCAGAGGATAAATTGGCCCACTGTATGGGATAGCATCATCAAATTCACCCTCTGGGGACCTCATTCTGCAAATGTCAGACTGCTTATTTTTAGGCCTGGCTGTAGATGCTGACAGTGCCATTCGCCATCTTCTGACAAAAAAGACAACTACACAACTTAACTATTGTGTTGTTTTATCAAAACTTGATTACTGTAACTCTTTGTTAGATGGCTTGACATTGAAGCAGCTCAGCCGACCTAAAAAAAATTGTGACATCGACGCCGTAGCTGTGACGGGTGGTGCAATCTCACAAAATTCTAAGTTCATCAAGGGCCATAACTCCAAGAAAAATATTTGGAACAACACATGCATTGAACAGTGGCTAGACATCAATAAGATACACTTACATGCCAAATATAAAGTCATTCCATCAAGTATTTCAAAAGTTATTGAGTTTTGAAACTTGTTGGTCACAGACAGACCGACCGACATTCTAAGTTCATCAAGGGCCATAACTCCGAGAAAAATATTTGGAACAACACATGCACTGAATAGTGGCTAGACATCAATAAGATACACTTTCATGCCAAATATAAAGTCATTCCATCAAGTATTTCAAAAGTTATTGAGTTTTGAAACTCGTTGGTCACAGACAAACTCATTGGTCACAGACAGACCGACCTACCAACAGACAGACTGACATTGCCACTTATAGAGCTGCTAGTTGCAGCTAAAAATTGCGACATCGACGCCATAGCTGCGACAGGTGGTGAAATCTCACAAAATTCTAAGTTCATCAAGGGCCATAACTCCAAGAAAAATATTTGGAACAACACAAGCATTGAACAGTGGCTAGACATCAATAAGATACACTTACATGCCATATATAAAGTCATTCCATCAAGTATTTCAAAAGTTATTGAGTTTTGAAACTCATTGGTCACAGACAAACTCGTTGGTCACAGACCGACCGACCGACAGACCGACATTGCCACTTATAGAGCTGCTAGTCACAGCTAAAAATTCAAAATCATGCAGCGAGGCTGATATTCTGCGAGCACAAAAGGGACCATATTACACCTCTGTTGAAAAAGCTCCACTGGCTCCCAGTTAAGGCTTGGATTAATTTCAAAATCTCCCTTTTAGTATTTAAATACTTTAATGAATCTGTTCCAGCTTATCTCTCTGAACACCTCAATCCATACACACCAACACGCTCACTACGTTCTAGTGCTGATATCAGAGTCCTTATCTGTCCAAAAATTAACTTGAAATGCTGGGGACAATGGGCCTTCTGTTTTCAGGCGCTCAAAATCTTGAACAGTCTCCAGTTCCATATTCAACACTGCACATCTGTTCAAGGTTTCAAAAAGAGCCTTAAAACATTCCTATTTGTAGAATCATTCGGTACCTAAAGGAAAATACCTGCAAGCTTTCTTTCTTTTTCAGTCTTTCTTTTCAATTATGCAGCTCATACCCTACTAAGCACTTTGAGCCTACATATTCCAGTGGGGATAGAGCACTATAGAAATGCAATTATTATTATTATTAAATGAACAAACACACTAAACAGTACTGCTCCATTCTCTAGATTTAATGGGAAAATCAGTCCATCAAGCAGAGAGTAAGCATATGTTTGAAGAATCAACAAGGGAAACTGCCTGTTCAGCTATGAGCAATTTTTTTCAGTTGGAAATCCCTCCCGTTTCTCCTCAACCATATGTGGATGTAAAATGTATTTATTTTTCAGCCACACTGTTCATAGTTATATTGAAAACACTTCCAATGCATAAGTCATAAGAACAATGAGGAAATGGTTCAGCTCTGCACAAATAACAAATGCACAAAGAATTAATTGTGTAGTAGACAATTATTCAATATAGTGCCCCCAAGGTCCACTAAATACTATTGTCCTACATAAGTAATGACTGTTGTACGACAAAAAGTCATTATCAGGTCTCCAATGGAACCATTACAGGAAAAAACCTATTTCTCCCCACAGGAATGTATCTTATTAACTCCAAACATGCAAATGACAAAAACCTTCTCAACATATTAATATGCTCAAGTCCAGGCCTCAAAATGTATATGAAAGGTATATGTGGCAAGTAAATACACAGAACATCAGGATGTATGAATGCATTCATCAATACAGCACAAGTGCTAGTGCAGAAGGATAGAACGAGAGGTGCAGCCTTGAGTTCTATCCTTCTGTGATGGCATGAGTGCCGTATTGACGAACACATTCACACAATGTGACATTCTGTGTTTATTACACATCTCAATTTCATAGAATCCATTAATTTAAAAATTCAGTCTTATTTGTAGAATTTGATAGTTCTGATGCCTGCTTGAAATAAAAACAAAACTCAGGTGTAATTGACAAACATGTGCAGAAGATCAATACGTAAACAGCAAAATATGAATGAAAATTGTGTCCAAATAGGTTATTTGTTCGTATTTTTAAGAAATCAGCTGCAGCTATCTGAGAGATACTCAGCGTTAGAACTTGAGTGTTATAAAATCTCCTCCCATTCATAGAATAAGTTTAATTTTTGTTAATTTTGGTGGATTTGAACAAAAACTTTTTTCAACTGACATTTGATTTATTGGCTGTCACCACAGCTTCCAATTATGATCATGGTCAGAATGTGACATTTTGATTGGCTGATTACAAAAATGGGTGAAATTTAATTCTTTTGATGGATCCATAACATCAGGTGGAAAAAGGTCTATCAATGGAGATCCATACAGAACACATGTTCTGTACAGATTTGTAAAAATAGAACTGGAGGAAAAATGATAGGCATGTAATAAGAATATTCTCCCTGAACACTGACATGTTGGGATTGCTAGAACATGCAAATAGTTTCATGATTACAAAAGTGGACAAAGTATTTTCAAACAGATCATGGCTTTGTGTGACAGACAGACTCCAAGGGTTTTCCAAGCCTCTTCCAGCTGTGTGTCACATAAAATGAAAACAACAGATGAATGATTAATTGTTAAGGACCTGGACAAATTTTGACAAACTACATCAAACTATTACCTGCAACTCTAAAGAGTTGGTATTGATTCTCATCAAATCTTGGCTGCCTGTACAGGTAGCCAAGACCCAACTAAAACACTGCCAGATAGGTTTAATGACTGCCTGGAAAACTTCCTTATGGCTGCATTTCATGACACCAGTTCTTATGCTATAAGATATGTCAAAGACAGAACTTGTACTTCAAGGATTTTGGAGAAAAAAATTACGGGAATCATGTGCATTTCCCCCAATGGAACTCAAATTGGATGGCTCAGGTTGGCACCTTTTTCTTTTTTTTTAGTGAAGGATTCAGTGATTTTGTCAACAATAATCAGAGGACCCATTACAAACAACTGTGTAGTGATAATGTCAGTTTCAACATTTTATAAAACAAGTATATTTTCTTTTGGTAATTGTTGATTTGGAAATTGTCAAAAAAAAATTGATTAAAAGCTTTGTTGTGGTTAACAGGTTTGAAAAATGGTGAGAATCTGTGTTCTTGCATTTCAGAAACTTCATTGCAAAACTGCAGTTTTTTATAACACAGCAGTGCTCCATGTTGTAGCAATGAAAGAAACAATAATCAGAACTGGACATTCATACTCAACAAAAAAAGAGAACAAATCAGCCTCTGGATTCTAAAATCAATATAAAATTGGCAAAATCAGAGTTTTTATTTTGTTTGGGGGGGGGGGGGGGGGAGGGGTGGATGCATTTTTTTACGCCTAAGCTCAGCCTTTGTACTAAAAGAGCTAGATTTCAAATCCACATTGCTAAACAGGAAGGTGTAACATAAGGTATAAAAAATCAATCATCAGAAATCCTAATCAGACTAAATCACACAAAATATCATGATTCTTTAATAACTTTCTTTTCATTTCATATAGATTGTTTACTGATTGTTGAATTGTGAGTATATAATAACCAAGAGCCACAGCTGATTATTATTTCCACATTATATATATGGAGCAGACTAATGATAGTGATTATGGACTTAATAAAACACTATCTGGCTGCACAATGACACTTTAATTACTGTACTGATACAATAATACAAAATTCTTTCCCCCATATCGATAAAATGTACTTTGAATTATCATATAAGAAGCAATGTATTATTATAAAAATTGTTACATATTAAAAACAAATTTCTGATAACAAAAACCCACATCCAACTCAAAGAACCTTTTGTCAAAATCAATCAAAAGGTATAAGCAGAAATGCCACAAAGACATTAACCATCTTGATTCTGCTCTTTATCATGTATATGTATATGTGTAAATTTTTTGAATCACAGTGAATTTAATCCTTTACCCAACACAGATGGTATCAAAAGTATTACGTGGGTGGATGAGGCTGCTGTGTTAGGTAAAGGGTTAATGACTACGGCATAATACTACTGCTATGTCATTACCTGACTTTATATATACACAAGGTGAACTGATTATTCAAAATCCTTGATATGATTATCCTGGGATCCGGACAAAAGCTCCCCAGGACAAAAGATCCCTGGACAAAGATCCCCAGAAAAAGCTCCCTGACAAAAGATCCCCAGGTTTTTTTTAGGGTAGGACAAAAGATCCCCTGCAAAAAAAGATCCCCAGGACAAAAGATCCCCAGGTCAAAAACATTTTCGAGGGTAGGACAAAAGATTCCCCCAAAAAAAGATCCCTGGCAAAAAAAGATACCTGCATTAAACCAACATTGCTGATTTTTTTCTTTGTATGGTTTCCTTAAAATGTTAGATAAAATTTTAAAAAATCTCAGTAAAACAATATAAATATGGATATCATTGGAACTGGCTCTCTGAGCCAGTTCCAATGATATCCATATTTGTATCATGGTTTTCTTTCTTTTGAGATCTATATTTACAGCACTTTACAGATGGGAGATAAGCTCATTTTACGAAGAAATTAACCTTTCTCAGAGACAAACCAAAACATAAATTTATTTCTATCTTTGGGGATCTTTTGTCCCAGGGAGCTTTTTGGGGATCTTCTGTCCTGGAATCTTTTGTCCTACTCCTGGGGATCTTTTGTCCTAGGGAGATTTTTCTGGGGATCTTTTGTCTGGGGATCTTTTGTCCTGGGGAGCTTTTGTCCTACACCCGATTATCCTTGACCAGTCAAGTGGAAGTTATATACACGAAATCCATAGAGCATGGTTGCTTGCTAACTGGTTAGAGGTTGGACTTGAGATCAAAAGGTAAATTGTTTGTTCCTGACCTGCAACATTTGCACTGCATACCAATTGCTTATGTGGAGGAATAGCAGTGGTGTGTGTACAAAAGTGTAGGGCATGATGACAGTACAATTGCTTCAACTAATGTGAACCCTGCTTGTTACATATTGGACAGTCCAGAGAGTCTGGCAGTTATTCACCACTGATTGATAGGTCTCTCTGGGTTTTCCAGCTTCCTCCACTCAGCAAACTGTCCAACACAATATGACCCTGGTTGCTGAAAGTGTTGTTAAGTGGTAGAGTGCTAAATTATTTTTGGTTATCAAAATTTGTCGACATATCTTTGCCTTGTTACTATTTATGGGAAATTGTAACAAGGTAAATCCTTAAAGACTAAATACTTTCACTTCAAGGGTAAGATGAAGTACATGCACTGAGTATGGAGTCTTTAAGATGTGCTACCTGCACTTCAGATTAAAGCCCAACTGTGAGCTTCCAGCACTTCAGACCATGTCATTCATTTCATCCTTCAGACATTTTACCTATCATCAGCATAATACAGCAAAATCTGTACTTTTAATTGATCCTGACAGATGTCCAAAATGAGTAAGGCAATAATCTGACTACCAGACATCATGTATGTTATTTATTCATTTAACTCTTAACCCTGCTGAAAATTTTTAATATATTTTTCATAATCTAGTCATGGCTGCTCTAAAGCAGCCATGACTAGATTTGATGAAATATTTGTCTAAATTTACCTCAAGAAATCATTGGTGAAAAAATGCATTCAATTTACAGGATGCATATTGGTTTATATATGTCAAAGTAAACATATTTCCGCAACAAGAGAAATCCTGTTTTGGGCAGGAATATCAGCCAGCAGCATGCAAAGAGTTAATAATGTTTGTTGGTGTTTTACATATTTATGCATACTGGCAAATCGCGGTTACCACATGGATATAAAGTCAAGTCCAGTCAATCATTTATACCCATGTTGCCCATTTTAGAAAACTTCCACCCCAGACACTGTTGATCAGGTTCTATTTTAACAGCAAAACAGAGCTTGTATACACAGTAAACAAGTACTGCTTCACTCCTGGGGTTCGCATAGGAAAACACAGATGTTGATAGAGGTAATGATACTTTACAAAAAACACACACAATGAGTCTTTCAGGATCACAGACTGGAAGGAAGTTCTCCCTTCTCCTTATCAGGTATCAAACAGAATTCTTGAATTGCATGTGGAAGAGCACGTTCTTAACCCTTTACCCAATGCATACGATATTAAAATGTATTATTTTAAATATCATTTTTAAAAACATTTAAAAAAATTTCAACAAAATCAGTATCATGTGACCCCATCATTGGAACGATCTTGATGAGCTCATTCCAGAGAGGGGTCAAATGATATGGTTTTGTTGAAATTTTTTGAAAAATAATATTTTTTCAGCTGCTGAATTTGCATATTACGTGGGCGGATGTGGCTGATTTGTTGGGTAAAGGGTTAACTGGTTGAGTGTTAGATGCCACTATCAAGGCTCTACTGAAAAGTGCTGGGGCCATATTAGTGGCTTTAGACTATATGTATTTAGCTTCTTATTTAGTTTTTTATATATAAAAATGTTTAATTATAATTTATTGGAGAGCGCCACCAGGCACTCTCTAATAAATGGTAATAAAACAATTATTTATGAACAATATCTTGCTGAACTTGCTTCCCTTGCTATGAGTATGGTATCTTTGAACTAAAAAATACTCATGTTACAAATCACCTTTTTAAAATAATTTAGCACTCTGCCAGTTAATAACTGATGCAAGTCTGAATATGACAGTCCTTGACCAAAACAATAACCTGACAAAAAAAACATTCACACTCTAAATGGCATGCCAGCACTCTGAGCATTATAATACGAAAAAATATCAAAATGTTTATCCCATTTTGGAATTTCTACCTGGTGCGATGCCAATTGTCTGAAGCTTGTTGTCCAACAAACATAATTACTACATGTAGCTACTATCAGACAAATGTACATAATGAAATATAAAATATAAAAAGGGGGGGGGGGGCGTGGTGGCTTAGTAGGTAGAGGTGCAGGCTGCAAGCCGAGAGGTCCTCGGTTCGAATCCCACCTGTGGCAACCGTGTTGTGTCCTTGGGCAAGACACTTCACTCCCATTGCCCATCTGGGGGCACGGTGATGGCGTGAACTAAGGCGTACTGCACGTCGATGGTGCACTTGTCTTCAACCAATGCTAACCCTGCTTGTGTGGAGTTAGTATGTTGGGGAGCTGACAGTTGCTCGCCATTGCTCGGTGGTTCTCTCCGGGTACTCCGGCTTCCTCCACCCATAAAACTGCCATGGTCATGATTAGCCATTGTGCAGAAAAAACCTTAAACCCCAATAAATAAATAATAAATAATAAAAATATAAAATCACCAAATTTAATTTTGATAGAATGCATCCATTCCATATTTGACACTGGATTAAATTCAGATGATTACTGACTTTGTTCTAAAGCAAATCAAAGATCAGAACCTAGGACTTTTAACTCCGTACACACTGTTTTTGAAATAGTAAAATTTCAGACTTCAATTTTTCTCCCATAATGCAACTACGAATTTAACCAATTCAATCTTGTTTCACAGAGCTCATGGAGCTCTGTCAAATAAGATTTAATTGGTTAAATTTCTAGTTGCATTATGGGAAAAGTAGTTTGGTATTTTAACATCAGTGTTCAGGGGGTTAATAAGGTGTTCAGATATCCTACATTTCTTGTTTGCAAAGTGAATGAGTTAAATATGTTTTTGGCAAAGGATACTATAAGATTGCAAAAGCAAACACAGGATGACAATGTAACCCTCATAATTTGGCAAGCAATGCTGGCCATATACAAGAAAACTCCATATCATATACTATTAGATAAAGGGTTGATGATTTTATGTATTTACCTGTAGCACCATATGCAAACACAGTGGCATTATATCCATCAATAACACTCTTTATTAAACACTTTGTAGTTGCTTCATAAACGTCACTCTGAAAAAAATAGTTTGGATAAATAATGACTAATGTATTAAAAGTAAACAATAATTGTCCTGACACTTACTTTTCACCACAATATGAAGTTTATTAATTTATTTCAGTAAACACAGTCTGTAGGCAATGGATGGCTACCTGTGTCAATCCACAAGTTACTTTTCACTCTTTACCCTTTATACCACAATTGCTGAATACCACAAAACAGTGTCAGCAAGAAATTATCAGACTGCTGAAGGTGATGTTTTCTTTAAAAAGATCACCTTCATTCACCGAATTCAAGTTTAATCATAGTATATACATATTATCGCTACAGTGAACTGATCTGGGTTGTAGTATCACATCGAATTGAGGAGGTCAGATCACTGGATTAAACGAGCTGCCTGCAGCAGCTCATTTGATCTGGCAATCTGACCTCCTCAGTGAGACGTGATGTGATGACCCAGATCACTTCACTGTGGCGATAAAAGATTTATTATTATGACTTATAGTTCAACATCACATGCTAACGCTAGCATTAACAATTCAACATTTTTTTGGTAAATTGGATTGAAGTAAAAAAGAACTATTTTTGTTTACACTTATTTTTGTAACAGGTGCACACTTCCAGGGAATCCCCCGATGCGCATGAATATGATAAAAAATATCATGAATATGATAAAAAATAAACAGCTGTGCCATGAGCGCATGATACGCCTGTTATTAATTACAAGAGGGAACCACACAATATGAGTATACATGTGTACTTGTCAGGTTACACATACTTGTCACCAAAAAATCATGAAAATTGCTCAAAGTCCAACATGTGGAAAATGGCCTATATTTTGATGAATAAAGTCCCATAACTCTGGAATGACAAATCGGACAGCGACACAAATCGAAAGGGAGATTCCTCAACATATACTTGCAACCAAAAAATCATGAAAATTGCTCTAAGCATTTTCAAGTTATTGTTCGACATGTGAAAAATAAAGTCCCATAACTCTGGAATCACTAATCGAATGGCGACACGAACCGAAAGGGAGCTTCCTTCCATCAACATAAACCACCTACCAAAAAATCATGAAAATCTCTCAAAGCGTTCTCGAGTTATCGTACGACGTGTAAAAAATCAACAATTTTCTAAGTATAAAGTCCCATAACTCTGGAATGACTAATCGAACGGTGACACCAACCGAAAGGGAGCTTCCTTCCATCAACATAAACCACCTACCAAAAAATCGTGAAAATCTCTCAAAGTGTTCTCGAGTTATCGTACGACGTGTAAAAAATCAACAATTTTCTAAGTATAAAGCCCCATAACTCTGGAATGGCTAATCGAACGGCTACACCAACTACTGAAAGGGAGCTTCCTTCCATCAACATAAACCCCCTACCAAAAAATCGTGAAAATCTCTCGAAGTGTTCTCGAGTTATCGTACGACGTGTAAAAAATCAACAATTTTCTAAGTAATAAAGTCCCATAACTCTGGAATGACTACTCGAATGGCGACACTAAACGAAAGGGAGCTTCCCTCCATTGATATACACCACCTACCCAAAAATCACGAAAATCTCTCAAAGTGTTCTTGAGTTATCGTACGACGTGTAAAAAAACAACAATTTTCTAAGTAATAAAGTCCCATAACTCTGGAATGACTAATCGAACGGTGACACTAAACGAAAGGGAGCTTCCCTCCATCGATATACACCACCTCCCAAAAAATCACGAAAATCTCTCAAAGCGTTCTTGAGTTATCGTACAAACATGTGACCGGACGGACAGACGGACAGCGGTATACCATAATACGACCCGTTTTTTCAAAACGGCGTATAAAAAACAGGACCGCCATTCGAGTGCACCCATTCCAGCTCGGAGTAAAGTACTTTCTGCGACCGGAACAGCTAATTATGTGAATTAAAATAGTCTGTCATACTATAGTGATACGGAATTGGATTCCGCACTGTGAATTTTCCAGGGACCAGGAAAAGATCGTCAAACAGTTGTGATATTTAGTGGTTAAATTACATAGTCATATAATAAAAATATATATTATCACCATTATGTTCATGTACAAAATGTTGTATCAGAGTAAAGATCTTGTTTCTAAGGCTAAATATTGACTCATCTCATCCAACTCGTCGAGATATAGCCTTAGAAACAAATGCTTGACTCTGATACATTTTGTACATAAACATAATAGTGATGATAGATTTATCTTACAATTCTCAAATGTAGTAACTTGGGTAAAACTTTACATAATGAATCAGACGCATCCTCCTACGTAATTTACATACTGAACTGTTGAAACCCCCCCCCCCCCCAAAATTTTCACGAAAACCATATCATGTGACCCCCTCATTGGAATGAGATCAGTGAGCATATTCTTGTGAGGGGGTCACATGATATGGTTTTGTTGAAATGTCTGGAAAATATTATTACAAAAAAATAATGAAAATACAAAATTGTGATATCGTATGCATTAAGTAAAGGGTTAGCTGGCATTTTGATATCAGATTTCATTTTCGGACTCTTAAAAATGCTTCATTTCTTGTCGTTTTGGTTGAAACTGTATATGGCTGCCTTGAACTTTTGCAATCCTCAGATAAACTTATTAAGCGGGTACAAGTTTAACATTCCGAAAAGACTGTGCACTTTAACCCTTTACCCAACGTAACGGCCAGCACTATTCTCAAAAATCACCAATTAATTTTCATTATTTTTTCATTTTTTTTGTCTCAAAAACATAGGTTATGACCCCTCATTGGAACGAGCTCATTCCAACGAGGGGTCATAACCTATGATTTTGAGACAAAAAAATGAAAAAAATTAGCTATTCAAGAATTTTTTTTTAAAGTGTTGTCTGCTTTTCATGTTAGGTAAAGGGTTAATGCTTCTGGTGAGTCAGACACAAAAGCATAAAAGCAATGTGGTTCCATAATTTAATAATTATATTTTTGAGAAGTATTTTTTTTTCTTCTCTCTTTTTGTATATTGAAATGTACAAGGTACCTCGCAAATGCATTTGGAAAGCTTGTGATGTTCTATAAATAGTAACACAAACAAATCGTAACCAAGCAAGTGGTTGTATTAACCCTCTGCACTCTGATGTCAAAATATCAAAGTTTTCAGCAGCAAATGTTTCCCACAATGCAACTGACAATTAAAAAATTATATCTTGTTTGACAGAGTTCATTCAATTTGTTAAATTTTTCATGCTGCATGGGCAATATGGAGTCAATGAGAGAAAATCTGAAAAACTACCAGAGTGCTAGGAGTTATTTATTATTTATTTATTGGTGTTTAAGGTCACATACTTATGCACAATGGCTAATCATGACCATGACAGTTTTATGGGTGGGGGAAGCCGAAGTACCCGGAGAGAACCACCGAGCAACGAGCAGCTGCCAGCTCCCCAACATCGCAACTCCGCACTGCAGCACAGGCAGGGTTCGATTGGTTGAAGACATGCACACCATCAACGTGCAGTACACCTTAGTACACAGTGTCATCGTGCCCCCATGTGGACAATCAGGGTTAAGTGCCTTGCCCAAGGACACAACGCGGGAGTCCGAATCGATCGCTCAGACAGCCACCAATCCGAGGATTAACCAGACTCAACGTTACTTAACTTCGGTGATCTGACGAGAACCGGTTACATGTGCTAGGAGTTAAGCAGTCGCAAGATACAGATTTTATATCAGGGGCTTCTGATACACATTGTATTCAGGTAATTACAGGCCCAATACATACTCATTGTAAGATAAATACAAAACACAACTCAGTTAGAGGATGGGGGACAAGAATCAACAAACCTTGAAGGAGTTTTCCTGGTTTTCACACACACCTTTAGTGCTCATAAAGTACACAAAAAACTCCACCTTGGGGCATTTATTACAGTCCCCTGTACTCCACCCTCATTGTGTTTCACCTTATTGCTTTACACAAACAGAAGACGACACTACAAATTTCTTAACCCTTTACCCAACATAAAAACCGGACAGCACTATTCACAAAAATCATCATTCAATTTTCATTATTTTTTTCATTTATGTCTCAAAAACATACCTTATAACCCCCTATTGGAACAAGCTCATTGAGCTCATTCCAATGAGGGGGTCATACACTATTTTTTTATGCAAAAATGGAAAAGAATTAGTTATTCAAGAATTTTAATTGCAGGTGTCGTCTGCTTTCATGTTAGGTAAAGCGTTAAGAGACTATAAACATTTATCTGCATTCAGTGAAGTTAGTTTTAACTTTTAACCCTTTAACCGACACACAAGATGTCAAAATCTGATAATTTCATTTTTTTTCAAATTTTTCAAAATTTTTTAACAAAACCATACGTAACTAAAGATGCACATGATCTACAGGAAAAACTTCACCTTGGGACATTGATTCCAGTCCCTTGTACTCCACCCTCATTGTATTCTGTTTTATTATTTAACACAAATAAAAGACAACACTTGAAAAAAAATTTCTTGAGAGACTAAATTTTTATCTGCATTCAGTTAAGTTACTTTTAACACTTAATGCTTTACCAAATGCACAAGATATCAAAATTTGATGATCTAATTAGTTTCTTTTTAATTTTTCAACATAATTCAACAAAATCATATCATATGATCCATCACTGGAATGAGCTTCACACTCATTCCAATGAGGGGGTCACATGATATGGTTTTGTTGAAATTTTATAAAATTTGTTTCAACTACTCAAGTTGCAAATTATGTGGGCAGATGAGGCCAATTTGTTAGGCAAAGAGTCAACTAGTTGAGTTCTGAAAGGCCATATTTGGCTCCATTCTGAAATGATGGTACACTGGAACCATATTAACTGAATAGCCACTTTAATTGTCAGAGAAAAGTATTTAATTAACAGGAGTATACAATTAAGACAAACTGGATAAGTTTCCTCTCTTCCAATTATAAACTGAGCATCTTTCTATTATATCTCATTTGACAGAGCTCATTGAGCACAATCAAACATGATATTTACTGGTTATCCCTTTACCCAATGCACAGGATATCAAAATTTATTATTTTAGTTATTGTTTTTTAAATAGTTCAAAAAAATTTCAACAAAACCATTTTATATGACCCCCTCATTGGAACGAGCTCGGTGAGCACATTCCAATGAGGGGTCACATGATATGGTTTTATTGAAACTTTTGAAAAATATAGTTTTTTCAACTGCTAAATTTGAAATTATGTGAGTGGATGCGGTCCATTCATTAGGTAAAGGGTACTGAGGTCAAAAATGTCTATAAATGCAGGGAATTCAGTGGATGTCAGGGTAATTCTCTAACAGATTACAAGATTTTTTATTCAATTAACCCTTAACCTAACACAAAAAGCAGACAACACTTGCAAATAAAATTCTTGAAGCACTAATTTTTTTGATTTTTTGTGTCCAAAACATAGCTTATGACCCCTCATTGGAATGTGCTCATTGACCTCGTTCCAATGAGGGGTCATAAGCTACGTTTTTTTGACAAAAAATGAAAAAGTAATAAAAATTAAATGGTGAATTTTGTGAATAGCCCTGGCCGGTTTTGGCCATTACGTTGGGTAAAGGGTTAACAGGAGTTTACTCTATGCCCCATTTGCAATGGAGAGGTCAAATTTACACTGACAGTGGGGTATATGGTTTGGTGTTGGTAAATTAGATACAATTAACAAGGTTATTCAATTGTAAGATGTACAATTAAGTGGGCTCTACCATTCCATAATTAACTGGTAGAGTACTAAATTACTTTGGGTCATCAAAATTTGTTTGCATATCTTTGCCTTGTTACAATTTATGGAATATGGAAGAGTGATTGCCCATTGCACTCTCTCATAACTTGTAACAAGACAAATTCTAACCGACTAAATTTATTTATCAATTTATTGGGGTTTAATGACACTTTCAACAGCCAGGGTCACCTCATGTCGGAAACAGACTAAATCATTTCGCTTCAAAGATAATATGAAGTGCACCAACAGATTATGAAACCTTTATCTCTTAACCCACTGAGTATTTTCAAAATATTTTTCATCAAATCTAGTCATGGGTGCTGCTTCACAGCACAGCACAGATTTGATGAAAAATTCATCTGAATTTAACAAAAGAAATCATTGATCAATAAGGGTTATGTCTAGATTTGCTGGCTGTTTGACTTTTAAAAATTTGCAATCTGACCGCAAGCTAATTAAATTTCTACTTATTAATGCTATTACTTCAATTAACACATGAAGAACTCTATTCTTAAAGGCTTCACATTGCATATATGTGCTTCATATTATCTTTATATTTCATCTGTATGGATTTGATACTCTCCCATACAGGCACTCTCCCATACATTGAAACAAGGCAAAAACAAATGAACAAATTTTGACACCAAAGAATAATTTAGCACCCTGCCAGTTAATGCATGCATATGAACTCACACGGAGGGCTTGGTTTTGCTTACCATAAAATCCCCCTTCCGTCCCAATTTAAAATAAATTCCAATGATAATCTAGGTAGTGATTTTTTATGCCTTATGTCTCTATATTTTAATGAAACCTATATCACTGAAGTTTCTTTGTATAATTTTTTGTACTTATTGGAACGAGATTATAACTGTAATCAATCTTAAAATCCCACAACAAATGTTGTTTTAACACTCAACATGCATCACTGATTCCTACTTAGAAAACAACAGAAGCCGGTCAAACAAGAACCTCCCCATAAATATGTCCATTCAATTTACAGGAAAGAAATTTGGTTAAATGTGACCAACTCCACTTATTTCAGTGTCAAGATATTTTATGTGCCCTTTATGTGCCAAGTAGGAATAGGTGTCAGCAGCAGGCAATGAGGCAAATTGCAGTACCTGCACTTCAGAATAAAGCCCCAAAATGGACTTCCAGTACTCTACCATTTAGAAGGCTTTATGTTCTGCGGATGCACTTTGAATTCTCTTAGAAAAGATATTATATAGTCTGTTTGGATTTGAAACAAATTTTGAAGACTGAAAATAATAAAGCACTAGTTAACTAGATGTGTGCTAGAACTCAATATTTAGGCTCCATTCTAAAATGATGGTGCTACAGCTAAACGGCTTTATGTTCAATGGATGTGCTTTGTATTCTCTCTTGAAGAGATATTATATTTTGCTTTATTCACCTAGTGGCAGCTGCTAGTAGGGTGATAAATTTTCCCAGTAGGTTTAATACTGAAAGAATTTATTTCTATATTAGAGACGGGCTTGTGGACCTCTGACCTCTACCGCATTCGTGTTGTCATAACCTGTTTTTACATTTGTGGGAGACATGATGAACCGACATTTATCAAATGCTGACCGTCACTGAAATGTTTAGTTTTTAGAATATATGACACATTTCAACTCTGTCTAACAATAAAACAAACAACAATTAACAAAGAAAATACAAAGTAAAGCAATTGAAACCAAGCACTGAAAAGCATACAAGTTCAATTGTGAAAGGCGGGGGCATGATGAGTGATGTTTCATTTTCCAAATTATGAAATTGTAAATAAACAAATGCATGTGTTATCTGCTTTGTTTATAAAACTCAAGTTGAATCGACGATGAAAAAAACAATAAACAACGAAAATAAGAAAGATAAACATTGTTCATTTAATAAAGTATTTTTGCATGTTAAGCTCAAGTTTGTATGGGAATTATTTTCAGACAGAAATGTATCACTGTGCCTCGTTTATTTTTAGCAGTTTTGCTTGTCGATCAGATTGGAACAATGTGCTCCTCACTTCTCGTAGTGTTTTGTAGCGAGTAACAGCATGATTTCGCCGCAACTGCCCTGTAAATGATTTATGGGATAAACAAAATAAACGTATAGTATAGTGTTTTCAAGTAAAAAATTTATTCTACTCATAGGATTAAGAATGAAACCGACTCGCCAGAGGCTCTTTGGTTTCATTCTTAATCCCACTCATAGAATAATTTTTTTACTTGAAAACACTGTATGGTTATTCTATATATGTGGATCTCTCTTGTTACAATTTATGGGAGAGTGCCTATAGGCACTCTCCCATAAACTGTTACAAGGCAAAAACTTGTGGACAAATTTTGAAGACTGAAAATAATTAAGCACTCTACCAGTTAATCCTTTACCAGACACAATAAGAGATGACACTTGCAAAAAATTACTTGAGAGACTTAAAATTTCACTTTTTTGGCTCAAAAAGATACCTCTAACCTCTCGTTGAAATAAGCTTAAAGAGCTTGTTCCAATGAAGGGTCATAAGTTATGTTTTGAGGTAAAAATGGAAACACTAATAAAATCTGAAGAGCAATTTTGATTCTCAGAGTGAGTTCTGTACCTTGTTACAGGAGAGAGAAGGCAAAATTAAAGTGTACCGGTAATAGAGATCTGAGGTATTTAGAATTTCATAACTTTAAACTTTTTATAACAAATGCAAACTTAACAAAATAAAAATTAAATGGTTTATGTCTGATATTTTACACAAGTTAAGAAAATTGATAAATTTGTCCCTTGAGTGCCACAAGGCTTCAGAATTCTAAAGCATTGCAAGGCCTACTTGCACACACCACCCATGCTATTCTGTAGATTATGAGGCAGAAAACATAAAACGAATCAAGAACATGAACTTTTGATGGCAAAGAAATAATTACAAAAATAAAAAAATAAGATAAAATGCCTGCTCACATGCAATTTTACAAAAAATGACCTGAGAAACAGACGATCTACTTTGTGGGGCCTGCTGGGAATGATATGATAACTTAAATGATAATGCAAATGAAACCATCACGTGCCCCACCTTCACATTCATGCAGTAGAGTTCCAGATAAGATTTTGATAAAAAGGATGTTTATCCTTTGAGTGTTTTTTCAATTATTATTTCACCTCTTTAAAGTTTTTGCAGATTGTAAATTAAATTTTTCACAGACCAATTTACTCATTATTGTATGATGACAGTAAGACACTGAGATAAACTATTTTCACCACAAGGATATGGATACTAGATAAAAAAAAAAATAAAAAACCCATTATATTTGATAACATTCTGTCGTAAATTCTGTACAGAATTGGTCCAGTGGTGTAGCCACAATGGGGTGTAGAGGTGGGGAATTCCCCCCTCCCCCCACACACACTTTTTCTGAAAAATGTTAACCTTATGTTCATTTGGGCCTGAAATCCCTAAAACTAATTCATATACTCTCATACTGATATTTCTTGGGTCACCTATTTCTTGAGTACCTAACGAATTGGCCGCATCCACCAACAAACTGAGCAGATGAAAAAAACTTATAATTCCCCAAATTTCAACAAAACCATATGTGACAATGCATTGGAATGAGCCATTCCAATGAGGTGTCACATGATATTGTTGAAAGTTTTTGAAAAATTTGAAGACAAAATAAGACAAGAGGCCCCAAGGTACTTGAGGGCGCTCACCTGACATGGTAGTCTAAATATCAAACCAGGGACTTTACTTGAATAAGCTGCATATGCCCCTCCTAAGAAAAGCATATACCAACTAGATGAAGCGATTGTGCCCACACAATACACAGGATTTTCCTTCTATTTTCAGTTCCTGCACTTTTACGTCCCAAAATTGAGATAATCGCATAAAAAACAGATTTTTTTTATTTTTGTTCGGAAATTTTTGAAATTCCCGAAACAAAATATTTTCAGACTAAAATTTTTTCTTCTTAAAATTGACCAAATCGCATAAAAAAAACAAAAAAGTAATTTCCAGATTTTGGTCCAAAATTTTTGAAGTCTCACCCGGACCCCAAATTTACAGTGTAAAAAAAAAAAAATAGTCTTAAAATTTACCAAAACACATAAAAAACAAAAAAAACTAATTTCCGGATTTTGGTCCAAAATTTCTATGTCCGGAACCCCAAATTTCCAGCCTAAATATGAACCCAGGGACTTGGCTTGTACAAACTTGAATCTCACCCCCCTAAGCATGCTGCATTCCAAATATCAAAAGATTCTTATTGGTAGATCTGAAGAAGATTTGTAAAGAATATTCCTCATACTGCACTAATTTGAACATTTGGGCTCCCATAGGGAACCCAAATATGGACCGAGGAATTTGCTTTCAACAAATGTGTGAATCAATGTTCCAAAGATGTTATATGTAAAATATGAAAGCTTTTGGAGCAGTGGTTTGGAAGCAAACGGTTCTTTAATTTTTTCCCATTGCCCACAGTGTTAAAAAATGCTGACTCAGCATTTTTTCAAAGTCCCAAAAAAGTACCTTATGACAAAACCGATGGCAATTTTTTTTGGCATTCCTTTCTGTTGGTCCCAAGGAAGCCTCACACCAAATAAAAATTCTCAGTGGTGTGCAGTTTTGGAGATATGGACGTTTTCGTTTCTTTTCTATTTTTGCCTCATGAGGTTCCCACAGGGCTGCATGAAAATTTTTTTTTGGCATCAAGTACTTATAACCCAATAATGCCTCATATTAAATTTGGTTCAAATTGGCCTCTCGGTTCAGAAAATAGAAATTCTGGTCGGGCAAAAATTCTTGCCCCTCTCAGAACAAAGGCAAATATTGCCCGTCAAACTTCTCTTGAACAAACTTGAGTCTACACCTCAAATGGAAGCTGCAGACCAAATATCAAGTCTCTGCTACGGCTGGTTCATGAGAAGAAGATTTTTTAAAATTTTGTGCATTTTGGCCCCACCCCCCTCCACAATATGAGCAGAAACCCAGTTTGAAGAAAAACCCAAATGCCCCTATATAACTGCTACTCATGAGAATTTTCATTGAACTGCTGCCAGTGGCTTGGGAGAAAATGACCCAAACACCACCTTCACGACATATGACGGACGACAAGCAAAAAGTGATCAGAAAAGCTTACCCTGACTTTCAGTCAGGTGAGCTAATAAAGGGTTAAGCCTTCAAAAAGTATTCATGGTGTTCTAATTAATTGTCATGAAAAGTTACTTTTTTCCCCCAAGAAAGACTTTAGATCTTCACCTATGTGGTGCACAATCTTTACCAAGCACAAGGTGAAATGAAGTGAGTGTGAAGGAGGGGAGGGGGGGTGGAGGGTAATATTTTGTTTCCTCCTTCTGCATCAATGTAATTTCCAACTTATTTTTTCCCCATTTTTTTTCAAATAGTGGGGTATACAAGATTGTTTGTTAAACTGTCCATCCATGTGTCTGTCCATGCGTCTGTCTGTCTGCACTATGATGTCTGTTCACGTCATAACTTGAACATTACAGCTCAGATTTCGATGAAATTTCCTGCAGATATTCTCTATCATGAGATCTTTAACCCTTTACCCAATGTAACAGCCAACACCAGCCAGCGCAATTCTCAAAAATCACCAATTAATTTTCATTACTTTTTCATTTTTTGTCTCAAAAACATAGATTATGACCCCTCATTGGAATGAGCTCACCGAGCTCATTTCAATGGGGTGTCATAATCTATGTTTTTGAGACAAAAAATGAAAAATTTAGTTATTCAAGAATTTTGTTTGCAAGTTTCGTCTTCTTTTCATGTTAGGTAAAGGGTTAAGGAGCATTAGCCGTTTTGCTGTTGGAATATTTTTTCGGTGACTTATGGCCCTTTGTACATACAAAATTGCATATTTTTTGTCTGTTCGCCTCGTATCTCAGGTTTGGGTTATCAGATTTCAATGAAATTTAGAATAAAGATAATTTATGGGAAAGGCTTTCAAATGAGTCATGTCTCTGCAGTAAAACAAAGAAAATACATGCAAACCACCTCCCAACATGTGGCATTATGTCTTTGTTCTCTGTCTCTTATGTGGTCCAATCGTCACTACACTTCAGTAACAAGTCTTTCTGGCCTTTACAATTACTTCTGGTGTGGTTGGGGGAGTCAAATTCATTTTTTGCTGTAAAACGAAGACAATAATTTCACATCTCCCATGTCGATGGTCTGATTGACACAAACTATTGGCAACAGGTTACGTGGATCTCACAATTTCTACTGCATTGAATTTCTCCCTGCTGTAAAACAAAGACAATAAACCCCATATGTGTGTGTACCTAGTGCTGAAAATATGTCCATCTTTTTGCCTGTTTGCCTTGTATCTCACAGTTGAGTTACCAAATCTCAATGAAATTTGGATTGAAGATTGTTTTGGGGAAAGGCTTTCAAATGAGTCTCAAATAATATTTCCTATATTTCACTTTCTAGACTAATCCCCCTTCCTTTCTAACTTAGAAAATTCACTGTTTGTTTTGTAAAATGGCCAATTTTATATCTGTTCGGGTTATATGGATGGTCTGATTGTCACTAGACTTCAGTAACAGATGTTTCTGGTCCTCACAATTACCTCGGGGGGGGGGGGGGGGGGGGGGGGGGGGGGGGGGGGAATTAATTTTTTGCTGTAAAACAAAGACAATAATTTTGCTGTTTGCCATGTAAAATAGCCATTTTTTGGTCGCTTCATCTTGTATCTTTGGTTTGAGTTAGTGGATCTCGATGAAATTTGGAATGAAAGTTGTTTATGGGGAAGGCTTTCACAGTATCATGGTTTATTTCTTCTTTTGCCATTATTTGGCAGTATGCATCAGGGCGTGGCCCACCTCTTGTTGTAAATTATGTAGTGGTAGTCAGAATTTTGCCTACCAACTACCAGAGAGTATGGGAGAGTGCAAATGGAAATCTACAAGTGGACCTCTCACCCCATCTGAGACCACTAAGCAATGTGCCTGTATGCGCATTGTACATTGTAGAGTAGAACCCACTTAATTGGATATCTCTTAACTAAATAACCCTGTTAACTGAACATAACTTTTAAACACAAAATCATTCACCATACCTTACATACCAGTACAAATGTGACCTATCAATCACATATGAGTTTTTTCCAGTAAACTCCTGTTAATAAAAACATAGAAATAGAAATTACCCTGATAATTACAGAATTCCCCTTGTTTACAGACCTACCTGCCCTCACTATATCTAACACATATCTTGTTATAATAGAATAAATACTCAGTTTATCTCTAGAATAAGGGTGGGTGACCAAATCCCTGTTAACTGAATACATAATATTTACTGACAAAATGGCTCTTCAAATGACAGGGCTCAACTGTACATCCATTCACTTTGCTGTTCAGAATTAAGGTTCAAATTTCCCCCAACACCAAACATGATTAGCAGATTACATTTGCAGAACATTGTCTTAAATAACTAAAATTTGGGGTTATTTTTCCAGTTCAAGAACATAGCTCAATTTATAACCCCTCAATGGAACACAAACTCAATGCACTCAATCTGATGATGGGCAATAAGCTATGTTTTGGTCCTTCATTAAATACTTGATTGGAAAAAAAAATGGGTGTGGTGATTTTTGTGTGAAGTTCATGATGGATTTTCCCATTACTTTATGTAAAGGATTAATTGAGACGAAATTTAACACTGAATATGTTTCGTTTTGGGGTGTCTTTTTTTGTTTTGCATTATGTGAATTATGGTCATAGATGGCTTCAACTGAATTTGTGGTTCTTTTTAGTATTTTTTGCAGTATAAATATTCATTTTGCCATCAAACATGTATAATTTGATTTTTCTTAACTCGAAGAGTGCTAAATTATTTTTGGTCATCTAAATTTATTCAAGTGTATTTGCCTTGTTACAGTCTATGGGAGAGTGCCAGCAGGTACTCTCCCATGGATTATAACAAGGCAAATTTTCATTGACTAAATAATTTTGCTTCAAAGATAATACAAACTAAACCCACTGAGTATGAAGCCTTTAATTTTGGGTACCTATACTTCAAAATAAAGCCCAGAAAGGGCTTCCAGCACTCCACCACTTAATGGTATCTGATTTGCTTGTATATGATTGGTTGAGATGAGTTTCTTATAACTCACTGAATGTTTTTCCTATCATATGAATGCATCTGCTCCATCAATGCTCATTTGTCAAAGCAAAGCATGGGAGTGTTTAATGATGCAATTTCTCAAGATGAGCTGTTAACCCTTTACCTAACATGAAAAGCAGACGACATTTGCAAAAAAATTCTTGAATTCATTTATTGTCTCAAAAACATAGGTTATGACCCCTCATTGGAACGAGCTCGATAAGCACGTTCCAATGAGGGGTCATAACCTAGGTTTTTGAGACAAAAAATGAAAAAAATAATGAAAATTAATTGGCGATTTTTTAGAATAGCACAGACGGTTTTGGCCATTACATTGGGTAAAGGGTTAATCCACATTCATGTGGGTGGTTCACACCAATTTTTTTCTTTAATATTTGAGACCATGTTTGTTAGCCTATGTTCAAAATAATAATACTGTCCTTGGTACAAAAGTTGATCCAACCAAAATTATATAAATGGTAGGGAACTCAGCTGCCCCAGGAATTATCTGTCACTTTATGAGTATGAATGTGGGATGGGCATGTTAAGTTTTGTATGAAGTGCAGGTCATTTCATACAACTTAACATTCTCATCCACATTCATACTCCAATAAAGCGACAGGCAATTCATTTCATTTCCTATATAATATACTTGCTAATTGTTAACCCTTTACCCAACACATGCCATATCAAATTCTGTTATTTTAATTATTTAATTTTTCAAATTTTTCTCAAAATTTCAGCAAAACCATATCATGTGACCCCTCATCGCAATCAGCTTGACTAGCCCATTCCTCTAAGGGGGACACATTGTATGGTTTTGGTGAATTTTCTTGAAAATTTTTTTTTTTAGCTGCACAATTTATAAATTATGTGGATGGATGCGGCCGATTCTTAAGGTAACAGGTTAACAGGCTAAACGAGTCCTGGCACTCCGAGATTTAACCAGAAATGTTTACATCACAGAATGATTCCAATAATGTGAAAGACTAATGAGAGCTTGCTTAATAATTCATACACTTCTATTGACTGAATTAACTTGGAAGAAAATCGCAGATTATACAGGATTATATGTGAAAACATTTTTTCCTTTGTGTAATTGAAAAGGGCATACCAATAAATAGATGCAACACTTACCTGTTGCGCTATTGAATCAAATGTATAGTCAAAAACAAACGTTTTTTCTCTCGATCTATTTTGTCGAAGAATGTCATCAGGATCATCAGATGGATCCATCAGAACCATCACCTGAAAAAAAAAAGTTTAACCCTTTACAAATATGAATGCATCCAGCGCTGTACACAATGAAAGTGTCAATGACAATGTAGCTTAACTTGACTGTGTTTGATGAAAAGGATAATGTTCAATGTTTATGAAAGGTTTATGAAATACGACAAGAATTGTGATAATTGAGAATATGTTAATTTCTGTTCCTTGTATGCTATGTTTTCAATAAAAATAATTTGAGATGTAGACTGTACTAAAGAACTGAGGGTGGGTTAATGATGTTGCCCTCACAGTTAATGTATGTCAACCAAAGTTACCAGGTTATAATGAAATTATTCCAAAACGAGTCATCCTATCAAGTTACAATGAAATCCCTTGATAAATACAGCCTGTAGTCTGTGCTAAAGGTTTTCGGGCTTCGAGCCTGAGAAGACAACACGGTTGACCAATGACAACCAAAGGGGGATGTCCTCATCTAAACATTATACTGAGTCATCCTACAAAGTTACAATGAAATCGCTTCATAAATAAAACCTGTAGTCTGTGCTAAATGTTTTCGGGTTTTGGGCTCAGGCAGCTGTCAATGTTGAATGATCATGTCCATAAGGGGACATTCTCATCCAGACATTATCTGGAGTCATCCTACCATGTTACAATGAAATCACTTCATAAATACGACCTGTAAACTGTGCTAAATGTTTTCGGGCTTGAGGCCCCTGTAGCCATCACAGTTGACCGATCGTGACCAAAAAGGGACATTCTCATCTAGACATTATATGGAGCCATCCTACCAAGTTACAATAAATATCTCCACAAATACCTGTAGACTGTGCTAAAGGTTTTGGGCTCAGGCAGCTGTCACAGTTGATAGATCGCGACCAAATGGGGAAGTTCTCATTTAGACATCATACGGAATCATCCTACCAAGTAACAATGAAATCCCTCCATATTAAATACGACCTGTAGACTGTGCTAAAAACATTTGTGTTTTGGGCTTGGGCAGCCATCACAGTTGACAGATCATGACCAAAAGGGGACGTTATCATCTAGACATTATACAGAGTCATCCTACCAAGTTCAAATGAAATCTCTTTATAAATACGACCTCTAGACTGTGCTAAAGTTTTTTTGGTTTTGGGCTCAGGTAGCCATCATGGTTGACTGATTGCGACCAAAAGGGGACATTCTCATCTAGACATGACCTCAAACCTGCATATGAAATGTCATGACGATCGGACTAGAACTATGGAGTGCATCCTGTGCTAAAGGAAAATGTGAACAGACTAAGAAACTAACAGACTTCCGCATGCATGATGGCAATAGCTTATCTTGACTTTGTCAAGTTAAGCTAAAAATCGCCACTCACACTATTTGGGAGCCCAAATATAAACCCAGGGTCTTGATTTGAACAAATGTTTAATCGGACCAACCTAAGGATGCTGTATACAAAATATCAAAAAGATTCTGATTAGTGATTCAGGAGAAAAGGATTTTTAAAAGTTTCGGGGAGTACTAGCAGTTATGCCCTTTGTGGGCCCCCCCCCCCCCCCCCCATGGGTGTGGCAACTTTATTTGAACAAACTTGAATTGACAGATTATGAAGAACATGCATATCAAATTTGGCTCAATTTGGTCTAGTAGTTTATGAAGAGAAGTCGATAAAGTAAAGTTCATGATGGACGGACAGACAAGCGGATGCTCCATGCATGGAAAGTAATCACAAAGCCCCCTTCCAAGTGAGCTAAAGATATAACAATATTTTTGTGTCCACCTGAGCCACATAACTTTGGGTTTGGGTTTTCGGTTGTGCCCAAACTAGACCAATCTAAAGGCCTGTTCCTTGTTAGACTGTGGGGAAAATATGCTACTAAAATTTCAGTATTTTGACAACAGTGTTCAGAGGGTTAACTGGAAGAGTGCTAAATTATTTTTGGTCATCAAAGTTTGTTTACAAGTCTTTGCCTTGTTGTATTTTATGAGAAAGTGCCTGTATGCACTCTGTCATAAATTGCAACAAAGCAAATCCTTACAGACTAAATAATTTCTCACAAAAGATAATATGAAGCACATCCATTGAGTGTGAAGCCTTAAAGTTGTGGTACATATACTTTACAGAATACTTACAGAACAAATCCGAAATATGGGCTTCCAACACTCTACCAGTTAAAGGGTTAAGTTATAAAAAATTCTACCATGGGAGGGGATATCCTCAGGTGGCAAACTGACCTTTACTACAACAAAACCATATTATGTGATCCCTCATTGGAATGAGCATGACAAGCTCATTCCAATAAGGCATCACATGATATGGTTTTGTTGAAGTTGTTCGAAAAATATTTTTTTTAACTGCCCACTTAGTACTTTATGCAGGCGGATGCTACCGATTTGTTAGATAAAGGATTAAATTGTTGTTTGACTGATACTTGAAAATTTACTTAACTCTGTTGACAAAAGATGCTTAATGGTATTTTTTACATGTAAAGCTATCATTTTTTCCACTCGTGTAGAATTCATGGCAGGGTATTAGGTTCTCATGTAAACACATACAGAGTCGTTCATTGATTTTAAACACACAACATTTAAAGTGTGAGAGAACATTGTTCTCAAAACAACCTGGTCACCAATAAACACCATCAAGTCTGAAAACCTGTTTCTGCAGTTCTTTTCACAGTGATACCAACAATCAATACTTTAAGACTAAGAATGCTATTTTGGGAACAAGAGACTGTAAATTAAACCATCAGTCTTCTAGAATTCAGGCCATTAACTTTTCAAAAGAAAATCTCTATCACTAAAAACATCTCAAAGGATATCTTTGAAGAATATATTTTTTGAAACTTTACTTTTTCAAATGAAAATCTTCAAAAGAATTGGGGTAAATTGCAAAGTTTAATTTGATAGAATTTGCATCGTGTTTGCTAACCAAAATATGGTACTTTCCATCAACATGTAACCCTTTACCTAACCTGAAAAGCAGACGACACTTGAAAAAAAAATTCTTGAATAACTAATTTTTTTCATTTTTTGTCTCAAAATCATAGGTTATGACCCCTCGTTGGAACGAGCTCAACGAGCTCGTTCCAACGAGGGGTCATAACCTATGTTTTTGAGACAAAAAATGAAAATATTTTGAAAATTAATTGGCGATTTTTTAGAATAGCGCTGGCCGGTTTTGGCCGTTACGTTGGGTAAAGGGTTAAAAAATGTTTGCAATTATGTGATTCAAAAAAGAAAGACATACACTCACAGTGTATGCTAGGAGTGTTTTGAGCCATTGCAATAAAGTTGTTAATAACAATTTTTCTTCCTCAATGGTGGATCAAAAGTCACTTACATCTCAGGACTTGCTGATGTGCATGGGCGCTGGACCAACTGATCTGACCATGGTTCGGCATGAGAGAAAATTTAAAAATTAAGAGTAAAAAGTTGCAAAATTCTTGACTCTAAGAGGCCTTAATTCACAAATAAGAAAAGAAAAAAGTGGATTATATCACCACTCACCCCCCCCCCCCCCCCCCCCCCCCCACACACACACACGCACACATACACACACCTATGTTCATATTATTCTGAAATTAGTCATTTGCCACATTAGTGAACAGTGGTGATGCAAATCCCGGAGTGATAAGCATGCATATATAAGAGGCAAAGGCATTTACTACATGTTAATGCATAGTTACTTCGTACCACAGAAATTTCTCTGGGTAGAAATGGTGCCAGTTGTTAGTCAATAGGTTCTAAATGAGCAACAATTTGACAGGAACAATGTTCCTAATTAGAGTTTAGTTGTGAGAGCATCTATTTTTACTGAAAACAATCAGTAAAAATCAAGACATTCACAGCAAAACTCTAATTACTTGAACAAAACTCAAAATATTGGTATCAGGTCAATAATCTGAGCAAATGCCATTGGCCTTCAAAGGCTGAGGACCTTATAAGGTTCCCAAGTCCTGACCAACAAAGTGTATACTGTGTCATCATCTTCATCTTCTTCTTCCTCTTCTCTCTTTTTTTGTTTAAGGAAATTCCCCCACCACCCCACCCCAACCTCCCAAAAGTTGGGCCCACCCACGACACACTCCACAACACTCCTAATGGATGGTCCACCACTGCTCAGCTTGATACATTGGGATATCTCCAAAGTGGGTCTTGTATAGAACAAATACAAATATTAACTACACTGAAACCAGTGTGCAAACTGAAATGCACAAAATCATTACATCAAATTTGAATTCAATGGTTGTGTTTTTCTTTTTATGCTGAACTCATTTTAGCCAATTAATATCTTTATTCCAGAGCAAGGCTGAAATCAGTCATCTCACTTTGTCAAAATTACAAATTAAGAAGGAATATTTCAACAACAATGGGACCTTGTTAATTGAATAGTAACTTTCCCAGTGAAAATTATTCAATTAAGAGGAATATTCAGTTAACAGGGAATAGTTACTTTCTGTATTTTAGATAAAAACTTAGCATATATTCTATTATATCTCATTTGACAGAGCTCTGTCAAGTGTCAAACAAGATATAAGAGATTAAATATCTGTATTGAAGGCAAAATAGGTCTATAAATAAGGGGGTGTCTGTTATTGTCATGGTAATTTCCCTACATATTACAAGATTGTTTATTCAATTAACAGGAGTTTACTCTATTACCTATATTAACATGCCAAATTTGTTCTGAAGGTATGGTAAATGGTTTTGTGTTTCAAATTTTAAATTATTCAATTAGCAAGGTTATTCAATTAAGAGATATTCAATTAAGTGGGTTCCACTGTACTTGTCAAGCCAGAAAATAAGCAGACCTTCATCTGCAGAATGAGGTCCCCAGAGGGTGAATTTGGTGATGCTACCCTGCACAGCAGGGTAGCATCACTAAATTTACCCTATGTAAACCTCAATCTGAATCAAGGTCTCAAACCTAAACAGAAAGAGGTACTGAGAGAATAAATTCACCCACTGCATGGAAATCCCTGAAAATAAGCAATCTATCATTTGCAGAATGAAGTCCCCAGAGGGTGAATTTGCTGATGCTATCCCATACGGTGGGCCAATTTATCCTCTGGGAACCTCTTTCTGTTTAGGTTGAGATCTTGATTCAGATTGATGTTCACAGAGGGTAAATTTAGTGATGCTACCCTGCTGTGCAGGGTAGCATCTCTAAATTCACCCTCTGGGCACCTCATTATGCAGATGACAGTCTGCTTATTTTCCATGATGGGATAGCATCAGAAAATTCACTCTCTGGGTACCTCATTCTGCAAATGACAGACTGCTTATTTACAGGCTTGGTACTTATAAATTTACCACTATGCCACTGCCACTGTACATCCATTCTGTATGATGTTACTGCTGCTGAGATTTGAATTAAATGTTTGATTTTGAAATGTCAGCTTTTCATCTTACGTGTAAAAAGGAGTATTTACACTATAGGTTTGGTTGGTATATGTCAAAAAGAACGAAGGTTATCATCCTGGAACCAATGTCTGACAAAGTAATAATAACAGTCTTGTTACCTTCGATGTAATGGCTGCTGACTTTAAACTCAATGAGGTTCTTCCCCTTTGTTAGAGGGTGAATTGGTGGGCATGTGTCACAAACAAGATTGTTTGGAACTTTTTGAACCAACTTATGACAACAGTTCTATAAATAATAACAGTCCTGAGACCATTGATATTAAGGCTGCTGACTCTGAAATCCAATCAGAGTTCTTCTCTTTTCAAATGTGAATATTTCTTGCTAATTTGATTCAGCTGTGACAGGAAGAAATCAACTGTTTATACCCACAATAACACACACCTATCCTACCCATGCAATTTCGTCAAACTCAACTGAAACAAATTTATTGACTGGACATCAGCCATATTCATCTAAAGAACTGTGTATATATATACCCACAATCACATACATCAATCTTCCCACTCTACCACCTACCCATGCAATTCTGTCAAACTCGACTGAAACAAATTTATTGACGGGACATCAGCCATATTCATCTAAAGAACTGTGTTTATACATATACCAACAATCACACACACCAATCCTCCCACTCTACCACCTACCCATGCAATTCTGTCCAACTCGACTGAAACAAATTTACTGACGGGACATCAGCCATATTCATCTAAAGAATTGTGCATATATATACCCACAATCACACACACCCATCCTCCCGCACTACCACCTACCCATTCAATTTCTTCAAACTCGACAAAAAGAAATTTACTGACAGGACATCAGCCATATTCATCTAAAGTGTTGTGTTATTATATTATTACCCTCATTTAAACATAATTCAAAACACTTTTAATATTCCATAAGAAATCAAGATGTCAGTATTCTATTTTTGCACTGGAATATAGTATTGACAGTTTTCTATTCCACCAGTTAATGGATGTGTTTGTTGAACAAGTAGTTGTAAAGTTTTTTAATTGCTCTGCAGTCAAGCATAAATTATTAATATATATAACTGCTATAACTGGCATAGTGAGTACATTCAACAGTACACTTTTGAAACTGAAACTATTTGGCCTTCAGCATGTCAACATCTGGTAACAAATTACTTAATCCTTTACCTAATGAATCAGCCGCATCCACCTGCATAATTTCAAATTGAGCAGTTTTAAATCTTTTCTAAAAATTTCAAGAATACCATGTCATGTGACTCCTCAATCAACAAGCTCATTCCAATGAGTGTCAAATGATATGGTTTTGTTGAAATTGTTTGAAAAATTTGAAAAGAATTATTAATGAAAGTGTCAATGACACTGTAGCTCAACTTGTGTAAGACATGTACATGTATAGTATGTGACACAGCAATGACACAAATCTAGGTAATCATCTGATAACAAAGGTACATGTAAAGTATTGTAAAGGTCTCTACATAAATACTGACCATAGCCTGTAACAAATGTACAGATAAAGTATTCTAAAGGTGGGTGAAATCTCCATGGGGTTAATGTTACAATGGGAATCCTTGTATGGTGCACCATAAGCCAAATCTTAGCAATTGTTTTGGCCGGTTTGATTCAAACCCTTCTAAGGTTGATTCATACTAATTAATAAATATTTGTCCAGTCCTTCTTAAAATATAGGTATTTGAATTTTTTATCTTTAGCTCATAGGGCTCCCACAGGTGAGAAGGTTTTATTTTTCTCATTGGAAATTGAAAATTGGGTTGTGCTTGTAATGTTTACCCAATGTTTTCCCTCCCCAAACAACACCAAATATTAACACAGGAACTTGGCTTCAACACATTTGAATTTCCACATCATACAAAAATTGAATCAAATCAGAACTTTCATATAAAAGTTCTGTACAAAAAAGTGATTGCACCTAATTTCGGTATAAAATGGCCACTGGTGACCATCTCGAATTTTGGACTGCACCCCAAAACACCCATTCTCGTCCCACGGTGGTACCCAAGAAGTTTCATAAAGATCGGTTGATAAATACGGCCTGCAGCCAGAGCTGTGTTGATGGACAGACAGATGGACAGATAGACGACGGGCCATGATAAAACCTCAAATTTGACTACATCAAAGTTGAGCTAAAAATAAACTCATCAACTCCTTTCAAAGGAAAAGTTAGCAATAAATATAGAAGTTCTGTACAAAGAAAACTGATTGCATGTAATTTTGGCACAAAATGGCCAATGGTAGCCATCTTGGATTTTGGACCAAACCCCAAAACACTTTTTCTTGCTCCACGGTGACAACAAAGGTACCCAAGAAGTTTTGTGAAGATCAGTTTATAAATATGGCCTCTAGCCAGAGCCATATTGAAATGTGCACTTACTGTGTATAAGTAGCACTGAATAAATCAAAGTTTGTCTAATTTGCCGCTGCTGGCAGCCATCTTGAAATTTTGGACCACACCCAAAAACACTTGTCCTCACTCCTCATTCCAAGGTGATAACAAAGGTACCCAAGAAGTTTCGTGAAGATCGGATCATAAATACAGCCTCTAGACTGAGTCGTATTAACAAGTGTACTGTGTAAAATTGGCACTGAATAAATCAAAGTTCATCTAATCTGCATAATTTATGCACGAGGAAAAAACCTGTATTATATGTGATGTATTCCATGTTACTAAACATTCTTACAAAAATTTATTCAAATCAGAACCTTCATGTAGAAGTTCTGTACAAAAAACTGATTACACCTAATTTCAGTATAAAATGGCCATGGCAGCCATCTTGAATTTTGGACTGCACCCAAAAACACTCGTTCTCGTCCCAAGGTGATAACAAAGCTACCCAAGAAGTTTCATGAAGATCAGTTCATAAATACAGACTCTAGCCTGAGCCATACTGACATGTGCACTTACTGCGTGTGTGTAAGTAGCACTGAATAAATCAAACTTCATCTAATTTGCATAATTTCTGCACAAGAAAAAAAAAACGCATTATATGTGATGTATTCCATGTTACTAAACATTCATTCAAAAATTTATTCAAATCAGAACCTTCATATAGAAGTTCTGTGCAAAAAACTGATTGTACCTAATTTCGGTACAAAATGGCCATGGCAACCATCTTGAATTTTGGACTGCACCCAAAAACACTCGTTCTCATCCCAAGGTGATAACAAAGGTACCCAAGAAGTTTCATGAAGATCGATCGGTTCATAAATACAGCCCCTAGCCCAAGCCGTATTGATATGTGTACTTACTGTGTATAAGTAGCACTGAATAAATCAAAGTTCATCTAATTTGCATAATTTTCGCACGAGAAAAAAACCTGTATTATATGTGATGTATTCCATGTTACTAAACATTCACACAAAAATTTATCCAAATCAGAACTTTCATACAGAAGTTCTGTACAAAAAACTGATTGCACTAATTTTGGTACAAAATGGCTGCTTGTGGCCATCTTGAATTTTGGGCCGCACACAAAAATACTCGTTTTCAAATGGATAGATGGACGATGGGCCATGACAAAACCTCAAATCTGACTGCATCAAAGTTGAGCTAAAAAAGGCATTTTTGATTTTGCATGCATTGGGTGAAGGGTTAACCCTTTCCCTAACACAAAAGGCAGATGACACTTGCAAACAAAATTCTTGGATAACTAATTTTTTGCATCAAAAACATAGCTTAGCACCCCTCGTTGGAACGAGCTGAATGAGCTTGTTCCAATAAGGGGTCATAAGCTGTGTTTTTTCAAAAAAGAAAGAAAAAATAATGAAAATTGAATCGTGATTTTTGTGAATAGCGCTGGCCGGTTTTGGTCAGTTAAAGGGTTAACTGCTCCTTTTATGTCAGTGAAAAAAAGAGTGGTGGACAAGTGTGCTGGTCTCATTCCTGAAGTCCTGGGATTGATGTCCAGTTGGGATAGTTTGGGAGGTGTCCCAACACTCTCCAACAACATCAATCATGGGGTTAAAGCTCCCATAGCATACCATCTTTCAGAAGAGCCATAAAATGGTTGTGCCTGTGCCTGGTGAGGATAGACACAATCCATGCAAGTAGAATAAGATCCCTTTGCAGTATTCATGATGTGTGAGGTCTCAAATTTGCCTCTATCGCATGTAGCTGCGCCATTGGTCAAAGGAGACACGTTAATATAAGCCATATAACTTGCTTGCCAATCCTTGTATAATTAATGAGCTTCAAAAAAAAAAAAAAAAGATTTCCTCTAAAAATGACCCAGTACTACCAGTTGAAAGAAGCAGAAGGGTAGCCTGCAGAACATTGTAAACACCTTAGCCAAAGTAACTGTAAATTACAGTCACCAAAATTCACTAAAATCATGATACAAATTTCATTCAAAACCAGAGATGATAATGGGTGATGAGCTTGAGAGAGACATGAAGTCAGTCTGGCATCAAGGTACATACTGAGAAGCTTAATTTTATCTGAGCTTCCAATCTGAACCCCACAAACATCGATTGATTCAGTGACACATTTCCAGAGAAGTTTGTTACTCCAAAACATTATGAACTCAGTTTTTGATTCATTCATTTTCAACCTGCTCGACAACATCCAATTTTTCACATCATTTAAAGTGGAAGAAATTTTATTGACAGTCTGAGTTTCAGCACCATGTCTCCCAGCACTGATGAAGTCATAGATGCTATGATTATCTACATATCCATCAATTTGCTTCACATAAGAACTCACAAGTGCTAACAAGAATATTGGACCACTTACGCCACCCTGTGGTACTGAATACTCAATATCGACTGTGCCTGATTTCAATTTACCCATGTGGACATTATACTATCTATTCCTAAGATATGTGGCAATTAACTTCTAGGCAAGAATTTACATGCATCAGATATTTGAAAAATGCTGCCATAATTTTTTAATCCAAACTGGTCAGCCACTCACTGAACATTTTGAGGCAAAGTCATTTGTAATAATCAGCGAAATCAGCTTCCTCAGAGTGACAAATGTGAAGTTTGTGTTCATGTGTGTCTATTTATAGCAAACACATCAATGAAACTTTCTTCACATTGCCATTGATGATTAGCATGCAGTGGGTTTTATTGGATACATAACTGCAATTTATTTGAAATAACTGAAATGTTTTTTTTTTATCTAATTATGCCCAATTAGTGCTAAAATAATGCACAGTTGTTGTTTGTGGTAGTCATTCATTCATACAGCAGCAGAGTTAAATTAGAATTCCCATTCAGAAATGATGTCACGGGAATTTCCCAGATTTGCTTACCTCAGAAAACTTTCGGGTAACTTTGTTTGTATCTTTGCAAAGTCATGTTTTCTGAAATTTTGTCTGCATTAATGCTTTTTAATTACAAATTTTAGTAATTTTTCACTGCTTATGACATCTTACTCTTTGCATGCAGTGTTTTTTTACATGCTATTTCACATACAAGAAAAAGTTTAGAGTCAAAATTCTTTCAAATTAGTGCCTTATTGCCAGTTTAAATGCCTAATTTCAGCTTCAGCAAATTGTCACACTTCAAAATGGGTGCTTGTGTATGAAGTGATGGGAGTCACCTGGACAAAGATAATTACACTACCAGTGGATTTTTGTCAAGTCTTGGCTGCCTTTTTGGCAGCCAAGGCTTGACTAGAAAACATTATCAGTCCACTAGACCTACAGTCTGTGTTGCAGAAGAATTTATGGAAAATTATCCAGGTCCTGAAGAGCAAACGTTCATTGAAAGCTGAGATAGGGAATTAGTGGCTGCACAGGTAATTGGGAAAATAAACTTAATCACATGAGAAATACAGTACTGTGATCACAAACATATCTTATAACCATTCATTGGAATGAGATTATTCCAATGAGTGGTCATGTGCTGTGTTTTTAAGACAAAAAATTATTATATTTTAATAGCATTTCTTTTAACTGTGCTAGCCAGGGCTGGGACAAGTTAATTTTTGTCCTAACATGTTAACTTATAAAAAATTAACAGGTTAATGTGTTAAAACGTGTTAAAATGATAATGCCTACAAAGCAGGTACTTTGAATGTCTCATAATGGAAATATCAAAGTTTTATTCAATGAAACATGGAAATAAAATTGAACAAATAAGAACTGTTGCATTTTGCAACTGGTATACACACATATGCTCAACAGAGTCACAGTCACAGAAGAACACCACCATGTGTTGATAGCAACAGGCCTAGTGGCATCTTCCAATGTTCTCGTGCAAGTATCAGAGCAGAAAGGCATGGGTCACGTGATCTGCGACAGAAGTTTGTTCATAGAACCGAGTCTATTTATAGCTCTCACGAAACATGCTCTAAGCAGAAAAAGCAACGTCATCACCATGCGAATACCATGTCTAGTTAGGGTTATTATAGACTGGCTGAATTCAGTTTATTCTTGTTGTATTTTACGTTATTCGACATGCATATATGATGAAACAAAGAATATGAACTGTGGCGTTAATTAACAAGTTAAATTTTTTCTAACGCGTTAATTTTTTTTTTTTTAACGTGTTAAAGCGTTAACTGCTCCCAGCCCTGGTGCTGGCTAGTTCAGTGTGCAAAATTTCAAAAATGACTCTGACTGACCATTCACATGGTTTGGAGATGGCGAACCAAATGGGAAATTCTTGGGAAACTGCCTTTTTATCATTTACAAGTATTCATATATTGCATTGAATTGAAATATATATAGCCTCTCAAGGCAAAAGTCTAAAAATCTATCAAGACACAAGAAAGGCTGGTTAACTGGTAGAGTGCTAGATGCCCATATTTGGGCTTTATTCTGAACTGTAGGTACCTAAAGTTAAAGGCTTCATATTCTGTGGCTGTCCTTCATATCATGTTGGAAGCAAAATTACTTCATCTCCATTGATTTGCATTGTTACAATTTATGGGAGAGTGCCTATAGGCACTCTCCCATTAATTGTAACAAGACTAAAGTGTGTGAACAAATCTTGAGGCTGAGAACAAATTTAGCACTACCAGTTAAGTCATTCAGACTTTACCATTCAAGATGCAACTTTTGGCTAACTGGTCATCCGTTCATGTAGATTTAAATTTGCATAACCACCACACGAACAAATCGAGCATTCTCGTCAAATTTTGCATACTGCTAGTTTTGACTGTTACTATAAGTAAAGTGTTAAAAATAATGACCTTTTTCCTTGCCAACCAAAGAGTGGGTTATTTCACTCTCAGATTTTATTATATAAACACTGCTGTTGACGTTTTTCAGAGACTAGATACTAGTTTGCAAAAAAACTGTACCATTTGCTGGACACACCATTCACATGGTATTGAAAAGATTCTAAAAATTAATGTCTTTTTCTTGAAAAGAAATCAATGGTAGTTACGTTGTCAAATCTCCTTTCTCCTTTAATCAATAAATTTTATCGGCCTGTACAAGTCCAAATGATAATATAAAAATCACTTTTATGTGACAAATGTAAGTGTAGTTCAATGTAACAGTGCATAAAATGGCCTGATTCACTTATCACTACATAAAAAAATCATTTGAGTGATTGCAATAAAAATGTTTTTCTTGCAAGATCTCAGTATGGGGGAAAACTAGTCATTATTATCACACTTGGAGAATGTAATGACTGGAAATTTGATTTTTAACCCAAATCATGTAAAGCAATATCATCCCTGGAGTGCAACATGGCACCACCTGCAATGCTAATTAAAGCATTGTAAATATACTCAAGAGTCTATATAAATATATAAAAATACAATGTATGACTGGCAGTTCCTTCACCTATTACAAACCAGAATTTTAAAGAACAAGGTGCAATGTCACCAGTATCCTCAGCCGAGAAGTGGTTTACTAACAAGAAAGCATAAAAGTTGAAATTTTCTAAGTCAAAAAAAGTTAAAAAAAAAAGGCTCATAGCTCTAGAAAAAAATGATTGGACAAAACCCATTAATTGTCAATATCCTTTCCCTGATGATGGTCCATCAGCATACCATAGATCATTTAAATCTGACAAGCACCTGAGATACAGAGGTCTAAAGTTGTTACGGATGGATGAACGGATGGACCCCATTACTAGATCCCCAGAAAACTTCGTTTTGGGGGGGGGGGATAAAAAATCTTAATGCTATTTCTTTTTAACTGGTAGAGCGCTAAATTATTTTTGTCAAAATTTGTTCATGTATAATTAATTTCCTTGTCACCATTTATGGAAGAGTGCCTATATAAAAAATTGGAACAAGGCAAAACTCTACAGAGTAAATAATTGCACTTCAAAGATAATATCAAGAACATCCACAGAATAGGGAGTCTTCAAGTTGCAGTACCTGCACTTCAGAATAAAGCCCATATATGGACATCCAGCCAGGGACATCATGAAGCTAACTAATTATGGGGTATAAACCCAGTGACTAAACAGTTTCATTTTTTTCTAAAATATAGCTTATAATTTTGTTCCAACAGAAGTAATTTTTGAAAAGCCAAAACTGAAAAAAGACAAAAATTAATGTTGATTTTTTTAATAGCAATGGATAGATTTTCTAACTCATTAGCAGAAGGTTAACCCTTTACCTAACAAAACTATATTTTCAATTTTGCATCCAAAACATGGCTTATGACCCCTCATTGGGGTTTTAAACTATGTTTTTGAGGTTATTCAACAAATATTTTGAGAAGTATCATCCTCCTTTCATGTTCTCAAATGGTTGATACCTTTACGCATCTCACCAGGGGTGCTGATACATGCTGGTGCACTGTATGTTTATGTCAATACAATATCACTCATTATTTATTTTATTCAACTAAAAAATCTCAATAAAAGTGGAGAGATTTGTAATAGATAAACGTATTTAACTTACATTATCTTCAACTTTGTATGCGATCTGTGTCGACCCCTGAAGAATTTCATCTTCATTTTGGGGACGAATTCTAAGAGCAACCTGAAAATAACAAATTTAGATATATAAATACAATAGTTAACTGTTTTCTCAAAGCATCGGATATCAAAATTTAAGTTTTTTTTTTTTTTAATTTTTCAAAAAATTTCAACAAAACCATATCATGTGACTCCTCATTGGAACGAGCTTGATCAGCTCATTCTAATGAGGGGTCACATGATACGGTTTTGTTGAAACTTTTTGAAATTTTTTTTTTTTAAATTCTCAATTTGAACATTATGCAGTTGGATGAGGGTCGATTCATAAGGTAAAGGGCTAATACTCAAGTGCAGTTTGTTAAATTTTCAAGTTACTGAGCAATGACTTGAAGAAACTTGTTTACAGGCATAACAAATATCTCAGATGCCAAACATGAAAGCATTTGAAGCAGTGGAAGAGAAGATTTTTAAATATTATACCATCAGTATTAAAATCTGTGTGCCCCTCTACCAATGAATATACCAAAAGTCGCTTCAATTGCACATACTTATAAATACCATCCTCATAAAGATTTCATTTCAATAAACATGGCAAAATTTGGAATCAGTGGTTTGCAAGGACATAGAGGATATCTAGTGTTTTTGAGGGGATATCAAAAATTATCTCATGAGTGAGTGAGACAAATGTTTATTTTTCACGAGAGCTTGTACTAGCGAAAATAACCATTTGTCTCAGTCACAAGTAAGATAATTTTTGGTATCTGCTTAAAAAACTACAGTTTCTTTTTATTATATGTTTTTTATAAGAATCTGGTCATTCCTATCGATAATTCCACTTGTTTCAACCTTGAATTGATGCATGAAAGTAAACAGCTGATGCACATTGATACGCATAAGTGTTTTGATCGATACTCAGAACAGGTACTGCCAAACACTAGTTTTCTTTTCATTATACATTTTTGGAACAAAATGATCATTTCCAGTGATAATTTGACCCAAATTCACCTTGAAGTGATGCTTTGAAAGCCGACATTTTGATTGATACCATGAAAGTGAAAATTTCTATATCTTCACAGTGGGGGATACGATTTCTATATTTCTACAATTTTTTCCATAATCTATCATTTAGAGTATAATAAATTGTTTTATGTTTCCCCCATTATCCACTGCAAAATATCCCCCCACACCCCTAAATGTAATAATGATGCTTTATTTGAACAAACATAAAAATTGTCATTACAAGAATCTTATGTGACAAAGAGAGCTGGAAGGTTTTGATTTTTCAGTTCGGTTTCACCTCAGTTTCGGTTCAGTTTTTCTATGTGTTAAGAACACATAGTAAACAACACTTCAGGCTGTGTAACTTGGAAAAACATGCAAAATCGTTTATGACACCAAGCACCACAAAAGGCCATTCATTATCTCCACTGGGTTCAGCCTAACTTCCCTTTGAACATTCTCAGGGGTTCTAGGGGATCAGTTGCTAACCCTATTGAGTCAGGGGAAAAAACATAAATTAACTCTTAACCTGCTGAGTATTTTCAAGATATTTTCCATCAAATCTAGTCATGGCTGCTATGAAGCAGCCATGACTAGATTGAAGAAAAATTGATCTTAGTATAACATAAGAAATCATTGGTGAAAAAAAGCCATTCAATTTACAGGGGGAAAATGTGATTGAATGTACCCAAATTATATTGATTCCAATGACAAGAGAAACCCTGTGCTGGGCAGGAATATCTGCCAGTAGCACGCAAAGAATTCAGGTAACAAATGAATAAAGTTCACCTATTCTATGTTGTGTTCTCAGTTTCATATTTTCTCCCTTATTGCCTTGTCCAGTGGATGAATCAACAAGAGAGAAAAAGTGACAATGAGGATATGACGTAAATCACCCCTTATCCCGCTAGACATAAGTGATGAGAGTGCATATGGGCCTCTAGTCTAGTTCCCTCCCAGTAAGATGGTTTGATCAGTTCATGCACAGATACTTTAAAGCCGGTTTTTGCTATGTTTGGTGGTTTAGTTTTCCAGTTTGCCACAAAAACTGGAAACGAACCAGAAATCGAAAAATCTCCCAGCTCTAGGAGCAAACTTGAAAACAATGGAACAGTGATCTGGGTAAAGAATTTTTGTTTAATGTATTCCCTTTTAGAATCTGCTTAACCCTTTACCCAAATAATCGGTCACATCTGCCCAAATAATTTACAAACTGAGCAGATGAAAAAAAATGTTATTAACTGGTTGAGTGCTAGAAGCCACTATCAGGGCTCTGCTGAAATGTACTGAAAACCACTTTACTAAGTTTGCACTAATTTGTTGTTGGCTCAGCAGTAGAAGAAAAATATTACTATAGAATTGTTTTGTTACAATTTATTGGAGAGTGCTAACTGGCACTCTCCAATAAATTGCAACAAAACAATTATGAGTAGTATCTTGCTAAACAAAGGCTCCTTTTGCTGGTAGCTTGATATCTTTAAAAAAAAATACTCACATAACAATTAACCATTGAAAAGTAATTTAGCACTCTACCAGTTAAAAAAAACTTCAAGAAATCCATATCATATAACCCCTCATTGGGATGGACTAAATGAGCATGTTCCAATGAGTGGTTTCATGATATGATTTTGTTGATAGTTTTTTCAAAGTTTGAAAAAAAAAAAAAAAATTAAAATAACAAATTTTCAGATTGTGTGCATTGGGATAACAGCCCTAAATACATGTATAACTCCTGAAACTTGATTTGAACAAGCCTGTATATATATATAATGATGTTAACATGAACACTTTTGAAATCTTAATTTTTCTCCCCTCAAAAACACAGCTTTTGACCCTTCATTGGAACAAGCTTGATAAACTATATTTAGAAGGTCAAAAATTTAAAAATAAATTCAAATTTATATGGTAATTTTGTCAGTACTGCTGCCTAGATGTTGCCCCCATGTTAGAAAATTATTTTGACTGAAATAGAGATAGGCAATATACCAAAAAACCGAACTGATACCAATATCATGGAGATGCTGAAAAACCAATCTCAACCAATCACTGAATACTGAAACTGTCTGCAATTACAAATATTCCTATATTTTCTATTTATAATGCATTGTTGAGGCATGATAGCAGTTTAAGTGTTCACTTTCATGAAAGAAATGATTGATTTTTCAGTTTTGTTATCCCTTAGGGGACTGGGCAATTGTTCTGAATTCCCACTGGACTACAATCTGTACATGTCCAGTTGCTGAGCTGTGATTTCTAGTCAAGTCTTATTAAGGCAGCCAAGACTTGACCAGAAATCACTGCATAGGTGTTTTGTCTATAGTTAGCAGGACCTCCTAATGATGGCATGTAACGGACACATGCTATGAGATTGCAAAAGCTTGATATAGGCATTTAAAGGTTAAGGTGTGTTTGGAACAAGGAACAAAATTATAGCAGATATGATTTGTGTTGGCAAAAGAATGTTAATGTTCAGCTCATTGCAGTGGCATTTGTGCTGCTCAGGTAGAATGATACAGGAACAACTTCTTCTCTAATTTTCTGGTGTGAATTCCCCTTTGGTGATATCAACAAATCACAGTCAAGCCAGATGCCAAATACCGAACCGATACCAAGTTATACCCCACCCCAATGGCGGATACAGAGGGGGGCAGTGGGGCGGTCGCCCCCCCCTTTAGCTCGTGTTTGTCTCCCATGTAGGGCATAGCCAGGATTTTCATTTGGGGACAATACATGAATTGAAGTAAAAACATACAGCGACATTTATTTCCTCCATCGCCATTCGCTATGGAAAACAAATATACCATTGAAATTATGCAAAATATATCTACTGGTCACCTCCATTTATAGCGTCACCGACACAGCATGATTTTGTGGTGTTACATGCCCCTAGCCTCAGGTACCTCATGGCTCTGCCAATTATGGGTCAGGATCTTAATTGGCATAGTCATGGCGTACCTAAGCCTAGAGGGCTGACTGCTGAAAACTTTCAAACGCTGGCAGCTCGCAATGTTCTCCTGAGGTTAAGTCGGTTATGACTGTAACCAATGTGTCCAAAATACAGTATTATGGTAAACGGATCTGAAGAGCATATTTCAAATTTTCTAATTCTGTCTTGAACGTATGACAGAATTTGAAATTCTGAAACATGCTGTTTAAAAAGTATTAATTAGCCGTTCAAAAATTCAAGAGGATTTCCACCCCAGAAACCACCAGAATGCCCCATTTGGTCGCTCATTTCCAAAAAATTTCCCAGACCCCCCCTACAAAAGCTCGTGCCTTCGGCACTCGCGGCAGATGCCTTTGGCATCTGCACGATCCGCACCCCCCTTTGAGAATTCTTGTATCCGCCACTGCCACACCCCCCCCTCCCCCATCCCTCAATATACCAAAACCGATACTAAAGTTAAAATTCCAATACCGCCCATCTCAAGACTGGAAATGTAAAAATTTTACTTGAAACCTATTTTGCCTGTACATTGTAACTGTAAAATAAGAATTTCTCGGAAAGACAAAAGATCAATTTTTTTTTATCCATGCACATTTATTATGCTAAATTTTTAACAAAGACCATAACTTAATGGTACATGACTCCTCTATCATTTTCGTGCACTGGTTGTATGAAAACCACAATAAAAATTCCATTAAGCACAAGGCATTCTATGAAAACAACCATAACTGACATGAGATAAATTGTATTTTCACTTATTGATTCTAGAAGCTACATTCTGGTTGTATGAAAACCACAATAAAAATTCCATTGGGCACAAGGCATTCGATGAAAACAACAATAACTAACATGAGATAAATTGTATTTTCACTTATTGATTCTAGAAGCTACATTCCTAGGTAGATTTAGCTGGTACAGTGCTGGAAGTCGATATGTGGGCTCCAGTTAGAAGTGCAGATACTGCAACATGAGGGCTTCATGTTGAGTGGGTGTGCTTCATGTTATCTTTGAAGTGGCATTTTCTAGTCTGTACCAGTTTGCCTTGTTAGAATTTATGGAAGAGTATTTCAGGCACTCTCCCATAAATTGTAACAAGGCAAAGGAATGTGAACAAATTTGAATGGCCCAAAATAATTTAGCACTCCACCAGTTAACCCTTTATCCAACGAATTGGCCACATCCGCCTGCGTAATATGCAAATTCAGCAGCTGAAAAAAATACTATTTTTCAAAACATTTCAACAAAACCATATCATGTGACCCCTCTTTAGAATGAGCTTGCATTCCAATGAGGGGTCACATGATATGGTTTTGTTGAAATTTTTTGAAAATTTAAAAAAAATGATATTTAAAATAAAAAATTTTGATATCGTCAGCATTGGGTAAAGGGTTAACCCTTTCAGCTCGATATTCATAAATTTGTATGCAAGCAAAATTGGCGGTCCTTGTGAAGGCAACACAATGAACACCAACATGTACATGAGGATCAGTGATAATTTAATTATCACTCAACCTTCACACATATACGAAAGAAATTTGCACCTTTTCGCAGTATGCAGTACTGTACAAAAGAGATGATGATGTCATGAAGCCGCATTAATCTAAATTAAAATGATGCATTCTGTCAGATTCTGTTGAAACAAATTAGAACATTGGTTGATCTCTTAACTCAACCCCCAGCACTCTGGTAGTGCAACAGTATTTTCTCCAATCACTCTGTTTTTCTCTTGTTTAAGTATGAAATCAACCAATTATATCTTGTTATCAGAGCTCTGTCAAAAAAGGTACATTTGGTTAAATATCAAACTGCATTGTGGAAAATTCTTGTTGATGAAAACTTTGCCATTTTGACATCAGAATGCAGAGGGTTAATGTCACAGCCACATCCATCCAATTCAGAAGAATGCTATTCAAATTTTATTATTTTTCATATTTTCCTCCACAACATAGCTGAGGACCTCTCATTAGATCGAGTCATAACTGGTCAGCACCATTCGCAAAAATAACCATTAAATTTTCACTAGTTTTTCATTTTTTATCTCAAAAACATAGCTTATGCCTCCTCATGGGAATGAGCTTGTTGAGCTCATTCCAATGAGCGGTCATAAACTATGTTTTTAATACAAGTAAAAGTGTCAATGACACTGTAGTTCAACTTGTGTAAGACATGAACATGTATAGTATGTGACACAGCAATGACACACATCTAGGTAATGACCTGATAACAAAGATACATATAAAGTATTGTAAAGGTCTGTATATAAATACTGACTGTAACTTGTAACAAATGTATAGGTAAAGTATTGTAAAGGTGGGTGACAGTTCGGTGCTAAACTAGAAAAGAAATCTCAATGGAGTTAATGTTACAACGGGGATCCTTGTATGGTGCACCATAAGCCAAATGCTAGCAATTGTTTTGACCTGTTTGATTCAAACCCTTCTAAGGTTGATTCATACTAATTAATAAATATTTGTCCTTCTTAAAATATAGGTATTTGAATTTTTTATCTTTAGCTCATAGGGTTCCCACGGGAGAGGAGGTTTTATTTTTCTCATTGGAAATAGAAAATCGGGTTGTGCTAATAATGTTTACTCTCCCCAAACAACACCAAATATTAACACACGAACTTGGCTTCAACACATTTGAATATACACATCCTGGGGATACTGAATTCAAGAAACATTATGCTGTCTGGTGTTTTGGGAAAAGATTTTTAATTATCTCCATTTCTGAGTCCCCGAGTGGGTCTGACTGAACCCAAAAATATTTGCTCTCATACCACAGTGATAAAACAAAGGCACCCAATAAATTTATAGCAAACATTACTGACATAAAAAATCTTCTTTACAGGTTATGTACAAAAAATGTAATACACACAGTTCCCGTAAATATGACTGCCAACAGGCATTCTGAATTTTGGGTCGATCCCAAAAGAACTTGTTACCATCCCATGACGATAAATGTAGTCTTAGAAGTTCTGTACAAAAAACTGATTGCATCTAATTTCGGTAAAAAATGGCAGCCGGCAGCCATCTTGAATTTTGGACCGCACCCAAAAACACTCGTTCTCGTCCCAAGGTGATAACAAAGGTACCCAAGAATTTTTGTGAAGATCGGTTCATAAATACAACCTCTAGCCCAAGCCGTATTGACATGTGCACTTACTGTGTATAAGTAGCACTGAAAAAAATCAAAGTTCATCTAATTTGCATAATTTCTGCACAAAAGCCATATTAGATGTGATGCATTCCATGCTACTAAATATTCATTCAAAAATGGATTCAAATCAGAACCTTCACATAGACGTTCTGTACAAAAAACTGATTGTACCTAATTTCGGTACAAAATGGCTGCCGGCAGCCATCTTGAATTTTGGGCCGCACCCAAAAACACTCGTTCTTGTCCCAAGGTGATAACAAAGGTACCCAAGAAGTTGCGTGAAGATCCTTTCATAAATACAGCCCCTAGCCTGAGCCGTATTGACATGTTTACTTACTGTGTACTTACAGGGCTGTAGGATTAAATTATTTATGATCGTCCTTCCCAAAAAGGTATTTCCTTTGTTGCTTGCTCTTGGATGCCCATTTTTTTTCGCCATACAAAATTTTTTAGTCATTAACCCTTCTAACACGTACATTTTTACATTGACTGTACACATTCCTTCAACCAATGTTAACCCTCTTGTGTCAGGTTAGTAAGTTTGATAAATGAGTTACTTGCTACTGCTCAGTGGTTCTCTCTAGGTACACCAGCTTCCTCTCCCACAATATCACCCTGGCTGTTGAAATGTCATTAATTCCCAATAAATAAAATATATATCCACCAAATGCATAAGAGGAACTTACTCCATCAAGATGATATAAGAAACTTTGTTAATAATTTCTTTACTTTGATCCTAACGGTACAAAAGAAATAATTTTCTGTGCGGCAGTTCACTCCATGCTATTTGATCCATTGTACACCCTGACTGTATGTCAAACAGACTGATTGGCACATGTACATTATACATTACTTTTCATACAAGTGGTTTGTTTTTTCACCTTGGTGAAAACATTACTTTCTCTTTGGATAAGACAGTTTTGCCTTCTGAGCCATCAATTTAATATACTTGAAAATTTCCTTTTCAGAAGACCCACAGGTACACATGAAAATAGTTATAAAATAGTGGGAATGATTTTTAACTTTCAATAACCCTTTATCTAACATGGCTAACGCAGACAACACATTTTTTTTTAATAATTTACTTAAAAAATTACCATTTTTCTGTCTCACATATTCTGCCCTCATCTCCACCCAAATGTGGCTTTTTATGGGAGGTTTGCATTGTTGAAATCAGACAAAATGCATCAGACTGGCCACAGATTCCAGCCAGAACGCTGGCAATGTGAATCCACCCAACCAAAATTAACCTGTATTTTTTCTTGGTAAATCAACATACCAAATCTGAAGCCAATCAGTCAAAATGCATCAGACTGGCCACAGATTACAGCCAGAACTCTGGCAATGTGAATCCACCCAACCAAAATTAACCTGTATTTTTTCTTGGTAAATCAACATACCAAATCTGAAGTCAATCTAAAAATTGAAACTCAAGTTATCATCCAGAAACCAAAATACTGAGCATATTTTGAGTTGGAAAAGGTAACTGTGACAATATCAATGTGGCTAACCCCAAACTGAAACTTGACCTGTATTTTCTTTAGATTATTAGAAAAAACAACACACCAAATTTGAAGGTAATTGAAGAATCGAAACTCAAGTTATAATAAAAAAATGAAAAGAAGACATGTATTTTAATTTCAATAAAGGCCATACCTCTAGCCAAAGCATTTGGACCAAACTAAAACCCCAAACTGAAAACTGATGTATTTTATATTGATGAAACAACATACCAATTTGAAGCCAATCGAAGAGCTGAAACTCAAGTTATCATCTGGAACCCAAAATACTTAAAGTATTCCAAAGCCCAAAAACATTTTCTAGTATAGTTGCCTTAATTCAGGTCTGCTCTTTTTAAAATTTTGCGTAACTCATTTATCGTTCACCTAGTGACTGAGCTTTGGTAACCTGTAGTTTGTTCCCCTGTACTTGATTCAGGTAACCCATTAGGTAACCTAAATATATATGCATCACAACCATGTGGATATGAACTGTTGTATCATAGCCAGGTCCAAGTTCTTGCTCCTATGAGCAATATCGTGATGAATAGAGATGAATCCTTAAGAACAATAAAGAGGCTGTTTTGCTGCAATTCAGATACAAATGAGTTGCAATTATAGCCTGATCTTTTTGGCATGGGCTAGCATTCTGAAGAACAGTATGGCATCAATAATTACTATTTGTGGCAGAGACATGAATTATTGCCATTTCCTGATTTTGTACCTTCATGTATGTTACATGATGATCAATAGTTTAAAATGATGTTCAGCATCAACATCATTCCACCAATCCGTCGTACTAGATCATTCAACTTGGCGAACATTTGGTGTGACCCAGTTACAATTTGGTGCAACCCAGTTTTTGTACATGTGTTTTTCATTTTAGGTAACCTCCAGGTGATACAAACGGCCGTTCACCTCAAATTGACAGGCCTGAAACTGAATGACCCACAGTTCGAAACTGACCAGTGGTAACTGCATTGTGTCCTTGGGCAAGGCACTGCATTCTAATTGCCCACATAGGTGCATGGTGCAGCTGTATATTAAGGCACAGTGAACATCAATGGTACACTTGCCTTCAACCAATGATAACTCTACTTGTAAAACTGAATTGAGAAACCTTTCTTGCATTGATTCAAAGAAAATGAATGTTTATCGATTTTTTTCACATTCTATCAATGTTGGAAAAGCGAATCGTAGGATCGGTTTTTCAACCAACTGAAATATTTCTGTCAATTGAATATAAACATGGATGGACTATTTCAGGACTGGACTGACTCCAGCCCATAGCAGTATCAAATTCCTTGTAGACTTAGATTGGTGGGATGAGAGCTTGGCTGTGTAACAGATCGAGAGAGAAGTGTGGGAACCAAGGCATCAAATCGTCGACCTCTAGCACACGAAGCGACTGATTTACCATTAGACTAGAGATCCACCAACCAGACTGGTTGGTAAATGGCCCTTATTTATACCTTGGCCACTACACTACTCTCATAGTCTCATGTTCTTTGAGATTCACCCATTGTGAATCTCACCCCAGATTCCACCTCGAAACATCTGCAGTGCTTCACCACAGCATCCACAATGCCACCAACTGCTGAGGACTGGTCAACGGTACCAATATAATGGATTGAGAGAGAAGTGTGGAGCCAAGGGTCAAACCATTGACCTCTAGCACACAAAGCGACCAATTTACTATGAGACTAAGAGAACCAGACCAACCACCTGGTTGGTAAATGGCCCTTATACTTTGACTGTTACAGCTGAATAGCTGTCAGGATAGCTTATTTTTATCACGGTTTCAACATCTATGGCTATATTATGACTACAACATAGGTATAAAGTCACATTTAGCCAAACGTTTAGAACAATTCTGATGCCCACTTCAGAGAACTCACACTTAAGGCATTGGTTAATGGGTCATATTAGGAAGTGTGGTACAAGAAATGATAAAAGGGACTTTTACGAATTTTTCTTCTCACTTTGAAATTTTGATATTTATTATTATTATTGGAGTTCAATGTCACTTTCAACAGCCAAGGTCACCTTTTATAGGACAGTTTTAAGGGTGGAGGAATCTGGAGTACCTGAAGAGAACCACCAAGCAGCAGCTAGCAACTGTCTGACTCACCATTGTAGTTACTCCACACAACAGGCTTAACATTGGTTGAAGGCAAGTGCATCATTGATGTGTAATATGACTCGGTGCACATTGCCACTATGCTCAAAAAAGAGCAATCAGGATTGCCCATGTACACCACCATGGACCTTTTGGTTTGAAGTCCAATACCCTAACCACTGGACCAATTGGCACACGCTCCCGGAATTTCTATAAAGAGTAGTGTATTTAACCTTTTGTCTAAGGTAAATAGTAAAAACAACCAATGCAATTCACAAAAATCTTATTATCTTTTCAGTTTTTGTGTCATCCTCCCCCCTCCCTCCCTCCCTCCCCACTGGAATCAGTTGTATCAAAATTATGATCAGTGATTGTATGTTTAATCCTTTATCCAACATAATGGTAAAAACCAGCCAGCGTTATTCACAAAAATCACCATTCAATTTTCATTATTTTCTTCATTTTGTGTCTCAAAAACAGAGCTTATAATCTCTCATTGGAACAAGCTTGTTGAGCTTGTTCCAATGAAGGGTCATAAGCTATATGTTTTTGATGCAAAAAATGAAACAAATTACTGGTGGTTATTTAAGAATTTTGTTTGCAGATGTTGTTTGGTTTTCGTGTTAGGTAAAGGGTTAAAAACACATTAGTTTCGGCCCAGTCACTATTTGTGTTTATGGTATCAGAAGGAGCGTTGATACAGGGGGTGGTGGGGATGCATTTTTTTCAGAGAATTGATGGCTGGTCAGGAAATTAGTTTGGACTTTTCTTGATAACATTTTGCAAAATGAAAGAAACACTATTGACATATGGCTAAAAACAAATGTTTTAGACTGAATTTTCGATAAGTACATGTACATGTAGCCAGTTTTCGGTGAAGAAAATGACAGAAATTGGTTTACCAATCTGAAATCTGTTGATAAATATCAGTGATCTGTCATAAGAATTTGGACTTCCATTCCTCCCTTCCCACCTGCGAAAAGCTATGTATTACACTGTTACAGAAATGCAAATTGAGAAGAAACATTTTTGATTATCACTTGCATACAAGTGCAATGTTCATATCTCCTCCAGTGTGCAACAGTGGCATATCTGGGTTGAGGGGTGGGTGCAGGGCGGGTTGGGCCTTAAGCCCCTAAAATCCCCACTGGCATTCCCTAAAATCCTGAATTCTAGTACTGGCATGGAGTGTTAATTAATGAAATTACAGGTGAGAAACCATGTTTGGCATTCTTTTGAGCCTCAAAATAGCCCCATTGGCGGCATATTTTTCTGAATCTCTGTTGGGAGGCCCCAGTTCCCCCCCCCCCCCCCCCCCCCCCCGAGAAATTTTGGAAAATATACTCCTTCACCCCATGACCTGACTAATGTGAGGGGGCTACCACCTTGATACCTTTCCCCAACTGAAGACTTCAATCTGCGATATGCCTATGGCATAGAATTGCCCAAAAGATCCATGTGCTCCCCTAATATAGATTCCTGGCTACGCACCTAGTGTGTGCAACCTTTGCTCCTGTATGTACATGTTACTTCACAGACACATGCTAGCAAACAGTACAGGATTTTTTAAGGACAATAGACATATTCAGTACAGGTTACATGTATCTACTGAATAAACATGGTAAACCTGCTATTCTTTCTGCACAATGAGCCTTTTTAACCTATAAATCTACAGTTCAAAGAAAGCTAAGACCATTATCAATGAACACTATAAATCCCTTGAAAGTGCTATTTCTGTTCATGTTTTATTCTGGCATGCAACACTTAAATCTGATTAAGGCCATGCCTTAATTTACTAACTAAAGTGATTACATGGACATGTATATCTACATTGTACTTTACATGTAAATTCATGAATGGGGAGGAGGAGAAGAATCTTGTGTGGCTAAACTTTTAACCCTTTACCTAACACGAAAGGCAGACGACACTAGCAAACAAAATTCTTGAATAACTAATTATTTTAATTTTTTGCCTCAAAAACACAGCTTATGACCCCTTCATTGGAATGAGCTCGATGAGCTCATTCCAATGAAGGGTCATAAGCTAAGTTTTTGAGACAAAAAATAAAAATATAATGAAAACCTAATGGTAATTTTTGTGAACAGCGCTGGCCAGTTTGGACCATTATGTTAGGTAAAGGGTTAACCGTATGACATTTGCCACCAGAAAATTGGCTTTGCCTCCCTCCCCAATACACTTACACCCAATCACACACACACACACAGCCACACCTCCACCCTCACTCACTCGGTGGAGAAAATATCCCCCTCCTCCATAAACAAATCTGGCACAACCACTGGAAGGTGGATATCCACTTATTGGGAGAATGAATACCAAATCACCCCTACAAGCATTTGTGTACACAATCCTACCTCAATCTTCATTACGTAATGTAAGACAATGTCCGTTAATCAAAAGAAGATTACACAATTAGATACTAATTTAATTTCATTGCAATATTAAAATTAGCTTGTACATAGAATCTCATCACAGATGAAAAAAATTATTATTAATATATTTTTAAAACTATTTATGACACTTACAGTTGGATATTTCTTGATGTACATAAGGAAAAAATAAAAATGTGTTCCGCACCTTAATTTCCACCTTTCGTCCCAAAGTTGTCAGTTATTGAATTTTGAAGTTTATTTTTAAATGTATTAAAAATACTATTTTAATCTTATTAAAATTAGCTCTGCAATCTAAATTATATCAAAGATACCAGTCCATTTATTACTACTTTTTCTATTTTCTTGTGTTTTTATGAAACTTGATGCTGGATATATTTTTTTTTGCTCTGCAGTGCTATGGAGATATAAAATATTCCTCACAGCTTAACCTTATACCTAACAAATCGGTCATATACACCTGCATAATTTACAAATTGAGTAGATTAAAAAAAAATTTTTTTTTAAATTTCAACAAAACCATATCATGTCACCCCTCATTGGAACAAGCTCCTTGAGCTTGTTCCAATCAGGGGTCACATGATATGCTTTTGATGATTTTTAAAAAAAATAAATATTTGAAATAATAAGTTTTGATATGCTGTACGTTGGGTAAAGGGTTAATTTACAACCTTTCTTTCAAATTTATCAATCTTTTGATATAAAACATTTATTTTTTAAATTTTATATGCAAAAATTAAAGACTAAAATCGATACAAAATGGAAAGCCTCAGATCATTTTTTTTTTCTTTTTGACTTTGGACTTTACATGCAGTCATAAATCCTTTACATCAAATTACATGTACTTGTGAACACAACTTTCATAAAACATTTGTAAGGTTTTTTCATCCTAAACAACCAAAAACTTTTCATTTTTTTTATGTACCAAAATATTGTTTGTAAGTCTGATGTGTTTGTTGCACTGGAGTATCATAAGCAAGGATTTGAAAACAAAAATTTGAAATAACTTTTAAATTCTTTGTCTGTAACGATAAGCAGATGACACTTGCAAAAGAAATTTTGGGCTCTAAAACATTGCTTATGACCCTTCACTGGAATGAGCTTGATAACTGATTTAGTGGTATTTAACTATAACATCGTATCATACATATGTTATATTAGGAACTCCCACCCTCACTCAAATAGGTTTACTCACAACCACCTTATTGAGGGTATTCCTTCGAGAAGTTTCAGCTGGTGAAGAATTTTTTTCCCCTTCATACATGTACCTGTTCCTACTTGTTTTTTATGATGTTTATACTGACCCCAAAAACTCATAGTTACCTATCTCTCCCAAACTAAGTAGTTTACTGTCATCATCAGAAATACAGAACGTCCTCACACCCCATACATGTACACCTTTGATCTGAATCAACTTCTTACGGTCTATGGATAAAACCAACCTAGCTTTTATTTTCATTCAATTCAAGCTTCCATTTGTTCTTGTATCTTCCAGCCATCAATTTCCATCATTTTCTCCATCCCTTCATCACTTTCAGAAGTGACTACTCTCAGAAGTAGCATTATACAGCGGAACCCTGTTAATTGAATAGCCACTTTGCCAATGAAAATTATTCCATTAACAGGAGTATTCAATTTACAGGGATTGTCACTTTCCTGTATTCTAGAGATAAACTTAGCATTTATTCTATTATATCTTGTTTGACAGAGCTCCATGAGCTCTGTCAAACAAGATATAATAGATTAAATGCCTGTATTGAATGTACTGAGGCCAAATAGGTCTATAAACAAAGGAAAACTGGGGAGAGTCAGGGTAATTTCTTAACAGGTTACAAGATTTTTTATTCAATTAACAGGAGTTTACTCTATAACCTATATTCAATTAACAGGTCAAATTTGTGCTGGATGTATGGTAAATGGTTTTGTGTTTGGAAATTATATTCAATTAACAGGGATAAACAATTAAGAGATATCCAATTAAGTGGGCTCTACTGTATCATCTAAAAAAATTACCCTGGGGTCTTCAGGTCCCCAACTGGAAACTCTCTGAACTGTGCCAGGTTCAGCTACATGTAACCTCCAAATCTTTCTTGAACAGTACAAAAAGAATGAGGGAAAGCATACACCCCTCATTGATGGGGCAGATCTAACCTTTGACTTGGGGGGGGGGGGGGGGGGGGGTCCATGGAGAAAAGGGCACCCATAGGCATATCTTATATATATACTAAAGCAAGCTTCCGAAGCTTCTGAAGCCCGCCATCATGCCTGCCTGTCTGTCTACTGGCCAGTCTGCACCCCAGAATGGTGGACCCCACCCCCCCCCCCCCCCCCCCCACTCAACAGTGAAGAAGAGGTTATTTACTTTATTATTAATATTTGTTTGTTTGATGGTAACATGTGCATAGGAAGAGAAAACTGGTAAAAATTATTAAATTATAAATTTGAAAGAAATTAATTAAGAAAGAGGAATTTTTCTTTGTTATATTTAACTACATGTGAATAGAAAAGAAATGATGCTTTACTCCTTTACACAGCTTCGTGTGTATTAAAAGTATCTTCATAAAAATCACCATTCAAGTTTATAATTTTTTTTCAATTTTTGCCTTGAAAACAAACATGTAGTTTATGGCCCCTCATTGGAATGCGCTACATGAGCTCATTCCAAGGAGGTGTCATACATGTAAGTGATGTTTTTGAAGATAAAAATTAAAAATATTTGTTCAAGAAATTTAATAGGCAAGGGTTGTCTTCCATACATTGACTAACGGATTAGTTTAATCCTTTACTTTACGAATCGGCTGCATCCACCTGTGTAATTTACAAATTTAACAGTTGAAAAAGAAGAATTTTCAAAAAATTGCTACAAAACCATATCTTGTGACCCCTCATTGGAATGAGCTTGTTCCAATGAAGGGTCACATGATATGGTTTTGTGGATTTTTCTTTTTCAAAATTTGAAAAAACAATAATTAAAATAATAAATTTTGATATCTTGTGCACTTTGTGAAGGGTTAAACAATATTTTCTGAGCAAGAATGATACTATACATACTACAATGTAAGTCTGACCACAAAATCAAGAATAACAAAGTATGTACATGTAGTATTCACAAGATATACATGTAATATTTTAAAAAATGAATGGAACTACAGTTAAAAAGACAGGATTCTGCAGGAAGGTAAGTGTTTATTTTTAGCGGTCTCCCTAAATAAACAAAGTACTTCTGTAATTGAAAGATTTGGTCATACATGTACCTATGGGGGTAAAGTGTTAATAAAGCAGCACTTTACACATTTACTTTCTCAAATAAAAATGATATCACTGGTACATGGATAAAGATTTTTGGTAGAGCTAAAATGGTTAACCGATTAATCGATCAACCAATGATCAATGTCTTGATCGATCAAAAAAGTAATTGATCGGTTAACCATTACTTTTGAACTACGGTATTATATGGGTTAACAAAGGAACAAACTTGCTCAAAACAGGCAAACATTGTCACACTGGCTCACATCAATTATATGAGACAGAGTAAAGCATGCTAGTTACATGATGACATACTCGTTCACTTGCATGATCATTATACCGTATCAGAAGCTGGAAATGGTCATTCTCAACCCTTCACAAAATGCGGGTAGCAGACGATACTTGCATAAGAAATTCTTGAATTACTAAAGATTTCCAATGTTTGTCTCAAAATCATAGCCTATGACCCTTCATTGTCTATTACGTTGAGTAAAGGTTTAATGATATAAATCATCAATGGTACGGCAGTTATTCAGCTACCTATCGGGGCATGTGATTAATCGGTTAACCAAGGTTAATACATCTGATTAATCGATCAAGAAAACCCTTTAACCGTTTCAGCTCTAATTTTTGGATACATAAAAAATGGAAAATATGATTAAATTTGGCTTTGATGTGCACTTGCAGTTTAGTTTTCATGGTTCTTTTGTAATTGCCTCAACATTTTATCAACTACTCAACACTGTTTTCCCACAAGGTCATTGACTGAACTTGCAGAAGTTGGGTTTTTTCATCTACTTACACAAAGTGACTATAATTGTAGACTGATTAAACTGAGGCAGGCCACTGCACAGAGTATTATGTGATTGTAATCAGATTAGGTCAATCATAACTCTGCATGTACATGTCGTAGGTGGTACAAACTAGGATATTCAACCAGTGAAAGTTGAAATTCCAAGTTTTACTGGTAGAAATATGAACTTCTACAGGTAGAATCTCAGATTCTTATAGTAGATTTGAAGTTTGAATTCCAAACACTTCAAGAACATTTAGAATTTTTTGTAGACAATTATATTGTTGTTTTCATCCTATTTCACTTTTTCCTTGTATTTTTTTGAATAAATTGTTTCACTTTTCCATTTATTAAAGAATAGAATTTTTCAATATCTACTGACAGAAGCTGGGATTAAAATCCAAAATTAGGTAATTCTAGTTTCTGAACCAGCAGAAGTTGTAATTCCAACTTCTACCGATATAATCTGATATTCTACTGGTGGAAATTGGAATTCTGGTATTACTGGTACATGTAGAACCTCAGATTCTACCTGATTCCAGTACATGAATGTTTATCAAGACAAATGGTGAGTGTTGGGTGGTTTGAAATGGTGTGTTCAGTGCTAGATGCGAGTGAATGTCCCCATACCACTTCCTGTGCTTTGGTGCCTATACAATCAGTACACAAACAGAGCCCAAAACGTTTTGTCAGAAAATTCGCAGTCTTGTAGATGTTTTTCAAGGCTATAGTCTTGGTGCATATACTCAAACTGAAATGGACTGACATTTCGTCCCCTGAGTTCCAATTTGTTCTATGTGCCTACTGGCACATAGAACAAATTGGAACTCAGGGGACGATTTGTCAGCTAGAATCAAGGAGTTTGTCTTTTTGGCATTAATTTTTCAAAAATTTCCATGGTCGGTAAGAATACACCTTCACTGAGGTCATGAAATTTCCACCAGAAAAAAAAACAGAAATGAAATGAGTTGCTGTCTGTCTCGTTTTGAAAGCGGCAGTGTCGTGCCTGCGCCGTTATTTTCTGTCGTAACTTTCATGGTCTCGTGTCATCAGTATCACCCGAAAAACAAATCTACGACAGAATCCTTCCAGCTTGCGTGTGCCACTTATCTCATTAATGCTTCCACAACAATATTGGCTGCGTCAATTTAATCATAAAAACTCAATAAAACTAATTGGAACTTCATAAAAAACTTGGAGAAATCATAGCCTGTAATGACGAAAACGGAACGACTGATATGATATGTGGATAAGTTGGTGAGAGGTTGAACAAAGAGGCCCAACCGTCCTGTCTGTTCACCTAAACGAACACACGTGTTCATGTTGATCGCTTACGCGGAAAGACAAGCGGACAAAGAATGACCAATGGAGACCGAGGTGGAGATGGACGTTGCCTTCTTCCCAGCTCCTCCTCCAGTTTCCAAGACTTCCTGAACTTTCCAAGACCAGCTACGAAACTTTACAGAGAAAAAGAGAACGGGGCTTGCTGGGAGGACAATGTGAACTTGTCAACAGTTTGAAAAGACATCGTGGCGAGCGGTTCGTCAAATCGTGATTGTTCCCTGGACCAAGGCCAAACAAAAAATGACAAAAGAGCCATGAAAACGTCCATCCAAACAACCACATAAAAGGAGTAACGGAAACCAAACATCGATCCCAAAGTGAGTTAACGTCACATTCTACAATGTATCCTTTGCTTTCAAGTTGAGTGCCATGATTCGTTAGTCGGTAAACAAAGATAACATCAAGACTCTAGAGGCCCTAAGCGTCGATCGAAGGGATGCACTTTTTCGTGCAAACGCACCTGTAACTGATCTAGCTTTGGTCAATGGTGCGCGGAACCTCTGCCCGGAACCGAAGATGGTCCAGATGGGCGGTGCAACAATCAAACTTTCCCCCCCCCCCATAGGCTTACCCTCACCCCGAGTGAACATTGCAGTCAGAGAAAACAAGTGATTTACATTATATGTTGGGATATTCATGTACACTAACGTCCCAGATGAAATAATTTGTACGAATCTCAGAAGTAAGTTTCCTATGTTAATAGCTGCATGCCTTGCTTGAGAAAGGGCGAGCTTACCCAAGAATTCACATTTAGGTTTTGAATTATAAATAAATAAATAAATAAATAAATAAATAAATAAATAAATAAAGAGAAATGGAAATCTTCTTGTGGTTATTGTCTAATTTCTTGCAGCTGGTATTGTACATGTAGTTCGTTGTCGATAACATTGGCAGTGACCCAATTAGTGGGTTTGAAATTAAGAAAAATAGCTGTTGGATAACTTCAGATTGCACTATTTATGCCCGAGTCTTCAAAACCTAACCGGGGGAATTCTGGACCCCCAGAGCGTAAGATACACTCTTCCCGTGCCCCAATGATATATGGAAAGCGTTTCGAAACCGGGGGGGGGGGGGGGTCCCACACAAGGGTACCTCCACACTGATATATCAGTGGTGGTGGTCCATATGCCTCAGTGGTATGGTAGAAATACAATACACAAGGCCATGTTTGGGACTTACGCACCTCAACATTGAGCGAAAATGCTTATTTTGGGCTCCATATTAAAAAAATTTCCCAGATGAAGAAATTTATTAAATATGAAACCAAAACTGTGCATTATTTTTTCGCGGCCTTTAAGTCCGTGGTAGTGACAAATTAAACGATGGAAGTTCATGGAACCTTTGATTACGTCTTAAGGTTCAAGAGTCTTTGCATCTCATTCCTGCTAATTCCCAATGAGATTGCGATAACGGGTTGCGCGTTCTCCCCTCTCTCTTTTATTTCTTAAAAAAAAAGTTGGAGAGCGTGTGCCCCCTCCATGCCCCCGATTCCTACGTCGCTGTTGTCCGCTGCTTCGCGTGGTATATTTGCGTAATGTTATGTTAGTATCACTGTCGGAAACTTTCACCCGAATCAAATCCCCCTCCCCTCATGTCTTCGGCCCTTCTCTGGCTCACTGTCCTCGCAAAGTTAGGGGGTTAACACTGAGTAATCGGACTTACCGTTAATGTTTGTTCTCCGCCACCTTTCTTCTCACTCTTTGTTTCTGTCATCATGTATCTCCCCTTCGTTTACACATTGATAACACGTAATTTGAATGGTATAACAATCAAATGTGGTCAACTGCTTTTCTGACTTCTCTTCCAAAAGCTTTTTCATGGGCTTTCCAGCTGAAATATTGCACAATTTCTCGTTGGAGTAATTTCACCAAGAGGATTGTAATCAGAATTTAACAGATACGCCTCACAGAAATAAATAAAACGTTAAAACACTGTTGACACCAAGTCTTGGCGACAGAAGTTGAATAGAGTGACCACACGTGTCGAAAATAGTTATCAGTAAATTTGAGGTTCTGTGGTTAGGCGACTGTCTTTTCAATAAACCATTTCGCAAGCACGGGCTTTTCTAGAAGGCCGTTTAAGAAATTTCGAATCACCCATATAATATTGATGATACCCCACCAGCAGACGACGGTAGATTATGAACCAAGTATACCCTCACGCAGAAAATGTTAATGATTCTATTTTGCTCTGGGTCCCGTATCCCTCATGGAATTTTGTCACTAACAGCATTCATATGTCAAGTATTCCAGTAATCAGTCGTCTACAAATTACATGTTCCATTTGTACAGATGCGAATCCTCATTTTTATCCATGTTCTTGGAAAACTAAGTACATTGTTGACAGTTGAACAGGTTTTTTACACTTTTTTTCTCCAACTTTGGATAACTGGTGTCGGTTTTGAAAATCCCAATTGCTCCGATATTAAATGAAAACATACACTACAGTTATCGATCTACCTTTCATGTTGCACAAAACGGCATTCCAAAGAAACATTCTTTCACGCAGGTCAATAATATGTCTCAACACGTCTGAAAAACGCTTTTCATAGATTTTGTCACCAGAAGACTACCGTCAATTCTAAAGCATTGTTTTGCGTTCTATTTAGAGCAGAGATTACTCCGTGTAGTGTTCGAAAATCTTTGCTAATGCATTTTGCGTAATGAAAGTCGAGTTTCCAGTGATACACCTTAGTACCCAAATCGATCTGTTATTAACTCCATTACAAACACCCGATTATTAACCTACTGCGCGTAGAAGTCATTGTTACAATGATAAGAAAAACATACATTGCAGCACATTCTGACCCCATGAAGCCGAAATTTTATCTCGTCCTTTTCTTTAACGTTTTATCTGGATAGAACCGAATATGAAAACTTTAGTGACATGACTAAAAGATATTTTTATTCATTTAACTTTTTATCTTTAGAACTGAATTTGAAAACTTTAGTGACATGACTATAAAAAGATATTTTTTATCGATTGACTCTGACAGATTTGCAATGGGAAACTTTTGAAAATAAATCTCTGACTTTTGACCAGTGACGGCCACCTCCCCTCTCCCTCCCAAACCAAAATTTTGTTGGAGAATTTTCAGCTCGTCGGGAAAATGTTGAGGTATTTGGTTGGTAAAATTTGAAAATTAGAATGACAATTATTGATATTCTGGATAAAACATGTATTTGGAATGCATTTTTGGATAATGAACCCGTTTTAGACCCCGAAACGGTAGTAATTTGGTTGCCCAATCTGAGATCCTATAAACAATATGTTTGGTTTGTCGAAAAAAATTGTTGGCTTCCCTCTCCGACGAAATGCTATCTACGCCAGAGGCGGCGGAACCAGGGGGCACAGGGAACACGTGCCAACCACTTTTTTCCACAGACATGTTGCGCGGTTACACACCGATTTAAAATGGGCGTACGCAAACGTGTCAATATAAGGCATTCCTATAATATATTATTTGCAAATCTAAGCAACATTTGGCAAAAGAATCCCACCTTCGGTCGCTTCGGTCCGTTTCTTCTACTTCATCCATCTCCCAACCCGAAGGCTAGCCTTCGGGTTGGAAGATGATTGAAGTAGAAGAAATGAACAGGACAGTGACCACACCGCGGCATGCTCATAAACGAGAGACTATAGTATGTCACTCTACATTTACTGATATATAATTGTAACTTTTCTTCCACTGGGAAGAACTATGGTAGCCTTGAAAAATTGTGCCCCTCCACTGTTATCGAGCTTCCGCTGCCTCAGATCCACGCCACTGCTTTTGACCCAAGAACATGGGCAGCGCGAAATCAATGGTCTGTGTATATATGAATGTGTGTGTGAGTGAGTGGAGGGGGTGCAGGGACAAATACCCTTGACTCACTGGACTTACCATGATTTCGTCCAGTGAAAGAAACTTTTAAAAAAGGATGGGCCAAAATTCCACTTCCTGTATTATCAGGCCATGACGGGAGCGATGTAGGGTGTTAAAGGTGGGTGTGTGGAAGGATGGAAGAGCACTAATAAATGTGCTAATCCTTTGAAACCCCGACGATGTTTTTCTTGTCCGTTCAAGCATTATAGAAGTTCAATCTCAAGAGACAGCGCTCATCGGGCTTTGTCAAAAGAGATTGATTTGGTAAAATTCCCAGCTGCATCAGGCTAAAACCAAAAAAGTGTTTTGATTCTCAGGCAATCCCTCATTGAGTTTGAACCCCCTCATTGGACATTTTTATTACCTTTCAGTGTCTTTCAATATTAGTACAAACTGAGGAAGACCCGATTTTTTTTTACATTTTGTGATTGATGCATATTTGTTTAGTTGCGTCTCCAGTATGTTTGCCTTGTTAAAATTTATGGGAGAGTGCCTATAGGCACTCTGGCATAAACTGCAACGAGGCAAATCCCCAGAGATTAAATACTTTTACTTCAAAGATAATATGAAGAGTATCGAAAGAATATGAAGCCTTTATATTGCAGTTCCTACAGTTTGTTTTTAGTGGACTGTTTTATTTTTCAAATTAAAAATCAATTTATTTGTATAAATATGCACTTTCTATATTTCTGAGTATAAAAAGACAGCCGAAATCCTCTCCATGCATGTTTGCTCATTTTTTGCAAGAGGAAAATAAAAATTAAAAATAAAACCCTCCCTCCCTCCCTACCTCCCTGATTTGAAAAAAATGACTGTGAATCAATTAATTTATTTTGTGTGAGCTCAAGGAAACATTTTTCTTCTTGAAATTTTTGGTATTCGGAAATTAGTGTGCAGAGAATATAAGGATAACTAAATCAAACAGTTATTTCTTTAACCCTTTACCGAAAAAAGTAAGAGTCGACCAGCGCTCTGAACATGAAATGCCACTTAGATTTTGCTATTTTTCCAGTTGCCATTGGAATTTATACAACTCGATCAAGATCTCAGAGCGTCGACCAATGCCTCACGGGCCCCGAGAGTTAAATTTTTTCAACCTCGGGTGGTACCATGGTCGGCCCCCGCGGATTCGGCGATAGTAAAGTTGGCGGATTTCCTGGTATTTTGGGGTGGGGGAGGGGGGATCCGACCCTCCCAGCAGCGCGATTAGACAATTATGTCAGTGAAAACAATTGACCATAGGTCACTAAATTTGTTTACATCGGTAGATAATCTTTTACAAGACAACATGTTTTTGACATAATTATTTGCAACTCTCATAAGATGAGACTGATTTGTAATCTAATCTAATTCAAACTTAATAATGTTTTGGTGTGGTACGGGGTGGGTGTGGGTGGGGGTGTAACAATTATATTGCAGCCTTTCGGGCCAACTTTGGTATACATGTAATCACGAGGTATGTCTCTGGGAAAGGGCGGGATGCGAGGCATATATCAGCCGGTCCCTATAGGCTATAGCCCCTGATCACTAAACACAATAACGTAATGGAGGCAAGACCAAAAGGATTAGGATTGTTGTTGGTGAAAATATGCGTGAAGGGTGACGTGTTCACTGTGTGGTGTCTTTTGAATCAGTGGCAGATTGTGAGATTTCCCGATGCCTTAAATAGGTGGGAGCCTGAGCCGCTGTTCAGTTTTGAACCAGATGTCAAATTCATTGTATAAAATTTTCAGAATCTTCCAGTTGTGTTTTCACTTGTAAACGATGTCTTTTCACAATGATGGCAGCAAGTAGGCCTACGGGCATTTTCGCGGATTAATGGTCAACAGTTGGGACTTATGGGGGCAAAATATTTTGGACCCCTGTATGAATTCGCGTTTCCGCGTTGTGTCCTTGGGCAAGGCACTTAACCCCGATTGCCTACATGGGGGCACGATGATGCTGTGTCCTGAGGCGTACTGCACGTCGATGGTGCGCATGTCTTCAACCAATCTAACCCTGCCTGTGCCGCGGTGCAGAGTTCAGAGTGACGATGTTGGAGAGCTGACAGCTGCTCGTCGATGCTCGGTGGTTCTCTCCGGGTACTCCGGCTTCCTCCACCTGTAAAACTGTCACGTTCACGATTAGCCATTGTGCATAAGTATGTGTCCCTATACACCAATCAATCAATCAATAAATAAAAAAATATATAAATAAATAAATAAATAAATAAATAAATAAATAAATAAATAAATAAATAAATAACCCCTGTATGAGCATGTGCAAGTTGTCTCAGGGCTGAATGAAACATTGGGCAATGATGGTGTGAGAAGATGCCCAATGAGTTTTTTGATGGCTGTCTGGAATTCAGTCAAGAAGCACGTGAGAGCTGCCCTCTTGACATACCAGGTGATGGCCCATTATTTTGTTTGGGGGATCTCTAGTCCACACCTGTTCCCATAGCCCGATATGTATATTATGTTTTTTTAACGTCCGTACTATGCCTGGTTGAATAGAGATTTCAATGGGAATAGCGCAGACTGAATATGGCAGGCCGTTCAGATTTTATTCTTGTCACCTTTTGCCTAGCAAACGAAGCTTATGACTCCTCACCGGAACGAAATCGATTCACTGAGAGGTCATAATTTATGTTTTTTAAGCGAGCAATCAGTGAGAAGAAGAATTAAATTTGACTGACGAGTTTTGTGAAGTCCGGATAGAATAGAATAGAATTGTTTAATGACATGTCGAATAGTTTAATGGCATAATACGTCCACGCAAGACCGATGTCATGAGTATAAAATAAAGGAAAAATCATTCTGCATATCAAGAAGTAAAAACTAAAAAAGTATACGATAGTTTCTTTTCTATAAATTCCTTTACTGTTAGCTTGATCCAATTATTTTTATATCAGTTGATGTTAGGCAAATTTGATCTATGTTTGGAAAATGCTCGGACCATGTTGTAGAAAACATTAGGAGGCGGTCGAGGAAAAAAGCCAGTTACCAACCAGCCTGGTTGGTCCGGATCTTTTACTCTCGTGGTAAATCAGTCGCTTTGTGTGCTAGAGGTCGACGGTTCGAACCCCGGCTCTCGCACTTATCTCTCTCCTCCTGTTACATTTGGGGGTTCGTCCAATCTTCAGCAGTTGGTGACGTTGTGGACGCTGTGGCGAAGTATGGTGAATGTTTCGACCGCTCTGAGGTGGAATCTGGGGTGAAATTCACAGTGGGTTAATCTCAAAAGAAGGGAAGAGTAGTGTAGCGGTCGAGGTATAAAGGCCATTTTCCAACCAACTTGGTTGGTCCGGATCTCTTTGTCTCGTGGTAAATCGGTCGCTCTGTGTGCTCGAGGTCGACGGTTGCTCCCGCCCTTATCTCTCCTCCTGTTACAATTACATAATTCCGGTTTTCTGTTTTGCATAATGCAAAACAAATTTCTCCCTCTCAGTCATTTCACTGAAATCAGAGATTTTTGAAGCTATTTCTTCGAAAAATTTGCAGCGTAAATGCATATATGCATTGCAATTCCTTAAAAATGTTCCTCAGTCTCCACATGAAGACCGCATGCATGAAGACCACATTTGATAGATATATACGCTCTCCATAAGGCACCTTTGGTTGTTTTTGTCGACCCTTCTCTACTTCTGGACTATGGTTACTTATTCTTAGTTTGCAAAATATTATTCTGGTTTGAAAATTCTTTATTTTAAGATATGCTTCCTGTTCTTATCGTATTTTAAATTCCCGACATGTTCTCAATATGTTCAAACAGGATGCTTTTTTTATCAACATTTTCCAGGTGCCACTCTCGAAGACTAAAATTAATTTCTTTGGGGATTCATTAAATATATCTGCTTAGACATCATACATTCCTTAATCACAGGAATACCAAGAATGGTTGATTCGCTACTCGGAATAACAAAGCCTTCGCTAATTTCTGTCGCAACCGATACCTAGGGATTATTATTCGCGTCTTTATGCATTTTCATTTGATATGACATCGACCTTTTCATTGCGTATCTGACGGTAATGCCCCAGCAGCATAGTTTTATTAACTGGTAGAGTGCTAGAAGCCCATATCTGGGCTTTACCCTGGAATGCAGGTAGTGTAACATAAAGGCTTCATATACAATTCAGGGGCGGCGGAACCGGGGGGGGGAGGAGGACTGAAGACCCCCTCCTCACCCCCCACTTTTTTGCCGAGCCATGGCTTTTTGTAGGCATACATTTTAACACAACAAAAACAAGGGGCGAATCCAGAGCCTCCCCCATATTTTCGCCAGCTATATATATGTTTCTCTCCTACTCATTCAGTTTCGATGAATTTCGGATCATTTTTTGAGGTAAGTGGCAGCAAACTCTAAAATGCATACAGTCTGTTAAAAAACCGGTTAACTAAAATAAATCGTAATCTTACAGACATACAAGTACCAAATCCACCCAAGACAAGATAATCCACAGACAGTATAATTGCTGTTAACGTCTGGTAAAGCATACAGGTGAGGGTTTTTTTTATCAGCTTTGGTCGTTACGACCAAAGCTGATAAATAGACCTCACCTGTATGCTTTACCGACGTTTTTAACGGCTCTCAAAGTGTGAAATCTTTCAAATACATCTCCTGAAAAACCTCAAAATATCCGCTCAAATGCATGGAAATGGGGGTTTGGGGACCTTGGAATTTAAAATTTTCGTTCCACACGGGCCGTCATACCGACGACCATCCATCACCCGATCCAGCCCCCACTTTGAAAATTGTTCCGCCGCCCTTGCAATGGTGGGGAATTTGCTTCACATTATCTTTGAAGTGAAATCATTTAGTCTGTATAGATTTGCCTAAAGCAAAGACATGTGAACAAATTTGTTTGTCAAATTTTTTTTAGCTCTCTATCCGTTAACACCTAATACGATCTTGCAAAATTTTGAATGAGTAATTTCGCAAGGAACTGTGTTCAGATAGTTCAATTTCATATCAGAGGCCCAGATTTCGCAACGGCTTGATCAAAAGTTCTGTCCACAGATGGACCGAGAAAAGCGAATGCTCTTTTAAGGATTTAGTGAGAGAAAACAGAGCTTTGATTCTCTTCTGATTTACCTCAATTTGAGCTTTTTTAAACGATCCATCTCCAATGATTTTTATGCCTCCGTATGTTGCTGCTCAGCCATTGTTCCCCGCATATCGTGTAGTCTATTTAAACAGTTCTGAAGACCTGTTTCTGTTTCGGAGATTAATACCAGATCATCTGCGAAAAGTAAGTGGTTGACATTTTCCCTTCCCGGGGCTATTGGAAAACAAGAATCGTCAAACAGCAAACGAAAATCATCTATGAAAATTTTGAACAAAGTTGTAGTAATTATGCATGTCATGTCTGTTATGTTGTGTAAATGGTTAACAATTGTAGTAACAGGGCTATAATCTTACGTATTTTTATTAAACTCCATGCCTGTCTTTTCCGGTTTGACCATTTGTGTTCTTCACGAAGGAACAAAATTGCGCACTCCATATTGCAGCTTCACATCAACGATTCAACAGTTCGAGCTCAGGGAAAATTGCTGAACATTTTAAACTATTAGGCCTACAACTCAATTAGGCCTACAACTCAAATTTTCTTTTGTTACACATAGAATCGGCGAATTCATACGTCACAGTATACAGTAAAACTACGTAATAATAATAATAACTTTGCCATCCGCTGGTCTGTCTCGGTCCTCATATGATGAGGACTTGATTACACCTCTGATCCAAAATGATGCCCATTCCACTCCTTTTCTCCCCCAACATCCAGAAACGAACTGTTTAATGCTACCCCGTGTTTCTTTCATCCTAATTTCACGGACCAGCGTACTAACCCTCTACTTTGTATCGCCCAAAACCAGATGTCTTCCATTCCCCCATCCCATTTCCCTATTAAATTGCTACTGAATCATGTTCTGTCAAACTGATATTTTGGACATTTTTAAAGAAATTGCCCCAAGGTATCCATTACTCCCAAATTACACATCTAGTACTCCTTGTCACTTTCTTTCCCATTCCCGGTGCGTCTTCGGTGGCAAAGCATTTACTTCGGCGGGGTGGAGTTGTTCACGCTTTTATTATTGCACTGTGATAATCACAGGGGTATACATGGAAACTATATTTGTATTATAATGAATATCCCCAAAGAGTACACTTCATAACTATGTTCCAGACATTGTCACCGCGTATCATTCTTGGCGTATAGACACAGTACTGCAGAAGACGTGATACGCGTATCATGCTTAAAAAATTAGCCCCGAGTCATCTGACATTACCATGATTCTAACTTTCTTTTTCCGATTATGTTTCGCGATGCTGTCCCGCAATGTGTTACCTACCATCCTGCATTTCTCGCTGCTGCCGACGTGCCTGTGATATTGTGACCAGTATTCATTTCCAGGAATTTCACGATTTGTGTGTGAATACTACTGGGCCAAGCCAACCTGACCTCTTGAAAAATTTCAAATTAAAGCACCAAAGGGCCCCATATTCACTCTCAGGGCATTGAATTTTCACACTTTTTCACGGGGAGACCCTCGAACCCCCAACCAATAGGAAGGAGATACCCCTCCCACACCCACCCCACAGCTTAGGCATACGGCCTTCGGTTATACCGACGGAATATATCGAACTGGCATCCCCAGAACAATATGCCCCACCCAATAGGAAATCCTAGCTACGCCTCTGCATATAAGTACTCTTGGGGCTATTTTACACTTCATCTGATATCCTCTACCCGTTGAATTACACGTGTGACCTTTCCTAACTTTCGTGCATTTCGCAAATGGAAGAAGTCCTAAAGTCATCTTGCTTTCAGTTTACCTATCCTACCAAAATCTATATGACTCATTTTTTATTTTAAAAGAGAAGCAGGTCCTTTATATAAAAATAGGCCGATGAAATCGTCAGATGTGTACCCATACGCGCAACAAGTAGAAAGCTGTATGATGGTGGGCAACCACGAATGCCGACATTATGTACACCATACAAGGTATGGGTACATATAGAAATGGATTGGAGGAGTGTCTAATTTGATGGATAAAGGGTTAATATCTCCGGATCAAATTATCAGATTTACATAAAAAACTATACAGCACAGCACATCAGTAACCTGAATAAATATATAAAGTAACATGACAATCGGATTGATATTTTTTGAGTTATCTCATGCCAAAGGGATTGACAGAATTTTCAATTTGAAGGATAAAGGGTTAATATCTCCGGATCAAATTATCAGATTAACACCAAAAACTATACAGCTCAGCACATCAGTAACCTGAACACAATTATAAAGTAACTTGACAATCCAAGCAATATTTTTCAAGTTATCAAATGCCAAAGGGATTGGAGGAATTTTCAATTTGAAGGATAAAGGGTTAATATCTCAGGATTAAAATAACAGATTTACACCAAAAACTATACAGCTCGGTACATCAGTAACCTGAACACAAATATAAAGTAACTTGACAATCCAAGCAATATTTTTCAAGTTATCGAATGCCAAAGGGATTGGAGGAATTTTCAATTTGGTGGATAAAGGGTTAATATCTCAGGATTAAATTATCAGATTTACACCAAAAACTATACAGCTCGGCACATCAGTAACCTGAACACAAATATAAAGTAACTTGACAATCCAAGTAATATTTTTCAAGTTATCGAATGCCAAAGGGATTGAAGGAATTTTCAATTTGAAGGATAAAGGGTTAATATCTCGGGATCAAATCATCAGATTTACACCAAAAATTATACAGCTCGGCACATCAGTAACCTGAAAACAAATATAAAGTAACTTGACAATCCAAGCAAAAGTTTTCAAGTTATCGAATGCCAAAGGGATTGGAGGAATTTTCAATTTGAAGGATAAAGGGTTATTATCTCAGGATTAAATTATCAGATTTACACCAAAAACTATACAGCTCGGCACATCAGTAATCTGAACACAAATATAAAGTAACTTGACAATCCAAGCAATATTTTTCAAGTTATCGAATGCCAAAGGGATTGGAGAAATTTTCAATTTGAAGGATAAAGGGTTAATATCTCAGGATCAAAATAACAGATTTACACCAAAAACTATACAGCTCGGCACATCAGTAACCTGAACACAAATATAAAGTAACTTGACAATCCAAGCAATATTTTTCAAGTTATCGATTGATATCTCAGGATTAAAATAACAGATTTACACCAAAAACTATACAGCTCGGTTCATCAGTAACCTGAACACAAATATAAAGTAACTTGACAATCCAAGCAATATTTTTCAAGTTATCGAATGCCAAAGGGATTGGAGAAATTTTCAATTTGATGGATAAAGGGTTAATATCTCAGGATTAAATTATCAGATTTACACCAAAAACTATACAGCTCGGCACATCAGTAACCTGAACACAAATATAAAGTAACTTGACAATCCAAGTAATATTTTTCAAATTATCGAATGCCAAAGGGATTGGAGGAATTTTCAATTTGAAGGATAAAGGGTTAATATCTCGGGATCAAATCATCAGATTTACACCAAAAACTATACAGCTCGGCACATCAGTAACCTGAACACAAATATAAAGTAACTTGACAATCCAAGCAATATTTTTCAAGTTATCGAATGCCAAAGGGATTGGAGGGATTTTCAATTTGAAAGATAAAGGGTTAATATCTCAGGATTAAATTATCAGATTTACACCAAAAACTATACAGCTCGGCACATCAGCAACTTGAACACAAGTATAAAGTAACTTGACAATCTAAGCAACATTTTTCAAGTTATCGAATGCCAAAGGGATTGGAGAAATTTTCAATTTGAAGGATAAAGGGTTAATATCTCAGGATCAAAATAACAGATTTACACCAAAAACTATACAGCTCGGCACATCAGTAACCTGAATACAAATATAAAGTAACTTGACAATCCAAGCAATATTTTTCAAGTTATCGAATGCCAAAGGGATTGGAGCAATTTTCAATTTGAAGGATAAAGGGTTAATATCTCGGGATCAAATCATCAGATTTACACCAAAAACTATACAGCTTGGCAAATCAGTAACCTGAACACAAATATAAAGTAACTAGACAATCCAAGCAATATTTTTCAAGTTAACGAATGCCAAAGGGACTGGAGGAATTTTCAATTTGAAGGATAAAGGGTTAATATCTCAGGAACAAATTATCCGATTTACATCAAAAACTATACAGCTCGGCACATCAGTAACCTGAACACAAATATAAAGTAACTTGACAATCCAAGCAATATTTTTCAAGTTATCGAATGCCAAAGAAATGGATACGGACGCGGGACGGACAGACGGCCGGACGGACGGACGGACAGACAGACAGACGGACGGACAAAGGATGGACGAACGACGGATGGTCACCCCGGATGCCGGCATTATGTGTACCATACATAGTATGGGTACACATAAAAACGCAGTATGTGCACCATGACTCTCATGCACATGTCAGGTGAAATACACGCTACTCACAATTTGCTAAGGATCTCCCCGCTCATCGACATGCATAGAAGGTTCATATTATATTCTAATCACTCATCATCGAACAAGTAAACTTTCTTCTGACGATTTAATTTGTTGTTGCGTGTGTGCAATCATCCATGGTCAATCTCGGGCTGTAAAAGTGGACTACTCCCCTTTCTGACGATGTCAAACCTCATTAAACTCATTGTCAGATTGCTAATAAAGTTTTCCTAACTTTATCATTAGGATTTCAAACACAACTTTGACAGCCTTCGCTTGGAAATCATTATCTCTTATGCCAGCCAGACGCCATTTGAGTCTCAGAAAACAATATTAAGGAGTTACTGGGATGCGACAGTCAGGCATATCAAAGAGACAAGCTGCTACGGGATGATCCAAGGTGTGATTTCTAGGGGCTAGAATCAGTTCAGATCTCCAGCAGAGTTGAGACAAAACATGGTGAATCTTGTCAAAGAATCACAAGAGCTCATTAAAACATTTTTATTGTCAAGAGCTCATTAAGACATTTTTATTGTTATCACAGCATGCATGTACTGCATCGTCAATGTTACAGCTCTGCAAAGTAACCTTCATAATGTAACTGGAGCCAGTGTATCTACACAAACAATCAGGAACCGACCGCACAATGCTGGACTACTTGCAAGAAACTCACAGTTCGTATTTTTATGCAATGAGGACATAGATAATACGGAGTTGAGTGGTGCAGAGATCTCTAAACTGAACAAAGACTTAATGGTCCATCATCTGTATGAGACCAGATTCCTTCTTCACTTTCTGGTAGATGCGCCGGAATATTGAAAATGCCATGAGAGGTTAGCTGATGTCAATGTGTCAATGTTTCTATGTCAATGTGCGGATGAGTGGCCAGTATGGTTGTGGCTGAGTAATGATGTGAGGGAGATGTCAGCTTGAGTGATCACACAGACCCCTGTCTCATCCAGAATGAGAATCAGAATAGAAATTGGTACAGAAATGAGATCCTGGAACTTTTTGGGCGACCGTAACTAAGGGCTACAAGCGTAGATATCTATCATAATGCCAGGCCCCATCGAGTCAGATTGGTTACCTATTTAGTGAATGGGAAGGAAGTGAATGGCTGCACTGCTAGAATGCTTTCTCGATCTCAACCCATAGGGCACACATATGACAGGCCCCAGACTACTCTGAAGCGCCTTCATCCAACTTAATACCCTTAAAAAACTCGGACAAATCATTGTTGATGAAATAAGATAATCTGCCACACCAGGCATTTCGAAACTGGCCCCAATATGAGGAAACACTGTCAGAAAAATGTTGTGAGAAAAATGTTGCATGTCAGAGGGAGATAATCACATTCTAAAACTGCATTTCTTGAAATGAATAAATCGTGGTTTAAAATCCACACAAAAGGGGTGGGTAACACATTTTCACGTTCCTTGATTTTACCATGTATGATTGCACACAAGAAATATTAAATTAAAGGGTTAGGGGAAGGTTTATCCGAACTATGGAGTGATTACAATTACCTCCCATTTACCTTTTATGTACAAATATGTTGATTAGCAGGGGCGATCTTTAGCTAATTGTGAGTGGTCTAGAACAGTTGGCCTAAATACTAGACAGTTCAAGTAAAGACTTGCAGTCGGCGTGAGAGTAGTCAGTAAAAAAAATGCAGGAAGGTATGCCCAAAATTTGCGCTAGACCATTTTCGTGACCCGCAACCCCCTTTTCTACGGAATAAAAAAAAATTTACTCTCAATTTTTGGACACCCACCCCTTAGTAGAACTCTAAAACTTGTTTTCCTGAGAAAATAAAGTTCCAAATGTCCTTGAATGATCAGTATTATTGTAGTATACAACGTAATCAAGATAGATTACATCATAAAAGGGATTAGTTTTACACTTTAGCTCATATTTCCAAACTATCACCTTTTCCACCGATGGATTAGAAAAATGTATGAGTTTTCAACATTCCACCTTTTGTAAAATGATTGAAATGTCCCATTCAAGCTCCTGCAAAAGACTGTAGTTTTGATAACATTATCAGTCTCTCATAGCATTGAATTGTCTTCGGAGCCATTCCCGAAACAATATAAATGAAGTGCATGCTTGGTTCAGCAGCTTTATTTTTTGTGAATAAATTTAATAATAGCTAGAAAGGCTGTTGAAGTTTTAATAGTTGTTTCTTTGTTTTTACTTTTAAGACTGCTTAAGATCTGGATACCTCTATTAGAAAGGGTGAGAGAAGACCATGTCAACATTTTCAGAAAAAATGAAGTTGTTGGGCTATGTGAAGCTTGAAAACTAATCTTCACGTAAATTCTTATCGCTCTTTTTTGACATTTTTGGATAAGTTCAAGCAATGACTACAGAAAACAAACAGAGGTGTGTTGAACTTATTATCTTAACATATCCAGTAAACTTTGTCACATCTGATGGAATGATATATATACCACTGTGGTAGAATCCAACTTTCCAAACTAATGGTAAATGTCAATACATATAGAAGATTTCCAGGCTTTTGAAAGATACATCACCCCGACAGTGAGAAAGAGTGGATGTCCTGCTGATCTGAAAATTAAATTAGCTACTCCAGATGTCATTGGTTATATTTTGCTGCTTTAAGCGGGCAAGTCTTCTTAAAATATAGTTATTCTTATTTTCATTTGTGTAATACGGAAGCCTATTAGCTTCACATCGGTTTTAGTTATTAAATTGTAACTACAATTTAGCTAAATTGTAGTTACAATTTAATAAATTGTAGTTACAATTTAGCTAAATTGTGCTTACAATTTAGCTAAATTGTACTTACAATTTAATAAATTGTAGTTACAATTTAGCTAAATTGTACTTACAATTTAATAAATTACAACTACAATTTAGCTAAATTGTAGTTACAATTTATTAAATTGTAGCTACAATTTAGCTAAATTGTAGTTACAATTTAATAAATTGTAACTACAATTTAGCTAAATTGTAGCTACAATTTATTAAATTGTAACTACAATTTATTAAATTGCACCTGCAATTTAGCTAAATTGTACCTACAATTTAATAAATTGTAGCTACAATTTACCGCCTGTGCTTTTATTGGTCATGCTAAATTGTAGCGGCAATTTAAGTGGCCAATCGGTGGCATTCACACGTACCATGGCTCACTACAATCCTGCATTAACACTTGAAATAGTCGAAAGTCATTAATTTGAGGGGCAAATAGGAGTTTAAAACAGTATCAGTCAGCGAGGTTTTTTTTTATAGAATTTTAGAGGATTGTAATGGGAATGAGAGGGTGGGTGTTAAATCTAAAAGCTTATTTGACGGGCTAAGTAAGAAAGAGGCGCCCGCTATTGAACGTTATCTTGGTGGTTCGCTTGGGGTCACTGTTGTTCAGGGTCAGATCGAAATCACTAGAAATGCGGGGGGGGGGGGGGATTAAAAAGAGTGTTAGATAGAAAGAGAATGTAATATGTATAGCCTAGGACACACGGAAGCCGTAGCAATTTTGGGCGATAGCTTAAAATTGGTTCACTATCAAAACACTCAGACCGGCAGGATTTGGGTGTTATAGTACCGGTAGTGAGAAAAAATGCGTCCCAAAGAGGGTAAGCGTTTTGAGGATGTTTTCCCGACCCGGAAAAATTTCAGTCTTGAAGGCACACTCAGCTCCAAAATGCTCGAACATTTGTATGGGAAAACCAACATTCTCAATTGGTAAAATATGATAGCATGGAGGTCATCCTCAATTCGAGTTAATACCATGTGGATACTGTTATGATAAATTTAGGGGTAGTGGTGAATCACTGATAGACGGCTTGACTTTTGTGCTCGAGGTTCTGAGTTCAAGCTCGTTAAGCCATAAAAGCGACCCTCATTGTATAATGGACAAGGCATTTCATCCCAGTGCACACATTGGGCACGATGACTCTGTGTATTGAGGTATATAAACCGCTATCGACTTACTTCTGTTGTCAATCGCCCCAATCCTGCCTATGCTGCAGGGTGGAGTTATGATGTTGGGTAGCTGGTAGGTGTTCATCGTTACTAGGTGCTTCTCTCTGGGTACTCTGGCTTCCTCCATCCGTAAACCTGTCACCAACATAACACAACACTGGTCGTTGAAAGTGTCATGAAACCAGAATAATTAATTAGGCCAAACAAAAATAACCTTCTCGTCACTTGTGGGGTTTGCAGTTGTTTTATGAATGTCCTGGTTGCATGCTGAGAGAATAAAGCCAAGGTATTTCAAATCATGGGAGTAGATTTTGGCGCCGAGTGCTTTAGCTCGGATCGAATCCAGAAATCGGGGAAGTATGTGACTAAGATGTGAAATCATGAACTCGCCGGGCGAAACCAAGCGATCTGCATTTGGTCAGCAGTCAGGGGGCGGGGCAAACGGGGGTAAACATACAATTTATGCAATTCTTCATTAATTTTCTTGAAGGCAGAACTTGTTGAAACTTTTGTTTTAAAAGCAAGCATTTTCAACTTTGTATAATTATGACTGTACCTCCCCGCCCACTGTGCACGTCCTTCTCCCTAATATCTGTATGTTCTGTATTATCTCCAAAAGTAGTACACAAAACCTTTCCACCAATTGTTGAGGAATGGCCAGACTGGCCAACACCCGTGGCTTCACTCATTTAGGGGGTCCCACATTTCACACGGAATTGTGCAAAACGATAACATTCTCTCAAATATGCAACATGAATCGCGTGAAACGATGTTTTTGAGAGGTTCAAGTGCCAGGAAATGGCTCCTTTTCCTTTTGGATTAAACGGATTTTCTCCCGCGGGGCCACAGCATGGTTGATCTTGTGCATTACTTGAACCAACAGGCCCACGCAGACCGGCGCTATCTAGGGCCCTCACTTTCTTAGGCATGTGTTTTTCCCCAGTGATACACAATGACACCCAAGTTGCCAATGTTACCCAATAATACTCAAATTATACCCAATGATAACCAAAATAAAAATAATTATATTTATAATAAAATGATGATGATTTTATTTTCCTATTTCTATTGTGAACTTTTGTTGCCGTGATTGACTCAACCGGCGGAATGTGTGAAACATCTCAAAGAAAGAGATTATTCAGCGACAACAAAACAACGAACCCGATTGGCAGTTAAATTGCAGCTACAATTTAGCTTGACCAATAAAATTACAGGCGGTGAATTGTAGCTACAATTTATTAAATTGTAGTTGCAATTTATTAAATTGTAAGTACAATTTAGCTAACTACAATTTATTAAATTGTAACTACAATTAAATTGTAGTTACAGCTTCAATTTAATAACTAAAAAGGACGTGAAGCTAATATAGGCTTCCGTAGTGTAAAGCCAGACAGGGTTTTAAAATTATATTAATTTGAGTTTAAATACTGTTTAATCTGATTCATCCCAGGGTTTCTCCAGCCCCAGCACTTTACAGGTTCCCTTCTGAGTAGGTCCCATTGTTTACCCTCATCAAACAGAAGCTTTGAACAATAAGAGACGATAGAATAGTTAGTAACTGCCTATTTATGGTCTGTATTCATCGATACTGACGGAAAAAAAGAATTGCAAGTTCAGTTTTGATAATATAATTGTTTATCCGTAGACCAAATGTAGAAAAATTTGACAGACACAGCTGTCTCAGGGTACTGTCCAAAGAGTCTGTGATTAAAATTCAGTCAACCATGACCACGTCCGACGCTGCATGCTTTCAACAGATTGCACCCGGGGCACTCCAACCTGCTGTGGGCTTAAAAACCATACCAAATCGAAGTTTTGAACAGTGCACATCGATTGCACATTTCATCTCAACAAGATTGAAAAGCAAAATGCCGCGAATGTCCGAAGTTGATACGAGTTGGACTATTGCTATAATTACGCAGGGCCAATCGCAACGTCTCGTCGCCCAGCAATTTGGGGTCCACGAGTCAACGATAGCTCGTTTAGTTGGGAGTCTCAGAGCCACAGGAAGATTATCTGACCGTCCGAGGAGCGGACATCCACGAGTCCTGTCGCCATGTCTCTCACCTCCACAACTGATTTCAGACGGGACGGAAACAGCGAATCAGGTTGTAGGCGCCCATGGTCGTCGAGTGTGTCCAGGAACAGTTAGGAATCTGTTGCGGGAGTTCAATTTAAGGTTAGGTCGTCCCTACAGTAGTCCGCAACTTACACCCAGGCGACCAGTGGCGGCGCCAGAGTTACAAAAGTGAGGGGTACAGTCGGGGATTGTGCAGCACCGAGCTGGGGGTGGGTTTCGGGGGGGGGGATCCTCTCCCCAGGTTGAGAAATTTTTTAACTGTTTTGCAACAAAATCATGGGAATATGGATATCATTGGAACCGGCTGAACAAGCCGGTTCTAATGATGTTCATATTTGCATGATTTCATTGAGTTATACCTTTGAGAATTTTTCTAAAATATTAAATTTTATTTATTTTTTAAAATTCCTGCAGGCTGAATTCCAAACGGATGCCTTGCACGCTCTCGATTCTAGCATTCGTCGAATACTCTTAAACACTATGTTTCAGTACGTTTAAACGCGGCATGCCTTGTTGCAATTTGGACCCTCGACTCTTGTTTGTTGTTTGCAGCTAGCGTGTGTGTGGGGGGGACGGGCAAACATAATTTCAAAACTTCTCTGATTTGGAGCACTTGGGAACATGGGATTAAGCATACCGACCGTTACACCGCAACGTTCAATACAACAAAAATTAAAATGATTGTATTATTTTACTACGCTTGGCGAAAAAAGTGGAGGGGAAAGTACCCCCACACACCCCTCCATGGCGCCGCCACTGCAGGCGACGTCAACATCGATTGCAATAGTTGCGGGCACATGCACCAAATCAGTTTCACATAGCCCATTGGAGACGTGTGTTATTCACTGACGACTCTCGGTTCACGCTTTACAGGTCAGATGGACAACCCTGCTATCGACGTCGAGGTGAGTGATATTCTGACTCGTGCGTTAAGGAAAACGACAGATTCGGGGGGGGGGGGGGGGGGTATTTCTCATGGCGTGAAAACACCCATCGTGGTCATCCACGGCAATCTTACAGCCGTAAGATATTGGGATCAGCCAGGCCCCATGTCCTTCTACCTTCCGTTGCAGCAGGATAATGCAAGGCCGCAGGTTGCTAGGGTTTGTTGTGCCTTCCTCAACCAAAACAATGTCCCAGTTCTCAGCCACCAAACAGGCCAGATTTGTCCCCGATCCGTCGAGCATTTGTGGGACGAGCTGGACAGGAGGGTTGGGAAGCGCGTCTGCATCACAAACAACGATGCCCAGCTCACGCAGGCCCTTCAGGAGTGGAATGACATCCCACAAAGGATCATAAACAACTTGATGGGGGTCAATGGTAAATAGAGTTGGAGCAGCGACTGAAGCCTGGGGTGGACACTATTGATTTTTATCAGGAAATGGCGTATGGTACCCACGTTTGAATGTTTCCCATGCAAACGCCGTCTGTGTTAAGACAACAAAACTCGTCAAAATTTAATCAGTAATGAAGAGATAACATCAAAATCCAAACAATGAACTAATCATTCATAACGCATTTGAAATATTTACCACAGAAAAAAACTTTTCCTTCTTTTTTCTGCTACTATACATTGTACAGCACTTGAGTTGTGAAGGGATTTTAAAAATGAAACAAATTCTCAGTCCATAAAGGGCAATAACTCTGACAAAAATACACCCAATAGGTCTCATTTCCTATCAAAAGGTGATATCTGGGGTCATTGGATATCTTGGCTATTTTGGGCTATAATTTTATTTTGTAATGATGTGGATTTAGTAAATAATGCTCATTCATGGTGACATGGCCAAAATGATCTGCTGATGGTCTTCATTGAAGTATGTGCAGTCAGGTACATATTCAGTTGGAGAGCAAGGTCGCACCGGAGTATTTAATGACTAACCCAGGCTTGTTTGGGAGTTGACATTTCGCAGGTGACAAATGGGATAGTTCTGTGTTAATTTGCTTTGGAAAATCCTTTTGAAAAAATTTTGTCAGAATATTCATCTTATGTTGTAAAATCCTCAGTAGGAGTATAAAGAATTCCTAACATAGTTTTATCACTACTGATGCAGGAAAATTGGAAATTTAACTCCAAAATGAGAAAATTTTACAATTTTGACCCATTTTTGGGCAATCAACTGTGTCATCCAGCTGAGTGTATTTGAATAATATAGTAAGATTTTGATTGTGTATTGTTTTCTCCGGGAAAGGCCACATGGAGAGATTCCAGAAAACATAGGACTGTAAATAGGGGAGGTAATTTAAATGTAAAATATCCAAGGCTGTGTTCAGAAGTTGTGCATTTTTTTAAAAACCTACATATTCAGCTGAATAATTGTAAGAATACCATAACACTTGCATTGGACAGGGGGCTAGACATCAATAAAATACACTTCTATACCAAATATGATGTAATTCCATCAAGTATTTTGAAAGTTATTGAGTTTAAAAACTTTGTGGTCACTGACCGACTGACCAACCGACGACCTTGACAAAAACAGAGCTGCTCATCGTAGCTGAAATTCACCACTAAAAGCATGTTATTTTTCAGATTTTTGCTTCAATCACAAAGCATATTATTCCTCAATGGAATGGGCTTGAAAAGCTTATTCCAATGATGTTTCATAAGCTATATTTTGAAGTGAAAAATGAAAACATTTTAGTTACATATGAAAATAAATTTGGGCTGTTGCTATGTTCTGAAGTGAAAAATGAAAACATTTTAGTTACATATGAAAATAAATTTGGGCTGTTGCTTACATATTCCTTGCATATTGTGCTTGGCAATGGCAAAGGGTTATTAGGCTTGTTCCCTAGTCCGTATGGAAATATATTTGTTTTTCTGATCATTCACTCCCCATTTCTACAATGAAGGGTTGATATGGAACAAACAAGTCAACAGAAGACAAAGTATAACTAAAGTTCTTTTTTTCTTCACCTTTAATAAATGAATTTTAAAATTCAAACTTGTAACAAAATTTACAACCACTAGTTATTTCAATAATTGTACAATGCACAAATATATGTATGCTTAATTTACAATATCTCATGAGATATGAAAATCCCTTTATCCAGCAACTTGGCAAGATTCATTCACTCTTGTGATCAAAAAAGTGTTATTCTTCTTGATCAGATTGCGACCGATTCACAACACACTTAACCCTTTACCTAATGAATTAGCTGCATCCACCCATGTAATTTACAAAATGAGACACTGGAAAACAATTATTTTTCAAACAATTTCAACAAAACTATATTATGTGCCCCCTTCGTTGAGCAAGTTCCAATGAAGGGGTCACATGTTATGGTTTTGTTGAAATATGACAAAATTGATCAAATAATATTTAAAATAATAAATTTTCATATTGTCTGCATTTGGTAAAGGGTTAACATGAGTATGTAGGTCGAGATTTCAAAAATGATATGTTGCGAAATTATGATCAAATTATGAAAAACAAAGGAAAATAGTATCTCACTCATTGCTGCCTCATTTCTTTCTGATAGGTGAGATTTTCCAGTGCTATGGTTAGAATTATTAGTATTATTTATTGGTGTTTAGGGTCACATATTTTTGCACAATGGCTAATCATGACCACAACATGAGTATCAACTCAAGACCAGGGGTGAGCGTTAATAAGCCATGTTGCCCATTTTAGAGAGGGTTTGCGACCTCCCAAGCATTGGTGACTGGGTCCTATTGCTATGGTTAGAAAAAAAGAAAGATAATTTCTCACCAGATAATTTCAATCTGATCAAAATTCTCTGTTGCCTTGTGTGATGATTGTTATAAATTATCAATATGTCCAGTTTTAAAAAAAAATATCTTGGCACTTGGCATGCTTTCCTAAAGAAACTAAAGTATTTTTACACCTGTGATAGCTTAATGCTCTGCATACTGATGTTAAAATATCGAAATTCCAATTAGCAAGTTTTTCCCATAACATGGCTTGGAATTAAACAAATCTAGTCCTGTCTGACAGACCTCACTGAGCTCTATAACACAAAACTGAATGGGTTAAATTCCTAGCTGCATTATGGGAAAAAATTTGCAGATTGAAATTTTCATATTTCGATATCAGTATGCAGGATGTATATGGCTGAGATTTTTTATGTTTTTGTTTTCATTTAAAGTGTATTTTAAATACTGAAAACTTTTGCAAAATAGATTTCCAAATTATCAGAGTACTTCACCATTGCAGATCAATGACATGACATCAGATCAGCTATTTTAACACCAAGTGCTTGGCACAAGTTGTCAAATCAAAGAATGATATTTGATAACATTTGTTTGATCGATTAAGTATAGAATTGATAAAAAAAAGTTATTAAATATCATTTATCAAATTTCTTTTGGGAAACAATATTTTCATACCTGGGGAAGATCAGCAATAATGTTTTTTAAATTTAAAGTGTATTTGTAAACACCAAAATGATTGCTAAGGCAAGTTTTGCAAGAAATCAATACATTTTAGTTCCAAAACATGTCTTATCTTGTGATTGTATTTCACAAAAAAACCCCAAGAAACTGATAAAAAAAAAGTGATCCCATTAAGACCCCCAAGCATCACCTCTGATTCTGTTGGCCTTGTGTCGCTGAGAGGACACTGTATTGCCCAAATTACAATACAGGGCTATACAAAATATATGTGGAGAATCAAACAAACAAAACAAAGAAATAAAAAAAACAAAGAAACAAACAAACAAGATGTGTTGAGAAAAATTTTACTTTTGCAAAAAAACCTCAGAGATGTTGAGCAATTGATGTGTACAATACTGTGATCACAAAAGTGTCATCGTTTTTTTTTATCAGATCACAATCTGGTCACAACACACTTATAGCAGTGAGTCAAGATTTCGATTTCATAAATAAAATATTGCGATATAAAAAAAAAACGACAAAAATAACATCTCGTATTCATTGAACTAGCTTTTATATTTTGACAGATAATTGTATTTTGATGTTTTGGGAGATGGTGACCCAGTCAAATTCTGTCTGCTTTTGTAATAATAGTACTGTAGCTCTCAAATGATTATGTCTCGGCCTGCCGGCCCCCAGACTTTTAATAATTCTCAATCTTTACCACAAGCTAATTAATCATTTTCTTGGTTTCCCCACAACTCATAGCAAGTGTAACTATAGTTTGATTAAATAAGTGATATTATAAAAAATTACTCTTTATTAATGCTATTATTTCGTTAAAATGTGAAGTTAGTTGGTTAAATGCTGGAGGTCTCTATTTGCACTTTATTATTGGTGTACAGGCAAAACAACTTAAAGGCTTCACATTCTATCTATGTGCTTCATATTATCTATGTAGTTATTTAGTCTGTATGGATTTGCCTTGATACAATTTATGGGAGAGTGCCCGGAGGCACTCTCACATAAATTGAAACAATGCAAAGATATGTGAACAAATTTTGAGGACCCAGAAAAAATTAGCACCCTGCTAGTTAATGAATACATATATGCACACATGGAGGGTCTTTTTTTGCTTACCATTTGATTCCTAGAAAATAAATAATAATAAAATCCTCTCCACCACCCCAATTTACAAATGAAAGTGTCAATGACACTGTAGCTCAACTTGTCAAGACAAAGACATGTACATGTATAGTATGTGACACAGCAATGACAAACATCTAGGTAATGACCTGATAACAAAGGTACATATAAAGTATTGTAACGGTCTGTACATAAATACTGACCGTTGCCTGTAACAAATGTATAGGTAAAGTGTTGTAAAGGTGGGTGACAGTCAGATGCTAAACTAGAAAAAAATCTTTGAGTCCCAAAGTAGGTCTGACTGAACCCCAAAATATTTGTTCTCATAGCACAGTGATAACAAAGGCACCCCAAAACACACTCGTTCCTGTCCCAAGGTGAAGACAAAAAGTACCCAAGAAGTTTTGTGAAGATCAGTTCATAAATACGAGCTGTATAGAACTTGTGACAAAAAACTGATTGGACCTAATTTCGGTACAAAATGGCCACTGGCAGCCATCTTGAATTTTGGACCGTACCCAGAAACACTCATTCTCATCCCAAGGTGATAACAAAGGTACCCAAGAAGTTTTGTGAAGGTCGGTTCATAAATACAGCCTCTACCCTGAGCCGTATTGACATGTGTGCTTACATTGTGTAAGTAGCACGGAATAAATCAAAGTTCATCTAATTTGCATAATTTCTGCACGAAAAAAAACCCCTTAGAATATGTGATGTATTCCATGTTACTAAACATTCATACAAAAATTTATTCAAATCAGAACTTTCATACAGAAGTTCTGTACAAAAGACTGATTGCACTAATTTTGGTACAAAATGGCTGCTGGTGGCTATCTTGAATTTCGGACCACACCCAAAAACACTCGCTCTCATCCCACGGTGATAACAAAGGTACCCAAGACGTTTCGTAAAGATTGGTTCATAAATATGGCCTCTAGTCTGAGCTGTATAGAAGTTGTGTACAAAAAACTGATTAGACCTAATTTTCGGTACAAAATGGCCACTGGCAGCCATCTTGAATTTTAGACCGCACCCAGAAACACTCGTTCTCGTCCCAAGGTGATAACAAAGGTACCCAAGACATTTCGTGAAGATCAGTTCATAAATACAGACTCTAGTCTGAGCCGTATTGACATGTGTACTTACTGTGTGTAAATCGCACTGAAAAAAATCAAAGTTCATCTAATTTGCATAATTTCTGCACGAGAAAAAAACCCGTATTATATGTGATGTATCCCATGGTACTAAACATTCACACAAAAAATTATTCAAATCAGCGCTTTCATATGGAAGTTCTGTGCAAAAATCTGATTGCACCTAATTTTGTACAAAATGGCTGCCATCGGCCATCTTGAATTTCGGACCGGACCCCAAAACACTCGTTCTCGTCCCACGGTGATACCAAAGGTACCCAAGAAGTTTCGTAAAGATCGGTTCATAAATACGGCCTCTAGCCCGAGCCGTATTGGCATTTGCACTTACAGTGCTGAAAGTAACCCCAAAAAACATAAAAATTAGTCTAATTTGCACAATTTATGCACGAGAAAAAACCCGTATTATATGTGATGTATCCCATGGTACTAAACATTCATACAAAAAATTATTCAAATCAGAGCTTTCATATGGAAGTTCTGTACAAAAAACAGATTTCTGCATCGTCGGTACAAAATGGCGGCTGGCAGCCATCTTGAATTTCGGACCGCACCCAAAAACACTCGTTCTCGTCCCACGATCATAACAAAGGTACCCAATAAGTTTCGTAAAGATCGGTTCATAAATACGGCCTCTAGCCCGAGCCGTATCCAATTATTGACGTACGGACAGACGGACGACGGGCCATGACAAAAGCTCAAATTTGGCTTCGCCAAAGTTGAGCTAAAAAACATTCTGATGATAATCTAGGCATTGTTTTTCTATGGCCTTATGTCGATTTATTTTAATGAAAGTTTTATCAATAAAGTTTCTATATATAATTTATTGTACTTAGAATTAGACTGTAACCATAATTTCTCTTAATTTTCCCCAAGAAATGTTGTTTTAACAATCAAGATGCATCACTTACTCCCACTTAGAAAACAATAGGGGCTGGCAAATCGAGACACCTCAAACATCTCCACTTACTGAATTCTGTCTTTGTGTTTAGTGTCATCGTTTCTGTGCCAAATTTGATATGATAGGCCTTGAATGTTCTTCATGAAGAAGAAGAAGAAATGTTATCATGTGACACACTCTCAGTAAAGACACAATCCAGACTCTGTCCTTTCCAACAGTATGCCACATAGCAGCATTTATCGGCAAAAAGCAAAGATTCCCCCCACTAGAATAGATTTCAGCCAACTGTTCATGTTGACACTTACTGATGACATGCATCCTCCGAAATTTGATTATTGGTATTATTTCATTCTTAACATAAGAGTATGTTTTAAGCATTTTTCAATAAATCAAGTCATAGCTGCTTTGAAGCAGGCATAACTACATTTGACGATAAAAACTAAAGAAATCACTGGCTGAAACGTTGATTCCCTTTCACAAAAGAGAATTTGGTTAAAAGTTACTAAATCATACTTATTCTTGTGGCAAGAAGAGATTTGCAGTCTTGGGCAGGAAACATGGCCAACAGCATGCAAAGAGTTATGGTCACCTTTGGCATCTATGACTATATCATGATCACAACACAAGTTTTAAGTCAAGTTAAGTTTACATATGCTGCCTACTCCATAGGACTTCCACCTGAGGTTTTGGTGATTACTAGTTCCTATTATACCAGTAAAACAGAACTTGTTCACACAGATAATCAAGCTCTTCTCCACTTCCCGGGGTTCTCACAGGGAGCATCTTCAGACAGGGATTCTATTGGGTGTCTACAGGGGCTGAATATGGGACTCCTTCCCAATGACATTTGGCATGATTTACCCAATTCCAATCCAAAAATCCCCAGTCTCTGAATACCCACTCAAACAAAAAATGAGGTCCTGAACTAGGCAGTCATAAGCTTTAAAAAAAGACCAATAATTAACCAACTAATGATATGTAAAAAACATCAGAATTCAAGGGTAAATAATCGATTCCTCTTTAACTCTCAACCCTTTGAACACTGGTGGTATCTTCCATGTCAGTTCATATACAGCAATTAGAAGAGTCCATATTCATTATTTAGGGGCAGACCAAACAATATTTTCAACTTGCAGCCTTAGGGCTGCACGTTGAAAATATTGATTTGTCTACCCCACCCTTAACTTAGCAGGCATCCTACTTAATGAAAGTATGACATACCATGTCCCTGGGCCAGTAAAATGGTCTCTTGTGTTCAAAGGGTTAAAGGCCAAATTCTAATTCTGACTTTGATCACATTATGCCCCAACAGGCAGTCTTTAGATACACTTGCAAGTTACACTCCAGGAATCTTGTCAGTTGTTCCTATGTTCCTATGCAAATCTTGGCTGCCTATATAGGCAGCCAAAACTTGCCTAGAAACAACTGAAAAGCCACAGAATATAGACTGACAAAGTGTAGCAAAAATGCATCAATATCTCCAGGCCTTTAAGGGTTGATAGCATAAGAACAGTTTAACAGCGATTGGATGGATCATGATTTCATGTGACTGTTTATTATCAAACTTACTACATGTAGTGTGCCTGTAGTAGCTTCTGTATTAATATTCTCTGTTCAATTTGAACGTAATTTTTCGGCATAGGTCTCAGACCCTTTCCCAAAGGGGTAGAAGAATCCCTGTCAGATGATGGCTGGCTATCTTGTACTATTACAATGAAACTAAACTACTCTTCTACTAAAGACATGTACTGTTAAACTTCTTAGGATTTCAACAGGCAGTTTAGTTAAAAAAATTTTACCTAATATCAATAGCCGACAAAATTTCCCAAAGAAATTCCTCAACAACTTGGAACTATTTTAATTTTTGCCTCAAAAAGCTAGCTTATGACCACTCATTGGTACAAGCTCAATGAGCTTGTTCCAATTAGCGCAGACTTGTTTTTGAGGTAAAAATTTAAAGAAATATTCCATTTTTATTAGCGCTGGCCATTTAAGGTTGTTACATTAGATAAAGTGTTAATGATTTAGATAATACAAGTGAAGGTTGACAGTACAGTGCAACCCTTTTAATGGAATAGCCACTTTGCCAATGAGAATTATGCCCCTGACTTGAAAAGTCTAAGGGGTATCGAGTGGAGACCTCTGCTGTCCAGTCTTCCATCCTCCGTCTGTACCAACATTTTCCCTTGCATCTAAGCCACTGCTACTCCGATTCAAATTATATTTGGTGTTATGATAGAGCATCATGGGGGAACGATACCTGTGTAGCGTGAGTTTCTTCTATACATTGTTTCCAGAGTTATGGCCCTTTTTCACACTTTTGACTTGGAAAATGTTTTGTGGTCGGGGGCATTTGCAGTGCTTTACGATGCAGGCCTCTTGTTCAATTAACATGAGTATTCAATTAACAGGGATTGTGTCACTTTCCTGTATTCTAGAGATAAACTTTGCATTTATTCTATTATATCTTGTTTGACAGAGCTCTAAGAGCTCTGTAAAACAAGATATAATAGATTAAATGCCTGTATTGGATGTACTATAGCCAAATAGGTCTATAAAGAAAGGAAAACTGTGGAGAGTCAGGGTAATTTTTGAACACATTGCACAATTTTTCATTCAATGAAAAAAAGTTCACTCTATAACCTATATTCAATTAACAGGTCAAATTTGCACTGGAGGTATGGTAAATGGTTTTGTGTTAGAAAATTATTTTCAATTAACAGGGTTATTCAGTTAAGTGATATCCAATTATGTGGGCTCCACTGTACCAATATTTCTTCATAAATACCCAAAACCTTTCTTTTTATTTATCCAAATCATTGGTTGAGACTTCCCAAAGAAACAAGCTCAACATGCTGGTTGCCATGAAAGGTTGTAAGCTATAGTTTCAATGAACACAAAATGAAGAAATAACTAAATTGACCTTTTACTGAGCCAGACTAGCAGGCAACCTTTAAAATATGTTTTCAAAATAAGTAAATAATTCCTTTTTTGTTTCCAACACATAACTTTTGACCCCTCATTGTATTGAAATTGAATGAGGTGTAGTAAGCTATGTTTTGGAATCAAAAACTGAAAAATCAAAAATGTAAAAGGCAATTTTCGGGTACAGCAGATTTGGCCAATACATTTGGAAGTGTTAGATTGAGATTTTTTTTTTGTTTGAAATTTGTGGATTCTGCCATTTTGTTAGATAAAGGGTTAGTTCCTAAATGCCTTTTTTCTTATTTTTTTCAATGGTGATGAAATATGATAACAGATGTATTCATTCCAAATTGACATAACCTTTGAATGAATTTGAGATGGATGAGGTTTATTTCAAAACTCAAATTAGTTGTGGCAAAGCTCCCTCCCATTCATACAACAGTCACAATCTCTGCTTTCTTAGAAGTTTTGAATATCCCATTTTCCTGATGTCTTCAGTCTTGCTTTTCTTGTTGTGTGGTTTGCTAAAAAAGAAACAATGGTTTTAGAAACAGGTTTTTACCGCTAGTTACTAAAAGTTTCATGTCACATATTTTAACACCCATATTAAACACAAAATGACCAAAGTGTTTAAATATTTTACCAGAAAATTTCAGAATTTACTTTTCCACTGCAACATATCATGTTTTGGCCCCACAAAGTAGATCTTCTGTTTCTCAGGCTATTTTTTTTTTGTAAAATTGCATAATGGCAGGCATATTTTTATTTTATTTTCATTTTTATAATTATTTCTTTGCCATCAAAAATTCATGTTCTTGGTTTGTTTTATGTTTTAGGCCTCGTAATCTACAGAATAGTATGGGTGGTGGTGTATTTCATCACTTGAGTGCAAGAAGGCTTTGCAATACTAAAGCATTGCAAAGCCTTGTTGCACTCAAGAGATAAATTTATCAATTGTATTAACTTGGGTAAAATATCAGACATAAACCATTCAATTTTTATTTTTTCAATTTTATATTGGTTATAAAAAGAGAGCATGCAGCAGCTAAAAGGACCGTTCAAGGGGGGGCCTGAGAAACAGGTTTTTAACTTTGTTAGATCTTAGATCCATTCACAGAAAGTAGCAAGACAGAAAGGAAGACAGACCTTTGAAAGTGTAAACATTCTTTAGAAATTCTTCTGTATCGCAACTTCTTAAATCTAGGGGCTGAGCAGCAATGGTTTCTATGAAGTTTTGGCTGCCTGAATGAATTAAGGCTATTATTTAATGAGCACAACATGAGTACTTTAAGTGATGCATTAAAGAGATAAATACCTAACATAACCAGACAGCACTATTCATACAAATCTCTAACAAAATTTCATTATTTTCTTCAAAGAAATTAGTGCATTATGATGCTATGTTTTTTCAACAAAAAGTGAAAATATATTCAGGAAATTGTTTTGCATGTGTCACCTGGTATTCGTGTTAAGTGAAGAGTCAACTATTTTTGTTCCCACTTTGAAATTTTGACACAGTTTGATACTACAAATTTGGGCCTTACTGAAAAAACCCACAACTTTTTACTGAACAAACACTGATGTACAAACTGCAATCCAAAATCAGTGATTTTAATTCTGATGCAATGTTTTATATGTTTTGGTTTGGACATTGGACTTGGTACATTTCTGGACTATGTTTTACCCAACATAACGGTCAAAACCGGCCAGTGCTATTCTAAAAAGTTAAAAAATTTATAGTAATTTATATATTTTTTATACTTACCAATGACCCAGACATAGCTGGTGCTAACTCTTAAAAATCTAGGGCCAAACACAAATTTTGCCCCCCAATCCCCCAAATTTGCATCTAAAACTAAAAGAAATCATGTCCTGAAGGACCTCCATACTTTGCCCCTACTGCGCATGCGCAGTGTCAAGGACGTTCCGAAATTGGCACCAATTACCATTCTTGCAAGCAGTGCCTGGTCAGCGCTATGTACTCAGCGGGGAGGTATGAGTTCCCAACTCCTGGGAGGGCCATCCCTGTCTGGGTCATTGGTAAGTATAAAAAATATATAAATTACTATAAATTTTTTAACATTTTTATACTGTACCAATGACCCAGACATAGCTGAATAGTAAAAAGGCTGGAGGGCCAAGGACATAGAGGAAAATCCAATAAGCTCAACTATATAATATAGAGTCAACCCCTCAAGGAGAAAAAGGGTATTAGGCTTTACATGTATCTTTCTTATTTTATGATAAATTAGAAAGATACAATACCCTTCATAATTGAGCATAATAACATTCATGTTCTCTATTAACATTCAGTATAACCCTTTATACTAATTATTTATAAAGTAAGCCAATAAATAAAGTTAGTCCAGAGAATTGAGACTCTTTATATTCTTTAAAAGTGTCCGAGGATTGTATATTAACGCCCGTTTGACACTTGACATATACAAATGCTTCATACCGAGCTACACTTTAAAAACATGACATGAATGAATGTTTAACATTAATATTACACTTTAAAACCATCCCGGAAACGACTCAGAAATACTAACTTCGGAGGAGGAATTCCCTTGCTTTTCACTATAAAGCAGGTGACCTAAGGGAACACCCTCCCCCCCCTTCCCCTTGCTCTGGGTCAAATAGCCCAGAGCGAAGAGGGCAGCCGGACGGAGTCACTGCCGGAACAGAAAGCCTGCATAACTATAGTTGCAACTGTTTAGTGGACGACATTCTGAGCAACAGATAACAGACCTAAACAATGCAGGTCTCCAGAAATGGACTCAATATTTCTGAGATAAAAATTCGTGAATGTGGATGGCTGAGACCAATAAGCAGCCTTCATTAAATCTGTAATAGCAATACTATTTGCGTAAGCCCAAGATGTAGAAAGAGCTCTTACTTCGCCGAAATCTTAAGCACAGACTGCTGAAAAGAAGATAAATTTTCATAAGCAGTACGGATAGTTAATTGAATCCATCTAGCAATAGAATGGACTGAAATGTCCTTTCTATTAGGCATCAGAGACAGAAAGAAACGTTTCCGTCCCTTTCTGATAAACTGAGATCTCTGTTTATAAATACGTAACGCTCTAACAGGACAGAGTAAAGGCTTACGCCCGTCTGAAGACGGAAGGGCCTTAATAACAATAGGTTCCGGATATTTATTAGGAGCCTGATTCTTAGCTAAAAATCCCACATTAGTAGTGAAGGTGATAGTGTTCCCGACACTACGATAGTGAGAATCATCCACCGACAGTGCATGAAGCTCACTGACTCTTCTAGCAGAAGAGAAAGCTAAGAGAAAAGCTGTCTTATAAGACAAAAATTTGAAATCTACTGTCCCAAGAGGTTCAAATGGCTTTTCCTTCAGTTTAAGAAGAACCCAAGCTAAATTCCACTTAGGAATTAACCTAAGAGTTCTGGGTCTATTTATCGAGAAGTTTCTAACTAACTTAGATAAAGAGACATTAGATCCAATTTGTAAACTATCATGATGTGCATAGGTATCAGATAACATAGACCTATAACCCTTAATAGTAACAGGCTGCAGTTTGATTTCGTCAAACAAGTATACTAGAAAGTTTGCAATATCTGGTATGGAGGGATCAAAAATATCAACAGAATGATCCCTACACCAACGACGAAAGACCTTCCACTTAGCCGCATAGTTTAGCGAAGAGGAGGTCCTCCTACAGTTAGAAATCGCGTCCACTGCTCATCCTGTAAAGTGCTTGCCATGCAAGAAGGACCACACAATGGAAAAACGTGAAGGTTGAGACCTTGTGGGTTGTGATGAAGTTGACGCGGTTTCCCCTGCGAAAGAAGATCCTCCCGTGGAGGAAGCTTTCGCGGTAGGTCCCACAACAGACACCTGAGTAGATTTATCCACGGTCTCTGTTGAGACAGAGATGCTACCAACAGAATCTTGCATTGAGATTGTTTTATTTTTAGCAATACTTGCTGAATCAACGGCGTTGGAGGATACGCATATCCTATCATTCCGTCCCAAGGGATCGACAGAGCGTCTACTGCAAATGCTCTTGGATCCGGACACGGAGACACATACGTCTGCAACTGATTGTTGAGATGTGTCGCAAATAAGTCTATCATTGGCCGTTCCCATTGGTAGCAAATCTGATTGAATACTTGTTTGTTGAGAGTCCACTCCGACGGCAACAAGCGACCCTTTCGTGAAAGGGAGTCTGCTAGTACATTCAGACGACCCGGTATATGACGGACCGAAAGCAGAACTTGATGTTCTAGAGCAAACAGAAGGATTCTTTCCGTTAGATTGAATAACGGAACTGAATGAGTGCCTCCCTGATTCCGTATATACGCCACTACTGTCGTATTGTCGGACAGGATTTGGACATGAGCTTTGTAAATAATGTCCATCCAATGACGTAACGCAAGCCAAATTGACATCATTTCCTTGATGTTTATGTGCTTGCCTAGGAATTGTGGATCCCAAAGACCCTGGCATCTCGAATCCGTTGGGATCAATGTTGCACCCCAACCTGTTTGACTGGCATCCGTCATAATGGTAAAACTCGGATCCGGCAACTGCAGCGGAACTCCCTGAGTTAACCACTGAATGTTTGCCCAAGTCTGAATCTCTCATTTCACTTGATCTGACAAGAGAACGTCTATGTCGAGCGAATGAATTTTCACACTCCAATTCTGAGTCAAGAAAATTTGGAGAGGACGAGTGCGTAACCGCCCCATCGGAATGAGATCCGCAGCGGCTCCGCACAGACCTATCAGTCTCATGAACTCCCTCGCTGTGACTTTGTCTGCGTGAAGACAATAGCGAGCGTAACAACTGACTAATTTCGCCCTGGTTAATGGCAGACGAACAAGATTGTTGTGCGTCTCGAAGCTCATTCCAAGATGTGTGAATGACTTGGACGGCACCAGATCCGACTTCTCCTCGTTTATTATAAAACCGAGATGTCGGAGCAATAGAAGCAGATTCTGCACATCGTTCTGAAGCGTTAACTCGTTGCCTTTCCTCTGAAGAATGTCGTCCAGGTAGGCCGACGTTACCGCAGACGAATGAGCTGGGAAATACATCATTACCGAGTTCATTACCCGAGTGAAAGCCCAGGGTGCCAGGTTCAATCCGAAGCACATCGCCCGGAATTGATACACCGCTCCTAGGACTGCGAAGCGTAGATACTTTCTGAATGTCAGATGTACCATAAAGTATGCATCTTTGAGATCTATGCTTGTTGCATAATCGTTCACCCGAATACTCGCTCTGACCGATCGAATCGTCTCCATATAAAACTTCGGAGCGACGATCAGCTTGTTTATCCAGCTCAAATCTATGACTGGACGGAACGAGCCGTCTGGTTTCGGAACCAGAAACAGATGGCTGTAGAATCCCGGTGTTTCCTGGTTTTCTACGACCTCTACCGCGTTCTTCATTAAAAGAGACTGCACCTCTGATAACAGAGCGTCTCTTTTCTGCGGATTTGACGGAAGTTGAGTCCATTTTGGACTTCGAGTTAATGGAGGCTTTCGTTTGAAGGATATTTTTAGACCTTCCGAAATCACCCCTCTCACCCAAGGGTCGTCCGTAATCGACGCCCACTCTTGTGAAAAACTCGACAACCTTCCGCCAACCGGCACGCGATAGAGGTTGAAGCCATCACCTCCTGGACCTGCGAGGCCTGCGGGAGGAGAAACCACGTCCTCCACGACCCGCACCTCATCCCGTCGACCTCGGGGCGTCCGACCGGTTGTCCCGGCCCAAAGGACGTCCCGCACGTGAGTCGCTGCCTTGACGGTCTCTTGAATAAGACCAAGAGGACGCACCGGAACCTCTATAGGAACCTCTCTTGGGCGCATTAGACCCAGAAGTCCCTGTCTTACTCTTATCTGCCGTGTCCGACTTCTTAGAAGCGGACTTGAACAGCAGAGAATCCGAAGCTTTCTTAGTAATTTTATCGTAAATTGCAGAAAGCTTGCCGTCGAAGAGAAGTTCTCCGGAGACCGAAGCAACTCTGAGAGAGTTCTTCACCTTACTATCCACGAGTGTGGATGTAGCTAGGGCTGCGTCACATCTAACCAACTCCAAGTTTGCCACTGAAAGGGCGGAGTTACACGTGGAATAAGCTACTGCCCTTGAAAGAAGGCTTAAAGAGGATTGAACATCCTGGAATTCTTTCCCTTGAAGACGCAGTGATAACGCCTTTGTAAGGTGGTCTGCGTAAGATAAAGCATCTAAATTGGCTCTGTTAGACGAAATAGTCGTATCCAACACCGTGGTTGGGATAGACGTAGACGGCGGTAATGATAATTCTAAGTCTTCCGCCTCGTCGTCCATACGCAGAGGAACTCTCGGGATACCCTGTCCTGCCGTATCGAATTTATTCCTTGCATTAATGAAAGGCAGGTTAAGAGCATTGGCGGACAAGAAACCCGCTTTTCCTGTTCTGGAAGCAAGCTTGAATATAGCGTTGTTCAATAATTCAAATGCCCTTGTGACATTATTGGACTGAGACGGAAACTCAGGAGTGATGTCCTTGAACCGCTCGAAGAAATCAGTGTCCAATGACGCTATAATTCTCTTGTCCGGTACCGCAGCAGTCTGGCCCGACGGAACAACCTGAGGAAGAAAGTGCCGGATGAAGTCCACGGCAGCTTTATGTTGTTCTGAAAGGGATAACTCCAAGTCATCCGTATCCCTTTCACCATCCGGTCGGACCTCATGATGCTCCCGGTCGTCCGCACCCGATGCTTCGGCGGAACGTACCGACCCAGCGCCGTCGGATAATTCCCAATCCGACACCGTTTCTGTCGGTTGCTGGGATGCTGCGATAAGTTGTGCTATTTGAGCAAGCACGTCCGACATCGAGGCCTGCGGAGGCGCAGTCTTTCGCTGCTTCGCCGAGGGCAGCTCCGCATCTAGTGACTCCCGCATACTCTTCCTATGCGAACGTCTGGAGTCAACCGGCCTCGTGTCCCTGGCTACCGGATGGCGTGACCTGGTCGCCGAAGAATCCCTGGTCGGCGAAGCTGGTAAAATATCGGCGGTCACGTAGCCAAGGTGCGGTCATGTGCACTGGTGAGAGGAAGAAGAAGCCTGAGCAGTCTCAGCGGACTGCCTATACAACGGAGCGTCCCGAGCGACGGACGTGTGCTCCGCTAACAACACATTTTGTACCACAACATCTGGTCCCAGATGTTGTTGTATGAGAGAGGGGCCTCTCTCGCTCGCAGTCCGGATGGGAGCTAGGAACCGGACTAGAAGGCTTCCTCCGATCTCTCCTACTATCAGTCGTCACTGGGTGTGCACCTTGAATGTTTATAGTGCTCGCATCACCCAACATTTCCTCCTGGACCGCATCGGACGAACCCGGCTGCCGAACCATTCGGTGAATGGACGCTACACCGGGCGAGCTAGCGGACGACAGCGCCGTCGATCCTACTAGGGGCCTCTTAGGCAACTGTCGTATCTCCATGAGCACTTTTGCCGCTAGCTCTGCATTCAATTGTGACGACGGAAGCGCACTTGCGGAAGATAACATGGAAACATCACCCTGTTCTTGTTCCTCTGAAATAGAAACTGATAGAGTAGAGTGACCCTGCGGAGAAAGGGCCGGCATAGCCCTCTCTCCACTAACAACATATCGTGACACACGTTTCCAATGTTTGTCATCCCAATATTGACATATTGAACAGGAGTTAGTGCGAGTACACTGACTACAATTAATACAATGATCATGAAAGTCAGAGGAAGATTTCTTCCTATTACAATTTGAACAATATCCTTTCATTGTGAAAAGTCAACAACAAGTCCTAGTACTCGCACAAACCCCTAAACACAAAGATACATAATAACATGATCCATTAATAATGAAAAAACAATTGAAAATCAAAATAATTTTTGAAAAATATTTTTTCAGCGAAGCCCAAGTTTCTGAAAAGTAACGTTGAGCCCCAATGGATCCCAAGGTTAAGTGTGGTCAAAAATTTTAAAATTATATTAAATAATTAATGCAACACTTACGGATAATAATAATGTATCTTATAGTGAGATAAACTACTCCAAAGGCAAACAGCCCCCCTCAAAAGAGACTGTTACCAATGTAAACAAATAGTGTAAAAACACCAGAAAACATGATTCCAGGCACTGACAAAACTGGCCCGAAATCAGTCATCAAAATTACACACTATCTGATGCAAAACAGAGACTCCCAGGGGCGAATCTGCAGAACATCAGATGGTAGATGCAGAACACAACGTTTAAACACCCATGGGTGAAAACGTAAACATGGGGAAAATAACAGAATTCATTCTGTAACCAAGCTAATTCTCCCAAGAGAATTTAGAAATGATCTTTCTCAAAAATATGCCAAAAGCATGGGAGAATAGCAAGGGGGGACTTAGAAGACCAGGAGAGAGGAAACACTGAATAAGCAGTGCAACTTTATAACAAGAATGACAACAGGCCCATGCCTCAAAAATAGGCAACTTAACATAATTTCATTAAAAAATTTTAAGTTACAGCCCTGATTATTTTCTGTCACTCCTTTTTCCTCTCCTCCTTCTATATCCTCCTTAGAACCACCATTTCTCCAAAAATTATGTGTCTGGCATCCTTTAAACTGAGATTTACAAGCACAAAGATCAGTGAGATGTTGACTGATGAAGGGCCAAACAAAGAATGGTAATTGGCGCCAATTTCGGAACGTCCTTGCGCAGTAGGGGCAAAGTATGGAGGTCCTTCAGGACATGATTTCTTTTAGTTTTAGATGCAAATTTTGGGGATTGGGGGGCAAAATTTGTGTTTGGCCCTAGATTTTTAAGAGTTAGCACCAGCTATGTCTGGGTCATTGGTACAGTATAAAAATATTGCCAATTAATTTTCATTATTTTTTTCATTTTTTGTTTGTCTCAAAAACATAGGTTATAACCCCTCATTGGAATGAGCTCGTCAAGCTCATTCCAATGAGAGGTCATAACCTATGTTTTTGAGACAAAAAATGAAAAAAATTAGTTATTCATGAATTTGTTTTGTATGTGTCATCTGCTTTTCCTGTTAGGTAAAGGGTTAAATTAGTGGCATCACACTATGTCAAAGTTGTAAACATAGAAGAAGAAAAAACTTTATTGCATCATATTTAACACTTGCATCACATCCAATTTTTACCCTTTACCCAACGTAATGGTCAAATCCAGCCAGTGCTATTCACAAAAATAATCACTATTTAATTTCCATTATTTTTTAATTTTTTGGGCTCAAAAACATAGCTTATGGCCTCTCATTGGACCTCTCCAATGAGACACCATAAGCTGTGTTTGTGATGGAAAAAATGAAAAAAAATTAGTTATTCACTAATTTTATTTGCAAGTGTTGTCTGCCTTTTGGGTTACGTCAAGGGTTAACCCACTGATATACATAGAGAGGTTCAGTAATAATTTAATCGCACAGCCATATAAGGCTTTAGGATTTTTTTTTTGCAGATCCACCTTTCTAATTTGCTCTGTAATTTGTCATCGAATGCTTTCTTAACACAAGAGTTAACTACCTTTAATCATCTTTGAGTAAAATGAATATTCTGTGAATATTTTTCAGGTGAATATCTAGAAAGCACCAGAAATCCCCATTTGAGTGTTTCTTATAAAAAAAATATGAAACATTGGCAGCTGGACCCCAAAAACATGCTCTCACACACACCCTGACCTCCAAATGTTTCTTCAACATAGCAACTTAGTAATCAAAATTGTAATATTCCAGCAAAAAACCAACAAAAAATACTGACATAAAATTTTTCTTCCCCTTCAACCAAACTCGAAAAGTTATTACTGATCGACAAAATGTGTCATATAGAACTGTGATGTTGTCTGAATGTTTTAAGGCTACAAGCCTACAGATGTTAGATGATATGATTGTACTATTAATCCTTTACCTAACGAATCAACTGCATCGGTCTGCATAATTTACATATTAAGCAGTTGAAAAAATACCACGTTTAAAAAAATGTCAACAAAACCATATGTGACTCCTCATTGGATGGAGCTCATTGAGCTCGATCCAATGAGGGGTCAGTCACATGATATAGTTTTGGTTGAAATGTTTAGAAAATTAAAAAAAAAAATAAAAATAAAAAAATTTGATATCGTGTGAGTTGAGGCAGTTGAAACACTATTCTGTTATAAGGATCAATCTCTCCAAATTAAAATTACAATTAATATGCGAAGTAAAATTGTGTCTATCATCACAAATGTCCCAGCAATGATTAACAGTACACACAGTTTATGTGGTTCAGATACCATTGTTGTTGTGCATAACCAACATAAGGATAAGGGGCATAACTCTTAAAATTAAGTGAAATGGGAGCTTTACTTTGTGTGAGTCAAAGTAAGAATAAATGGAATTTCTGAAGCCTGAAAAAAAGAACAAATGGTCCATGATCAAATCTAACTGCAAACAATTGGATGCACTGCACTTTCATCTGGTCATTAATTTGCACAACTTGGTTGAAAATATTTCAAAGTTGCAAAGTTCATAGCACAATAATTTCACCAAACATATATTAAAACATGGAGCAACAAAAATACCATTCTATATTCTTTCCTCCCAAACTTTCTCTGGTTGCAGCAGAATAGAAAAGTATCACATAATATGAAATATATCTCTTCTTCCATCAATTTAAATTATGTCACATCATTTTGAGGTTCTAAGATTAATTTGTGGAAGTTCTTTACACCTAATTTTAGATATTTTAGCACTTTTCCTAATATGACTTGCAGACAACACTTGAACAAACTAATTCTTCAACCCTTTGAACCATAGCGGCCATTTTCTGGCCAGCCACATGATACATCATAACGAGATTAAATAGGATGGCTGTTCAGTAAATGAGTGGGGTAGACCAATCAATATTTTCAACGTGCAGCCTTGAGGCTGCATGTTGAAAATATTGATTGGTCTGCCCCAAATAATGAATATGGACTCTTCTAATTGCTGCCATTGAACTGGCATGGAAGATACCGCTAGCTTTCAAAGGGTTAATCCTCCACGCAAGGATGTCAAAGTACCAGAATTTCAAGCAGCATGTTTTTCCCATAACATGATTAAGATATGAACAAGCTCTGACAAACAAGTTTGAATTGGTTCAATTCCTAGTTGTGTTATGGGTATAATGCCACAAAGAAATGAACCAATTCAATCTTGTTTGACAGAGTTCAATGTTGCATTAGAGACAGACATGTTAACTCTCTCAGAATGCCCAGGAAAATTCCGTAAATTCAGTGTACTTTCCGAGTTCCTGGAAGGGAATTAGTTTTAGACATAAATCTTGGAAAATTGTACAATCGAAACTTTTTCCATTTCCAGAAGTTCAGTTTCAAACCATAGGTCTTCGAAGCTCTGACAAACAACAAATATGCATATAAGTGAATTATATTTAAAAAAAAGAGTCCTTTACTATATATATTTCACTTATATCCAAGTTTTTTTTCTCTGTTTTATTCATTTCAATTTTGCTGCATAGTCAATTTGCAGAAGAGAAAATAGGTGACTTAAATACATCACCTATTGACATTCACTCAATTAATGATTACTGGTGAATAAAATGTATGAAAAAGAATTAAGAATTAATGAATATATATTTCTTTGTTTTAAACATCTAATTCAATTATCCACTCGATTTGTGATTCACTTTGGCAAAGTTGAAGAAAACAGTTTAAAATGGTCAATTTGCTTGGAGAAATTCACCTTGCTTCTGTGAAATGCCAAAGCATTACAGCTTAACATCGATACACAACGGATGTATTTTTTAATAGCCAATAACACTGATCATTGTTTTGCTTCATGAGTCACAGTTGAGGCATCTATTCCTGGAAACCTCCAAATGGTATTTGCACAGTTCAAAACAGAATTCTGAATTACTGATGACGAGAAAAAATCTTGATGCCCAAAGGCCGAAATGTCCCCTCACAGAAATTGGTGCAAATAAAGAAACCCCACAAACAACACTACACAAGGGGAAGCTGGATTAAATTGTGTGTGTCATGAAAAGTTAAACAATTTATAGTAATTTATATATTTTTTATACTTACCAACGACCCAATCTCAGCTGGTGCTAACTCCTTAAATTCTAGAGCCAAACACAAATTTTGCCCTCCCCCCCCCCCCCCCCCCCCCCCCGACAATCCCCCAAATTTGCATCAAAATCCGAAATTTCAGTGTCCTATGTGGTCCTCCATACTTTTATCCACTGCACATGTGCAGTGTCAAGGAAGTTCCGAAATTGGTTGCCAAAAGTCATTCTTACAACCAGTGCCTGGTAAGTGTTATGTAATCAGCGGGGAGGTATGAGTTACAACTCATGGGAGGGCCATCCCTGACTGGGTCACTGGTAAGTATAAAAAATATCTAAATTACTATAAATTTTTTAACATTTTTATACTGTACCAATGACCCAGACTTAGCTGAATAGAAAAAAAGGCTGGAGGGCCTAGGACATAAAGGAAAATCCAACAGGCTCAATTACATGTATTACAATTATCCCCTCAAGGAGAAAAGGAGAAACAGGCTTTACATGTATCTTTCTTATTTGTATCAAAAAAGAAGGACACAATACCATTCCGTAATTGAGCACAATAACATCAATGATCTCTATTAACATCCAGTATAACCCGTTATACTAATTTTTTTATAGGAAAGCCAATAAATAAAGAAAGTCAAGAGAATGAGACTCTTTATACTCATTAAAAGTGTCCGAGGATTGTATATTAATGCTCGTATGACACGTGACATATACAAATGCTTCACACCGAGCTACACTTTAAAAATATTACATGAATGAGTTAAATATTAGCTTTACACTTTAAAACCATCCCAGCACCGACTCGGAATTACTGACTCCAGAGGAGGTATTCCCTTGCTTTTCACTATAAAGCAGGAACACCATCCCCTCCCCTCCCCCTTCCCTGCCCTGGGTCAAATACCCCAGAGCGAAGAGGGCTGCAGGACAGAGTCACTGCCAGAACAGAAAGCCTGCATAACTATAGTTGCAACTGTTTAGTGGACGACATTCTGAGCAACAGATAACGGACCTAAACAAAGCAGGTCTTCAGAAATGGACTCAATATTTCTAAGATAAAAATTTGTGAATGTGGAAGGCTGAGACCAATATAAAGCCTTCACCAAATCGGTAATAGCAACACTATTAGCATAAGCCAAGATGTAGATAGCACTCTTACTTCATGCGCAGAAATCTTAAGCACAAACTGCTGTGTTGAAGATAATTTTTCATAAGCAGTATAGATAGTTAATTGAATCCACCTTGCAAAAGAATAGACCATAATGTCCCTTCTATTTGGCAGCAGAGACAGAAAGAAACGTTTACGTCCCTTTCTGATAAACTCAGATCTACATTTATAAATACGTATAGCTCTAACAGGACAGAGTAAAGGCCTATGCCCATCTGAAGATGGAAGAGCCTTAATAACAATAGGTTCCGGATGCTTATTAGGAGCCTGATTCTTAGCCCAAAATCCAACATTAGTAGTCAAAGTAACAGTATTACCCACACTACGATAATGGAGAATCATCAACAGATAGTGCATGAAGCTTACTAACTCTTCTAGCCGAAGAGAAGGCTAAGGGAAAAGCTGTCTTATAAGATAAGAATTATAAGTCCATCGTATCAAGAGGCTCAAATGGCGCTTCTTTTAGCTTAAGAAGAACCCAAGCTAAATTCCACTTAGGAATTAATCTAAGGGTTCTAGGTCTATTTATCGAAAAGTTTTTCACTAACTTAGATAAAGAGACATCAGATCCAATCTGTAAGCTATCATGATGTGCATAGGTATCAGATAGCATAGAACTATAACCCTTAATGGTAACAGGCTGCAGTTTGATCTCATCAAACAGGTAGACTAGAAAATTTGCAATGTCTGGAATGGAGGGATCATAAATATCAACAGAATGATCCCTACACCACCGTGAGAAAACCTTCCACTTAGCAGCATAATTTAGCGAAGAGGAGGTCCTCCTACAGTTGGAAATTGCGTTCACTGCTCGTCCTGAAAAATGCTTGCCGTGCAAGAAGGACAGCACAATGGAAAAATGTGAAGGTTGAGACCTTGCGGGTTGTGATGCAGTGTGCGCGATTTCCCCTGCGAAAGAAGATCCTCCCGTGGAGGAAGCTTCTGCGGCATGTCCCATAACAGACACCTGAGTAGATTTATCCATGGTCTCTGGGGTGACAGAGATGCTACCAACAGAATTTTGCAGTGAGATTGCTTTATCTTGAGCAATATCTGCTGAATCAACAGCGCTGGAGGATACGTGTATCCTATCATTCCATCCCAAGAGACCGAGAGAGCGTCTACTGCAAACGCTCGAGGATCTGGGCACGGAGACACATACGTCTGCAACTGATTGTTGAGATGCAAATAAGTCTCTCATCGGACACTCCCATTGGTAGCAAATCTGATTGAATACTAGTTTGTTGAGAGTCCATTCTGACGGCAACATGCGACCCCTCCGAGAAAAGGAGACTGCAAAAACGTTCAGACGACCCGGAATATGACGGACTGATAGGAGAACTTGATGCTCTAGGACAAACAGAAGGATTCTTTCCGTTAAGTTGAATAACGGAATGGAATGAGTGCCTCCCTGGTTCCGAATATACGCTACTACCGTCAAATTGTCGGACAGAATTTGCACGTGAATTCTGAATAATGTTCATCCAATGACGTAGCAAGCCAAATTGACATCATCTCTTTGATGTTTATGTGCTTGTTTAGGAACTGCGGATCCCAAAGACCCTGGCACTTCGAATCTGTTGGGCTCAATGTTGCGCCCCAACCTGTTTGACTGGCATACATCATAATCGTAAAACTCGGATCCGGTGATTGCAGTGGAACTCCCTGAGTTAACCACTGAATATCTGCCTAAGTCTGAGTCTCTCGTTTCACTTGATTTGACAAGACGATGTTCGTATCGAGCAAATGAATCTTCACACTCCAATTCTGAGTCAGAAATATTTGGAGTGGCCGACTCCGTAGCCGCCCCATCAGAATAAGATCCGTGGCGGCTCCGCACAAACCTATCAACCGCATGAATTCTCTCGCTGTTACTACGTCTGAGTGACGACAAAAGCGAGCATAACAACTGATTAATTTTGCTCTAGTTAATGGCAGACGACTGAGATTGTTGTGTGTCTCGAAGCTCATTCCCAGGTGGGTGAATGATTTGGACGGCACCAGATCCGACTTCTTCTCGTTTACTATGAAACCAAGACGTCGGAGCAGTTGAAGCAGATTCTGAACATCGTTCTGAAGCGTTAACTCGTTGCCGTACCTCTGAAGAATGTCGTCCAGGTAGGCCGACGTTACCACAGACGAATGAGCTCGGAAATGAGTCATTACTGAGTTCATTATTCGAGTGAAAGCTCAGGGCACTAGATTCACACCAAAGCACATGCTCAGAACTGATAAACGACTCCTAGACAGAGAAGCAAAGATACTTTCTGAATGCCGGATGTACCAGGACATGAATGTACGCATCTTTGAGATGTATGCTCGCAGCATAGTCGTTCACTCGAATGCTCGCTCTGACCGATCGAATGGCCTCCATATAAAATTTTGGAGCCACAATCAGCTTGTTTATCCAGCTCAGATCTATGACTGGACGAAACGAGCCGTCTGGTTTCGGAACCAGAAACAGATGGCTGTAGAAACCTGGAGATTCCTGGTTTTCTACGACCTCTATCGCGGCGTTCTCCAAAAGAGATTGGACTTCTGACAGAAGTGAATCTCTCTTCTGAGGATTTGACGGAAGCTGAGTCCATCGTGAACTTCCGAGTTAACAGGGGTTTTCTTTTGAAGGACAGTTTTAGCCCTTCTGAAATCACCCCTCGAACCCAAGGGTCGTCTGTAATCGACAACCAATTGGTTAAGAAATGCGATAGCCTTCCACCCACTGGAACACGATAGAGGTTTACACCATAACCTTCTGGATCTGTGAGACTTGCGGGAGGAGGAACCACGTTACTCCACGATCCGCACCTCGCCCCGTCGACCTAGGGGCATCTGACCGGCTGTCTTGGCCAGTATTACGACCCCTACCTGAGTTGCTACCTTGACGGTCTCTGGAGTAAGACCTAGAGGAGTAAGATCAAAAGGAACTTCCCTTGGATGTACTCGCCCCAGAAGTGCCTGTCTTACTCTTCTCCACTGAATCCAACTTTTTAGAAGCAGACTTAAAACAGCAGAGAGTGAAGCTTTCTTAGTAATCTGATCATAGACTATGGAAAGCTTGCCGTCGAAGAGAAGCTCTCTGAAGACCGGAGCGACTCGAAGAGAGTTTTTCACCTTACAATCCACTTGAGTGGATGCAGCCAGGGCAGCATCACATCTAACTAACTCCAGATTTGCCACCGAAAGGGCGGAGTTATACGTAGAGTATGCTATGGCCCTCGAAAGAACTCTTAAGGAAGTTTGTACATCCTAGAATTCTTTTTCTTCGAGAGGTAATGATAATGCTCTGGTAAGGTGATCTGCGTACGATAATGCGTCTAAGCTGATCCTGTTAGATGAGATTGTCGTTTCCAATGTACTGGATGGAATAGACATGGACAATGGCAAAGACAATTCTAGGTCTTCAGCCTGGTCGTCCAGATGCAGAGGAACTCTCGGAACGCCCTGTCCTGCCGTTTCAAATTTATTCCTTGAATTGATGAAAGGCAGCTGAAGAGCATTAGAAGATAAGAAACCGGACTTGCCCGTCTTGAAGGCTAGTTTAAATATAGCGTCATTCAATAGTTCAAATGTCCGTGTGACATTTCTGGACAGGGTCGGAAACTCCGGCGCCATGTCCCTAATCTGACCGAAGAAATCTGTGTCCAGTGACGCTAGCAGTCTCTTATCCGGCAAGGCAGCATTTTGGTCCAGAGGAACAACATCAGGAAGGTATTGCCGGATGAAATCTACGGCTACCTTATGTTGTTCAGAAAGGGAAAATTCCAGCTCTGCTGAATCCCTTTCGCCATCTGGCTGGACCACTTGGTAATTATGGTCGTCCCTTTCTGACTCTGCAGGGGAATGATCCGACCCAGCTTCCTCAGACAATTCCTCGTTCTATGTTTATTGAGCTTGCATCACCCAATCTCCTTCCCTGGACCGCAACGGACGAACCCGGTGTCACAACCATTTTGTGAATGATTGCTTCACCGGGCGAGCCAGCGGGCAACAACGCCATCGATCCTACTTGGGACCGCTTAGGCAATTGTCGTATTTCCATGAGCACTTTAGCCACTAGCTCTTCGTTAAGACTGCAACAACGGAGGCACACTTCTTGAAGACATCACGGAAACATCACCCTGTTCTTGTTCCTCTGAAAAAGAGACTGAAAAACTAGAGTGACCCTGCAGAGAGAGGACTGGCATGGACCTCTCACCGCTAACAATATACCGTGACACACATCTCCAGTGTTTGTCATCCCAATTGGCACATACAGAGCAAGAATTAGTGCGAGTACACTGACAACAAGAAACACAATGAACATGAGAATCAGAGGAAGAATTCCTCGAATTACAATTTCAACAATATTCTTTCATCATGAAAGAATATAAACAGTCATAGTACTTGCACTAACCCTTGAAAATAAAGATACATAATATAATCCAGTATAACATTTTGAAAAAATAATTCAAAAGAAAAAAAAATTTTCAAAAAATTTCAGGAGAGCCCAAGTTAATATTAATGTATCTGGCAATGAGCAGTACAAAACAGAAGACAAGTAATCACTATCAGAAGTAACCGTTGTCAACGTAAACAAAAGTGTACAAAAACCAGAAACATGACTCCAGGCACTGTAAACAGGGCCCAAAATCAGTTACCAATTTAAACAGTATCCGATGTAAAACAGACTTCCAGAGAAGAAACTGCAGTTCCATGGGGAAAAACAGAATAATCATTCTGCTACCAAGCCAAAACTCCCAAGAAATTTTAGTAAAAAAAAATTACAAAAATTATGCCAAAAGCATGGGAGAATAGCAAGGGGGGAATCAAGGAAAGGGAGAGAGGAAACACTGAACAAACAATGGTAAATTCATAGCAAGAATGACAACATCAGGTCCATGCCCCGAAATTAGGGAACATGAAATAATTTCATAAAAAAAATTATAAGTTACAGCCCTGAACGCATCCTGCCACTGTTTCTTCCTCTCATCCTTTTATTTCATACTTAGATCCACCATTTCTTTCATGATTATGTTTCTGGCATCATTTAAACTGAGATTTACAAGCACAAATATCAGTGAAATGTTACTGATTTTAAGGCCAAACAAAGAATGACGATTGGCACCAATTTCGGGACTTTCTTGACACTGCGCATGTGCAGTGGATAAAAGTATGGAGGACCACATAGGACATTGAAATTTCAGATTTTGATGCAAATTTTGGGACTTGGGAGGCAAAATTTGTGTTTGGCCCTAGAATTTAAGAAGTTAGCACCAGCTAAGTCTGGGTCATTGGTACAGTATAAAAATATGGAATTACACTTTATTGCCAATTCCAGAAGGGAATTATATTACTGTGCACTTTGGCCAAATTGTAACAGCAGGTGGTGGTGGTGGTGTTGGTGGGGTGTGTGTGTGTTTGTGTGTGGGGAGGATGGGGGGGGGGGGGGGGGGTAGCAGGAAAGGACAGGGGTAAAAAAAAAAGAGAGAGAAGTATTTGAACCAATGATTTTTTAACATGACACAATAAGCATCCGAAAATTTTTAGCACCTGAACTACTAGGTGCAACCTAGTGCCAGTGGTGGTCCAACAGCTGAATTTTTTTAGTTCTTATGTATATTGTTCATGCATGTATGTTTCCCTGAAACTGATTCAATTTCCCCGAAAGTTAAAAAATTTATAGTAATTTATATATTTTTTATACTTACCAATGACCCAGACTTAGCTGGTGCTAACTCCACAAAAACCAGGGCCAAACACAAATTTTGCCCCCCAATCCCCAAAATTTGCATCCAAAACAAAAAGAAATCATGTCCTAAAGGACCTCCATAGTACGACTCTACTGCGCATGCGCAGTGACGCAGTCGTCCCGAAATTGGCGCCAAATATCATTCTTACTGGCAGTGCCTGGTCAGCGCTATGTACTCAGCGGGGAGGCAAGAGTTCCCAACTCAGGGAGGGCCATCCCCGTCTGGGTCATTGGTAAGTATAAAAAATATATAAATTACTATAAATTTTTTAACATTTTTATACTGTACCAATGACCCAGACTTAGCTGAATAGTAAACAGGCTGGAGGGCCTAGGACATAGAGGAAAATCCAATAAGCTCAATTATAAAATAAAGAGATAACCCCTTAAGGAGAAAAGGAGTATTAGGCTTTACATGTATCTTTCTTATTTAATATTTAAATTAGAAAGATACACTACCCTTAATAATTGAGCACAATAACATTCATGTTCTCTATTAATATCCAGTATAACCTTATACTAATTATTATTAAAACAAGCCAATAAATAAAGTAGTCCAGAGAATTGAGACTCTTTATAATCATTTAAAAGTGTCCGAGTATTGTATATTAAAGCCCGTTTGACACTTGACATATACAAATGCTTCACACCGAGCTACACTTTAAAAATAAGACATGAATGAAATTAAACATTAATATTACACTTTAAAACCATCCCGGAAGCGACTCAGAAATACTGTCTTGGAGGAGGCATTCCCTTGCTTTTCACTATAAAGCAGGTGACCTAAGGGAACACCCGCCCCCCCCCCTTCCCCTTGCCCTGGGTCAAATAGCCCAGAGCGAAGAGGGCAGCCGGACGGAGTCACTGCCGGAACAGAAAGCCTGCATAACTATAGTTGCAACTGTTTAGTGGACGACATTCTGAGCAACAGATAACGGACCTAAACAATGCAGGTCTCCAGAAATGGACTCAATATTTCTGAGATAAAAATTAGTAAATGTGGATGGCTGAGACCAATAAGCAGCCTTCATTAAATCTGTAATAGCAACACTATTAGCATAAGCCCAGGAAGTAGAAAGAGCTCTTACTTCATGAGCAGAAATCTTAAGCACAGACTGCTGAGAAGAAGATAAATCTTCATACGCAGTACGGATAGTTAACTGAATCCATCTAGCAATAGAATGGACTGAAATGTCCTTTCTATTAGGCATCAAAGACAGAAAGAAACGTTTCCGTCCCTTTCTGATGAACTGAGATCTCTGTTTATAGATACGTAGTGCTCTAACAGGACAGAGTAAAGGCCTACGCCCGTCTGAAGACGGAAGAGCCTTAATAACAATAGGTTCCGGATATTTATTAGGAGCCTGATTCTTAGCTAAAAAACCGACGTTAGTAGTGAAGGTGATAGTGTTCCCAACACTACGATAATGAGAATCATCCACCGATAGTGCATGAAGCTCACTGACTCTTCTGGCAGAAGAGAAAGCTAAGAGAAAAGCTGTCTTATAAGATAAGAATTTGAAATCTACTGTCCCAAGAGGTTCAAATGGCTTTTCCTTCAATTTAAGGAGAACCCAAGCTAAATTCCACTTAGGAATTAATCTAAGAGTTCTGGGTCTATTTATCGAAAAGTTTCTAACCAATTTCGATAAAGAGACATTAGATCCAATTTGTAAACTATCATGATGTGCATAGGTATCAGATAACATAGATCTATAACCCTTTATAGTAACCGGTTGCAGTTTGATTTCGTCAAACAAGTATACTAGAAAGTTAGCAATGTCTGGTATAGAGGGATCAAATATATCAACAGAATGATCCCTACACCAACGACGGAAAACCTTCCACTTAGCCGCATAGTTTAGCGAAGAGGAGGTCCTCCTACAGTTAGAAATCGCGTCCACTGCTCGTCCTGTAAAGTGCTTGCCATGCAAGAAGGACCGCACAACGGAAAAACGTGAAGGTTGAGACCTTGCGGGTTGTGATGCAGTTGGCGCGATTTCCCCTGCCAAAGAAGATCCTCTCGTGGAGGGAGCTTCCGCGGTAGGTCCCACAACAGACACCTGAGTAGATTTATCCACGGTCTCTGTGGCGACAGAGATGCTACCAACAGAATCTTGCATTGAGATTGTTTTATCTTTAGCAATACTTGTTGAATTAACGGCGCTGGAGGATACGCATATCCTATCATTCCGTCCCAAGGGATCGATAGAGCGTCTACAGCAAATGCTCTTGGATCCGGACACGGGGACACATACGTCTGCAACTGATTGTTGAGATGTGTCGCAAATAAGTCTATCATTGGCCGTTCCCATTGGTAGCAAATCTGATTGAATACTTGTTTGTTGAGAGTCCACTCCGACGGCAACAAGCGACCCTTTCGAGAAAGGGAGTCTGCTAGCACATTCAGACGACCCGGTATGTGACGGACCGAAAGAAGAACATGATGTTCCAACGCAAACAGAAGGATTCTTTCCGTTAGATTGAACAACGGAACTGAATGAGTGCCTCCCTGATTCCGTATATACGCCACTACTGTCGTATTGTCGGATAGGATTTGGACATGAGCATCGTGAATAATGTCCATCCAGTGACGTAACGCAAGCCAAATTGACATCATTTCCTTGATGTTTATGTGCTTGCACAGGAATTGCGGATCCCAAAGACCCTGGCATCTCGAATCCGTTGGGATTAATGATGCACCCCAACCTGTTTGACTGGCATCCGTCATAATGGTAAAACTCGGATCCGGCAACTGCAGCGGAACTCCTTGAGTTAACCACTGAATGTTTGCCCAAGTCTGAATCTCTTGTTTCACTTGATCTGACAAGAGAACGTCTACATCGAGCGAATGAATTTTCACACTCCAATTCTGAGTCAAGAAAATTTGAAGAGGCCGTGTGCGTAGCCGTCCCATCGGAATGAGATCCGCAGCGGCTCCGCACAGACCTATCAGTCTCATAAATTCTCTCGCTGTGACTTTGTCTGTATTTAGACAATAGCGAGCGTAACAACTGACTAATTTCGCTCTGGTTAACGGCAGACGAACGAGATTGTTGTGCGTCTCGAAGCTCATTCCCAGATGAGTGAATGACTTGGACGGCACCAGATCCGACTTCTCCTCGTTTACTATGAAACCGAGACGTCGGAGCAATAGAAGAAGATTCTGAACATCGTTCTGAAGCGTTAACTCGTTGCCGTACCTCTGAAGAATGTCGTCCAGGTAGGCCGACGTTACCGCAGACGAATGAGCTCGGAAGTAAATCATTACCGAGTTCATTACTCGAGTGAAAGCCCAGGGTGCTAGATTCAATCCGAAGCACATGGCCCGGAACTGATACACCACTCCTAGGACTGCGAAGCGTAGATACTTTCGGAATGTCGGATGTACCATGACGTGAAAGTACGCATCTTTGAGATCTATGCTCGTTGCATAATCGTTCACCCGAATACTCGCTCTGACCGATCGAATCGTCTCCATATAAAACTTCGGAGCGATGATCAGCTTGTTTATCCAGCTCAAATCTATGACTGGACGGAACGAGCCGTCTGGTTTCGGAACCAGAAACAGATGGCTGTAGAATCCCAGCGATTCCTGGTTTTCTACGACCTCTACCGCGTTCTTCATTAAAAGAGACTGCACCTCTGATAGCAGAGCGTCTCTTTTCTGAGGGTTTGACGGAAGATGAGTCCACTTTGGACTTCGAGTTAATGGAGGCTTTCGTTTGAAGGATATCTTTAGACCTTCCGAAGTCACTCCTCTCACCCAAGGGTCGTCCGTAATCGACGCCCACTCTTGAGAAAAACTCGACAACCTTCCGCCAACCGGAACGCGATAGAGGTTTGAGCCATCACCTCCTGGATCTGCGAGGCCTGCGGTAGGAGAAACCACGTCTTCCACGACCCGCACCTCGCCTCGTCGACCTCGGGGCGTCCGACCGATTGTCCCGGCCTGAAGGACGTCCCGAACGAGAGTCGCTATCCTGACGGTCTCTCGAATAAGAGCTAGAGGACGCACCGGAACCTCTATAGGAACCTCTCTTGGGCGGATAAGACCCAGAAGTGCCCGCCTTATTCGTGTCTGCTGAATCCGACCTTTTAGGAGCGGATCTAAACAACAGAGAATCACTAGCTTTCTTTTTAATATTATCATAAATAGCGGAAAGCTTGCCGTCAAAGAGAAGATCTCCTGAGACCGAAGCGACTCTAAGAGAGTTCTTCACCTTAGAATCCACTAGTGTGGATGTAGACAGGGCTGCGTCACGTCTAACCAACTCCAGATTAGCCACTGAAAGGGCGGAGTTACACGTGGAATAAGCTACTGCCCTTGAAAGAAGTCTTAAGGAGGATTGTATATCCTGAAACTCTTCCCCTTGAAGACGCAGTGATAACGCCTTCGTAAGGTGATCTGCGTAAGATAAGGCATCTAAATTGGCTCTGTTAGACGCAATAGCTGTTTCCAACACTGCGGTTGGAATAGAAGCTGACGACGGTAATGATAGCTCTAAGTCTTCCGCCTCGTCGTCCATACGCAGAGGAACTCTCGGTATACCCTGACCTGCCGTGTCGAATTTATTCCTTGCATTAATGAAAGGCAGGTTGAGAGTATTTGCGGACAAGAAGCCTGCTTTCCCTCTCCTGGAAGCAAGTTTAAAAATAGCGTCGTTCAATAATTCAAATGTTCTTGCAACATTATTGGACTGCGACGGAAACTCGGGAGCGATGTCCCTGAACCGCTCGAAAAAATCAGAGTCCAATGACGCTATAATTCTCCTGTCCGGAAGCGCAGCAGTCTGGCCCGACGGAACAACTTGAGGAAGAAAGTGCCGGATGAAGTCTACGGCAGCTTTGTGTTGTTCCGAAAGGGATAGCTCCAATTCATCCGTATCCCTTTCACCATCCGGTCGGACCTCCCGATGTTCCCGGTCGTCCGCCCCCGATGCTTCGGCGGAGCGTACCGACCCAGCGCCGTCGGATAATTCTCGATCCGACACCGTTTCTGTCGGCTGCTGGGATGCTGCGATAAGCTGTGCTATCTGCACTAGAATGTCCGACGTCGAGACCTGCGGAGGAGCGGTCTTTCGCTGCTTTGCCGAGGGCAGCTCCGCATCGGATGGCTCCCGCATACTTTTCCTATGCGAACGTCCGGAGTCCATCGGTCTCGAGTCCCTGGCTGCCGGATGGTGTGACCTGGTCGCCGAATAATCCTTCCTCGGCGAAGCTGGCAAGATATCGGAGGTCACGCAGCCAAGGTGCGGTCGTGTGCGCCGGCGAGAAGAGGAAGCCTTAACAGTCTCTGCGGACTGCTTATACAACGGAGCGTCCCGAGCGACGGACGTATGCTCCGCTAAAGACACATTTTGTACCACAACATCTGGTCCCAGATGTTGTTGTACGAGAGAGGGGCCTCTCTCGCTCGCGGCCCGGCTGGACCTGGACGAGCTAGGAACCGGACTAAAAGGCTTCCTCCGTTCTCGTTCACTATCCGCCGTCACTGGGTGTGCATCTATTATTTTTATAGTGCTCGCATCACCCAAAATTTCCTCTTGGACCGCATCGGACGAACCCGGCTGCCGAACCATTCGGTGAATGGACGCTACACCGGGCGAGCTAGCGGACGACATTTGTCTAATCTCCATGAGCACTTTTGCCGCTAGCTCTGTATTTAATTGTGACGACGGACGCACACTTGAAGAGGATAACATGGAAACATCACCCTGTTCTGGTTCCTCTGAAATAGAAACTGAGAGAGTAGAGTGACCTTGTGGAGAAAGAGCCGGCATCGCTCTTTCTCCAGAAACAACATATCGTGACACACGTTTCCAATGTTTCTCATCCCAATGTTCACATACAGGACAGGGATTAATGCGAGAACACTGACTACAATTTATGCAATAATCATGAAAGTCAGAGGAAGATTTCTTCCTATTACAATTTGAACAAGTTCCTTTCATTGTGAAGGAACAACAATAAGTCCTAGTTACTCGCAAAAACCCCTGACACAAAGATACATAATAACATGATCCATTAATAAATGAAAAAACAATTGCAAAACAAAATAATTTTGAAAAAATATTTTTTCAGAGAAGCCCAAGTTGCTGAAAAGTAACGTTGAGCCCCGATGGATCCGATGGCAAAGTGTGGTCAAAAATTTTAAAATTATATAAAATAATTAATGAGACACTTTTGGATAATATAAATGTATCTTATAATGAGATAAACTACCTCAAAGACAAACAGCCCCCCTCAAAAAAGGCTGTTGCCAATGAAAACAAACAGTGTAAACACAGAAGAAAACATGACTCCAGGCACTGAAAAAACTGGCCCGGAATCAGTCCTCAATTACACTCTATCTGATGCAAAACAGAGACTCCCAGGGGAGAATCTGCAGAACATCAGATGGAAGATGCAGAACACAAACGTTATACACCCATGGGTGAAAACGTAACTATGGGGAAAATAACAGAAAACATTCTGTAACCAAGCAACTCTCCCAGGGAAATTTTAGAAATGAAACTTCTCAAAAATATGCCAAAAGCATGGGAGAATTGCAAGGGGGGACTTTAGAAGGTTAGGGGAGAGGAAACACTGAATAAGCAGTGCAACAATTAGCAAGAATGACAACAAGAGGCGTTTGCCTCGAAAATAGGCAACTTAACATAATTTTAACAAAAAATTTTAAGTACAGCCCTGATTATTTTTTGCCACTTCTTTTTTCCTCTCCTCCTTCTATCCTCCTTAGAATCACATTTTCTCCAAGAATTACGTGTCTGGCATCCTTTAAACTGAGATTTACAAGCACAAAGATCAGTGAGATGTTGACTGATGAAGGGCCAAACAGAGAATGATATTTGGCGCCAATTTCGGGACGACTGCGTCACTGCGCATGCGCAGTAGAGTCGTACTATGGAGGTCCTTTAGGACATGATTTCTTTTTGTTTTGGATGCAAATTTTGGGGATTGGGGGGCAAAATTTGTGTTTGGCCCTGGTTTTTGTGGAGTTAGCACCAGCTAAGTCTGGGTCATTGGTACAGTATAAAAATATCACCCTCAAGTTTCCTCAAAAAACATTTCTGGGGCTTACATGTTAGATTACAGGAAATAATTCCCCTTCTTAAATTTTGATATTTTGACATCAGGTTGCAGAGAGTTAAATGAGAAAAAATTTCATTTTTTTGGCCTCCAGTGCATAATTTGTGATATCTCAATGGACCAAGCTGGATAGTTCATTCCAATGAGGAGGTCTTAAGCTATATTTTGGAGGCAAAAAGTGAATGAAATAAAAATGTACCTCCAACAACCAAACTGGCTTGGGTGGACTTGTGTCCTGGTAGATCAAAACTTGGTAAGAAAAATGCACAACAATGTAATTTGTTCTGTGTTTTTTAAAAAAGAAATGTATGGAAATTTCAGTTTATTCAAGCTGTCTGTTTGCATACAAATGCTGAGTGAGCCCCTGTGTAATTCAAAAGGCAACCTCGCAGCTAAAAGTTTCTATAATTCACATTAAAATACCCACTTCTCCCTCTGCCTTTTCTTCATCTTCTTCCATAATAGGTGATGCCTGTGAACATAAATAAAAAGGTAAGTTAAAATTATTTCATCATTATTAAAGTAATTATTCCTTTTTGTCAGTAAATTCACTGAGTTAAAAAAGTGTCAAATCAAGATACTTATGAACAGCTGTGCCTTTATTAAAAACTACAGTACAGTGTAGATAATTGATATGGTGGGAGTGTGGTGGCTCATTGGTTAGAGCACCGGACTTCAGATCAAAAGGTTATAGGTTAGATTCTGACACATGCTACGACATGAATAATACCCAAATTTCCAGTAATGCTAATTAAAAAAAGGATTGTTTTTCAAGGATCTGGAATTTTAAATCTATTTATTGTTTGCCCTAAATCACTTGAATTTTAAAAATAAAAAAAAAATGACCCCAAGCCCACAGAGTCAACCGGATGAATATTTTTCTCTCTTTTTTGCATAAAATCACTTGAAATTCTTCAAAACTCATTTTAAAACCAAAAAATTTTCACACAATGGATAACCCCCTCCACCCTCATCACCCTCAGGGCCTCATGTCTGGCGACCCAATTTCAACAAATGTTAATCTTATCAACCCACATGAATATAGCACTAAATTTTATCACACTTAACCCCTTCACTTGTGGGCTGAATTTATTTAACAAGCGAATAGTAAATTCTCCATCAGGTTCTTTGATAAATTTTTAACCCTTCTGATGCACTCCAAGTGTAGCAAACATAATTTTTATCCAGGAGGTATAGAAATTAAATTACCAAATATCAGAAGACCTTGTCTGATAGATCTGAAGAACAAGATCTTTGAAGAATATTCATTCCCCATATTGCACTGAGTTAAAATTTGGGTTCCCAAAAGTGGCCCAGAGATATGATTTGAACAAAGTTGAATCTGACCTCACTTAGGATGCTGAATACCAAATATCAAAAGATTGCGACTGGTGGATCTGAAGAAAGAGATTGTTTAAAAAGTTTCCTCATAATGCCCAAAGTTAAAATTCGAGCACCTAAAAGGAGCTCAAACATGAGTCTGGAGACTTGATTTGAACAAATTTGATTATCCCTAAAGGATGCTGAATACCAGATACCAAAGATTCTGAGTGAGAGATTTGAAGAAGATCTTTGAGGAATTTTCCTCAAAAGTTAAATTCTAATAACCACAAAGAGCCCAATTATGAACCCAAGGGCTTGATTTGAAAAACCTGAATCTAACCCCTATAAGGATGGTGTATACCAAATATCAAATGATAATGACTGGTTGATCTGAATGAGAAAATTTTTAAAGAATATTCCTCATACAGCACTAAGTTAAAATTTGGCTCCCACAAGGAGCCCAAATATGAACTCCGGGACTTTATTTGAACAACCTTTAATCTGAACCCCAAAACAATGTTGTACATCAAATGGCAGAGGATTCTGACTGGTGATAAAATATGAACACAGGAACTTAATTTGAACAAACTTGAAATATGATAAATTAGTATTTTATTTAATTTGTATATTTTTTATACTTACCAATGGCCCAGACTAGCTGGTGCTAACTCAAATTAATCTAGTGCCAAACACAAATTTTGCCAATCTCCTAAATTTGCATGCAAAATTGAAAAAATCAAGTCCTAGATGGTCCCCCATACTCTTTAGATCTGCACATGCGCAGTATCCAGGGAGGAACCGAAATTGGCGCCAACCATCATTCTTTCTACAGATTGCCTGTTAAATGTTATAAACAGTGGTGAGGTACTCATGGGAGGGCCATACCCATCTGGGCCATTGGTAAGTATAAAAAATATACAAATTGCTTAAAATTTATCATATTTTTTTCGACAACCAATGGCCCAGACTAGCTGAATCGTAAAAAGGCTGGAGGGCCTTGGACTTGAAGGAAAATCCAATCTCTCAATTACTTCAGTAAAGAAAGGGAGAACAGGAGAAGATAGGAAATATATATGTCTTTCTCCTTTACGAGAAAAGAGAAAGACATAACACCAACAATGTAATTGAGTATTACATAATATATAATTCTCCATTTAATGCCAGCATAACCCATTATGCTAATTCGGTGAAGGAAAACCAATATATAAAGATAGTCCAGAGAATGAGACTCTTTATACTCATTTTAAAGTGTCTGAGGATTGTATATTAACGCCTGTTTGACACATAACATATACAAATGCTTCACAGTGAGCTACACTTTAAAAACAGCACATAAATGAGACATAGTTATTGCTTCACACCGCGCTACACATTAAAACCACCCCAGCACCCACCCACGCAGGACTATTGACACCGGAGGAGGTATTCCCTTGCTTTTCATGATGAAGCCAGATGATCATAAGGGAAAAATGCCCCCCCCCCACACCACCCCCCCCCCCCCCCCCCCACCTTTCCCTTGTTCTGAGGTAAAATTCCTCAGAACTAAGAGGGCAGCGGAACAGTTTCAGACATTAATGGATGACATTCTGAGCAACAGAAAGAGGACCTAAAGATCTAAGGTTACCAGAGATGTACTCTAAATTTCTCAGGTAAAACTTGGTAAATGAAGAGGGCTGTATCCAGTAAGCAGCCTTCATGAGATCAATAATGGCTATGCTCTTAGAATAAGGTCAAGAGGTGGACAGTGCTCTAACCTCGTGTGCTGAGATCTTATTGACAGAACGTTGATCCGAAGATAGATTCTCATAGGCAATGCGAATTGCCAACTGAATCCATCTAGCGAAGCATGAACAGAAATATCTTTTCTATTAGGAATCAACGAAAGAAAGAAACGTTTTCTTCCCTTTCTCACAAAATCTGATTGACGTTTATAAATGTGCATAGCCCTGACTGGACACAGCAAAGGTCTACAGTTATCCAAGGACGGTAAGGCCTTAATGACAATAGGCTCCGGCCACTTATCTGGAATCTGATTCTTAGCCAAAAATCCCACTTCTGTAGTGAGGTAATGGTATTACCCACAAAGGTAGTATGTCCAGAGACTGGAGCGACCCAGAGAGAGCTTTTCACCTTGTCATCTGTAAGTGATGACGACGCAAGGGCTGATTCGGTGGAACAAATTAGGATAGTATTGATGGATAAATCCCATCGCTACCATATGTTGTTCCGAAAGGGAAGGGTAATCCTCTTCCTTATCCCTTTCACCATCCGACTGAATCAGCTGTGAATCTCGGTCCATTGCATCTGCGTGATCAGATGACTGGACAGACCAGGCAACATCCGACAGCTCACTTTCGGAGTCTGCGAGAGGCTGCTCATGCACTTGCTGGGATCAGCTGCGCAATCTACAACAGCAAATTCATCACCGAGGCTTGAGGAGCAGCGGTTTTCTGTTTTTTAGCCACTTGCTACTCCTGGGACGGCATTCCGGAGATGGATTTCTTCTCTGAACATCCCGATGATTGAAGCCTCGGTTCCCTAGCTACCAGATGGTCTGACTTCACAGGCGAAGAGTGGCTCCTTCTTCGCACAGCCTGCTGGATATCCAAAGTCAGGTAGCTAGGATGCGGTCGTATGTGCTTATGAATCATAGCGGAGGAAGCCGTGACTGTAGCAGAGGCCAGGTTCAGTCTAGACAGAGTGTCCCAAGCTTCCCAAGTGCAGCTGGCTGGATATCAGAAGTCACGTAGCTAGGATGCGGTCGTGTGTGCTTATGAATCATAGCAGAGGAAGCCATGACTGTAGCTGAGACCGGCTTCAGTCTAGATGGAGCATCACAAGTGGCAGGTGTGGACGTATGCCCCGGCCTGTGCAAGTTTCTCATAACAACATCTGGCCCCAGATGGGTTAGAGAGGGACCTCTCCCGCTCGCAGCCTTTTCAGACCTCGCTGTGCCTCCCGACAAGAAAGTTGCTGACTTCCTCCCTATTTCCGTCATCGCTGGGTGAGCTTTTGTTTTTAAGGTGCTCGCTCTACCCAAATCTACACTTCCTTCAACCGCAACAGACATACCCTGTGTTACGACTCCCAAAGACGGAGTAACCGCTTCACCAGTCGAGCTAGCTGCTTGCAAGGGATTAAGAACACCAACTAGAGGCCTTATCCCTTGCTTAATATTCATGGGCACCTTTGCAGCTAGCTCTGTTTGCTCATCAGAGCACGACGACAGTAGCACACTTTTGGTGGGTGTCATAATACCATAACCATCTTCTTGTTCCTCTGAAAAAGAAACTGAAAAAACTCGAATTATCTTGTGGTGAGAGCAATGGTATAGGCATCTCACCACCAACAACGTACCGTGATACCAGCTTCCAACGTTTGTCATCCCAATTCACACATGTAGGACAAGAATCTGCAGGAGTACATCAGCTACAGGCAAGGCAACAAGCATGTAAATCTGAGGAAAATGTCCTTGCCTTGCATTTAGAGCAGTAAGCTTTCATGATTCAATCAAAAATTAAGTCTATAGTACTCCTACAAACTCCACAATAATATATGATAAAGATACATAAATAATTAAAATCAAAATCGAAAAAATTAAATTCAAAAATATTTTCGAAATTTTTTGGAAAGAAAACCTAAGTTCCCAAAGGGAACATGAAGAGTCCAAGGGCATCCCGATAGAGCCTAAGTGTGGACAAAATCAAACTTTTTTTTAGCTACACTACCCAAATTCTAATTAATGTAACTTATAACAATCCTACAGTAATACAATATCTAAATACAACATATATTTAAAGACGTTGCCAATGTAAACAACGTCAAAGGAAAAAAACGGAAATAAGACATAAGGCACAGAAAAAAGGCCCAAAGTCAGTAACAGATTTTAAAGCTACCAGATGTAAAGCAAGATCTTAAAAAGAAGAAAAATGAATGAATGAATAGTTTATTTCACAGCATAATATTATAACAGTGTACATTTTCTTTTAAAAAAAACAGAATAACATATATTATACTGTGGGGAGACAGCATAGTCACAGGGACTGTCTTCCCGCTGTCCCCGTTTTGGGAGTAGAAGTACTCTTCACAGCAGATACAATTTCTATTACGTGTACTCAAACACTTATGTGAATCAGTGCGGAAGTTTCTAAAAGCCGAAAATAAGCTCTCTGCAGAAAAAATTGACGGCCCACCATGGAACTGCCCGTAGAGCCATTAGATTTATTGGTGTTGAACCCCTTGCTCAACGTGGGTACGAAACAGCATTTCCAAAATCAGTTCTAGAGAAAGATCCATTCCTCGTCTGAAGTACGCAGCGCATGGCACTTCGTCAGAGCGAGCTCAACGACCTCATTCCAACGAAGGGTCAAGCGCCGCGCTTTCGAGACGAAAAATCTGAACTTAATAAAATTTGTATGGCGATTTTTGTGAAGAGTGCTGGTCAGTTTTCGACAAAGGGCAAAAGGTGAGAGTATCATATTTATAAGCACAGTGACTTAGAGTATCATGGCAAACCGAACTTTACCGTGTGATCTGAGGTCCTAGGGCCAATCAGACCAATGCTGGGCGAGACAACAGAACATCTAAATACTAGTCACAAATTATTAGGCCTGCAATCCGGACATCGAGGGTTACTACAAGTAACATTGAGAGAATAGGAACTGAGCATTTTATCTGTTAGAATCCGTTTAAATTCAGTTCTGGTAGAATTTTGAATAATGGGTTCGATTTCGTTCCACATTCTCGGAAAAGAATGTATCGGAAGATTAGCTGTAAACTGAGTGCGAGGTTTGAGTGTGTATATCTTGCCTGTTTGTCTTGTCTCCATTCCAGAGGGGTTTGTGTAAAGTTTGAAGGTATCTTCGAAGCTCGTAGGCAGTCTATTATGGAACCAATCATACATAAAAAGAAGGACATCAAGTTTGTATTGGTCATTGAATTTCAACAGTTCGGAATGAGAGTTGTATCTTTTGTTATCTATAATACGTAGGGCTTTTTTCTGCAAATTGAATAATCTGTGTGCTGAAGGTGAGTGGCCCCAAACTTGAATGCCATATAGAATATGACAGTGCACTGAAGAGAAATATAATGTTTTAAGTGCCTCCCTTGGAAGTATATGTTTTGCTTTATTGATGCAATAGATAGCCCGTGACATTTTTGAACAAACACTAGAAATATAATGTTTGAAGGTCAAATTTTCGTCCATATTAACACCTAAGAATCTAACAAACTTTTCATCTCTAGAATTACCGGCGCATATGATATTTGTGTCACTTATGGTGATAAGCCGGTCCTCTATATGGTATGAATCGTTTGGGGGATGAAGAAGAAGGCATTTTGTTTTCTTAGCGTTGAGCACTAGCTTGTTAGAAGAGCACCAGTCGCTAATGTTACAAAGCTCGTTGTTTGTTTTTTCGATCAGATTGTCGATGTTATTATCGGAAGTACGAGTTGTAGTGTCATCTGCAAATGACAATATGTCGAGTGAAGTTGACTGGTTTATATCATTTATATATAATATAAAGAGAATGGGGCCCAGAATTGATCCTTGTGGTACGCCAGTTACTATCTCTGACAGGTCAGATGCCGTGTTTTCAATCAACACATATTGATTTCGCCCATTGAGGTAACTTGCAAACCAGGAATTTGCATGACCTCTAATTCCATAATGTTCTAACTTTTTTAGTAGGATTTGGTGGTCTATAGTGTCAAAAGCTTTGGAGAAGTCCAGGAACATTGCGAGAGTGCAGTCTTTTGTTGGTTTGTCGTTCTTTATTGCAACGCTATTTAAAAGGTGCAATATGGGATGTACTGTGGAATGACCTTTTCTAAATCCGAATTGATACTGATATATACTGTTGTGATCATTTAAGAATTTTAGCATTCTGGTATGCATGATTTTTTCTAAGATTTTGGAGAAAGCTGGTAACAGGCTTATGGGTCGATAATTGGTGAATAGTTGGGGGTCGCCAGATTTGAAGATGGGAATAACTTTAGCAGTTTTCATTTTTTGAGGAACGATCCCAGTTAAAAACGACAAGTTAATTACATGGGTTACGGGGTCGGCGATTTCATTAATTATTTCTTTTATGAGTTTGGTGGAAACATCGTCACAGTCTCTACTTGATTTAGTGTTTAGGTTTTTCACGCACAGGGATACTTCTTGTGGAGTCGTTGGTGATATAAACATAGAATCGGCGATATTATCATTTAAATAGTCTTTGAAGTGATTTGAAGAGTCGGGGACATGTTCACTTAAGTTCCGTCCAATATTGGCAAAAAAAGTATTAAAACCATCTGCAATTTGTTTGGGATCAGTCAGTTCATGGTTGCCTTCTATAAAACTAGGTGGGAGGGACGCTTTTGATTTATTTGATTTATTTATTACTTTTTTCAGAATTTCCCACGATTTTTTAATATTATACTTGTTTTCAGCCAAAATGCGGGAGAAAAACTCTTTTTTGCAAGCACGCTTGACTCTATTAAATATGGTGCAAAAGACTTTATAGCGCTCTGTATTATGAGTAGAGGGAACTTTTAATTTTTTTGCATATAGTTTGGCTTTGTTGAGTGAGGACTCCAGCAGGCCGTTCGTCATCCAAGGTTCGCGTTTTATAAATTTTTGAGGGACCAAGGTTACCCTGAGAGGGAAAGCCTGGTCAAAGGCATTTTTGAAACAAACTAAAAAGCTATTGTAGGCATCATCCGGGTCAGTCGCATTGTAGATACTTGAGAGATCACAATTGGATAACAAATTCTTGAAGGTAGTAATATTACGAGCGTTAAATGATCTCTTCAGGGTGTTGGTGGATTTCGGGGTCTTTTTTGTAGAGACGTCAACACAGAACGTAGCAAAATGGTCGCTAACATCTGCAACAAAATTCCAGCTAGTTTGGGATTAATGTCATTACAAAAGATGTGGTCAATCAATGTTGATGAGTGGTCAGTAATTCTAGTCGGTTTTGTGATGATAGGTGAGAACCCAGCACTGAACATTAAATCGATGTATGTGTTAGTTTTTTGGTGATTTCCAAAGTTAAGCATGTCAATGTTAAAATCACCCATCAAGTAAGCTTTCTTATTTTCGTTGTTTAATTTTTCTAGTATCTGGGAGAGGGTTGATAAGAAAAGGTCAATATCTGCTTTAGGTGCTGTATTGGGCCTGTAAATAATGCCAATAATGCATTTTTCTTTGGATGTTTTTTCTATAAATAGGGACTCGAATACATGCGGTATAAACTCCGTTAGGTCGTGACGTACTTTGTAATGTGTGTCTCCAGCTATGAACATGCCCACACCGCCTCTTCCGTCGTCGAACTCTGGACGCTGCCTGGTGATTAGAGGGTGGTAGCCTTCAAGTTCACAGTTGATGTTTTCCTTAATATTAAAAATTTCTGTTAATCCTATTATATCGAATAAGTTAGAATCCTGTTGAAGATCACAAATGAGATTTCTCAAGTGTTCCCAGTTAGAATTCAAACTTCGACAGTTTAAGTTAAAAAGGGAGAATGACTTGTTAGCTTTGGAGACAACATCATTGAAGTTTTCTGGTGTGTAGTATTCGCATTTATGTTCGTCCATGGTAAGAATAGGGTTGGGGTCTGTGTCGGTATCACTGGAGATTACGTTATTATACCTAGTTATGAAGTCATATTTATCACGGTTCTGTATCTCGCCAAGATTGATAAAATTAGCCATGGTCCCAGTTCATGATAGAAATTTGTTGGCCAGTGTACTGAAGGAGAGAACATTTAACTTTAATAGTGATTTTGTGATTGGACATGTTGGGTTCATATGTCAATCTGCTGTGAAGAGAGAATTTAAAAACATACAAAAGTATAAACAGGTTAAGGTATATACAGTGCGATGAGGCACTGAACATTGTGGTGCTAAAGATGGGGATTGTTGTTACTAGGTGTTGTCGGCAAGGCATTAATCCTGGCTACCAATTGTTGGTTGCTAATTTTATAGATAACTATTTCAAATGGGTTTGTGAACTTGTTTGATTTTCGCTCCTAACAGAGGAGATTATTTTAAACCTGGAACACTGTAACTTCTAAGACGTGATGAGGAATACTATGTGATGGATTGGCACCGCGATGGAATATCCTTTTCGTATTCACTCGCAGTACAAAACCCTCACGGTGGCTGTACATCAATACTGTCCTTTTCACATAAATTCTACCAACATGTAGACAAAGGTAAGTTGTAATGTCTTACTTGTCAACTAATTACGATAAGGTGGATTATACTATTGTGCTTAAACCGCATAAAAATACAAGTATAATTGGTCGGGGGTGATTGGTATAAAAAGCATTTTGAGAAGAATGTCTTGGGCCAGATTTATAACTCACAGAAGGGGAAACCAGGCGTCGAACGATATTTTGAGTTAGCGGAGTGGGTTTTGGTCGAGGTGGTATGGGGTTGTGGGCTCTGTTGTGTCCTCTGGACTAATTCTGTCGAAAAGCTACGGTAGGGTTGCCAGACTAAGCCATTTCGGATTCTCCATAATAACCAAAATGTATCATCGAATAATTGTAAGCAAAGACAATTTGGGGTTGGGGTGGGAGGGGTGGGGGTAGGTGACAAACCCAGCTGTGTGGACTCAATACAGCATATTGGTAGAGTATTTACACCATTACTTGCCTATTGATGTGCAACGTATCTTCAAACACCTAGGCAAAATCATGATACAACAGTAGTGTACGGTATAGTTTTGCTAATCGTTTATGCCTATCATACCCACCCACTGCGGACTGCACCAAAATCTATTCAATTACAAGATCTTATTCTTATTTTGAATGATTGAATGCAAGAACGCTTTGGGTGGGTTAGGGATGAGGTTGGGAGAGCAAGATTTATACATCACCGAATTTGTAGGAAAACGTAGAACGATATTTTGGGTTGGCTGTGAAGGGTTGTGGGCTCTGCAATAATTCGGTCGAAGAGTCCCAGTGGGGTTGCTAGACTGAACCATTACTGATTCCTCCATATTAACTGAAATGTACCACTGAACGATTGTAGGCAAGGACACTTTGAGTGGGTGTGGGTTGGGGGGGGGGGGGGGGTGGGGGGCAAAGCGTACAACTGGAATTGATTCAGTACAGCATATTGATATATTTGAACCGTTATTTGAGGAGAGGTGGTTTTGATCATGACCATCCCGAGACATATTGATGTACAACGTAACTTCCAACATCTGTGTTATATCATGATACAACAGTATTTGATCTTTTTAGGGGGTGAGGTGAGGGTGCACATTCTTTGTCTGTACGTATATTAGTGTCATGGATAGGATTTCAAATGCCAGTTATATTATTTACCATCTAATGCATATTTTCCAACTCTTCTTGGAAATACAGGAGATAATGTCAAATCACTAAGCTTTTGTATATTTTGTTTGCTAGAAAATTTGCAGTCTACCTTAAAGAATAGTCCAGGTCACTTGTAGTTATCCACGCGAGTAATAATCTAATCACTATGTGTCGATAACAAGTATAATGCGGGAGAGGTGGTTTTGATCATGAACATCCCGAGACATTTTGGGTTATACAAATGGAGTGGACCATTCCAATGAGAGAGGAAAAACCCATCAATGCCAGAATGGGGTCAATACTACTATATCAATAACAAGTATAGTGTTTACAATGTATATGACGTAATTTTGATCATGAACAATCCAAGACGTGTCAGGTTATGCAAATGGGATAAACCAACCCATAGAGGAGAAATACAACCCACTCGTGTCAGAATGTGTTATGCAAATAAAATGGATCAATCCAGACACCAGAAAAAACAAATCATTCATAACAGAGTGGGTTATCCAAATGTAATGAACCAGCCCAAGGGGGAGAAAAACAACCCACTCGTGTCAGAATGTGTTATGCAAATGAAATGGATCAATCCAGACACGAAAAAAAAAACCCCGAATCATTCATCTGTATGAACCAATCAAGTCGGAGAAAAACAAACCACTCATGTCAGAATGGGGTCAGTATTATAAGGCCATGACCACTTTATTGGGTTTATTGCTGCTTGCAAATGGAAATAAGTTTAGGTGTCGTATCAATTCTGCCTCTAGGGAGCATGTCTCTCGAGTGATATGGGGGCGATCATTGGAATACATTTCAGACAAATTTTACACGAAATGCACAACTGGATAATATATACATTTCATGGGACAGAAATATTCGGATGATCCGATAGAGGCCCAGATACTCACACTTTGGTATACACAATGTCTGTCTGTATATACAGCTTCACTATATTTTCGAGGCCCAACTACTCACACATTGGTATACATAATGTCTGTCTGTATATATGGTATTACTATATATTACTCTACACTGTGAAATACGAAATGTGAGCACTGAAGGGTTTGCAAACCCACGAAATGAAATGTGTTCCCCACTATCACCTCATATGAAGTGACAGCAGGAAGCACACTCCACTTTTGATATATGGATGGGCATAACTATAGGTGGATACAGGTCTCTGTCTATCTCTGTCTCTGTCTGTCTGTCTGTCTGTCTGTCTGTCTGTCTGTCTGTCTGTCTGTCTGTCTGTCTGTCTGTCTGTCTGTCTGTCTCTCTCTCTCTCTCTCATGGTATCAGTGTATTACTAAATATATTACTATATTTATATTTCACCATACATTGTGAAGTGTGAGCACTGAAGGGCTTTCAAACCCCAGCAATGAAATGCGTTCCCCTCAATCACTTCATGTGAAGTGGCAGCAGGAAACACATTCCACTTCTGAGGTTCACAAAACACTACTTCACAAACATATTTTACCCTACACTGTGAAATGTGAGTACCGAAGCATTTGCAAACACACAAATGAAATGTGTTCCTCGCCATCACTTCACATGAAGTGACAGCAGGAAGCACACTCCACTTTTGATATATGGATAGGCCTTAGGTATAGGTGGATCCGGGTCTCTCTCTCTCTCTCTCTCCTCTCTCTCTCAAAGTATTTGCGTATTACTAAGTATATTACTATATTTAACTGTGAAATGTGGAATGTGGGCACTGAAGCGTTTGCAATGTGTTACCTGCTATCACCTCACATGAAGTGGCAGCATGAATCACATTCCACCTCTGAGGTCCACAAGCACCTCAGTATTTTTGTATTTCAGTCAGTCAAAGTGGTCACATTTGTTTAGTGGCTACTGATTAATCTCATTTCACATATGGGTAGTTACAGGTTTTCCAGAGTAAATGGATAGGCATTAGGTACAGGTGGGTCTCTCTCTCTCTCTCTCTCCCATAGTATGGGGAATATATTATGTACACTATGTATTTATTTACTGCTACTGAAATTTACTATATTTTAGTATTTAAGATATAATAATCTTTCCAGAGGTATATGAATAGGCATTAGGTATAGGCGGCTATAGGTCTTTCTCTCTCTCTCTCTCTCATCTCTATCTCTCTTTATCTTTCTCTTTCTCTCTCTCACTCTCTCTCTCTTGCATAATATAGGGAATCTATTATGAACACTATGCATTATTTGCATCTACTATCTACTACTACTGCAATTTACTACATTATAGTATTTTAGTATATTATAAAATATTAATATATTATTAAGTATATAACTATATCTGACCCTACAGTGTCAAATATGAGCACAGAAGTGTCTGCAACCTCAAGAATGAAATGTGACCCCTGCTATCAGTTCACATGAAGTGACAGCAGGAAACACATTCCACTCCAGGGTTTCACAGACACCTCAGTAATTTTGTATTTCACTCAGTTCAAGTGGACACCCCCCCCTCTCTCTCTCCTCTCTCTCTCTTCTCTCTCTCTCTTTCTCTCTCTTTCCCTTTCTCTCTCATAGTATGGGAAATTTTTTATGATCACTCAGCATTATTTGCATCTACTATCTACTACTACTGCAATTTACTATATTTTGGTATTTTAGGTATATTACTAAAATATTGGTTTATTACTAGATGTATTGTTGTATTTTACCCTACATTGTGATTGAGAGATGTGAAATGTGGGCCCTGAAGCACTTGCAAGCCCCAAAAATGAAATGTGGTCCCCACAATCACTTCCTATGAAGTGGCAGCAGGAAGCACACTCCACTTCTTAGGTTCACATGTGAGTGGTCACATTCTTACAATTGTTATAGTTGTTCACTCAGTCAAAGTGGTCACAGTCGTATAACACTAATTGATTGTCCTCATTCCATGTATTCTTCCCAGTACATACATATATACATATACACACCCTACAGTGTGATTATGAGATGTGAAATGTGGACCATGAAGCGTTTGCAAACCCCAAAAATGAAACGTGGTCCCCACTATCACTTCATATGAGGTGGCAGAAGGAAGCACACTCCACTTCTGAGGTTCACCAACACCTCAGTTATTGAGTATTTCACTCCGTCAGAGTGGTCACATTCTTACAGTTGTTATAATTGTTCACTCGGTCAGAGTGGTCACAGTCGTATAATGGTTATTGTTTGTCCTCATTCCTCGTATTCTTCCCAGTACATATATATACATATACACACACATATACCTATATGTGCCTAGATATAGATTGTTTGTTCTCATTCCACATATACTTCCCAGTACACATATACATACATATACACACACACATACATGCATGTGCATACACATATACACACACTCGTACATATACATATATATATATACATATATAAACATAGACACATACATACACATATATACATATATATATGTATATATACACACACACACATATATATATACATGGTCATGGATATAGGTAGATATAGGTTTTTTCAGAGGTATATGGATAGGTATTATGCACAGGCAGAGGTAGATGTATGTTTCTCTCTCTCTCTCCTCTCATGTTATGAGAAGATTATTATGATCACTATGCATTATTTGCATCTACTATCTACTGCTAATGCCATCTTCTATATTTTAGTATTTTAGGTATATATATATGTATATATACACACACACACATATATATATATACATGGTCATGGATATAGGTAGATATAGGTTTTTCAGAGGTATATGGATAGATATTATGCACAGGCAGAGGTAGATGTATGTTTCTCTCTCTCTCTCCTCTCATGAGAAGATTATTATGATCACTATGCATTATTTGCATCTACTATCTACTGCTAATGCCATCTTCTATATTTTAGTATTTTAGGTATATTATCAAATATTAGTATATTACTAAACGTATTCCTATATTTTATCCTACATTGTGAAATGTGGGCACTGAAATGTTTGCAAATCCCAAAAAATGAAATGTGGTCCCCGCCATCACTTCATATGAAGTGGCAGAAGGAAGCACATTCCACTTCTGTGGTTCACAAACACTTCAGTAATTTTGTATGTCACTCGGTCAAAGTGGTCACATTCTTACAGTTATTACTAATTATTAATTGTTCTCATTCCACATATTCTTTCCAGTCGGAAGAACCTGGACCTCTCACTTCAAGTATCACACGTACATCAGCCTGTCTAATCCTAGTCTTAAGGCCCTTCTCAGATCGAAGCTTGAAAGCGATGCTGGAAAGTTTACCTCTCTCTTTCTTCAATGATGGGGGTAAATCCGTGCGAATACTCATTCTGGTTCCTCTTAATGAGCTGGCAGCACTCAATAAAACTTGCTTGTCCTTATCATTTCCCAGTTTGACTATTATGGGTTTAGGAGGTGGGGGTTGTCTGTTATCATAATTTGAAGCCGGTAGTCTGTGTGTATTCACCACTCTCTCCATTATACCTCTCGAAGTACTACCCTCTACCTTCAAGTCCTTGGTCAGAAACTCTTGCACAGTGGTATAGGTGTCTTCACTCTCCTTCTCACTAATGCCATACAAAAGAAGATTGTACTTTCCGTTATGAATCTCAGAAAGTATGAGCTTTTCCTCAATTTCCATCAACCTGGATTTGAAGGAAAGTTCGAGATCTGGTATTATAGAGTTCTCTACTACTTCGAGTTTCTGTGAATTATACTCTACGGTATTTGTCAAATCAACATGCTCAGTTCTCAATTCTGCTAGTGACTTGTTAATTGCAAAAATATCATTTTTCACCTCTGATATGTCGTTCCGTAAGACCTTGAAGTTGGACTGGAATGATTTTTCCAGGTCGACAATAAGTTTCTGTATACCATTATTTGATGCTATCAGCTTTTGAAATTCAGTGTTTGTTACAGGTTCAAAACCCTTATCTTTATCTTTATCACTGTTCTTATCTTGCTTAGAGGTCCCAATTGGCATTGTTGATATTTCGATGTACACGATTTACCGAACTGATGATGAAGTGAACGAAATTATGCAACAAAAACTAATAATGATTGAAACACATAAAATGTCGAGAAATAGTTTTTTGACTCTAAAGGCAACACATTACACATACGAACAGTTGGAGTATCAAGCTATTCACAGACCCACTGGCAGAACAAAAACCGACAAAAATCAGACGCTTTTTAGCCGAAAAACAAACACCTAACACTCGCCCGCCATTATCCTTGTCGTTCGAGAAAAACGATACATTGGATAGAAGATGCAAGACCATAACGACCTAACACCCCTATGGTGAGGACAAAACAATGGGGAAAAAACAGAATAAACATTCTATTACACACGTTAAAGTCCTAAGAAATTTAATAAAACAATTTTGATAAAAAATAGCCATAAAAGCCTAGGAGTTTAACAGGAGGGCTTCAAGGAGGGATAGGGAAGGAACACTTAACAAACAGTGGATAAATCATAAGCAAGAATGATGACATCAGGCGTATGTCCCGAAATGGAGAAACATGAAATAATTTTATAATTATTATAAAGTTACAGCCCTGAACATTTCTAACCACCATTGTTCACTTACATCATCCATTTCCAGCCTTGGATCCACCAATTTTACCACTGATTTGCTTCTGGCATCCTCAAAAAAGGAGATTTAAAAGCACAGATGTCAGTTCATTGTTGCTGACTTTCGGGCCAAACAAAGAATGATGGTTGGTGCCAATTTCGGTACCTTTTTGGATACTGCGCATGTGCAGATCACAAAAGTATGGAGGACCATCTAGGACTTAATTTTTTTGGTTTTACATGCAAATTTGGGGATTGGGGGGCAAAATTTGTGTTTGGCCCTGGATTAATTTCTGTAAGCATCAGCTAATCTGGGTCATTGGTTGTCCTATAAAAATATGGGACATCTTGATGTCTCGCATAAGTGTTAACTGAAAATAAGAGACAGAAAAAAAAAAATTAGTTTTGAGGAAGTCATTTGCATCAACAAAAGTACTTAATGTGTTAAAACAAGTTCCAATTACCTTCCCTGTATCTGTTTTGTCCATTTCTTCCGTGGCTTGACCCTTTCGTTCTAATAATTTTTTCTCCTGGTTTACTGTGTCAAAGAAATCTTTCTCAGCCTTTTCAACCAAATTCTCATCAGTAGCTCCTGTCTCCTCTTCTTCATCCTTTTCATCCTATGAAAAGGGTGATTAAAAAAAAACAGTTAGAAATGTGGCTCTAAAACTTTGGGTCACTTCACAATTAAAACATGTCCCACAAACTGGTTTTCCAATAAATAGTAACCAAGGCCGGCAAGAAAAATTCTGGCCATGAGATGAATTCTGTTACGGGACCTCAATGCAGCCTAAATATTACAGAGATGGAAATTCTCTGTCTAGTAGAATCTCTGCCTAATAGAATTAGAATCATCCATTAAATTGTGGATATGATTGTAAAATGACATTAAAATTTGCAGTACTGAGAGTATAAACTCCCTCCTCAAATATGTGCTTGTAATTATTTGCTGCCTTTGCAGGGGAGCTTCCTTTTGTTTTTATTTTACCCAGATCATCTTTGAAAATCCTTGAATTTGTCATCTTTAACTGTATGAAAATCCTTGAAAACATACCTACAAGATCCTGGAAAGTCCTTGAAATGACAACTCATTCAATTACAGGAAACCTGGACAAGACAGAGATAACTTATATTTTGCCATCAGTTCAATAATGAAAAAATCCAGCAAGAGGATCACAGATCCTGAAGTCAAGATTTGACATTAAATTCTGAAGAAATAAGCCATTTGTAGCAACAAAGACCTTGACCTTGGGGCACGAGACTCTGAAATCGATATGTGTCTTCCTTTCCTATAGGGTAACCTCTGGTTAAGTTTGGTAAAGGTGCGTCAAATAGAACTAAAGTTATTGCCCGGAAACCAATTTGTCACAAAATATTCTATTGATAGTAACAGTGACCTTGACCTTGGGGCCCCAGACTCCGAACACAATAGGGGTCTTCCCTTCCTAGAGGGTAACCTGGGGTATAAGTTTGGTGAAGATACATGGAATAGAACCAAAGTTATTGCCCGGAAACCAATTTGTCACAAAATATTCTATTTATAGTAACAGTGACCTTGACCTTGGAGTCACAGACTCCAAAATCGATATGTGTCTTCCCTTCCTATAGAGTAACCTCTGGTATAAGTTTGGTAAAGGTGCTTCAAATAGAACTAAAGTTATTTCCCAGAAACCAATTTGTCACAAAATATTCTATTTATAGTAACAGTGATCTTGACCTTGGAGTCCCAGACTCCGAAATCAATAAAAATTTCTTCCTTTCCTCTAAGGTAACCTCTGGTGTAAGTTTGGTAAAGGTGTGTCAAATAGAACTAAAGTTATTGCCTGGCAACCAATTTGTCACAAAATATTCTATTGATAGTAACTGTGACCTTGACCTTGCAAGGGGCACGAGACTCTGAAATAAATAGGTGTCTTCCTTTCCTATAGGGTAACCTCTGGTCTAATTTTGGTAAAGGTGCATCAAATAGAACTAAAGTTATTGCCCAGAAACAAATTGTTTACGCCCGCCTGTCACTTCATCAAACTATAAGTCGAATTTGACTTCGTAAAAACTCGACTAAAAACACTTTTTCACCAGAAAACAATGGGAAGCCTTTATCATACAAATCAGTTTATCTGCCAGCATAACTAATAAAATGTTGTGCAAAAATAGAGACATAAGTTTTGTCTTTACTGAACTTGATAAATCATATTCCAGGAAGTATGATTTTCGGTTATTTTTCTACGTTTTGGTTCCAAAGCATAACTTATGACCATGGTCCAGTTAGAGATGAAAAGCTATTGTGGATGCAAAACTGAGTTTTGTCTGTTTCTAGGAAACAATATTGAAAGTTTCACTTGTAAATCACCTCAAGTAAATGGAAAATTAGTGTACCTCACAACCCGATTTATTTTTATGGAAATTAATTTAAATACAGTGGAACCATGTTAATTAAATAGCTACTTTGCCAGTAAAAATATTGGATTAACACAAGTATTCCATTAAGAGGAATTTTGTCAGTGATATACTGAGTATTTATTTTATAATACCTTGTTTTATGATAGATTAAATGTTTCTATTGGATGTACTGAGCCTAAGAGGTCAACAAATGTTGAAAAGTTAGTGTAATGCTTCAATAAATCACAAAACATTTTTAAAAAATCCAAAGATCCAGCAAGAGGATCACAGATCCGGAAGTCAAGTTTTGACATTAAATTCTGAAGTAATAAGCTATTTGTAGCAACAGTGACCTTGACCTTGAAGCACGAGACTCTGAAATCGATAGGTGTCTTCCTTTCCTATAGGGTAACCTCTGGTGTAAGTTTGGTAAGGGTGCGTCAAATAGAACTAAAGTTATTGCCCGGAAACCAATTTGTCACAAAATATTCTACTGATAGTAACAGTGACCTTGACTTTGGGGCCCCAGACTCGGAAAGCAATAGGTGTCATCCCTTCCTATTTCATCAAACTATAAGTCGAGTTTGACTTTGTCAAAAGTCGACTAAAAATATTTAGTCAACAGGAGTTTACTCTATAACCAATATGCAACTAAAATGTCAAATTTGTACAGAAAGTATGGTAAATGTTTTGGTGTTTGAAACTTATATACATATACAATTAACAGAGTTATTCAATGAAAAATTTCTGATTATGTGGGTTCTGTTTTAATAATCTTTAAAAAAATATGTACATACCCTTTCCTGTTGCTGACTCTTTGTTCGTTCTTTCAGCTTCATTTCTCTGTGTCTTGCATCTAGAATCTTCTCCCTCCTTGTTTCCCGTTCAAACATCTAAAAACACAGTTAATTTTAAATCTTAATCATTAAAACTGTCAGCAAAACACTGTGCAAATTGGTAACAATTCATCAAGATAACATAGAGGTTAGATTTCTTTCAATGTGATCACTGTAATTTATGGCCAAGATAGATTTGCTCCCAGAATTAACCCTGTGCCCAATGTAATAGCCAAAATCGGCCAATGCTCTTCACAAAAATTGCCTTTCAAATTGTACTATTTTTTTCCATTTTTGCCTCAAAACATAGCTTACAACCCCATCACTTGAATAAGCTTGTTGAACTCATTTCAAAGGAGGGGGGGGGGGGGAGGGGGGGAGGGGGGGGAGGAATTTAAATGTTCTCTTTCACTTTCTTCTATTAAGATAAAGACTTACAGAACTAGCTGAAGGACACTTCAATGAATATTCACTTTTTTTACCTAACATGAAAAGCAGACGACACTTGCAAACAAAAATTCTTGAATGACTAATTTTTTTCATTTTTTGTCTCAAAAACATAGGTTATGATCCCTCTTTGAAATAGCTTGACGAGCTCGTTCCAGAGGGGTCATAACCTATGTTTTTGAGACAAAAAATTTAAATTAACTGCAGATTTTTGTGCACAGTGCTGGCCAGTTTTTGCCATTACCTTGGGTGAAGGGTTAACTATGATCAAATGTAAATAATGTAGATTATGTGTCACATTACCACAATCTTCATGCCTAGCTTTTTGAAAAACCTGCATGAGCTAAAAATTGCCTGTGCCAGACTATTTCGTTAGAGTCAAACGCTCTCATGATTGATGAACAATGTCACTTTCCTCTTTCAAGATTCCTTTTATTACAGATCCAAGGTGCACCACATATGATTTCAACTCTGAAGGGCAGCTGTAATGGATCTGAACACCCTCTGGTTAACCAAATTTAGTCAACTGAAAAACACTCATGCCAGACTGAATTTGCACACAAGTGTTAAAATTTGTCTGCACCAGATTTCTAGGTCTGAATCTCTACTGGATAATTGTCATGATTCTGAATAGATATAACAAAATAGCATCACTATGTCTTTTGTCCACTATGCAATTTCAATGATTCAGTTGGTATCCACTAAATATATGCTTCATAGACCATCTTAACAAGTATATGCAATCACTTGATGTTAGGTATCAGGTCCAGGATAAAGGTTTTATAATTCTAGACAATTAAAAAGTTTTTCATTTCACCAGTGTTAATGTTCAGATAAAAGAAAGGTTACATGCATCCGGAAGTAAATTGCATGAATTTAGGTAACCATGGGCATATTCACAGGAAATCAGAACATCAGAACATCAGACATCAATCCTTCCTGTTACAATCAACATTTAATCACCCGGCCCACATTAAAATAAAGCTGAGGTCTTATCTGAAGTAAAGTACAAAGATACGGAGCCAAATCTCAGAATATTTTGTTTTCTTTTGTGCTACAATAGGCATCTCTGGATGGAAGAAGGCAATGGGGCTGCACTCCTCCCAACACCATTCCACAACACCTAAATATGAAATGGACTGATATTTGCAAATATACAATTCATTTATCTATTTGCAGGCAAAAAAAAGCAATACTTACTGCTGTAACTAAATTTTTCTCATTTCTCTGTATAGTGTATAAACTGTCGGATAATTCTAGCAATGTTGTTGTTCCCTTTTCAGATCCACAAGCAACAAGTCGACCCTGTTCTTGTACACGCAAACTATGGAGTGGTTCATCACAAACCTGAAAGAATAATATTGAGAAAATCCATAATTAGACACTCACAAACCTACTCGTACCAGGGCCAATCTGAACAGACCAATACATAAAAGCTCATCCTTAACCCTTTATGCAACACATGGGATATATAGACATAAACATATAGTGTGTTTTTATATCTGTGTTATACAACGAGTTGAAATATGGTTTATTTTTTCGAGGCTTCGTATATTAAAGCCCGTTTGACACTTGACATATACAAATGCTTCACACCGAGCTACACTTTAAAAATAAGACATGAATGAATTTAAACACTAATATTACACTTTAAAACCATCCCGGAAGCGACTCAGAAATACTGACTTGGAGGAGGCATTCCCTTGCTTTTCACTATAAAGCAGGTGACCTAAGGGAACCCCCCCCCCCCCCCCCCCCCCCCCCCCCCCCGGATATTTATTAGGAGCCTGATTCTTAGCTAAAAAACCCACATTAGTAGTGAAGGTGATAGCGTTCCCAACACTACGATAATGAGAATCATCCACCGATAGTGCATGAAGCTCACTGACTCTTCTGGCAGAAGAGAAAGCTAAGAGAAAAGCTGTCTTATAAGATAAGAATTTGAAATCTACTGTCCCAAGAGGTTCAAATGGCTTTTCCATCGATTTAAGGAGAACCCAAGGTAAATTCCACTTAGGAATTAATCTAAGAGTTCTGGGTCTATTTATCGAAAAGTTTCTAACCAACTTCGATAAAGAGACATTAGATCCAATTTGTAAACTATCATGATGTGCATAGGTATCAGATAACATAGATCTATAACCCTTTATAGTAACAGGCTGCAGTTTGATTTCGTCAAACAAGTATACTAGAAAGTTTGCAATGTCTGGTATAGAGGGATCAAATATATCTACAGAATGATCCCTACACCAACGACGAAAAACCTTCCACTTAGCCGCATAGTTTAGCGAAGAGGAGGTCCTCCTACAGTTAGAAATCGCGTCCACTGCTCGTCCTGTAAAGTGCTTGCCATGCAAGAAGGACTGCACAACGGAAAAACATGAAGGTTGAGACCTTGCGGGTTGTGATGGAGTTGGCGCGATTTCCCCTGCGAAAGAAGATCCTCTCGTGGAGGAAGCTTCCGCGGTAGGTCCCACAACAGACACCTGAGTAGATTTATCCACGGTCTCTGTGGCGACAGAGATGCTACCAACAGAATCTTGCATTGAGATTGTTTTATCTTTAGCAATACTTGTTGAATTAACGGCGCTGGAGGATACGCATATCCTATCATTCCGTCCCAAGGGATCGACAGAGCGTCTACTGCAAATGCTCTTGGATCTGGACACGGAGACACATACGTCTGCAACTGATTGTTGAGATGTGTCGCAAATAAGTCTATCATTGGCCATTCCCATTGGTAGCAAATCTGATTGAATACTTGTTTGTTGAGAGTCCACTCCGACGGCAACAAGCGACCCGTTCGTGAAAGGGAGTCTGCTAGCACATTCAGACGACCCGGTATGTGACGGACCGAAAGAAGAACGTGATGTTCTAACGCAAACAGAAGGATTCTTTCCGTTAGATTGAACAACGGAACTGAATGAGTGCCTCCCTGATTCCGTATATACGCCACTACTGTCGTATTGTCGGATAGGATTTGGACATGAGCATCATGAATAATGTTTATCCAGTGACGTAACGCAAGCCAAATTGACATCATTTCCTTGATGTTTATGTGCTTGCACAGGAATTGCGGATCCCAAAGACCCTGGCATCTCGAATCCGTTGGGATTAATGATGCACCCCAACCTGTTTGACTGGCATCCGTCATAACGGTAAAACTCGGATCCGGCAACTGCAGCGGAACTCCTTGAGTTAACCACTGAATGTTTGCCCAAGTCTGAATCTCTTGTTTCACTTGATCTGACAAGAGAACGTCTACATCGAGCGAATGAATTTTCACACTCCAATTCTGAGTCAGGAAAATTTGAAGAGGACGTGTGCGTAGCCGCGCCATCGGAATGAGATCCGCGGCGGCTCCGCACAGACCTATCAGTCTCATAAATTCTCTCGCCGTGACTTTGTCTGCGTGCAGACAATAGCGAGCGTAACAACTGACTAATTTCGCTCTGGTTAACGGCAGACGAACGAGATTGTTGTGCGTCTCGAAGCTCATTCCCAGATGAGTGAATGACTTGGACGGCACCAGATCCGACTTCTCCTCGTTTACTATAAAACCGAGACGTCGGAGCAATAGAAGAAGATTCTGAACATCGTTTTGAAGCGTTAACTCATTGCCGTACCTCTGAAGAATGTCGTCCAGGTAGGCCGACGTTACCGCAGACGAATGAGCTCGGAAGTAGATCATTACCGAGTTCATTACCCGAGTGAAAGCCCAGGGTGCTAGATTCAATCCGAAGCACATCGCCCGGAATTGATACACCACTCCCAGGACTGCAAAGCGTAGATACTTTCGGAATGTCGGATGTACCATGACGTGAAAGTACGCATCTTTGAGATCTATGCTCGTTGCATAATCGTTCACCCGAATACTCGCTCTGACCGATCGAATCGTCTCCATATAAAACTTCGGAGCGACGATCAGCTTGTTTATCCAGCTCAAATCTATGACTGGATGGAACGAGCCGTCTGGTTTCGGAACCAGAAACAGATGGCTGTAGAATCCCATTGATTCCTGGTTTTCTACGACCTCTACCGCGTTCTTCATTAAAAGAGACTGCACCTCTGATAACAGAGCGTCTCTTTTCTGTGGATTTGACGGAAGATGAGTCCACTTTGGACTTCGAGTTAATGGAGGCTTTCGTTTGAAGGATATCTTTAGACCTTCCGAAGTCACTCCTCTCACCCAAGGGTCGTCCGTAATCGACGCCCACTCTTGTGAAAAACTCGACAACCTTCCGCCAACCGGAACGCGATAGAGGTTTAAGCCATCACCTCCTGGACCTGCGAGGCCTGCGGTAGGAGAAACCACGTCTTCCACGACCCGCACCTCGCCTCGTCGACCTCGGGGCGTCCGGCCGATTGTCCCGGCCAGAAGGACGTCCCGAACGAGAGTCGCTATCCTGACGGTCTCTCGAATAAGACCAAGAGGACGCACCGGCACCTCTATAGGAACCTCTCTTGGGCGCATTAGACCCAGAAGTGCCTGTCTTATTCGTGTCTGCTGTATCCGACTTCTTAGGAGCCGATCTGAACAACAGAGAATCATTAGCTTTCTTTTTAATTTTATCATAAATAGCGGAAAGCTTGCCGTCAAAGAGAAGTTCTCCTGAGACCGAAGCGACTCTAAGAGAGTTCTTCACCTTAGAATCCACTAGTGTGGATGTAGCTAGGGCTGCGTCACGTCTAACCAACTCCAGAAAGGGCGGAGTTACACGTGGAATAAGCTACTGCCCTTGAAAGAAGTCTTAAAGAGGATTGTATATCCTGAAACTCTTCCCCTTGAAGGCGCAGTGATAACACCTTAGTAAGGTGATCTGCGTAAGATAAGGCATCTAAATTGGCTCTGTTAGACGCAATAGCTGTTTCCAACACCGCGGTTGGAATAGAAGCTGACGACGGTAATGATAGCTCTAAGTCTTCCGCCTCGTCGTCCATACGCAGAGGAACTCTCGGTATACCCTGTCCTGCCGTATCGAATTTATTCCTTGCATTAATGAAAGGCAGGTTGAGAGTATTAGCGGACAAGAAACCTGCTTTCCCCGTCCTGGAAGCAAGTTTAAATATAGCATCGTTCAATAATTCAAATGTTCTAGCAACATTATTGGACTGCGACGGAAACTCGGGAGCGATGTCCCTGAACCGCTCAAAAAATTCAGAGTCCAATGACGCTATAATTCTCTTGTCCAGAAGCGCAGCAGTCTGGCCCGACGGAACAACTTGAGGGAGAAAGTGCCGGATGAAGTCCACGGCAGCTTTATGTTGTTCCGAAAGGGATAGCTCCAAGTCATCCGTATCCCTTTCACCATCCGGTCGGACCTCACGATGTTCCCGGTCGTCCGCCCCCGATGCTTCGGCGGAGCGTACCGACCCAGCGCCGTCGGATAATTCTCGATCCGACACCGTTTCTGTCGGCTGCTGGGATGCTGCGATAAGCTGTGCTATCTGCACAAGAATGTCCGGCGTCGAGACCTGCGGAGGCGCAGTCTTTCGCTGCTTCGCCGAGGGCAGCTCCGCATCAGATGACTCCCGCATACTTTTCCTATGCGAACGTCCGGAGTCCATCGGTCTCGAATCCCTGGCTGCCAGATGGTGTGACCTGGTCACCGAAGAATCCTTCATCGGCGAAGCTGGTAATATATCGGCGGTCACGCAGCCAAGGTGCGGTCGTGTGCGCTGACGAGAAGAGGAAGCCTTAACAGTCTCTGCGGACTGCTTATACAACGGAGCGTCCCGAGCGACGGACGTATGCTCCGCTAAAGACACATTTTGTACCACAACATCTGGTCCCAGATGTTGTTGTACGAGAGAGGGACCTCTCTCGCTCGCGGCCCGGCTGGACCTGGACGAGCTAGGAACCGGACTAAAAGGCTTCCTCCGTTCTCGCTTACTATCCGCCGTCACTGGGTGTGCATCTATTATGTTTATAGTGCTCGCATCACCCAAAATTTCCTCTTGGACCGCATCGGACGAACCCGGCTGCCGAACCATTCGGTGAATGGACGCTACACCGGGCGAGCTAGCGGACGACATTTGTCTAATCTCCATGAGCACTTTTGCCGCTAGCTCTGAATTCATTTGTGACGACGGACGCACACTTGAAGAAGATAACATGGAAACATCACCCTGTTCTGGTTCCTCTGAAATAGAAACTGAGAGAGTAGAGTGACCTTGCGGAGAAAGAGCCGGCATCGCTCTTTCTCCAGAAACAACATATCGTGACACACGTTTCCAATGTTTCTCATCCCAATGTTCACATATAGGACAGGGATTAATGCGAGAACACTGACTACAATTAATACAATGATCATGAAAGTCAGAGGAAGATTTCTTCCTATTACAATTTGAACAACGTCCCTTCATTGTGAAAGAACAACAATAAGTCCTAGTTACTCGCAAAAACCCCTGACACAAAGATACATAATAACATGATCCATTAATAAATGAAAAAACAATTGCAAAACAAAATAATTTTGAAAAAATATTTTTTCAGAGAAGCCCAAGTTGCTGAAAAGTAACGTTGAGCCCCAATGGATCCGATGGCAAAGTGTGGTCAAAAATTTTAAATTTATATAAAATAATTAATGAGACACTTTCGGATAATATAAATGTATCTTATAATGAGATAAACTACCACAAAGGCAAACAGCCCCCCTCAAAAAAGGCTGTTGCCAAAGAAAACAAACAGTGTAAACACACTAGAAAACATGACTCCAGGCACTGAAAAAACTGGCCCGGAATCAGTCATCAATTACACTCTATCTGATGCAAAACAGAGACTCCCAGGGGAGAATCTGTAGAACATCAGATGGAAGATGCAGAACACAAACGTTATACACCCATGGGTGAAAACGTAACTATGGGGAAAATAACAGAAAACATTCTGTAACCAAGCAACTCTCCCAGGAAATTTTAGAAATGAAATTTCTCAAAAATATGCCAAAAGCATGGGAGAATTGCAAGGGGGGACTTTAGAAGGTTAGGGGAGAGGAAACACTGAATAAGCAGTGCAACAATTAGCAAGAATGACAACAAGAGGCCCATGCCTCGAAAATAGGCAACTTAACATAATTTCATCAAAAAATTTTAAGTACAGCCCTGATTATTTTTTGCCACTTCTTTTTCCTCTCCTCCTTCTATCCTCCTTAGAATCACATTTTCTCCAAAAATTACGTGTCTGGCATCCTTTAAACTGAGATTTACAAGCACAAAGATCAGTGAGATGTTGACTGATGAAGGGCCAAACAGAGAATGATAATTGGCGCCAATTTCGGGACGACTGCGTCACTGCGCATGCGCAGTGGAGGCGTAGTATGGAGGTCCTTTAGGACATGATTTCTTTTTGTTTTGGATGCAAATTTTGGGGATTGGGGGGCAAAATTTGTGTTTGGCCCTGGTTTTGTTAGAGTTAGCACCAGCTAAGTCTGGGTCATTGGTACAGTATAAAAATATCAGAATACATCAAATTTTTAACTCTTAACCTGACACTCTGACCAAATCTGCTAAAATGAAGTGTATGAACCCTCAATGGAATGAGTTTGGCTAGAGTTTTATTAGTTTGTTGGATAAATTAGATAATGATAATTCTACTGCTACATTCAACTGAAATGATAAGGTTTTATGTAGGATTTTGTTTAGAAAACCTCTTACCCAACACAAAATTCAACAAACTACATGATATTCTGAAAAAAGAAAGTCTGAAAAGTTAGTTTTCTCACCCAAAACTATCAAGTGATCTTTCCCTGGCACAAGTTTAATCTAATGTACAGTAACAGAATACATTTTGGTTAGCTTCTTTTTGAAGGACATTTCGTAGCAGAGAGGAATAGTTTTAATGATAGACAGGGGCATTTTTCAGTTCAAGTCTTAAACCATCTAACACTGAGGTCCAAGCTCTTAGGCCACCAGTCTAATTCTGTTATGAAATTGACACTGTTATGACCTGAAACCAGTCTAGCCCTTAAATAGTTCACTGCCTATGTTTTGATTCCGGTGCCTAGAATATTCAGTTAGTCGAAAAGTGAACCCATGGTTTGCTTCTCTGACCAGATGATATATTCCAGACGACTAAATTTAAAAAGTTAAAAAATTTATAGTAATTTATATATTTTTTATACTTACCAATGACCCAGACTTAGCTGGTGCTAACTCCACAAAAACCAGGGCCAAACACAAATTTTGCCCCCCAATCCCCAAAATTTGCATCCAAAACAAAAAGAAATCATGTCCTAAAGGACCTCCATAGTACGACTCTACTGCGCATGCGCAGTGACGCAGTCGTCCCGAAATTGGCGCCAAATATCATTCTTACTGGCAGTGCCTGGTCAGCGCTATGTACTCAGCGGGGAGGCAAGAGTTCCCAACTCAGGGAGGGCCATCCCCGTCTGGGTCATTGGTAAGTATAAAAAATATATAAATTACTATAAATTTTTTAACATTTTTATACTGTACCAATGACCCAGACTTAGCTGAATAGTAAACAGGCTGGAGGGCCTAGGACATAGAGGAAAATCCAATAAGCTCAATTATAAAATAAAGAGGTAACCCCTTAAGGAGAAAAGGAGTATTAGGCTTTACATGTATCTTTCTTATTTAATATTTAAATTAGAAAGATACACTACCCTTAATAATTGAGCACAATAACATTCATGTTCTCTATTAACATCCAGTATAACCCTTATACTAATTATTTTTAAAGCAAGCCAATAAATAAAGTAGTCCTGAGAATTGAGACTCTTTATAATCATTTAAAAGTGTCCGAGTATTGTATATTAAAGCCCGTTTGACACTTGACATATACAAATGCTTCACACCGAGCTACACTTTAAAAATAAGACATGAATGAAATTAAACATTAATATTACACTTTAAAACCATCCCGGAAGCGACTCAGAAATACTGTCTTGGAGGAGGCATTCCCTTGCTTTTCACTATAAAGCAGGTGACCTAAGGGAACACCCGCCCCCCCCCCCCCCCCCCCCCCCCTTCCCCTTGCCCTGGGTCAAATAGCCCAGAGCGAAGAGGGCAGTCGGACGGAGTCACTGCCGGAACAGAAAGCCTGCATAACTATAGTTGCAACTGTTTAGTGGACGACATTCTGAGCAACAGATAACGGACCTAAACAATGCAGGTCTTCAGAAATGGACTCAATATTTCTGAGATAAAAATTAGTAAATGTGGATGGCTGAGACCAATAAGCAGCCTTCATTAAATCTGTAATAGCAACACTATTAGCATAAGCCCAGGAAGTAGAAAGAGCTCTTACTTCATGAGCAGAAATCTTAAGCACAGACTGCTGAGAAGAAGATAAATCTTCATACGCAGTACGGATAGTTAACTGAATCCATCTAGCAATAGAATGGACTGAAATGTCCTTTCTATTAGGCATCAAAGACAGAAAGAAACGTTTCCGTCCCTTTCTGATGAACTGAGATCTCTGTTTATAGATACGTAGTGCTCTAACAGGACAGAGTAAAGGCCTACGCCCGTCTGAAGACGGAAGAGCCTTAATAACAATAGGTTCCGGATATTTATTAGGAGCCTGATTCTTAGCTAAAAAACCGACATTAGTAGTGAAGGTGATAGTGTTCCCAACACTACGATAATGAGAATCATCCACCGATAGTGCATGAAGCTCACTGACTCTTCTGGCAGAAGAGAAAGCTAAGAGAAAAGCTGTCTTATAAGATAAGAATTTGAAATCTACTGTCCCAAGAGGTTCAAATGGCTTTTCCTTCAATTTAAGGAGAACCCAAGCTAAATTCCACTTAGGAATTAATCTAAGAGTTCTGGGTCTATTTATCGAAAAATTTCTAACCAATTTCGATAAAGAGACATTAGATCCAATTTGTAAACTATCATGATGTGCATAGGTATCAGATAACATAGATCTATAACCCTTTATAGTAACAGGTTGCAGTTTGATTTCGTCAAACAAGTATACTAGAAAGTTAGCAATGTCTGGTATAGAGGGATCAAATATATCTACAGAATGATCCCTACACCAACGACGGAAAACCTTCCACTTAGCCGCATAGTTTAGCGAAGAGGAGGTCCTCCTACAGTTAGAAATCGCGTCCACTGCTCGTCCTGTAAAGTGCTTGCCATGCAAGAAGGACCGCACAACGGAAAAACGTGAAGGTTGAGACCTTGCGGGTTGTGATGTAGTTGGCGCGATTTCCCCTGCCAAAGAAGATCCTCTCGTGGAGGGAGCTTCCGCGGTAGGTCCCACAACAGACACCTGAGTAGATTTATCCACGGTCTCTGTGGCGACAGAGATGCTACCAACAGAATCTTGCATTGAGATTGTTTTATCTTTAGCAATACTTGTTGAATTAACGGCGCTGGAGGATACGCATATCCTAACATTCCGTCCCAAGGGATCGACAGAGCGTCTACTGCAAATGCTCTTGGATCCGGACACGGGGACACATACGTTTGCAACTGATTGTTGAGATGTGTCGCAAATAAGTCTATCATTGGCCGTTCCCATTGGTAGCAAATCTGATTGAATACTTGTTTGTTGAGAGTCCACTCCGACGGCAACAAGCGACCCTTTCGTGAAAGGGAGTCTGCTAGCACATTCAGACGACCCGGTATGTGACGGACCGAAAGAAGAACGTGATGTTCCAACGCAAACAGAAGGATTCTTTCCGTTAGATTGAACAATGGAACTGAATGAGTGCCTCCCTGATTCCGTATATACGCCACTACTGTCGTATTGTCGGATAGGATTTGGACATGAGCATCGTGAATAATGTCCATCCAGTGACGTAACGCAAGCCAAATTGACATCATTTCCTTGATGTTTATGTGCTTGCACAGGAATTGCGGATCCCAAAGACCCTGGCATCTCGAATCCGTTGGGATTAATGATGCACCCCAACCTGTTTGACTAGCATCCGTCATAATGGTAAAACTCGGATCCGGCAACTGCAGCGGAACTCCTTGAGTTAACCACTGAATGTTTGCCCAAGTCTGAATCTCTTGTTTCACTTGATCTGACAAGAGAACGTCTACATCGAGCGAATGAATTTTCACACTCCAATTCTGAGTCAGGAAAATTTGAAGAGGCCGTGTGCGTAGCCGTCCCATCGGAATGAGATCCGCGGCGGCTCCGCACAGACCTATCAGTCTCATAAATTCTCTCGCCGTGACTTTGTCTGTATTCAGACAATAGCGAGCGTAACAACTGACTAATTTCGCTCTGGTTAACGGCAGACGAACGAGATTGTTGTGCGTCTCGAAGCTCATTCCCAGATGAGTGAATGACTTGGACGGCACCAGATCCGACTTCTCCTCGTTTACTATGAAACCGAGACGTCGGAGCAATAGAAGAAGATTCTGAACATCGTTCTGAAGCGTTAACTCGTTGCCGTACCTCTGAAGAATGTCGTCCAGGTAGGCCGACGTTACCGCAGACGAATGAGCTCGGAAGTAGATCATTACCGAGTTCATTACCCGAGTGAAAGCCCAGGGTGCTAGATTCAATCCGAAGCACATGGCCCGGAACTGATACACCACTCCTAGGACTGCGAAGCGTAGATACTTTCGGAATGTCGGATGTACCATGACGTGAAAGTACGCATCTTTGAGATCTATGCTCGTTGCATAATCGTTCACCCGAATACTCGCTCTGACCGATCGAATCGTCTCCATATAAAACTTCGGAGCGACGATCAGCTTGTTTATCCAGCTCAAATCTATGACTGGACGGAACGAGCCGTCTGGTTTCGGAACCAGAAACAGATGGCTGTAGAATCCCAGCGATTCCTGGTTTTCTACGACCTCTACCGCGTTCTTCATTAAAAGAGACTGCACCTCTGATAGCAGAGCGTCTCTTTTCTGAGGGTTTGACAGAAGATGAGTCCACTTTGGACTTCGAGTTAATGGAGGCTTTCGTTTGAAGGATATCTTTAGACCTTCCGAAGTCACTCCTCTCACCCACGGGTCGTCCGTAATCGACGCCCACTCTTGAGAAAAACTCGACAACCTTCCGCCAACCGGAACGCGATAGAGGTTTAAGCCATCACCTCCTGGATCTGCGAGGCCTGCGGTAGGAGAAACCACGTCTTCCACGACCCGCACCTCGCCTCGTCGACCTCGGGGCGTCCGACCGATTGTCCCGGCCTGAAGGACGTCCCGAACGAGAGTCACTATCCTGACGGTCTCTCGAATAAGAGCTAGAGGACGCACCGGAACCTCTATAGGAACCTCTCTTGGGCGGATAAGACCCAGAAGTGCCCGCCTTATTCGTGTCTGCTGTATCCGACCTTTTAGGAGCGGATCTAAACAACAGAGAATCACTAGCTTTCTTTTTAATATTATCATAAATAGCAGAAAGCTTGCCGTCAAAGAGAAGATCTCCTGAGACCGAAGCGACTCTAAGAGAGTTCTTCACCTTAGAATCCACTAGTGTGGATGTAGACAGGGCTGCATCACGTCTAACCAACTCCAGATTTGCCACTGAAAGGGCGGAGTTACACGTGGAATAAGCTACTGCCCTTGAAAGAAGTCTTAAGGAGGATTGTATATCCTGAAACTCTTCCCCTTGAAGACGCAGTGATAACGCCTTAGTAAGGTGATCTGCGTAAGATAAGGCATCTAAATTGGCTCTGTTAGACGCAATAGCTGTTTCCAACACTGCGGTTGGAATAGAAGCTGACGACGGTAATGATAGCTCTAAGTCTTCCGCCTCGTCGTCCATACGCAGAGGAACTCTCGGTATACCCTGACCTGCCGTGTCGAATTTATTCCTTGCATTAATGAAAGGCAGGTTGAGAGTATTTGCGGACAAGAAACCTGCTTTCCCCGTCCTGGAAGCAAGTTTAAAAATAGCGTCGTTCAATAATTCAAATGTTCTTGCAACATTATTGGACTGCGACGGAAACTCGGGAGCGATGTCCCTGAACCGCTCGAAAAAATCAGAGTCCAATGACGCTATAATTCTCCTGTCCGGAAGCGCAGCAGTCTGGCCCGACGGAACAACTTGAGGAAGAAAGTGCCGGATGAAGTCCACGGCAGCTTTGTGTTGTTCCGAAAGGGATAGCTCCAATTCATCCGTATCCCTTTCACCATCCGGTCGGACCTCCCTATGTTCCCGGTCGTCCGCCCCCGATGCTTCGGCGGAGCGTACCGACCCAGCGCCGTCGGATAATTCTCGATCCGACACCGTTTCTGTCGGCTGCTGGGATGCTGCGATAAGCTGTGCTATCTGCACTAGAATGTCCGACGTCGAGACCTGCGGAGGAGCGGTCTTTCGCTGCTTCGCCGAGGGCAGCTCCGCATCAGATGGCTCCCGCATACTTTTCCTATGCGAACGTCCGGAGTCCATCGGTCTCGAATCCCTGGCTGCCGGATGGTGTGACCTGGTCGCCGAAGAATCCTTCATCGGCGAAGCTGGCAAAATATCGGAGGTCACGCAGCCAAGGTGCGGTCGTGTGCGCCGACGAGAAGAGGAAGCCTTAACAGTCTCTGCGGACTGCTTATACAACGGAGCGTTCCGAGCGACGGACGTATGCTCCGCTAAAGACACATTTTGTACCACAACATCTGGTCCCAGATGTTGTTGTACGAGAGAGGGGCCTCTCTCGCTCGTGGCCCGGCTGGACCTGGACGAGCTAGGAACCGGACTAAAAGGCTTCCTCCGTTCTCGTTCACTATCCGCCGTCACTGGGTGTGCATCTATTATTTTTATAGTGCTCGCATCACCCAAAATTTCCTCTTGGACCGCATCGGACGAACCCGGCTGCCGAACCATTCGGTGAATGGACGCTACACCGGGCGAGCTAGCGGACGACATTTGTCTAATCTCCATGAGCACTTTTGCCGCTAGCTCTGTATTTATTTGTGACGACGGACGCACACTTGAAGAAGATAACATGGAAACATCACCCTGTTCTGGTTCCTCTGAAATAGAAACTGAGAGAGTAGAGTGACCTTGTGGAGAAAGAGCCGGCATCGCTCTTTCTCCAGAAACAACATATCGTGACACACGTTTCCAATGTTTCTCATCCCAATGTTCACATACAGTACAGGGATTAATGCGAGAACACTGACTACAATTAATGCAATAATCATGAAAGTCAGAGGAAGATTTCTTCCTATTACAATTTGAACAAAGTCCCTTCATTGTGAAAGAACAACAATAAGTCCTAGTTACTCGCAAAAACCCCTGACACAAAGATACATAATAACATGATCCATTAATAAATGAAAAAACAATTGCAAAACAAAATAATTTTGAAAAAATATTTTTTCAGAGAAGCCCAAGTTGCTGAAAAGTAACGTTGAGCCCCGATGGATCCGATGGCAAAGTGTGGTCAAAAATTTTAAAATTATATAAAATAATTAATGAGACACTTTCTTATAATATAAATGTATCTTATAATGAGATAAACTACCACAAAGGCAAACAGCCCCCCTCAAAAAAGGCTGTTGCCAATGAAAACAAACAGTGTAAACACAGTAGAAAACATGACTCCAGGCACTGAAAAAACTGGCCCGGAATCAGTCATCAATTACACTCGATCTGATGCAAAACAGAGACTCCCAGGGGAGAATCTGCAGAACATCAGATGGAAGATGCAGAACACAAACGTTATACACCCATGGGTGAAAACGTAACTATGGGGAAAATAACAGAAAAAATTCTGTAACCAAGCAACTCTCCCAGGGAATTTTTAGAAATGAAACTTCTCAAAAATATGCCAAAAGCATGGGAGAATTGCAAGGGGGGACTTTAGAAGGTTAGGGGAGAGGAAACACTGAATAAGCAGTGCAACAATTAGCAAGAATGACAACAAGAGGCGTTTGCCTCGAAAATAGGCAACTTAACATAATTTCAACAAAAAATTTTAAGTACAGCCCTGATTATTTTTTGCCACTTCTTTTTTCCTCTCCTCCTTCTATCCTCCTTAGAATCACATTTTCTCCAAGAATTACGTGTCTGGCATCCTTTAAACTGAGATTTACAAGCACAAAGATCAGTGAGATGTTGACTGATGAAGGGCCAAACAGAGAATGATATTTGGCGCCAATTTCGGGACGACTGCGTCACTGCGCATGCGCAGTAGAGTCGTACTATGGAGGTCCTTTAGGACATGATTTCTTTTTGTTTTGGATGCAAATTTTGGGGATTGGGGGGCAAAATTTGTGTTTGGCCCTGGTTTTTGTGGAGTTAGCACCAGCTAAGTCTGGGTCATTGGTACAGTATAAAAATATACAATAAACATTCATTTTCTTTGAATCAATGCAATAAATGGTACTCAGTAGCCCTTCAATAGTTCATTGCCTATGTTCAGATTCAGTCATCTGGAATATTTACTTGGACGGAAAAGCAAACCTATGGTTCGCTTCTCTGACCAACTGATATATTCCAGATGACAGAGTCTAAAAAATACAATAAACATTTATTTTCTTTGAAGCAATGCAAGGAATGCTGCTCAGTAGCCTTTAAATAGTTTGTTGCCAATGTTTAGATTCAGTTGTCTGGAATATTTAGTTGGTCAGAAAATCGAACCTATGGTTCCCTTCTTAGACCAACCGATATATTCCAGACAACTGAATCTAAAAAATACAATAAATATTCATTTTCTTTGAATCAATGCAAAAAATCTTTGAGAGAGAAGGGACATCACATTACGTCAACAGTAGTCTGCATGCAAACTCTGCAAAAGTGGGTAAACAAACAACCCACAACAGTATCAAATTCCTTAGACTTAAAATGGTGTTCTGAGAACTTGACTGAGGTCCTGAATGGTATTGCCAAATACAATACTCTCTGCAGAGATATAGTGAATCAATTTTGTTTTTATGGACAGGTTCAGTAAAACAATTTACTGGCCTCCTGTATTAACCCTTTACCCAACATAATGGTTAAAATCGGCCAGCACTATTCAGAAACATTACCATTCAATTTTATTTTTTGTCTCAAAAACATAGTTTATAACCCCTCATTGGAATGAGCTTGTTGAGCTCATTCCAATAAGGGGTCATAAGTAATGGGGTTTTTTTTTGGGGGGGGGGGGGGGGCAAAACCTGTAAAAATTTGTTATTCAAGAATTTTGTTTGCAAGTGTCGTCTGTTTTTCATGTTAGGTAAAGGGTTAGATTAATATTGACCCTCCTTACTGTTGGTTAACAAGTATCTTGAATGCTAACTATCAGTTTCTCATATTCAAAACTAATGCATGCTGGGTTAAAAGGGTTTATGTTAAAAACATATCACTTCAGAAAGCTTACTTGTATACTGAGAGTTGGATCATTCTGTTTAAATATGATATCCCATATATCTAATACACCATCCATCCTTGTTGTGTAGAAAACTGATGGTCTTACAGGACTCCAGCACCCATCTGTTAAATATGACATATGATGTCTGCAAAAAATAATATTTTCAATAAACAATTGTGTGTGTACACTGGTCATCCCTGTCACTGTGGCAAGATCAAAATTATTATATAGCCATGTACATCTTCATGTTTTTTTTAATAATATTCTGAAAGTGTAGTGTAGATCTAGGCACAGTGTGACCTGGTGGTCTTGTTAATGCTTTATTCATTTCTCATGGCTAGCAGGCAACACTCTTGAACAACAAAATTTTTGATTTTTTTTTAATCAAAAACTCAACTTATGAACTCTCAATGGAATGAGCTTGACAATCATCCAATCACCAAATTCCCAATGAGGAGTCATCAGTAAGGTTTGAAGACAAAAATAAAACTAGATGTGTCAGTACAACACCTATGCCTAAGCAAGCAAAAGAAAATGTGGGAAAATTGATTCTTTGAGTTAGATCAATAACTCTGCAAAAAAAATCATCTGACCGGGACCAAACTGTAACTCAGTTTGTAGATACCCATGACAAAACCACATACTAGAAATCACCCCGTTATCTCAACGTATATTATTTTTCCAATCTTGGTCTGTAATAGTTGGCTTCATATGGATTCATGATAGTATGGAATAGTCAAGTTCACATATCCTGCACTAAATCCCGGCTGGTGTAGAGGGGAGATATTTTCTGATACCAGTATCACAGAATATAACCACTGAAAATGTAATTTGATTCTTGGTTTGATTTAATGTGAAATCTTATGTTTGATTTGATTCTATTTAAGAAACAAATTAAGAGTCACTTGGCCCTTGTTCATAACTTTATACAAAGTTGTTTTGAAACCACAACCATAATAATCTTCAAAAACTGCAGGAAAGCCAAGCGTAAGGCTTCTAACAGTTTTTGAGAAGATTTATAGAAAACATTTTAATGGTTTCCTGATTGGGATTAATTCAGATCTTTCTAGAAGAACCTAGAGGATGACACACCACCAACAAAAAGTAGTGGAATAAATATCAGTTATCTCATCACATTGTCCAGAACAGGACCATAAAAATATAAATTCATTTCAATTTTCTATACACAGTTTAAAGACTTCTGAATTTATTTATTTATTGGTGTTTAAGGTCACATATTTTGGCACAATGGCTAATCGTGACCACAACATGGAGATGAAGTCAAGTTTAGTCAATTGGTTATACCCATGTTGCCCACTTTAGAGGACTTCCACCCCAAGCATTGGTGACTGGGTCTGAAATAACCAGTAAAACAGAACATATTTACCACAGTAAACATTTACTTCTTCACTTCTTGGAGTTCCCATGGTGGGGGGTAGGGGGGGGGGGTGGTTTTCTGGAGAAATCCATGCAACAAGAGATGGCTATGAATGAGGCTCACTGAACTTGTTCCATTAACATCTATATTTATATGGGTTTTTAAAATTTTGTCACATTTACTCTCAACAAATGGTATAATAACATTTTTCTCTTTTCAGACACAGTTATGTAATCCTTCAATTTAATAATAATGGTTGACAAAATGGCTGTACTCAATCATATACTGTTCAGGCAAACCACTGACAACTCACATACTTTCTGTTTTTAGGAAAGCATGGGATGTACAAACGTAGTCATTCTCCTTCCTGGTAAGGTCTGAAAATATTTTACTGCAACAGGAGATTTTAGTACAGCAAATATATGAAAAGAAATATTTAAAGAATATGTGTCCCCTTAAATGACAGAAATGAACACAAATTGATCCTAGTATAGGGTTCTTACAATTCTTTTGTAATCTGTTTGAAAAAGTGAAATTATGCAAGTATATGCTGATACAATGGAGGCATTCAAATTCCAAAAAAGTACAGCAAATATATGAAAAGAAATATTTAAAGAATATGTGTCCCCTTAAATGACAGAAATGAACACAAATTGATCCTAGTATAGGGTTCTTACAATTCTTTTGTAATCTGTTTGAAAAAGAGAAATTATGCAAGTATATGCTGATACAATGGAGGCATTCAAATTCCAAAAACTTCCAGCAGGAAATAATTTCCCCAAATAGCAGGAAAGTTCCCTAAATTAGAGGGCAGAGAGTTTGGGTTTTTTTGTTCTTTTTTTTGTCTGATTTAATAAAAAGTTATTTAACCATTAATGCCTCAAGACTTCAATACATTGTTGCTTTATATTGTCAGTCTACAGCCAGTGGCTTTGCAGCTGATTTTGGACAAGTCTTGGATGTCTATACAGCAGTCAAGACCTGCAGAGAAACAAATACTAAGGTACTTATAATTTATCTTTGAGTTTGCCCAAAAGTGATCAAAAGTTAAAAAAATTATAGTAATTTATATATTTTTTATACTTACCAATGACCCAGACTTAGCTGGTGCTAACTCTAAAATATTTAGGGCCAAATGCAAATTTTACCCCCAATCCCCAAAATTTGCATCTAAAACCGAAAATTACATGTCCTATATGGTCCTCCATACTTTTACTCCACTGCGCATGCGCAGTGTCAAAGAGGTCTCGAAATTGCCACCAAAAGTCATTCTTACAACCAATGCCTGGTAAGCATTATGTACTCAATGGGGAGGAATGAGTTCCCAACTCATGGGAGGGCCATCCCCGTCTGGGTCTTTGGTGAGTATAAAAAATATATAAATTACTATAAATTTTTTAACATTTTTATACTGTACCAATGACCCAGACTTAGCTGAATAGTAAAAAGGTTGGAGGGCCTAGGACATAAGGAAAATCCAATAGACTCAATTACCTATAACAGACCTATCCCCTTAAGGAGAAAAGGAGAGATAGACTTACATGTATCTTTCTTATTTGTAACAAAAAAGAAAGACACAATACTATTCTGTAATTGAGAACAATAACATCAATGATCTCTATAGACATCTAGTATAACCCTTTATACTAATATTTTTTTAAGGAAAGCCAATAAATACGGGACTCAAGAGAAATGAGACTCTATATACTCATTTAAAAGTGTTCGAGGATTGTATATTAACGCTCAATTTATCACGTGATATATACGAATGCTTCACACCAATCAACACTTAAAAAATATTACACAGATGAGTAAACATAGGCTTAACCCTAAAAACATCTCGGAACCGACACGGAATTACGAAGTCCAAGGGAGGTATTCCCTTGCTTTACAATATAAAGCAGGTGACCTAAGGGACCCCCCCCCCCCCCCCCCACCCTTTCCCTTGCCCTGGATCAAATACTCCAGACCAAAGAGGGCAGCAGGACAGAGTCACTGCCGGAACCGAAAGCCTATACACACATAGTTGCCACTGTTTAGTAGACGACATTCTGAGTAAAAAATAGCAGACCTAAACAATGTAGATCTGCAGAAAAGGACTCAATATTCTCAGATACATAATTGTGAAAATGGAGAGCTAACACTAATATGCAGCTCTCATTAAATCTGTAATAACAATATTAATAGCTTAAGCCATGAAGTAGAAGAACTCTTACTTCATGAGCTTAAACTAAAACACAGATTGCTGAATAAAAATATAATCATAAGCAGAACTGACTGTAGATTGAATCCATCTGACCATAGAATGGACCGAAATGTGGAGGAAGCTTCCACGGCATGTCCCACAACAGATGCCTGAGTAAATTAGTCCACAGACTTTGTGGAGCTAGAGAAGCTACCAACAGAATTTGCATTGAAATAATTACACTAGAGCAAAATCTGCTGAATCAACAGCGCTGGAAGATACGCATATCTTATTATTTCATCTAACAAGATCGATAGAGCATTTATTGCAAACGCTTGAAGATCCAAACATAATGACACATATGTCTGTAACTGATTGTTGAGATGCGTCATGAATAAGTCGATCATTGGCCGCTCACCTTCGTAGCAATCTGATAGAAAACTCGTTTGTTGAAAGCCGATTCTGGCGGCAACAAACAGCCCCTCCGCGAAAGGAGTCTGCTAATACGTTCGGATGACCTGGAATATGACGGACTGACAGGAGAACTTAATGTTCTAGTAGCAACCGAAAGATTTATTCCGTTAACATGAATAACAGGATGGAATGAGTGCCTCCATAATTCCGAAAATGCGCTAATACCGTCGAGTTGTCGGACAGAATTAGCATATGAACATTTTGAATTACGTTTTCCAATAACATAGCACAAGCCAAAATGACATCATACTTGATGTTTGAGTGCTTGATAAGGAACTACGGAATCAAAAGACCCTGACACTTCAATCTGTTGGGCTCAATGAAAACGACCCAACCTGTTTACTGGCATCCGTCAAGACTGTAAAACTTGGATCCGGCAGTTGCAGTGGAACTACCTGAGATAAACCCATAAAACTTGCCCAAGGCTGAATCTCTTATTCACTTGATTTGACAAGACAATGTCCCTATCGAGCAAAAGAATCTTCACCCTCCAATACAGAATTAAAGAAATTTGGAGAGGACCAATGCGTAACTGCCTCATTGGAATAAAATCGCGGCAGTCCTGCCTAAACGTATCAGACTCAAGATCTCTCGCTGAGACTTTGTCTGAGTGAAGACAATAGTGAGCATAACTGAATAATTTCGGTCTGGGTAACGGCAGACGAACGAAAAAGTTGTGCGTTACGAAGCTCATCCCCCGGTGGGTGAATGACTTGGATGATACCAGATTCGACTTCTCCTCGTTTACTTAAGAAACCGAGAAGTCGGAGCAATAGAAGCAGATTCTGCACAGAGTTCTGAAGCGTTAACTCATTGCCGTACCTGTATGAATGTCGTCCAGGTAGGCAGACATTATTGCAGACGAATAAGTTCGGAAATGAGTCATTACCGACCGAGTCTGTTATTCGAGTGAAGGCCCAGGGGGCTAGGTTCAGACTGAAGCATATTGCTTGGAACTGATATACGACTCCTATGATAAGGAAGCAAAGATACTTTTTGACGCCTGATGTACCATGGCGTGAAAGTACGCATCTTGAGATCTATGCATGTAGCATAATCGTAGACCTGAATACTCACTCTGACCGATCGGGTGGACTCCATATATAAACTTGGAGCCACGATCAGCTTGTTTATCCAGTTCTGAATAATGAGTGAATGGAACGAGCCATCTGGTTTTTGGAACCAGAAAAGGATGGTTGTAGAAACCTGGAAATTCCTGGATTTCTACGATCTCCATCGCGATCATTCCAGAAGAGACTAGACTTCTGATGGAAGCGAGCCTCTATCCTACAGACTTGGCGGAAGCTGAGTCCATCTTGGACTCTGAGTTGACAGAGGATTTAATTTGAGGAACAATTTAGTCCTTTCGAAATCACCCCTTGAGTCCAAGAGATGTCCGTAATCTATTCCCAAATAACTGAGAAACTCAACAGTCTTCTGCTTACTAGTACATGATAGAGGTTAAAACCATTACCTCCAGGTCCTGTGAGGCTTGCGGAAGGAGAAGCCATGTCCTCCATGGTCTGCACCTTGCCCCTTCGACCTAGGGACATCTGACCGTAATTACAGCCCCTATATGAGACGCCACCCTGACAGACTCTAGAATAAGACCTAGAGGACGCATAGGAACCTTTATAGGAACTTCCCTTGGACGTATTCATCCCAGCAGTGCCTGTCCTACTCTTCTCTGCTGAATCCGACTATATGGAAGTGAATTTTAATAGCAGAGAGTCTAAAGCTTTCTCAGTTAACTGATCATAGACTGCGGAAAGCTTGCCGTCGAAGAAAACTCTCTGGAGAACGGAGTGACTCTGAGAGAGTTTTTCACCTTACTATCTACACGCGTGGATGTAGCCAGGGCCGCGTCACGTCTAACCAACTCCATATTGCCACTAAAGGACGGAGTTTTACGTGAGGCCCTTGAAAGAACTCTTAAGGAGATTGAGCATCCTAGAATTCTTTTTCCTTGCGACGTAATTATAACGTTCTGGTAAGATGATCTGCGTACGATGATGCATCTAAGCTGATATTGTTATTTCCAACATCGTGGTTGGAATTGACATAGACGACAGTAAAAAACAATACTAGGTCCTGACCTGGTCATCTAGATGCAGAGAACTCTCAGAATGCTCTGTCCTGCCATTTCAAAATATTCAATGAATTGATGAAAGGCAGATGTAGAGCATATTGCCGATAAGAAACCTGACCTGCCCATTTAGGTAGCAAGTTAAATAATATAGTGTCATTCAACAGATCAAATGTCCGTGAGACATAACTGGACTATGTCGGAAACTGAGGGATGATGCCCCTAAACCGATTAAGAATTCTGTGACCAGTGGCGCTATCAGTCTCTTATCCGGCAATGCAGCATTTTGGTCCGGAGGAACAACATCAGATGATAATGCCAGATGCACTCTACGGCAATTATGCTGTTCCGAAAAGGGAAAATACAACTCATCCGTATCCCTTTCGCCATCCTGTTGGACCACTTGTAATTCTTGCTCGTCCGTGCCTGAACCTGCAGTGAAACGTACCAACCCAGCTTCCTCGGATAATTCCTGATCCGACAGAGTTACTGTCGGTTGCTGGGATGCTGCGATAATTTGTGCTATCTGCAATAGCATGTCCGTAACAGAGGCCTGTGGAGCTGCGGTCTTATAGGATTTAGCCGCTGGAAGCTCCTTGGACGTTCACTCTTGCATACATCTAATATGTGAACGTCCGGAGTATGAAGGCCTCGTATCCTTGGCTACCGGATGGCGTGACCTGGTCACCGTACAATCCTTGGTCGGCGATGTTGGTTGAATATCACAGGTCACGTAGCCAAGGTGCGGTCGTGTGCGCTGTCGTGAGGATGAGGAGGCCGAAAGAGCAGTCTCTCCGGACTGTCTATATAACGGAGCGTCCCGAGTGGTGTATGTATGCTCCGACTGAGCAACGTTTTGTACCACAACATCTGGACCCAGATGTTATAATACGAGAGAGGAACATCTCTTGCTCGCAGCCCGATGGACCTGGACGAGCTAGGAACCAGACTAATAGGCTTCCTCCATACCATCCTCGTATCCGTCGTCACTGGGTGTGCACATTGTATTTTATAGTGCTCGCATCACCCAAATCTCCTTCCTGGACCGCAACGGATGAACCCAGGTGCTGAGCCATTCAGTGAATGGTCGCGACACCAGGCGAGCTAGCGGACGCCAACGCCGCCGATCCTACTTGAAACCTCTTATGCAATTGACGTATCTGCATGAGCACTTTACCGCTAGCTCTTCATTTGACTGACAATGGAAGCACACTTACAAAGACTTCATGGTAACAATACCTAGTTCATGTTATCCTATGAGACCTATGGAGCCGTGGTCCTACGTGAAATATCTGCTGGAAGCTCCCAAGACATTCATTCCTGCATTTATATAATATGCGAACGTCCTGACTGGAAAGGTCTCGTATCCTTGGCTAGCAGATGGAGTGACCTGGTCGACGTGTATTCCTTGGTCGGCGAAGCAGGAGCACCAGGGACGTTCAGTCCTGCATTTATATAATATGCGAACGTCCCCTGGAAATCTGTGGTCACATAGCCAAGGTGCGGTCGTGTGTGTTGACGAGGATGAAGAAGCCAATATAACAGCCGCGTCGGACTGTCAGCATCCCGAGCAGGAGGAGTGGAAGTAAGCTCCGACTAAGCGAACAACATACAACAACATCGCGGCGCAGATGTTGATGCAAGAGAGAGGGGGCCTCTCTCGCTCGTGGTCCAGGGGACCTGGGCGAGCTAGCTACCGGACTGACAGGCTTCCTCCATACTATCCTCGGATCCGTCGTTGCTGGGTGTGCACATCTGAAGTTTTATAGTGCTCGCATCACCCAATCTGCTTTCCTGGACCGCAACGGACTAACCCGGGTGCTGTACCATTCTTCCTGGTGAATTGACGCGACACCGGGCGGACTAGCAGGTGACAATGCCTTCGATAGAACTAGCCAACTCCCAGCAATTGTCGTAATACCTTGAGCACTTCCCGCTAGCCCTACTATCGCAACGACGGAGACACACTTATTGAAGACATCACGGAAACATCACTGAATTCTGAAAAAGAAACTGATAATATATAGTGACCCTACAGAGAGAGGACCGCAGTGGACCCCTCACCGCTAATAAAATACCGTGGCACACGTCTCCAAAGTTGTCATATCAATCAACACACACAGAGCAAGAATTAATGCGACTACACTGATTATAAGAAACACAATGAACTTGTGAATTAGAGGAAGATATCCTCGCATTACAGATAAAGAATATTTTTTCCAACCAGAAAAAATATACACCGTCATATTACTTGCACTAACCCTTGAAATAAAAATACATAATATATTATAATTCATTATAACATTTCAAAAGAAAATAATTTTCAAAAAAAAAATTTTTTTTTAAAATTTTCAGAAGAGCCCAAGTTCCCAATGGAAACCTTGAGCCCAAAGGATCCCAAAAAAGCCTAAGTGTGGACAAAATTTTTTAATGATTTTAAAAAATTAATGTAACACTTACGGACAATATTAATGTATCTTGCTATGAACTAAATTAATGAGAAGACAAGTAATCACTGTCAGAAGTAACAGTTGTCAACATGAGCAAAAGTGTCAACAAACCGGAAACATGACTCCAGGCACTGAAACAAACATAGCCCGAAATCAGTTACCAATTTAAACATTATCTGATGCAAAACAGAGGCTTCCTGAGAAGAAACTGTAGAACATCAGATGGTAGATGCAGACCAAAACGCCTAAACACCCCTGGGGTGAGGACGTAAACATGGGGAAAAAACAGAAAATAATTCTGTTACCAAGCCAAAACTCCCAAGAAATTTTAGTAATAAACATTACAAAAAATAAGCCAAAAAAAGCATGGGAAAATAGCTAGGGTGGGAATAAAGGAAAGGGAGAGAGGAAACACTGATTAAACAATGGAACATTCATAGCAAGAATGACCACAACAAGGTCATGCCTCGAAAATAGGTAACATGAATAATTTCGTAAAATAATTATAAGTTACAGCCCTGAACATTTGTTTCCACTGTTTTTTCCTCTCCACCTTCTATTTCCACCATATATCCACCATTTCTCTCATAATTATGCATCTGGCATCTTTAAAACTGAGATTTACAAGCACAAATAACAGTGAAGTGTAAATGTTTTGAGGGCCAAACAAAGAATGACTTTTGGCGGCAATTTCGAGACCTCCTTGACACTGCACATGCGCAGTGGAGTAAAAGTATGGAGGACCATATAGGACATGTAATTTTCGGTTTTAGATGCAAATTTTGGGGATTGAGGGGTAAAATTTGCGTTTGGCCCTAAATATTTTAGAGTAAGCACCAGCTAAGTCTGGGTCATTGGTACAGAATAAAAATTTGGATTTTGGCCCCAAGGAGTTGAGGTATTCTGAGACACCAAAGTACCCCCCAAAATGACATTTCAAACAGTCAATATTATAGAAATCTTTTTCAATAATGCTGAACAGCAACTGATTAGGCGAGTCTGCAAAGCCCTTGAATTTGACCAATCTAAAGGCCAGCAATATCTATGCATGTTTTTAAGTACAGCAGAGCCAACTTCATTGAGAATTTCTAAGCTGAGTATACTTGTTAATATTTCCAAACACAAAACCATTTATCATAACTTCAGTACAAATGTGACCTGTTTGATCTGTTAATGCATATGTTTTGACCTGTTAACTGAATCAAAACTCTTATCATATGTCGAGAAAATACCCTGCCAATCACCAAATTCCCCTTCTTTATAAACTTTTAGACTCAGTACATCCAATACAAGCATTTAATCTATTATATCTTGTTTCACAGCACTGCATGAGAATAAGTGCTTAAATTTTGTTAATTGAAAATTTTTCACATGCAAAGTGGGTATTCAATTAACAAGGTTCCACAGTACTGAAAATAATCTTACTTTGTCCACATGATTGAGGATTCTCTTATATCTTCTGACCATATCTGAAAAATTAAGATTTTGCTAAAAACAGTGCTCGGAAGTTGAATCTATTTTAAATCATTTTTGTTTCATACAACTATTACTTTAAAAGATTAAAACTTATCCTGATCCAGAAGTAGATAACGGAAGAACACCAGTATTGTCATGACAAATGATAAAAATTGTTAAAGCTAAACCTTTGCTGGATCAAGCTATTCTGTTACAGTCAGAAGAATGTTTTTAACTGTTTTCTTCAAGTTAATACTAGATGATGTCCGTTAACTTAACTGATAGAGTGCTAAATTATTTATCAGATGTGGTTTGTAACACAAGTATTATTTTTCATAGATACCATGCCTCCAACAAAAGGAGCCTTGATTTAGCAAGACTGGTCCATAAATTATTATTTTGTTACAATTTATTGGAGAGTAACTTTTTATTTTTATGCAAATTTTTTTTTTTCAAATGCCAAGAAAACAACAGGCTAATACATACAGTTTAAAACCACTATGGTGGCTTTCAGCACTTTTCAATAGATCCCTGAAAGTGGCTTCTAGCACTCAACCAGTTAAGTTTAAATGAAATCTCAATCATTAACACAAGAAAAATTCAAAATTGAAATGAAAACGATTTCAGCTTGTTGCCATTTCCGTACTTCTTGTATGATACTGCTGTATTGTTTAGTTTGTACTTTTATACTCTGGGAAACAAACACTAAAATCAAAATACATCTTCGGGAAAGATGCAGTACATTAAAATAAAAAAATCCAGATTCAAGTAAGCACTATTCAATTGCAGCCATTTTCCCTATTAAGCAACTTGAAATCTCATCAAATTAATCTTGTTTGACATGGCTGAAAAGCTTTGCCAAACAAGATTAACAAGAGTGATGTCACGTATACAGCCCGACTGTCCCAGCAATGGCAATGCTTAGACACAAAATAGTCTGAGCCATTTTTTGTTAACCATTTACCTAACACATCTGCCATATCTGCAGTCGTGATATACAAAAATTGCTATTCAAATTTTATTTTTTCATTTCTCTACCCCAAAACATACCTCATGCCCTATTAATGGAACAAGCTTGATGAGTTTGTTTCAATAAGGACTAATAAGCAAATGTTAGAAATAAAAAATGAAAAAATCTGATGTTTCAGATAAATAATTTTTACTGTTGGCTTCAACTTGTGTTAGGTAAAGGGTTAAAGGTGCAGTAAATAAAACATTGTTGGGCTATAGAAGTCAATTTTTTTTTTTTGGCATGTAATAACTCCCAATCCTTCAAACTGCATTTTGGGAATAATTGCCTAAACTGGAGTTATCGGTGGGAAACCAATATTGACGGACAGATGGACAGATTGATGGACGGATGGACAGACCATTTACATAATCTGACAGTTTTTACAAATGGGCATATAAAAAAGTAATATCAAATTTGAAGAGAATCGTATAATTAGAACTGGATTTATTTTTCTGGATAACATGGTGAGGAGGGAGAGGTGCATTGATTCCACCCATCTCCCCCGAAGTTTTGGAGACAGCATCAAAGTCCCTCACTCCCATTACCTTCCAATCTGTGTTACTTTTGTAAAACAACAGAAGTATGCTGCAGAAGGCATTTCTTTATATTTCAAACCGTGAAGTTCAGGTAATGAGAAAAAAAGCTGCATACAAGTAAAAGAAATCAGGTCTATAAAAGCTATTATTAAAAGTTGTATTGATCATGTTAGAACAAAAAGTGACAAAGTATGTTTTAGATGCGATGCCCAATTTCAAATTTAAAGAAACTAAATTCGAAAACCGTTTTGAAAAGGGTTAATTTAACGCAAATATCAACTGAAACCACTTTATACTGCATTAGTAGACCCAAATGCCCCAAATGAAAAACAATGTCGTTGTAACACAGTGTTTGAAAGGTACAACCCTGAAAAGCAAAACTTTAATCCGAAACTTTAAGCTAGGAATACTAAGTAAAATTGACTGCAAAAAAGGGTTAAATATTTCCTAAAACCGATAAAAGAAATCACCAATGTAAATGCAATCATTCAGTTGTACTGACCATGCAAGAATTAAAGTAACAAAGTATGTGGTAAAAGCCTAATTTCCAATATAAAGAAACTAAGTCTGAAAACATGTTTAAAAGGGGTTAAAATCCTGACAATATGAATTAAAATTACTGTTGAAAGCTTCAGAAGACAGTATAGACATTGTCCCAAATGAGAACAGTGACATTCTACTAAACTATTTGCAGAATTAAAGGTGTAACTCTGTAAATAAAAAACTTTAACCAAATCTTTAACCTGGAAGTTAAATTGCCATTCAAAAAAAGGTTAAATATGTCCCAAAATAACATGAAACATAATGAGAATGATACAATCAATAGTAATTAATATTTATTAAAAAGAAAAAAAAACTTTAACCTTTACTAAAAAACTTTAATCACAAACTTTAACAAAAACTCTAAATGCTGTCAGCAAGCATCAGATGCCATTCATGTTTGGTGATGGATTAACTGGTTCTCCCAGATGGAACAAACTCATTCGAAGCAAGCATCGTCCTCCCAGATGGAACAAACTCATTCGAAGCAAGCATCAGGTACTATTCTTGTTTGGTGATGGATTAACTGGTTCACCTAGATGGATCAAATTCATTCGAATCATTCCAATAAGGGTTCATGAGTTATGTTTTTGAAGCATAAAATAAAATTTTTAATTTTTGAAAAAAATTGTTCTCAAGTGTTGTATTCTAGAACAGAATTAAGCACTTCCATTCCTTATTCACATACAGACTGTGATTTAAATGACTTGTTGACTTTATTATTGTTGATTAAATATCAATATTACAATCTGTTGTGATTTCAGATTACCTGTTTTGGCAATAGTTACAGTTTATATTTACACTGGATGAACTCGTGATAATTCTACAGAAATCATAGTCATGAGAAATGAAAAGGAATGACATTCTTTTTAGCTTGTTTATTTGTCCGGGTTTCAGATGACTTGTAACATTTGTGGCAACATTACCAAAATTCTCACCCCTCCCCCAATCTCTGGAAAAATACAAGCCTTATGTAACATAGAACTCCTAAATGGTATACAATATAGGCGAACACAAAGGTCTCCTCAAGTTCACCCTTAGAGCACTGACTTTTGTAAAGTTTTCTCCCACAATTTTCACCCACAATGGTCTTCCATAGTACAGATTTCAATTTCTGCCTCAAAAATATAGCTTATGCACCCCCACCCCAGTAGAATGAGCTAAACAAACTTTCTCCAAATATGGGGTCATAAGCTATATCTTGAGGCAAAAGACTACAAGTTAAAAAATTTATAGTAATTTACATATTTTTTATACTTTCCAATGACCCAGACTTATCTGGCACTAACACTTAAATTCTAGGACCAAACACAAATTTTGTCCCCCCCAATCTCCCAAATTTGCATCAAAATAAAAAAAATAAATGTCCTATGTGGTCCTTCATAATTTTATCCACTGCGCATGCACAGTGTCAAGGAAGTACTGAAATTGGCATCAAATCTTCATTCTTACAACCAGTGCCTGGTAAGTGTTATGTAATCTGCGGGGAGGTATGAGTTCCCGACTCATGGGAGAGCCATCCCCGTCTGGGTCATTGGTAAGTATAAAAAATATATAAATTACTATAAATTTTTTAACATTTTTATACTGTACCAATGACCCAGACTTAGCTGAATAGAAAAAAGGCTGGAAGGCCTAGGACATAAAGGAAAATCTAATACGCTCAATTACATGTAAACAGAATTATCCCCTCAAGGAGAAAAGGAGAAACAGGATTTACATGTATCTTTCTTGTTTATACAAAAAAAGAAAGGCACAATACCATTCCGTAATTGAGCACTATAACATCAATGATCTCTATTAACATCCAGTATAACCCATTATACTAATTTTTTTTAAAGGAAAACCAATAAATAAAGATAGTCCAGAGAATGAGACTCTTTATACTCATTTAAAAGTGTCCGAGGATTGTATATTAACGCTCGTATGACACGTGACATATAAAAATGCTTCACACCGAGCTACACTTAAAAATATTACATAAATGAGATAGACATTAGCTTTATACTTTAAAACCATCCCAGCACCGACTGGGAATTACTGACTCCAAAGGAAGTATTCCCTTGCAGGTGATATAGGGGACCCCCCTCCCCTTGCTCTGGGTAAAATACCCCCGAATGAAGAGGGCAGCAGGACAGAGTCACTGCCGGAACAGAAAGCCTGCATAACTATAGTTGCAACTGTTTAGTGGACGACATTCTGAGCAACAGATAACGGACCTAAACAACACAGGTCGCCAGAAAGACACAATATTTCTAAGGTAAAAATTTGTGAACGTGGAAGGCTGAGACCAGTATGCAGCCTTCATCAAATCGGTAATAGCAATACTATTAGCATAAGCCCAAGATGTAGATAGCGCCCTTACTTCATGCACTGAAATCTTAAGCACAGACTGCTGAGTAGAAGATAATTTTTCATAAACAGTACGAATAGTTAATTGAATCCACCTTGCAATAGAATGGACCGTAATGTCCTTTCTATTAGGCAGCAGAGACAGAAAGAAACATTTACGTCCCTTTCTGATAAACTCAGATCTACGTTTGTAAATACGCATAGCTTTAACTGGACATAGCAAAGGCCTATGACCGTCTGAAGACTGAAGAGCCTTAATAACAAAAGGCTCAGGGTACTTACTAGGGGCCTGATTCTTAGTCAAAAATCCAACATTAGTAGTCAATGTAATAGTATTACCAACACTACGATAGTGAGAATCATCTACAGATAGTGCATGAAGCTCACTAACTCTTCTAGCAGAAGAGAAGGCTAAGAGAAAAGCTGTCTTATAATATAAGTATTTGAAGTCTACTGTTTCAAGAGGTTCAAATAGCGCTTCTTTTAGCTTAAGAACACAAGCTAAATTCCACTTAGGAATTAACCTAAGGGTTCTAGGTCTATTCAGTCCTCGGAATTAGGAAAATATTGCGACGGCACAACATTGCTGCCGCCAAAAATTCTGCGACGGCAAATTTTTATCAGCGACGGCACTTTTGAATTGAATTGTTTGGATGACAGTATTATGACACTAAGTGAATAATAATCATTAATCAGAACAGCTGACTTCGAATGGACAGGAGATCACTGGTGGGTGGTCAGTTGGACAAGCTGTAGTTTGATTAAGTGATCAATTGATTGACTGGTTGTCCTAATTTTAGGGGCTGGTTGTAACTCGCATCCATGCATTATTAGCCTATCGGTTTTGACAGTAAGTGTTAGGGACAGAAATATTTGCATTGCGCGAGTTGACTCTGACCCAATAAACACAACAAGAATTATTTTCCAATTCACCCTTGTTTTGTGCTCAATGCGTTTATTTTTTTATTGAACCGATTGATTGTTTTCCAATTCCTTTTGTTTGAGATTGTACAGTTTACGTATGCCACAAGTGGAGAATGCTAAAATTAAAATGGAACATGACCACGTGCTCTGTTGAGATTACATCAGTGACCAATAGAACTGCCACATTGTCCCAGTACACCAATTTAGCATACTTTCATGAAACGAAGAATTCGATTGGTTGTATTTATGTAAGATGTGACGTCAAAAGGGAATTGCCCAGGAATTCCTGGGTTATTTTAAACGTGCATCACAGTCAACAAGGGGGTTCTTTCGAAAAAACACAAACAAACGAAAAACAACTGGTTATGAACAGTTTTTCAACCACATACATTTTGTACAAACTTACTTTCAAATTAATTAATATAAGATATTTCCTCAAATATTGATTTTATACACCAGTTACGACTATAAAACATACGTTATGTAGGGTTGGATGATCAGTTCTGATGGACTTCAGATGATTGGGACAAGTAAAAAAATATTATGTCTGCCAATTTGTGATGGCAAGAAAATGCTGCCGCCATGCCCCACGATGGCGGCGTTTGCGACGACATTGCCGAATGCCGTCACTAATTCCGAGGACTGTCTATTTATCGGAAAGTTTTTCACTAACTTGGATAGAGACATTACATCCAATTTGTAAGCTATCATGATGAGCATAAGTATCCGATAGCATAGACCTATAACCCTTAATAATTATTGGCTGCAGTTTGATGTATCGTCAAACAAGTAGACCAGAAAATTAGCAATGTCTGGAATGAAGGGATCATAAATATCAACAGAATGATCCCAACATCAATGAGAGAAACCCTTCCACTTAGTAGCATAATTTAGCAAAGAGGAGGTCCTCCTACAGTTAGAAATTGCATCCACTGCTTGTCTTGTAAAATGGTTGCTGTGCAAGGACCGCACAAAGGAAATACGTAAAGGTTGAGACCTTGTGGGTTGTGATGCATTGTGCATGATTTCCCCTGCGAAAGAAGGTCCTCCCATGGAGGAAGCTTCCGCGGAATGTCCCACAACAGACACCTGAGTAGATTTATCCATGGTCTCTGGGGTGACAGAGATGCTACCAACAGAATTTTGCAGTGAGATTGCTTGATTTTTAACAAAATCTGTTGAATCAACGGACCTGGAGGATAAGCATATCCTATCATTCTGACCCAAGAGATCGAGAGGACGTCTACTGCGAACGCTCGAGGATCTGGGCATGGCGACACATACGTCTGCAACTGATTGTTGAGATGCGTCGCAAACAAGTCTATCATAGGACGATCCCATTGGCAGCAAATCTGATTGAATACTCGTTTGTTGAGAGTTCATTCTGACGGCAACATATGACCTTTCTGAGAAAGGGAGTCTGCTAGAACGTTCAGATGACCCAGAATATGACGGACCGACAGAAGAACCTGATGCTCTAGGACAAACAGAAGGATTCTTTCCAGTAAGCTGAACAACGGAATGGAATGAGTGCCCCCCTGGTTCCGAATATACGCTACTACAGTCGAATTGTCGGACAGAATTTGAACATGTGAATTCTGAATAATGTTCATCCAATGATGTAGCGCAAGCCAAACTGACATCATCTCTTTGATATTAATGTGCTTGTTTAGGAACTGCGGATCCCAAAGACCCTGGCACCTCGAATCTGTTGGGCTCAAAGTTGCAACCCAACCTGTTTGACTCACATCCGTCATCATCTTAAAAATCGGATCCGGCAGTTGCAGTGGCACTCCCTGAGTTAACCACTGAGCATCTGCCCAAGTCTGAATCTCTTGTTTCTCTTGTTTCGACAAAACCATGTTTGTTTTGAGCGATTGAATCTTCACACTCCAATTCTGAGTAAAAAATATCTGGAGTGGATGGGTGCGAAGTCACCCCATCGGAATAAGACCCACAGTGGCTTCGCACAAACCTATCAACGGCATGAATTCTCTCGCTGTTACTACATCTGAGTGAAGACAAAAGCAAGCGTAACAACTGACTAATTTCGCTCTGGTTAACGGCAGACACACCAGATTGTTGTGCATCTCGATGCTCATTCCCAAGTGGGTGAATGACTTGGACAGAACTAGATCCAACTTCTTTTCGTTTACTATGAAACCGAGATGTCAGAGCAGTTGAAGCAGACTCTGAACATCGTTCTGAAGCGTTAACTTGTTGCTGAACCTCTAAAAAATGTCGTCCAAGTAGGCCGACGTTACCGCAGACGAATGAGCTCGGAAATGAGTCATTACCGAGTTCATTATTCGAGTGAAAGCCCATGGCACTAGATTCAGATTGAAGCACATTGCTCAGAACTGATAAACGACTCCTAGGACAGCAAAGTGAAGATACTTTCTGAACGCCGGGTGTACCATGACGTGAAAGTACGCATCTTTGAGATCTATGCTCGCAGCATAATTGTTCACTCGAATGCTCGCTCTGACTGATCGGATGGTCTCCATATAAAATTTCGGAGCTACGATCAGCTTGTTTATCCAGCTCAGATCTTTAACTGGACGAAACGAGACGTCTGGTTTTGGAACCATTAACAGGTGACTGTAGAAACCTGGAAATTCCTAGTTTTCTACGACCTCTATTGCGTTCTTCTGCAGAAGAAATTGGACTTCTGATAGAAGTGAATCTCTCTTCTGAAGGTTTGATGGAAGCTGAGTCCAACGTGGACTTCATGTTAATGGAGGTTTTTCCTTGAAGGACAGTTTTAGACCTTCGGAAATAACCCCCTGCACCCATGGGTCATCCGTAATTGACAACCCATTGATTAAGAATCTCGACAGCCTTCTGCCCACTGAAAGGCAATAGAGGTTTAGACCATCACCTCCTGGACCTTTGAGGCTTGCGGGAGGAGAAGCTACGTCCTCCCCGACCCGCACCTTGACCAGTCGACCTAGGGGCATCTGACCGGTTGTCTCTGCCAGCATTACGACCCCTACCTAGGTCGCTACTCTGACGGTCTCTATAGTAAGACGTAGATGCTTTCTTAGATCCTCTATAGGAACTTCCCTTGGACGTACTCGCCCCAGAAGTCCCTGCCTTACTCCTCTCTGCTGAGTCCGGTTTTTTGAAGCGGACTTAAAAAGCAGAGAGTCTGAAGCTTTCTTAGTAATCTGATCACAGATTAGCGAAAGCTTACTGTCAAAGAGAAGCTCTCCTGAGAGTGGAGCGACTCGAAGAGAGTGTTTCACCTTAGTATCCACTCTTGTGGATGCAGCCAGGGCAGCATCACGTCTGACTAACTCCAGATTTGCCACTGAAAGGGCGGATATGCTATGGCCCTCGAAAGAACTCTCAAGGAAGTTTGAACATCCTGGAATTCTTTTCCTCAAGACATTGTGATAACGCTCTGGTAAGGTGATCTGCATAAGATAAGGCGTCTAAACTGGCCCTGTTAGACGAGACTGTCGTCTCCAATGTACTGGAGAGAAATGACATAGACGCCGGCAATGACAACTACAAATCTTCTGCCTGGTCGTCTAAATGCAGAGGAACTCTTGGCACGCCCTGTCCTGCCGTTTCAAATCTGTTTCTATTATTGATGAAAGGCAGCTGTAGAGCATGAGACGATAAGAAACTGGATTTGCCAGTCTTACAGGCTTGCATGAATATAGCGTCATTAAGAAGTTCAAATGTCCGTGTGACATTTCTGGACTGGGTCGGAAACTCAGGCGCAATGTCCTTATTCCAGCCGAAAAAGTCTGTGTCCAGTGACGCTATCAGTCTCTTATCAGGTAACGCAGCATTTTGGTCTGGAGGAACAACTTCCGGAAGGTGATGCCGGATGAAATCTACGGCCACCTTATGTTGTTCGGAAAGGGAAAATTCCACCTCTGCTGATTCCCTTTCACTATCCGACTGGACCACACGTGAATCTGGGTCGTCCCTTTCTGACTCTACAGGGGAGCAAATTGACCCAGCTTCCTCAGACAGTTACTGTTCTGAAAAAGTTTCTGACGGCTGCTGGGATGCTGCGATGAGTGAGCTATCTGTGATAGCAAGTCTGTCACGGAGGCCTGTGAAGCCGCGGTCTTACGTAATTTAGCCGCTGGAGGCTCCTGGGACGTTAATTCCTGCATACTTCTCTTATGCAAGCGTCCCATCTGGAAATGCCTCGTGTCCTTGGCTACTGGATGACGTGACCTGGTCAACATAGAATCCCTGGTCGGCGAAGCAGGGTGGATATCTGCGGCCACGTAGCCAAGGTGCAGTCGTGTGTGCTGACGTGAGGATGAGGAAGCCATTAGACTAGCCGCGCCGGACTGTCTATACGATGGAGCATTCCAAGCAGGAGGAGTGGACGTATGCTCCGACTGATGAGGAAGCCAATAGACTAGTCGCGAGCAGGAGGAGTGGACATATGCTCCCATTGACGAATATTATGTACAACAACATCTGGGCCCAGATGTTGTTGTAAGAGAGAGGGGCCTCTCTCGCTTGTGGTCTGGGTAGACCTGGATGAGCTAACTACCGGACTGACTGGTATCCTCCGCTCCATCCTCCGATCCATCGTTGCCGGGTTGCACAATCTGAGTTTATAGTGCTCGCAACACTCGATCTTCCTTGACTGCAACAGACGAACCCGGTGTCACAACCATTTCATGAATGACTGCTTCACCGGGCGAGCTAGCGAGCGACAAGGCCGTTGATCCTACTAAGTACCTCTTAGGAACTTGCCAAATTTCACTGAGCTTTTGCCACTAACTCTTCATTTGACTGCGACGACGGAGGCACTCTTCTTGAAGACATCACGGAAACATCACCCTGTTCTTCTTCCTCAGAAAAAGAGACTGAAAAACTAGAATGACCCTGTGGCGAGAGGACCAGCATCGACCTCTCACCACTAACAAAATACTGTGACACAAGTCTCCAATGTTTATCATCCCAATTGGCACACACTGAGCAAGAATTAGTGTGAGTACACTGACTACATGAAATACATTGAACATGAGAATCAGAGGAAGACTTCTTCGAATTACAATTTGAACAATATTCTTTCATTTTGAAAAAATATTAAACAGTCACCATATTTGCACTAACCCTTGAAAAACAAAGATACATAATAATAATATAATCCATTACAAACATTTCGAAAAATAATTAAAAAAAAAAATTTTTTCGGAAAAATTTCAAGATGAGCCCAAGTTCCCAATGGGAACGATGAGCCCAATTGGATCCCAAAAAAGCCTAATTGTGGACAAAAATTTTAAAACATATCTAAAAATGAATGTTACACTTATGGACAATATTAATGTACCTGGCTATGAGCAGAACTAAATAGAAGACAAGGAATCACTGTCAGAAGAAACCTTTGTCACTGTAAACAAAAGTGAATAAAAACCGGAAACAAGACTCCGGGCACCGAAAATATGGCCCGAAATCAGTAACCAATTTTAAACACTATCCGATGTAAAACAAAAACTTCCAGAGAAGAAACTGCAGTATATCGGATGGTAGATGCATGACCAAAACGCCTAACCACCCCTAGAGTGAGGACGTAACCATGGGGAAAAACAGAATAAACATTCTGTTCCCAAGCCAAAAACTCCCAAGAAATTTCAGTAAAAAAAATTACAAAAATTATGCCAAAAAAGCATGGGAGAATAGCAAGGGGGGTATCAAGGAAAGGGAGAGAGGAAACACTGAACAAACAGTGAAAATTTCATAGCAAGAATGAAAACATCAGGCCCATGCCCCAAAATTAGGGAACATGAAATAATTTTGCATAAACATTATAAGTTACAGCCCTGAACACATCCTTCCAATGTTCCTTCCTCTCATTCTCCTATTTCATCCTTAGATCCACCATTTTTTTCATGATTTTCAGTGAGATGTTACTAATCGATGGGCCAAACAAAGAATGAAGATTTTGCGCCAACTTTGGTACTTACTTGACACTGTACATGCGCAGTGGATCAAAGTATGGAGGACAGCATAGGACGTTTATTTTTTGGATTTTGATATTTTGATGCAAATTTTGGGGATGGGGGGGGGGGGGGCAAAATTTGTGTTTGGCCCCAGAATTTAATAGTTAGCACCAGCTAAGTCTGGTTCATTGGTACAGTATAAAAATATAAAAATTACCATGAAAATTATTTAGATATTGAAGAATTTTTTTTGTCGGTTATTAATGTTAGGTAAAGATTAAGAAAATTCTCACCCATGAAACTGGCCACATGGTGTTCCTAAAGCAATCAAACAGAATGTGTTCATGACAATGAAAAAGCCCAGCTCAACTTCCTTGGGTGACAAAGTTCCTTTCAGATCTCACATAAGGAAAAGTTGAAACATGAATGCCTATCTGAAGGTGAAAAATTTTTCTTCCTTTTTTTTCTCTTTTTTGTTAAGCATTTGATATGAGTGTGGAACCTCAGGAAGATACACATACGCAAATTTGACTGCTCTAAGAAAAACACACCTAGTTTTAGCAGTATATAGGTAGTTTTGTGTGCAACTGGTACATGCTTTGGTTATCATTTTAGCTGAGTATGTTTATTCACATAAGAATGTGTTTATTCATTCTCCATGTTACCAACCCAACATACAGGATATTAACTTTATTATTTTAATAATTATTTTTTAATATTTTTCAAAAAATGTCAACAAAACCATATCATGTGCCCCCTTCATTAGAATGAGCTTGACAAGCTCATTCCAATGAGGGGGTCACATATGATTTTGTTGAACTTGACTGAAAAGTTAAAAAATTTATAGTAATTTCTATATTTTTTATACTTACCAATGACCCAGACATAGCTGGTGCTAACTCTTAAAATATAGGGCCAAACACAAATTTTGCCCCCCAATCCCCAAAATTTGCATCTAAAACCAAAGAAAACATGTCCTGAGTGGCCCTCCACACTTCACCTCTACTGCGCATGCGCAGTGTCAAGAACGTTCCGAAATTGGCGCCATTAATCATTCTAATAACCAGTGCCTGGTAAGCACTATGTACTCAGCGGGGAGGCAAGAGTTCCCAACTCCTGGGAGGGCCATCCCCGTCTGGGTCATTGGTAAGTATAAAAAATATAGAAATTACTATAAATTTTTTAACATTTTTATACTGTACCAATGACCCAGACATAGCTGAATAGTAAAAAGGCTGGAGGGCCAAGGACATAGAGCAAGATGGAATACGCTCAATAATATAAAATAGAGTCATCCCCTCTAGGGAAAAAGAAGTAATAGGCCTTACATGTATCTTTCTTATTTATGATAAATTAGAAAGATACAACACCTTCCAAAATTGAGCATCATACATCCATGTACTCTATTAATATCCAATATAATCCTTATACTAATAATTTTTAAAGTAAGCCAATAATAAAGTAAGTCTAGAGAATAGAGACTCTTATACTCCTTAAAAGTGTCTGAGGATTGCATAATCATGTCCGTTGACACATGCAATATTCAAAAGCTATACTTTAAAAACTAAGACTTGAATGAATTTTTAAAACATAAACTTCTCACTAAACAACCATCCCAATAACAGCTCAGAATTACTAACTCCGGAGGAGGTATCCCCTTGTTTTCATAGTAAAACAGGTGACCCAAGGGAACACCCTCCCCCCCCCCCTTTTTCTTGCCCCGGGTCAAATAGCCCAGAGCGAAGAGGGCAGCAGAACGGAGTCACTGCCGAAACAGACAGCCTACCTAGCTATAGTAGCAACTGTAAGTGAATGACATTCTGAGCAGTAGATAACAGACCTAACAATAGAGGCCTCCAGAAATGGACTCGATATTTCTGAGATAAAAATTCATGAATGTGGATGGCTGAGCGCAATGAGCAGCCTTCAAAAATCTATAATAGTGACACTATTAATGTAAGCCCAAGATGTAGAAGAACTCTACTTCATGAGCCGAAATCTTAAGCACAACTGCTGAGTGAATGATATACCATAAGCAGTAGCGATAGTTAATAGAATCCATTATCAATAGAATGGAGCGTAACGTCCTTCTATTAGGCATCAAAGACAGAAGAAGCTTACGCCCGTAGTAATAAACAGATATCTGTTTATAAATACATAAACTCTAACCGGAGAGAGTAAAGGCCTATGCCCGTACGAAGACGGAAGGACCTTAATAACAATAGGTTCCGGATATTAGGAGCCTAACTCTTATGCAAAAATCCAACCTAAATAGTAAAGGAAGTAGTGATTCCGAAACTACGAAAGTGAAAATCATCCATCGATAGTGCATGAAACTCACTGACTCTTCAGTAAAAGAGAAGCCAACAGACTTATTGTCTAAAAGGTCAGAATTTGAAAACTACTGTTTCCAGAGGCTCAAATGATTACTTAGCTAAATAAGAACCGAAGTTAAATTCCATATAGGAATTTAATCTAAAGATTCTAAGTCTATTTATCAAAAAGTTACTAACTGACTTAGATAAAGAGACATAAGACTCAATTGTAAGCTATCCTAGAGTGCATAGGTATGAGGTAACATAAACCTATAACCTTAATAATAACAGGCTGCAGTAGATCTTGTCAAACAAGTATACTAAAAAGTTGCAAAGAGTAGTATGGAGAGATCAACAATATGAACATAATGATCCCTACACCAACGACGGAAGAGCCTCCACTTTAGCCGCATAGAATAGCGAAGAAGAGGATCTCCTATAGTAAGAAATCGCGTCCAAAGCTCGTCCAGTACAATGCTTACAATGCAATACGGACCACACAACGGAATACGTGAAGGTTGCGACCTTGCGGGTTGTGATAAAGATGACACGATTTACCCAGCGAAAAAAGATCCTCTCACTGAGAAAGATTTCACGTTAAGTCCCACAGTAGACAACAGAGTAAATTACCCATGGTCTCTGTGAAGATAGAGATGCTATCAACAGAAATGTATTGTGGTTGTTTATCTTAGCAATACCTGCTGAAACAACAGCGCCGGAGGATACGCGTATCCTATCATTCCATCCTATAGATCAATAGAGCGTTAACAACATTAGCTCAGAGATCCGGACAAGCCAACACATACGTCTGCAATTGATTAGCAAGCTGTGTCGTAAATAAATCATCATTGGGCACTCCCATAGATAGCAAATCTGATTGAATACTTGTTTGTTGAGAGTCCATTCTGACAGCAACAAGCGACCCCTAAGTGAACGGGAGTCCGGTAGAACAATCAGACGACCCGGAATATGATGGACCGAAACAGAACTTGGTGAACTAAAACCAACAGACGGATTCTTTCCATTAAATTGAATAACGGAAACGAATGAGTGCCTCCCTGGTTCCAGAGATACGCCACTACTGTCGAATTCACGGACAGGATTTGGGCATGCGTTTCTGAATAATGTTCATGCAATGACATAAAGCAAGCCTAAAAAACATTATTCCACGGAAGATAATTGGTTGCTAAGAGACTGCGGAACCCAAAGACCCTGGCACTTCGAATCCATTGGGATCAATATTTATCCCAATCTGTTTGACTGGCAACCGTCATAACTGCAACCCTCGGGTCCGGCAACTGCAGTGGCACTCTCTGAGTCAACCACCGAATGTTTGCCTCAGTCTGAATCTCTTGTAACACTAGATAGACAAGAGAACATGTAAATCGAGCAATTCATGGATTGCTGAAAAGTTGCCGTCGAAGAGAAGCTTCTCCGAGAACGAAGCGACTCTGAGAGAGTTCTTAACCTTACTATCCACGCGCATGGATGTAGCTAGGGCTGCGTCACATCTAACCAACTCCAATCAGCCACTGAAGGGCGGAGTTATACGTGAACAAACTACTGCCCTCAAAAGAAATCAGATTGAGAATAAAATCCCGTAAATCTTTTCTTGAAGACGTAATGATAACGCCTCAGTAAGGTGGATTACGTATGATAAAGCGTCTAAGTTAAGTCTACTAGACATCATTGTCGTTTCCAACATTGAGGTTGGAAAAGACATAGACGGCGAAAAAGAATATTTCCAGTCTTTAACCACACCGTCTAGACACATATGAACTCTCGGTATGCCCTGCTCTGCCAAAATAAACTATTCGTATAAATGATAAAACGGCAGAAATGAGCCACGCGGACAAGAAACTAAACTATCATGCTTGGTAGCAGGCTTGTATGCATATATAGCGTCGAAAAATAAAACACATGTTGTAATGAAATTATTGGACTGCGTCGGTAAGTCAGGGACAATGTCCCTGAACCGATCCAAAATTCCGAGTCCAATGACGCTATAAGTCTCTTATCCAACATCGCAGCAATGTAGTCCGAAATAACAATCACTGGAAGATAATGCCAGAAGATATAAATGGCAGCTTCCGATACTACGAAAGGGAAAATTCGAAATCTTTCGAATCCCTTTCGCCATCCTGTCGGACCCTATAAAGTGTTCGGTCGTCCGTACCTGATGCAACCGCGGACCGCACCGACCCAGCGCCGTCGGATAATTCCTGATTCGACCAAGAAATTGTCGATTGCTGGGATGCTGCGAAACAACTGTGCTAACTCGGATAGCACGTCCGTCACTGAGGCCTAAGGAGAAGCGGTCCTACAATGCATTGCCGCTGGAAGCTCCGTGATCGTTACCCCGTGCATACTACCAATATGCGAGCGAACGAAGTGTATAGGCCTCGTGTCCCTTGGCTACCGGATGGCGTGACCTATTCGCCATGGAATCACTGAATGACGAAACTGATCGGATACTCGAGGTCACATAGCCAATGTGCGGTCGTGTGCCCTGCTGTGAGGATGAGGAAGCATTATGGACAGTCTCTCGGACTGTCAATATAACGGAGCGTCCCGACCGACAGGCGTATGCTCCGAATGTAAAATATCTGAACCACAACATGCGGTCCCCTATGTTGTTGGACGAGAGAGGGACCTCTCTCGCTCACAGCCCGGACGGACCTGGACAAGCCAGGAACCGGACTAACAGGCTTCCTCCGATCTGTCCTCAATCTGCCGTCACTGGGTGAGTACTAAAGTAATTAAAGTGCTCGCATCACCCAAATCTTCTTCCTAGACCGCAACGGACGAACCCGGCAGCCGAACCATTCGATGAATGCACGCTACACCGGGTGAGCTAGCGAATGTCACTCCGTCGATCCTACAAGGGATCTCTTAGGCGATAGACATATTCCATGAGCACTTATTGCCGCTAGCTCTTCATTAACTATGACGACAGAGGCACACTTTTGAAAGACATCTCTGTAACTTTGCGAACAAGAAACCAGAAATGCTTGGTTAGCAAGCATATAATAATAATATATATAGCGTCGTTCAATAATTCGAAAGTTTGTGTGACATTATTGGACTATGTCGGAACTGAGGGACAATGTCCCTGAACCGAACCAAAAATTTCTAAGTCCACCGACGCTATCAGTTTCTTATCCGGCATCGCAGCATTCTGGTCCGACGAAAGAAGCTGTAGAAGACCAAGTCAGATGACATACACAACAGCATATGTTGTTCCGAAAGGGAAAGCTCGAAATCCTCCAAATCCCTTTCGGTATCCCGTCGGACCGGATGAAATTTTCGGACGTCCGTACCCGCTTCCGTGGAGCGTCCCGACCCAGCATCGTCGGATAAAAAATATGCGACAGATTCAGTTGATGCTGGGATGCTGCGATAAACTGTGCTATTTAGGAAAGCACGTCCATTCCCGAGGCCTGTGCAGTAGCGGTCTTACGATGCATTGCCGCCGGAAGCTCCGTGTACGTTGACTCCCGCACACTTCCCATGCGAACGTCCGGAGTCTTCAGGCCTCGTATCCCTGGCTACCGGATGGTGTGACCTGGTCGCCGATGATTCTCTGACTGGCGAAGCTGACTGGATATCGGAGGTCACGTAGCCAAGAGCGGTCGTGTGCGCTACTATGAGAATGAGGAAGCCTTATTGACAGTCTACTCCGGACTGACTATATGTCGGAGCGTCCCGAGCGACGGACGTATGCTCCGAATGCGAAACATTTTGTACCACAACACCTGGGGCCAGATGTTGTTGTACGAGAGAGGGGCCTCTCTCGCTCGCCGTCTGGATGGACCAGAGCGAGCTATGAACCAGACTAAAAGGCTTCCTCCGTTCTCCCTCTGATCCGCCGTCACTGGGTGTGCATTTAGTTGATTTATAGTGCTCGCATCACCCCAAAATTCCTTCTAGACCGCAACGGACGAACCCGGCTGCCGAACCATTCGGTGAATGGACGCTACATCGGGCGAGCTAGCGGACGTCAAAGGCCGTCGAACCTACTAGGGTCCTCTTAGGCAATTGGCGTATTTACATGAGCACTTTTCCGCTAGCCCTTCATTAATTGTGACGACGGAGGCACACTGTTTGAAGACATCACAGATACATCACCCTAATCTTGATCGTCTGAAATAGAAATTGATAAAGTAGAGTGACCCTGTGGGGAAAGGACCGGAGTGTCCAATTCCCCCTTGACATACCGTGACATACGCTTCCCATATTGTCATCGAAATCATACGATACAGAACAGGAGTTAATGCGAGTACACTGACCACATATAGAATGATTATAAAAGTCAGAGGAAGACTTCCTCTTATTACAATTGATCAATATCCTTTCAATGTGAAAAGAAAACAAGTCCTGGTACTCGCACTAACCCCTGGCAATCAAAATACATAATAATAATATGATCCATTAATATAGAAAAAATAATTGAAATCAAAATATTTTGAAAAAATATTTTTTCAGAACAGCCCAAGTTTCTGAAAAGTAACATTGAGCCCCAATGGATCCCAAGCCTAAGTGTGGACAAAAATTTTAAAAATATTTTAAACAATTTATTCAACACTTACGAACAATAACAATGTATCTAGTTATGATTAAAATAACATCAAGATATTATTTTCCAGAAATCCCCCCCTCACACAGAGGGCTGTTGTAAATGTAAACAATGAATGTAAACACTAAAATAAGACTCCAGGCACCCAGGCCCGGAATCAGTTACCAAAAATACACTATCTGATGCAAAACAGAGACTTCCAGGGAAGAAACTGCAGAACATCAGATGGAAGATGCAGAACACAACGCCTAACCACCCGTAGGTGAAGACGTAAACATGTGGAAAAGAACAGAATTCATTCTGTTATTCAGCTAAAACTCCCAAGAAAATTTAGTAATAATAATTACAAAAACTATGCCAAAAGCATGGGAGAATAGCAAGGGGGGACTTAAAGGACAGGGAGAGAGGAAAACACAAAAAAATCAGTGTAACTAAATAATCAGAATGACAACAAAATGGCTGCTGCCTCGAAAATAGGTAACTTAACATAATTTCATTAAAAAATTTTAAGTTACAGCCCTGATAATATTCTGTCACACATTTTTCCTCTCCTCCTTCTCTATCCTCCTTAGAATCACCATTTCACTAATATTTATGTGTCTGGCATCATTTAAACTGAGATTTACAAGCACAAAGATCAGTCAGATGTTAACTGATGAAGGGCCAAACTTAGAATGATTAATGGCGCCAATTTCGGAACGTCCTTGACACTGCGCATGCGCAGTAGAGGTGAAGTGTGGAGGGCCACTCAGGACATGTTTTCTTTGGTTTTAGATGCAAATTTTGGGGATTGGGGGGCAAAATTTGTGTTTGGCCCTATATTTTAAGAGTTAGCACCAGCTATGTCTGGGTCATTGGTACAGTATAAAAATATACTGGGTTTTTTAACTGCTTACTTTGTAAATTATGTGGGCAAATGCGACCCAATTCATTAGGTAAACATTTAAGGAAATATAAACAATCTTCTGATTTGCTCCACACTATTATCTACAAATGGAACTTTTTTTTATAATTTCTTAACCCTTAAAAGCCTAATTCTGACTTTGATCACTATTTACTGCAACAGAATAGGAGCTCAAACATAGACTTTGGGGAATGTTTCTAGTCAAATTCTCAAAACATCTCAGTAGTTCTTCTAGGCAAGTCTTGGCTGCCTATATGGACAGCCAACACTTGTCTAGAAACAACTGCAAAGCCTCCGAATGATGACTATCAAAGTGTAACAAAGATGTATAAAAATCTCCAGACCAAGCCACCAAATGATGACTATCGAAGTGTAACAAAGATGTGTAAAAATCTCCAGACCCTTGACAGATAATCTCTCTTGGCAACTGTAAAACAAAAACTACAACAACCAGTTACATATTCATATCATGTACTTACTCTTGCTGTCCAATCTCCAACACTGAGAAAATTTTTAGGAAATAATGGATTTCTCTGTAATGAATAGACTGGACCATAATGACCTGTATAACTGGCGACTATTTTTTCTGCAGGAGTTTTGGCTTTCCTATTGCATGACATGATAATACCTTGTTCTGTACCAACCATGAATTTTGTAGGCTGAAGAAAACCATATATTCTTAATGATTATAACGCATAACAAAAGTGCACCATTGTTTTAAGCATAGGTATATACAAAAACAGGAATGACACAATGAATAAAAAAATAATGGTCTTCAACTAATTATTTCAGAGACTAAGAAATATTTTACAGCTGTGCTGCATTTAGTGTCCCATTGACAGTCAGAAGATTGACTCTTATTATAAAAATGCTAAATTTTAAGTAATTTGTATATTTTTTATACTTACCAATGGCCTAGACTTAGCTGGTGCAAATTCAATATTATGAAGGGCCAAACACAAATTTTGAACCACCCAATCCCCAAAATTTGCATACGATACCAAAAATTAAAAGTCCTATCTGGCCCTCCATACTTTTACCATCTGCACATGCGCAGCAGTCAGGAAGAGACCGGAATTGATGCCAACATCATTCTTTGTAGATGAGCGTACTAAATAATAACTCAGCGGGGAGGTATGAGAGCCTACTGAAGGGAGGGCTATCCCCATCGGGGCCATTGGCAAGTATAAAAAATATACAAATTACTTTAAATTTATCATATTTTTATACTAATAACCAATGGCCCAGACTTAGCAGAATCATAAAAAGGCGGAGGGCCTAGGACTTAAGAATTAGCAGACCAAATATAGCTCCTAAGTCTGCATTCTAAGGTGAAAAGGAGATTAAATTTAAAAGGAATTACATGTATGTCTTTCTATAGAATAATAGAGAAGATATATCATAAATAAGGAGCCATATCCAAGTAATTCCGTAATCTTAGCATGAATGATTATGCTAATTGGGTGTAAAGAGCCCCTAATTTTAAGGCTAGTCCGGACTAAGCCCCTTAAATTTGGATGGTGTATTCGAGAGTAAGAGACTAATCCCCACAAACACACACCATATATAAATAATAAACAAGCTGTATCTAAGATCAGGAATAATCTACAGACAAAACAGCTTCACTCATAGTCAAACAGTTATCAGGCTGGAAAAGATGAAGAAAAATCACCACCCCCTTTTTTTTGAAGGAATATTCTTTAAAACAAATGGAAAGTATCTCAAGAGCAAACACGCTTCCAAGGCAACCAACAGACGACCCTGTTTGGGTGTACAATTAATTCCAATAATAAAACTCCAATTGAACCATGCGAATATACGAGAATGTGTACCGTATCTTGTAGAAACCTGGATTTAGAACATGGAACAAGCTATGATTAACAGACTCGTCACGGTCTGTCCCCGAAATAATTCATTGTTTCCTAGGTCCGTAACAACCAATGACTGTTCAGAGAAAGAATATACTACTCCAAATAATGATGCCAAAAATTGAGAATGTATGCATAGACGGCTTATTGGAAGTTCCATAACTGATCCAAATAGCCCCCAAATTCTCATGAGCTCTATAAGCAGAGCAAGAAATTATATAATCTGTTCAATAATGCATCTGCCTATTTAATAAATACACATCTCATACACATGAGCAATCTAATCCCGCATGTACTCATCTGAATACAGCCTGTATCCATCGTATGACCGAGTGATACAAGTGTAACCAGAAAACTGAATGAATAATACAATGTTATTATGCAGTTAACTGAGTAATAAACTCATACGTCGTAAGAAAAGGCAAGACCGCTCTGAGTGAAACATTTCAGAGTGGACTAATTGCCACATTGGAAAATGTCACCCAGATAACCGACATGTCAACCACACAGGTACACAAAGACTAGTAATTTTATTGATAAGGAATCATATGCTCGTATATGGCTATAAACGAACAACCACAGGAAACAAACCAACTAAATAGTGGATGTGCCCATGAGGATGCTGTTAGAACACGATCCAGCAGCCAATCGAGGAGCCATGAAAGGCATGTATATACTTGAATGCATTCGAGGCTTACAGGAAGAAAACTATGTCCTGCCCTGTAATCGCCTCTTAACACATTGGCAGAGGGGAGGGGAGAGGGGGGAGGGAGGGGGGTCAACAAATAATTCCTATCGAACCCCCCTCACCGACATTACTTTAACCGCTCTTGTGTTAGTTATCAAATAGTATAGGAACCGCTCCATAATGCCACTAAGGACGGAGAGGGATGTGATGAACAAATAATACACAATACTGACGCAATACTGACATAATATCCAGTGGAGGTGGAAATATAATCCACAGTAATAAATTAGATAGAAATGAAAAGGGAGACAAAAACAATGTTCCGTCACCCGATCATAAAAATCTAGATGAACTCCTTACATTCGATTTGATATCAGGAAATATGTTCCTGAGAAGGAGTTATTTATCTATTTATTGGTGTTTAAGGTCACATACTTATGCACAATGGCTAATCGTGACCGTGACAGTTTTACGGGTGGAGGATGCCGGAGTACCCGGAGAGAACCACCGAGCAACGACGAGCAGCTGTCAGCTCTCCAACATCGTAACTCTGAACTCTGCACCGCAGCACAGGCGCACCATCGACGTGCAGTATGCCTCAGTACACAGCGTCATCGTGCCCCCATGTAGGCAATCGGGGTGAAGTGTCTTGCCCAAGGACACAATGCGGTTGCCGCAGGTGGGATTCGAACCAAGGACCTCTCGGCTTGCAGCCTGCACCTCTACCAACTGAGCCACCGCGCCCCCTGAGAAGGAGTTAAGTATAGGCGTTTGAAGAAATGCTCATTAATCACACTAGGTAAATATGGCATCATCAATAGAGCTTATCAATATGTATTGCTCTAACAGGACAGAGTAAAGGCCTATGCCTGTCTGATGACGGAAGAGCCCTAACAACAATAGGTTCAGGATACTTATTAGGAGCCTGATTCTTAGCCAAAAATCCAACATTAGTAGTAAAAGTAACAGTATTACCAACACTACGATAGTGAGAATCATCTACTGATAAAGCATGAAGCTTACTAACTCTTCTAGCAGAAGAGAAGGCTAAGAGAAAAGCTGTCTTATATGTTAAGAATTTGAAGTCCACTGTATAAAGAGGCTCAAAAGGTGCTTCTTTTAGCTTAAGAAGAACCCATGCTAAATTCCATTTCGGAATTAATCTAAGAGTTCTAGGTCTATTTATAGAAAAGTTTCTAACTAATTTAGATAAAGAGACATTAAAACCAATCATTAATGTATCATGGTGAGTGTAGGTATCAGATAACACAGACCTATAACCCTTGATAGTAACAGGCTGCAGTTTGATCTCGTCAAACAAATAGACCAGAGAATCAGCAATGTCAGGAATGGAGGGATCATATAAATCCACAGAGTGATCCTTACACCACTTGCGAAAGACCTTCCACTTAGCAGCATAATTTAGCGAAGAGGAGGTCCTCCTGCAGTTAGAAATTGTGTCCACTGCTCGTCCTGTAAAACGCTTACTGTGCAAGAAGGACCGCACAACGGAAATACGTGAAGGTTGAGACCTTGCGGATTGTGGTGAAGCATGCGCAATTTCCCCTGCGACAGAAGATCCTCCCGTGGAGGAAGCTTCCAGCTTCCACGGCATGTCCCACAACAGACACCTGAGTAGATTTATCCACGGTCTCTGTGGTGACAGAGATGCTACCAACAGAATCTTGCAGTGGGATTGCTTTATCTTGAGCAATATCTGCTGAATAAGCGGCGCTGGAGGATACGCATATCCTATTATCCCATCCCACGGGATCGACAGAGTGTCTACTGCAAACGCTCGAGGATCCGGACATGGAGACACGTAAGCCTGCAACTGATTGTTGAGGAGCGGTGCAAACAAATCTATCATTGGTCGCTCCCATTGGTAGCAAATCTGATTGAAAACCTGTTTGTTGAGAGTCCATTCCGACGGCAACAGGCGACCCTTCCTATCGGGCTCAGCAGCATCCTGGTCCGCTGGAACAACATCAGGAAGAAAATGCCGGATTAACTCGATGGCGATTTTGTGTTGTTCCGAAAGGGAGAACTCCAATTCATCCATATCCCTTTCGCCATCCTGACGGACCTCCTGGATATCTCGGTCGTCCGCTCCCGATCCAGCTGCGGAACGCACCGACCCAGCATCATCAGATTCTTCCTGCTCTGATAGGGCTTCTGCCGGATGCTGGGATGCTGCTATGATTTGTGCTATCTGCGATAGCACGTCTGTTAACGAGGCCTGCGGAGCTGCGGTCTTACGTGATTTAGCTGCAGGAAGCTCCGTGGACGTTGTCTCTTGCATACTTCTCTAATGCAAACGTCCAATTGAAGGTGGCCTCGAATCCTTGGCTATCGGATGGCGTGACCTGGCTGTTGAGGAATCTCTGGAAGGCGATGCCGACTGGATATCGGCGGTCATGTAGCCAAGGTGCGGTCGAGTGAGGAGGAAGAAGCCCTTGATACAGTCTCTCCAAACTGTTTATATACCGGAGCGTCCCGAGGTGTGGACGTAAGCTCCGACTGAGGAACGTTTTGTACAACAACATCCAGACCGCAATGTTGTTGTATGAGAGAGAGACCTCTCTCGCTCACAGCCCGTGCGGAGCTGGAAAAGCTAGGGACCGAACCCAAAGGCTTCTTCCATCCTAAACCAAGTTCCGTCGTCACTGGGTGTGCCTGTGAAATGCTTATAGTGCTCGCAACACTTTTATTTCCTTCCTGGACCACAACGGACGAACCCGGGTGCTGTACCATTCAGTAAATGGACGCGACACCGGGCGAGCTAGCAGACATAGACGCCAATGCCGCTGGCCCTACTAGGGGCCTCTTAGGCAATTGCCATATATCCATGAGCATTTTTGCCGCTAACTCTTCTCTGGATTATTACGATGGACGTGCACTGGAAGACGACATTACGGAAACAACACCCAATTCTTGTTCCTCTGAAAAAGAGAGTGAAAAACTTGAGTGACCCTGCGGAGAGAGGACCGGCATGTCCCACTCCCCGCTAACAACATACCGTGACACACGTGTCCAACATTTGTCATCCCAATTGCTACATACAGAACAAGGCTTAGTGCGGGTACATTGACTACAATTAATGCAGAAATCATGAGAATCAGAGGAAGACTTCCTTCCATTACAAATTGAACAATAATCTTTCATTGTAAAAATAATCAATCATAGTACTCGCAATAAACCTTGTAAACAAAGATACATAAGATAAAAATCCATTATAATAATATGAAAAAACAATTCAAAAAGAAAAAAAAAATTTTTGAAAAATTTTTTTCAGAAGAGCCCAAGTTCCCAAAGGGAACCCAGAGCCCAAATGGATCCCAAAAAAGCCTAAGTGTGGACAAAAATTTTAAATCATTCTGAAAAAATTAATGTAACACTTACGGACAATATCAATGTATCTTTCTATGAATAATCAAGGCAGAAGACAAGGAATCACTTATCGGAAGTAACCGTTGTCAATATAAACAAAAAGTGTAAACAAACCAGAAAACCTACTCCAGGCACTGGTAAACATGGCCCACGGCCCAGTAATCAGTTTATTTAATTTAAACACTATCTGATGCTAAACAGAGCCTTCCCCAGAAGAGACTGCAGGGCATCAGATGGTAGATGCAGACCAAAAATCCTAAACACCCCTAGGGTGAGGACGTAAACAAAATAATTCTGTTTCAAAGCCAAAACTCCCAAGAAATTTTAGTAATAAAGATTACAAAAATAAGCCAAAAGCATGGGTGAATAGCTAGGGGGGAATGAAGGAAAGGGAGAGAGGAAACACTGATCAAACAATGGAACATTCATAGCAAGAATGACAACAACAGTATCATGCCTCGAAAATAGGCAACATGAAATAATTTCGTAAAATAATTTCAAGTTACAGCCCTGAACATCAGAAACCACTGTTTTTTCCTCTCCTCATCCTACATCCACTTCATATCCACCATTTCTCTCATAATTATGTGTCTGGCATCATTAAAACTGAGATTTACAGCACAAATATCAGTGAGGTGACACTGTTTACAGGGCCAAACAAAGAATGACTTTTTGGCGACAATTTCGAGACCTCCTTGACACTGCGCATGCGCAATACAGTAAAAGTATGGAGGACCTACCAGGACATCAAATTTTCGGTTTTTGATGCAAATTTTGGGGTTGGGGGGGGGGGGGCAAAATTTGTGTTTGGCCCTGAATTTATTAGAGTTTGCACCAGCTAAGTTTGGGTCATTGGTACAGTATAAAAATATTGATTTTCAGTGAATTTTGCAAACATCTGTACTCATTTCCTCTAATTGTAAGATTGTTGTAGCAATTATTTTGGTATGGATAGATGCAACAATGATTGTAGACAAAAGTTACTGTTTACTTTTTAATCCCAAGATTTTACCCCCAAGCAAAATCAGGGCGTGAATAAGAGAACCGTGAGAAAATGCCAAAATTAGCCAAATTTGGATGCTTTTTGTCTATCATTTTGGAAATGGTTAATTTCAAACACTTTGCTTTGCTATATGCAGTCTGCATTTTCACAATGGAAAGTTGGGAAAGCCCGTAATTTGTCCAACAAATTACAATTCTCTAGTTACCATTATATTTGGTACAAGTTTTGGAAACAATAATAATATTCAGTACATGTACCAGTTCAGGAAACAAGTGTGAGAGCACAGGAAACTGCGACCACTACAAGTGGTTGAATGTAAATTAAATTTTATCACCAAGGAACAAACAAACTAAACTAAGGCAAAAAATTGCAAAGCAAATCCCCCATGCTCCTGGTTAATTATAACATAAGTAGAAGAGCAATAAACTAAACATTACTGAAATTGTATAGTTACTGTACAAGTTATCAACTGACCATTAAAATTTCTAATAATATGAAAGATGATGACAAAGGATTTATGGTCACTTTCAGCATCTATGGCTAGTTAACACTACACAGGAATAAAGTCTGTAATTACTAATAACACTGTCATCCATGGCAGATGATTCACATTGTTCACAGCTTTAGGTACATACTGAATCAAGATATACCTGATGCAAGAACATGCTCAGCTGCCAGTTGGAGTTACTTGTCTTGATTTTCTTGAAACATAAATATGATTTTAAAAACCTTCACAACTGATGAAGTTTTGGGAAAATGATTTGCCAAAAATTTGTCAAATGGGGACTTACTGCAAGTAGCAAGCAATAAAACAGGAGGGGATTTTGATACATAAGGATGTTGCATACTGAATTTCAAACTATTATGATAGGTGGATCTGAATGAGATTTTTGAAGAAGTTTCCTCATATTATACATAAAAAGTAGCCTATGAAAATTTATTGAAATGTCATGTTAGCTTTTCAAGTATTCACATAAACATTAAGAATTCAAGTAAAACAAAACCATCAAAGGTCACTAACTCTGCAAATTTTCAAGAAGCCATAGTAATATTTTAATTTGTCTGAGATATTATTAATACAAACATGACATCACAATATATTGAAGTCTGATGCTCTCTGTTCAAGTTTTTACACAATGAAATTTATGAGCAAAATTTAACAAATGAAAGATGGTAACTCAATTTTTGAGAAATGACAGTGGTGTTCGAACTTGTCCAAGGCAATGTTAATTTAAAGGAGTGTATCAAAATTTATTGAAATCTTAAATATACTGTTCAAGTAACTTCATAAACAATCACACTTCTGAGGAAAATTCAACAAATGACGACAATAACTTACTTTTCATCAAACAACGGTGGTTAAAATGAAGACACTGTTAACACAAAATAGCACACCAAAAATAACTGAACTCTGATAATTATTGGTCAAGTTATTGCACAAACAAGCTTCTTGGTGGACAGAAAGACAGGACAAATGGAATGGGACGAATGGATAAATAGATGAGTGGAGCTCTTTACTACATCTCTTCTCTGTGGGGGTAATAATAACTAAGCTATTAACAATAGTACTCTGTGAGTGTTGTTATTTCAGTCAAAGCTAAAAATGAATCAGAATGACACTGTTTCACTGTTGTCTTATGGTTCGACTGCATTATCATGAATAGACATTTGACCACAAATTAACACTTCCACCTCTTCCTGCAGAAATTTAGGTTGCAGCTGAAAATTATTTCTGGCTTATACTTACCATTGTGGGTTCATATTCTAGAGCCATTGCCCCAAGGGCTTTTGTGACATCTTGTTTCTTTGTTGGATCTAGGTATAATTTTTCAGTTGGTTCTCCTAACTTTCTAATATCCCACCATAATACTTGACCATCTGTGGAAGCTGAAAAGCACTCTGTTCCTGTTTTTGATTGGATCCATACTGATTTGTAGGCTGGGTCCCTATGACTGTGTTCAATTGGTGACATTTCAACTGGTTGTGATCCTTTTCTTGTATCCCAATAGGCTGTTAGAACAAAACGAACAGCTTATTATATGAAGATAGAAATTGGTATGCAAAGTAATTGTTTTCCTTTCACTGCAACCATCTATTCTAAGAAAATCCCAATAATACAAACAATACATGTGAAGGGAAACATTGTTGCCCAAGTCTACTTTCTTCCAGATTATCTCTGGTCTTGGAACAAGTACTTCAACATTATCTTGGCAATGGTCTCTAGTGAAGTCTTGGCTACCTCTAGAGGCAGCCAAGACATGGTAAGAAATTACAGCAAAGCCACTAGACTCACTCACGCCATGTGTAGTGAAAACACTCAAATATTTCCCAGATCTTAGAGTTAAACGTTATGTGGTATGTTTTTATTTACTGTGCAAACATGTCTTTTAGAATGCCTTAGTTTATCATTGCTTCTCTAGGTGGGCATTTGCCACTCTCCTTATTTTCAAATCGAGTGAGCCAAAGAGGATGTTGGCAATCACTGGCATCAAAACAACAGATCTTTGAATGTCCACTTTACACACTCTGCCAACTATTTGATTTTCATTTCACTTGTTTACACAGAATGAACACCCACCCCACCACACACACACACTTTAGGGGTCTGTTAAATATACTGTTAACTATAAAAACATGGTGAACTGTCCTATTACAGAGACAAATTGTTTTGATATATTCCGAAAACATTCAGTACCTTCCCTTATTAACCCTTTACTTACCTTTATGGCCATGCTATTCATAAAAAATTCCCATTCAAATTCTATTCTTTTTCAATTTTTTCTTCAAAACACAGTTTATGACCACTCACTGAAATGAGTATGTCAGGCACATTCGAATGAGGGGGTCATAGGCTATGTTTTTGAGGCAACAGACGAATTTGTTTTAGTTTGTCAAGAATTTTGTTTGTATTTTTATTTTGTCTTCTAGTTATGGTTAAATATAGTTTAGGAAACGTCTTGCCTTTCCAACATGTATGTGCTTTATCAAAGAACTTTGTATACAGCTGCAACAACGATCATCATTAATTTTTTCTGCACTATAAAGCAAACTGAAACTTCATTAAATTTAGTCACACAACTCTAGATTTGATATGATTTTAGTATGGTTCATGCAGCAGAACAATCTACCAAGAGAATTGAAAGCCTTTTTTGCAGCAAGTCAAACAACAAATGTTTTGCTGTCCAATCTGAATACCAGCATTTGCTTATTGCTTATTTTACATGGGGTACCATTTACTCTTCTGTCACAAAAACAGCTCGCATTAATTTTCTTATAGATATCATTATAGATTACTGTACCATTGTTTTTAGCAAATCAAAAATTGTGTTGATATTAAATAACTGTAACCAACAAAATACAATGAGAAATTCTTACCGATCTGACCATTGTAACATCCTCCAAGTAGTACATGTGAATCTTTAGGGTTATATTCTAAACATACAAGTGGAGATACTGGTTTCAATGTCATTTCAGGTTTGTTGGGATTTTCTGAAAAAAGAAAAAGACTTGAATAATGCACTGTGGGAAAAAACTGTTTGTTTCTGTTTTTGTATTAGTGTTTAATAACCCTTTAACTGGTAGAGTGCTGAAAGCCCATATTTGGGCTCTATTATTAATGCAGGAATCATAACTAACAGTCTCCATTTTTTGTGGATGTATTTAAATGATATTATTTAGTTGTTATAGATTTGCCTTGTTGCAATTTATGGGAGGTACCAATTGGCACTCTCCCATAATTTGTATCAACAAATACATGTGGATAAATTTTGATGACCCAAAATAATTTAGCACTCTACTAGTTAAACAGCCTCTGGTTCATGGATCAGATGGTTTTATGGATGATGGTTAGTCACCCAGAGAAAGCCATCGATAAGTGGTAAGCAATAAATAGTTTTAAGACTTCTCAACATATCAACCAGGAATGATCACATGAGATTATGGGTATAATTCTCTGGACTGTCTGTAAACTAGTATATCATGTGCAATATGGACCTAGAATAGTATTCTCAAGGAAAAGGTTCATTGCATCTCTGTATAAGCCAGAATGATGTTGTTGATTTATGAAGTGTCAAGCAGTCGAAAACATGATCTAACATACAACTGATTTAGATACTATTTTCTTTTTTGTTTTTAATATATCCATTACAATCTTCTGACCAACTCTTGGTCAGAAACTAAGAGCAAAATAGTGGCAGAAAAAAAATTCTTTTTTTAAATAAACAAATGGAATAAAGTATTCGATGCAATTCCCCAAGCGGGTGACTGTTGATTCTGAAACATTTTTATTTAGAGTGATCCATCCACCACATTTCCCCCATGGATCATCATCTGATATTGATACCTTATTACCATCAGCCAACTCAAATGAACATACATTTTAGCTTATTGCTCACATTCAGAACCGTAATGTGACTAATTATTCCTCTCATATCCCCACAAATGTCAGATACCCGGTAAATTCTTCAGTTCTTGAGGAACACGTTTGTGGCATTTTAAATGTTTTCAATGAAACACAAGTTCCACACTTTTCTGTCTCCCTTCATTTATTTGTCTTGTAGGCCACATGATGAACAATTTTTTTTATTCAATTATTTTATTTATTCATTCATTCATTCTAAGTTGTTGGATTTTATGTACAAGAAAACTTTATTCATCTCACATGTGTCATTTCGCCGAGAATACTAGACAAACTTCCTTGTGAGGTGAATTACTCAATGATTTAGAATATTCCAGAATGAAAAATTGCAACAAAAATGGCCAGATTATTAATCCGAGCTTTCCCAGACTAACACTAGTACAGTGGAACCCTGTTAATTGGATAGCCACTTTGCCAATGAGACTTATTCAATTAACAGGAGTATTCAATTAACAGGGATTATGTCACTTTCCTGCATTCTAGAGATAAACTTAGCATTTATCTGAGTATATCTTGTTTGACAGAGCTCCATCAAACAAGATATAATAGATTAAATGCAAGTATTGGATGTACTGGGGCCAAATAGGTCTATAAACAAAGGAAAACTGGGGAGAGTCAGAGTAATTTCTCAACAGGTTACAAGCTTTTTTTATTCAATTTACAGGAGTTTACTAGTTTACTCTATAACCTACATTCAATTAACAGGTCAAATTTGTAAGGGAGGTATGGTAAATGGTTTTTGTGTTGCAGATTATATTCAATTAACAGAGTTATTCAGTTAAGAGATATCCAATTAAGTGGGCTCCACTGTATTCTTGTTTGTTTTATTAGGGTTTAAGGACATTTTCAAAGGCAGAGTCACATCATGTCAGACAGTTTTATGGGTAGAAAGAACCACCAAGTAGTGTCAAACTCCCCAACATACTAACACTGCACAAGCAAGTGCACCATCGACATGCAGTTTGCCTTAGTACACAGTCACCGTGCGCCCACATGGGTGATTGGGATCAAGTGTCTTGCCCTAGTACACAATGTAGTTACTTTGTCAGGATTGAACAGTCGACCTTTCGGTTTGGAGTTCAATGCCCTATCCACTGAACCACTGTGCTCAAAGACTAGTATTCTGGTATGGCCCATGGAAACATTTACGAAGATATAATGATTGAAGATATATGTCTTATTGACTTGAATAAACTTTAGTACACTGAGCAATACACTCCAACAAGACCATATGGAATGAAGTTTAAGCCATTGTGAGAGCTCAAATACTTGAATGGCATTCTGGCCAAGTTATATATGACAAATATCAGAGTTTCCACAATGGAGGCAGGCAGTGCCCTCAACAGCCAAATTTTCCTTCACCAAGATGTTTCTAACATGAACAATGATATAACATGACCATTTCAGGGTTACTCCGAGTCTCCATCCACTTGCATGCAATACTGATAGTACATCAAATGACACAGGTTAAACCAATACCATGCAAATAATTATCACATCCAATCAGCTCAAAGCTTGAGCAGCCTGTGATAGCATTTAACAATCACCATCTTGCTTACAATGCTCCTCTGTTGAAGTTTGCTATGTTGAAAAATGATAAATTTAAAGTAATTTGAATATTTTTTATACTTACCAAAGGCCCAGACTTATCTGGTGCAAACTCAATAATATCAAGGGCCAAACACAAATTTTGAACCACCCCAGTCCCCCAAATTTGCATACAATACCGAAAATTAAAAGTCCTATCTGGCCCTCCATACTTTTTGTATTTGCGCATGTGAAGTACTCAGGAAGAGACCTGAATTGGCGCCAACATCATTCTTAGTAGACGAGCCAACTAAAGTGATAACTCAGCGGGGAGGTATGAGTGCCAACTCATGGGAGGGCCATCCCCGTATGGGCCATTGGTAAGTATAAAAAATATACAAATTACTTTAAATTTATCATATTTTTATACTACAACCAATGGCCCAGACTTAGCTGAATCGTAAAAAAGGTGGAGGGCCTAGGACTTAAGAATTAGCAGACCAAATATAGCTCCTAAACCTGCATTCCAATGTGAAAAGGAGATTAAATTTTTAAAGGAATTACATGTATGTCTCTCTATACAATAATAGAGAGGACATATCATCAATAAGGAACCATATCCAAGTAATTCCGTATTCTTAGCACGAATGATATGCTAACTGGGTGTAAGGAGCCCCCAATTTTAAGGCTAGCCCGGACTAAGCCACTTAAATCAGGATGGTGTATTCGAGAGCGAGAGACTAACCCCCACAAACACACGCCATATATATATAATAACAAGCTGTATCTAAGATCAGTAATAGTTTATAGACAAAAACAGCTAGCTTCACTCATAGTTACACACTTATTATCAAGCCAGTAGAGATGAAGAAACAGTGGATGTACCCATGAGGTCACCATTAAAACACAACCCAGCCGCCAATCGAGGAACCATGAAAGGCATGCATATACTTGAATGCATACAAGGCATACCGGAAGAAAACTACATCCTGCCCTGTAATCACCTCTTAACGTATTGCGTGGGGGTGGGGGATTGGGGGTTGGTGGGGGTCGAAGAATAATTCCTATCAACCCCCTCGAGAGCGAGAGACTAACCCCCACAAACACACGCCATATATATATAATAACAAGCTGTATCTAAGATCAGTAATAGTCTATAGACAAAAACAGCTAGCTTCACTCATAGTTACACACTTATTATCAAGCCAGTAGAGATGAAGAAACAGTGGATGTACCCATGAGGTCGCCATTAAAACACAACCCAGCCGCCAATCGAGGAACCATGAAAGGCATGCATATACTTGAATGCATACGAGGCATACCAGAAGAAAACTACATACTGCCCTGTAATCACCTCTTAACGTATTGCGTGGGGGTGGGGGATTGGGGGTTGGTGGGGGTCGAAGAATAATTCCTATCAACCCCCCCCCCCCCCCCCGCCCCTCCACCCCCCCAAGTAAGGCCGGCACAGTAGAATTAAGGCTATACTGCTATTCTTAATAAGAGTAATACAGCTAAAAGCTTATAGTCAAAGCAATCATAATAACAGTAACCTGGCGCAACTCGTAATGCTTTTGTGTTAGGTATTAAATTGTATAGGAACCGCAGGGCTCCCTCACATCTGACTGACCCCATAATGTCACTAAGGACGGAGGGGGACGTAATGACCAAATAAAACACCATATAGACATAATTTCCAATCCCTAGAGTGTAAATATAATCCACAACAACATATTGGATAGAAATAAAGAAGGAGATGAAAACAATGTTCCGACACCCGATCATAAAAACCTAGATGAACTCCTTACGTTTGATCTGATATTAGGAAAAATATTCCTGAGAAGGAGTTTAGTATAGGCGTTTGAATAAATGCTCATTAATCACACTAGGTTAATATGGCATCATCAATAAGGCTTATCGCCTCATAACTAACACCAAACCATACTGGTAGGAAGAAGAGAATAACCTCCTCTAACATAATGGTATCATGCCCGATAGAACAATGAACTCAGCCTAGCTGAAGCAGCTAAAGGTCTTCCTATTCGTGAAGACAATTTTATAAAAGGCTGATAATTGCGGCCTTAGAAGCTCACTGATGAGACTTAAAATGCCTGTTGTAGCTTTGAAGTCTTCATCTCCGTGAAGACAGATATTTTGGTGTAAGTTGCGAACTTGAAAGGTCACTGAACGGAGACTTACAACTATCATCGCGCAAGGTAGGGAATGAAGAGCTGCTATTTTTAACAGCTGTAATTCCCAAAGAGACAGTAGTCTCAAGAGTTAAATTAGTTCAGTTATGTTATTGCATAATTACTGAAAAACACTGCTCATGATTCCAGCTAGGCTACTATGGTGTAAACAATAAGACTCATGTCTGTGACACCTAGGAAAACAAACCAAAAAAGAACTCTTTCCTTTAGCGGTTTTATTCCCAAAAGACAGCGGTCTGAGCCTAGCTAATGTAGCTTAGAAGTCTTCATCTCCGTGAAGACAGATATCTCAGCGTAACTTGCGACCTTGAAAGCTCACTGAACGGAGACTTCCAACTATCATCGTGCAATGTAGGGAATGACAAGCCGCTATTCTGACCTCTGTAATTCCCAAAGAGACAGTAGTCTCAAGATAGCTATGCAGTTATGAGTCTTCATCTGCGTGAAGACATATCTGTGTCACCTGCGGCCTCTGAAAGCTCACTAAATGGAGACTTACAACACTATAAGAAAAGATTGCTGTAACAGTACATAAGGCTACTATGGCGTCCACAATAGCATTAAATGTCTGGTTGCCAAGGAATACAACACAGAGAAGGAAAAGACGTACTTATTCCCTCTAACAGCTCCAAACAAGACATTTGTCTCAGCCTATCTATGCACTATCGAACCTCTATTCGTAAGGAATAGGGCACTGCATTTCTTATACTATTGCTAAGGCAAGGAAGGTGTCGTTAGTTGGGACAAAAGCCCTCGACACCTGAGCCAAAAGATCCAGAGAGGAAAGATCTTTGTCTTTCCATCACCCGGTATGATAAGCTGTTTTTTGCCTAGCTTTATATTCAGATGGAGCAAGATTCGAAGAAATTAGACTGAACGGATGACTAGACCAACGCAGCACTGCCCTACAGCTCACCATCTGAGCCTGTTAACAGTAGTACCAGCGACTACTGGGATGCTGCGATATGCAGAGCTATCTGCGGCAGTCGCTCCATGAACGAGGCTAGCAGAGCAACGGTAATCCACTTGTCACCATAAGCTGCTCACAGGATGGAGATCTGGCCCCAGATCCTCGACGACTAGCTATCAACCTGAACATACGAAGTCAGATAGCTACACTGCAGTCAACATGCTTCATCAATGAAGCAGGGAAGAAGCCACAGCTGCAACCATATTCGGCTGCAGTGTGGAAGGAGCGTCCCAACCCGTAAGCGTGAATGGGCATCCCAACTCGCTAAAGTTTCTTGAATCAAAAACAGTTGACCCAGACGGCTGAAGGAAAAGGAGAGGGTTCTCCAGCTCTAGGTCTACTCCATACCTCGTCGAGCGTTCCATTAGAAACTTGTAGGCAACTACCCCTTGGCGCGCATATTCATGGAAGAAGAGGAAGCCGTAACAACAGCTGACCCCGGCTGAAGTGCGGAAGAAGTATCCAAACTCGTCATTTTTGGATGGATGCTCCTACTCATTGAAGTTTCTTACAACACAAAACAGTTGTCCCCGACTGTTAACGGGAAGGAAAACGCTCTGCACTCGCGATCTGTCCCCAGATTTTGCCGAGTATCCCACTTAAATACTTCTAGGCTTATCCCCTTTCATGCGCATCCATGCAAGAAGAAGCCATAACTGCTGCTAGCCCCGGCTGCAGTGTGGAAGAAACATTCCGATGCGAGTTCCGACTCATTATAGTTTCTTATAAAGGACACAGTTGACCCCAACTGTTAACGGGACAGAGAGGGTTCTCCAATTGGTGATTTGACCCCAGATCTAGCTGAGCATCCTATAGAGAAACTTCTGGCTTCTTCTACAAGCACAGATGACCGGACCGACCCAGCACTGTCCGACGGCTCACTACTGTAGTCTGCTGACGGGTGCCCCTTGCTGGGTTTTTTAAGCTGCGATAAGCTGTGCAAATTGCAACAGCAAGTCTGTTACAGAGGCTTGTGGAGCAGTGGCTTATATTCTCCACCACATGTTGCTCCTGGGACGAAGATCTAACCGCCGATCTCTTTGTCAAATGTCCCGATGAATCAAGCCTTAAATCACTAGCTACTGGCTGGACAAATTTCAAGGGCAAAGACAGGAGCATTTTCGCTTGGCTGCATGAACATCTGAAGTCGGGTAGCTAGTGTGCGGTCACATGTGCTTCACCGAAGCGGAGGAAGAAGCCATAACTGCAGCCGGGGATGGCTGCCGTGTAGAAGGAGAGTCCCAAGCAGCCAGGGAGGATGTTAGCTCCGACTGAGTGCAAGTTTTGGCTCCGACTGTTAATGGATAAGAGAAGGCTCTTCCACTTGTCGAGCTTCCCAAAGAGAAACTTGCAGACTTCTTCCCCTTATTTTGCCATCGTCGCTGGATGAACTTTTGATTATAAGGTGCTCTCTCTACCCAAATCTACACACTCCAAGACCACATCGGACATACCCGATACTACGGTATCCACTATTGGGTAACCGCCTGACCGGTTGAGGTAGCTGCTAGAATAAGAGGCTTTATTCCCTTTATATTCAAAAGCACCTTAGCAGCTAGCTCTATTTGCTCCTCAGAGTGTGACGATGACAGCACATTCTGTCATTCAATACCATCACAATGTTCTTGTTCCTCTGGAAAAGAAACTGAAAACTCGAATTATCTTGCGGTGACAGCCCTGACATCAGAACTTCACTGCGAATACATAGCGCGACACCCGCTTCCTACGTTATTGTCTTAATGAGTCAACCCCGATAACACAAGTAGGACCTGAATCAGAAGGAGTGCAGTGACTACATGCAAGGCAACATGAATGTAAATCCGTATGTAGACTTCTTCGCCTTACACTGAGAGCAGTAATTTCATAATTACAATCAAAACAAAGTTCACTGCACTCCTAACATCCAACATATAATCATACAATATAAGGATACACGACGAAGACAATCAAAAATAATTTTGAAATAAAGCAAAACAAATTTTTTACAAATTTTTTGTTTTGAAAATGCCTAAGTTCCCCAAGGGAACCACACGAGCCCAAGGGCATCCCGAAAGAGCCTAAGTATGGACAAACACCAAAATATTAAAGCTACACTACTGGAATATTAATAAATGTATCCTACTATAATTGTGATGAAATAAAACCCGAATATTACCTGTTCAGGGTGTTGTTAAAAGTAAACAACGTCTGGATTCGAAAAACCGGAAACTAGACAATAGGCACACAAAAGGCCCAAGTCAGTACATAACTGATACCTGACGCAAAGCTAGGTCTTCACGGGAAGAATAAACAATGCATCCGGTAGGAGAAACAAAACAATAACAGCCTAACACACCTAGGGTGAGGACGTAACAGGGGGGATAAACAGAATAAACCTTCTGTACAACATGTTAAACTCCCAAGAAATTTAATAAAAAATTTCAATAAAAACAGCCAGAAAGCTTAGGAGTTTATCCAGAGGGTTCATGGAAGGATAGGGAAGGAACACATAACCAACAGTAGGAAAATCATTAGCAAAACTAATGACGTCAAGGCGTATATCCCGAAATTGGGTAACATGAAATAATTTTCTTATTATTTAAAAGTTACAGCCCTGAACATTTTCAAACCACCATTGTTCACTTCCATCATCCATTAACTGCCTTGAATCCACCATATACTTCATTGATTTGAGTCTGGCATCCACCAATGAAAGTGGCAATGACACTGTAGCTTAACTTGTGTGTTGTGTTTGATGAAAAGGATAATGTTCAATGTTTATGAAAGGATTATAAAATAAGACAAGAATTGTGATAATTGGGAATATGTTCATTTCTGTTCCCTGTATGCAATGTTTATGATAAAAATAATATGAGGTGTACACTGTACTAAAGAGCTGAGGGGTGGGTTAAGGGGTCGTCCAACCTAACTTTGGTCAATTTTTTGATATTTTTCCCAATGCCTCAGAAACAGATAAGAGAAGTAAGGAAAGGCAAATTATATATCAAAATAATGAGTAAAGTGCATAGAAAAGGTACATATATTTTTTTTCAGGAAAAAAAGTGAATTTTATGATTTTGAAGAAGATTAATTTGCAAATGGCATAAGTAACGAACCGGTAAAACCACAAAATAATCGGTAATTCGAAAGCCTTGTCCTCAATATAATGATAACATACTACAGACTCGGAGAAAGCATTTTTTTGACACACACTCTGGTGGGTTTTGACGTTTGAATGTAATAACACCAACACAAATTTTGGATGTTCCGGATGTGGCCATGTTTCAACGATGTTTTTCCGGTCATGTGATTACGATGTGGTTCTTGCAGAAATACTCAATTTGGGCAATCGTAAGAATGCAAGGACGTGATCACGCCCTTTATTTATTCGAGACAATGTATGAGCGTATTTGCAAACAGGTGACAGCAAGTACTTGAGCTGTTAATATCGTAACTGCAAAATATGGTTCGAAATTCCCTCTCGTGTTTACAGGCCGTCTGAACTTTTTTGTTGACAAAAAATCTGAATTATTGCGCACTAGAAAGACAACATGAACCACTTGTAAAAAAAATAACCGAGTGTATAAAATCGGGACGATACACATAAAATAAGGCAATATTCATAACAAAGTAAGCAGAATGCTTCAGAAATCACTTTTTCACGAAGTATATTCCAAGTGACCTGGAACTATATTGAGTGTGTTAATTTCCCCCTGTCGCTGCGAAGTTATTTACGTCCTAGTAACCATGGAATTTGAAGACGGGTATGTTTGATGTCTGCAAAGGACCGATTGAAGATGGGTTGAAAATGATGCATTCGTGCTTTTAAATAAGGTGCGCTTGGACGATGCTGAGAATTTAGTTTTTTCTTCCAACCAACCATAGTAATACAAGCGTCGATCAGTGGTTTTTTTTATCGTTTTACACTGACAAATGTGACAAATCTCCTTCACCGGAAACCATCCCCCAATTTGCATATCACAATAAACATAACCGCTGTCACGGAGTGTCAGCGTGGCCGTGTGGTCAAAACCGAAACGAATTATCGAATGCACGGTCAATTAGCTGCAATTGGCTTTTAAATAAATGAAATACACGAAATATTCGCAATTTCTTCATTATTCATGCCGAGTTACTTTTTAATCAAACCACATGCGTTCAGTTTCGTTTGTCGGCATCAAACTGATATTGTTTTTGGTAATTAAATAGTACGAGAAGGCGAAGGAAGCCAAATATTTTTACATCATCTATTATTTAATTCAAATTGATAATTTCTTTTATTTAACTGAAATTATGAACTGATAAGTTGGGTGTGTTGCGATTATTATGCCCCAGACCTGGAACTTAGTGGAAGTTGGAAAATCAAAGGTGCATCTAGGGCCGTGCAGTGGTGACCCCCTGTCCTCTTAATCTAAGTCTTACCCATTCATCATTGCATGTACCAACATTCCCCCTTGTATCTCAACCATTGCTACTCCAATTTGAAGGATATTTGGTTTTGTGATCGAGCATCATGGAGAAACAATGCCTGTGTAGCTGCTGTAGCATGTGTTTCTTCCCACATTTTTTCAGAGTTGTGGTACTTTTTCACTCTTTTGAGTTAGAAAATTTTGTTTATAACTAGTTGATTTGTTACAATTTGTTGCAGAGTGCCTGCTAATACCCTCAATTGTATTGCTGCAGAATTTTCTTGTGAAGATTTTGTTCCTATTACTTATCAAGCAACAACCTAATGAATATTCTGTATAAAGCCACCAATCTGATGTTTGACACTTTTATTGGAGCTGTTTTGAAGGCTTATGGAACTCAAAATGTTGATTATGGCAGAACTTTTCTATTCACCCATGAATCGATAAATTAAGTGTTATAGTTGGAAGTAAGAAGCATGAAAGGTCCAGAACTAAAACTCTAAAAAGAATGTTTTGCAATGTAACATGATTTTTGCAGATACACTTATTTGGAGGTTTACCTGTCTGATAGTGTTTGGAACACGTGTGGCCAGGATCTTCAAAAAGAAAAAAGAGTTAAACTTTGAGAAAAAAGGCATATGCCTTGAGTGCCGGAGGTAGAGTCATACAAGGAAGAGAGCCCCCCCCCCCCCCCCCCCCCCCAAAAAAAAAAAAAAATTTCTGTGTCAAATGGAGCTCACTTGTCATCTTTTGAGGATTGCTTTGTGTACTGCGTTCTTGAAAAAAATATGTGAGACCCTCTGGATGTGCCCTTCTGATCTCAATATGTCAGTAAGCCTCCTTGGGGAAAGTACATGCAATAATGGTTATGTAAGGTTGATTTGATGTGTTTTGAATAACAATGTACTTTTAAGTACATTAGATGGTTTATTGCAGTGACAGGTTACAGTTACCCTTATTTCTTCTCCAACAGATATCATGAGTGTATTGGTGTCCAAGAGTTAAACAAAGCTAATGTACTTATTGATAAACCAGACAAATTTAACAATTTAATCACTATCAAATTGATGCATGGGATAAAAGGGGTTACAGTGCAAGGGGTTTGTAAATATATTTATTCAACTACAATGTATGACTTTGCAGTGCATTCTACATAGGAGAATATCATATTTTCTTTCCAAACCATTACATTAACACATACATCTTGATATTGGGAGACACTCTTTTGTCCTTCCATACTTCTTCTGCTGGACTCCTTCAAGTTGACCTTTGTTGAACTCCCCAAATCAAAACATAAACAAAAGAAAATGTCTGCCTTCAATCAGTGAGCACTCCACTTATAACATTTGGTCTCAATCTTCATTACTTTCATGAATTAGGAAAAGATTTCTTCGAGTATGTACTTAAATGTTTATAGAATACAGCTGTTATTTTATTTTGAGGTATTTTATTGTAAAAATTTTGTTCTCTTACTTATGCCATAGCAGACTTTCAGGTGGTGCTATTTACACATGGCAGCAGTTCCATGCCAAATTTCAGTTTCCACATGTTCTATGTTTCATTCCAAGCATTTTGGTATATAATTTATTGGGGTTATTCATTTTGGGCCTTTTTTAGACTTGAAAGAAAATTACATGAAATTTGACCAAAGTTAGGTTGGACGTCCCCTTAATATGACCTCACAGTTAATGTATGCGGCCCTTACAGTTAACGTATATCAACAAAAGTTAACAAGTTACAGTGAAATTATTCCAAAACAAGTCATCCTATCAAGTTACATTAAAATCCCTTCATAAATATGGACTGTAGACTGTGCTAAAGGTTTTTGGGCTTCGGGCCCCTGTAGCCATCAGTTTCCCAATTGCGTCCAAAGGGGACGTTCTCATCTAGACATTATATGAAGTCAACCTACCAAGTTACAATGAAATCCCTTAATAAATATGACCTGTAGACTGTGCTAAAGGTTTTGGGACTTTGGGCACTGGCAGCCATCATGGTTGAATGATCGCAAACAAAAGGGGACATTCTCATCTGGGCATAATCTGGAGTGATCCTACAAAGTTACAATGAAATCCCTTCATAAATATGACCTGTAGACTGTGCTCAGGGTTTTTGGGCTTCGGACCCCTGAAGCCGTCGCAGTTGACCAATCACGACCAAAAGGGGATGTCATCATCTAGGCATTATATGGAGTCAAACTTACGGGTTACAATGAAGTCCTTCCATAAATATGACCAATGGACTATGCTAAAGGTTTTGGGTTCGGGCAGCCATCAAGGCTGAATGATCGCGACCAAAAGGGGACGTTCTCATCTAGACATTATTTAGAGTCATCCTACCAAGGTACAATGAAATCCCTTCATAAATATCACCTGTAGACTGTGCTAAAGATTTTCGGGCTTTGAGCCCCTGTAGCCAACACAGTTGCCTAATGGTGTCCAAAAGGGGCTGTTCTCATCTAGACATTACATGAAGTCAACCTACCAAGTTACAATGAAATCCTTCCATAAATACGACCTACAGACATGCTAAAGGTTTTTGGGCTCGGGCAGCCATCAAGGCTGAATGATCGTGACCAAAAGGGGACGTTCTCATCTGGACACTATTTGGAGTCATCCTACCAAGCTACAATGAAATCTCTTCATAATTATGACCTGTAGACTGTTCTAAAGGTTTTCAGGCTTTGGGCCCCTGAAGCCATCACAGTTGCCCAATCATGTCCAAAAGGGGACGTTCTCATCTAGACATTATATGAAGTCAACCTACCAAGTTACAATGAAATCCCTTCATAAATATGACCTGTAGACTGTGCTCAAGGTTTTCGGGCTTCGGGCTCGGGCAGCCAACATGGTTGAATGATCGCAACCAAAGGGGACAATCTCATCTGGGCATCATCTGGAGTGATCCTGCGAAGTTACAATGAAATCCCTTCATAAATATGACCTATAGACTGTGCTCAAGGTTTTCGGGCTTCGGGCACCAGTAGCCATCACAGTTGACCAATCACAACCAAAAGGGGATGTCATCAGCAAGGCATTATATGGAGTCAACCTAACAGGTTACAATGAAATCCTTCTATAAATATAACCTTTTGCCTATGCTAAAGGTTTTTGGCTCGGGCACCCATCAAGGCTGAATGATCACGACCAAAATGGAATGTTATCATCTAGACATTATTTGGAGTCATCCTACCAAGTTACAATGAAATCCCTTCATAAATATGACCTGTAGGCTGTGCTAAAGGTTTTCGGGCTTCGGCCACCTTTATCCATCACAGTTGCCCAATCATGTCCAAAAGGGGACGTTCTCATCTAGACGTTATATGAAGTCAACCTACCAAGTTACAATGAAATCCCTTCATAAATATGACCTGTAGACTGTGCTCAAGGTTTTTGGGCTTCGGGCTCGGGCAGCCAACATGGTTGAATGATCGCAACCAAAGGGGACAATCTCATCTGGGCATCATCTGGAGTGATCCTGCGAAGTTACAATGAAATCCCTTCATAAATATGACCTGTAGACTGTGCTCAAGGTTTTCGGGCTTCGGGTGCCAGTAGCCATCACAGTTGACCAATCACGACCAAAAGGGGATGTCATCATCTAGGCATTATATGGAGTCAACCTAACAGGTTACAATGAAATCCTTCTATAAATATAACCTTTTGCCTATGCTAAAGGTTTTTGGCTCGGGCACCCATCAAGGCTGAATGATCACGACCAAAATGGAACGTTCTCATCTAGACATTATTTGGAGTCATCCTACCAAGTTACAATGAAATCCCTTCATAAATATGACCTGTAGACTGTGCTAAAGGTTTTCGGGCTTCGGGCACCTTTATCCATCACAGTTGCCCAATCATGTCCAAAAGGGGACGTTCTCATCTAGACGTTATATGAAGTCAACCTACCAAGTTACAATGAAATCCCTTCATAAATATGACCTGTAGACTGTGCTTAAGGTTTTCGGGCTTTGGGCTCGGGCAGCCATCATGGCTGAATGATCACAACCAAAGGGGACAATCTCATCTGGGCATCATCTGGAGTTATCCTGCGAAGTTACAATGAAATCCCTTCATAAATATAACCTGTAGACTGTGCTCAAGGTTTTCGGGCTTCGGGCACTTGTAGCCATCACAGCTGACCAATCATGACCAAAAGGGGATGTCATCATCTAGGCATTATATGGAGTCAACCTAATAGGTTACTATGAAATCCTTCCATAAATATGACCTTTTACCTATGATAAAGGTTTTTGGGCTTGGGCACCCATCAAGGCTGAATGATCGCGATCAAAATGGGACGTTCTCATCTGGACATTATTTGGAGTCATCCTACCAAGTTACAATGAAATCCCCTCATAAATATGACCTGTAGACTGTGCTAAAGGTTTTCGGGCTTCGGGCACCTTTATCCATCACAGTTGCCCAATCATGTCCAAAAGGGGACGTTCTCATCTAGACATTATATGAAGTTAACCTACCAAGTTACAATGAAATCCCTTCATAAATATGACCTGTAGACTGTGCTAAAGGTTTTCGGGCTTCGGGCTCGGGCAGCCAACATGGTTGAATGATCGCAACCAAAGGGGACAATCTCATCCAGACATTATTTGGAGTCATCCTACCAAGTTACAATGAAATCCCTTCATAAATATGACCTGTAGACTGTGCTAAAGGTTTTTTGGGCTTCGGGCACCTTTAGCTGTCAAAGTTGCCCAATCATGTCCAAAAGGGGACGTTCTCATCTAGACATTATATGAAGTCAACCTACCAAGTTACAATGAAATCCCTTCATAAATATGACCTGTAGACTGGGCTAAAGGTTTTTCGGGCTTCGGGCTCAGGCAGCCATCATGGCTGAATGATCGCAACCATAGGGGACAATCTCATCTGGGCATAATCTGGAGTGATCCTACCAAGTTACAATGAAATCCCTTCATAAATATGACCTCTAGACTGTGCTAAATGTTTTTGGGCTTTGGGTCCCTGTAGCCGTCACAGTTGCCCAATCACGTACAAAAGGAGACTTTCTCATCTAGACATTGTATGAAGTCAACCCACCAAGTTACAATGAAATTCCTCAATAAATATGACCTGTAGACTGTGCTAAAGGTTTTTGGGTTTGGGCTTGGGCAGTCGTCATGGTTGGCAGATCATGCCCAAATGGGGAAATTCTCATTTAGACATCATAAGGAGTCATCCTACCAAATTACAATGAAATCCCTCCACATTAAACATGTCCTGCAGACTGTGCTAAAAGTTTTGGGGTTTCGGGCTTGGGCTGCCATAATGGTTGACAGATCATGCCCAAAAGGGGACGTTCTCATCTAGGCATTATACAGAGGCATCCTAACAAGTTACAATGAAATCTCTTCATAAATACGACCTGTAGACTGTGCTAATGGTTTTCAGGTTTTGGGCTCGGGCAGCCATACCGGTTGCCCGATCGCGACCAAAAGGGGACGTTCTCATCTAGACATGACCCCAAACCTGCATATGAAATGTCGTGATGATCAGACAAGAACTGCGGGGTGTAGCCCGTGCTAAAGGAAAATGTGAACAGACGTCACAGACTCACAGACTAACAGACTAACAGACTTCCGCACGCGTGATGGCAATAGCTTATCTTGACTATGTCAAGTTAACCCTTTACCTAACGTAACGGTCAAAACCGGCCAGCGCTATTCTCAAAAATCGGCAATTAATTTTCATTATTTTTTCATTTTTTGTCTCAAAAACATAGGTTATGACCCCTCGTTGGAACGAGCTCGCTGAGCTCGTACCAACGAGGGGTCATAACCTACGTTATTGAGACAAAAAATGAAAAAAATAGTTAATCAAGAATTTCTTTTGCAAGTGTCGTCTGCTTTTCATGTTAGGTAAAGGGTTAAGCTAAAAATGAGATTTAAAGCACAGATGTCAGTTGAGATGTTTAATGACTTAGGGCCAAACAAAGAAATGATGTTTGTGCGAATTCTGATCTCTTTCTGAGTACTGTGCATGCGTAAATACTAAAAGTATGGAGGGCCAGATAGGACTTTTAATTTTCGGTATTGTATGCAAATTTTGGGGATTGGGGGGGTTCAAAATTTGTGTTTGGCCCTTGATATTATTGAGTTTGCACCAGCTAAGTCTGGGCCATTGGTTGTAGCATAAAAATATGTAAGAGAAATATGTTGTAAAGTCAGGTAGTTGGTTGGCATTGTATGCCCACAATCATCAGCAATATTCACAACCACAAAGTGAGATATCATCATCCACAAGTCAGGATAAGATATTTCCGACTGACAAAAAAATATATTCTTTCCTTGGCAAAAACCACAGTCAGTGCCATGCAAAGAAGATAGTTTTGTTGCTTTTATGGTTTCCCCATAGACGATCCTCAACACAGTTTTTCTTTTATAAACCCTTTCATTAAACCCAGAAACAGAACTAATTAACATACTTTTTCATCATTATTACAAAGTGACAGGAATATATATATCTTAATTGTTTGTTTGTTTATTGGGAGTTTAACAACAATTTCAACAGCAGGGTCTGTTTTAGGGGGTGGAGAAAGTCAAAGTAAACTGAGAGAACCATCAGGCAGCTGTGAGCAACTGTCAAACCTTCCAACTCACTATCTCTGTGCTTGCAGTTATAGCATTTGCCATTGCACCATAGGCATTAGGCCTTAGCACACAGTGCCACTGTTCTCCCAGGTGGGCAGTCAGGATTAAAAGTCTTCCCCAAGGACACAATGCACTTACTGCTGGGCAAAATCAAACTGTCAACCTTTTATTTTAAAGTCCAATGCTCTCATCACTGGGCCACTGTACTTCCATATATCTCAATCTTGTACTGTTACAAAATTGACACAACAGTGCAAGAGCAACGATTACCCTATAAGTATTTTTTAATATTTCTTTTGAGTATATTCAATGACAGGAGCAAGTTCAATGAGAATACCTCAATGAGAAGATAACATGCCTCAAGTGAAAAAATAAAATTTAAACATTTCTCTTTACTTAATGAGTCTTTTTGACACTTGGTGGATTTTGAAATTTTGTTGGGTAAAGGAATGACTGACTTTGTGACAGCCCCAGATTCCTCTGTAAGCCCTTAATGAATTAACCCTTCACCTAATGTAACAGCCAAAAATGGACAGTGCTATTCACTAAAATCGTCATCCAAATGTTTTAAAAAGCTTGCTTCCAAAACACAGCCATGACCGCTCATTATGATTAGCTAGTCAAGCTTATTCCATTTTCTATTTTGTTTATCAAAGGGATCAAGAGACAAATTGATGAAAGGAAACACAAAAGTGGGAACTGGAGTTTTGTTACAAACATTCAAAATGCAACAAATTTGCTCCACAGGAACCGAAGAATATATTATGAAAAAGGTTGTCTGCCATCTCATCTTGCATGTGCAAAAAAAAAATCATATATTTAGTTTTCTATTTAACTGAAAGTTACTGAAAAGGATGACAACTTAACAATGTGATTTAACACATTGAAGATGAGTATTCTCGACCTAGATGTAATGCAACAGGTGTTCTGGCCCTGATGGTCTGGATAAAACTGAGCAGGTAGAAATGTAAAATGAAGAGGCAGATGACTCTTGACTGGAAAAACTAGATGTTCATAAGGAATGAACATTTGCTTCTGTCTATTTCTTGAGTTATGAACCCCAAAAAACAAAGGCAAAACTGTGTAAATAGGCATAGCCAATTTATGCTATGTTTGGTCTTTGTTTTTTGAGGTTCTTAACTCAAGAAATAGACAGAAACAAATGATCATTTCTTATAATTAAACCTGGGGAGCAATAAATTTAAACACTCTCTACTTTGTGGAGTTATAATAAAAAGACAGGTCGCATCAGGCTTTCTTCTGAAAACTGAATAAAAAAGGCATAGTTTTCTAAAATTTTGTTTGAAATGGCAACACATTTCACTGAAAGATGTTCTTGTGTCATTAAAACTTTTATTGATCAATGAAATGCAGAAGTTAAAAGGAACGCCATAGGTCACGCCCACACAAAACTTCAAGTTTCTTTTCCACTTGACGGAAAGGTGATGTCATTCAAAGCAAGGCTGGGTTAAATTTAATTCTGATTTAGATCATCTCCTTAGAAATTGAAAACACAGTTGTTAAATGTGGAGTTCGATATAAACCCAGATGACATGAAGTTGGCTAAACTTTGTCTCAAAAAAAGTTAATTCAGGTTATTTGGAAATTGGAAAGTTTTGACTGTGTGAGTTCCATTTGTGGATGCCATTAACGATAGTGATGTAGCATTTTGTTCATGCTGACACTGTTGTGCACGAGGCTGAATTGTCACGGAGGACAGTGTTTGACTGATCTTTTGTTTCTTTAAAGTGGGACATTCCCTATTGGAACTGCAGACGGAACCTTCATTTCGATGTCCACTCATGTATATAATGTGTCTCAGTTCAAATCCAACATCACACATTCTCTGGATACCAGTTGCACGTAAACCGTGTGTTGTGGATGTTGTGCTTCAATGCCTACATTTTGCATTTCGCGAAATGTCAGGCATAAATTTTGAGAACTGATATTCTTTTACAAATTACACTCTTGTCAGTGAACCACATACATTCAGTTGATGGTGAAAGGAGAGCACTGCGGAGTGCAGGTAGGTGGCAGTTTTATTTAAACCAGTCTGATAATTATATCTTTATGACAGGTTGGTAATGATTATGACTGGCCATTGTTTATGTTTAATTTGGGTAAAATGATGAACGTATACGATCATCTATTAATTTTAATAGTGTATAAAAAATTAAATTAAACATGGAATAAAAAGCATGATAAGGATTTCATTGTTCATTTGATTTTATTTTTAAAGTATTTTTAAAATGGTGAGATAAATATTAATTACTTTTCATTTTGAAACAATATGAGCATGCAGAGGTTCTTTTCCATTCACATTGTGCAGCATAATTTTAACAACTGGCATTGGGGCTGGGTTTAGGGCAGGCCTAAATGCACTTTTTTCGGTTCATTGTGATATGAACAGAAAAAAAAGATATAATTTAGCCAATCATTTTGCCTGAAAATGCATGAAACAGAAAAAAAGGTTTAATTGCAATAAATTACCTCGAATTTCCCAAGTTTGTAAGCATTAAAAAAGAAAACTGCCTACAACAAGTGTATTTATAACATAGTTATTACATACCAACATCCCATATGTAAGAATCTGGGCAAGTGTCTGCAGTAGATCCCTGAAAATTTAAATTACAAAAGGCTACAGCTAATTTTCTAGGACCATCTGGGAACCATGAGACATGTGTTGCAGTTCTTTTTATTTCATTGGGATCTCTGAAAATAAAGAAAAAAAACTGTCTTGTAAAATGTTACAGATTGGTACTAAGCTAATTATCACCCCTTTTTTATTTTTTAAAAACCTTTATAACATCCACATTTTTATATTCAATTGTCTGTGTTTTATTCCAGAGTTTTGTTTGTTTTATTGGGATTTAATGACACTTTCAAAAGCTAGGGTTACAATTTGTCCGATATTTAAGGTGGAGGAAAGCAGATTACCGAGAGAGAACCACTAAGTAGTGCCAAGTAACTGCCCAACTTCCCAATGTACTACACAAGCAGAGTTGAAGCGGCTGAGGGCAACTGCACTATCAATGTGCAGTATGCCTTAGTATACAGTGCCATTGTGTCTCCACCTCCATGTACTTTATCAGGGTGAAGTGCCTCACACAGTTACCACCGGTTGTGACAGATCTGTCAACCTTTTAGTTTGAAATCCAGGGTTAATGTAATATGCAAGAAGATAAAATTATCAAAAGAGATTCTTGAATAACATTTTAATTTTTGTCTCTAAAAGGTATCTATGACCACTCATTAAAACAAGCTCAATATGATTGTTCCAATTGGGGGTGGGAGGGGGGGTGGGGGGGAGGGGCTCATAAGCTATGCTGTTGGAGACAACAAATTGAAAATTAAAATGTTAATGGTGATTTTTGCGAATGGTGCTGACCAGATATGGATATTCTTTAGATAAAGAGACAAGAAATTTAATATAATCTTTCAGAGGTGTCAGCATTTTTAAAGTTGTGCAATAAAAGTTTCATCTGATCTTTTTGCATGCAGTATGCCAGTTGCCACCAACCTATTATATTGTTTGGACATCAAAAAGTCACATGCTGAGAAATAAAGCCTTAGTACACGCAGTCATCGTTCCCTAATGTGGACAACCGGGGTCAAGTGCCTTGCCCAAGGACACATCTCGGGAATCCAAATTGATCGCTCAGATGGCTACCCATCCAATGATTAACCGGGCTCGACGTTGCTTAACTTCGGTGATCTGATGAGAACCGGTTACTGCAAAGCCACCGCGCCCCCCTCGTAACTTGAGTCCAACCATACATAGTAAGGCCAAACATTTTTGCTTCTTTTCATTTGCACAAATTGAATTTTGAAGTTACACCTTATACTATCTTATCAGTATAGTGGAGACCACTTAATCTGATATCGCTTAATTGAATAACCCTGTTATTTGAATATAATTTCTCAACACAAAACCATTTGCCATACCTCCAGTACAAATTTGACCTGTTAATAGAATATAGGTTATAGAGTAAACTCCTGTTAATTGAATAAACAAGGGTCCCCAAGGAGCCTTAATCGCTCACCGGTCAAAGTGGTTCAAAGAAGTATTTGGGGTCACATTCAGTTAGACAGGGTTCATCAACACTACAAAGGAATGAAGTCACGTGAGACAAATTTTATGGAACTAGGGAAATGGCTTGAACAAACTTGAATCTTACCCCCCTAAGGATGCTGCATCTCAAATATCAAAAGCATTCATCTGCTGGATCTGAAGAAGAAGATTTTTAAAGAAAATTCCTCATTTTGAACTAAGTTATCATTCGGGCTCCCACAGTGAGCCCAAACATGAACCCAGGGACTTGGCTTGAACAAACTTAAATCTCATCCCCTAAAGATACTGCATGCCAAATATTGAAACATTCCGATTGCTGAATCTGAAGATTTTTAAAGAAAAATTCCTCATATTGACTAAGTTATAATTCGGGCTCCCACAAGGAGCCCAAATATGGACCCAGGGACTTGGCTTTAACAAACTTGAATCTCACCCCCCCCCTAAGGATGCTACACACCACATATCAAAACATTCCGACTGCTGGATCTGAAGAAGATGATTTTTTAAGAAAATTCCTCATTTCGAATTAAGTTACAATTCAAGCTCCCACAGTGAGACCAAATAGGGACCTAGGGACATGGCTTGAACAAATTTGAATCTCACCCCCCTAAGGTTGCAGCATACCAAATATCAAAACATTCCGACTGCTGGATCTGAAGAAGAAGATTTTTAAAGAAAATTCCTCATTTTGAATTAAGTTATCATTCAGACTCCCACAAGTGAGCCCAAATATGGACCTAGGGACATAGCTTGAACACCCATGAATCTCACCCCCCCCCCCCCACCCCCCTAAGGATGCTGCATACCAAATATCAAAACATACCGACTGCTGGATCTGAAGAAGAAGATTTTTAATGAAAATTCCTCATTTTGAACTAAGTTATAATTCGGGCTACCACAGTGAACCCAAATATGAACCCAGGGACTTGGCTTGAACAAACTTGAATCTCACCCCCCTAAGCATGCTGCATACCCAATATCAAAAGATTCTGCTTGCTGGATCTTGAGAAGATTTTTAAAGAAATTTGCCTGAAATGCACTAAGTTCAAATTTGGGCTCCTATACTGAGTCCAAATATGAACCCAGGGGGGCCGATTTGAACAAACTTGAATCAGATCCACCCCACAATGTTGCATGCCAAATATCAAAAGATTCTACCTGCTGGATCTGGAGAAGAAAATTTTTTAAGAAATTTGCCTGAAATGCACTTAGTTCGAATTTGGGCTTCTATAGTGAGCCCAAATATGAATCCAGGGGGCCAAAACTTGAATCAGATCCACCTCATAATGCTGTATACCAAATATCAAATGATTCTGCCCACTTGTGCAGGAGAAGATTTTTTAGTCATTTCTCTAATATACATAGGGTGCTATCGGAGTTATGCCCCCTATGGAGCCCCAAGTGGGCTCCACTGTACTTCATATTACAGAATTTCAGCACCTTAACCTTCAATTAACCCTTTATCTAACACAAAAGATAGACGACACTTGCAAATAAAATTCTTCAATAACAAATATTTCTCATTTTTAGGGTCAAAAACATATCTTATAATCCCTCATTGGAATGAGCTCAATGAGCTTGTTCCAATGAGGGGTCATAAGCTATGTTTTTGAGACAAAAAATAAAAATTGAATGGTGATTTTTGTGAATGGCGCTGGCTGGTTTGGGTTGTTACGTTGTGTAAAGGGTTAACACTTTGCGGAGTGATTACCATCAACAGTTTCCAATATATTCATGTGTTGGCCTAAAATGCTTTTCCATTTAGCAAATCTTTTTATAGGCTAACTGAAAAAGAATAAGTGCCTGAATAAGTGTGTGTGCATGTGTGTGTGAGGGGAGGGGAGGGTTGTATGTGACTGCAGTTTTGATCAACCTGTTAGGTCACTAAGGTGATAACTTAATTCTATACAATGATTAATGATACTAAAGAATGTACCTGAAAACATTTATTGTTTTAGCGGAAGGTGCCTCGTCACATCTGTCAACATCAACATCTTCAAAATATTCTTCATATATATCAATAGCATTATTTTGCTTGATGCAATGCTCCATTACCTATAAAAGTACGAAACAACTAAAGAATACTGCAAAAATTCTTTTGTGAAAGATAATTTCAAAACTGTAATTTAACAAAATGGCAGCCATGACAACCCATGGAAAAAATAAGATTTCATTTTGGAAGAGACAGTGATTGTTGGGAGTGGTGTGTGATCACAATCATCTCCCATCACACTCGTAAAATCAACTGCTAGGTGCATGAAAAGATTTTTATAGAAGAAATTTATAGTAATTTATTTATTTTTTATACTTACCAATGACCCAGACTTAGATGGTGTTAACTCTTAAATATTTAGGGCCAAACGCAAATTTTACCCCCCCCCCCCCCCCCCCCCCACCCAATCCCCCAAATTTGCATCAAAAAACGAAAATTACATGTCCTATATGGTCCTCCATACTTTTACTCCACTGCACAAGCGCAGTGTCAAGGAGGTCTTGAAACTGGCACCAAAAGTCATTCTTACAACCAGTGCCTGGTCGGCATTATGTACTCAGCGGGGAGGTATGAGTTCCCAACTCATGGGAGGGCCATCTCCATCTAGGTCATTGGTAAGTATAAAAATATATAAATTACCATAAATTTTTTAACATTTTTATACTGTACCAATGACCCAGACTTAGCTGAATAGTAAAAAGTTTGGAGGGCCTAGGACATAAAGGAAAATCCAATAGGCTACATATAACCGAATTATCCCCTTGAGGAGAAAATGAGAAATAGGCTTTACATGTATCTTTCTTATTTGCATCAAAAAGAAAGACACAACACCATTCTGTAATTGAGCACAATAAAATCAATGATCTCTATTAACATCCAGTATAACTCGTTATGCTAATTATTTTTAAAGGAAAGCTAATAAATAAAGGAAGTCCAGAGAAATGAGACTCTTTATACTCATTAACAGGGTCCAAAGATTGTATATTAACGCCCGTGTGAAACGTGACATATACAAATGTTTCACACCGAGCAACACTTAAAAATAACATAACAAAATATCAAAAGATTCTGCCTGCTGGATCTGTAGAAGAAGATTTTTACAGAAATTTGCCTGAAATGCACTAAGCTGAAATTCGGACTCGTATACGGAGCCCAAATATGAACCCAGGGGGCCGATTTGTACAAACTTGAATCAGATCAAGCCCACAATGTTGCATACCAAATATTAAAAGATTCTGCCTGCTGGATCTGGAGAAGAAGATTTTTCAAGAAATTTGCCTGAAATGCACTAAGTTCAAATTCAGGCTTCTATAGTGAGCCCATATATGAATCCAGGGGACCGATTTGAACAAACTTGAACCCCACAATGTTGCATACCAAATATCAAAGGATTCTGCCTGCTGGATCTGGAGAAGAAGATTTTTTAAGAAATTAGCTTGAAATGCACTGAGTCTGAATTTGGACTTCCATACTGAGCCCAAATCTGAAGCCAGGGGGCTGATTTGAACAAACTTGAATCAGATCCACCATACAATGTTGCATACCAAATATCAAAAGATTCTGCCTGCTGAATCTGGAGAAGATTTTTCAAGAAATTTGCCTGAAATGCACTAAGTTGAAATTCGGGCTCCTATACTGAGTCCAAATATGAACCCAGGGGGCCGATTTGTACAAACTTGAATCAGATCCAGCCCACAATGTTGCATGCCAAATATTAAAAGATTCTGCCTGCTGGATCTGGAGAAGATTTTTCAAGAAATTTGCCTGAAATGCACTAAGTTCAAATTCGGGCTTCTATAGTGAGCCCAAATATGAATCCAGGGAGCTAATTTGAACAAACTTGAACCTGACCCCCTAGAGATGATGTATACCAAATAGGAAAGAATTCTGCCTGGTGGATCTGAAGAAGAAGATTTTTTTGAATTTTGGAAAAAAATTCATGGGGGCTATCAGAGTTATGCCCCTTGTGGTGCCCCCTGTGAGTGCGGCAAGTTTATTTGTACAAGTTTGAATTGACATATGATAGGGAACATGCACACCAAATTTGGTTCAATTTGATCCAGTAGTTTGGGAGGTGTAGTCGATAATGTAAAGTTCACGGCGGACGATGACGAAGGCCGACGACGTACGATGACAGACGGCAAGTGGTAAGTTAAGCTCCCTTCGGTGAGCTAAAAAGGATAATGTTCAATGTTTAGGAAAGGATTATGAAATAAGACAAGAATTGTGATAATTGGGAATATGTTAATTTTTGTTCCCTGTATGCTATGTTTTCAATAAAAATAATATGAGGTGTAGACTGTACTAAAGAATTGAGGGCTGGGTTAATGTGGTCCTCACAGTTAATGTATGTCTCCCTCACAGTTAACGTATGTCAACGAAAGTTACCAAGTTACAGTGAAATTATTCCAAAATGAGTCACCCTATCAAGTTACAATGAAATCCCTTCATAAATATGGCCTGTAGGCTGAGATAAAGGTTTTTGGGCTTCGGGCCTGTGTAGCCATCACGGTTGACCGATCACAATTAAAGGGGGACGTCCTCATCTAGACATTATACTGAGTCATCCTACCGAGTTACAATGAAATCCCTTCATAAATATGACTTGTAGTCTGTGCAAAAGTTTTTGGGGTTTTGGGCTCGGGCATCCATTATGGTTGAATGATAGCAACCAAAAGGGGACGTTCTCATCTAGACATTATCTGGAGTCATCCTACCAAGTTATGATGAAATCCCTTCATAAACATAGTTGTGGACTGTGTTAAAGGTTTTCGGGCTTCAGGCCCCTGTAGCCGTCACAGTTGACCAATCTCGACCAAAAGGGACGTTCTCATCTAGACATTATATGGAGTCAACCTACCAACTTACAATGAGATCCCTCAATAAATACGACCTGTAGACTGTGCGAAAGGTTTTGGGGTTTTGGGCTTGGGCAGTCGTCCTGGTTGACAGAATGCGACCAAATGGGGAAGTTCTCATCTAGATACCATACAAAGTCACTCTACCAAGTTACAATGAAATCCCTCCATATTAAATATGACCTGTAGACTGTGCTAACAGTTTTGGGGTTTCGGGCTTGGGCGACCGTAGCAGTTGACAGATCAGGACCAAAAGGGGATGTTCTCATCTAGATATTAAACAGAGGCATCCTACCAAGTTAAATGAAATCCCTCCATAAATACGACCTGTAGACTGTGGTAAAGGTTTTTGGGTTTTGGGCTCGGGCAGCCATCATGGTTGACCAATCGTGACCAAATGGGGACGTTCTCATCTAGACATGACCTCAAACCTGCATATAAAATTTTGTGACAATCGGACAAAAACTACGGGGTGTTGTCTGTGCTAAAGCAAAATGTGAACAGACTCACAGACTTCCGCACGCATGATGGCAATAGCTTATCTTGACTTTGTCAAGTTAAGCTAAAAATGGCATTTGGCAATATCTAAGGTGAAAGGATTTAAATCCCCAAGATATTTACATTTCTCCTAATGATTCTTCTGTTCACAAATTCAACATAATCATAATTGCAACCACAAATATTGATTTCTATATACAACCAAAGAAATGATAAAATCTTTTTTTGGTTTACACAATACTCACAGTTCCCAGAGACTGTATTGCATTGATATACACTTCATCTTTTTCCACTTTTTTTCTGTACCTCATCACTTGCTCTACTTCTTGTGGATTAACATCTTTAGGCCAGCCTCCTTCTGTGTGGTTGATACCACGGTTTTCTGTTTCAAATCTTTCAGTGTTCACCTGATATACAAAAGCTTCAAGTTTAGTACACAGATCTAAAAAGTAATTCAGCATTTTGTTTCCCTGATTAGGGGCACCCACTTCTGACTTTGTGACAGAATATTTGCCTGAAAAATGTACCCACATGAGATATGAAATTCAGCTCAGGACAAGGTGGTTAGCAGACTAAAAACTTTTGTGTTCACTTTTCAGGGCCTACACACTGTGCAAAAAAATAATAATGATGCAGATTCTGATTGGTGGGTTTGAAGAAGAAGATTTTTAAAGAATATTCCTCATACTGTACTAATTTAAACATTTGGGCTCCCATAGAGAGCCCAAATATGGACCCAAGGATTTGATTTCAATAAACATGTGAAACAATCTCCCAAAGATGTTATATGTGAAATTTTAAAGCTTTTGGAGCAGTGGTTTGGGAAAGGACTAGCCTTAAATGTTTTTCCCATTACCCACAGTGATAAAAAATGCTGACTCAGCACTTTTTCAAAGTCCTGAAAAAGTACCCTATGATAAAACTGATAGCAATTTTTTTTGACCATTCCATTCTGTTGGTCCAAAGGAGCTTCACACCACATAAGAATTCTTAGTGCCGTGTAGTTTTAGAGCTATGGGCATTTTATATTTTTTATATTTTTAGCTTCTGCGGTTCCCATGGGGTGACAGGAAAATTATGGGGGGCATAAATTAAGTACCTATGACCCAATAAGCCCTCATACCAAATTTGGTTCAAATCAGCCTCTCGGTTTGGAAAAATAGAAATTTTGGGTGGGCCAAAAATTCTTGCCCCTCCCATAACAATGGCAAATATAGCTCCTCAAACTTCTCTTGAACAAATCTGAGTCTACACCTCAAAAGGAAGCTGCACATCAAATATCAAGTCTCTGCCACTGCTGGTTCATGAGAAGAAGATTTTTTAAGATTTAAGCACACTTTTCGGGCTTGGCCCTACTGAGGGGCGAGGCATCCTGTTTTGAACAAAATCAAAATGTGATGTCATAACAAACTATTATCTCAAATTTCACTTAAATCAGTTCAGCGGTTTTGGAAAAGAAGATGCAAACACCATGTTCACGGACGACAAATGGTGAGTGATCACAAATGCTCCCCTGAAAGTCAGGTGTGCTGCTAAAAAGGTGGGGGAATAAAAATGTACAGGAGAAAAAAGATTTGCCATTATCTGACCTACCTACAATGGGCAAATGATAATTTTGTTCATCACTCATTTCTACTTAACCCTTTTCCTAATGCACACAATATCAGAATTTGTTATTCTAATTTTTTTTCTTCAAATTTTTCACAAAATTTAAACAAAGCCATATGATGTGACCCTCTCATTGAAATCAGCTCAATAAGCCTATTCCAATGAGGGGTCACATATGTTTTGTTGAATTTTTTTTTTAACTGCCCCATTTGTAAATTGTGCAGACAGATGAAGACAATTCATTACATGAAGGTAAAGGGTTGAAAAAAAAGTGGAAAAGAGAATTTCTTTCATCTACAATTTCAGTTAGACTTCAGACTGAAAGATTACTTGAATTTCCCCTTGTATCATTCATTAACTTTTTGAGAACCATAAGTAATTTTACAATGATGATTAGGCTTAGGACTTTGGCGATAAAAAACTGCTATGTAACACAGTGAGAAAGGACTCTTTTGTATCTTTCCAATAGTATAAGATAGCACAGCACAGCACATCACTGGCTCAATGAAAGACGCTCAAGAAATAAGATGCAGCATTCAGGATTGCTCACCTCTGCATTTATTTTATTTGTGTGGTCATATCATCAATGTGACACAATTATGTTTGTTTTTAGGGGTTGTTTCATGACACTTTGAACAACCAGGGTCAAACTGTGTCAGAGTTTTAAGGGGGGGAAGCCGGAGCACCCAGTGAAAACAAATGAGCAGCGGTGAGCATCTGTCACACTGTCCAACTTACCAACTCTACACAATCAGGGTTAGTATTGGTTGAAAGCAAGTGCACCATCGACATACAGTAACCCTTAGTACAATGTGCCACTGTGCCCACACATGAATATTTGTATTAAGTGTCTTGCCCAAGGACACAATGCAGTTACCATAGGTCAAGATCGAGCATCTACCTTTCGGTTTGAAAGATTAAAGTGAAATTTAGCTAAGCATTTATACTTTGGATGCCCACTTAGATTATTCACATTTCAGGCACCTGTTGCAGAGTCCTTTCATACCGGTAAAACAGAACTTGTTTACCAAAGTTCAGATGCACTGCCATATGTCCTTGGGTTCCAAATGTTTATACTGGAAGTGCTATGAGGGAGTCAGAGAATGACTATTGTTTGAGGAATCAATCTTTTTTATTCAAGCTACAGACATTTAATCTATAACCTATTTGCAAAAAACATACTGGGTTTTATTTGGGTAGCACCAGGGGCTGAAATTCGGCCCCATTCCCAATCGGAAAACAACTCTTTTTTTCCCAATTTCCAAAGAAAAATTCCCAATCGCAGACTAACAATATTTCGGCAAAATGAAACTGAATGAAATAATGGTTCAAACAAGACAAGAAAAAAGTTCCCGTTTGTGTTATTTCAAATGAACCCCCGCTTCAGAAAGAATCAACTATGTTACGAATCATTTTCTTAGCGGCAATCTATCTTTTACACAAGCCGGCCATACTAAAAATACTCCACATAAGACAACAAATGAATTGTAGAAGCTAGGGTGCAAAAATTAATTTTTTCTCGTGTTGTAAGGTGTAAGTAATATATACGTTATGTCTGCTTGCAACATTCTAAATTTAACCACCAAAATTAGATTCTTAATGCTAAGCACGACCACTTCTATTTGCGGTTTCATTTTAGTGTGACCGGCATACACTTCACTTGGTTTACTTCCAGTATCACCATGGTTACAGCCCATCAGCAGTTTTGACAATCAACAGACGACGCCTTCAGAAAAAGGGTTTCTACTGTGGATTTTTATCATTTTAAAAAGTCACACAATGCAAAGTACTACAGAAAAAAGGTTTCGAAGTGCATTGCAAATGATCAGTAACAGTCAATCACAAAATTTCTGTGTAAAGGAGATTTATCATCGAAGGGAAAATCAAATGTGCCACGCGAAAGTAATCCCACTCCCAGTTCGTCTTCTCTGGCTGAAGTCAGTGAAGGTTTGGTCATGCAAAATGCACAACACATTTAATTGTGTATCTTGAAAATTCCCAAGTTTGGCTTTATGTCGCGTTTTTTTCCCAATCTGTAGGAACCCGGTCATACTCCCAAAATAGCTGGATAAAATCCTGACATATCAAATTGAACCAAAGGTATGGTAAACAGTTAGATGTACAAAAGTTATGTGCAATTAAAAGGATTTTCTCTGCACCACTTTCCCACATAAGAGAAAGTATCTGACAGCATAGACCGATAGCCCTTAATAGTAACAGGCTGGAGGCCCTTGGAGTCAAAAAGGTATACCAGAAAATCCACAATTTGAGCGACTGACGGATTACGGTAATCCACATGTTGAGCTGTACACCAGCGGCAGTAAACTTTCCACTTAGCAGCATAAGTCATGCCAGTGGAGAGTTGCCGTGATGCAGAAATGCACTCCACTGCTTGTCTCTAAAAAACCTCTATGTCGGAGACAGGACCTGATAAAGAACAGACGTGAAGTGACAGGCTCGCCAGTTTGTTGTGATACTTCCTGGGCCGACCCTGGGGAAGAAGATCCTGGCATAGAGGTAGATGAATTGGCCGATCTGCCAACAAAGGCCGCAGCAGATTGATCCACACCCTCTATGGAGACAGAGGAGCAATCAGAATGACCCTGCAACTGCAAATCTTCGCCAACACCTGAGGAAGGATCGGTGCAGGAGGGAAGGCATTGCCGATCCAACCCGTCCAGTCCAGAGACAGAGCGTCTACCGCAAAGGCTAGTGGATCTGGACAAGGATAGACAAAGGTCTCTACCTGATGACTCCAGCGAGTTGCAAAAAGGTCGACAAACGGCCCACCGCTTGCAAATTGTCTGAAACACCGACCGATGCAGCATCCATTCAGTGGGAAGGACACTGTCCTGTCGGGACAGGGAGTCTGGTAGGACGTTGAGATGGCCGGGAATGTGCTGAATGGCCACCTGAGTGTTGACATCCCGCACTAACAGCAGAAGATCCCAAGAGAGCCGATACATGGGAATCGAATGTGTGCCACTTTGATTCCGTATGTAAGCCACCACTGTCGAATAGTCTGAAAGAAGCTGGACTGTGTGGTCCGACAGGTGAGAGATCCATTGCTGAAAACTCAACAGAAGAGCAAGGAGCTCCTTCTGATTGATATGAAGGGCCATCTGCTCGCTGTCCCACTCGCCTTGAGTAGACAGACCGAGAGGATCCAATGTTGCACCCAAGCCACTATCGCTGGAATCCACAGTAAGGATGCGATTGGCCGAAGGAAGATCCAATGGAACACCCTGAGTCAACAAGGGAACAGCGGCCCAGGGGCAGAGGTAACAAAGCAAGGACCAAGGAATAGGAAGTTCCAGGTCCAGCAGATCCACATTCGGACACCAAAGATCCAACAGGAAGTGTTGGAGAGGTCAGACAAACAAGTGACACAACGGAATGAGATCTGTCATTGAACTGCAAAGGTCCAGCATCCGAAGGAAAGTCCTGGCCGAGACTGAGGAGAATCAAGGCGGAAAGGATCACCACCCGAGTATTGGGAACCGACACCACTTTGTGAAAAGTGCTGAAATCCATTCCCAAATGATGAAATTGCTGAGAAGGAAAGAGATAGAACTTTTCGCAATTGACTCTGAAACCCAGCTACGCCAGCAGGCCAAGCAACCGTCGGACATCGGAATCCAGGACTGCAGCACTGGAGGATGTCGTACAGGTAGGCTGACGAAGTCACAGCCGACTGAGTATGGTGAAAAGTGAGCACATGTGACATCAGTCGTGTGAAGGCACAAGGAGCCAGGTTCAAACCAAATGGGAGAGCTTTGAATTGAAAGACACGATCCCGAAACGAGAACCGAAGGTATTTCCATGACGCCAGGTGAATGGGTACATGGAAAAAGGCATCCATCAGGTCGATACTGGCTGCAAAATTGCCCTGATGAATCTTCCGCCTAACCGACCTGAAAGTCTCCATGCTGAAACGAGGTGTTATGATGGACTCGTTCAGGATACTCAGATCGATGACAGGACGAAACTGGCTGTTTTTCTTCGGCACCAAGAAAAGTCTTGAGTAGAACCCCGGTGAAAGGGTGTTCCTGACCACCTCGATCACCCCTATGGAGAGAAGACTGTCGATCTCCGGCACCAGAAGGTCCCGGCACTGAGGATCGGAAGGGACCTGAATCATGAGAGGCACCTGAGATAAACAGGGGTGTCAACGGAAGGACAGTGGCATACCTGATTGGACCACGTCGAGGACCCAGGGGTCCAATGTTATCTCTGCCCAACGGTCAAAAAACAGCGACAGCCTTCCCCCGACTGGAGGCAAATCGAGGCGAGAACCTTCATTTGTGGCGATGAGGCCCCCCCCCCTCCCCGAGAGTAGAAACCACCCCCTCAGGAAGCAACTGAGACCTGAGACTTTCCTCCCTGAGGCTGTCAATGTCGGCGCTTCTTCTGAGCAAAAGGAGCGGATGGAGCCGAAGGTGTGGCCAACGTGGTTGACGCAGCTGGGCACTTGGCGGGCCTGGAGTGATCACCACCTGCAGCAGCAGGCAGGCCAAGTTGCAGTAACAAAAGCTGGTCCTTCAAACGGCGAAGAACCTCATCATGGACAGCTCCCACGGAACCATGGAACAGCTGAGGTCCAACCAAAGAGGCAGACCTCAGAACAGCACGCTGTTCAGAAGGAAGAGATGAAGAAGTATCCAACACTGTATCCCAGCATGCAAGCTCCAAATTAGCCGTCTTGCAGGCGTGAGCATGTGTCAGGTTCATAAGAGCCTGTGACAAAACATGCAAAGGCGCCTGAGCATCATCAAACTCCCCTGGTGGAAATTAGGCGGCCAGGGCAGCGATGACGTGGTCCGCGAGAGATAACATGCCCAGCATCTCTCAGGACAGACCCACCATAGATTCAACGACCGACATTGGGAGAACTGCCGACTTAGGCTTAGTCAACCTGAGGGAAGAAGAATCTTCGTCCACAGTAGTCATCCCTTGGAAGACTGGTGGACAAACGGATTCGTAGACACGAAACCGTGATGGAGGCAGAAAAGCATCAGATCGTGAAAAGAAAGAACCCTTCAGGGCCTTGGAATGCATTTTGGCATCCAGGCCCTGGAAGGACTCAACAATCTGAGCTGATTGCAGAGGACGCAAAACCCCTGAGCTAGAAGGCAAAACTGGGTTGACGCCACTCCACAGAGGACTGAGGCTGGACATTCACTGATGGCTGGTCTGGAGGCTGAATGTCTGGCAATAAGTCAAAGACAAAGTCTAAAGCCTGCCCCAAGACTGACGAGGGGGCCCGTCGCCTTCAAGCAAATCGTCATCCTCTGTGGCAGAAGAGACGTAGCCCAACTCGGGCTGACCAGAAGAAACCTCCTGTGAACAGCATCCAAAGGGCCAGGTGAGGAGTGTCTGCAACCAACCAAAAGAGATTGTGCCTCAGGAGGCACAGGGAAGCCAACTTGAGGGTTGCTAGAAATCAACCGAGTGGGCGCCAGAATGGACTGCCTCAGATCACCCTGAGAATCCGTCATAGCAGCTGTGCCCAGCGGAGTGTCTTCCCAATGGATCCTTTTAGAAGAACCCAAATCCTCAGAAAGGACCGACGATGAATGTCGATCAGCAGACAGAGTAGGCAGATGCTGAGAAGACCACCGGAGGACAGTCCCAAGAGTGATGCCCTGGGGCATTCACTGACCTCTGCAAAACAAAAGGCCCTGTCTGCAAATCCTCTAGAGAGACCAACGTCGTTCGGTAGCTGGACCTGGGATACGATGAGAAGACACCGGAGGATTGTCCCAAGAATGACAGGAACCTGCCATTGGCCTCTTCGCGACAGAAGTCCCCCAATTGCCCATCCTCTGAGACCAATGACAAGCTTCGATCGACGGCTAGACTTGGGTCACAGTGAGAAATCACCGGAGGAAGGTCCTAAGAGTGACAGCTAACAGGAGCCGTCACTGGCCTCTGCCGAACAGCAGGTCCTGGATGCCAATATCCCAGCCCCACCCTGCTAGTCGGCTCACCAGCAGGGGAAGGTGGAACAACAAACGATTCGCTCGAGGGATGAGGAATTGCAGCCGGAGTGACTAAGCATCCCAACCAACCAGGGGCAAACCTAGCCAGATGAGACCGGGCAGCCAGCAAAGCCCAAGCCAGATGAGACGGGGCAGCCAGCAAACCCGTACAGCTTTGCTGAGAAGCCAGGGAAGACTGGGAGCCCTGCCCTGTGACACACCAGATACAGCCTCAGCCCCCCCCCCCCCCCCACCCCCAAGACTGTATACTATCCCCAGAAGAGATGGCAGAAGCACTATCATGCAAGATAAGACCAGCATGAACAATTTCCTCAGCAACTGCTGATGCTGCTGGTGGCAGAGAGTGACTGACCGAGCTGACCTCGGAAAAACTCTCAATGAAAACAGTCGACTCAAGGGTAACTGCAGGAGCCAAAGAAAGAGAAGAGAGACTGCAGTCCCCACTTCAAGTATCCCAGCACCGGCACCGCCAACAGTTGAGGAGGAACTTGCTACCGAAATAGGCTGCCCAACACCCTGCATGACAGAGTCACCATGTGCACTCTCAGAAATATCCGAAAGGGCATGCCTACCGTTGCCCCGAGAATGAGGGGTTCTAGCTCTGGTTAGAACCACCTTGTTAACAGAAGCCCATAATTTGGAAGACCAAACCCCACAAACACCACAGGGATGGGCCTGAGAACAGTTGTTGCAAGTGACACAAGTACTGTGAACATCATCTACATGTTTCACCTGCATACAAGAAGGACAAAGGAAGAGTTTTAGGCATTGTCCAAAAAGGTGACAAAAAGAATTTCTAGTCTGAAAAATCCCCCCCCAAAAAATCCAAAGAATCAAGCTTCCCACCGATGGAAAACCGATCAACTCGGATCGCATTTTCGCACGCGGAAAAAGCAAGATACAAAAAGAGAACACAAGCGAAAATGAGCATTAAATATAATAAAACACAATCAATTTTGAGCTCGAGTAAAGGATACAATCCTCTTTGCACAAATAACAATAATCGTAGCGAAAAATCAAGTTGTTCTCGAAGAAAAACAAGCTGAGCAGCACGAGTCACAAATATTCCGACCATACACAATGCCGGGAAAAAAGGAATTGATGTCACGGTTGTTGAATAGTGCTGTGTGATATACCAAGTTTATGGTACGGTTTTAGTATTATAGGGATACCAAATACCGTACCGAAACCAAATCAAAATAACGCTTATTTCCGTATTTATATTTTTCTGTGAAATTTACAGAAAGTCAATTCATCAAGGCGGATCATAAATGGAAAAGCATGTGGGCCGCATCTTTTGATCGAATTGATAAGAAAACGTGCAAATGTAAACTTTGTAAGCGACAGGTAGACAGTAGATGCAGCGCATACATTGGAGAAACAAATAAAAAAATGACTGCGGAAAAACGAAAAATGGCAAGTTGTTAACTTGGTACTTCCATTTCTGAAGAAATACTGCCTGGTTCCAGTGTTTCCAACATTACGGCTGATTCGATATATTTTCTGGAAATTAGACCACTGTGCGATTTATTCACAGCAGACATTGGGGGTCGGGTGGGTGGTTTTGAAAATTCAATACACTGACAACTTGACATACAAACGTTAATACTGCCAATGGTTATCACGTCTCGGCGATTTTTTTATAGCATTTCTTTCAATTCAGCATTAATATTTTAAGTTGCAGGTACTTTTAACAACTGATCATTTTTTTAAAATACAAGCCCCAAAACTTTAACACCCGATCATCTGCTTTATAATCCTTCGAAAAAATAATTTATACTGCACACTATTGCACATGAGAAAGACATGATTGACCTTAATTTTAAGGCACAATAAAAATAAAAACAATAGGCGACATCAGATTTAGCATTATAGAAGTTCATTCGGTCAATCAAGGTGCAACAGATGCTTCGAAAATAATTTGCTGTTATTAGTACAAAAAATGATTTGTACATTTTTTCTCATGGAAAATGAAAATTTACTCTAATTTGTCATGGAAAATCGTGGATTCTCTGGAATTTTCAGAAACATGTATGAGGCCAAGAACCAGAAGTGAAGTTAGTGAACACAGATAGAGTGATTCCACTCAAAATCCCCAATAATTGTAACTAGGTGTTTGTCATAAAACATGTTATTTTATATGTTTATCAAGGATGACAATGAAAGGTGGATGACACCATGTCATTGACGCATTACATGATTGGCAATGATTGCACAATCTTTTCACAACTGGGATTATCATAGAGAGCTTAATTACAGTTTAATTTCTCCAACTTACTTGCATATTTGTGTAATATTTGATATTGGACACTGAATTCACTGGACAGTGGACATTAATCTTGTTGCAACTTTGAAAGATAAGGGGTGACAGGGCCTGACCAGGAGTGTTACTACCAGTGAAAACTTACTGAAAAGCCCTGAAGTTGAACATATATGTTTCTTCTACCCGATTTAATGGGGGAGGGGCATGGTACATGTTCAAAGGACAGAGAGGCCAACTGATTAGCTTGGCAAGTTATTTAATGAATCACTTGATGCAGTGTGATGATTTACAATGAATTGAGTGATTCATTAAATAACTTGCTAGACTAATCAGTTTTCACAGTAACTTGTAAAGTTCATGAGATGTCAGCACTGAACCTGCTAAGTTACTATATGGTTGAATGTTGGGAAACTGGGTCAGTTTGCAACTATTTTCAGTGTTCCATGCATATACTGAATACCATACTGAAACCGAGGTATTTTCCCCAAGATACTGATACCGAACCTGAAATTTCAATACTGTACAGTTCTAGCGCTCGATAAATGCAAGAGGTGTGCAGAGAGAGTACCTGTAATGTCAAGCGCCAGTCTCACTCGACCCCTTTTCGATCTTTTTTTCATGCTTTTGCACTCTTCCTCCATTTTTCAAACTCGTTTGGAAAAGTTTGTTAGCTTGAGTTAGTTCCGAAGTAGGGCTGGCACTTATGTTACAGCCAATTGTAAACAATTGTGAATAGGTAGAGAAGAAATACTCAGCGGGTTAAGAGTTAATACGAGTTTACTCTGTAACCTTTATTCAATTAACAGGTAAGATTTGTGTTTAAGCTAATGTAAATGATTTGGTCTTTTTCAAAATTCCATCTTATTTGTGCTGGCTTAATTTTAATGTTTCAGGTTCAAGGCCAGTGCTTTTGACTAAGAATGTAACACCTCATCTTCGAATTACTTTCACAACCTGAGGTTGTTAGAACCTTTTCCAACAGGTTATCATCATGTAACAGCATTTAATTTGCAAAGAAAGCACTGCACCAAGTTTGTTTCCACATTCCACAACAGATTACAACAATGAAAAGATTGATATTAAAAATATCTCTTACAGCATCCACTAAAACTCAACACTCCAATCATGTACCTTCACAAGTATTGAAATGGCTGATATGTTGGGATCCTTTGAAAATACTTTCAAATTCAATAAATCTCATTAAAGGTCTGATGAGTGAGTACATTTTTTAAAAACAAAGAACAAGTTGTTTATTGTTTATTTATGTTTACCCTTTATCCAAAATACACAACATCCAAATTTATTATTTTAAATATTATTTTTTCAAATTTTTCAAAACATTTCAACAAAACCATATCATGTGAACCCTTCATTGAAATGAGCTTGACGAGCTCGTTCCAATGAGGAGTGGTCATATGATATGGTTTTCTTCTTTCTAACATTTGGAAAACTAATATTTATCCACTTACTAGGGTTACTTTAACCTTTTACCCCATGTAATGGGCAAAATCGGCCAGCACTATTCACAAAAATATGCCAATGAATTTTCATTTTTTTGTCTAAAAAAACAGTTTATGACCCTTCTTTGGAATAAGCTCATTCCAAACAGGGGTCATAATCTATGTTTTTGAGACAAAAAACAAAAAAAATGAGTTATTTAAGAATTTTGTTTGCAAGTGTCATCTAGTGATGAACCGATTATCAAAACTTGCTACGAACCGAATGCCGATTATTTCGCTGCCGATTATGTTGCAGATTCTGATGCTTGAATTAGAACCCAGAAGAAAGTCTGTTAATGTCTGTTATACTGCAGAATTTCGTTGATAACTCACAAATTACAAAAGCTTAATACCACATAAGTTGTTAGAGTATGCATGTTTAGTGCTGGGCAAGATTAGCCAAAATAATATTTGCATTTTTGGGAGTTGGGGTGGGGGAAGATCGTTATAAATGATACAATCACATGTTATCGTTCTCCTGTGATAATTGTGAGTTATTCTGGTAAATAGTGTTAATATGGTTTTGTAAACTAATACAATACACTTGACTGTATTAACCAGGAAAATACTGAGCACACATACTTTGTGTCTTAATTGAATAATAACTGTGATGTTAATGTGCGTTGTGAAGTTGTATGGCGCGTTGTTTACAGACACACATGCGATGTCAGAATATATTATTTAATGTTCAGTTGGAGAGAAACATCAAGTGAGGTAACTGAATTAAAAAATGAACTTGACAAATTGAAAACATGATTGTGACAGTCATGTGAATTACATGTTGTGTAACAATCAGCTACCATTGAAAAAAGAGGGTTTTTTAGTTTTTCTCCAATTTTAATTTCTTATTGCATTGTGATGACAGACTAACGGCTGAACACATTTTATTTATACATGTATGTAATGCAAAGTTGTAGAGCATCATGATTGAAGACCGGTGACTTCGTTCAGATGGGAATAGTGGCGATCTTGTACCGGTTGCAGATGGCAAATTCCATAATATCTCGGCTCTGCAAATCCCTAAATATTCTGTGATGCACTACACTCGTTTTTAACGGGGAAACTTTGTTGAAATGGCCAGATATCAAAGAGATTTTAATAGTCAGTGTTAAACACAGAATAACCAGAAACTGCCGGTTTTTAACTTCCGGTTGCCATAATTGGCCAAAGCCCCATAACCAGCCGGTTCCGACTGTCGATTCTGATTATCGGTTCATCACTAGTGTCAGCTGCTTTTCATGTTAGGTAAAGGCCTAAAAGTGAGTAAACAATTCTATGGATGAAAGATATGTACAGTAAATAGTAAGACAGGAAACAAGGCAGTAAGCAAGCTTGCAAATAATCATTTTTCGGTGCATGTCATGGTAAGTCACAAGGGTCTGAATCTCACAAGAATCAGGTCATCTGGTTCTTGTAAAAACTTTCACAGATTTGTAACTGAACAGCATAATATCTAGAACGAGCAAGATCATGTCAAGAAGTCATTTTGATTATCACAAAATTTTTCAAAATTCTGCTCAAGGACAAGTACCAACAGTTTGGGTTCTCATCCAAATGTAGTCCCCAGATCAAGGATTACAACATGATAACATGTTGCACCATTACCAAGCAAGAAAAAAAATGTGTGTGGGTGAATGCGATAGCATTACACTATTAAACCTATGTGAGGTAGGCACTGGTTGATGCATCTAGGCTATAAAAAGTTTTTTAAAAGTCTACCAGACAACATGAGAGGCAGGACAACTGTATACAACCCTTGTGTTATTTCACATGTAAATCTCTTGCGTTAATTTCACATGTAAATCTGATCCAAATCTCTTGTCTTATCATTCACTGAAAAGCTTCCAATAAATAAGTCAGAAATTTAAAAGCCTAATAAAATTGGACATCTTAGTAAATTACAAATACTGGTCATAAAAAAGGTTTGAACACAGAAAGTGTTGTTTTGAAATGTTCATATAAACTTGAATTGATGTTCGAGAAATTGAACTGGTCATTATAAAAAAATGTTGTTTTGACTACTTATTCTAAATGTGTCCCTGATAGTTAACTAACATTGGTCAAACTGTTTTGAATGACATGATCTATTCCAGAATGAATATGTTACCGTGTCGCCTTGCTTTCATTGATGGAATGCCGTTATATAACTTAGAGTCCTTTCCAACAGTGTGTCACAAAACAGCATATTGATGGTTTTATGGAACGAAAGAGTCATTAAACCTCAATATATCATAAATTCTCTGATCAGCAGCTCAGATTATTCTTTATCATTCAAGTGGGTAAGATCATTACTGGGATTGCTTTGAAATGGCAAAATCTGTACATTACGACCCCAATACTGTTTCCCACTATACATAACAAGATCATCTCACATTGTTATAAAAGGGTATTTTTTTTTACACGTATGTGTTGTCAGTGGCTGGGCAGACAATCTCAGGAACTTTAATGTGTGCCTGTTCAAGTTAAAGTTGTGTTTGTCAATTTATTTCAGTATTAACTTGGTAACATTCCATATATTGGAGTATAAACCAATAAATATTTGAATTCAAACTTGGAATGGATCTTATTCAGTTGCTGTTTAGATAAGACCTGATATTGTGTTAACATCCAAGGCAATTTAATACAAACATATTAAGGGCAATGTGCCTGCTGGAAAATCAACTGCCCAAAAATTTAAACTATTAAACCAATCAGTTGACCATTACCATGAATTTAGTTAGTTTCATAGTAGTGTAACCATTGTGAGAATGCAATATGCATGCAGTTGAAATTCTGTTCACTGAGAAAGGAAAGAAAAAAAATTAGAGAAAGATTAGTAGAGGTTTTATGTTGTAACATAGGATAACCTTGGCTTTTTGTTTCATTGACTTTTGAGCTAGTAAATTGGGTATAGCACAAACATTTGCCAAATAAGATGACTCATAACTCTGATAATATTGTTGTGACAGAAACAATTACAGCACTTCATATCTAATGTGCGCCTTTGCACTCATGGACCTTATTTGTAATTGAGGTATACTATTTTTCACACACCTGAAATAACAGCAGTAGGACATATATATAATTAATAATTCCAACATAATATGCCAGGCCAACCTGAGCTCAGAGCATAGGTAGGCCTGGAGTTTGTTGTGGACATTATTTAGATAGACATGTTCTCATGCCCAGAGAGGCCTGGAGTGAGACAAGTTCTTACAAAGCTCATTTCCAAAATAGATATGTAAGCCTTGTTGCCATAAACTGGAGACAATATCTTGTTCTCTCCTATCAATTTCCTGACCATACCTAGCTAGTCTAAAAAATCAGACGGGCCTAGAATGTGTCTGAAATCATTAGCCCTGAATACCCTAGTAATAATTTTGATTCCGCAAACAATGTACCATAACAGTTTTAGGTATGGTACATTATTTTTGAGTCTCCTTGTTTTAACAGAAATGGAGCACTGAAAACAGCTGGCCAGACAGAAGACAAGTATTGGTATTCTGTTAGTGAGTATCTACCCCATCATCTTAGGAAAACACTTGCATGATTCTACCATAAATAACACGAGCAATTTCCAATTTTTGTTTCCAAAACATAATTTATGAACCTTCATTGGAAACTTATTCCAATGAAAAGACCATAAGCTAAGCTATCTTTTGGATAAAAGATTGGAAAAAGATGAATGCCAAGGAGATGAAGTTCTGCAGTTGTTTGGTAAGGGACTGATACTGAAACATACCTCATGTTCCGACATTTCTTGAACACATTGTAACCCATAATCAACTGGATTCTTTTCAATGAAGTTTTCCGCCAATGATGCATCTGGAACAATATCAACATGCAACTCTGCGGGTCGGTCAGAAAAATTGCACTGCCGACCAAATTCACTCCGCTTCTTTGTATAAATATACACAATCTCCATTCTGCCTCCTGGTGTAAAACCTCAAAATCCTAGAAAAAAGAAATCTAAATAATACTTGCAGTTGCTATCTCTTTCTATTTCATTAAATCTCTGCACACTGATGTTAAAATAGAAACATTTCAAGCAGAAAATTTTCATGTAATGCAACTAGGAATTTGAGCAATTGAATCTGTCTGAGAGAGCTCACTGTGAATCCAGTCATATACATGGCACTCTTCAATACAATTGACAAACCTTATGGCAATACATGTTTTTTACTTGCAAAGTATATGTTACTGGAGTTCTTTCTCAATGAACGATGAGCAATAGCAGTGCAACCACTCCAAACAAGCAACACTGTGATGGGTCTTTGCATATCAAAGAAAATTAAAGTTGTAATCAAACTCTGCGATGCATGTTGCCAATCACAGGCCAAGCAATCTATTTATTGAATATAGAAATGAATGCAGCAGAAAAATGAGAATTGCCCAACCTTTTGGTATCTACACACATCAGCAGAGCTAGTTATACAGTATGTGCCAAGTGTATCCTGTCTCAAACACCCGACACGGTGGACGATTTTCTGAAAATCACTGGCCAAACACCGTGTCACACGGTGCAATTTGACCAAATTAATCACTGTGTGCAATGGTGTTTAGATGTGGAAAAGATTGTCTCTTTCTTTGTAAATCACTTTGTGCAACAGTGATTCAGTGTGAAAAGGATTATTTCCTTCTTGGTAATATAATTAACTGGCTACTAATTGCGCTACTGCGAAAACGTGTGTTGAAATGGGCTTTGGCGAACAGGCTAAGCCTATTTAAACATGTGTTGATTCAAACAGGTGATGTCACATTGTGACAAAGACATGTGCATTCAATTTTAGAAAAAATAAAAATTACCGCACACGTTATCTGCATGAAAACAATCATACCAACAAGTCCATTTCATTTTCGTTCAATACACTGGCCATAAAGGGATAATGGTTTCAAAATGCAACTGAATTCTGACGACAGAGGTTTTCAGGAAATCTACCAATGTCACAGTCTATTTCGATTACATGTATGCAGCGATTCACTGATTTTTCCATTGCAACCTGCGGCTGCAGCGGAATGAGTAAAAAATGCACTTTAAAATCTGTTCAACTTTCACACAAGTCTACAAAGAATGTTTGGCGGTAACAATAATTAATAATACATATGGCAAAATCCACTTTTCAATCAGATGTCTATTTAAACAGAAAATTTCTTCGTTCTCTTTAAATGTAGCGATTGAAAACAATATAATGTTGTGTTAACAAAGACCTCACCCCATTGCACGCCACGTCTGAGAAATTTGTTCCTTGGAGAACTCGGACCAGTCGAAGCTCCCCACACCCAACCCCACCTTCCTCCAAAGAACTTGGCTTGTGTTGAAGAAATTTGAAGCAGGTTGATCTTATGGAAGAAATAGATGGATGGGGGTGGGCGTTTTCGGCCCACCAGAGTCCGAGATGTTTCAATTTACCCTGGGACATTGTGTTCCCGATATTTTTGAAAACTCAACACGGGTAAAACACATAGGTCGAAACAACCACTGGAAGCCATTTCAGCCACTGATCATATTCTGAGAAACTAAAACTGAAGGCATTACAAGCTCCTAACATGCTGCCAATTGACACTGTGCTTGAAATTTAATTCCCTCTTTTGAACGGTGCAGGACAAGTTACAGACAGAGGAAGGTCTGTAAATAGGCACTGGTTAGTTTTACAACTCTCAATACCCCTTTTCACTTCTCTGCCCTCTATTCCACCATTCACCAAAACTTTGGCGATTAAATGTCCTGAAGTTTCCAATTTGATAGAAAAAATACTTTCTATTACATCGCCTCTGTGTTGTCTTGAATGACTTGATGTTGTAATACACTTAGCTACGTTGGATGCCATTTACCACATAATATAGGCTTCGGTTCTCCGGTATATTGTACATTACAAAATATATCAATGTCTGTGGGTGCATTTAGATTTTAATGCCAACATTTTAAAGAATGTCAATCATTTAAATGCAGCAAATCTCCTTTTGCCATTCAAATAGTGGGTAGTTAAGATAAAAATAAAAAAAACAATGGAAAAGATACTCTTAGAGTAGCAGTAACCACCCCCCTTTCGTATTTTCACCAGTGCTTAACTACAGTAGTTCGTTTTGTAATTGAACTGGCTGAAATTGGATTAAGTGCCGGGTATACAATTCAATCAGCTTCCTTTTATTGTGCAGGCTTTCTGAAGTTATTGTTTACAAAAAACAATGCTCTGATCTCACAATGCACCCCGAAAAGTAATCAAGTATTCATGCAATTGAATTTAATATTTTGAGAATGGCATCAATTAATCCATTCACGACTTGTGTATTGTTTCCTGACGCTCTGCATTCCTTAAGTTCAGTGTACTCACAGTGACATTTTATTCTCATCACATTCAATAGCAGCCTTACCTTTTTCTGAATTCATGACGCATTTGAATATTGAAATTCCATTGCATCTTAATACGAATGCTTATCATTTCAAGTCTAAGGATTTTGCGAGAGCATGGTGAGGGAAGGGGAGCCCATTGGGAATAATAACATGTTTGAGCCTTTTACCTGATTCATGTAGCGACGAGAGGAGGGCAAGCACAAGAGATGTGCCCCTGAAACAAATGTGAAATTCAAGAAAAAAAAAACACCTCAATTTCCTTGACTGAATCTGCTTGTGTCCATAATTTATAAGTTTTGGAAGGCATCAATAATTAGGCCACATCACCGGGGTGGGGGCACAACTGAAATGGTGGAGGGGGGTATGTGCCCATCAGCTCCACCCCCACCCCCACTGGCTACATCACTGAAATACCCTCACGAAATATTTTTTTCAAAGTATTATTATATGAGCCTGTGGAGTAAGTTTCAGTATGCCCACCCCTACTCTGCAATCTCTTTGGTGCAGTAGATAAAATGTCTACATCTGTAGATCAGCACTCTTTGCTTCCAAGGTTTCCCGACAATGATGTGCATTTATTTAAATCACGGTGTGTGTATGTATTCCTCTAAGGTTTCTCTAGGAATGGAGTGTTTTAAATGGAACTTGGTGTCAACTGCATGCAGGTCCGAACTTAGGTGGGCAGAAGGTGCCTTAGTGTTTTGTACAGAGCATGTGTTCCGACGGGAATTAGCATTTTCGTGTTTAGCATTCAAATAAACAAATTAAGGCTAGAACCATTCTTCATTGTTTTTTGTTCGATGAACTTTTTATTTTGAATGTGCATTATCCCAACAAAACATATTTCATTAGATCAAATGGCCAATCGCATATTTCTTCAAATGTGAACTATCGTCAGTGGCGTAGGAAGCATTTGAATGGGGGTGGGGTGGAGGGGTCAGATTTCTGAACGCACATTTCTGATTATTAAGTGATATGGCTGAGCAGCAGGTGTCGAAGGCATCTGACACGAGTGCTGAACCCATAAAGTGAATGGGAGGGGGGGGGGGGCAGGGAGGGGGGGGGGGGGTCCAGGAGCATTATTCTGGTGGCTTTTTGAAAGTCCTATTGTTTTCTTCAATAGAAAATGTTGATGTTTTAACAGCATGTTGGACATTTTTAATGATGCTGGGGTACTTCATTCCCGTGAATTAATGTTGTGTGCCTGTGATACAGACATGATTGGGCATCTGTTCCTGTGGATACATTTCCCTTGCGTAAATTTTCGCAAATCCTGTGATACATGATTTACACAATTAACGCAAGGGAAATGTATCTGCAGGAACAGATGCCCAAATGCCCAATCATGCCTCTATAGGTTCATGAATAAGTCATGGAAACCGCAACCAAAGAAACTGAATTTGTCTTGGTACTACATACACACCAGTGTAAGTTACACTGGTGTGCATGAAGTTCCAAGACCAATAAGTCGACGGTGTTCGCTGGTTATACAGACAGACAGGCGAGGCCTATTTTCACCAAACATGGGAGGGGGGCTCCTGTGGCCCCCTCGGTGTCTATGCCCCTGACTACCGTCGATAGCATAATAATAAAACAGATTACCAGCGAATATACTGCAAGGGTATGGCGCAGCTGAGAAGGCTGGTTGGGGCGGGGTGTGGTAAAAAAATTGCGACATTGAAGCCGTAGCTGCAACGGGTGGTGCAATCTCACAAAATTCTAAGTTCATCAAGGGCCATAACTCCAAGAAAAATATTTGGAACAACACATGCAGTGGAACAGTGGCTAGACATCAATAAGATACACTTACATGCCAAATATAAAGTCATTCCATCAGGGACCAGCCTAGGGGGGAATTTTAGAGAGACTTCAAGTCTCCCTCCAGAAAAAATAGGGAGACTGCAGAGTCATGTAGGGAGACTTCATAGGCAAGTGGGGAAAATTAAGAATATTTATCTACCACCCCCGCCACCCCTTCATATTTTCAATTTGTGGTCCTCCATTAACGTACAAATAATCCAGGTCCAGTTGTCTATGATGCATCTGTGCCAGGTTAAAAAATCACAATGTAATTATTGACTGAAAATCCCCCACTGCTACCTTCTCCTTCATGACCCCTCACCTCTTCTTTGTGCCAATCCCCCATCACCCTCCTGTGGTTGCCTTTCAACAAAGTCCACTAAGCTAATAATTTCCTAAGTCTGAAAGTGTGAACAGGACCAGATGTAAGAAGGTTGCTTGGGAGGTACTTTGTTAGTTAATAAACAAAATACATTCTGAGGTCGAGTATTTTGTAAAAGAAATGTCATTCCGCATCATTTTTATGTCCTTCCGGTGTCATTCTGCGTCATTCCGATGTTTAGGAGGACCATTTTTCAAGATCGTCTACATGGGGATCGGGAAGTTTCGTCCCCGGGAAGATTCGTCCCCAGTTAGTGGGAAGTTTCGTCCCTGGGAAGTTTCGTCCTCAGTACTTGTTAAATACTCATAAGCTTAGGGCTGGCATGGGATTGTAAGGTACATGGACAAGTAATAGTATGGACAAGTAATAGTATCTTGGTTAATCATATTTTATTCAATTTTTACTCAATGGTTTACAGGTCAAAAACTGATAACAACAAAATATACAGTAAAAACATAACACGAAAATACAATGGTAAAATAAAAACACCAATAATTTGTCACAAAAAAAATTTAATGAAAATGCAGATTATTGCGTAAGCTTCCTTAAAAAATCACTTTGAACACATTCAGAGGTACATTTAGTACTTTAAAACGTAGTTTTTATACACTTACCGTCCTTTTTACCGGATACCGTCCTTTTTAACGGCAAAAAGTATTACACGAAAACACGATTTACCGAGAGGTCATTCGCGCTACTCAATAAATAACACCAAGCTGTGATTATCGCGACAAATTGCATTATTAATGACCAAATCCTCCGAAAAAAATGCATAAAATGCATTAAATATACCGTTTGCATTCAATTTATTGTGAAAATAATTTATAATAAGCTTTTTTGCGTACCTCAAGGTCAACCGCGCTACTCAATAAATAACTCCAAACTATGATTATCGCGACAAATTGCATCATTAATGGCCACATTTCCAGAAATTGTCACAACTGTCAGATAAGCGCCATTGCTACCGCTGTTACCAGGACTACCAGGGCTACGGCGAGCTTGTTTAGAAGTGCGATTTTCACTGGCATTTTGGACGGGGGCTTGTTTCTTTAACCGCGGCTGCAAAGTTTAGACCTGAGGAGGGGGTAGTAATTGATTCAGATTCAGATAAGGAGGGGGTAGTAATTGATTCAGATGACTCAGATGAGGCAGCGGGCGATGAGGGACAGTTACTCACTTTCTTGACTTGTCTGTCAATTGTGTGGGAAAAGCCCTGATCGTCCGTAATCTCATCTGAGTCGATCTCCAGATCTTGGGAGTTCCTCCTTTTACATTTGCTTTTGCTAGGTGTTGTGGCTGGAGTAGTACAGGTTTCCTGAGCTTAGGAGACTACCGAAACCTTATTGATGGACCCACAGCTGGGTTCTACTTGTGGAGTTTCAGTTAATTGGCTAAGAGTTTTATCTCTTCCCTTCTTTTCATCTGAGTGTTAGTTGTAGATATTTTTGTGAATTGAGACATCCTTCAGTAATTTTGTAGAAGATAGTGTAATTGTAAGTTAAGCTCTTTTAGTGCTCAGAAATATGAGTGTTTTACATGATAAATGATGTGTTTTAAAGGGACTTGCTGCAATGAGTACACGAGGGGACTTAGGGACTTGGCGACTTATTAGGGACTTGCTGTATTCAGTACGACCCGTGTTACCTTATTACCAATTGCCGACTCAGCGTCAATTTTCATTTACACTTTTTAGTGTGTTTTTCGACGAATTTTGGTCATAAAATCATCAAAAACAAAATTTAATTCCTACTTCATCTTTGAACATAATTTCGTTATATATGTGCATAATATATAATGAAATTATGTTCATTGTTTGTATTTTAAGACTTTTGTGGTAATTTGAATTTTCTGTCTGCACTGTTTTCTGACTCGGACTCGGTTTACACTTTTTAGTGATAGCCCCAACCGAGTGTATTCACATCAAAAGAATTATGCAAAATGTATATTTATATTAATAGGGAAAAATAAAGTCAGAAGAGTAACATTCCACGCATACATAACGTATATTAACATGATACACACAGGTCTTTGATTAATTTTTTATTAAAAATATGTCAGAATTCTATACAATTTACCATTCTATAGAGGACGAAACTTCCCACTAACTTGGGGACGAAATTTCCCGGGGACGAATCTTCCCTGACCCTCCACATGCACACTTGTGTCCTGTACAAAGCTTTTCTTGACATCACTAAAGCCTTTTTTCATGTGTTTCAATTCCATTCGTGTTTTTTCTGGGAATAGACAGCCCAACAGTTAACAGTCGTCAGCAAATCGAAATGAAAAATAATGTTATAAAATACGTTCGTTGTGTATACATTTTCGGCATCCTAAGCGACGTTACCTACTTTCAAACTGGGTTGTTTTGTTGAGTCGCGTAAGTCACCTATTTTCGTTTCGACACTTGAAGCTCCGACTGGAACGCAACAAAATAGAAATAAAAAAAATCCGCCAAAAGCGACAATGGACAATTGATTGTCGTGTGATTTCAAATAAATGGACATTTATTTGACGAATTAAAATGCCCATTTATCACACTCGAGCACATTCGATTTTTGAAAATACTCGTTTTCATGTAAACCTCGCATCACTCAGTTCAGCCTTTTCTCATTTTGGCCAATTTTTAGAGGGCGACTTGTAATCGCCCCGGCTATTTTTCTAGGCGACTTTGGGCTTAGAAGGGCGACATAATCGCCCTAGTCGCCCTCACGGCTGGTCCCTGCATTCCATCAAGTATTTCAAAAGTTATTGAGTTTTCAAACTCGTTGGTCACAGACAGACCGACCGACATTGCCACTTATTTTTATAGAGCTGCTAGTCGCAGTTAAAAATGAAAACACATTATAACTGGTTTATATATGAATTTGTTCGATGTATGTTTGAGACGTATAAACTAAAACGCACATTGAGGCAAAAAAAGAAATATTTTTTAAAAATTGCATGGACAATGGGATTACACCCCCCACCCTCACTGCCCCGAATAAGTAGAAACATAGAAACAATTTTTGTTTGAAAATTTGTAGCTTGTAGTGATGGAAAGGTATCCACCCCACTGCCGCAGGAATGCAAATACATGTACATTTACACCACAAAAGTTTGTTTTAAACTTTTATACATGGACGAAATAGACAATGCAAATTTGTACCAGCTGAAAATGAAGTGGAAGATTTCTGTTTTTTCGACGCACGTTGTCTCGTGCACACACCACTTTTTTCATGCACATGTTTGGTTCCACGAAAATGCAAGCACATCGAAGGCACACGCATACAATGATACATGCGTTGGTCAGTATTTCTATTTTTTTCTGTCTCTGCGTACACATTTAGGGCAATGTCCTCATCTTAATTTGTTGTTGTCGTTGCAGATACATGTAATCATTGACACATTTATCGATTTGAGTGCTTCTAAATAAAACACGGTTGAACACTGTGGCAGAATAATGGACATTAATTTCGTCATTATCGCTACCGAAAAAACATCAAACTCTGGATTTAAGTGGAAAGGGGTAATCTATTTAATCCCTTATCCGATTAATCACAGTGTTTGAAAATTAGCTACCGTGTGCAACTGGCTAAAATTTGCATTTTTCACTCATCACCAGGGCGGGTGTTTGAGACAGGACACACTTGGCATGTACTGTATAAGAAAGAAAGGCTTGTGCAGGGATTAATAGACTCAAATAATAATAGACTTACTATTTGGAATAATTTTTCACTACAGCTTCAATGACACCTAATACTTACATTTATTATACCCAAAATACTTATATTTATTATACCCAAAACGATAGATTATTCAAGAAATTGAGGAAAGATAGAAACTGTATCCCCCGCTGTTTTTATACAGAAATTTTCACTTTCATGGTATCAATCAAAATGGTGGCTTTCAAACCGTCACTTCAAGGTGAATACGAGTCAAATTATCACTGGAAATGATCAATTTGTTCCAGAAACGTATAATGAGTGAATACCGATCATTTCTAGCAATAATTCAACACGTATTCATCTTGAATTGATGCAGGAAACCTGCTAGTCCAAACATGGCCTGAAAGTCTGTAATATAAGTTTTCCGCATATCACTGATTCAATGCGCTATTTACTTTCATGCATCAATTCAGGGTTGAAATGAGAGGAATTATCAGATTCTAATAAAAAGCATATAATAAAAAGAAAATCTAGTGTTTTTTAGTGGACACCGAAAGTATCTCCCTTGTGACTGAGAGAAAAGGTATGTCTTGGTCACTCATGAGATAATTTTCAGTATCCACTCAAAAACACTAGATATCCTCTATGTAGCAAGGGTTAAAGAGATACATCCAGTATTGTCAACAAAGCTGTAGGTGGGCCCCACAAAAACAAAGTCTCTGAATATAAACAAAGTGTGCTTTGCATTGTTTACGGCACAGCTGATAGCATAACGTTGACAATTCCAGCTGAGAGTGAATAAGTCAGTGTAAGCATCTGCTTCCATTATAGGTTATAATTTAGAACTATGGGTAAAAAACAAGAGTTATGTTGTTTATACATACGTTATTAGCATCTTTTGTATTTATTTGCCCAATTGATTGATTCGGTTGATTGTCCGTTTTACGATGAAATACTGACTCTGTAACCTGTATGTGTGTATGTGATCAGCATATTTGTGACTGAACTTCCTTCTATTTGATTTTGCGACATTTTCTCTATTTTCTCCCCCACCACTGTTCATCTTTCTCATTGGAAGAATGGGGTGTTGGGATATTCAACCATGGCTTGGAAATAGTGAGGTGTTTCTTTTCTCTTGATATCCAGTATTCTTGTAAAATAAGATATAATGGATTAAATGCCTGTATTGGATGTGCCAAGGCCAAACAGGTCTATAAATCAAGGAAAACTGAGAAGAGTCAGGGTAATTTTGTGACAGGTTGCAAGATTTTTTATTCAATTAACAGGAGTTTACTCAATAACCTATATTCAATTAACAGGTCAAATTTGTACTCGAGGTATGGTAAATGTGTTGTGTTGGGAAATTATATTCAATTAACAGGGTTATTCAATTAAGAGATATACAATTAAGTGGTCTCCTCTGTAATGTGGACTCTAGAAAGGACCGAAAAGGGTAGGATAAGAAAGGTTTTCGGCTCATCATCAACTTTTTTCTTATTATTTTGGACAACTACTAAAATTTCAATTTTTTGGAGAAGAAATCCTTGAGCTGTGGGTTATTAACCCAGACAAAGTACAAAATATAGTTATAATATATATGGTTGAATACATCAACAGGGATCAACCCTATCTTGTTGTGATTACCCATGGATAGATGTCGCACTGTACTGTAAAACATGAAAACATTTTTTTGGCCGTCTGTGTTCTAAATAGCCTGAGTGATGTACGGATACTAGTGGATGGAAACTAGAAATAGACCTTTAACTGACCAGGCCTTGCAGTCATACCATATGCATACTACCATAAATTGGACAAGCAAATGTTTTGTCTGATAGTAAAAAACGATAAGCACAAGTTTAACCACTATACTGGAGAAATTTCCAGTAACATCTCCTCCATGGAAAGAATGGAGGATCTCCACCAGGAAATCAGCTGATAGATGAACCTCTCAACAGAGAGCATAGACAGGGCTGCACACTGAGCTATAAACAACAACGTTTTCCACCTATGGACAATAATGGTGGGGCTAACAAACAAGCACCAATGTCCATGATGCATAAACTGACACAACTCTATCATCAAAGTGACTACAAGATCTAGCCATTTGAATGAAAATGTGATATAAGACATTTTGAGTAACAAACAAGGAGTATAATTAAAAACTTACTTCATTCACCAGCACAACCTACCATAGCATTACAACATTAAACTGAATTAACTAAATATTTGGTGGGGTGCACATTGAAGCTGGCTTGTGATTTTAGGTGTCAATGCATGCCACCATATATGCCTCTCTAGTAGTTTTCTGATATTTTTATACCAAAGGGACCAAATATGGACTGTGTCCAAACCAACTGACAACAAGCACTTTGAGTTGCCCTTAAAGCAACTCTTTACATAATGGAGGAGGTGAAAAACGATGTACCTGAAAAGTTGGTTAAGATCATAGTCCACAGTGGAAATAAAAGACATAAAGATTCCCATGTCTGGTAATGCAATCTGTAAGCACCATTTAAATGTGTCTGAAAGCACTCCACTCCAGGAGGGAATTCTTGAGAAAAAAACCTGCAGTGGCCATAATGCAAAATGATGAGGGTGGAAAGTATTTAGGATTTAGAGCAGAGTAAATGGAATACATGTATGGTAACTGATAAACTGTGTGCATGGTTTCCCAATAGCATAATAGAAAAAAATGTAGAATGCCCCAAGTGAATGTATAGTACAGATGGTGTCAATGAAGCAGCGTTGAGCCACAATATATAACAAGGAATGTTTGATAACCAGATCGCTAAATGCCCAGTACAAAAGAAATAAAAAATAGCCATTGAAACTGTAAAAAAAAATCCAAACTTCATTGAATGTGATATGCTTGCCATGTGTTCACTGCTGTGCACGGCATGTTAGCCTTCTTCTTGTATATATGCCAACCCACAATTGGAAGGTTGGTGGTGCATTGTGTGCTCCCATAGCAAGACACTGGATATGTATGGACCTGTGACCTAAAAGAGAATGACAACCAACTCAGGTTACGGGTCAACTCGCCCCCGATGATTTTTGCAGGTCAACTCACCCCTCCGTCGGGGGTGAGATGACCCGACTTTTGGGGGTGAGTTGATCCACAAATTTTTTTTCGTAAATAGCAAGAAACATTTGTAAAGAAATGGTACTAACCATTGTACTGTAATCTATTCCTATCCGATTCACAACTGACATGAAAGGAAAGAAAAACGATTCATCCAAATCCACAACAAACAATTACATAAATGAAATGACAGGAAAGAAGGAGAAAGAAAATTGATACTGATACTCACACCACAAAAGGCGGTGATTAATAGTGCTTTGATCCCATGGTAGCCCAAATTTTAACTTAGTGCTTTGATCTATTATTTGTTGGTTGCAGGTTGAACTGTGTTGAAATCACCTTGTTGTTGCAGTCCAAGATGTTTGTTTGTACTGCAACCACATTGTTACTGCCGACCATTTTGTTTGTTTGTGTTGCAATCACACATAGGTTGCTGTTTAAAATGTTTGTTCATGCTGCAATCACATGACAGTTAGTTTTTTTCATTGCGGCTGATTTCTAATCATCCCGGCCAGCTTAGATCTATTGATTGGGTTTTTCTTTTATCAGCCGATTAATTAATGAGAATTTTTCAAAATAAACCATATATTTTTACCATCACCAGTCTCAGAATTTTTTTTTCATTTCATCCTGACCTTTCATCTTCATATCGTCTCATTATATCAATCTTTAGAGGAGGGGGGGGGGGGGGACTTGACCCGTTCCCACCAACTCATTCCCCACGACTTGATAGACATCTTACGGGAAGGAAAAACTTGGTAAATACTGTCTAAATGTATTAAAAACTCAGAATTTGTGGTACATATGTGTAGAAAAAAGACTAAAGAATGTAGGGAAACCATGAAAAGTTCGTAATTTTTGCATAATTTGTTGAGTTCGCTATTCTTCATGTTTAGGTCTACCAGTAGCATTAGTATTATTTATTGCAATATCGGGCGCGGTAACCGAGAGCGTAACACGTTCCGCTCGGAGGCCAAGGTTTGCGAGTTCGAACCCCAGACGGGGAACGTAACGTAACATAATGCAATACCGGTGTGGATTCAAAACCACACTGCTCCTCCTTACCGCTATGTTCAGGGATGGTGGTATGTCCGTCCTATCGGGTGAGGATGTAAATGGCTGTCCCGTGTGCAGTGATTACTGTGCACGTTAAAGAACCCTACTGCAACAAAACAGTTGCAGTCTGGCAAATTACCTGATTTTCCCATGCAAGATAGTGCGATGGAAAGACAGTTGCCGAGAGTGGGGCACGTCACTCAGACAGAGCATAGGGCTTGCCGGTGTAGAAAGTACCCGCTGGTCGGCGAAATCATAGAAATCATCATACCGGTAGCATGCAGTCAGCCCCAGTGGTAACATTGAATTCCACACTGATAATCCTACACCAAGTGTATATGTACCCGTGCAAACACAGGGTGCTCCGAAAAATTAACGGAGGAATCTCAGAACAGAACAGAACAATATCGGGCGCACCTAACAGTAACATGCAATACAAATTACAATACAAAACATGAGATTGAGAATTATATTTACCTGATGCTAGGGAAATTACATACACACAGCAATTTAGGGTGGTTTCCACTCTGTTGAACCGGGATAATTAAATGCATCCACTGTTTAGCGAATCACAATCGTCTTCTCTTTTCGAATTTCTTAAATTCGTGGAAATCAAAAGGAACATAAATTCAATTTATTTTTTAGGACTTCTATTCAACATAACGTAAAAAGCTACGATATGAGTTAAACTACAAAATATGCTAAGTTATTTATTATGAGAGAAAATCCGCAGACCATACAAAAACTTACTGATGCCGTTCTCGATTTTTCTCAAATGGGTAAACAATAAAAGTTTGAAGCTTTCAGGGAAACCGATGGCTTGGATGGTTGTTATGAGCAACAATTACGATGACATGCGCATGCTGGTCTCCGGTAAAGGGAGGTAAAAATGTCAACAAGTGGATTTGACACCCTTTTTGCGAATGCAAGGTGCTGTATTTACTGCAATGCAAACTGTCTTGTGATTCCGAAAAATTACATTCCTGAGGTGTTGTGAATCCTATTTGTTTTACTGTTTAACCCTACTTAAGATGTGGTCGATTTCCAACAAATTGAAGATTTTTTTCGAGAGTCGAACCAACGATCATATTGCCGTTGGTGGGTTAGAAGAACCTAAATGTTTTCTAAAAACGCTAGTAGTGGACAAGGATCAGGGACAACCCGCCCCAGGGACAACCCACCCCAGGCCTACTTTTGGGGCGGGTTGTCCCACTTTTTGGGGCGGGTTGTCCCGATTTTTTTTTTGATATTTGACAAAAACTTTTGGGGGGATAGTAATATATAAAAAAGATTTCAGCTCACTTTTTTATCGAAAATTACCAAATTTCATAGAAAATTATCCACAATCCACATTGATCCGATTTTTTTTCTGCTATTTTTTTTTAAAAATTGGGGAGATGGTAATATATAAAAAAGATTTTTACTCACTTTTTTATCGAAAATTATCCAGTTTTAACGAAAATAATCCACAATCCTCTTAACACATTCCATAATAACTGCATCAAACTAATAATACTTCTAAACTAAATTGGTAGCATGTCGACACCAGTCAGAATTGGCGTGTTGTTTTAGACATGTTGTTTCAGTCGGGTACCCTCTAAGAGGAATGATATTAGTTTGATGCGCAAAAATCAAATGACAGGACATGTTGTTTTAGCGTGATATGGATTCATCACATTGTTGATCTCTTTTCCTTTATCTAAGACTAAGACAATAAATGTTGTTTTTTTAGCTGCTAACAATCATCATGTTGCTTCTCTTTGAATTATACCGGATGATCTTTGCACTGTTGTCGACCTGCATGACATCCGAGTGAGATACACTTAGCAAACAAAGAAAATCCAAGAGTACTGGGATGACTACATGGCCAATCCTCCAAGAATGTCCACCACCAACTACTTGAAGAAATGTGGAGCACTATACCGGCGCAACAAACAGGCGCGAACCGAATCCTAGAAGCCAGAGTACCACAGAAACTGGCATCGAATGAAAAAACTCTGTTAATTATTGTTCATTGTTAATTATTGTTCATTCATTTCATGTTCAAACATATTATTGTATTGTTATTTGGTTATTTTTTGTTGATGTATTTTTGGTTTTTATTAGATGTTAATTAATTAAATCATCAATTTTGTTGTTGTTTATCATAATTATAATTCAAATGTCAGTCAGGTTGTCCTTTATATCCCGGCACGTATTTTTTATTATGATCGTATTATAAGTAATAACAGGTGGATAATTCATTCTGAATTATTCACGTGTTATTACCAATAATACAATCATAATTAAGTAAAATGTCAGGTTATTAGTACTCATAATCCAATCCTAGTCCAATATCATAGTCAAGAAAAATTGGGGCGGGTTGTCCCGGGGTGGGTTGTCCCACCTGGCTTGGGGCAGGTTGTCCCTGGGGCGGGTTGTCCCGTTCCCGTGGACAATATTCCAAGTTGTGTAGGCACCTTGTAATTTCAGTTTCCAAAGTATTCTTGTCCCCAGTCATTCAGACCTAGCCCTAGTTGTCTAGACAGTAGACGTGGATCAGTTCTACCCTGTGTGAAGAAAATTACATTTATTGAATTTTTACATGTTGTTAAATATTTTTATGCCCCCCAAGAACCTCTCGGGGCATTATGTTTTCGCCATGTCCACCTGTCGTCTGGAATCCGTCCTTTAAGTTTTGGTTTCTGTGAAATAACTAAAGAACCTCATATTTGATCAAATCATAATTTTAGGGCTCACTTGTGGATGACTAGACAATGTTTCCTTTCGATTTTGGTCCAGCTTGCCAATTCAACATGGCCACTATGGCAGCCATTTTGAATTTGTTTTCCCTCGAATAACTAATGAATGCTGACTGGAATAATTTTTATTTTTTTATTGTGCATTGTTGATATCTAGAGGAAGCTTCCTTTTAATTTTGGACCAGTCAGCTGAACTATGATGGCTGCCAGTGGCCAATTCATTATGGTGGCATCTTGAATTTGGCCACCATATTGAATTTGGCTTCCGTCCAGTAACTAATGGATGCTGCCTTGCATCATTTTTATTTTTGAATTATGCATTGTTGGTGTCTAGAGGAAGCTTCCTTTCAATGTTGGACCAGTTTTTGGATGAGCTAGCCAATTCAATATGACGGCTATATTGAATTTGGTTTCTGACCAATAACTAATACATGCTGACTCGAATCATTTTTATTTTGGAATTATGCATTGTTGCTGTCTAGAGGAAGCTTCCTTTCAATGTTGGACCAGTCAGGCGAACCAAGATGGCTGCCAGTGGCCAATTCATTTTGACTTCCATTTCCATGTTGGCCATCTTGAATTTGGTTTCCATCCAATAACTAATAAATACGGACTCAAATCAGTTTCATTTTTTTGGTTACGCATCATTGGTGTCTAGAGGGAGCTTCCTTTCGATTTTATATCAGATAACCAATTCAATATGACTGCCAAGGTGGCCATTTTGAATTTGGTTTCTGTCCCATAACTTATGAATGCTGATTAAAATCAATTTTATTTTTTTGTGATGCATTGTTGGTGTCTAGAGGAAGCTTCCTTTTGATTTTTTTATGACCCTCTCCCCATTCCCCTCCCCTGAGAGCCTTACCCACCCTTTTATGACTCTGCTCGGGGCATATGCCATGCTTTACATTGCTCTTGTTTTGAAATATTTTTTGAATTATTATATTTTCTTAACATACGTACATCATTAGGCCTGAGAGTGTGAATGCTTTTTAAAAACAGAAATGGCACCAAATGTGTCTTAGTGCAGATATCAGCTGTGCCAGTGCACAATCAGCCTTTTAGCCTTTTGTACTGAAATCTCTCTTTTTAATATCAGAAGTAAGTCAGTAGGATTCAGCCAGAATTAAAACAGAAATCAAGCAATTTGTTTAATGTTCAAGTAAGAGGACAAAGAAAATTAACTTCTTGAAGCAAGTGATGACTGTAAATAATGAAATTGATTCAAAATGCAAAAGATTTTGTGAAGGCACAGCACTGCTGTGTAACAATTCGAGAGAGAAGTGTGGGAGCCGAGGCTTGAACCGTCGACCTCTAGCACATAAAGCGATCAATTTACCACAAGACTAAGATATCCGGACCAACCAGATTGGTCGGTAAATGGTCCTTATACCTCGCCCACTATAGCTGTGGACTAAGGCATACTGAACATTAATGAACATTGCACTTGCCCACAACTGCTGCAAATTCTGCTTGGGCAAGAAACAAGCAATAAAAGATTTACAGACAAACATGTATGCTATTCTCACCTTCCTCCCTTCAACTCCAATTGTGTTTTTATTACTGAAAATTAAGGTTGCCAGTCTACTTGAAAGCAAGAACTTTAGTTCCTACTTGTTAATGCAAACACTATGGGTCCATTTTTTTAAAGTTTCCAATTCAGAACCGCATTGCCCGGGAAACTAAACTATTCACTCTCTACAATACCATCTTACTATCTTCCTAACAGTATGAGTTGGAATGCAGTAGCTCATTGGTTAGAGTATTGTACTTTAAACCAAAAGGTTGATGGTTCAATCCTGACCTGTGCCATCTGCACTGTGTCTTTGAGCAGAACGCTTAATCCCAACTAACCACATGGGGGAACAGTGGCACTGTATACTAAGGTGTACTGTGTATTTATGGTGTACTTCCCTTCAGCTGCCGCTAACTGCATGTGGTGGGTTAGTAAATTAGAGAGACTGATGGTTGTTCGCTGCTTCTCAGTGGTTCTCTCTGGGTACTCCGACCTCCTCCATAATAAAACTGTCCGACACGAAATGACTATGGTTGTTGAAAATATTGTTAAACCCAAACAAACGGAACTAGCAAGAGTTCTTTGAAATGGGCAGACTGTAAAATGGCTAATTTGCTGAAATATTCTATATAGACCCACAGTCCTATAGGGGACCAAACAAAGAATACAATCAAGGGATCATTAGATCTCTTCAGCAACCTGAATGCTTCCTTAGTAATAGGCAAATTAAATGGTATTTTGTTATAGGAACCCACAATTCATTAAGAAACTAAATTGAAACTCCACAACAATGTCACATGATCTACCTAGCAAATTGTGTATTTGTTTTTAGCACCAGGCAAACCCATAATTTGTTTGAAAAGCAAACTAAGAACTCAATTATATTGTCACACAATCTCTCAAGCAACTATCTTGTTTTCTCAGCAGCTGGAAAATGTTTGGTCCAGTTTTGATGTAACTTTAAATGGAACTCGCTATTCATTAGGAGGTTAAACTAAGAAAGCAATTATAATGTGGTGCACCCTCCCAAGCAACTAGCTTGCTTCCTTAGCAATGTGCAAACTATTGGATCTGTTTCTGATGCAGTTTAATATAAAACAATCCATTGGCAACCGAACGTACAAATCTATAATAATGTCACCTTATCTCGATACCTAGCAAAATGTTCTTTATTAGCAGTGCAAAACTGTATGACTAATTTTGGTTTCATTTACCGATAATATTAATAATCAGTGTGGTCCCATAATTCATTAGAAAACAACACTAATCATTTGATTACAGTGCCACATGATCTACATGGCAACAAACTATAATCCCAATCTTGAATTAAAGTAATTTTATATATGTACCTACAATTGATTGGGAAAACTTATTGTAACATTACTTGACCTAAATAGCAACCAGCAGCTTCCTCAGCAACTGGAGAAGAAGAGGCTAAATTTTTATATGATTCTGTATGCGGACCCTCTATTATTGGCAAACCAAACTTACAAAAAGCAATAATAATTTCATGCATCTTTCTAGCTGACACCATGCTTTCCTTAGTGATTTAAAACTATGGGAATGATGTTTAATATAATAATGTTGGTCGGCTGACTATCCATTTCAAAACCCAATAAAAAAAATCAGTAAAAGTTCCCCAACTCTGAAGAGTTTGAAAGGACCTCAGCTTTCTGTAATCCTATATCAATTACTTGTCTTGCCTTACCAGATTCGTCCAATAGTGAACTTGATCAGAGGCACAGAGTGACTATTTTGGCTCTGCTTTATATACCCTCATTGGTGGATTCCTGTTTTGGTGGTGCATTTTAGCGGATGCGTAATGTAGAACTCCTTGGCGAATGCAAACAGCTTATTAAATTCCTTGTCTGGTGGGTGCATTTTGGCAGGTCTGTAATATTATACCCCTTTGCAGATGCAGAAAGCCTTGTGAATATGGCAAGTGCATGAGTTCTGTCAATTGTGACATAATGTGATTGTTCCTGCGATAATGTTTACGATATAGTAGGAAAATGGCTTTAGCTGATGTGAGAATGCGTAGTATTCCCTCCTTTTGAATGTTTGATTGCAAATTGTGCAGTCCACAAACCCTTTTTGGAGGTGTATTATATTGTTGTGCCTGTCCAGTCCTTGGTGGAAGTACAGGTCCTGTACTTGGACATTGAGAAACCCAATACGACATATTTGTTCTGCACTTGTGAAATATATTGGACCCTGTAAATGCTACAACCACCCGGCCTGAACAGAAAGGACTTTAAGTGTTGTTTAGTGAAAGAAATCAATAATTTGGTCACACAGTCTCCATTGCAACTCTTGTGCTTCCTTACCAATGGCCAAACTGAAAAAAAAAATTTAGATGTTATCTTATATGCTGTCCCACAACCCAGTAGGATACCAAACTAATGACTCAGTTATATTCTGTGACTTCCCTAGCAACCACATGGTTCCAAACCAAGAATCCATCGGGAAACCAGACCAACAACTCAACTTTAAGTATATGTACATTTCCAGACATTCTAATCATCTATTGTGTTTCCTTAGGAAAGACAAATACACCCAATACTATGCAACAAAACGGCCAAATAAAGATCACAGTAAGAGTGGTGAGTGACTTCCCAAGAAACGAACAATGACACCCATTCTCACTAGCAGCCTGGATGCTTCCTTGGTACAATAGGTTCTTAGACCAATTTTTGTATCATTTTTTTTATGGTGAGCTACCATTGGGTGAGAAACCAAATTGCAAACTTAAGAACATTGTCTTGCAGCATCCTAGAAACCAACACACTCCCTCAGAAATGAACAAAGTATTGGGACAATGTTAACAAAATTTTAAAAAGGGACCCACAGTCCATTTGGAGTCAAAATTAAGAATGTGGACTTTATTTGACTTTATAAATTGCCATCAAATTGCGTTAAGAGACACTTGAAATACTTGCTCAAAGCCATTTTTTTGGCATTGCCCCCACTTTTTGCACAGCTTTTAGCCGCTTTGATATATTTTTATTAGCTTAACTTGACAAAGCAAAGATGAGCTATTGCCATCACGCATGCGGACATCTGTTAGTCTATGTGCCTGTTCACATCTTCCTTCAGCACAGGCTACACCGCATAGTTCTTGTCCGATTGTCATGAAATTTCATTTGTAGGTTTGAGGTCATGTCTAGATGAGAACGTCCCCTTTTGATCGAGATCAGTCAACCCTGATGGCTGCCCGAGCCAAAACCCTTTAGTACAGTCTACAGGTCACATTTATGAAGGGATTTCATTGTAACTTGGTAGGATGATTCTGTATTATGTCTGGATGAGAACTCCTCTTTCGGTCATGATCTGTCAACCCTGACGGCTGCCAAAGCCCAAAACCCCAAAACTTGTAGCACAGTCTACAGGTCATATTTAATATGGAGGGATTTCATTGTAACTTGGTAGGATGACTCTGTATGATGCCTAGATGAGAACTTCCCCATTTGATCTCGATCTGTCAACAATGACGACTACCTGAGCCGAAAACCTTTAGCACAGTCTACAGGTCGTATTTATGGAGGGATTTTGCTGTAGACAGGTAGGATGACTCCATATAATGTCTAGATGAGAGCGTCCCCTTTTGGTTGCGATTGGTCAGCTGTTATGACTACAGGGGCCCCGAAGTCCAAAAATCTTTAGCACAGTCTACAGGTCATATTTATGAAGGGATGTCATTGTAACTTGGTAGGATGACTCCAGATAATGTCTAGAAGTCTAGATGAGAACATCCCCTTTTGGTCGCTATCATTCAACCTTGACCACTGCTTGAGCCCAAAACCCAAAAATCTTTAGCACAGACTGCAGGTCCTGTTTATGAAGGGATTCTATTGTAACTTTGTAGGGTGACTCAGTATAATGTCCAGATGAGGACATCCCCTTTTAGTTACGATGAGTCAACCGTGATGGCTACACCGGCCAAAAGCCCGAAAACCTTTAGCACAGTCTATAGGCTATATTTATAAAGGGATTTCATTGTAACTTGATAGGATGACTCGTTTCGGAAAAAATACACTGTAACTTGGTAACGTTGGTTGACATACATTAACTGTGAGGACCACGTTAACCCACCCCTCAATTCTTTAGTACAGTCTACACCTCAAATTATTTTTATTGAAAACATAGCATGCAGGGAACAGAAATTATCTATTCTCAATTATCACAATTCTTGTTGTATTTCATAATCCTTTCATAAACATTGAACATTAACCTTTTCATCAAACACAACACAAAGTTAAGTTAAGCTACAGTGTCATTGCCACTTGCATTTTAGCTTACCTGAATGAACTGGACCGATTTCAGTAATATTACATGTGAGTGATGGTTGGGGTGGAGCCATTTCAGTTTTGTTGACATCAGTGTGCTCCCCCATGGGCAGTGGGTAGAAAATGCCCCAAAGTTATGATTAAGTCTTTTTATGAAGCAATAAGTGTAATGACTTGATATCAGGTACTGAACAGGTGAGATATACTGATCACTCTTTGTCCATTGTAAAGGTGGTGTTTGAGTCTTCTGCTCCCAAACTGCTGACCCTGTTCAAGTAAAATGTCATGCAAATGATGACTAAAGAGGGGAGGAGCAAGGCAATTCAGTTTTGTTACAATCAATGTGCTGTACCCTATGGGTATGGGGGGGGGGGGAGGGGTTGTCCCAAATTTAAAAAAAAACCTGATTTGATAGATGGAATTAGTTGATATTTGGTATTCTGCTTGCACACAAAAATTTGTTCAAGTTTGAGGGGCAATACTATCAAATGTTCTGGGAAGAGCAAGAGTTTAGGTGCTGCCCGGAATATCTATTTTCTGAATCAATAGAACAATTTGAACAAAATTTGTTATTCAGTGTTATTAGGTCATAAATACATGAACTTTATTTGTGCAAAACACAATTTCCACACATCCCTGTGGAAACCACAGGAAATAAAATACATAAAATTCAAATGCCAATATTTCCAAAACTGCATGGAATACATAACTGATATTTGGAATGAAACATCCTTAGGACAAGCAGAACTGAAAGGGCCAAAAAGTTGCAATGGGTTGTGTGAATGCTGAGTCAGAATATTTTCAAAAATTTAATCTTCTCCAGAACCATTGGTCTGAATCTTTTAATAATTGATATACAATATTCCTAGGGGATCAGATTCAATTTTGTTCAAATCAAGTCTCTGAGTTCATATTTGGGCTCCATAGAGGAGCCTGAATGTTAACTTAGTGCGGTTTGAGGAAAATTCTTTAAAAAGTAATCTTCTTCTTCAAATCCTCCAGTTAAAATTTTTTGATCTTTGTTATACAGCATCCACACAGGGATCAGATTTACCAGTCAGAATCTTTTGACATTTGGTATTCTGCATCCTTATGGGGGTCAGATTCAAGCTTCTTCAAATCAAGTCCTCAGGTTCATGTTTGAACTCATAACAGGTGCCCAAATGCAAACAATTCTTAAAATTCTTCTTCTTCATATCTACCATTCAGAATATTTTGTTATTTGGTAAATAGCATCCTTAGTTTAGTCAGATTCAAGATTGTTCAAAGCAAGTTAATACCAATCATGCCTCAGTCATTTTATACCTTTCAGCTTTATTGCTCTGAATTTTGTGGAAATTGGTAATGGATGTTAAGAGGAAGTATTTGTGCAAATGCAGTTTCCTTCTGGGAGCTTTGAGATGTTTAACAGGACTTGTTCTCTCAAGCCACTACCCCAGTTAGTTGAAAAAAGTAAAAGTAAATAAAAAGTGACTAATTATTTTTAAAAACCCTTAAATCTCTTTGTGAAAAATCAATTTGCCATTGTCAAGTGAGCAATTGTGGCCTCTTGTTATAGACAGAATCAGTAGTTTAGGTATTGTTGGGTCATAAGTACAATTCGTGAAAAAATATTTTTCCTCCATCCCTGCAGGAACCCCAGGAGCTAAAAAACAGACAAATTTTCAAAATGCCGATATTTAATAAACTTCATGGAACAGAGGCATCAGTATTTGGTATGAAGCATCCTTTGGACCAGTAGAAATGAAGGTGGAAAAATGCAATCACTTGTGTCGTAACTTAAGGTTCCATACAGGGATCCCCACTTTAACACTGTCACTGTCAATAATGAGAAAATGCTGATTCATGGGCTTTCAAGTTTTCAAAAATTAAAAAAAACCTTCCTCAAAACCACTTTACAGAATCATTTGATATGTGGTATACAACATCCACTGGAAATTAGATTCCAGTTTGATTAATTCAAGTCTCTGAGTTCATATTTAGGCTCCCTAACTGAGCTCGAGTTATAACTTAGAGAAATATGAGTAAAATTCTTTTAAAAATCTCCTTCAGATCCACCCACCATAACCATTTGCTACACAGCATCATTAGTGGGATCAGCTTCAAGTTGTTAACCCTTTACCCAACGAATCGGCCACATCCGTCCGCGTAATATGCAAATTCAGTAATTGAAAAAATATTTTTCAAAAAAATTCAGTGAAACCATATCATGTAACCTCTCGTCGGAACAATCTCATCGAGCTCATTCCAACAAGAGGTCACATGATATGGTTTTGTTGAAATTTTTTGAAAAATTTGAAAAAAATATATTTAAAACTAGAGAATTGTAATTTGTTGGACAAATTACGGGCTTTCCCAACTTTCCCATGTGAAAATGCAGACTACATATAGCAAATCAAAGTGTTTGAAATTAACCATTTCCAAAATGATAGACAAAAAGCATCCAAAGTTGGCTAATTTTGTCATTCTGTCACGGTTCTCTTATCCACACCCTCATTTTGCTTGGGAGTTAAATCTTGAGATCAAAAAGTAAACATTAACTTTCTTCTACAATCATTGTTGCATCTATCCATACCAAATTAATTCCTACAGCAACCTTGCAGTTGGAGGAAATGAGTACAGATGTTTGCAAAATTCACTGAAAATCCAATTTTTTTTCTGACAGTACTATTCTTTACATGGCCAAAGCTTATGTTGTGTTAAGCCCCAAAGCATAACTTACAGCAGAGGATTCATTCATTAGGCATCTCTACCTATAGCAAAACAAAGTGTTTAGAATTAACCCTTTCAAAAATGACAGGAAGATGCAACCACAGTTAGCTAAGTTTGGTATTTTCGTATGGTACTCTTACTGTCATTTGCTTGAGGGTTAGAGATGAGATTGAAAACTAAACAGTAACTTTTTTCTGCAAGCATTATTGCATCTATGCATACAAAAATAATTGTTACAACAACCTCCAATTATGAGAAATTTGCCCTTGAAGTTAGTAAATATTGAAGATAAAATGATATATTCATATCATTTGTGGCCAATAGGGGTTAATTTTGAAATATTTGTGTGGTGATTTTAGTGTATCATATTATGCTCTTAATGTGTGAACATCAATCACAGACTGAGTGTCTGAAAAGAGACATGGACCAATCTTAAATCTTGGTATTTGAACGAACATGTTCAAGTTGAGGGTACACCAATTCAAGGCCTGACAATTGCATGAGGGTTAAAACTTGGAATAAAAAATACAACAGCAAAATTGTTTTTGGATAACAGTTAGATAATTGCCAAAAATGAAAAGTGGACAGAAATCGCGCTTTGGTTAATTAATGGCAAAAAGGCAATAATTTGGCTAATTTGACATTAAAATTGAACAGACAGCAGTGTCGCTCATACACCCACTGCATCCAGACCAGTGAAGGCAGATACACAAAATCTTCAGAAGTTGTTCTACTCTCCCTGCTCGACAGGACAGTATCTTTGTCGAGTGGCGTGACCGCGTGGGAACAACGTGGATCACGTGGAAACCGTGGGGACGATTCGTCCCTACCCTATTCCCAATGCAATGCCATTTCCATTCACTATTTACCTATCACCGGTCCAGTTTGGCATTATTTCTGTCTATTTGATGAACTGTTCAGCTTTAAATATTCGCACATTCATATGGGACAGAAAGTTTTGAGTTAAACTGCTTATTTTAGACCGTCCTGGCAGAAACTGACCGTCCAGGCGAAAAAGCCCTCATCTGACTAATTTGACATTCAAATTGAACAGATACAATGTCTGATATATTCCAATTATGTCCTGATCACGCAAGGCAGCAACTTGAAATTCTCAGAATGTTTCCTACTGTCCCTGCCCGACAGTTTAGTATCTTTGTCAAATGCCGAGACCGCATAGAAATACCGTGGATCAGGTGGAAACTGAGGGCACGATTCGTCCCTACTTTATTCTCAATTCAACGACTTTTCCATTCATTATTTACCTGGCACCGGCTGAGTTAGGCATAATATCTGTCTATTTGATGAACATTTCAACCATAACTATTTGTGCCTTCATGAAGCACCACTGAAAGGCCACTGCACGGTTACCAATATATTCAGGGATTGATTGTATGAAAATAACAATTATTCCGACTATATCCACATGGGAACTCCTAAATATGCCAAGGGTTAAACTTTTGATAATAACGTATAAAACAGAAGTTGTCATGCTATGCTTGCTGCATGCAGGCATAGAAAACATTCAACGCTCAATGAATTAGGAATGGAGTAAATTGTCACTTAAACCTACGAAATTCTGAAAAAAAAGATTTTGTTTTCGACAGCACCTACATTTATGCATCTAAGACAGGGATTGCATTAAACTTTACAGCAACCTCATAAAAGAAAATATTCTTGGAACTGAACCATGAATCCGAATTTCGAAAGCATTTTCGGATATTCCATTCCAAACTACCACCGCACGCTTATCAATATTCAGTGATTTTATGAAAATTAAAATTATTCCGAATGTACCCATATGGACAGTCTCGAATCTGCCAACTGTTAAACTTTTAATAATGACATATAAAACAAAAGTTGTCATACTATGACTGCTGCACACACTGCAAAAAATATAGGTTCTCTTTAGAACCCAAACTGGTTCTAATCTTGTCCCTAAGATGGAACCAGTTCTGTTTAAACAGTATTTATTTCAAATCAAATAAATTTACCAAGATTAGCATTCAGTTTTAACAGAATATTACACGAACTAAAGTAGATTCAGCAGTAAACTTGGAGCTTATTCAACACAGTCGCCAAACATTTTGAAACAAAGGAGATAGGAACAGTTGGCATATCAAACCAGTTTTGGTTCTGTATAGAACGCAAACTGGTTTGATATGCCAACTGTTCATATCTCATTTGCTTAATAATGATTTGAGACAACCTCATATAAGCTCTAAATTTACGACTGAAACCCCTCAATTTATGTTTAATTCTGTTAATATTTAATGTTAATCTTTATAAATTTATTTGATTTGAAATAAATACTGTTTAAACAGAACTGGTTCCATCTCAGGGACAAGATTAGAACCAGTTTTGGTTCTGAAGAGAACCTATATTTTTTGCAGTGTACAACCATAGAAATTGTTCAGCGCTCAATCAATTAGGAATGGAGTAAATCGTCACTTAAACTTACCAAATTCTGAAAACGAGAGGTTTTTTTGGACTGCACCTATCTTTATGCAAACAGAATGAGCATAGGGTTAAACTTTACAATGAAACTTACAACAGCAAATATGCTCGGTATACAATTGTAAATACGAACATGTAAATCATTTTTCGATATTCCTTTCGAAAATGGAAGAAAAGTGAGCTCCAAATTAGCCAATTTTTTGAAGAATTTTAGGGCACTCAAATTCAAGGCCCGAAAACTGGGTGAAGGTTAAAACTTTGAATAAAATATTTAACAGCAAAATTGTTCTTGGATGAAGGCCCAATCCTCGCATGGAAAAGGTTTTGAGACAATATGGCTCCAGTGCTGAGAAAGTGTATGTAAACGTTGGCAAAAATAACAATTATTCTGACAATACCCTTATGGGAAAGCTGCCAAAGGTTAAACTTTTAATAATAACATATAGAACAAAATTTGTCATACTTTGACTGCTACAAGCAGCTATAGAAAACATTCAGAGCTCAAGCAATGAAAAATGGAGTAAATCGCCACCTAAACTTACCAAATTCTGAAAAATTGTAGTTTTTTTGGATGGTACCTAATTTTATGCAGTCAGAATGGGATAGGGTTAAACTTTACAACCAAACTTACAACAGCAGATATGCTCGGTAGTCAATTGTGAATACGTACATGAAAAGTTTTGAAATTAATCCTTTCCAAAATGATAGAAAAAGCAACCAAAGATGGCTAAGTTTGGCATTTTCAAATGGTACTCTTATTCTCACCCTCATTGTGCTTGAGGGTTAAATCTGAGATTAAAAAGTAAACAGTAACTTTCTTCCACAATCATTGTTGCATGTAGCCATACCAAAATAATTGTTACAACTACCTTGCAATTAGAGAAATTTGCCCTTGAAGTTGATGAAAATAACAATTATTCCGACAGTACCCTTATGGAAAGTCTCAAATCTGCCAAGTGTTAAACTTTTAATAATAACATCTAGAACAAAATTTGTCATACTTTGACTGCTGCAAGCAGCTACAGAAAACATTCAGAGCTCAAGCAATTAAAAATGGAGTAAATTGCCACCTAAACTTACCAAATTCTGAAAAAATGGCGTTTTTTTTGGATGGTACCTACTTTTATGCAACCAGAATGGAATAGGGTTAAACTTTACAACCAAATGTACAACAATAAATATTCTCGGTAGTCAATTGTGAATACGTACATGAAAAGTGTTTGAAATTAACCCTTTCCAAAATGATAGAAAAAGCAACCAAAATTGGTTAATTTTGGCATTTTCAAATGGTACTCTTATCCTCACCCTCATTGTGCTTGAGGGTTAAATCTGAGATTAAAAAGTAAACAGTAACTTTCTTCCGCAGTCATTCTTGCATCTATCCAAACCAAAATAATTGTTACAACAACCTTGTTGTTAGAGAAATTTGCCCTTGAAGTTGGTCAATTTTGAAGAAAAAATCTATATTCGTGTTTTTTGGGGCAGTGGGGGTTAATGTTGAAAGATTTGAGTGGTGATTGTGGTGTATCATATTATGCTCTAAATGTGTGGAAAATTTGAGCTAAATAATTGTAAACAATTTTGAGACATTCGAAAAATGGTGAAATTTTGAAGGTTTTGGCAGAATATTTTGAAAATAAGCATTTTCACAGATATGACGATACCGCATTTCACTAGATTTTATGACATTATATAAGTGTGCCAAATTTGGTCAAAATCGTACAGCTTGTATTTTTATACTGTACCAATGACCCAGACTTAGCTGGTGCTAACTCTTAAATATTTAGGGCCAAACGCAAATTTTACCCCCAATCCCCAAAATTTGCATCAAAAACCGAAAATTACATGTTCTATATGGTCCTCCATACTTTTACTCCACTGCGCATGCACAGTGTCAAGGAGGTCTCGAAATTGGCGCCAAAAATCATTCTTTGTTTGGCCCTCAATTCAGTATCACCTCACTGATATTTGTGCTATTAAATCTCAGTTTAAATGATGCCAGACGCATAATTATGAGAGAAATGGTGGATATAAGGAGGAAATAGAAGGAGGAGAGGAAAAACAGTGGAAAGAAATGTTCAGGGGTGTAACTTATAATTATTTTACGAAATTATTTCATGTTGCCTATTTTCGAGGCATGACCCTGTTGTTGTCATTCTTGTTATGAATGTTCCATTGTTTGATCAGTGTTTCCTCTCTCCCTTTCCTTTATTCCCCCCTAGCTATTCTCCCATGCTTTTGGCTTATTTTTTTTTGTAATGTTTATTACTAAATTTCTTGGGAGTTTTGGCTTGGAAACAGAATTATTTTCTGTTTTTTCCCCATGTTTATGTCCTCACCCTTGGGTGTTCAGGCATTTTGGTCTGCATCTACCATCTGTTGTTCTACAGTTTCTTCTTGGGGAGTCTCTGTTTTGCATTAGATAGTGTTTAAATTTGATACTGATGTCGGGCCATGATTCCCAGTGCCTGGAGTCATGTTTCTGGTTTGTTTACACTTTTTGTTTAGGTTGACAACAGTTACTTCTGATAGTGATTACTTGTCTTCTGCTTAGTTTAGTTCATAGCAAGATACATTAATATTGTCTGTATGTGTTACGTTAATTTTTCAAATTGATTTAAAATTTTTGTCCACACTTAGGCTTTTTTGGGATCCATTTGGGCTCAGGGTTCCCATTGGGAACTTGGGCTTTTCTGAAAATTTTTTTCTTTTTGAATGATTTTTTCGCAATGTTATAATGGATTATTTTATTATGTATCTTTGTTTTCAAGGTTTAGTGCTAGTACTATGACTGTTTACTTTTTCACTATGAAAGATTATTGTTCAAATTGTAATGGGAGGAAATCTTCCTCTGATTCTCAGGATTTCTGTATTAATTGTAGTCAATGTACTCGCACTAACCCTTGTTCTGTGTGTATCAATTGGGATAACAAACGTTGGAGACGTGTGTCACGGTATGTTGTTAGCGGGGAGAGGACCATGCCGGTCCTCTCTCCACAGGGTCACTCTAGTTTTTCACTCTCTTTTTCAGAGGAACAAGAACAGGGTGATGTTTCCGTGATGCCGTCCAAGAGTGTGCTTCCATCGTCACATTCAAATGTAGAGCTAGCGACATAAGTGCTCATGCAGATACGCCAATTGCCAAAGAGGCCCCAAGTAGGGTCGACGATGTTGACGTCTGGTAGCTCGGTGTCGCGACCATTCACTGAATGGCTCAGCACCCGGGTTCATCCATTGCGGTCCAGGAAGGAGATTCGGGTGTTGCGAGCGCTATAAACATACCATGTGCACACCCAGTGACGACGGAACAGAGGATAGTACGGAGGAAGCCTGTTAGTCAGGTTCCTAGCTCAGCCAGGTCCATCCGGGCCACGAGCGAGAGAGCCCCCTCTCTCTTACATCCACATGTGTGCCGCGATGTTGTTGTATGTTTGTTTGTTAGTCGGAGCATACGTCCATTCCTCCTGCTCGGGATGCTCCGTCGCATAGACAGTCCTACGCGGCTGTTTTATTGGCTTCCTTATCCTCACGTCAGCACACATGACCGCACCTTGGCTATGTGACCACAGATTTCCAGGGGACGTTGCATATTATATAAATGCAGGAAGGAGCGTCCCGGGAGCTCCTGCTTCCCCGACCAGGGATTCCACGTTGACCAGGTCACTCCATCCGCTCGCCAAGGACACAAGACCTTTCCAGTTGGGATGTTCGCATATTATATAAATGCAGGAATGAACGCCCCTGGAGTTTCCAGCGGCTATTTACGTAAAACCGCGGCTCCATAGGCCTCATTGACGATCAAGAACCGAGTAATGAAGAGCTAGCGGCAAAAGTGCTCATGCAGATACGTCAATTGCCTAAGAGGTCCCAAGTAGGATCGACGGCTTTGGCGTACGCTAGCTCGCCTGGTGTAGCGACCATTCAATGAATGGCTCGGCACCCGGGTTCGTCCGTTGTGGTCCAGGAGGAGATTTGGGTGATGCGAGCACTATAAAATACATGTGCATGCCCAGTGATGATGGATACGAGTATGGTACGGAGGAGGCCTATTAGTCTGGTTCCTAGCTCGTCCAGCTCCGCTGCGAGCGAGAGAGGTCCCTCTCTCGTACATCAACATCTGGGTACAGATGTTGTGGTACAGAATGTTCCTCAGTCGGGGCATACGTCCACCGCTCGGGACGCTCCGTGATATAGACAGTCCAGAGAGACTGCTTTATTGGCTTCCTCATCCTCACGACAGCACACACGACCGCACCTTGGCTACGTGACCAGTGATATCCAGCCAACCTCGCCGACCAGGAATTCATGGCGTCCAGGTCACGCCATTCGGTAGCCAAAGATACGAGGCCTTCATACTCCGGACGTTCGCATAAAGAAGTATGCAGGAGTCAGCGTCTTAGGAGCTTCCAGTGGCTAAATGTTGTAAGACTGCAGCTCCACATGCCTCCATTACGGACATGCTATCTGTGATAGCACAAATTATCGCAGCATCCCAGCAACCGACAGAAACTCTGTCGGATCAGGAATTATCCATAGAAGCTGGGTCGGTATGTTCCACTGCAGGTGCAGGCACGGACGACCAAGAATTGCAAGTGGTTCCAGGATGTACGATCCTCCTTAAGAGTTCTTTCGAAGGCCATAGCATTCTTCACGTATAAATTTGCCCTTTCCGTGGCAATCTGGAGTTGGTGACACGTGATGCGGCCCTGGCTACATCCACGCGCATGGATAGTAAGGTAAATAACTCTCTCAGAGTCGCTCCGGTCTCCGGAGAGCTTCTCTTCGACGGCAAGCTTTCCGCAATCTATGATCAGATAACTAAGAAAGCTTTAGACTCTCTGCTATTCAAATCCACTTCTATAAGTCCGAGTCAGCAGAGAAGAGTTGGACAGGCACTTCTGGGGCGAAAACGTCCAAGGGAAGTTCCTATAGAGGTTCCTATGCGTCCTCTAGTTCTTACTCTAGAGACTGTCAAGGTAGCGACGCAGGTAGGGGCCCTAATTCTGGCCGAAACAACCGGTCAGATGCCCCTAGGTCGACGGGGTGAGGTGCGGGCCGTGGAGGACGTGGTTTCTCCTTCCGCAAGCCTCGCAGATCGAACAGGTGATGGTTTAAACCTCTGTCACATTCCAGTGGGCGGAAGACTGTCAAGTTTCTCAAACAATTGGGAATTAATTACGGAAAACCCTTGGGTTCGAGGGGTTATATCGGAAGGACTGAAACTGTCCTTCAAAGGAAAACCTCCATTAACTCGAAGTCCAAGATGGACTCAGCTTCCGTCAAATCAGCAGAAAAGAGCCTCGGTTCTATCAGAAGTCCAGTCTCTTTTAGTGTAGAACGCGATAGAGGTCGTAGAAAACCAGGAATCTCCAGGGTTCTACAGCCATCTTTTTTCTGGTTCCGAAACCAGATGGCTCGTTCTGTCCAGTCATAGATCTTAGCTGGATAAACAAGCTGATCGTGGCACCAAAATTCTATGTGGAGACCATTCGATCGGTCAGAGTGAGCATTCGAGTGAACGACTATGCTGTGAGCTAAGATCTTAAGGATGCGTACTTTCATGTCATGGTACATCTGGAGTTCAGAAAGTATCTTCGCTTCACCGTCCTAGGAGTCGTATATTAGTTCCGAGCGATATGCTTCGGTTTGAATCTGGCACCCTAGGCATTCACTCGAATAATGAACTCGGTATTGACTCATTTCCGAGCTCATTTATCTGCGGTAACGTCAGCCTACCTGGACGATATTCTTCAGAGGTACGGCAACGAGTTAATGCTTCAGAACGATGTGCAGAATCTGCTTTTTTGCTCCGACGTCTCGGTTTCATAGTAAACGAAGGGAAGTCGGATCTGGTGCCGTCCAAGTCGTTCACCCACCTGGGGATGACCTTCGAGACGCACAACAATCTCGTTCATCTGCCGTTAACCAGAGCGAAGTTGTTCAGTTGTTATGCTAGCTATTGTTCTCACTCAGACAGGGTTACAGCGAGAGAATTTATGTGACTGATAGGTCTATGCGGAGCTGCTGCGGATCTCATTCCAGTGGGGCGGCTACGCACTTGTCCTCTCCAAATCTTTCTGACTCAGAATCGAAGGGTGAAGATTCATTCACTTGATACGGACATCCTCTTGTCAAGTCAAGTGAAACAAGAGATTCAGACTTCGGCAGACATTCAGTGGTTAACTCAGGGAGTTCCACTCTAATTGCTGGATCCGAGTTTTACAGTTATGATGGATGCCAGTCAATAGGTTGGGGCGCAACATTGAGCCCAACAGATTTGAAGTGCCAGGGTCTTTGGGATCCTCAGTTCCTTATCAAGCACATAATCATCAAAGAAATGATGTCAATTTGACTTGCGCTACGTCATTGGATGGACGTTTTTCAGAATGCACATGTGCAAATTCTATCCGACAATATGATGGAGGTAGCGTATATTCGGAATCAGGGAGGCACTCATTCCATTCCGTTGTTCAAGCTAATGGAAAGAATCTTTCTGTTTGTACTAGAACATCAGGTTCTCCTATCGGTCCGTCATATTCCAGGTCGTCTGAATGTATTAGCAGACTCCCTTTCACGGAGGGGTCCCTTGTTGCCGTCAGAATGGACTCTCAGCAAATGAGTATTCAATCGGATTTGCTACCAATGGGAGCAGCCAGGGATAGACTTATATGCGACGCATCTCAACAATCAGTTGCAGACGTATGTGTCTCCATGTCCAGATCCTCGAGCGTTTGCAGTAGACGCTGTATCGATCTTGTGAGACGGAATGAGAGGATATGTCTATCCTCCAGCGCCGTTGATTCTGCAGACATTGCTCAAGATAAAACAATCTCAATGCAATTCTGTGGTAGCATCTCTGTCCCTACAGAGACCATGGATTAATCTACTCAGGTGTCTGTTGTGGGACATGCCGTGGAAGCTTCCTCCATATTTCGTTCCATTCTATCGCTAGATGGATTCAATTAACTATCCATACTGCTGATCATATATTATCTTCAACTCAGCAGTCTGTGCTTAGTTTTCAGCTCATGAAGTAAGGGCGCTATCTTCTTCTTGGATTTATGCTAATAGTGTTGCTATTTCAGATCTAATGAAGGCTGCATATTGATCTCAGCCTTCCACTTTCATGAATTTTTTATCTTAAGAAATATTGAGTCCATTTCTGGAGATCTGCATTGTTTAGGTCCGTTATCTGTTGCTCAGTATGTCATCCACTAAACAGTTGCAACTATGGTTATGCAGGCTTTCTGTTCCGGCAGTGACTCTGTCCTGCTGCCCTCCTCGTTCTGGGGTATTTGACCCAGGTCAAGGGGAAGGGGGGGGGGGGGTGTTTATTTATAGTATTTTATATATTTAAATTGTATATATAAAAAATATATAAAAAAATTTATAGTAATTTATATATTTTTTATACTTACCAATGACCCAGACGGGGATGCCCCTCCCATGAGTTGGGAACTCATACCTCCCTGCTGAGTACATAATGCCTACCAGGCATTGGTTGTAAGTGATTTTTGGTGCCAATTTCGAGACCTCCTTGACACTGCGCATGCACAGTGGAGTAAAAGTATGGAGGACCATATAGGACATGTAATTTGCGGTTTTTGATGCAAATTTGGGGGATTGGGGGGTAAAATTTGCATTTGGCCCTAAATATTTAAGTGTTAGCACCAGCTAAGTCTGGGTCATTGGTAAGTATAAAAAATATATAAATTACTATAAATTTTTTTAACTTTCAAGCAGTTCAACAGACAAAATTCAGGGAGGAGGTAAAATGTATTTTCAGTTCATATCTGCTGTTGGGCTCCTTATGGAAGCCCAAATTTTTAATTATTACAGTATGACGAACATTCTTTAACAATATTCCTTTTGAGGTACACTGGTGAGAATGTTTTGATATTTGGTACGCAACATCCTTAGTGGGGCCAGATTCAAGTTTATTGCAATCTGCACCCAGAATTAATATTTGTGCTGCTTGGGGAGCCCAAATTTTAATTTATTGCAGTATGAGGTAAATTATTTTTCAGATTTGATATTCAGCACTCTTGTGTGTGTGTGTGGGGGGGGGGGGGGGGGGGGGGAGGGGCGCAGGCATATCAGATTCAAGTTTGTAAATAATTGTTTAATTTGTTTTTCAGAAATGCATCTCAAGAAGATATAGACCGATTATGTGCTGGATTATTGGATGCTCTTGTGGGAGAGAAAGTTCAAGAATGTTTGAATCAATTGAGACAACTATTCTTTATTATTCATGCATCCAGTACAGAACCATGGTACTTAGGCATTCACTAGTAATCTGGTTAATTGGTTAGAACTTTGAACTGATTGGAAGCATACAGGGGCCAACTGTAATGGTATAGCATTGCAGATGGTACCTTTATGCTTTCTGGCAATGAGATACCATTCACATCATCACTGCCATGTTCCAGAAAGGCAAATGACTGCATGAATTAGGGATGCACAGTATTTAAATTTGAGAAATGAGTATTGCTGTATACTTAAATTGACAAACATTTCACTTTCAAAGCAAGATATTACAAAGAATAACTTATTACTCTACCTGTTACTTATAATTTGCATGGTTCCCCTATATTTATCAGGATCAGTCTGATAATGCAGAGGGAAGTATTGGTTAGATCAGCTTTTCTGATAGCTCCCTTATTTACCCATCACTACTGTTACGATATCTTTTTAACCAGATCGCAGCCTGGTCACAATAGCCTTACTCCAATGAATCAAGATTCCAAAAACAAAGTATTGTTAAATCAAAACTGATCTGGGGGCAAACAAACTAGAGATAGGTGGTCGGTATTGCAGTTTTGATTGCGATATCGGTTTCAGTATTTTTATGTGGGCATACTGCAGTATCAGTTCGGTATTTGGTATCTGACTTGAGATTTACTGATAGCACCAAAGGGGAATTCATGTTGGGAAAATACAGAATAAGTTCTTGTATCATTTTATCACAGTGCTACAAATGCCACTGCTAATGAGTTCAACATTGTCATTCTCTTGCCAGCACAAATCATATCTACAGTAATTTAGTGACTTGTTCTAAACATGCCTTAACCTTTCAAGGCCTACTTAAGGCACCTGTAATCTTAGAATGTGTGTCCTGAAGATGCCATCTGTAAGAAGTCCTGCTGTATCATCTGGGCAGTGATTTCTAATCAAGTATTGGCTGCCAGTTAAGGCAGCCAAGACTTTGCTAGAAATCACACCATCTCAACAACAAACAAATAATAACTTCAAAGATGGCAATGTTTTCTTAATGTGTATTCTCAGAATAATCAATAATTTGTGTTATCCAAAAACTGGTTTTTGTCAAATCCTATATTCACTGATAAGTTATCACAAAATACATACACATGCCTGTTATGGAAAAAATACTGTATAAAGAACCCTTTGGGGAGGTTTAACCCCCCCCCCCCCCCCCTCTGATGCAATCATCTGTAAGATGTGCTGCTATGACAGGGATTATTGGAAGGCTTAGATATCAAAATGCGATTGCTTGTGCAAATCAACAATCTCATTTCAAAGAAAGAAACTACTTGCCTGAGGCTATATGTTCATCTTTCAAAGAATGACAAATACTTATCATTGGCAAAACCTGCAAAATTGATAATTGAAAAGGGTGGCTAAATTTTAGGAAGGATATACCCTTTAAGCCTTCATGCTTATACTCAAATAATCCCTCTCATAGCTGCACATCCTATGGGTGATTGCGTGAACTGGTAGATATTTTTTGTTTCTCCTGAAGGCTTATTCAAGTATCACAAATGTAGCTTCAAAGACAGCAGTGATTATTACTTGTAGCGTTGTGAGGTAGTCTGTGACCTAAAATCAAAGGCTGTGGTAACCCAGCCAATATTTGGACTTACAAAATGAAGCCATATCAGAAACATAAATCAGAATGCGATTTCTTCCAAAGGTTGTTGACATCATGTTTGTTAGTCGTGTGGATGTGCCGCGGATGCAAAAAATAATACTAGATACCTGGGGTACACTCCTTTTAATTCAAAACATTTTAATTCAATGTATCAATATGAAGACATTCAAACAAAAGTTGTTGCTTAAAAGTTTAGTGAGGTTCTGAGGATACAGCACCAAAAAAATAACACTATAGTTTAAAAGTCTGTACTCCTAAAACTGGAGGAAGCTGGAGTACCCAGAGAGAACCACTGAGTCTCAGCATGCAACTGTCAGCTCCCCAACATTCAGTTTAAACTAGAAGTCCTGTCAGGAACTGTGTACTTATCTAGGCTTAATTGCGCATAGGAATTGCGTGCAGTTGCCATATCAAATGGCATCCAAAGCATGGCAGGTTCTCCTGTGTAACTCATAGCAAACACAGACACAGGCAATGTTTCTTTCAATAACCCAGAGGTCCATTGGCTGAAACAATGCTTGTGCACAGGCCATATGTATAGAATTTGATAGCCTTTCTATGGTCATAACGCGTAGATTAATGCGTAGATTAACACGCAGATTGACGTGCTATTTGTGCGCTATTTGTGTGCTTTTCATGACAGGACTTCTAGTTTTAACTGTACTAACTCCACACAATCAGGGTTAGCATTGGTTGGAGACAAGTGCACAATCGACGGGCAGTATGCCTTAGTACACAATGCCACTGTGCCCCCACGTGGGCACTGAGGATGAAGTGTCTTACCCAAGGATACAACATGGTTGCCGCAGGGTGGGATTCGAACCAAGGACCACTCAGCTTGCAGTCTGTAGCTCTACCTACTGAGCCAAGAGAAAAAGTGCCTTTATTATTGCTAATATTTCTATAAAATTTGAAGTTTGCTAAGCACCAAGTATATCCAACAACCTGTTTTACGTTTTAGTTGAATTATTCTTATGAAAAGTGTGTATATATTTTATTTAATTGTATCTTTAATGATTTAAGTCCAGAAATTAAGATTTAATTTGTTTTTGACATTATTTTTTAGCTTTTGAATATGAATACCATGGAAAATGGATATCATTGGTAAAAGAAGAAATTTTTCAATTTGCCAAAAAGTTGACAGAGCGAACTGGTATGGGTTCAATATCGAGTATGAGACCCATTACTGTTAATTACAGCTTGACAATGCCTTCTCATGCTCCCAATCAGGTTCCTGGTGGTCCTTTGTGGGATGTTGTTCCATTCTTGGACCAGCATGGCACCAATCTCCTGGACACTTCTTGGCTGGACTGGACGGGCTGAAATTGCTAGCTGCAGCTCATTCTAGGCATGTTCGATTTGATTGAGGTCAGGGGATCTTGCTGGCCAGTCCATATGCTCAATCCCCTCCCTCTGTCGGTACTCCCTGAGAGCATGGGCAACATGAGGACGGGTATTATCGTCCTTCAGAATGAATCTATCACCCACTGTGCCTGCATACAATCTGATGTGGACACCCAGGATCTCATCAATATGCTGCTGTGCAGTCAATGTACCACGTTCAACGACACAGGTCTCTCTAGGTCCATCCCTGCTGATGCCGCCCCAGACCATGATTGATCCTCCACCATAGAGGTCATGCTCAGCAATGTTGGCTGCATGGAATTGCTCTCCTGATCATCTCTATACCCTAGAATGCCTATCTGTGTGGTCTAGGCAGTACTCATCTGTAAAAAGGACAGGTTGCCAATCTTCTCTGGTCCATCCAACATGGTCCATGGCCCATTCATATCATGCCTGGCAGTGGTTCTGGGACTGCAGAATGCGAACATGGTCTTTTCGATCGGAGACCACCTTCAGGCAACCTTGCCCGGATAGACTCTGTTGAAACATTTACCCCAGATGCATTATGAAGGTCACTGTGAAGCTGGGTTGCTGTGGCAAAGCAGTTCCTACGGGCCTGAATGATCAAAAACTGGTCTTCAGCTGCAGATGTTGCCCTGTCTCTGCCACCACCATGCCATCTTACTGGTGTGCCATACTGCTGAAATCTTGCCCAGGCTCTGGTGATCACCGTATGATGCACACCAAGGGCTTCACCAACCTGACGATGGGTAGCTCCTTGCTCCACCATCCCTACAGCCCACCACATTTCTGCTTCAGACAAGTGTCTTCTTACATTTGCATTAGCCATATTCAATCATTAAATCACAAGGGTTTGTGTTGAAATGAAGATTGAATACCCAACACATGTCATGTACATGTAGACAGTATACGAAAACATCATGAAAATCAAGGGGTACATCCTTTCTATGACTGTCATGAAAAGTCTGCCTGTCAAGAGAGATAATGTAAACAATGGGGACCATCTCAATACATTCCTCAATCACAACCACCAAAAATATTGCAAATATGTCACAAGCAAATTTCTCAATGTTGTGTCAAATATTTGGTGCTTAGCAAACTTTGAGTAGTATAGATAGTTAATGTATAGGTCACTTTCCTCCCTGAACGTTCTTTGTCTAATGGAGTGATTTTAGCATCAAAAGATCCCTTCCTCCTATGGGCAATGGAATAGTCTTTCTCTAAAGGTAGTAAAGCGGTCCCATTTTGACCATGGCGAAAAGAAGAAACATACAATCAACATAGCCTCACAAGTCCTTTGAGAGAAGACTGAAAGACAAGAGAAGGATTTTCTCTACTTTTTCCTTAGATTTTGAAGGGCTTGGAATTTAGCCTAAACCCAAATATTGAATTTCCTGCATAGGATTGAGAATAGACTTATCCTTTTAACCCTTTACCTAACATGAAAAGCAGATGCCACTTGCAAAAAAAAGTATTGAATAACTCATTTTAAAAAAAATTGGTGTCAAAAACATAGCTTATGACCCCATTGGAATGAGCTGAACGAATGAGCCATGATGAGGTATGTTTTGATGGCTAAAAATGAAAAAATAATGAAAACTAAATGGGCAGTTTTTGTGAATATCGCTGGCTGGTTTTTACTATTACGGTGGGACCTGGGTAAAGGATTAACTATGAATCTTAGGTGTGATAATGATGTACACAGTTTAGTCACTTACTTTTTGCATATTGATAGTGAGGGATTCCAAAGCAAAGAATTTTCAATAAAATTGGTTCATTGACATCATTCCTGTCAACAGAAGAAAACAACAGGCTTACGGTCTCTTGGTGAATGCTCAGGGAATGATCGGAAAGTTAGACATTGAAATTCAAACAACTTTCCCTGCAAAGAAAACCTAAGATATTTTCTGTGTGAATGATGATTTGGAATGCTGACATAAGCATCCTGGAGATCAACTGATGCAAAATAATCACCTTGTTGAACTAGTTTCAGGACTGTATCAGTGTGTTCCATTTTGAAATGTTGATACAGAATAGATGTATTTTCAGCTTGTAAATTTATATGTCGAATTTTGACATTCTTTTTCTGTCTAGGAATAATATTCAAAAGACATTACCCATTAAGGTGTTTGTAGATCAGATGGCCCTTTTTATGAGTAATTCAATTTCCTTATCTTTCACTGAAGATACGTGTTTAGAAAACCTAAGTTCTGTTTGTAGATCAGATGGCCCTTTTTATGAGTAATTCAATTTCCTCATCTTTCACTGAAGATTCATGTTTAGAAAACCTAAGTTCTCTTGATGGATAAACTTGTTTGGGTTGCTTCCCAAAATCCAAGTGAATTCCCAATACTGAGTTAGGACCCACTTATGGGAAGTAACTTGGAAATGCACTGCTTTGGATGATGAGCTTCACCTGATCATTGTTGCTGGGAAAACATTTTTGTTGCATTATGAGCAGCTTTTTAAGTTTGCGAGTATGTTCCATCGTACGGAAATAAGGAACAGAGGAAACAGCCAACAGATTTTGAACTTCATGCCATTTCACAAAGCGAACCCAAGTTTTGTGATCTATTTGATTCCAGAGTTCACTATTCACCCTAGGTAATATTAGTAGCTTTCTATTACCCAGAACAGGATGTTTTTTAATCAGTTCCTCAGTGGAGGTTTTTGAAGTTGCTGCTCTGTTCACTTTGTCAGCAAGTTTGGTGTTAAACATCTTAAAAATTAAGACATCTTAAAAAATGGATGGCAAGGTCAAGTTGCTTGAGGGATATCAGAAACCAAAAGTGAAATGCCCATTTCAGATTCTGAATCTTGTTGTTCGGTGTTAGAATTAGGATCAGTTTCATCATTGGCTATTTTACTAGATTTTAATATATGACTGGGCTCTATATTCTCATCATCTGAATCACGGCGACACACTCTGATTGCAATGCTCAGATATGCCTGGCCTTGCCAGTGTATGGGCATCTGTAGAAGTTTAGTCAGCAATAACCATTTTTAGCTCAACTTTGGCGAAGCCAAATTTGAGCTTTTGTCATGGCCCATCGTCCGTCTGTCCTTCTGTCCGTACGTCAGCAATTGGATACGGCTCGGGCTAGAGGCCGTATTTATGAACCGATCTTTACGAAACTTCTTGGGTACCTTTGTTATGACTGTGGGAGGAGAACGAGTGTTTTTGGGTGCGGTCCAAAATTCAAGATGGCTGCCAGCCGCCATTTTGTACCGACGATGCAGAAATCTGTTTTTTTGTACAGAACTTCCATATGAAAGCTCTGATTTGAATAATTTTTTGTATGAATGTTTAGTACCATGGGATACATCACATATAATACGGGTTTTTTTCTCGTGCGTAAATTGTGCAAATTAGACTAATTTTGATGTTTTTTGGTGTTACTTTCAGCACTCAAAGTGCAAATGCCGATACGGCTCGGGCTAGAGGCCATATTTATGAACCGATCTTTACGAAACTTCTTGGGTACCTTTGGTATCACCGTGGGACGAGAACGAGTGTTTTGGGGTCCAGTCCAAAATTCAAGATGGCCAATGGCAGCCATTTTGTACCAAAATTAGGTCCAATCAGATTTTTGCACAGAACTTCCATATGAAAGCGCTGATTTGAATAATTTTTTGTGTGAATGTTTAGTACCATGGGATACATCACATATAATACAGGTTTTTTTCTCGTGCAGAAATTATGCAAATTAGATGAACTTTGATTTTTTCAGTGCTACTTACACACAGTAAGTACACATGTCAATACGGCTCAGACTAGAGTCTGTATTTATGAACTGATCTTCACGAAATGTCTTGGGTACCTTTGTTATCACCTTGGGACGAGAACGAGTGTTTCTGGGTGCGGTCTAAAATTCAAGATGGCTGCCAGTGGCTATTTTGTACCGAAATTAGGTCTAATCAGTTTTTTGTACACAACTTCTATACTGCTCAGACTAGAGGCCATATTTATGAACCAATCTTTACGAAATTTCTTGGGTACCTTTGTTATCACCGTAGGATGAGAGCGAGTGTTTTTGGGTGCGGTCCGAAATTCAAGATGGCCACCAGCAGCCATTTTGTACCAAAATTAGTGCAATCAGTCTTTTGTACAGAACTTCTGTATGAAAGTTCTGATTTGAATAAATTTTTGTATGAATGTTTAGTAACATGGAATACATCACATATTGTAAGGGGTTTTTTTTCGTGCAGAAATTATGCAAATTAGATGAACTTTGATTTATTCAGTGCTACTTACACAATGTAAGCACACATGTCAATACGGCTCAGGGTAGAGACTGTATTTATGAACCGATCTTCACAAGACTTCTTGGGTACCTTTGTTATCACCTTGGGACGAGAATGAGTGTTTCTGGGTACAGTCCAAAATTGAAGATGGCTGCCAGTGGCCATTTTGTACCGAAATTAGGTCCAATCAGTTTTTTGTCACAAGTTCTATACAGCTCGTATTTATGAACTGATCTTCACAAAACTTCTTGGGTACCTTTGTTTTCACCTTGGGACAGGAGCAAGTGTGTTTTGGGGTGCCTTTGTTATCACTGTGCTATGAGAACAAATATTTTGGGGTTCAGTCAGACCCACTCTGGGACTCAAAAATTTTTTTCTAGTTTAGCATCTGACTGTCACCCACCTTTACAATACTTTACCTATACATTTGTTACAGGCAACGGTCAGTATTTATGTACAGACCGTTACAATACTTTATATGTACCTTTGTTATCAGGTCATTACCTAGATGTTTGTCATTGCTGTGTCACATACTATACATGTACATGTCTTTGTCTTGACAAGTTGAGCTACAGTGTCATTGACACTTTCATTTTGAAACATATTTGGATTTCTTCAAAGTGACTTGTTTTGACTTGGATTTTTGCATATTGGAAATAGTGGTTTTAACAGAATCAGTTGTATCTAATACACATCTGACTGTAGAATTATCTTAGACTGAATAAGAGGGTTCATTTCCATCTGACTCCAAAAGTTTGACTGCCTCAACATAAGATTGAGACTCTCCAGAATCGGATGAGTTTTCCGAAAACCTGATTCCAGATCAGATTTTTAATTCAACTTTGACGTAAGTCAAATTTGAGCTTATGTCATGGCCAGTCGTCCGTCTGTCCATCAACAATTCAATACAATCATGCTAGAGGCCGTATTTATGAACCGATCTTTACGAAACTTCTTGGGTACCTTTGTTATCACTGTGGGATGAGAACAAGTGTTTTTGGGACCGGTCCAAAATTCAAGTTGGCCGCTGGCAGCCATTTTGTACAAAATTAGGAGCAATCAGATTTTTGCGCAGAACTTTCGAATGAAAGCTCTGATTTGAAAATATTTTTTTGTATGAATGTTTAGTACCATGGGATACATCACATATAATACAGTTTTTTTCTGTTGCGTAAATTATGCAAAATAGACTAACTTTGATGTATTTAGTATTACTTCCAGCACTGTAAGTGCAAATGCCAATGCGGCTCGGACTAGAGGCCGTATTTATGAACCGATCTTTACAAAACTTCTTGGGTACTTTTGGTATCACCGTAGGACGAGAATGAGTGTTTTGGGGTCCAGTCCGAAATTCAAGATGGCCGATGGCAGCCATTTTGTTCAAAATTAGGTGCAATAAGATTTTTGCGCAGAACTTCCATATGAAAATGCTGATTTGAATAATTTTTTGTGTGAATGTTTAGTACCATGGGATACATCACATATAATACAGGTTTTTTTCTCGTGCAGAAATTATGCAAATTAGATGAACTTTTATTTTTTCAGTGCTACTTACAGTAAGTACACATGTCAATACGGCTCAGGCTAGGGGCTGTATTTATGGACTGATCATTACGAAACTTTTTGGGTACCTTTGTTATCACCGTGGGATGAGAATGAGTGTTTTTAGGTTTGATCCCAAATACAAGATGGCCACCAGCAGCCATTTTGTACCAAAATTAATGCAATCAGTTTTTTGTACAGAACTTCTGTATGAAAGTTCTGATCTGAATAAATTTCTGTATGAATGTTTAGAAACATGGAATACATCACATATAATACAGGTTTTTTTCTCGAGCAGAAATTATGCAAATTAGATGAACTTTTTTATTCAGTGCTACTTATACACAGTAAGTGCATGTGTCATGCGGCTTGGGCATCTAATCTTCACAAAACTTCTTGGGTACATTTGTTTCCACCTTGGGATGAGAACGAGTGTTTCTGGGTGCGGTCCAAAATTCAAAATGGCTGCCAGTGGCCATTTTGTACCAAAATTAGGTCCAATCATTTTTTGTTCACATCTTCTATACGGCTCAGGCTAGAGGCTGTATTTATGAACTGATCTTTACGGAACTTCTTGGGTACCATTGTTATCACTGTGGGACGAGAAGGAGTGTTTTTGGATGCAGTCCAAAATTCAAGATGACTGCCAGCAGCCTTTTTGTACCAAAATTAGTGCAATCAGTTTTTTGTACAGAGCTTCTGTATGAAAGTTCTGATTTGAATAAATTTTTGCAGGAATGTTTAGTAACATGGAATACATCACATATAATATGTGTTTTTTTCTCGTGCAGAAATTTTGCAAATTAAATGAACTTTGATTTGTTCAGTGCTAATTATACACAGTAAGTGCACATGTCAACTGATCTTCATGAAACTTCTTGGGGTACCTCTGTTATCACCTTGTGACAGGAACGAGGGTTTTTGGGTGCCTTGTTATCACTGTGCTATGAGAACAAATATTTTTGGGTTCAGTCAGACCCACTCTGGTACTCAAAAATTTCTTTTCTAGTTTAGCATCTAACTGTCACCCCACTTTTACAATACTTTACCTATATATTTGTTACAGGCTATGGTCAGCATTTATGTACAGACCGTTACAATACTTTACATGTACCTTTGTTATCAGTTCATTACCTAGATGTTTGTCATTGCTGTGCCACACACTATATGTGTACCTGTCTTAAACAAGTTGAGCTAGAGTGTCATTGACACTTTCATTTATCATGTTTTCATGACATAATAAAGTAGATGTCTAAAATCACTATAAAATTATTTGATAATATCCACTGTCCTAATGGAGAGCTTAAAGTGAAAAGTTGATAATACTAGATGGACAGGAGAATATAAAGCCTCAGAGGCAAGAAGTTTCTTCCTTTGAAATGAGACTGTTGATTTGCACAATCAAAGTCGCTTTTGGGATAACTGAATAAGTCTTCAGGTGGAACGGAAAATAATTACAGTTTTGCTGGACACACATATTTATTATTTGTTTATTGGGGAAAGAGTTATAAGTATTCTAGTGAGGTATAGCAGTAGTACACAGTGAGGTAGAATAAGAGAAAGTGATACAATTTCAAAGAAAGAAATATCTACACTGCTTTTGTCGAGTGGAATAAGAAAAATCAGATGTGACTGGAAAAGTTTTTGTTTCTTTGTTTGCTATTTAGGTTCAACAACATCTCAACTATTCAGGTAAGAATAAAACACTAGGTTTAGCCTGATCAGGCAAGCATTGTCCTGGGACTTCAAGGCAGAAGTAGAAAGGGGAGAAACAGAAATTCCTTGAAGACAGATATTGATTAAGAAATGTAGGAAGGACCTGAAAGACTGGCTGATGGCCTTTACGCACTAGATGTGATACATGTTTACTGGTAGTGTGCTAGAAGCCACTATGCCACTATCATGGCTCTCTTAAAAACTACTGAAAGCCACTTTAGTGTTGTTTTTAAATATGTACCTTTGTACTGTTTGTAACTTGTTCTTTGCAGCTTCGTTATCTTAGCGCGTTCATCCGGCCAAATAATGACCAACTGACACTTTATTCCTTTAAAAATATTGCGATATTCAGATACAAATGTTTGGCAAATATCATCCAAATAGCACGCTATTGGCTTTACCAGGTTTCCACTTTATTGTAGGCTGTATGTTGGTTTCATTGTGGTTAGTATTTGTGTTTGTTCTACAGAAAGCTCACATAAATGGCATCATAAGAAACTTTGATATTTGTTACTTTATCATAGTGCTTTTATCACATCTAATGTGTGAATGTTTTAACAACAGATTTTAGTTATAAATGTTGTGATTATGTAGAAGTTAATACTTGGTTAGTTTCAATTGTGCACAAATGGCTGAGATATGAGCCAGAGATAACGTCATATAAGACTGAGACAGAAGGTGGAAGGCTGATGTAACATAACCGATCCCTCGGCCAATGTGAAACTAATAATAACCTCTTTATTTATTAAACCAAAACAAATAATTGCAAAATATCCTTAGATGATCTGTTACAGTTTTGTGACCTTGTTATTGTTTTTCATTCTTTTCATAAAGTCAGAAGTTTCCTCTTCAAGTTCTGCTGGGGAAAGCACAACATTCAGGTTGCTGAACTCTCTCTTCTCTAACTTTGATGAATCTCCGCTTACAACTTTGAATCTTAGTTTGTGTTGAATTTTGTGTACAGCTCTCTTCTTTTTTCTCTTCATCCACAAATCCTTACTTCTTGTCCTCATTAAATCCTTACTTCTTGTCCTCATTAAATCCTTACTTCTTGTCCTCATTAAATCCTTATAATACAAAAACTACTCCCTTTTTCCTGTAACACCAATTTTACAGAGACCAATATATAAACTGAAACACAAAATTAGTTATTTTAATCCTGTGCACTCTGACGTAAAAATATCAGTCTGCAAATATTTCCCACAATGCAACTAGCCAAGACTTGCCTAAAAAAAACTACCGAGGTGTTTAGAACATAACTTGTGAGTTAACCCAAAGACTACATGTAGGGGCACATATTTCGTTGCAAAAAATGTGATCAGAGTCTTAAGGGTTAACCAATTCATTGGTGTTTTAATGTCAGTGCACAAATGGTTAATTATTGATTTTCAGTTTGATGCATCAGAATTGTTGAATCAGAATTATAATCTTTGATTGCCATTTTCCATCTTGGACAGTATACTCAGTTTATATGGAGTAAATATACAGTGTGTCTCAAAATTAATCATTTATAACATGATAAAGATTACTGTTCTGTGATCACAAAAGTGGTATTTGTCTCGTTCAGCTAGCAATCAGTCACGATACATTTATATGTACTTACCAGTGGGTCAAGATTTTATGAACAAAATGATGAGAAATCAAAACATAATCATTGAAAACAAACGAAAATAGAATTTCAAATTCATTGTTCTTGCATCTCTTTTCTTAAGTGGTAGAGTGCTAAATTATTTTTGCCCATCAAATCTTGTTCACATGTCTTTGCCTTGTTACAATTTATGGGAGAGTGCCTATGGGCACTCTCCCATAAACTGTAACAGGGCAAACTCTTACAGACTAAATAATATCACTTCAAAAATAGTACAAAGCGCATGCACTGAATATGTGCATTCAAGCAGTGGTACCTGCACTTCAGAATAAAGTCCAAATATGGGCTTCCCGCACTCTACCAGTTAATGGTGGAATTCTGGTGATGTTAGAATAAAAGGGAACAGATAATTTGACCCGGAGGGGATGCAGCTGCCCCAGATGGCTGCATCCACCACATCACCGCAGGATGACCCGATAATGCCCTCACTTAACTGGGTCATGACACCCTCTCATGGGGGTATAAAAGGAGATGAGCAACAGTGACTTCTGGCTTTTATGCCCTGAAGAAGAACGCAACAGTTCGAAGCTAGTTTGGCTCAGCAAAGCTCGACTTAGTAACACAATAACCTTTGAACATAGGCTAACCTCCGTTATATATATTATATTATTTAATCTGATCATGACCTAGTCACAAGCTGGTTAAAATTGTCTGTCTGCTTTTGTGATCAAAGTAAGAAACCATATGAGTGTGATAAAAAGTTGACATACGTATTTTTATTTCATAAATCTCATATTGTTTATCTGTGGTTCAAAAGAATAAGTAGCTGGCAGCTGCTCGTTGTTGCTCAGTGGTTCTCTCCGGGTACTCCGGCTTCCTCCACCCGTAAAACTGTCACGGTCATGATTAGCCAGTGTGCATAAATATGTGACCTTAAACACAAAAAATAAATAAATAAATAAATAAATAAATAAATAAATAAATAAATAAATAAATAAGTAAAGTGTTTATAAGAAAAAATTTAAAACATTCAAGTTTCATTGTTCGTACTATATTGGTGTTGTTGCATTGCCATATCATGTGGATATGTAATGATGTTTGTGATTTTAGCATAAACAATTGGCATAAATGTTTTCATAGTTAAGATTACAGAGAAAATTTATGAGACTGAAACTTATTCGATGCTACCTTTTGGGCAGTTACCTCTGAGTGCTAAATTTTAGCACCATCAAAAATGTTGAAGTAATCATTAAAGGTAAACAGAAAGAGAGAGGCAAGATTGAAGAATTCATATATTTGATTGCAATTAATTCTAGAATTAATCCAGTTAAGGACTGCAACCATAGAAATTTGTTAAGTTCTCTGAAGTACTGTAAAATTCCCCAGATCAAAACCATTTGCTCTTTATGTTAAAGCATTTCTAGGACCTGGAATTTAGATATTTACAGAAAGTTTCATTTCTTTCTTCCAGTATACCCGAGAAACTGGTTAAAGTGATGCGGCAAACATTAGAGAATGTTGAAAAGAACAAAGTACGACAGTGTTTGTTGTGCCAGCAAATACTGCAGCAAATGTTACCAAATGATGAAGAAGTGTATACAGTAGAAAATATGGAGAATACCTCCTTGTTTCCTCTTCATCTAATGCAGGTAAGGTAAATATCGATGTTGTGCATTTATTTTTCCAATTAAATCTGTAAGGGCATTATCACTGACTAACCCTTCTATCAAGTACAAGACCCTTATCAAACTTAATTATTATGTAGACTGGAAGAGACAATGGTCATATGTAAATAACTGTCCTTCTGACTTTTTAAAAAGTCATAACAACTTGGGGGATTTCCCAGCACTTGCAGAGTTAAGCCTTTCTATAGTTTCTTGGTCAGCTCAGATCTTTAATATGCATGTGATTTAGTAAAAAGTTATTGCATATTCTTATTTAGATGGCAGGGCTTTTGGATCGTTTGAGTGTATTTCAATTACATCACATAGAGAAATGTGTGTGATACAGCTTCCGCTGATGGTAACATGCAGAGAATGAAGCTATTGATAGCAGTATTATCTTTTAGCACTAAGATTTGATGGCTTCATCGATTTAATAATTTTATTATTGATAAAAGGTTCTTTTTAATAGAATTTTTGTCACTCCCTCATTGAATTTATATAATGCATGTTGGTCACTGTTCACACCACTGATGCCAATTGCAGTAAAAAACTTTGTATGGCACCAAAAATACAGCATGTAGCACCAAAATTTGGCAACAAAAATATACTTCGGTAGTTTAGGTTTTGTTGTTTATTATATCAGTGTGTCGTTTTCAATTAAATCGCTGTCTCTCTACACAGTTGAGACAGAATTCATGCCTGTTAAGTAATTTATAGATAACATGTAATCATAGTTCTTTGTTATGGATAAACTAAGAAAAGGAGAGCCGCACAGCAGTTCAATCGCCTCTGACGAAGTTCAAATTAGAACGAAACCGGTTAGGCAACTATAGAGTTATACGGGATCTCTGAAGATCAGGCCCTCTCGCACTCACAGAGTCGTTTTTCATAGTTTTACATTGTTTACGACCTGAGTCTTCAGCTATGGCTTACATGTCTCCAGCCAGAAATTCATTGAGTAACCTGACACTTAGTTCCAACAGCAGCGCCACCACCATAATAGAGACCGAATCTGAAGACACAAGGAGCGTCACTTTAACACACGCCTCAAGGAGCATGTAAGTGACATTAAACATAAACGCGACACCCCTATCGCAATTCACTTTAACCAAAGTAATCATTCCAGCACGGACCTCTCATACCGTATTATACAGGTACTATATACCGACCCGGACGGTGACAACACCACCGAATTACGGCGCCATCGTGAAATACAACGGATATTCACGCTCAAAACACTCACCCCACTCGGCTTGAACAAGAAAGACTTTTGATTTTACTTTGATCTATTAGTATTTTTCACTTCTTGTTCTTCAACGCCACCTGCCCGGTGGTAGGGAAACTAACCACAGTAGACGTAATCACGTCACAATTAGACGACGCAACACAGAATTCACTCGAGAGGAATTCAGTTACGAACTTCACCTGTTATCATGGCTCACATATGTAATGAGTGTCAGATCAACTATGCAGACCGGACCGGACTTATACGCCACAATAGGGTTACACACCTCAAGAGAGGTTTTTATTCTTGCGAAAAGTGCATCAAAACCTTCAAAAGGAAACAATATCTAGATAAACATTTTATGAGAAAATGCCATAAAAATCATTCCCGGCAAATAAACGCCAATTCGGACGTATTGGAAATGGCTGTGACGGAAATTTTCGGGGAAAACACAGTGGATTACATTACACAAACGTTACAAGAAACCTCATCATACCGATCCACTGTAACTACTAACAACTCCACACATGGTGATTCAATACCCATAGCCACGAACAACAATCCAACCATGGCTGCTGCCTCGGGTATTGAGCAACGCAACATGGTTGACCCAGACATTTCTGCACAGAAAAACTTTCCACATGAAGAGTCAGCGATTGCTCCGGTCCGACAAACGTCGTTATTCGGAAATTCTCCGATGCCAGAACTATTTTACCAGAACATGGACATTGGGTCACCACACCCACAGATCCCATCCCATAGGGGAAACACCCCCCCGAATACGGACATAACTACCCTATATAATACGGGGAAAGTCTTGAGATACGCGGCAAACATATTAAACCGCAATCAATTTTAAAACGTTGACACTCCTTACTTCCGGGAAATCACAAATAAAAAGCAACATCCAATAAATAATTATCTTTTTATTCCAATCCCAATGATTTACAATGGTGTACGAACAATGGGTTCATGTCTCGTCGCATTACCCTACCCCAACTCTTATGACATTTATTAAGACACCAAATTGGTTCTTTCTCTGCTGTTTCCTTTTGCCATTTCTTCTAAAAACCTGGATGGCCGCCAACCTTTGTGGCCGCCAAGCTGTTTTCAGAGGAAACCTATAAAAGGAGAGCCGCACAGCAGTTCAATCGCCTCTGACGAAGTTCAAATTAGAACGAAACCGGTTAGGCAACTATAGAGTTATACGGGATCTCTGAAGATCAGGCCCTCTCGCACTCACAGAGTCGTTTTTCATAGTTTTACATTGTTTACGACCTGAGTCTTCAGCTATGGCTTACATGTCTCCAGCCAGAAATTCATTGAGTAACCTGACACTTAGTTCCAACAGCAGCGCCACCACCATAATAGAGACCGAATCTGAAGACACAAGGAGCGTCACTTTAACACACGCCTCAAGGAGCATGTAAGTGACATTAAACATAAACGCGACACCCCTATCGCAATTCACTTTAACCAAAGTAATCATTCCAGCACGGACCTCTCATACCGTATTATACAGGTACTATATACCGACCCGGACGGTGACAACACCACCGAATTACGGCGCCATCGTGAAATACAACGGATATTCACGCTCAAAACACTCACCCCACTCGGCTTGAACAAGAAAGACTTTTGATTTTACTTTGATCTATGGATAAACTAAATTAACTGTTTATCCATTTGATCTGATTTCTTTATTACTTAATCTTTTTTAACTTATTTTTTTTTACAAGCCTAAATTAATTTTACTTGTTTACAGGGTTCGTACGCAAAATGAAAAGTACTTGAATTTCAGACCTCTCCTTGAAAAGTGATTAAATTGAAAAACTTTCTTAAAAAGTTCTGGAATTTCTACTAGATCCCTTGAAAAGTGCTTGAGTTCGGAACTCAAACCTACTTCGCTCTAAAAAGTCCCTAAAGAAATGCCCCGTTGCTTTAAATTGAGTAGCCAAAACAATTAAAAAAGTTTGGGAATTCAATGTAGGATATAAAGTCGAACAGTATAATACGCGTGTAAGCATTTGTTCTCGCACCAACTTTTCTTGTTTATGCAAGAGATGGCTACTCAAATTTTGATGACGTTCTAGTTTCGTTTTCAATTTCGAAGTGTTAATGGACTTGTAGTATTTTATGAATATTATTTAGTATTATATTATTTTATATATTATCCCGGATTATAATTCTCAAATTTGTTATATCATGAGCAAAAGTGTGGTAAAATCCCATAGTAAAAGTGTACTGTAACACAAAACGTCATCACTTCTGGAGGTCTTGTGTGCCGTCTGCGCAAATTGCTTTCACATGTGACCGGAGTGGAATTTAAATAAAAATGCCTGCTGGAAAATGTGTTTTCAATCCTGGATGGATTACAGTATATCCGTGGGTGTCTGTTGTGAAAGACAACAAAAACAAGGTTAACTGCACCATCTGCCGAAAAGAATTTGACATCGGAGCTATGGGTGAATGTGCAATAAAATCACACTCGAAAAGTGAGAGACACAAGAAGCGGTAAAGGCCAAGAATAGAGGACCGCGCGTTTTTTAAGATATTAAAACATTTTTTACAACTCTTTTGGAGTTTCTTATCATTCTAAGACATGTTTTACACAAAATTAGCCCAAAACGGCGATACCTACTGACAAATATCATCACTTTTAACCCTTTTTACATTCCGTTAACTTTATTCTCCAAACAATTTCAACAACAAAACCTGCGGTAAACAGGTACGCGATTCTTTGTTTTTTTCCGCTATCGTGTATACTCCATTTGATCGGAGTATACAGGGGTGTAATTACAATGGGAGAACGAATTAGGGTCAGTTTGGGATGGATACGGGTTAGCTAACCCATACCCAACCTAAACTGACCCTAGTACGCAAAGAAGGCAATGATTAGAATACGGCTACCAATGCATTAGGGTCAGTTTAGGATGGGTACGGGTTAGCTAACCCGTACCCATCCTAAACTGATCCTAGCATGCAAAAAGGTAATGATTGCTCCCCTGTGACGTCACATCGAAACATCCACAGCTCCATTTCAGAACGCAATCAGAAATTCATTTTGTTTCAAAAACCCGTCACAGAGAAAAGGGTTAAAAGTGATTATTTTTGTGAGTGGGTATCGGTGTTTTGGGCTAATCTTGTGTAAAACATGTCTTAGAATCATAAGTAACTCCAAAAAGTTGTGAAATATGTTTTATTTTCTTAAAAAACGCGCAGTCCTCTATTCTTGGCCTTTACCCAAGAAGCTGTTGGGTGCCATTGGGACCACAAATTCAATGCATTCCTTTCTTAGAATGGACAGTTCTAATGGGAAAACCAATCAACACAAGTGTCAGTCAGTGTCTACAACAAGTGCAAATACCATTGAATTGCCAGCAAAAATGGTTTCAAAAACTGCGGATATGAGATTATGACAATTCAAAACATTGTTTCTGGTAATAACGTTTCGACATCTGAGATTCTATGGACTGTTCATTGCATCACGTCCCATCTGTCATATGCTAGCAACGAAGGAATAAGTAAGCTTTTTGAAAGAATGTTCCCGGACAGTGAAATGGTTAAAAAATTCACATGTTCAGAAACTAAATCTCGGTATTTAACTGTTCTAGTATCTGGTAAGTCTATTATATTTTGATTAATTATGGTAACATGTTGATTATATATTGTTAAAAGAGTCCTTGAAAATCACAAAAGAGGTCCTTGAAAAGTGCTTAAATAGTGCTTGAATTTGGTTTTGAAAAAAGAGTGGGAACCCTGGTTCACTTAGAGTGAATAAACAGTTAGTAAATAATAATAATGGAAAGTATTTTGTAAACATTAATAATAGCCATTTACTTAATCATTTGGCACCAAACAAAAAATCAACTTGGCTCAAAAAACATTCAGGCCAGTGTGAACACTGATTTTGGTATCTTGTAGCCTGTCAATCTGATAGTTTCCATTCATTTATTTTAATTTAAACCTCAGATAATCCTGTCAATCATGTTGATATAATTTGTTCAGTCACAGATAAATGAGAAAGCAGGAAATCACTGCTGTTTTTCAATCTTTTCTATTAGTTGGACACTTGAAAAACTAGAAAATTCCACTTTTCATCTTATCCTGTTTGCTTAATAAGTTATTCAATTATGTTGAAAAGACATATTGATATTGCCGACTTTGTTTTCTCACTTCTTTTTTTCAAAGTATTGTAAATGGTATTTGCAACTCTCTTTTGACAAACTACTTGGTATTATTTTGTACATAGCACCAACACCTTTTTTAAGTTATTTCGCAAAGCTGAAATGACTTTTTAGCTCACCTGACTGAAAGTCAGTGTGAGGTATTGCCATCAGTTGGCGTCCATCGTCTGTTGTTCGTTAACTTTTGCAAACCTGGCTTCTTCTCCACAGCCATTCAGCCAAATTCAAACATCTATTACACAAACCATCCCTGGGGTATACCCTTTCTATTTTGTTCAAATGGAGCGGCTGCCTTCTTCTGGCTCTGGACAGTGATGCCAAAGCCTAAAAATCTTCTCATGAACCACCAGAGAGATTGCCTTAATATATGGTATGTAACACTCTTTGGTGTTGAAGATTAAAGTTTGTTCAAGAGAAGTTGGTAGGTCAATATCTGGGCTCTCTGTGGGCACATATCCATTTTGGGCTCCGCCCCAAATTTCTATTTCAAGAACTGATGGGCCAATTTGAACCAAATTTGGCATGTAGCATAAGTGGGTCCAAAGTACTTGATTGATGCCTGAAAGTTTTTTTTCGTTGTCCGTGGGTATCCCAGGGTCTAAAAATAGAAAAAAATTCAAATGCCCATATTTTCCAAACTACATGGAACAGAGAACTGTTATTTGATTGAAGCATCCTTTTGGCCGGTTGAATGGATTTAAAAAAAATGGTCATTGGTTGTTTTAGGGTGTTCTGAAGGGGTGTTTGAAAAAATGCTGAGTCAGCATATTTGCAAAAATTGAAAAAAAAAATTTCTTCAGAATCGCCAATCAGAACCTTTTGATATTTGATATACAGCATCCATTGGACAATCAAATACAAGTGTGTTCAAATCTACTCACTTGGTTCATATTTGGGCTCAACAGAGGAGCCCAAATAATTAACTTAGGGCACTATGGGGAATAAGCTTTAAAAGTCTTCTTCTTCGGGTCATACAGTCAGATTCTTTTGATACTTGGTATACAGCATCTCTACACGGGTCAGATTGAAGTTTGTTCAAATTGAGTCCCTGGGTTAATATTTGGGCTCTTTATTGGAGCTCAAATTTTAACTTTGTGCAATATGAGAAAATTTCTTAAAAAATCTTCTTTTTCAGACCCACTAGTGAGAATCCTTTCATATTTGGTATGTGACATCTCTAGAGGTGTGAGATTTGAATTTGTTCAAATCGACTCCCTGAGTTAATATCTGGGCTTCCTATGGGAGCCTGATTGTTAACTTGGCGGAATAGGGGGGGATATTCTTTAAAAATCTTCTTCTTCAGATCCAGCAATCAGATTCTTTTGATATTTGGTATGCGGCATCTTTAGGGGGGTTAGATTCACGTTTGTTCAAATGGGATCACTGGATGAATATTTGGGCTCTTTATTGGGGCCCAAATTTTAACTTAGTGCAATATGAGAAAATTTCGTAAAAAATCTTCTTTTTCAGACCTGCTATTGAAAATCCTTTCATATTTGGTATGTGACATCTCTAGAGGTGTAAGATTCGAATTTGTTCAAATCAAGTCCCTGGGTTAATATTTGGGCTTCCGGTGGGAGTCTGAATATTAACTTTGCGCAATATGGGTAATAATCTTTAAACGTCTTCTTCTTTAGATCTACGAGTCAGATTCTTTTGATATTTGGTATGCAGCATCTCTAGGGAGGTTAGATTCAAGTTTGTTCAAATGGGATCCCTGGATGAATATTTGGGCTTTTTATTGAAGCCCAAAGTTTAACTTAGAGCAATATGAGAAAATTTCTTCAAAATTCTTCTTCTTCAGATCCACCGGTGAGAATCCTTTCATATTTGGTATGTAACATCACTATGGGTGTCGAATTCAAGTTTGTTCAAATCGATTCGCTTGTTGTTTCTTGTTTAAAAAAAAAAAATTAGGGGGGGGGGGGGCAGGGGTGGGGGGAGCACGAGAGAGAACCACAGTAGTTTAAAACAAAACAAAAATTTCTTTCTGTTGTTGTTTTTTAATACTTCACAGAACAGAGTTTGCTAGGAAACTTTCCTAGGACCAGCAGAAATGAATGGCCAAAAAATTTGTCTTTGTTTGTGTCATAGCAAATCAAAAAAATTGCTCTTGCTGCTGATCATATGCTGATACACTCATCTGTTTTGACAATTTGAGCCAGGTGAGCGTTTTAGGCTCACTTGAGCCTCTGGTTTTTTCTTCTTCTTGTCCCAGTTTTGTGTACTTACCCTTATCCCACATTTATAAAATTTGGCACACCTATGTATTTCTATTGTCCACGGAAAGTGAAACCTTCCTTCTTTGAAAATTTAACCTTTATCCGAAATGTTTCCCAATTTATGTGGGTTTTTTTAAAATTTAATATCAGTGCGTGTATCAAACCTCCCTATTTTAACTTTTTGAAATCTCATCTCTGAGAAAATAAATATCTAAAAATGTGGTACCAACCTAGGGAATTCTCAATGATTATGTCCAGACCCTTTTTACATCAATGTCACAAAAAATTAAACTTTGTCTGATTTTCTTGAAATTTTAGTATGTTGTAGAGCTAAAAATTATAGATGTGTTTTTTTTATTTTTCAAATTAATGTCATTCTCAACGATTTTCATCTAATTTCATGTTTTGCCATTACTCCCTCCCTTTTGCTGACATCCTTAACCCTGAGCTACAGAGTTTAGCACTCTAATATTATTACAGACTGCAAAAGTAATAGTTGAGGGTGTAAATTGCCATGTGATGACACAATTTCTAATAATTTTATATCTATTCTGAAGTTGTTTAAGTGCCTTTTTATGGACTTTAGAGATTGTCCTATGTCTCTTATGTTCAATAATTCATTTATCGACCATCTCGTAGCAACTGTTGCCTCAAGAGTCATGGATGTGAATTATGTTGATGACATGGTGACTTGTTTAGAAATCAACCAAAGAAAATAGATTTCTTTTTCCAGCTTATAGCATCGCTAATATGAAATCTATACTAAAAGTTCTTATGTATCACTTCCAGATGCATACATGTAGCACTGCCATCTACTTTTACACTATCTTCTACAGAAACCTTCTGTTCATTGGACTTACCATCAGACTTGTTAAGTCTTAAAGAGTCAAAATAGTGCGATTTTCATGCAGCTGAGGGGTTTTCATACAAGACAAAAAATGTAGTTCTCCTTCCCCACCCCATCCATCATTTATGAAATTCATTCTAAAAAAAAGTTAAATAAATATTGGTAATGTTGCTAGAATATATATGCACAGCTTCATTCATCTAAGTGACTGATAAAAATTAGGCTAGAAAAAAATTTACCAAATATAAATTCAAAACAGACAAACAAAAATATAAAATTTAAGTTTGAAAAATGGGGGATAGAACTAGAACATGAGCATAGTTTTGGCTAATGGGCCACAGTGATAATGAAAATGCAGTGGGAAAAAAAATGCATGATAAACTTTGCACAAAAACTGTCGGGAGATGGCATTGAAAATCAGGAGCCTAAAGCCCAAATCATGAAACTTATGGAGACAATTTTATTCTTAACTGGGCATACTTTGTTGGAGAAATTTGACATTGCTATACTATAGACTCTCCCCCAACCGAAGAAGATTTCTGGCTGCACCCTACTAGAGAGGCTGTTTTATCACTAGACTGTCTGGAGAACCCTTTATCTGACTCTACGGAAAAATCAAGAATCTTACCCCTTTAATAAGCCTCATTTAGGGAACTTTTAATTGATTTCATGATTCATCTCAACTTGTTCACTGTGGGAGGCCAGATTGCGTAGTTATTATCCACAACAGGATTCAGACTCACCTTTCTATTGGTTCAGTCAGATAGTTTAATACAGATTCTCCATCTTCTGATAGCTCTCCCTCTTACTTGCAGTCCGATACTGCCTTATCTTACCGTAGTTTTCTTCTTGCTTCTCTGTTTTACACTGAGATAGCTCCATCTTCTGACAGCTCTACCTCTCACTTGCAGTCTGATACTGCCTTTTGTAACCATAGTTTTCTTCTGGCTTCTCTGTTTTACTCTGAAATAGCCTCATCTTCTGACAGCTCCACCTCTTACTCGCAATCCGGTTCTGCCTTTTGCTACTATAATTTTCTTCTGGCTTCTCTGTTTTACACTGAGATAGGTAGCCTATCTCAGAGGGAAGTGATCAAGGTCATTTTCAATCTATGGTAGCCAGTACTATGCAGCAATCATTACTTAGTGCCAAAGGTACATGTAAACTGTTAAAAACTCTTTAAAAAAATCAAAATATTTTCTATTCTAGTAGCAGGGATTTACTCTATAAGCTATGTGCAATTAACAGGACAAATTTGAACTTGAGAAATGGTAAACAGTTTGATGATTGGAAATTATATGCTATTAACCCTTTCAACACTGGTGGTATCTTCCATGCCAGTTAAATGGCAGAAATTGGAAGAGTCTATATCCATTATTTGGTGGTACAGCCGTTAATATTTTCAACGTGCAGCCTATTAATTGTTCTACCACACACGTTACTTAGTAGCCATCCTAAATTATGAAATTATGATATATTGTGTTCCTGGACCAGAAAAGCGCCCTGTCACGTTGAAAGAGTTAAGAGGGTTATTACTTTTGGCAGTGCAGTGTACCCTGTTAATTGAGAAGCCACTTTAACAGTTGAGACTCATTCAATCAACAGGTGTATTCAATTAAAGGGGATTTGGTCACTTATTGTATTATATCTTGTTTGAGAGAGCTCATAGAGCTCGGTTAAACAAGATATAATACATTAAATACCTGTAGATCATGTATGGAGACAAAACAGGTTTATGAACAAAGGACATTCAGTGATTATTTAATTTCTTGACATATTACAACATCTTTTATTGCATTAACAGGAGTTTATTCTATAAGCCATATGCAATCAACAGGTCAAATTTGATAAATGGTTTTGTGTTTGAAAGTTATGTTCAGTTTACTCTTTATCCAATGCACACAATATCAAAATTTATTATTTTAAATATTATTTTGCTGAATTTTTTAAAACATTTCAACAAAAATATATCTATCATGTGGTCCCCCCACTGGAACAAGCTTGATGAGCTAATTCCAATGAGGGGTGCCATGATCTAGTTTCGTTGATTTGTTAGATAGAGGATCAACATGCTTTTTCGAATAAGAGAATCCAATTAAGTGGGCTCCACTGTATTCAGCAAAGTGGGACTCACTGTATTTAGTTAAGTTGAATAATGGGTGGTCATACTATATGAACAACAATTTCTGTTATATACTTACAGACCAAGAAAACAGGATGCTTTGACAAGATGATCCCAGCGTTAATAAGGTACTTATCAAGGACCACTATGAATTACACAAATTGCGACAGGCATTTTCAATATGTGTCCTGATGTGTCCAATATAAATTAACCCATAACCCTTTACCTAACACGACAGGAAGACGACACTTGCAAATAAAATTCTTGAGTAACTAATTTTTTGCGTAAAAAACATAGCTTATGACCTTTCATTGGAACAAGATCATCGAGCTCGTTCCAATGACGGGTCATAAGCTATGTTTTGAGACAAAAAATTTAAAAAATAATGAAAATTGAATGGTGATTTTTGTAAATAGCACTGGCCAGTTTTCACCATTATGTTGGGTAAAGGGATAAGGGCCTGGAGATTTTTATAAATATTTCGCTACACTCAGACAGTCTACATCTTGTGGCCTTGCAGTTTTTTTTTAGACAGGTCTTGGCTGCCTATGTAGGCAGCCAAGACTTTCCAAAAAACAACTGCCAAAAAATTTAGAATTTGACTTGTGAGTTAACCCCAATTCAGCATGTTGGAGCACCTGTTCTGTTGCAGTAAAAGTGATCAAAGTCGGAATTAGGCCCTAAAGGGTTCAACATTTTGTAAACCCTAGTTTATTACTCTATCAACAGTTTATTCCAGTCAGACGTTATAAGCTATGATGTGGACACAGAAGTGAAAAAAAATAAAGTTCTTTGGCAATTTTTGTTGACAGATCTGTTGGGATTTGACTGATTCATTAAGTAAAAGGTTAAATTTCACTGAATTTAATTTTACCCATTACTTGAATGCTACAGCATGTTTGGTAATTCCTTATCTGCAGATTGTATGGGTGTAGCTTTGTGTGAGAAATATCACTGCTTGATACATTCATTCACATTCAACAGCAGGTGTTTTCAACACTTCACCTAACTCAAATTCAGAAGCAAGCCTCCGAATCACATTTTCAACAACTGCAAAATACATTTTTTTCAGAATACACTCTTACCATTGAGACAGGGTTGACAAACCTGTTAGATCACAAGATTGAAAGTGAGGGTGAGCTATAGTTATCACTCTCTGTTCATCGTATGTCATCTGTCATTGGTGAACATAGTGTTCACGACTTTTCCTCAGAAACTGCTGAATGCATTTCAGTATAATGTGAGGTGAATGTTAGGTATAACATTGCATTTTGATTTTGTTCAAATCAGCTTGTCATGCTTCATAGGTAGGGGAAATGCTCCTAAATTTAAAAAAAAATCTCATGAACTGATGGGTTCAGTGACTTGATATCTGGTACTGTGATTCCTTTTGAGGTGTAGAATAAAGTGTGTTCAAACCAAGTTTGTGGGTCAGTATTTGCCTTTATAATGGGAGGAGTAAGAGTTTTTTCCCTGCCCCAAATTGCTATATTTATACTCCCCCCCCCCACCCACAAACAAAGATTGGGGGGGTATATAGGAATCACCCTGTCCATCCATCTGTCTGTCCATCTGTCCTTTCTTATAAGCGCAACTCCTAAACCGTTTGAAGAATTTTCATGAAACTTTACACAGTGGAAGAACTTCATATGAAGATGTGCATGAAGCAATATAATTCCGTTCTGACATTTCCAAGGGGAGATAATCTAACTTATACATTTCAGGCGTGGGGGTATCACTTTGTGAGCTTGCTCACAGTACCTCTAGTTTTATACTGTACCAATGACCCAGACTTAGCTGGTGCTAACTCTAAATTATTCAGGGCCAAACACAAATTTTGCCCCCCCCAATCCCCAAAATTTGCATCCAAATCAAAAAATTCAATGTCCTCCATACTTTTGTCCACTGCGCATGCACAGTGTCAAGGAAGTACCGAAATTGGTGCAAAATCCTCATTCTTTGTTTGGCCCTTCTATCAGTAACATCTCACTGATATCTGTGCTTATAATCTCAGTTAAAATAATGCCAGACACAAAATTATGAAGGAAATGGTGGATGAAATAAGAGGATGAGAGGAAGAAACAGTGGAAGGATGTGTTCAGGGCTGTAACTTATAATTTTTATGTGAAATTATTTCATGTTCCCTAATTTCGGGGCATTCTTGCTATGAAATCTCCACTGTTTGTTAAGTGTTTCCTCTCTCCCTTTCCTTGATACCCCCCTTGCCAATCTCACATGCTTTTGGTATAATTTTTGAATTTTTTTTATTAAAATTTCTTGGGAGTTTTAGCATAGTTACAGAATGTTTATTCTGTTATCCCCATGGTTACGTCCTCACCCTAGGGGTGTTTAGGCATTTTGGTCATGCATCTACCATCCGATGTATTGCAGCTTCTGTGGAAGATTCGGTTTTACATCGGATAGTGTTTTAAATTGGTTACTGATTTCAGGTCATGTTTTTCAGTGCCTGGAGTCTTGTTTCCGGTTCTTATTGACTTTTGTTTACATTGACAATATTTACTTCTGTCAGTGATTCCTTGTCTTCTGTAAGGTTATTATATAGTCAGATACATTAATATTGTCCGTAAGTGTAACATTAATTTTTAGAAATGTTTTAAAATTTTTGTCCACCCTTAGGCTTTTTTGGTGATGCATTTGGGCTCATTGTTCCCTTTGGGAACTTGGGCTCATGTGAAAATATTTTTTTCGAAAATTTTCTTTTGAATTATTTTTTGAAATTTTTGATATGGATTATATTATTACTACGTATCTTTGTATTTTCAAGGATTAGTGCGAGTACTACGGCTGTATATATCTTTTAATTATGAAAGAATATTGTTCAAATTGTAAATCGAGGAAGTCTTCCTCTGATTCTCATGCTCATTGTATTTGCTGTAGTGACTGTACTCGCACTAATTCTTGTTCAGTGTGTTCCAGTTGGGATGACAAACGTTGGAGATGTGTGTCACAGTATATTCTTAGTGGTGAGAGGTCCATGCCGGTCCAGCAGAGGAGAAAGGGTGTTGCAAGCACTATAATCTCGGATCACGCATACCCGGCAACGACGGATTGGAGGATGGATCAGAGGAAGCCAGTTAGTCCGATAGCTAGCTCGTTCAGGTTTATCCAGACCGTGAGCGTGAGAGGCCCCTCTCTCTTACAACAACATCTGGGGCCAGATGTTGTCATACATAACGTTCGTCAGTCGGAGCTTACATCCATTCCTCCTGCTCAGGATGCTCTGTTGCACTGGCAGCCGGCGTTGGCTAGTCTATTGGCTTCCTCTTCCACACGCCAGCACACACGACCACATCTTGGCTACGTGACCTCAGATATCCAGCCTGCTTTGCTGACAAAGGATTCCACGTCGACCAGGTCACTCCATCCGGTAGCCAAGCACACGAGGCCTTACCAGTTGGGACATACGCATAAAACAATTATGCAAGAGGAACCATCCCAGGAGCTTTCAGTGGCTAAACAATGTAAGACCGCAGCTCCACAGGCCTCCGTGACGGACTTGCTATCGCAGATAGCGCAACTCATCGCATCATCCCAGCAACCTTCGGAAACTCTTTCAGATCAGGAACTGTCTGAGGAAGCTGGGTTGGTACGTTCCCCTGCAGTGTCAGATAGGGACGACCAAGATTTGCATCTGGTCCAATCGGATGGTGAAAGGGAATCTGCAGAGCTGGATTTTTCCCTTCTGGAACAACATAAGGTAGCTGTAGATTTTATCCGGCAACACCTTCCAGATGTTGTTCCATCGGACCAGAGAGCTGCGATACCAGATAAGGGACTGATCGCGTCGCTGGACACAGACTTTTTCGGCCGGACTAAGAACGTCGTTCCTGAGTTTCCGGTCCAGTCCAGCAATGTCTCACGGACGTTTGAATTGCTGAATGACGCTATTTTTAGGCTAGCCTCTAAGAATGGCAGATCCAGTTTCTTATCGAAAAATGCTGTACATCTGCCGTTCACTAACAGTAGAAATAAATTTGAAACAGCAGGAAAGGGCGTTCCGAGAGTTTCTCTGCATTTAGACGACCAGGTAGAAGACTTGGAGTTGTCATTGCAGGCGTCTATGTCGATTCTCTCCAGTACGTTGGAGATGGCAATCTGGTCTAACAGAACCAGTTTAGATGCCTTATCATATGCAGATTATCTTACCAGAACGTTAGCACAACACCTCGATGGTAAAGAATTCCAGGATGTTCAAACTTCCTTGAGAGTTATTTCTAGGGCAATCGCATTTTCCACGTGTAACTCCACCCTTTCAGTGGCAAATTTGGAGTTAGACATGATGCTGCCCTGGCTTCATTCACTACGGTGGTTTTTAAGGTCAAAAACTCTCTTTGAGTCACTCCGGTTTCAGGAGAACTTCTCTTTGATGGTAAGCTTTTATTAATCTGCGATCAGATTACTAAGAACGCTTCAGACTCTTTGCTCTTCAAGTCAGTTTCTAAAGAAATGGATTCAGCAGAGAGGAGTAAGTCAGGAACTTCTTGGGCGAGTACGTCCAAGGGAAGCTCCTATAGAGGTTCTAAAAAGGCCTATAGTTCTTACTCCAGAGACCGTCAGAGTAGCGACTTAGGTAGGGGACGTAATGCTGGCCGAGACAACTGGTCAGATGCCACTAGGTTGACAGGTTGAGGTGTGGGTCGGGGAGGATGTAGTTTCTCCTCCTGCAAGCCTCGCAGGTCCAGGAGGTGAAGGTTAGAACCTCTATTGCACTCCAGTGGGTGGAATCCTGTCAAGATTCTTAACCAACTGGTTGTCAAATACTTATGCTCATCATGATAACAAATTGGATCTGATGTCTCTTTATCAAAGTTAGTTAAAAACTTTTCGATAAATAGACGTAGAACCCTTAGGTTAATTCCTAAGTGGAATTTAGCTTGGGTTCTTCTGAAGCTAAAAGAAGCGCCATTTGAGCCCCTTGACTCGGTAGACTTCAAATACTTATCTTATAAGACAGCTTTTCTCTTAGCCTTCTCTTCTGCTAGAAGAGTTAGTGAGCTTCATGCTTTATCTGTTGATGATTCTCACTATCGTAGTGTTGGTAATACTATTACTTTGACTACTAATGTTGGATTTTTGGCTAAGAATCAGGCTCCTAATAAGTACCCTGAGCCTATTGTTATTAAGGCTCTTCTGTCCTCAGATAGACAAAGGCCTTCGCTGTGTCCGGTTAGAGCTATGCGTATTTACAAACGTAGATCTGAGTTTATCAGAAAGGGACGAAAACATTTCTTTCTGTCTCTGCTTCCAAATAAAAGGGACATCACGGTCCATTCTATTTCTAGGTGGATTCAGTTGACTATTCGTACTGCTTATGAAAGATTACCTTCTACTCAGCAGTCTGTGCTTAAGATTTCAGTGCATGAAGTTAGAGCGCTGTCTACATCTTAGGCTTATGCTAATAGTATTGCTATTACTGATCTGATGAAGGCTGCATACTCGTCTCAGCCTTCTACGTTCACAAATTTTTACCTTAGAAATATTGAGTCTATTTCTGGCGACCTTAGATGTTTGGGTCCATTATCTGTTGCTCAGAATGTCGTCCACTAAACAGTTGCAACTATAGTTATACAGGCTTTCTGTTCCAGCAATGACTCTGTTCTGCTCCCCTCTTCGTTCTGGGGTGATTGTCCCAGAGCAAGGGGAAAGGGGGGGATGGTGTTCCCTTATATCACCTGCTTTTATAGTGAAAGGCAAGGGAATACCTCCTCTGGAGTCAGTAATTCCAAGTTGGTGCTGGGATGGTTTTAAAGTGTAAAGCTAATGTCTATCTCATTTATGTAATATTTTTAAAGTGTAGTTCGGTGTGAAGCATTTGTATATGTCACATGTCATACCAGCATTAATATACAATCCCCGTACACTTTTAAATGAGTATAAAGAGTCTCATTCTCTGGACTATCTTTATTTATTGGCTTTCCTTTAAGAAATTAGTATAATGGGTTATCCTGGATGTTAATAGAGATCATTGATCTTATTGTGCTCAATTATGGATTGGTAATATGTCTTTCTTATTTTGTACAAACAAGAAAGATATATGTAAATCCTGTTTCTCCTTGAGGGATAATTCTAAATATGTAATTGAGCCTATTGGATTTTCCTTTATGTCATAGGCCCTTCAGCCTTTTTTCTATTCAGCTAAGTCTGGGTCATTGGTACAGTATAAAAATATGAAAAAATTTATAGTAATTTATATATTTTTTATACTTACCAATGACCCAGATGGGGATGGCCCTACCATGAGTTGGGAACTCATACCTCCCTGCTGACATATAACATTTACCAGGCACTGGTTGTAAGAATGAGGATTTGGGTACTTCCTTGACACTGTGCATGCGCAGTGGACAAAAGTATGGAGGACCATATAGGACATTGAATTTTTTGATTTGGATGCAAATTTTGGGGATTGGGGGTGCAAAATTTGTGTTTGGCACTGAATAATTTAGAGTTAGCACCAGCTTAGTCTGGTTCATTGGTAAGTATAAAAAATATATAAATTACTATAATTTTTTTCATTTTCGGAATTGATGAGCCGATTTGAACCAAATTTGGTTTGAGGTATTGAGCCATAAGTGCTTGATTCATGCAAAAAAAACATTTTCCTAGATCCCTGTGGAAACCCCATGGGTTAAAGATAGAAATATTTTTAAACGTCCATATTTCCCAAACCAAATAGAACAGAGAATGGTTAGTTGGCATGCAGCATTCTTAGTACCAGTAGAATTGCATAGTGAAAAAAAAACTGCAATAGATTATATAAAAGTGTACCATGGTGGAATCGAAAAAATGCTGGGTCGGCATATCTGTAAATAACTTTATCAGGTGAGCATCTCAGGCCCTCTGGTGCTGCTTGTTCTAGTAAGCTAGGGGTCAAAAGTTGTGGTTTGGAAATAAAAATAAACAAAGAAAACCTTTCCCTTCAATGTCAGGGTCTATTTTCAAATGATCATAGAATATTGACATAACTGTCCTTAATACAGTCGATTACTACAGTGCATTGGTGGGATTTGAACTGAACTTTGAAACTTGTGAGTTGACAAGTAACCATGACATACAATCTGTATGCCAATTTTCTGTATTGTATGGCTGTATTGTATGGTATACTTGTAAGCTGATAAAAGTACATACAGCATCCATGCTAGGTGAAGCTGCTTTGTAATTGAATATGAGATAGGGGGTTTGTGAACATTGTCTAAAATGAAGTGTTGCCCATGCAGATATTTATAAAAAAATTAATTCCAAAAACTATAGCAAAGCCTTTCCTTGCCTGATGCAGTTTTATGACAAACTGTTCGAAAGTATTCTTTGAGATCATGAAGATAATTGCCACATAGCAGCATATTAACAGTTTAACCCTTAGGGGTCAGGACAAGTGTCTTGAATTTTCACCATTCCACAGTCTCTACATGTCTAATAGCTTAGCAGTGATTTCTAGTCAAGACTTGACTAGAAACCACTGCTTAGGTAATTTGTCTATTGTCAGCAGGACCTCCTCATGCTGGCATGTTAAGGGCACCTGTTCTGAGGTCAGAAAATTGGGAAATAGGCCTTTGGAATGAACTCATTCCAAAGGTGGGTCAAATGATATGGGTTTGTTGAATTAAAGGGTAATATAGAAGAAATATCCTTCCAAAGACTCTACAACATTTGGATGTATGACATGTATTTGTGGAACATTTGATGAGGATTCAGTAGAAAAGTTTAACCATAACGTACATTTTGATCTTGTATGTTTACCCTTTACGTAACATAGCACCCAAAAATGGCCAGGAAATTGACAAAAATGAGCCTACCACGGCCTAAAATATCTTACAAATATCTCGATAAAACCATACAAATATGGATATCATTAAAACCTAATATTTGTATGGATTTATTGAAAAATTGTGGGAATTTTTTTTTAAAAATGTGAAATTGAATTTATTTTTGAAAAAAGCTGTGTTAGGTAAAGGGTTAACCCTTTACTTAAATTAATAACCATTTTCAACCAGCACTCTTCACAAATTGCCATTCAGATTCTATCATTTCTTCAATTTTTTCCTACAAAAACATAGCCTCTGACTCTCACTGGAATGAGATTGTTGAACTTTTTCCAATGCCGGGAGGGGTGGGGGTCATAAGATATGTTTTTGGAGCAAGAATGTTTTTAATTATTCAAGAAAATTGTTTGCAGGTGTCATGTTTTAATCCTTTGCTAAACATTTTTTTTTCCCTTCACTTGTACTGCTAGCCTCTGACCAGGGACCAGCCGTGAGGGCGATTATGTCACCCTTCTAAGCCCAAAGTCACCTAGAAAAATAGTCAGGGCGATTACAAGTTGTCCTCTAAAAATTGATCAAAATGAGGAAAGGCTGAACTGTGTGATCCGAGGTTTACATAAAAACGATTATTTTTAACAATCGAATGTTCTTGGGTGTGATAAATAGGCATTTTCATTCATCAAATAAGCTACCATTTATTTGAAATCACAGGAGAATCAATTGTCCATTATCGTTTTTTTGCAGATTTTATATTTCTATTTTGTTCCGTTCAGTTGGAGCTTCAAGTGTTGAAATGAAATAGGTGACTTACGCGACTCTACAAAATAACCCAGTTTGAAAGTAGGTTACATCGCTTAGGATGCCAAAAATTCTCTACTGAATACACAACAGACGTATTTTCTGACACTGTATTTTTATTTCGTTTTGCTGATGACTGTTAATCGTTGGTTCGTCTATTCCCGAAAACACAAATGGAATTGAAAAACATGAAAAAAGCAACCTTCTTACGTCTGGTCCTGTTCACGCTTTCAGACTTAGGTAATTATTAGCTTAGTGGACCTTGGTGAAAGGCAACCACAGGAGGGTGCTGGGGGGATTGACACAAAGAAGAGGGGAGGGGTCATGAAGGAGAGGATAGCAGAGGGGGATTTTCAATCAATAGGTACTTTGTGATTTCTTAACCTGGCATAGATGCATCATAGACTACTGGATCTGGATTAATCGGGCATTAATGGAGGACCACAAGCTGAAAATGTGAAGGAGCGGCAGGGGGTGCTACATAAATATTCTTAATTTTTCCTAGTTGCCTATGAAGTCTCCCTACTTGAATCTGCAGTCTCCCTATTTTTTTCTGGAGGGAGACATGAAGTCTCCCTAAAATTCCCCCCTAGGCTGGTCTCTGCCTCTGACAATAAGTGCTGAAAAGCTCTCAGACAGAACTTTCTAAGAATCATTGTCAGAGTTCGGTTTTATAAGTAAATGGAAAATGGGAGGGGAAATTTTTATTTACAATTATGCTACAACTTATTTCTGCAGGTACTGTAACTGATTTCGAAAATTATAAGGATTTGGTGTTTTTGATACTCAGAATACTGTGTTACACCCATAAAGCAGTTATTAAGACTTTTTGAGGCTCCAATTTGTTTTAATAAGATAATTACACATCAGTGAACACAAAGTGTCCAAATGTCACATCATCCATCCTAGGTGCAGTATTCTCAACTGCTCATATTGGAATGGGAACAAAGTAGGAAAACAAATATTAACTTTTCTTTATGGTGTTTACTTGTTGTTAATGTCGACTGCCAACATTTTTTATTGATTTGCCACATCTGTTTGAAAATGTTTTGATTTCCAAGCATTTTACATTTTACAGATGTTCAAGGCATAGTTTATATCTATTTAGTATTTCATAATTGGTAGTGACAAGCCATGCGATGTTTGGTTTTCAAGTTATCTATAAACTTCTATTGAAAGTACTAGTGGGAAAAATAGGGTTTGTTTTACTGGAATGTAAGTATTTTTACCTGCGTCGCCAGCGGCAGAGCAGGTCTAGTAACCGCTCGACGCCATCCGTCAGTCCGTCAGTCCGTCAGTCCGTCCGTCCATCCAAAACACTTTTTCCGTCAAAGTTTTCTTGGCTTCTATGAAAGGGTTTGATTTTATATTTGGTCTCCTGCTTCATAATGATGAGTTGTATCGTGTAAGCAATTTTCAGATTTGCTGTGCAGCCACTTCCTGTTTGCCGATACTTTGAAATTTTACTGTACCCACTGAACATTGAAATTTTCCGTCAAGGTTTTCTCGGCTTCTATGCAAGGGATTGATTTTATATTTGGTCTGCTGCTTCATAATGATGAATTGTATCGTGTAAGTAATTTTCAGATCTGCCGTGCAGCCACTTCCTGTTTGCCGATACTTTGAAATTTTACTGTACCCACTGAACATTGAAATTTTTCGTCCAACTTTTCTCGGCTTCTATGCAAGGGATTGATTTTATATTTGGTCTGCTGCTTCATAATGATGAGTTGTATCGTGTAAGCAATTTTCAGATCTGCCATGCAGCCACTTCCTGTTTACCGATACTTTGAAATTTTACTGTACCCACTGAACATTGAAATTTTTCGTCCAACTTTTCTCGGCTTCTATGCAAGGGATTGATTTTATATTTCATCTGGAGCCTGATAATGATCAGTTGTATCGTGTATGCAATTTTCAAATCTGCCATGCAGCCACTTCCTGTTTGCCGATTCAGTTGCATGCAGCAACACAGGTCCAGACCCGGTATTGGTCTTGGCTTGTTTCATGAAATAGTTCCATATTTTTAGAATAATATCAAGTAACTATCAATAGTACAACACCATCTATGTTTATAAATTAAATATGATATTTATTTACTTTCAATTGCAAAATAAGTTTAATTTTAGTGCTTTTTGTTAAATCAGTGGATTTCTTATTTTTATTTTAAGGCATATGCAATCACAGAATCCAGACTTTGAAACACAGAGAAATATTTATTCGTTTCTTGTTGGTATTGCATTGCTCCATGATGAAATGTTGACAAAAGGTGAAATTTGTATGTGAAAAATGCAACTAAATCTATTATTCAGTAGACATTTGTTCCATGGATATGTTTGAAGACCTTTTCAATCATTCTTAAATTCTGAAAGCAGATATAGTTTATTATTCTAATAAATATATTTTCTTGCCCCCAGTCCCTCATCTTCAGTAAAATTAGAAGTTGGCTCATTTGGATGCTTTATTAGTTTTGTTCATGTGATTTCAACCATTTTGTGTAACCAGTTTAGAACAAGGAATAAAATGTTTGAAATAAAAATACATCATTTGACTTAGTGATGTTTCAATTAATCGAGTTCGTCGAACATTGCTCGTTTGGACCTTTATTTTGATTAGTTGAGTAGATTTTCGCATACTCGAGTAAAAGCGAGTAAAACTAAGAAACTTTGAAAACTGAGAAGTGGTACGAAAATCATCATGGAGATTTCATTTCCAGAAGGCACGGTGTCACTTACAACATGCAAAACTGGTTTGTATTTCCGTAACATATCACCTGTATATGTGGTACACCACTGCCAATGAGTTTAAAAGATCAAAAACTTCACTCACAATTCACATAAAAATATAAGAATAAAAACACAACTTGAATTTTAATCAACCCAGGAAAGCTCTTTCGTTAATTTATTTTTCCCAAGACGTACATGGCCCAGTCTCAAAAATCAAACAATATGGCAGATAAACTTGATGGTGCCGATACAATTTCAGATAAATTATACTATAATCCAGGAAACAAAAGGAGGTCTGTCGTATGGACCCACGTTGGCTTTCATAAAAAAGAAAATGGGCTGCCAACAAAGCAAAACCTGGACATGTCAAAAGCGATATGCAAACACTGTTGTCGAGTTTATACTTGCAATGGTGACTATCAACAGTCAGAAAATGCTTGCTTTTTGGTCTGGCGCTTTTCAGCCCACCCATTTCAACCTGGAGCTTTTTGGCCCCGGGGTTTGTGAGTTGAGCTGAGATTCTGGGATATTTTTGAGCAATAAAAGGAGTCTAATGTATTTAATGATGCCTTTTTATTTTATTTTGAATTAAAATAAAGAAACAAAATTAGAGAGGCATGGGAATGGGGGGGTGGAGAGAGAGAGAGAGAGAGAGAGAATTAACTTTATTAATTTTTAAGCCGCTTGTACACTTACCCTACCTTACTCAATAACAATACTTGAAACTAAGAGCAGAATAATCTGAATACATAATACCGGCAATATCTTAAAATAATTTAGTATAATAAAAGCACATGGATCAAGTTTTGCGTTGCACCGATCATCAATTTTGGTTTTTCATACCGATTCCCAACAGTAATTTTCATATATATACTGTAACAGATCATGTTCACTGACCCTATCCAAATTGCTGAGAAATTTAACAACTACTTTATTAACATTGGAAATCGAATTACCAATAACATGACAAGCTCCACACATCGATTCTCAAATTACCTCAATGACAGCGTCCCCGGATCATTTTTCATATCACCCACAAGCCCTGAAGAAGTAGTATCTTCTGTAAAAAGTATGCCAACAAAAACTTATGCTGGTAATGACAACATTTCTCCAAAACTACTAAAAAACATTATACAAGAAATTGCTGTTCCTTTAACCCATGTTATTAATACCTCATTCTCAACTGGAATTGTACCATCAAAAATGAAAACTGCAAAAGTAATACCAATTTTTAAATCCGGAGATAAACAGTCATTCGACAATTATCGTCCAATAAGTATTCTTCCCTCATTTTCTAAAATCTTAGAGAAATTAATGCACAAAAGGTTAACAAACTTTTTAGATGCAAACAACATTATTTATAACTATCAGTTTGGCTTCAGAAAGGGACACTCAACATTTCATCCGATAATGCATCTTATCAACTACGCTACCATAATGAATAACAATGCAACTAAAGATTGCACATTATCTATTTTTTTAGATTTTTCCAAAGCATTCGACACTATTGACCATCAAATCCTCATCAGGAAACTTGAACATTACGGAATTAGAGGAAAAGTTAATTCTTGTTTTCAGAACTATCTCTCTGAGAGATCCCAATTTGTGCAATTCGCGAGTGAATCCTCGAATCAACTCAATATTACTACGGGTGTACCCCAGGGTTCTGTCCTCGGTCCTCTTTTGTTTGTACTCTTTATCGACGACATTTGTGAGTTGACCGACATGAGTATTTTATCCTTTGCGGATGACATAACATCCTACGCATCTGGTAATGACCTCAACCTCCTAGCGGAGAGGGCAAACAATGAATTGTCAAAAATCAATGACTGGTGTCTAGCTAATAAGTTATCATTAAATGCTAATAAAACTAAGGTCCTACTTCTTCATCCCCAAAATGACAATTACAATTTCAACAATGTACAAACCCAAATTTCACGAAATAACTCAAGCTTAATAATAGCAGGTAATAATCGCCAACACAAATTCATAAAATTCCTGGGAATTGACATGGACGAGAACCTTAGATTTAATCATCATGTATCCGTAGTCTGTACGAAACTATCCAGGGCAATTTATATCCTGAATAGAGTCAAGAATTTTTTGCCACTCGAGACACTACGTATACTCTATTTCACTTTATTTCAAAGCCATTTAATTTACGGGATACAAATTTGGGGCAATACGCCAGCCACTAAACAAATTCTGAATCTTCAAAAGAAGGCTGTGCGTATCATAGCGAACAAAAAGTTCAACTCACACACTGATCCTCTTTTCATACGTTTGAAAATCCTGAAATTTAATGATCTGTACAAGTTACATTCAATTCTATTTATGTATGACTGGTCTAAAAACAACCTCCTTGTCAGTTTTGATAATACATTCCAAGTGTACTCTAACCCATCTGGTATGAATACTAGGCAATGTGGAAACCTAATCACACACAAACCCCGCACTCAGTTCTCAGCCGCTATTCCATATTTTTATTTTCCCAAACTGTGGAATGACTTAGACACAACGATAAAAACCCTCACCCGGAAGGCATTTAACAAATCTTTATTCAATCAATTTTTAAACGCATACGAAGTCAATGTTAGGTGTTCCAACCCAAGATGCCCTGACTGCTTCGCCTAGTTGGAACTCTCGGGGTCGTTATTACCTTCATCTCTTCTCTTCCCACAAGCAGATGAAAAGGTTGTCCCGCGGTATTCCGGTTTTTACATCACCCCATTAGCCTACGATAATTGTACTGGCCTACTAAGGAATGCGTATAAAAATTGTTTTTTTTTTTTTTTTATTCAGAAACACTGTTGATTCGATTAGGATTCGGAAACACAGTTGATTGATGGGTTAAAACAACCCGAGACAGAACTCTTGGGAGTTTGATCCATGATGTGAAAACAATACTCAATTCTAATGTAAAGGATGTTAATATAACATAACAACTACCTGCTGTCTGGATCGACTACGTTTAACTTGAATTTAACACTTGCCATTTGCCATTCTATTTTATTTATTATTTTGATTGTCTAGGGCATGACAGGAAGACAGTCGCAAGGCTATGTCATTCCCCACAGTATACATTTATACATCATTCAATAATTTTGTAACTTTACTCTCTCTCTCGTTCATATTTGTATGCTGTATGCTGTGAAATAAAGATTGAATTGAATTGAAAAATATCCTTAGAGCACTTCTCACCCTGTTAAGCATGATTAGATGAATTTTTAGCTGTGAATTGTTTTTGTTTTTTTTTCAGAAAATATCAAGATGACCAATGTGTTTGTCAGTGAATGGTTAATGAATGCAAGCTTGTATCAAGCATCAAATCCATACTCAATGAACATTTTAAAGAAAGGCCAAACTACTCTAGTTAATGAGATGGATGGTGCTCCAAGTAGAAACTTCTTTACAGTTTTAAATATAGGTTTGTAATTTTACCAGAGCTATTTCTCAAGAACATCCTATTTGTAGACAAGCCATAAATACCTTTGATAGTTTTATAATTCATTTTATAGGCTTATTTTGGCTATTGGATGTTACACTTTTACATTCCAATGTTTCATCTTTGAGAATATCTTTCTTGTCATGTTCATGTGGAATGTTGAATGTCTGTATGATATTGAAATGTATTATATATATGGATGACTAGGGTTTTATTTTAAAATGAACTTTGAGGCACACCACAGGATTGATATTTCTTGTGACGGTGTTGGAATGACATTGTCATAGATTTTATATTTTCTTCTTCCACCTCAAAAATCAATTCCTTGTACTATGAACCCTCATTCGTCATGGATATCGGAAAACAAGACTGATCTCAAGTCTGTCCAACATAATCTTTCAAAAAATTAAGTGGAATCTGCAGATGACTGAAAAAATTAATTTATAGGGAGATCTTAGCATTTTTGAATCTCAAATAAAATGAAGTTACCTAATATTAAGATTATTTTATGGGGACATAATGCAAGATTTGAAGTCAATAAGGACAGTTAAAAAGCATAGGCTAAAAAAAAATTAATCTTTTGCTTCTCAGGGAGTGGCACGTTTTTTCATCCTGCAAGCATCATATTTATTTCAGAGGCAAAATTCAAAATGTATAAAACCATCACAGGGTCTTTGTGGTATTGCACAGCGATTTGCGATGCAATATGTCGTATACATCAATAAAGTATTGTTATTCTCGTCATGAAATGCGATACAATTCTCATATGTATATACAAAATAAATACAAAAAACAATGACAAATTAATTTTTGTTTTTTTTGTTTTTGTACTTGAACACCAAACAGGTCATTTGTTTTTACATGGCCCCAAACAGTAGTATCTTAAGTTTAGAGTGACTAAATAAATAAAAAAAATGCTAGTGATAATAATAACACTTTGTCCGGCTGCAGATTTGCCATGGTAAACACAGAAGAATGGGTTCAGTGCATGAGACATTGTGGGGGTGGTTCCACCCCCTTCTTGACCCTGTTGGTAGTGTTCTTTGATTGTCTAACACAGCGTATGGAGCTAGTAGCTTCAGGCAAGTTTTGTCTGCTACTTATCTTTACTTTTAGGGGCTGTCATAAGCAAGTATAGACTGCTTCTGGCCTTGTGTTTCATGTTTTAGTAGAGAAGGCACCTGAGTCCAGATAATAATGGTGGTGTTCACGATGATGGAAGTGGTCATGATGCTGGTATTCAATAAGGCAGAAAGAAGGCACAGCCATTATGTTAACCCAGTGGAAAAATGGACCCTTTCAGGGTTCGAACAACCTGAACTTCCCTGTTTGGGGAAAGGCCTGCTGTTTGTCCTATTAGCAGGCTTAATGGCAGGCCTATCCAGGTAACCAGATACTGTATTGTTCGATGTAAAGAGAAAATGTTTGACACCTCCAAAGGTGTTTTCAAAAATGTTTCAGCCACTTTCATCACTCAAAGGTCATTACTCTAGTGTCAGTCATCACAGGAATGTTTGCCAGTTGTCTCAAGAATTCAAGTTGACTTTCATGCCAGATTAGCTGTTTTGAATCAAGTTTACACCTATAAACAAGATATTTATTGGGAAATTAGTATAATTTGTTTGTTAATAAATGATAATTTTGTGATACTTCATGGAAAATTCAGAAAATTGCAAGTTATTTTCTGAGAAATTCGAAGTAAATTAAAATTTGGGAACTGCGAGGTTGCGAAACCATCTAGAATCGATTTTGTGATATTGCTCTATAAAATAGAGATAAAAAATAACAAGAGTATTATTTATTTAAAAAATCCTTATTATTTTTTACCTCCACTTTAGTGTTCCTGTATTTTTGTCTTGTATGATTACTGTTACAATACAAATTATCAGTGAAATCAACATGGAAGCTCTAGTATTTAATTTTAGGCTCCCTCAACTGGATTTTAGGCATTGGTGACCATTCCATCAGGAATAAAAAAAAAATAAAATAAAAAATGCCCTTCCTCATTCATTTAAAAAAAATTGCCTAAGAATCAGTTATTTCATTTTATTTGGCCTTAGTGGATAATTTTTGCAATACTGTTTGACCACTTTGGTCACTGAAGGCAGTGTTGAGTTTTTTGAAAATTAATTTTTTGTAATTCAGAAAAAGCCAATGCTTGTTGATGAACTCTTGTCACGGATCATATGTAATGGAGAGACCATGAATGAACATCATAGTGGAGACATCCATCCTACTTGGATATATTTTGTTTGGAAAGAGCCTGGATTAATCATTTGTTCATGAATAAATTATTTCTGAAATGAGCAGGGAAACTACAAGAAGCACTTAAGGAGTAATAGGCCACTTTATGCGCACTGACAAGATCTTTGAAACTTTTATTAGCGCCACCTGACAAAAGTCAGCAGAGCTTTTCGGATATCGAGTTGTCCATTGTCGGTCCATCCATCTGTCATCCAGCGTCAACATTTTGTTTGTCCGAGCCATAATTTCTTTACCACTGGATATTTTTTAACAAAACTTTATAACAGTATGTATTGTCACTAAACAGTGTGCCATCAATCACAATAAGGTCTGTATCCATCAATGTTAAGGTCACATACTACCTGGTCAAAGTAACACCAATGTATTTGCCAAATTTTATTATGTTTTCAATTTTTGTCTAATAAACAAAGCTAATGAGCCTTCATTGAACAAGCTCAACAAACTTGTCCCAATGAGGGGGCCATAACCTATGTTTTTGAGACAAGAAATGATGATGTTGTCTTCTGTCTGTGTTGGGTGAAGGGTTATAAGAATCAGAGATTGGGGATCAAATGTTACCCTGTATATGGCTGCCCCTGAAAGTAGTTGCCCTGGGCTGAGCTATCTTGGCCAAGAGGCCTCTTGTTAAGAACACAGGTTGGATTAAAGAACATAGGTTTGATGCTTATTTCTTTTACAAGTTTGGCGAGCATGTCATGCAAATTATATACTACTAAGTTTGCTGAGCACCACGTATATCCAACTACTTGTTTTACGTTTTAGTTGAAATATTGTTATAAAAAGTGTATATACTCTGTATTTAATTATACCTTTAATGATTTAAGTACAGAAATTAAGATTTTGTTTGTGTTTGACATTATTTTTTAGCTTTTGAATATGATAACCATGGAAAATGGATATTATTGGTAAAAGAGGACATTTTTCAAATTTGCCAAAAAGTTGACGGAGTGAACTGGTATGGGTTCAGTATTTAGTATGAGACCCATTACTGTTAATTACAGCTTGACAACGCCTTCTTATGCTCCCAATAAGGTTCCTGGTGGTCCTTTGTGGGATGTTGTTCCATTCTTGGACCAGCTTGGCACCAAGCTCCTGGACACTTCTTGGCTGGACTGGTCAGGCTGAAATTGCAAGCTGAAACTCATTCCAGAAATGTTCGATTGGATTGAGGTCAAGGGATCTTGCTGACCAGTCCATACGCTCAGTCCCCTCCCTCTGTCGATACTCTCGGACAGCATGGGCAACATGAGGACAGGCATTATCGTCCATGAGAATGAATCTATCATCCACTGCACCAGCATACACAATGATGTGTCATATATGTGGTGCTTAGCAAACTTTAGTATATTAGCGCCTCTCCATAGCCCAATTGTGCTAGTATGTGGGATGACCTTCATTGCGGCACCTTTGTGGCCTTACTCTTCTCGAATACTATGAAGGGATCTTTATCCTGAACGGAGTGTGTCTCTCTCTCAGCACAGAGAACAGCCATTTTACATCCCCACCTGATAGGATGGTATACTGCGACAGCGTCAACCCCACAGTTGATGCTGACAGAGAGTGTTCAGTCACCTCGAGAACTCTCCCCAACCAAGGATTAGTCCATCAGGTATGAGAGACTAGTGCACTTATCCACTACTCCCCTACATAGGTTGGAACTGCATTAACACTTTACCCAGCGTAAGGGCCAAAACCGGCCAGCGTTATTCTCGAAAATTGCCAATTAATTTTAATTATATTTTCATTTTTTTGTCTCAAAAACATAGGTTATGACCCCTTTTTGGAATGAGCTCGTTGAGCTTGTTCCAATGAGAGGTCACAACCTTTCTTTTTGAGACAAAAAAATTAAAAAAAATTAGTTATTCAAGAATTTTGTTTGCAAGTGTTGTCTGCTTTTCATATTAGGTAAAGGGTTAACACTTTACCCAAATGGAATAGCAGATGACACTTGCAAATATAAATTACTGATGAACTTAAATTTTTCATTTTGTTTCCTCAAAAACATGGCTTATGGAATCTCAATAGAATGAGCTCAGAGAGCTTGTACCACTGAGGGATCTTAAGCTATGTATTTGAGATAAAAAATAATAAAATTTCAATGGCAGTTTTTACGAATAGGGCTGATTGGTTTCAGGCCTGAAAATAAGCCGTCTGACATTTGCAGAATGAGGTCCCCAGAGGGTGAATTTGATTATGCTATCCCATACAGTTGGCCAATTTATCCTCTGTTCACAGAGCGTAAATTTAGTAATGCTACCCTGTTGTGCTAGGTAGCATCACTAAATTCACCCTCTGGGGACCTCATTTTGCAGATGACAGTCTGCTTATTTTCTGACTTGATTGGTTTTGTTGACTGTATTTAATAAAAGGGTTAAACTTACCAAGATTTAAAAAAAATTGAAAACCCTTGACTGTTTTGAACATGGATAAATGAACAAGGCAGACATCAAATTTATAGTTTGTAGGATTATTTTTTGCAATGTTGATATAACACTGCCCTATTTCAAATTTATTAACAGATTTGAATTGCTCACTAAAGTTTGAAGGTCTTTCTTCCCCTAAATGTGCTACATGTGGGGAAAGGCTGCAAATGCCTCTCCTTACCTTCTCTAGTAATCTTCAATAATGAACTCAGTATGTGTTGGCATTAAGTTGGACTGGATATACTTTCACTTAACACTTAAGGGCCCTAAAGGTACTGGAAACTATTTTTCCGATTTTCCACTATGTCACACAGCCTCTCTTCTCATGGCATGGCAGTGGTTTGCTATCAAGTATTTACATCAAACTTGGAATTAGACACTCTTCTGAGTGAATTTATTAATTCTTTTATTTATATAGGCCAGTTCTATACAGAAGACCAGTTCCTGAACATATATACATTTTCTTTGCTATATAAATGGTTATACCATACCTACAATCTGACAAAATCAGCAGAACCGTTTGAAACTGAAAGTAAACAACCTTCCTTGTGTGTGAAAGTGTATGAAGCTTTAGTGGGAAGAACAGTTGAATATTGTTTCAGAGTTCTGGATCAATGTGAAAGAAGTAAGTTTTTACCCATTGTATTTTATTTATTTTTCTTCAAATGGGAAATACTGGGCCGCTTCGGTGCGCAAAATAACTATAATGTCATTGACAGAATATGTAGCTGAGCAGCATTTCCAGTAAACCTTAGTTGTTCATATACACAATCACAAAATTAGTAAAATCACTTCTGTGGTACTTTGACAAATTTTAATGTAATTCTTTGTGAAGACTGAATATCTAATGTTTTTGAGTGGATTCTGAGAATCATCTCATGAGTGACCGACTTGCGGGTTTCATGCATCAATTCAAGGTGAATACGTGTTGAATTATTGCTGGAAATGATCGGTGTCCACTCCAAAACACTAGATTTACTTTTCATTATACTTTTTTAGAACAAATTAATCATTTCCAGTGATAATTTAACTGGTATTCACCTTGAAGTGATGCTTTGAAAGCTGCCATTTTGAGTGATAGTGTGAAAGTGAAAATTTCTATATCTTCACAGTGGGGGGTACGATTTCTATCTTTCCACAATTTTTTCGATAATCTATCGTTTAGCGAATAAAAAAAGTAAGTATCAAAAGTTAAAATGAAGCAAAAGCTCCTTTGGGCTTTAAAATGTGTAGCCTGTATCTGATACAATTGCCAAATCAAACTTTAATATGTAGTGGTAAAAGATAAAACTTCATAAGTTAAATTTACAGTATTGTCAAAATTGTGTTTGAAGTGTATTTACAAATGAATTATATGACTTTCCTCACAGAAAAATAGACATTAGGAAACAAGCTGGAGTGTTTTACTGAGCCATAGTCTTCTTTGCTTTCTCAAAGAAGGCGCTGTGAGAGTTTGCTCATTCTTCTGTAATGTTAATTAACCAAACAATGTTCAAACACATTTTTATTTTTAGGCTTTTCCCTCTGGAAAAGACTCTTGTTATTCTACGGATTATTGTTATTTTGGGGTTTTTTTTTTTTTATTTGTTTTTTTTCCCCACACATTTTGTCCGTACGATTCACAAGCCATTTTCGAATCGATTTTCATGAAATTTTGCTCACTCATAGGCGGCCCCTTATTTAACCCTTATTTTGTCAGAATTGGCAAAAAACTGCCAAAATTGGGGTTTATAGGCACTTTCTCGAAACACATCTTGTAGATTTTGTTTGAACATTCATCATTATTAGACCTGTCTGTGACACGACCATTGATATACAAGAGATATTAGGCGATGCATATGGTAACCCTCCACAGGCTGCCAAACAAAATTTTTTCGGGCTCCTAAAGCACCCAGACGATACACAGGAGATAAACATAACTTCACATATTGGAAGTGGGATTCACCATGGATCATTTTTTTTGTAAGTAATAAGGGTATTCAAAAAACCAAGCGTTAACCCGTTTTGGGCTGGTTAAACTGCAATACAACTCAAAAGCTAAAAAATTAATGTATTTTTATACTGTACCAATGACCCAGAATTAGCTGGTGCTAACTCTAACAAAACCAGGGCCAAACACAAATTTTGCCCCCCAATCCCCAAAATTTGCATCCAAAACAAAAAGAAATCATGTCCTAAAGGACCTCCATACTACGCCTCTACTGCGCATGCGCAGTGACGCAGACGTCCCGAAATTGGCGCCAATTATCATTCTCTGTTTGGCCCTTCATCAGTCAACATCTCACTGATCTTTGTGCTTGTAAATCTCAGTTTAAAGGATGCCAGACACGTAATTTTTGGAGAAAATGTGATTCTAAGGAGGATCGAAGGAGGAGAGGAAAAAGAAGTGACAAAAAATAATCAGGGCTGTACTTAAAATTTTTTGATGAAATTATGTTAAGTTGCCTATTTTCGAGGCATGGGCCTCTTGTTGTCATTCTTGCTAAATGTTGCACTGCTTATTCAGTGTTTCCTCTCCCCTAGCCTTCTAAAGTCCCCCCTTGCAATTCTCCCATGCTTTTGGCATATTTTTGAGAAAGTTCATTTCTAAAATTTTCTGGGAGAGTTGCTTGGTTACAGAATGTTTTCTGTTATTTTCCCCATAGTTACGTTTTCACCCATGGGTGTATAACGTTTGTGTTCTGCATCTTCCATCTGATGTTCTGCAGATTCTCCCCTGGGAGTCTCTGTTTTGCATCAGATAGAGTGTAATTTGATGACTGATTCCGGGCCAGTTTTTTCAGTGCCTGGAGTCATGTTTTCTGGTGTTTTACACTGTATGTTTACATTGGCAACAGCCTTTTTTGAGGGGGGCTGTTTGCCTTTGCTGTAGTTTATCTCACTATAAGATACATTTATATTATCCGTAAGTGTCTCATTAATTATTTAATATAAATTTAAAATTTTTGACCACACTTTGCCATCGGATCCATCGGGGCTCAACGTTACTTTTCAGCAACTTGGGCTTCACTGAAAAAATATTTTTTCAAAATTATTTTGATTTGCAATTGTTTTTTCATTTATTAATGGATCATGTTATTATGTATCTTTGTGTCAGGGGTTTTTGCGAGTAACTAGGACTTGTTGTTGCCCTTTCACAATGAAGGGACATTGTTCAAATTGTAATAGGAAGAAATCTTCCTCTGACTTTCATGATCATTGTATTAATTGTAGTCAGTGTTCTCGCATTAATCCCTGTCCTATATGTGAATATTGGGATGAGAAACATTGGAAACGTGTGTCACGATATGTTGTTTCTGGAGAAATGGCTATGCCGGCTCTTTCTCCGCAAGGTCACTCTACTCTCTCAGTTTCTATTTCAGAGGAACCAGAACAGGTGATGTTTCCATGTTATCTTCTACAAGTGTGCGTCCGTCGTCACAAATGAATACAGAGCTAGCGGCAAAAGTGCTCATGGAGATTAGACTAATGTCGTCCGCTAGCTCGCCCGGTGTAGCGTCCATTCACCGAATGGTTCGGCAGCCGGGTTCGTCCGATGCGGTCCAGGAGGAAATTTTGGGTGATGCGAGCACTATAAACATAATAGATGCACACCCAGTGACGGCGGATAGTAAGCGAGAATGGAGGAAGCCTTTGAGTCCGGTTCCTAGCTCGTCCAGGTCCAGCCGGGCCACGAGCGAAAGAGGCCCCTCTCTCGTACAACAACATCTGGGACCAGATGTTGTGGTACAAAATGTGTCTTTAGCAGAGCATACGTCCGTCGCTCGGGACGCTCCGTTGTATAAGCAGTCCGCGGAGACTGTTAAGGCTTCCTCTTCTCGTCAGCGCACACGACCGCACCTTGGCTGCGTGACCGCCGATATATTACCAGCTTCGCCGATCAAGGATTCTTCGGCGACCAGGTCACACCATCCGGCAGCCAGGGAATCGAGACCGATGGACTCCGGACGTTCGCATAGGAAAAGTATGCGGGAGCCATCTGATGCGGAGCTGCCCTCGGCGAAGCAGCGAAAGACTGCGCCTCCGCAGGTCTCGACGCCGGACATTCTTGTGCAGATAGCACAGCTTATCGCAGCATCCCAGCAGCTAACAGAAACGGTGTCGGATCGAGAATTATCCGACGGCGCTGGGTCGGTACGCTCCGCCGAAGCATCGGGGGCGGACGACCGGGAACATCATGAGGTCCGACCGGATGTTGAAAGGGATACGGATGACTTGGAGCTATCCCTTTCGGAACAACATAAAGCTGCCGTGGACTTCATCCGGCACTTTCTCCCTGAAGTTGTTCCGTCGGGCCAGACTGCTGCGGTTCCGGACAAGAGGATTATAGCGTCATTGGACTCTGAATTTTTTGAGCGGTTCAGGGACATCGCTCCCGAGTTTCCGTCGCAGTCCAATAATGTTGCAAGAACATTTGAATTATTGAACGACGCTATATTTAAACTTGCTTCCAAGACGGGGAAAGCAGGTTTCTTGTCCGCTAATACTCTCAACCTGCCTTTCATTAATGCAAGGAATAAATTCGATACGGCAGGACAGGGTATCCCGAGAGTTCCTCTGCGTATGGACGACGAGGCGGAAGACTTAAAGCTATCATTACCGTCGTCGGCTTCTATTCCAACCGCGGTGTTGGAAACAGCTATTGCGTCTAACAGAGCCAATTTAGATGCCTTATCTTACGCAGATCACCTTACTAAGGCGTTATCACTGTGCCTTCAAGGGAAAGAGTTTCAGGATATACAGTCCTCCTTAAGACTTCTTTCAAGGGCAGTAGCTTATTCCACGTGTAACTCCGCCCTTTCAGTGGCAAATCTGGAGTTGGTTAGACGTGACGCAGCCCTAACTACATCCACACTAGTGGATACTAAGGTGAAGAACTCTCTTAGAGTCGCTTCTGTCTCAGGAGAACTTCTCTTTGACGGCAAGCTTTCTGCTATTTATGATAAAATTACAAAGAAAGCTTCGGATTCTCTGTTGTTCAAATCTGCTTCTAAGAAGTCGGATACAGCAGACAAGAATAAGACAGGCACTTCTGGGTCTAATGCGCCCAAGAGAGGTTCCTATAGAGGTTCCGGTGCGTCCTCTTGGTCTTATTCAAGAGACCGTCAGGGTAGCGACTTTCGTTCGGGACGTCCTTCAGGCCGGGACAATCGGTTGGACGTCCCGAGGTCGACGGGGCGAGGTGCGGGTCGTGGAGGACGTGGTTTCTCCTACCGCAGGCCTCGCAGGTCCAGGAGGTGATGGCTTAAACCTCTATCGCGTACCGGTTGGCGGAAGGTTGTCGAGCTTTTCTCAAGAATGGGCGTCGATTACGGACGACCCTTGGGTGAGAGGAGTGACTTCGGAAGGTCTAAAGATATCCTTCAAACGAAAGCCTCCATTAACTCGAAGTCCAAAGTGGACTCATCTTCCGTCAAATCCGCAGAAAAGAGACGCTCTGTTATCAGAGGTGCAGTCTCTTTTAATGAAGAACGCGGTAGAGGTCGTAGAAAACCAGGAATCTCCGGGATTCTACAGCCATCTGTTTCTGGTTCCGAAACCAGACGGCTCGTTCCGTCCAGTCATAGATTTGAGCTGGATAAACAAGCTGATCGTCACTCCGAAGTTTTATATGGAGACGATTCGGTCGGTCAGAGCGAGTATTCGGGTGAACGATTATGCTACAAGCATAGATCTCAAAGATGCGTACTTTCACGTCATGGTACATCCGACATTCCAAAAGTACCTACGCTTCGCAGTCCTAGGAGTGGTGTATCAATTCCGGGCGATGTGCTTCAGATTGAATCTAGCACCCTGGGCTTTCACTCGGGTAATGAACTCGGTAATGATCTATTTCCGAGCTCATTCGTCTGCGGTGACGTCGGCCTACCTGGACGACATTCTTCAGAGGTACGGCAATGAGTTAAAGCTTCAGAACGATGTTCAGAATCTTCTTCTATTGCTCCAATGTCTCGGTTTTATAGTAAACGAGGAGAAGTCGGATCTGGTGCCGTCCAAGTCATTCACTCATCTGGGAATGAGCTTCGAGACGCACAACAATCTCGTTCATCTGCCATTAACCAGAGCGAAATTAGTCAGTTGTTACGCTCGCTATTGTCTGCACGCAGACAAAGTCACAGCGAGAGAATTTATGAGACTGATAGGTCTGTGCGGAGCCGCCGCGGATCTCATTCCGATGGGGCGGTTACGCACACGTCCTCTTCAAATTTTCTTGACTCAGAATTGGAGTGTGAAAATTCATTCGCTCGATGTAGACGTTCTCTTGTCAGATCAAGTGAAACAAGAGATTCAGACTTGGGCAAACATTCAGTGGTTAACTCAGGGAGTTCCGCTGCAGTTGCCGGATCCGAGTTTTACCATTATGACGGATGCCAGTCAAACAGGTTGGGGTGCATCATTAATCCCAACGGATTGGAGATGCCAGGGTCTTTGGGATCCGCAATTCCTGTGCAAGCACATAAACATCAAGGAAATGATGTCAATTTGGCTTGCGTTACGTCACTGGATGGACATTATTCACAATGCTCATGTCCAAATCCTATCCGACAATACGACAGTAGTGGCGTATATACGGAATCAGGGAGGCACTCATTCAGTTCCGTTGTTCAATCTAACGGAAAGAATCCTTCTGTTTGCGCTAGAACATCACGTTCTTCTTTCGGTCCGTCACATACCGGGTCGTCTGAATGTGCTAGCAGACTCCCTTTCACAAAAGGGTCGCTTGTTGCCGTCGGAGTGGACTCTCAACAAACAAGTATTCAATCAGATTTGCTACCAATGGGAACGGCCAATGATAGACTTATTTGCGACACATCTCAACAATCAGTTGCAGACGTATTTGTCTCCGTGTCCGGATCCAAGAGCATTTGCAGTAGACGCTCTGTCGATCCCTTGGGACGGAATGATAGGATATGCGTATCCTCCAGCGCCGTTAATTCAACAAGTATTGCTAAAGATAAAACAATCTCAATGCAAGATTCTGTTGGTAGCATCTCTGTCGCCACAGAGACCGTGGATAAATCTACTCAGGTGTCTGTTGTGGGACCTACCGCGAAAGCTTCCTCCACGAGAGGATCTTCTTTCGCAGGGGAAATCGCGCCAACTCCATCACAACCCGCAAGGTCTCAACCTTCACGTTTTTCCGTTGTGCGGTCCTTCTTGCATGGCAAACACTTTACAGGACGAGCAGTGGACGCAGTTTCTAACTGTAGGAGGACCTCCTCTTCGCTAAACTATGCGGCTAAGTGGAAGGTTTTTCGTCGTTGGTGTAGGGATCATTCTGTAGATATATTCGATCCCTCTATACCAGACATTGCAAATTTTCTAGTATACTTGTTTGACGAAATCAAACTGCAGCCTGTTACTATAAAGGGTTATAGATCTATGTTATCTGATACCTATGCACATCATGATAGTTTACAAATTGGATCTAATGTCTCTTTATCTAAGTTGGTTAGAAACTTTTCGATAAATAGACCCAGAACTCTTAGATTAATTCCCAAGTGGAATTTAGCTTGGGTTCTTCTTAAATTGAAGGAAAAGCCATTTGAACCTCTTGGGACAGTAGATTTCAAATTCTTATCTTATAAGACAGCTTTTCTCTTAGCTTTCTCTTCTGCTAGAAGAGTCAGTGAGCTTCATGCACTGTCGGTGGATGATTCTCACTATCGTAGTGTCGGGAACACTATCACCTTCACTACTAATGTGGGTTTTTTAGCTAAGAATCAGGCTCCTAATAAATATCCGGAACCTATTGTTATTAAGGCTCTTCCGTCTTCAGACGGGCGTAGGCCTTTACTCTGTCCTGTTAGAGCGTTATGTATCTATAAACAGAGATCTCAGTTTATCAGAAAGGGACGGAAACGTTTCTTTCTGTCTTTGATGCCTAATAGAAAGGACATTTCGGTCCATTCTATTGCTAGATGGATTCAATTAACTAGCCGTACTGCTTATGAAAGTTTATCTTCTTCTCAGCAGTCTGTGCTTAAGATTTCTGCTCATGAAGTAAGAGCTCTTTCTACTTCCTGGGCTTATGCTAATAGTGTTGCTATTACAGATTTAATGAAGGCTGCTTATTGGTCTCAGCCATCCACATTTACGAATTTTTATCTCAGAAATATTGAGTCCATTTCTGGAGACCTGCATTGTTTAGGTCCGTTATCTGTTGCTCAGAATGTCGTCCACTAAACAGTTGCAACTATAGTTATGCAGGCTTTCTGTTCCGGCAGTGACTCCGTCCGGCTGCCCTCTTCGCTCTGGGCTATTTGACCCAGGGCAAGGGGAAGGGGGGGGGGGGGCGGGTGTTCCCTTAGGTCACCTGCTTTATAGTGAAAAGCAAGGGAATGCCTCCTCCAAGTCAGTATTTCTGAGTCGCTTCCGGGATGGTTTTGAAGTGTAATATTAATGTTAAAATTCATTCATGTCTTATTTTTAAAGTGTAGCTCGGTGTGAAGCATTTGTATATGTCAAGTGTCAAACGGGCTTTAATATACAATACTCGGACATTTTTAAATGACTATAAAGAGTCTCAATTCTCTGGACTACTTTATTTATTGGCTTGCTTTAAAAATAATTAGTATAAGGGATATACTGGATGTTAATAGAGAACATGAATGTTATTGTGCTCAATTATTAAGGGTAGTGTATCTTTCTAATTTAATATTAAATAAGAAAGATACATGTAAAGCCTAATACTCCTTTTCTCCTTAAGGGGTTACCTCTTTACTATATAGTTGAGCTTATTGGATTTTCCTCTATGTCCTAGGCCCTCCAGCCTGTTTACTATTCAGCTAAGTCTGGGTCATTGGTACAGTATAAAAATGTTAAAAAATTTATAGTAATTTATATATTTTTTATACTTACCAATGACCCAGACGGGGATGGCCCTCCCTGGAGTTGGGAACTCTTGCCTCCCCGCTGAGTACATAGTGCTGACCAGGCACTGCCAGTAAGAATGATAATTGGCGCCAATTTCGGGACGTCTGCGTCACTGCGCATGCGCAGTAGAGGCGTAGTATGGAGGTCCTTTAGGACATGATTTCTTTTTGTTTTGGATGCAAATTTTGGGGATTGGGGGGCAAAATTTGTGTTTGGCCCTGGTTTTGTTAGAGTTAGCACCAGCTAAGTCTGGGTCATTGGTAAGTATAAAAAATATATAAATTACTATAAATTTTTTAACTTTCTGTGGATTTCTCTAAACAAGTCTTGTAAATTTTCAAAAAAAATTAGCCACTCGCAGGTCCTGGTGTGACAATACAAGTTGCATGGACAAAATACTGCGGTGAGCATTTGTTAACCCTCCACTTGCTGCTAAAAGTCAAAATTGTGATAAAATGGGCTATTTTTGGACAACAACAGCACCTAATGGGTACGCCACAAAGAAAAGTACCTCCTTTTATTGAACGCAAAATTTATACAGAGACAATTTTGTAAGTAGTAAGGATATTCAAAAGTCGAAATCTTAACCCATTTTTGCAGGATAAAAAGAGATATCACTAAAAAGCTAAAAATTCCCATTTTCTGTAGATTTCTCTACAAACATCTTGTAGGTTTTCAAGAAAAATTGTCTATTCACAGGTCTTTGTGTGACATTACAAGTTGCGTGGACAAAATATTCCGATGAGTGTTTATTAACCCTCTGCAGGCTGCCAAGCATTATAATTTTGTTGAAATGGGCTGTTTTCGGACACACACAGCATGCAAATTCACTGAGGACCATTTTTGTAAGTAATAGGGGTATTCAAAAACCCAAGCGTTAACCCCTTTTGGGGTGGTTAATAGCGATACCCATCAGAAGCTTAAAAAAATCATGTTTTCCCTGGATATCTTTACAAACATCTTGTGAGTTTTCAACAGAAAATGGCCATTGATAGGTCTTGGTGTCACATTACTGGTTGAATGGATAAAATATTCTGGTAAGCATTTGTTAACCCTCCAAGGGCTGCTAAATGTCAACATTTGAAAAAATGGTTTGTTTTTTGACGCCAACAACAACAAATTGGAATGCCACAGAGAAACATAACTTCTTTTACCGGATGCAAAACTGATAGGGAAAAATTTTAGTAAGTAGTAAGGTTATTCAAAAATCGAGGTCTTAACCCATTTTTGCCTGGTTAAGGAGATGTACCCCTTAAAAGCTTAAAATTCCCTTTCTCTGTGTTTTTCTTCAAAAAATCTAGTAAGTATTCATGAAAAATTGATCATTTGCAGGTCTTTGAGTGACATTACAGGTTGCATGGACAAAATATTCCGGTAAGCGTTTAACCCTCCAGAGGCTGCAAAGCATAGAAATTTTGAGAAAATGGGCTGTTCATGGGCACCCATTGCACCCAATGTGTACCTGCGAGATAAACATAACCTTCTTCGTTGGAAGTGGAATTCAACGAGGATCATTTTTGTAAGTAATGAAGGTATTCATAAAACCAAGCATTAACCCATTTAGAGCTGGTTACAGAGATATATCCCTCAAAATGTTAAAAATTCATGTTATCAGAGGATTTCTCTAAAAACTTCACGTAGATTTTCAAGAAAAATTGGCCATTCTCAGAGCTTAGTGTGACATTACAAATTGCATGTACAAAATATTCCAGTAAGCATATGTTAACCCTATGCAGGTTCTCAAACATCAAAAGTTTGATGAAATGGGCTGTGTTTGCGTACCCGCAGCACCCAAAGTTAAGAGGAGAAAGCAACATAAGTGGAAGTAGAATTCACTAAGAATTATTTTTGTAGGTATTAAGCATATTAAAAAAACAAACCTTAACCCATTTTGGACTGGATAAACAATGATACCCATCAAAAGTTTAAAATTCATGTTTTCCCTGGATTTCTCTGAAAACATCTTGTGGATTTTAAGTAAAAATGGCCATTCACATTTTTAGCTCAACTTTGACGAAGTCAAATTTGAGCTATTGTCATGGCCCGTCGTCCGTCTGTCCGTCTGTCCGTCTGTCCATCTGTCCGTCTGTCCGTACGTCAACAATTGGCTATGGCTCGGGCTAGAGGTCGTATTTATGAACCGATCTTTACGAAACTTCTTGTGTACCTTTGTTATGACCCTGGGACGGGAACGAGTGTTTTTAGGTGTGGTCCGAAATTCAAGATGGCTGCCAGTGGCCATTTTGTACCGATGATGCAAAAATCAGTTTTTTGTACAGAACTTCTGTATGAAAGTTCTGATTTGAATAAAGTTTTGTATAAATGTTTAGTACCATGGGATACATCACATATAATACGGGTTTTTTTCTCGTGCGTAAATTATGCAAATTAGACTGACTTTGATTTATTTAGTGTTACTTTCAGAGCTGTAAGTGCCAAGCTGCTATGGCTCGGGCTAGAGGCCGTATTTATGAACCGATCTTTACGAAACTTCTTGGGTACCTTTGTTATGACCGTGGGATGAGAACGAGTGTTTTTGGGTGTGGCCCGAAATTCAAGATGGCTGCCAGCTCCCATTTTATACCGACGATGCAGAAATCTGTTTTTTGTACAGAACTTCCATATGAAAGCTCTGATTTGAATAATTTTTTGTATGAATGTTTAGTACCATGGGATACATCACATATAATACGGGTTTTTTTCTCGTACGTAAATTGTGCAAATTAGACTAATTTTGATGTTTTTGGGGGTTACTTTCAGCACTGTAAGTGCAAATGCCAATACGGCTCGGGCTAGAGGCCGTATTTATGAACCGATCTTTACGAAACTTCTTGGGTTCCTTTGGTATCACCGTGGGATGAGAACGAGTGTTTTTGGGTCCGGTCCGAAATTCAAGATGGCCGATGGCAGCCATTTTGTACAAAATTAGGTGCAATCAGATTTTTGCACAGAACTTCCATATGAAAGCCCTGATTTGAATAATTTTTTTGTGTGAATGTTTAGTACCATGGGATGCATCACATATAATACGGGGTTTTTTCTCGTGCAGAAATTATGCAAATTAGATGAACTTTGATTTTTTCAGTGCGACTTACACACAGTAAGTACACATGTCAATACGGCTCAGACTAGAGTCTGTATTTATGAACTGATCTTCACGAAATGTCTTGGGTACCTTTGTTATCACCTTGGGACGAGAACGAGTGTTTCTGGGTGCGGTCTAAAATTCAAGATGGCTGCCAGTGGCCATTTTGTACCAAAATTAGGTCTAATCAGTTTTTTGTACACAACTTCTATACAGCTCAGACTAGAGGCCATATTTATGAACCAATCTTTACGAAACTTCTTGGGTACCTTTGTTATCACCGTGGGATGAGAGCGAGTGTTTTTGGGTGTGGTCCGAAATTCAAGATGGCCACCAGCAGCCATTTTGTACCAAAATTAGTGCAATCAGTCTTTTGTATAGAACTTCTGTATGAAAGTTCTGATTTTAATAAATTTTTGTATGAATGTTTAGTAACATGGAATACATCACATATTGTAAGGGGTTTTTTTTCGTGCAGAAATTATGCAAATTAGATGAACTTTGATTTATTCAGTGCAACTTACACAATGTAAGCACACATGTCAATACGGCTCAGGGTAGAGGGTGTATTTATGAACCGATCTTCACAAAACTTCTTGGGTACCTTTGTTATCTCCTTGGGATGAGAATGAGTGTTTCTGGGTACGGTCCAAAATTCAAGATGGCTCCCAGTGGCCATTTTGTACCGAAATTAGGTCCAATCAGTTTTTTGTCACAAGTTCTATACAGCTCGTATTTATGAACTGATCTTCACAAAACGTCTTGAGTACTTTTGTTTTCACCTTGGGACAGGAACGAGTGTGTTTTGGGGTGCCTTTGTTATCACTGTGCTATGAGAACAAATATTTTGGGGTTCAGTCAGACCCACTCTGGGACTCAAAGATTTTTTCTAGTTCAGCATCTGACTGTCACCCACCTTTATAATACTTTACCTATACATTTGTTACAGGCAACGGTCAGTATTTATGTACAGACCGTTACAAAACTTTATATGTACCTTTGTTATCAGGTCATTACCTAGATCTTTGTCATTGCTGTGTCACATACTATACATGTACATGTCTTTGTCTTGACAAGTTGAGCTACAGTGTCACTGACACTTTCATTTGGTTTGAAATTACAAGTTGCATGAATAAATATTCCTGTTAGCACTTGTTAACCCTCTACAAGCAGCCAGACATCAATATTTTGGATACATTTGAAATAAAATGGACCATTTTCAAATAGATACAGTACTCAGTGGGTATGTGTCAAACAAACGTAACTCACTTTGTCGGACATTATATTTATATTTATTATTTATTTATTGGTGTTTAAGGTCACATTTCTGCACAATGGCTAACCATGACCGTGACAGTTTTATGGGTGGAGGAAGCCGGAGTACCCGGAGAGAACCACCGAGCAATGGTGAGCAACTGTCAGCTCCCCAACATACCAACTCCACACAAGCAGGGTTAGCATTGGTTGAAGACAGGTGCACCATCGATGTGCAGTACGCCCTAGTACACAACGTCACCATGCCCCCACGTGGGCATTGGGGTGAAGTGTCTTGCCCAAGGACACAATGCGGTTGCAGCAGGTGGGATTCGAACCGATGACCTCTCAGCTTGCAGTCTGCACCTCTACCAACTGAGCCACCGTGCCCCCACTTGTCGGACATTAACTTATCGGACGAAGATATTGATATTAACCCACTCCACCCTTAATGATGTTTTTTACCTAAACAATTTTTTTATCAAACTGAATCATTTGAGACTACTATACTCACCTTTCTCATAACATCAATGAAGGAACTTAAGTGAGACAGTTAAAAACAATTCATCTGACACTGTGGGGTCATGAAAAAGCCATGATTCTCCAGAATCGTAAAGTCTAGTTTTATTTTATTTTTTTCTTTATATTTTCAGAATCTAAAGTCTTAGGTGATGTGGAATTACAGTATGCTGTAAGTTCTGTTTATTAAAAAGTTAGACTTCATAATTTTAGATTTGAGATTTTCAATATTGGGCAGAAGCTGCTTTTGTTGATTATTCAAATTATGAAATTCCTTTGTTACTATCACAGAGAAGTGGCAACTAGAAGATAAGACATGTCAGGATGTCAGGTGTTTATTTCAAGTCCTCAAGAACATGTGAATTTGGGAATAGAGCTGTCTGTCTACTTATCATCTAATGAGGAACTTAGGGACTTATTAGGCTTTTCCCTCTGGAAAAGACCATTGTTTTTCTACGGATTATTTTTTTTATTTTTTCTCCACACATTTTGTCCGTATGATTCAGAAGCCATTTTCAAACCGATTTTCACACAATTTTGCACAGGCATAAAGGGGCACAAAATCTGAAAATGTACCCAAGCAGAATTTTCGATTTAACTTATTTCGCCAGAATTGGCAAAAAAATGTCAAAATTAGTGTTTATAGGCACTTTCTCAAAACACGTCGTGCAGATTTTTTTTTAAACATTTATCATTGTTAGACATGTCCGGGACATGACCATTCATATACAAGAGATATTACCCTCCAGAGACTGTCAAACATCGCAATTTTGATGAAATGGGCTGTTTTGGGGCCCCTAAAGCACCCACACGATACACAAGAGATAAACATAACTTCATTTATTGGAAGTGGGATTCACCAGGGATCATTTTTGTAAGTTTTGTAAGTAATAAGAGTATTTAAAAAACCAAGCGTTAACCCGTATTGGGCTGGTTAAACTGCAATACCCCCTCAGAGCTAAAAAATTCATGTTTTCTGTGGATTTCTCTAAACGCGTTTTGTAGATTTTCAAGAAAAATTGGCCACGCGCAGGTCTTGGTGTGACAATAGAAGTTGCATGGACAAAATACTGCAGTGAGCCTTTGTTAACCCTCCACGGGCTGCTAAATGTCAAAATTGTGATAAAATGGGCTCTTTTTGGACACCAACAGCACTCAATGGGTACGCCACAAAGAAAAGTGCCTTCTTTTATCAAGCGCACAATTTATACGGAAACATTTTTTGCTCAACTTGACAAACTTTCAGTCAGGAGAGCTATAGTGATCACTCACCGTCCGTCATCCATGAACATAGTGTTTACGTCTTTTCCTCCCAAACCGCTGAACCAATTTAATTGATATTTGACATCGTAATTTGATTTTGTTCAAATCAAGTGGCCTCGCCCATTGGTAGGGCCACACCCAAAAAGTGTGCTGAAATCTTCAAAAATCTTCTTCTCATGAACCAGCAGTCGCAGAGACTTGATATTTGGTGTGCAGCTTCCTTTTGAGGTGTAGACTCAGATTTGTTCAAGAGAAGTTTGTGGGGCTATAATGGGAGGGGCAAGAATATTTGCCCCTCCCAAAATTTCTATTTTCCAAACCGAGAGGCAAATTTGGACCAAATTTGATATGAGGACTTATTGGGTCATAAGTACTTAATTTATGCAAAAAAAATTTTTCCTGTCTCCCCATGGGAACCGCAGGAGCTAAAAATATAAAAAAATTAAAACACCCATATCTCCAAAACTACACGGCACTGAGAATTCTTATTTGTTGTGAAGCTTCCTTAGGACCAACAGAATGGAATGGTAAAAAAAAATTGCCATCGGTTTTATCATGGGGTACTTTTTGGGGACTGAGTCAGCATTTCTTAACACTGTGGGCAATGGGAAAAACATATACGACTACTTTTCTCCCAAACCGCTGCTCCAAAGCTTTCAAATTTCACATATAACATCTTTGGAAGATTGTTTCACATGTTTATTGAAATCAGTTCCCTGGGTCGATATTTGGGTTCTCTATGGGAGCCCAAATGTTTAAATTAGTGCAGTATGAGGAGTATTTTTTAAAAATCTTCTTCAGATCTACCAATAAGAATCTTTTGATATTTGGTATGCAGTATCCTTGGAGGGGGGGGGGGGGGGAGAGATTCAAGTTTGTTCAAGCCAAATCCCTGGGTTCATATTTAGACTGAAAATTTGGGGTCCTGTTGCGGACTTAGAAAATTTTGGACCAAAATCCTGAAATTTTTTTTTTTTTTTTTATGCATTTCGGTCAATTTTAAGACAAAAATTTTTTTTTTTGCACTGAAAATTTGAGGTCTGGGTGGGACTTAGAAAATTTTGGACCAAAATCCAGAAATTATTTTTGTTTTTTTATGAGTTTCGGTGAATATTAAGACAAAAAAAATTTTTTTTTACACTGAAAATTTGGGGTCCGGGTGGGACTTCAAAATTTTGTACCAAAATCCGGAATTTTTTTGTTTGTTTTTTATGCGTTTCGGTCAATTTTAAGACAAAAAAAAATAATTTTTTTTACACTGAAAATTTGGGGTCCGGGTGGGACTTACAAAATTTTTGACCAAAATCCGGAAATTAGTTTTTTGTTTTCTTTGCATTTTAAGAAGAAAAAAAAAAATTAGGCTGAAAATATTTTGTTTGGGAAAAAAATCTGTTTTTTATGCGTTTATCTCACTTTTGAGATGTAAAAGTGCAGGAACTGAAAATAGAAGGAAAATCCTGTGTATTGTGTGGACACAATCGCTTCATCTAGTTGGTATATGCTTTTCTTAGGAGGGGCGTATGTGGCTTATTCAAGTCCCTGGTTTGATATTTAGACTAATGTCAGGTGAGCGCCCGCAGCCCACCTGGGGCCTCTTGTTGTAGCAACTTATCACTTTTTCACTCTCTGCAGGGTATATTTATGAATTTCCATAAAAAGATAAAAAGACCATTGCCACCAGCCAGTACCGTCAAACTTAGTGCATTTGTGCATTAACATCTAACTTTGGCATGCTTCAGAGGGTGCATTCATTATTGAGTTGTTTTGAAACTTCATATGCTTATTCGGGGTGACAAAGATAGGACTATTGATTTTCGTTTCATTTCTATCAAAAACTGTGACTGTTAGCAACAATCTTTGAATCTATTGCATTTGTGCATTTGCATTCTTTTTTGACATGACCTACAGGGTACATTTATCATAGGATTGTTTTAAGCTCACCTACATCTGTAAGATGTGGTGAGCTATTGTGATAACCTCGGGCGTCAGCGTCGGCGTCCGGCGTGTCCAATATTGTAAGATTTAATGTTAAGGTTAATTTCTCAAACATCAGTGGGCTCAGGCCTTTGATATTGCATATGTAGGTTGTAGGGGACTATCAGAACAGTATTTAACCCTGAAACTACGACTTTTTTCCAAATTTCAGCTAAAATTTTCTGCCAAAAGTTGTTGTAAGAATTTGCGTTTAGGTGTTGTAAGAATTTGTGTTAAAGTCAGCTTTTGTGCAGATTCTGCTGGTTTAACTTCTCATTACTGTTGATTTTCATATTTCAATAAGAACTGTAGGTATTAACCCTACTGTATGCAGAAATTGAACGAAAATTTTCTTTTTTTTTCACTCAAAATTTTCATGTTTTTCTCGGACTTAGTAAATTTTAAGTTGTAAAACTTTGTAAACTTTGTGTTTAGGTGAGTTGTGTTTCTATGTGTCTTTCCAAGCGATTAATATTCTACACTTGGGTTACTGAACTCCATTGCAGTAATATTTAACCCTCATTACATGCATATTTGAGGAATTTGAGGCTGATTTTCTGCCAAAACTTGTAAGAATTAGCATTTAGGTGTTGTAAGAATTTGCGTTAAAGTCAGCTTTTGTGCAGATTGTGGTGCTTTAACTTCTCATTACTCTTGATTTTCATATTTCAATAACAACTGTAGGTATTAACCTGGCTGTATGCAGAAATTTAACGGAAATTTTCTTTTTTTTCAGTCAAAATTTTCATGTTTTTCTCGGACTTAGTAAATTTTAAGTTCTAAAAGTTTGTGTTAAGGTGAGTTCTCAAAGATCAGTGGGCTCAGGCCTTTGATATTGCATATGTAGGTTGTAGGGGACTATCAGAACAGTATTTAACCCTGATACTATGACCTTTTTCCAAATTTCACCTAAAATTTTATGCCAAAAGTTGTTGTAAGAATTTGCGTTTAGGTGTTGTAAGAATTTGTGTTAAAGTCAGCTTTAGTGCAGATTGTGCTGGTTTAACTTCTCATTACTGTTGATTTTCATATTTCAATAACAACTGTAGGTATTAACCCTACTGTATGCAGAAATTGAATGAAAATTTTCTTTTTTTTTCACTCAAAATTTTCATGTTTTTCTCGGACTTAGTAAATTTTAAGTTGTAAAACTTTGTAAACTTTGTGTTTAGGTGAGTTGTGTTTCTATGTGTCTTTCCAAGTGATTAATATTCTACACTTGGGTTACTGAACTCCATTGCAGTAATATTTAACCCTCAGTACATGCATATTTGAGGAATTTGAGGCTGATTTTCTGCCAAAACTTGTAAGAATTAGCGTTTAGGTGTTGTAAGAAGTTGCGTTAAAGTCAGCTTTTGTGCAGATTGTGGTGCTTTAACTTCTCATTACTCTTGATTTTCATATTTCAATAACAACTGTAGGTATTAACCCGGCTGTATGCAGAAATTTAACGGAAATTTTCTTTTTTTTCAGTCAAAATTTTCATGTTTTTCTCGGACTTAGTAAATTTTAAGTTGTAAAACTTTGTAAACTTTGTGTTTAGGTGAGTTGTGTTTCTATGTGTCTTTCCAGGCGATTAATATTCTGCACTTGGGTTACTGAACTCCATTGCAGTAATATTTAACCCTCATTACATGCATATTTGAGGAATTTGAGGCTGATTTTCTGCCAAAACTTGTTGAAAGAATTAGCGTTTAGGTGTTGTAAGAATTTGCGTTAAAGTCAGCTTTTGTGCAGATTGTGGTGCCTTCACCTCTCATTACTGTTTATTTTCTCATTTCAATAACAACTGTAGGTATTAACCCTACTGTATGCAGAAATTTAACTGGTTTCTTTTCTTTTTTCAGTCACAATGTTCACGTTTTTGTCTGACTTAGTCAATTTTAAGTTCTAAAAGTTTGTGTTAAGGTGAGGTGTTAAGGTGAGTTCTGTTTCTATGTGTCTTTCCAGGCAGTTGATATTGTACGCATGGGTTACTGAACTACATTGCGGTAACGTTGCGCCCTTATTACATGCATATTTGAGGAATTTGACAGGGATTTTTGGGACTTATATTCACTTTCTTTAAAAAAAAAAAATTTTTAACTTTTTTTTTTTTTTCTTTAATACTTTCTCATACTTGTTACTAGTAACATTAAGGCTTATTTTAGTTGTTGATGTGATGTATTTTTGTTGGGACTTATAGTCACTTTCTTGAACAAATGTTTTTCCGCAACTCCTCTTTAACCAATGAATGTACTTCAATTAAAATTTCAGTGATTTATGAAAGCCTTTCCTAATTCTTATTTATGATTTTAATATCTGGCCTCACGATTCATATTCTTAATCATAAACATTTCTAAAAGATGTATCCAATGATTCTATGTTGAATTGATATATAATAAATGCAGAAATATAGACTTTCCAAAGCCATCACATAAACCACATTAATCATTTGATGCCTAGTTAATGATTTATATTAACTAAATATTAGGCATGTTACATTGGAACGACATTATCAAGCGTGAATGTAGGTGAGCGTTGGGATGTAACATCCCTCTTGTTGGACTTGGCGTGCTCATTAGGCGAAACCTCTACATGTAGATTCATTTCTGGGAAAAAAGTTGTCGTTTACAATGACCTCCAAACTTACTGCATTTGTGTATCAACATTCAGCCTTACAGTTTACATTTAAAATGCATGGAATGCTCTGACATTGGCACACACAGTGCTGTTATGTTGAAGTTTCGCCAAATAACATTGGAACCAATGATCTTCAAATTTACCATTTCAAGTTTGTCAAGTTGATCTACAGTGTCATTGACATTTTCATTGTAAGTAGTAAGGATATTAAAAAATCAAAGTATTAACCCATTTTGGACAGGCTAAAGAGAGATACCCCTTAAAAGCTTAAACTTCCCATTTTCTGTCAATTTCTCTGAAAACGTATTGAAGGTTGACTACTCGCAGGTCTTTGTGTGATATTACAAGTTGCATGTACAAAATATTCCGGTGAGCGTTTATTAAACCTCTACAGGCTGCCAAGCATCGTAATTTTGTTGAAATGGGCTGTTTTTGTACATGCAGAGCACCCAATGCATACCCGAGAGATAAACATAATCTCCTTTGTTGGAAGTGGAATTAACTGAGGACCATTTTTGTAAGTAATAACGGTATTCAAAAACCCAAACGTTAACCCTTTTTTTTTGGTGGTTAATAGCGATACCCATCAAAAGCTTAAAAAATTCATGTTTTCCTTGGATTTCTTTACAAACGTCTTGTAGGGTTTTCAAGAGAAAATGGCCATTGATAGATCTTGGTGTCACGTTACCAGCTGCATGGATAAATTATTCCGGTAAGCATTTGTTAACCCTCCATGGGCTGCTAAATGTGAAAATTTTGAAAAAATAGTCTGTTTTTGGACACCAACAACATCAAATAGAATGCCACAGAGAAACATAACTTCTTTTACCAGACGCAAAACCGATAGGGAAAAAATTTTGTAAGTAGTAAGAGTATTAAAAAAATCAAGGTCTTAACCCATTTTTGACTGCTTAAGGAGATATACCCCTTAAAAGCTTAAAATTCCCATTTTCTGTGGATTTCTCCCAAAAATCTAGTAAGTTTTCAAGAAAAATTGACCATTCACGGGTCTTGTAGTGACATTACAAGTTGCATGGACAAAATATTCTGGTAAGCATTTGTTAACCCTCCAGAGGTTGCCAAGTATAGACATTTTGAGAAAATGGGCTGTTCTTGGGCACCCATAACACCCAATGTGTTCCTGCGAGATAAACATTGGAAGTGGAATTCAATGAGGATCAGTTTTGTAAGTAATGAAGTTATTCACAGAACCAAGCATTGACCTGTTTAGGGCTGGTTACAGAGCGATACCCTTCAAAAGGTTAAAAATTCATGTTATCCGAGGATTCCTCTAAAAACATCTCGTAGTTTTCAAGAGAAATTGGCCTTTCTCAGATCATCAATTCAATTCAATTCAGTTCTTTTTTTTACAGTATACAAAAATACAGACACAAAGATATACAATTTACAAACAAATTATTGTATACTGCAGGGCGTGCCATAGCCTATTTGGTTGTCTCCCTGACACTCCCTATAGGACATGTACATAAAGAAAATAGAAAATTGGCGGCATTTCAAACTCACTTTTGCTTTTCAAACTCACTTATACTTGGAGCATTATGGACACTTAAAAATCTAAAAGGCTACAAGTTTCAGATCATAATAGGCAGTACTATTGGCTTAGGGTGACATTACAAGTTGCATGTACAAAATATTCCAGTAAGCATTTGTTAATCCTATGCAGGTTCTCAAACATCAAAATTTTGATAAAATGGTCTGTGCGTGCGTACCCACAACACCCAAAGTTAAGAGGAGAAATCAACTTAAGAGGAAGTAGAATTCACTGAGAATTATTTTTGTAAGTAATAAGGGTATTCAAATAACAACCCTTAACCCGTTTTAGGCTGGATAAACAATCATACCTTTCAGAAGCTTAAAATTCGTGTTCTCCCTGGATTTCTCAGAAAACATCTTGTAGATTTTTAAGAAAAAATGGCCATTCGCAGTTCTTGGTGTGACATTACAAGTTGCATGGAAAATATTCCTGTTAGCACTTGTTAACCCTCTACAATTTGCCAGACATCAATATTTTGGTTATATTTAAGATAAAATGGACCATTTTCAAATAGTTACAGCACTCGGTGGGTATGTGTCAAACAAACATAACTCATTTTGTCGGTCTTAAACTTGTCGTACGACGATATTGATATAAACCCTCACCACAATTAATGATGGTTTTTACCTAAACACTTTTTTTTTTATCAAACTGAGTCATTTGAGACTACTATACCCACGTTTCTCATAACATCAGTAAAGGAACTTCAGTGAGACAGTTAAAAACAATTCATCAGACACTCTGGGGTCATGAAAAATCATGGAATCTCATCTGGAAAAGCCATGATTCTCCAGAATCATAAAGTCTAGTTCACATTGAATTGTTATAGATGGAGGAATTCATCAGTTGTTTGTTGGCTGAATGCACATTTGCAATCACCTGTGCATTGAGTGTGTTAGTCCTGTCACAGTATGATAAACCTAGAAAAAATTTGTACAAAATTGGTTTGAATGTTTTTGGATTCTATAAACATCCTTCAACTACATAAAAAAAAATCCGAGCTAGAAGTCATGCACATTCCTGATAAATCCAATATAGTGTCCAAGATGGCTGCCAAAAATGCATTTTGCATTTTGCATTTTAACTTCCTTATTTGACATTATAGTATGACAATATAGGCTTATTTATACATGTATCGTGATCTACAGACGAAACTCCATGATATGGTATAATTTCCCTATCCATCTGCCCTAATGATCCCATCAATTGGGGGGTGTAATTCTAAGGTGATCATTTTGATCCTGTTATGTTCGATTTCTGGTTTCATATTCTGAGCAGAGGACATATTGATATATTGACATCTGATTCCTGTTATTGTAACGTGCATGGTAGTTATTTGTATTCTACTGTTCATTTCAAGAACATCACAATAGTTGGACTTGTGTGACCTTCTTATACCATTGTTGAATATAAAAGTAAGATTTGTGGGTGTTTCTGGTTGATGTAAACCTCGGTTTGAATATGCACACTGAGCAGTCATCTCATACACAAAGAAGCTGTTTCACTCACAAAACATTGTAGCGTATTGACATCTTTTGATTCATTTGCAATCTATGCAAATCTTATAAAATTTGTAATTGTGGGTGTTCCACATGAATGTTGCGGACAAAATTGACACAGGCTATTTGAGGATGTCCACTGTCTGTCATAGTATGTCATATTTTGTCATGTGCACAAATCCTGTCTCTATATCGGAAAACCTACACAAAAAATACTTTAAAAATCCATTTTTTAAAATTTTTTGCCACCATTTTGTCAGTAATCCTGAATTCAGATGAACAATTCTAATGTCAAATGTATCTCGGGTTATTATAGAACATATATCCATTGCAATGGAGCCCATCTTCTAATGATTCATTAATGCATGAAGTCATCAAAAATTCAGTGTTGTGTCTCTTCCCCAAAACAAGACCCATTGTATTGTCTAAGGGAGCTCCCATGACTTGTGATGTGGTGGGCTAAATAGAGTATTTGTTATCAGCCTTTTGTCTTAAAAACTGTTTTAGTATTGGGTTGGTAAAAATAAGCATATTGATAAACGGTGCTTTTTTATTTTTTGAGTTGAGCCCACAAACTGAATGAACACTGTGGATTTCAAATGATACCAAACATGGTAACTGTTAAGAATTTGAAGTAACAGTGAAATGAAAAATAGTTACAAAAGATGTAAAAAAAACTAAGCACTCACTTTTCTCTCTGGCTAAGGACATTTTAGTTCTTTCATAACAAAATTTTGCATGTCTTTTCATCTTTCATCATCAGATCAATACTAATCCTCTGTACTCTGATATCATAATAACAATGTTTCCAGCAGTGAAGTTTTTTTTTCCATTTTTTTTTCCTTCTTTTATTTTGAAGCGGACAAAATCTACTCTGACTAAAGCCAGTTCTTTTCAAATGTTCAGTCTTGGAAATATTACGTGCGCGATTTCATATACATATTTTGAACAGCTCTTAAGTGGTTAAATCTACCAACATGCCACCCAGAAATGATGTTATAGCAATGTAAGTTTTGAAATCAACGAGTGCATTACTGTAGGGCTGCCTGGTAATTCGGTATTTTACCGAAACTCGGTACTTTTTTGATACTGAGTAAATACCGAGCAATTTTCAACTTAATCAGTATACCGACTTTCATGGTATAATCGAATAAAAAAGTCCATATATGCCACGAAAATGCGAAATGAGATGTATGTGGGGCTAACCAATTGCATCTCATATCAAAGTAAGACTGAAAAATTACATACTTTAGACTAATGCGCTCCCGTTAATCCATCGAAATAAGCTTCCATCGAGTGGTGTGAAATTGGTAATTGATAACTTCGCAAATTCAATGCATGTTTATTATCAGATGATGATTACTGATGACAGATGTGTGGGCTTCAAAGAATTCTTAAACAGTGCTTCCTTCACAATACATCAACATTGCACTCATAACACTGTCTAATTCTGATATCTGATTTTGCTTTGATTACTCGAGATTTGAAATTGACAACGTCTGATGTAGGTGAGTCATCTGGCCTCAGAATTAGCAATCTTTCTCCTAAACTGATTGTTTCATTTCATGTTGAGAAGTAAATTAATCCAAGTGCCAATCCCAATAAGAATTTGAATGGAAAGTATGTCCCAGTAATTTTGGACCACAACATGAATATCAACACAAGACCAGGGATGAGTGTTAATAATCCCTGTTGCCCATTTTAGAGGGGTGTTGCACCCCTCCAAAGCATTAGTGACTGGGTTTTATTTTACCAGTAAAACATAGTTTGTTTACTGCAGTTAAAAGGCACTACTTCACTTCCAGTGGGGTAGGGAGGGGGAGGGCAGTTATAGCCTTATATAACTTAGTGGGGGAGCCTGATAGGATTCTAGAGGGTGGTGTACAGGCACACCAGGCACCCATGTGAATGACAACAGAACTCTTGAGACAGCCACCCACAGACATGTACATGTAGTGTTTAGCTTCCAGACACTGAACTACAAAGCTGCACAGTCCCTTTGATCTTTTAGATATGAATCAGGAATGTGACACTGTTGGACTGCAGGCTGTCTGAGTACAGCTAAAGGCTAATGTATGTGTGAACGTGTCATGTGCTATGCTTCCAAAAGTTATTCAAATAACAATTTGTGTTGTACTGCAGTCTTTGCAGATTCTGCTAAAGGGAATAAAGTTAAATCTTAAATTTATAAACCTTCCAAAAATGAAACACATGGGGGTCAGATTGGAAGTGAAACGGAAATCATTGATGGTTGTATGTCCCATGCATTATAAGATAGTCCCACATGTAGGGAGTAATTATAAGGCAATTCTCTAATGGGCCAGTCTGTTTTTACAGAGATAACATTTTAGGCAAGCGATTTGCTCGCCTCACTGGTTTTCAGGAAGACTGAATGTTAATGAGGGAGTGAACTCAAACCGAATTAACTTAGTGTAGTAAGGTGTTCTACATGTCAATGGTGTACTGTGTACATGTCTTCAGCGCATGACTAACCTTGCTTTAGCAGGCTTAGTACCGGTAAGTTGAAGAGTTGCTTCATGCACATCTTCATATGGAGTACTATGACTGTTTATATTTTTACCTGTGTCGCCAGCGGCAGAGCAGGTCTAGTAACCGCTTGACTCCGTCCGTCAGTCCATCAGTCCATCCGTCCATCAGTCCATCCGAAACACTTTTTTCCATCAAAGTTTTCTTGGCTTCTATGAAAGGGAATGATTTTATATTTGGTCTGCTGCTTCCTAATGATGAGTTGTATCGTGTAAGCAATTTTCAGATCTGCCGTGCAGCCACTTCCTGTTTGCCGATACTTTGAAATTTGACTATACCCACTGAACATTGAAATTTTTTGTCAAACTTTTCTTGGCTTCTATGCAAGGGATTGATTTTATATTTCATCTGGAGCCTGATAATTATCAGTTGTATCATGTATGCAATTTTCAGATCTGCCATGCAGCCACTTCCTGTTTGCCGATTCAGTTGCATGCAGCGACGCAGGTCCAGACCCAGTATTGGTCTTGGCTTGTTTCAATATGAAAGAATATTGTTCAGATTGTAAATCGAGGAAGTCTTCCTCTGATTCTCATGTTAATTGTGTTTCATGTAGTCAGTGTACTCGCACTAATTCTTGCTCTGTGTGTGCAAATTGGGATGACAAATGTTGGAGACGTGTGTCATGGTATATTATTAGTGGTGAGAGGTCCATGCATGGTCCTCTCGCCACAGGGTCACTCTAGTTTTTCAGTCTCTTTTTCAGGGGAACAAGAACAGGGTGATGTTTCCGTGATGTCTTCAAGAAGTGTGCCTCCGTCGTCGCAGTCAAATGAAGAGCTAGTGGCCAAAGTGCTCAATGAAATTCGGCAAATGCCTAAGAGATCCCAAGTAGGATCGATGGCATTGTTGCCCGCTAGCTCGTCCGGCGAAGCAATCATTCCTGAAATGGTTGTGATGCCGGGTTTGTCCGTTGCGGCCCAGGAAAGGAGATCGGGTATTGCGAGCACTATAAACATGGATCGTGCACACCCGGTGACGACGGATCGGAGGATGGAACGGAGGAAGCCAGTTAGTCCGGTAGCTAGCTTGTCCAGGTCTACCCGGACCACGAGCGAGAGAGGCCCCTCTCTCTTATAACAACATCTGGGCCCATCATGTTGTTGTACGTAATATTCGTCAATGGGAGCATATGTCCACTCCTCCTGCTCGCGACTAGTCTATTGGCTTCCTCATCCTCACGGCAGCACACACGACCGCACCTTGGCTACATGACCACTGATATCAAGAGATTCCACGTCGACCAGGTCATGCCATCCGGTAGCCAGGGACATGAGGCCTTCACAATCGGGACGTTTACATAAAAGAAGTATGCAGGAACAATCGTCCCAGGAGCTTCCAGCGGCTAAATTACGTAAGACCGCAGCTCCACAGGCCTCCGTGACGGACTTGCTATCGCAGATAGCTCAACTCATCGCAGCATCCCAGCAGCCATCAGAAACTTTTTCGGAACAGGAATTGTCTGAGGAAGCTGGGTCGGTTCGCTCCCCTGCAGAGTCAGAAAGGGACGACGGAGATTATCAAGTGGTTCAGTCGGATGGTGAAAGGGAATCAGCGGAGCTGGAATTTTCCCTTTCCGAACAACATAAGGTAGCCGTAGACTTTATCTGGCAATACCTTCCAGAAGTTGTTCCTCCGGACCAAAATGCTGCGTTACCGGATAAGAGACTGATAGCGTCACTGGACACAGATTTTTTTGGCCGGAATAGGGACATTGCGTCTGAGTTTCCGACCCAGTCCAGTAATGTCACGCAGACATTTGAACTTTTAAATGACGCTATATTCAAACTAGCCTCTAAGACAGGCAAGTCCGATTTCTTATCGCCTCATGCTCTACAGCTGCCTTTCATCAATAACAGAAATAAATTTGAAACGGCAGGAGAGGGCGTGCTGAGAGTTCCTCTGCGTCTAGAAGACCAGGTAGAAGACTTGGAATTGTCTTTACCGTCGTCAATGTCGATTCAATCCAGTACGCTGGAGATGACAATTTTGTCTAACAGAATTAATTTAGATGCCTTATCGTATGCAGATCACCTTACCAGAGTGTTATCATTACATCTCGAATGAAAAGAATTCCAGGATGTTCAAACTTCCTTAAGAGTTCTTTCAAGGGCCATAGCATACTCTTCGTATAACTCTGCCCTATCAGTGGCAAATCTGGAGTTAGTTAGACATGATGCTGCCCTGGCTGCATCCACAAGAGTGGATAGTAAGGTGAAAAACTCTCTTCGAGCCGCTCCGGTCTCCGGAGAGCTTCTCTTCAACGGTAAGCTTTCTATAATCTACGATCAGATTACTAAGAAAGCTTTGGATTCTCTGCTTTTTAAGACCGCTTATAAAAAGTCGGACTCAGCAGAGAGGAGTAAGGCAGGCACTTCTGGGACTAGTACATCCAGAGGAAGTTCCTATAGAGGTTCTAAGAAAGCCTCTAGATCTTACTCCAGAGACCGTCAGGGTAGCGATTCAGGTAGGGATCGTAATACTGGCCGAGGCAACCGGTCAAACGCCCCTGGGGCGAGGTGCGGGTCGTGGAGGATGTGGTTTCTCCTCCTGCAAGCCTCGCAGATCCAGGACGTGATAGTCTAAACCTCTATTGCATTCCAGTGGGCGGTAGGCTATCAAGATTCTTAACCAATTGGTTGTCAATTACGGACGACCCATGGGTACAAGGGGTTATTTCCGAAGGTCTAAAACTGTCCTTCAAGGAAAAACCTTCGTTAACTCGAAGTCCACGATGGGCTCAGCTTCCGAGAGATTCGCTTTTATCAGAAGTCCAATCTCTTCTGGAGAAGAGTGTGATAGAGGTCATAGAAAACCAGGAATCTCCAGGTTTCTACAGTCATCTGTTCCTGGTTCCGAAACCACACGGCTCGTTTCATCCAGTCATAGATCTGAGCTGAATAAACAAGCTGATCGTGGCTCCAAAATTTATATGGAGCCCATTTGATCGGTCAGAGCGAGCATTTGGGTGAACGACTATGCTGCGAGCATAGATCTCAAAGATACGTACTTTCACATCATGGTACATCCGGCGTTCAGAAAGTATTTCCGCTTCACTGTCCTAGGAGTCGTTTAACAGTTCCAAGCAATGTGCTTCGTTCTGAATCTATCGTCCAGGGCTTTCACTTGAATAATGAACTTGGTAATGACTCATTTCCGAACTCATTTGTCTGCGGTAACATCGGCCTACCTGGATGACATTCTTCAGAGGTACGGCAATGAGTTAACGCTTCAGAACGATGTTCAGAGTCTGCTTCAACTGCTCCGACGTCTCGGTTTCATAGTAAATGAAAAAAAGTTGGATCTAGTGCCGTCCAAGTCATTCACCCACCTGGGAATGAGCTTCAAGATGCACAACAATCTCGTTCATCTGCTGTTAACCAGAGTGAAATTAGTCAGTTGTTACGCTCACTTTTTGTCTTCACTCACATGTAGTGACAGCGAGAGAATTCATGCGACTGATAGGTTTTTGCGGAGCCGCCGCGGATCTTATTCCGATGGGGCGACTATGCACTCGGCCGCTCCAAATATTTCTTACTCAGAATTGGAGTGTGAAGATTCATTCACTCGAAACGAACATCGTCTTGTTGAATAAAGTGAAACAAGAGATTCAGACTTGGGCAGGTATTCAGTAGTTAATTAAGGGAGTACCACTGCAACTGCCAGATCCGAGCTTTACGATTATGACGGATGCCAAACAGGTTGGGGCGCAACCTTGAACCCAACAGATTTGAGGTGCCAGGGGCTTTGGGATCCGCAGTTCCTAAACAAGCACATAAACATCAAAGAGATGATGTCAATTTGGCTTGCGCTATGTCATTGGATGAACATTATTCAGAATTCGCATGTCCAAATTCTGTCTGACAATTCGACAGTAGTAGCATATATTCAGAACCAGGGAAGCACTCATTCTATTCCGTTGTTCAACTTAACGGAAAAAAATCCTTCTGTTTGTCCTAGAGCATCAAGTTCTTCTATCGGTCTGTCATATTCCGGGTCGTCTGAACGTTCTAGCAGACTCCCTTTCTTGGAAAGCTTGCATGTTGCCATCAGAATGGACTCTCAACAAACGAGTATTCAATCAGATTTGCTACCAATGGGATCGTCCTATGATAGACTTATTTGCGATGCATCTCAACAATCAGTTGCAGATGTATGTGTCGCCTTGCCCAGATCCTCGAGCATTTGCAGTAGACGCCCTCTCGATCTCTTGGGATGGAATGATAGGATACGTGTATCCTCCAGCTCTGTTGATTCAGCAGATATTGCTAAAAATCAAGCAATCTCACTGCAAGATTCTGTTGGTAGCATCTCTGTCACCCCAGAGACTATGGATAAATCTACTCAGGTGTCTGTTGTGGGACATTCCACGGAAGCTTCCTCCATGGGAGGATCTTTCGTAGGGGAAATCGCGCACACTGCCTCACAACCCGCAAGGTCTCAAACTTCACCTGTGTCCGTTGTGCGGTCCTTCTTGCACGGCAAGCATTTTACAAGACGAGCAGTGGACGCAATTTCTAACTGTAGGAGGACCTCCAGTTTGCTAAATTATACTGCTAAGTGGAAGGTTTTTCTCTCGGTGGTGTAGGGATCATTCTGTTGATATTTATGATCCTTCCATTCCAGAAATTGCTAATTTTCTGGTCTACTTGTTTGACGAGATCAAACTGCAGCCAATAAACATTAAGGGTTATAGGTCTATGCTATCGGATACCTATGCTCATCATGATAGCTTACAAATTGGATCTAATGTCTCTTTATCTAAGTTAGTGAAAAACTTTTTGATAAATAGACCTAGAACCCTTAGGTTAATTCCTAAGTGGAATTTAGCTTGAGTTCTTAAGAAGCTAAAAGAAGTGACATTTGAGCTGCTTGATGCAGTGGACTTCAAATACTTATCTTATAAGACAGCTTTTCTCTTAGCCTTCTCTTCTGCTAGAAGAGTTAGTGAGCTTCATGCACTATCTGTTGATGATTCTCGCTATCGTAGTGTTGGTAATACTATTACTTTGACTTGGCTAAGAATCAGGCTCCAAATAAGTACCCTGAACCTATTGTGATTAAGGCTCTTCCATCTTCAGACGGTCATAGGCCTTTACTCTGTCCAGTCAGAGCTATGTGTATTTACAAATGTAGATCTGAGTTTATCAGAAAAGGACAAAAGCATTTCTTTCTGTCTCTTCTGCCTAATAGAAAGGACATTACGGTCCGTTCTATTGCGAGGTGGATTCAATTAACTATCTGTACTGCTTATGAAAAATTATCTTCATCTCAGCAGTCTGTGCTTAAGATTTTGGCGCATGAAGTAAGAGCGCTGTCTACATCTTGGTCGTATGCTAATAGTGTTGCTATTACTGATTTGATGAAGGCTGCATATTGGTCTCGGCCTTCCACATTCACAAATTATTATCTTAGAAATATTAAGTCCATTTCTGGTGACCTGCATTGTTTAGGTCCATGATCTGTTGCTCAGAATGTCATCCACTAAACAGTTGAAACTATAGTTATGCAGGCTTTCTGTTCCGGCGGTGACTCTGTCTGCTGCCCTCTTCGCTCTGGGGTATTTGACCCAGGGCAAGGGGAAGGGGGGGGGGGGGGGATGGTGTTCCCTTATATCACCTGCTTTATAGTGAAAAGCAAGGGAATACCTCCTCTGGAGCCAGTAATTCCGAGTTGGTGCCGGGATGGTTTTAAAGTGTAAAGCTAATGTTTATCTCATTTATGTAATATTTTTAAGGTGTAGCTCGGTGTGAAGCATTTGTATATATATGTCACGTGTCATACGAGCGCTAATATACAATCCTTGGACACTTTTAAATGAGTATAAAGAGTCTCATTCTCTGGACTATCTTTATTTATTGGCTTTCCTTTAAAAAATTAGTATAATGGGTTATACTGGATGTTAATAGAGATCATTGATGTTATTGTGCTCAATTACGAAATGGTATTGTGTCTTTCTTCTTTGCTATAAAGAAGAAAGATACATGTAAAGCCTGTTTCTCCTTTTCTCCTTGAGGGGATAATTCTGTTTACATGTAATTGAGTCTATTGAATTTTCCTTTATGTCCTAGGCCCTCCAGCCTTTTTTCTATTCAGCTAAGTCTGGGTCATTGGTACAGTATAAAAATGTTAAAAACATTATAGTAAGGCCTAAAAAAAGTAAAAGTCTATCTCTCAGGCCCTCCCGCATGGTCCTTTTGGCTGCCGCATGCTCTCTTTTTATAACCAATGTAAACTTAAAAAAAAAAAAATTGAATGGATTATGTCTGATATTTTACCCAAGTTGAAAAAATTGATAAATTTGTCCCTTGAGAGCAAGAAGGCTTTGCAATGCTTTAGCATTGCAAAGCCTTCTTGCTCTCAAGGGACGAAATACACCACCACCCATGCTATTCCTTATTATGAGGCCTAAAACCTAAACCAATAACATGAACTTTTGAATGCAAAGAAATAATTACAGAAATAAAAAATGAAATAAAAAACCGCTCGCCTGCATGCAATTTTATGAATAATGGCCTGAGAAACAGAAGATTTACTTTGTGTGGCCTAATTTATATATTTTTTATACTTACCAATGAACTCATTCCTCCCCGCTGATTACATAACACTTACCAGGCACTGGTTGTAAGAATGAGGATTGGCGCCAGTTTCGGTACTTCCTTGACACTGCGCATGCCCAGTGGATAAAAGTATGGAGGACCACATAGGACATCTAATTTTGGGATTTTGATGCAAATGTTGGGGTGGGGGGTGGGGGGGGGGGGGGCAAAATTTGTGTTTGGCCCTAGAATTTAGGAGTTAGCACCAGCTAAGTCTAAGTCTGGGTCATTTGTGAGTATAAAAATATATAAATTACTGTAATTTTTGTAACTTTTGATACGATTAAACAAGTAAATGTTCCACATATGTCCCATTTATCCCCAAAGCCAGCTGAGTGCCCATGTAATATTTATTGATTGAAGTTGAAGTGCATTATTGGTGTGGACAGCCAAAAATACATAGGGGAGAATTGAAATCCTGGAAAAAAAACAGTTATTCTCTCTTTTTTCTTCAATAATTGTCCCTCTCAGAGTATTCTATGGATAAATCCATCAATCATTCTGTTAATATTTTGTTACTGATGAGCAAATAATTTGTGTGCAACATATAACATTCATTTGCAAAGTGCTCTTGAAAGGAAATCCCCTTGGAAGAATAAATATGGAGTTCATCATTCATCATCAGACTTTATCTCAATACTATGGCTATTTCTTTTGAGTTCTCTCAAACAGGAATGAATTGGCTAAATTCCCAGTGGCATTATGGGACAGATTTTCTGCTTGAAATTTCAGTTATTTGATATCAGTGTGCAGATGGTTAATACAGGCATATTTTGTTTGAATCACAATTCTTCTAACATTGGGGAATTTTAATTCCAAAGTTACCAGGTTCTGATATGATTGGACAGTTTGAACTGTACCTGATTTAGCAATCATTTTATTTGGCAAACAGTAAAGTTTGACAGTAAAATTTTAATCAGAAATTTTGCTGTGCGCAGACTAGATAATTGACTTGAAATTTAAAAAAAAATTCTCAGGCTCTTTTTGAATGGAGAAATATGATGCTAGCTATTGGTTTCATATTTCAGTGTTTGATGGAAACAATTTCAATACTGGATGTGATTTGTAAGATTGACAGCAGCCAGACTACCAAAGTGTTCCAAGAAATCAAGAGGGTGTATTCAAGAGTGTCACAAGATAATACTCAACTGAGAATATTAATCAACACAATTCAGTTCTTTATAAATCATAGTAAGTAATAATTCCTTATATCAGTGTGCATTGTTCTTTAGAGGACTTGTATTGTTCATCTTTTGACTCCAAAGCATTAATAGATGACTTAAAATGGGATCAAGATGAAATGTTGCTATTATTTTATGCTGTTATCAACAACTCATCCAAAATCATTACTGACATTATGTCTAACATTGTACAGTGGAATCCAGTTCTTTATAAATCATAGTAAGTAATAATTCCTTACATCAGTGTGCATTGTTCTTTAGAGGACTTGTATTGTTCATCTTTTGACTCCAAAGCATTAATAGATGACTTAAAATGGGACCAAGATGAAATGTTGCTATTATTTTATGCTGTTATCAACACGTCATCCAAAATCATTACTGACATTATGTCTAACATTGTACAGTGGAATCCAGTTCTTTATAAATCAAAGTAAGTAATAATTCCTTACATCAGTGTGCATTGTTCTTTAGAGGACTTGTATTGTTCATCTTTTGACTCCAAAGCATTAATAGATGACTTAAAATGGGACCAAGATGAAATGTTGCTATTATTTTATGCTGTTATCAACACGTCATCCAAAATCATTACTGACATTATGTCTAACATTGTACAGTGGAATCCTGAAGTTTAAATAGCCATTTTGCCACTGAAAAATAATCAAATTGTGCTTAAACCTTTACCCAATGTAACTGCCAAAACAGGCCAGCACTATTCATAAAAATCACCATTCAGTTTTTCATATTTTTATACTCAAATCCAATGGCCCAGACTTAGCTGGTGCAACCTCAATATTATTAAGGGCTAAACTTTTTTGAAAAAAAATTTTGAACACTCCAATCCCCAAAATGTGCATACAATACTGAAAATTAAAAGTCCTACCTGGCCCTTCATACTTTTAGTACTTGTGCATGCACAGTACCCATGAAGAGACCAGAATTGGCGCTAACAGCATTCTTTTGTTTGGCCCAAAGTCAGTAACAACTGAACTGACATCTGTGCTTTAAAATCTCATTTCTGAAGATGCGAGACACAAATCAATGATCGTTTTCATGGAATCAACAGTGTAGCAGGATGCTGGAAGTGAATAATGGTGGTTTCGGATGTTCAGGGCTGTAACTTTATAATTTTTATGTGAAATTATTCATGTTCCCCAAATTTTTACACAACAACCAATGGCCCAGACTTAGCTGGTGATAACTCAAAATTATCCAGGGCCAAACACAAATTTTGCCCCCCAACCCCCCAAATTTGCACGTAAAACCAAAAATTTGATGTCCTATGTGGTCGTTCATACTTTTGACATCAGCACAAGCGCAGTGTGCAGGAAGCTCCGAAATTGGCACCAAGCATCATTCCTTGTTTGGCCCTCTGCCAGATAACAACAAACTGACTTCTGTGCTTTTAAATCTCAGTTTTAATGATGCCAGACACAAATCAATGGTGATAATGGTGGATCAAAGGACAGAATAGGATGATGGAAGGAAGAAACTGGTTTTAAGTGTTCAGGGCTGTAACTTTATAATTTTTTGACAAAAATATTTCATGTTTCCCAATTTTGGGACATAGGCCTGACGTCATCATTCTTGCTAATGATTATGCCACTGTTTGTTAAGTGTTCCTTCCTTGAAGCCCCCCTGTTAAACACCTATGCTTTTTGGCTTTTTTTATTGAATTTTTTTTGTAAATTTCTTGGGAATTTAACGTGTTTCACAGAATGTTTATTCTGTGTATCCCCGTGGTTACGTCCTCACCCTAGGCGTGTTTAGGCGTTTTTGGTCATGCATCATCCATCCAGTGTATCGTATTTTCTTCTAATGAAGATCTTGCTTTGCATCGGATAGTTTAAAATCTGTTACTGACTTCGGACCTTGTTGTTCAGTGCCTGAAGTCTTGTTTCCGGTTTTCATTTGACGTTGTTTACATTGACAATATTACAATGCTTATATATGTAGTTTCCTATTTATTAACTATGGTAGGAATATTATAAGATACATTATATATTCCGGTAGTGTAGCTTTAATTTTTGGAGAAAATTTTTTTTTTTGTCCACACTTAGGCTCTATTGGGGTCCATTTGGGCTCATCGTTCCCTTTGGGAACCTGGGCTCATATCAAAATTTTTTCGAATTTTTTTTTAATGTAAATTATTTTTTCGAATTATTGTTTTGATTAATATTATTATGTATCTTTTGGTGCGAGTACTGTTGATTTTTATTTTATTCAAAATGAAAGCTTATTGCTCAAATTGTAACTCGAGGACGTCTTCCTCTGATTTTACATGATAATTGTATCAGTTGTAGTCAGTGTACTCGCACTAATTCCTGTTTAACTTGTGTCAATTGGGATGACAAACGTTGGAGACGGGTGTCACGGTACGTTGTTAGCGGTGAGAGGACAATGCTGGTCCTATTTCCTCTGAGTCACTCTAGTTTTTCAGTTTCTATTTCAGAGGAACAAGAACATGGTGATGTTTATGTGACTCCTTTAGAAAGTGTTCTTCCGTCGTCCCAATTAGATAATCAGTCAGAGCTAGCAGCTAAAGTACTTTTAAATATTAGACAGGGCAAACAACCACACGCTGGTGGTTTCAGATCCCTGTTGCCAGCTAGCTCGACTGGTGAAGCGGTGCGTACCGCAACACCAGGTTTGTCCGTTGCAGTCGAGGAGAGGAAAAAGGGTAGAGCAAGCACTATAAAATACAAAAAGGCTCACTCTGTGACGACGGAAAGGAAGAAGCCGGCAAGTTTGACAGTAAACTCGGCGAGGTCTGATAGGACCGCAAGCGAGAGGGTCCCCTCTCTTTCACAACAGCATCTGGGGTCAGATGTTGTGGATCGGAACTTGCATCAGTCAGAGCTTACTTCCACGCCTCCTGTCTGAGGCGCTCCATTAAATACACAGCCGAGGTCGGCTTCAATTATGGCTTCTTCTATGTTTTCAAGCACACACGACCACACCTTTGTTCATCAAGAAAGTCACACCATCCGGTAGCCAAGTAGACGAGGCCTCATTCATCTCGACTTTCGTAGAGAAGAGCCATCTTGGACACCCTGTCCCAGGAGCAGCTGGCGGCCAAACAACAAAAGGCCACTGCTCCTCAGGCCTCTGTAACAGTCTTGCTGTCGCAAATCGTGCAGCTTATCGCAGCATCCCAGCAGGTACAGGAGCAATCTACGGCAGCCTCGGAGCACAAGCTGTTGGATGATGCTGGGTCGGTCCAGTCATCTGCGCGTTCAGATGCCGATGACCGATGACTGTAAGTCTTATCTGATTCCATTGGTGGTGAAAGGGATTTGGAGGAAAATGACCCTTCCCTTTCGGAACAACCTATGTTAGCGATGGATTTAATTCATCAATACTTTCGTGAATTTTTTCCTGAGAATCAGACTGCTGTGACTGCTCATAAGAAGCTGCTAGCGTCGTTAGACGCTGACTATATCCGGTCAAAGGAGGAGGTCCTTTCCTTTCCGGTGCGGTCTAAACAGGTGTCACAGACCTTCGGTCTTCTTAACGACGCCATATTTTTAATCTTTCCAGTGGAAAGAAAAAAGGCAGCTTTTTATCATCATCTTCCGTATGTCTACCATTTACTGGACCATGTCCATTTAAAACGGTAGGGGAAGGTGTTAAGAGAGTTCCTCTGCATTTGGTTGAGCAGGCTGAGGACCTAGATATGTCCTTACCTCCCTCATTCACAATTCACTTTGACACAATTGAGACGGCAGTTTCTTCTAACAGAGCGAATCTAGATGCAATGTCTTACGCAGGTCACCTTACGAGAGCTATGGTGCAACGTCTCAATGGGAAGGAATTTGAGGACGTTCGTACCTCTTTACAAGTTCTTTCCAGCGCTATAATGTTTATCACGTATAACTCTGCCCTAACCGTGGCTAATTTGGAGTTAATTAGACGTGTGGAGCCCTTGAGTCGTCATCTTTGATAGATGACAGGTTGAAAAACTCTCTTCGAGTCACCCTGGTATTAGGTCACAGTATCTTTGACGATAAGCTTTCTTTGGTCTACGACCAAGCCACAAAGAAAGCGTCTAATATTCTGCTACTTAAGTCGGCATCAAATAAACCTGCAACAGCAGAGAAGAGTGAAGGAGAAGGTTCAGGACAAAAATCATCCAGAGGGAACTCCTCATGAGGATATAAAAGATCCTCATATACTTACTCTCAATATTGTCAATATAGCGACTCAGGTCGGGGTATGGGTCTGGGTGAGGCAACCGGTCAGAAGCCCCCAAGCCGGTGGGTCGAGGCTCATCACAGGGAGGATGTGGTTTCTCCTCCCGCAGGCCTCGCAGGTACTACAGGTAATGGTCAGGACCTCTATTTGCGTTCCAGTTGGCAGAAGTTATCAAAATTCGGGAGAAACTGGATAACTCTTACGGAAGACCAGTGGGTGAGAAATGTGATCTCGGACGGCCTAAGGCTATCGTTCCGAGTAAAACCACTGCTAACACGAAGTCCGCATTGGACACGACTTCCGCCAAATCCTGTAAAAAGAGAGTCTCTTGTTTCGGAGGTAAAGTCTCTCTTGGAAAAGGAAGCAATAGAGGTCGTAGAGAACCAAGAGTCTCTAGGTTTCTACAGTCACCTGTTCCTCGTACCGAAGCCAGACGGCTCGTTCCAACCGGTAATAGACTTGAGCCGGATAAACAAACTTATCGTAGCTCCAAAGTTCTATATGGAGACCGTTCGGTCAGCAAGGGCAAGCATACAAGTGAATGACTATGTGGCAAGCATAGATCTAAAAGATGCGTACTTTCATGTCCTGGTACATCCGGCATTCAGAAAGTACCTGCGGTTCGCCATTCAAGAGATAGTATATCATATCCGAGCAATGTGCTTTAGTCTGAATCTAGTACCCTGGGCATTCACTCGAATAATGAACTCAGTAATGTCTTATTTCCGATCTCATTCTTCTGTGGTAACGTTGGCTTACTTGGACGACATTCTTCAGAGGTACGGCAACAAAACTACTCTTCAGAACGATGTTCAGAGTCTGCTTTTAGTACTCTTACGTCTCGGTTTCATCGAAACGAGAAGGAGTCGGATCTAGCTCCATCCAAGTCAATCAGTCACTTGGGGATGAGCTCACAACAATCTGGTTTGTCTGCCGTTACACAGAGCGAAATTAGTCAGTTGTTATGCTCGCTTTTGTCTACACTCAGACGCATTAACAGCGAGGGAATTTATGCGGTTGATGGGGTTGTGCGGAGCGGCTGCGGATCTCATTCCCATGGGTCGCTTACGCACACGTCCACTCCAGATATTCTTTACTGTGAACTGGAGTGTGAAGACGCATTCGCTCGAGACCAGTATTATTTTAACGGACCAACTAAAACAAAAAGTTCAGATTTGGGCAGACATTTAGTGGTTAACTCAGGGAGTTCCGCTGCAGCTGCTAGATACGGCTTTCTCGATTATGACGGATGTGAGTCAAACAGGTTGGGGTGTGACCCTGAACCCGACAGACTTGAAGTGCCAGGGTCTTTGGGACCCAGAGTTCCTGAAAAACCACATAATCATCAAAGAAATGACGTCAATATGGTTAGTGCTAAAAAATGGATTCACATTATAGAGAACGCTCATCTTCAAACATTGTCGAACAACTTGATAGTAGTAGCGTATATAAGGAAGCAGGGAGGCATGCATTCGATTCCGTTATACGAACTAACAGAAAGAATCCTTCTATATGTCTTGGAACATGAAGTTCATCTAGCGTTCCGTCATATACTGGGTCGTCTGACCGTACTTGCAGACTCGCTCTCTTGGAAAGGTCGCCTGTTGCCTTCAGAGTGGGCTCTCAACAAGTGAGTGTTCAGACAGATTTGCTACCAGCAGAATCAACCTATGATAGACTTATTTGCGACACACCTCAACAATCAGTTGAAGACTTGCGTGTCACCGTGCCCAGATCCTCGAGAATATGCAGTAGATGCTCTCTCAGTTCCATGGGACGGAATGATATATGCATATCCTCCAACTCCGTTAATTCAACAAATTTTGTTAAAGATCAAGCAATCGCATTGCAAGATTCTGTTAGTAGCATCTCTGTCATCACAGAAACCATGGATCAATCTCTTCAGGTGTCTGTTATGGGACGTTCCCTGGAAGCTTCCTCTGCGGGAGGACCTATTTTTATCAGGGGAAGTCACGCACACTGCATCACAACCCGCAAGGTCTCAATCTTTATGCATTTCTGTTGTGCGGTTCTTCTTGCACAGCAAGCCTTTTACAGGACAAGCAGTGGACACAATTTATAACTGTAGGAGGACCTCCTCTTTACTAAATTTCACAGCAAAGTGGAAGGTTTTCTTCTGTTGGTCTTAGGATCAGTCAGATTTGGGCAGATATTCAGTGGTTAACTCAGGGAGTTCTGCTGCAACTGCCGGATCCGGCTTTCACGATTATGATAGATGCAAGTCAAATGGGTTGGGGCATGATGCTGAGCCATGCAGACTTGAAGTGTCAGGGTCTTTGGGACACTTGGTTCCTAGAGAAGCACATAAACATCAAGGAGATGATGTCAATATGGTTGGCACTATTACATTGGCTTCACATTCTAGCAGGCGGTCATGTTCATATTTTGTCGGACAACTCGACAGTCGTAGCGTATATCAGGAATCAGGGCGGCACTCATTCGATTCCGTTATGCGGATTAACGGAGAAGATTCTTCTATATGTTGTGAATCATCATGTTCAGCTTTCTGTCTGTCATATACCAGGTCGTCTGAACATAATAGCAGACTCACTATATCGGAAAGGTCACCTGTTACCATCGGAGTCAACGCTCACCAAGCGAGTATTCAGACAGATTTGCTATCAGTGGGATTGGCCCATGATAGATCTGTTTGCGAAACACCTGAACAACCAGTTACCAACGTTTGTGTCGTCATGTCCAGACCATCGAGCATACGCAGTAGATGCTTTGTCGATCTCATGGAACTGAATGATAGGATATGCGTATCCTCGAACTCCGTTGATTCAGCAGATTCTGTTAAAGATCAAACAGTCTTGTTGCAAAATTCTTCTAGTAGCACCTCTGTGGTCACAGAAACCGTGGATCAATTTTCTCAGGTGTCTGTTATGGGACGTTTCCCGGAAGCTTCCTCCGCGAGAGGACCTTCTTTATCAGGGTAAGTCACGCACACTGCATCACAACCCAGAAGGTCTCAACCTTCACATATTTCCGCAGTGCATTCCTTCTTGCACGGCAAGCAGTTTACAGGACGAGCAGTGGACGCAATTTCTAACTGCAGGAGGTCCTCCTTTTCGTTGATCTACGCAGCGAAGTGGAAAGATTTCTTCCGTTGGTGTAAGGATCAGTCAATAGACGTTTATGATCCATCCATACCAGATATTGCCAACTTTCTGGTCTATCTGTTCGACGTTCTCAAACTACAGCCCATCACTATTAAGGGCTATAGGTCTTTGCTGTCGGACACTTACGCCCATCATGATAGCTTGGCAATTGGATCTAATGCTTCCTTATCCAGATTAGTTAAAAATTTCTCTATAAATAGACCTAGAACCATCAGATTAATTCTCAAGTGGAATTTAGCTTGGGTTCTGTTGAAGCTTAAAGAAGCTCCGTTTGAGCTGTTAGACGTTGTAGAGTTCAAATTTTTGTCCTATAAAACAGCATTTCTCTTAGCCTTTGCTTCCGCTAGAAGAGTTAGTGAACTCCCTGCTTTATCTGTTGATGAATCTCACTACCATAGTGTTGGAAATACCATCACTTTAACTACACAAGTGGGATTTTTGTCTAAGAATCAGGTTCCAGATATACAGCTTGAGCCTATTATCATAAATTCTCTGCCATCTACGGACAACGGTAGACCTTTGCTGTGTCCAGTCATGGCTATGCGCATATATAAATGCTGATCAGAGTTTATTAGAAAAGGAAGAAAATGCTTCTTTTGATCATTGATTCCTAACAGAAAAGATATATCTGTTCAGTCTATTGACAGATGGATTCAGTTGGCAATTCGTATTGCCTATGGAAATCTATCTTCCGATCAGCGTTCTGTAAATAAGATATCAGCGCATGAAGTTAGAGCACTGTCCACTTCTTGGGCCTATTCTAACAGTATAGCCATTACTGATCTCATGAAAGCTGCATACTGGACACAGCATTCTACATTTTCAAAGTTTTACCTTAGAAATATAGTCCATCTCCGGCAACCCTAGGTGTTTAGGTCCTTTATCTGTTGCTCAGAATGTCGTCCACTAATAGATTACAGTTATTGAGGCATCCTGTTCCAGCAATGACGCTGTTCCGCTGCTCTCTTCGTTCTGCGGTCACATAACCCAGAACAGGGGGGGGGGGGGGGCAATTAATGTCATCTGGCTTTATAGTGAAAGGCAAAGGAAGACCTCCTCTGGTGTCAGTAGTCCTGAGTCGGTGCTGGGATGGTTTTAATGTGTAGCTCGGTGTGAAGCATTTGTATATGTCACGTGTCAAACGGGCGTTAATATAAATATAAATCCTCGGACACTTTTAAATGAGTATAAAGAGTCTCATTCTCTGGACTATCTTTATATATTGGCTTCCCTTCACCGAATTAGCATAATGGGTTTTGCTGGCATTAAAATGGAGAATTATATATTATGTAATGCTCAATTACATTGTTGGTGTTATGTCTTTCTTATTTCGCGTAAATGAGAAAGACATATATAATTCCTTTCTCTCCTATTCTCCTGTAGGAGATATCCTTTAAGACGTGATTGAGTAATAGGATTTTCCTTTATGTCCTAGGCCTTCCAGCCTTTTTACTGTTCAGCTTCATCTGGGCCATTGGTTGTTGTGTAAAAATATAAATTCATTGTAATTTGTATATTTTTATACTTACCAGTGGTCCAGACGGGGAAGGCCCTCCCATGAGTGGGCACTCATACCTCCCCGCTGATTATAACATTTAGCAGGCACTGCAAAAAGAATGATGCTTGGCGCCAATTTTGGTGCTTCCGCACACTGCGCATGTGCAGATGTCAAAAGTATGGAGGACCACATAAGACATCAAATTTTCGGTTTTACATGCAAATTTTGGGGATTGGGGGTGGGGGGAATTTGTGTTTGGCCCTGGATAATTTTGAGTTAGCACCAGCTAAGTCTAGGCCATTGGTTTAGTTTAGTTTAGTTTAGTTTATTTAGCAGTATACATTCAGAATACATAAATTTGACATATAATAATAATAAAGGAAACATTTGATAAATTAAGTGTCAAGGAAACATTTAAACACATAGTTTGTATACCACTGGGGGAAGTTATAGCCAGATTGGCTTTCTTCTCGACTTTCCCTGAAAACAATAATACGAGTATGTTGTGTAGGTCATGTTAGTTGGATGGTGAGCTGCGATCATGGGGTTTTGTCTGCATTGCAGGCTGTTACAGTGTGTAAATGATCTTTTGTCTCTACCGAATGTAACAGTACAAGAAAGTTCAAAACAGAGAGTCACAATTGGGCAGAGGAGTAATGCATAGTTGTATGGGACAATGATCGGGACAAGGCCTTTTGGCTAGCTTACTGAGAATCAATGTAAAACTTGTTGAAAAGGGTTGAGACGAGTTTCCCGCCCGAGTCGCCTTTTCAATATGCAGAAAAGAAAACAAGAAACAACAAAAAGCGTGGCAGTATACTATATCGTACCATACCATGTAATATAATGCCACAACATACTTACTCTGCCATAGTGTGTTAAATTTTGTCAACTATAGACTAGAATAAAATAGGATTTAGTTTATCGTGCCATGTTACACCACACCATGATATGCTATGCCACACTATACTGTTTGATGCTAAATAGTACAGCATTCCATACTGTACCATTTGACATCACACTCTACTTTTATCATGCTTTGCAGTAGCATACCACGTAAGACTCTGCTCAACAATACCACAACTAAGCACAATTTGCAGAACATTCTGTGGCACTGCCATGCATGCATACCAGTACTACAGGGTTATGCTACATAGTATGGTTGTAATTCCTAGACATTAATATCCACCTCTGTGCGGGATTGTGGGGAGATGAGAAAAAAACCAAATGCAACAGACGCATATAAGCTGCTAGCTGGATGGAAGTATTATTAATGAATGTATATAGATTAAGACTAGTGTCCAGTGCAGTCAGGACAAAAAGGATTATCACATTCCACTGTTTGTGGATAAGAAGTAACCAGTCTTAAAAATAATACATTTTTGAAATGCTTACGGTTACTTATTGTTCGAAGTCTTGACCTAACTCGTTCCACAGTTTAGGGAAGAGGTATGGTGGAAGTCTTTCTATGGATTTAGTTCTTGTTCGACTAACGCGAAGATGATTATATTGTCTAGTTGTTCTGTTGGAATGAGAACCGGTACTTTCAAAGTAAGAGTTGAATGTAGGTGGTAAAATTCCATGATGCCAATCAAAAACAAAGAGTAAAGCATATAGCTTAAGTAGGTCCTGAACTTTGAGAATTTGGAATTTATAAAAGAGATGGTCCGTGTGGGAATTGAATTTTTTATTTCCTATTATTCGGATCGTTCGTTTTTGTATTAGAAAAAGTCTGTTTATATGTTTGGAATTTCCCCAGACTTGAATTCCGTACAATAAGTGACTTTAAACAAAAGTGAGATACAGAGTTTTCAAAGCCTCTTGGGGAAGGGAAGTTTTCACCTTGTTTAAGGCATAATTTACATGAGCAATTTTACTGCATAAACAAGAAATATGGTTTTTAAAGGAAAGTTCATTGTCAAGTTCTATTCCTAAGAATTTCAATGGGGTTTTTTGCGTTTATCGGAGCCTGCTCATTCAATTATTTGATTATTGATAGACAAATTGTCCACAGAGGACATGCCTGTAGTTATCCTTGTGACAATGTAGTTTGTTTTCTTTATGTTCAAGGACAGTTGATTTGTGCAGCACCATTCATATATTTTATGTTGTTCGTCATTAATCTGTGACAAACCGCCATTGGTTTTTGACAAAGATGAGTATCCCGAAGTGTCATCGGCAAAGAATAGAAGTTTCAGTGATGTTGATTCATTTATATCATTTATATTTAGAGGGAACAAGACCGGGCTTAGCACTGAGCCCTGTGGGACACCCGTTTTAATGCCAGTGAGGTCAGAATTATTACCATCGTAATTTACATATTGTCTTCTGTCTGATAGGTAGCTTTCAAACCAATCTTTGGTAATACCCCTGAAGCCATACCACTCAAGTTTTTGTAACAGTATATCATGATTTATGGTGTCAAAAGCTTTTGAAAGATTGAGGAAGATACTAAGAGTACTTTCTTTTCGTTCGTTGTCCGCCTCTGCTACAAATTTTAAAAACTGCATTATTGGATGGAAAGTGGAATGTTTTTTTTTGAAATCCATATTGTTCTTGATATATGATATCATATTTGTCTAGGAAACTTATGACTCTCTGCAATACAACCTTTTCCAAGACCTTCGAAAACGTTGGTATGATGCTAAGGGGTCTATAATTGGTAAGCAAGTGTTCATCGCCGTTTTTGAAAATGGGAATTACTCTTGAAATTTTCATTTTGTTGGGCACTGAACCACAAATAAATGAGTTATTAATGATATGGGCAAGAGGAGTAGCAATGCTCTCTACTGATTGCTTTAACAGGTTTGTTGATATATTGTCACAATCTTCACTGTTTTTAGCCTTCATGGAGTCAACAATCTTAATAACCTCAGTGTGACAGGTTGGCGTTAGATAAAAGTTATTTGGAAAATGTCTTTTCATGGAGTCAAGGACTGGCCTGTCAGTATTGGGTATACGTTCATTAATTTCTTTACTTATATTATCAAAAAAAGAATTGAATTCCATAGCAATTTCTTTTGGGTCACATACTTCATTATTATTAATGGTAAAAAACGATGGTACACTATGAGTTTTTTTAGACCTATTTATGCTACTATCCAGAATTTTCCAGGTGGTGCATATATCGTGCCTGTTCGCTTCAAGTATTTGTTTAAAATACGAAGATTTGCTGTGTTTTTTCACTCTATTATATATCCTGCAGTAATTTTTATAGTGTAGTTTATTTCTGTCATTGGGGTTTTTCAACATCTTGAGGTAAAACTTCTTTTTAGTGTTTGCTGACTTTATGAGTCCATTAGTCATCCAGGGTTGTCGTTTTAGTTTTGTTTTACGTGGTTTTGGCTGTGTTATAGGAAACAATTTATTAAATGCATCTAGGTATATGTCAATGAACTTAGTATAGCTCAAGTCGGGATCCTTTTCCTCCATGACTATAGAAAAATCAGACTCCGCCAAGCGAGTTTTGATGTATTCTACATTGGTAAGTATAAAAATATACAAATTACTATGAATGTATAATTTTCGGGATATTCTTCTGAACGTCGTCATTATAATATGACTCCACTGTTGTTTTGTTAGTATTACTTCCCTTCCCTCTCCTGAACCCTCCTGTTATACACCCAAGCTCTTTCTGCTTTTTTTTGAAGAATTTTTCATTAAATTCTTGGGAGTTTAACTTGTAAAACAGAATAGGTATTCTGTTTATCCCCTGTGTTTACGTCCTGTTCATTACCGTTCAGGACATTTTGTATTCTTGCATCTTCTACCAGATGCATCGTTTTTTCTTCATATGAAGATCTAACTTTGCATCAGGTGGTTGTTGATTGGTTACTTTGGGCATTTGCTGTGCCTGTTGTTGGTTAGTTTCTGTTTTTTCCTCTTGACGTTGTTATCTGTTCAATAATGTTTTGGATTCGTATTAATTTAGTGTTTAGTTTATTTATTTATTGGTGCTTAAGGTCACATACTTATGCACAATGGCTAATCGTGACTGTGACAGTTTTACGGGTGGAGAAAACCGGAGTACACAGAGAGAAGCACCGAGCATCAACAAACAACTGTCAACTCTTCAACATTCTAACTCTGTTTAAGCTCCGCTCAAGCAGGGTTACAGTGGTTGAAGACACGTGCACCATCGACGTGCGGTATGCCTTAGTACACGGCGTCATTGTGCCCCCATGTAGGCAACCGGGATAAAGTGCCTTGCCCAAGGACACAACATGGGTCGTCCCGGACGGGGATCGAATTCGGGACCTCTAGCATAGAAGTCCAACAGTCTACCACTGAGCCACCGTGCTCCCTAGTGTTTAGTTAAAAACAATTATTGTTTTTTCTGTTAGGATACATATTATGTCTTATTCTGGTAGTTTAGCTTAAATAGTTAGTGCTTGTCCGCACTTAGGCTCTATCGGGATGCCCTTGAGCTCTTGAGGTTCCCTTGGGGCATTTAGGCTTCATTCAAAATTTTTAGCAAATTTTTTAAAAATTTATTTCCAAATTTTTTGTTATTGTCTATGTTATGTATCCTTGGGATGTTTATTCTGTATTATTATTGGGAGTACAGCGGACTTATGTTTTTAGCTTCATTATTATTATATTCATTATAATTATTGGTACTTGTGTAAGTCCAGGAGGCCTCGGGATTAAAGGCTTGTTGTTTGCCGATAGTCACGGCACTTCTTCAATACTTGTACTGTGGGATGTGAATGTTGGAAAGGGGTGTCGACCTGTGTGGTGGGAGATGAAGTTCTGAGGTAGGAGCTTTCCCCGCTGGCTAATACTAGTCTTTCAGTCTCTTTTTCAGAGGAACAAGAACATGGTGATGGTACCTTGACACCTGTTCGTTACGTGCTGCTGTCATTGCACTCTGATGATCCCCCACTCTGATGAGTAAACAGAGCTAGCTGCCAAGGTGATCATGATATTTGCACAGGATTAAAACTGTTAGAAGCTTAATTCTCTGGCATGCAGCTTGCTCGACCGGTAAAGCGGTCATCCCTATATGGGAGCTGGGATGCTGGGTAGGTCCATTGCGGTCGAGTAGTATAATGTGGGTAGAGTGAGCACCTCATAATATAAAGCTCACCCAGTGACGATGGCAAAAGGAGAAGAAGCCTGAAAGTTTCTTTATGGGATGCTCGGCGAGATCTGGGGGTCCTGTTAGCAGTCGGGGTTGACTGTCTGTTGCAAGAAACTATAATGAGTCGGAACACGCATCGAGATGTTCCTTTCACACTGCAGCCGGGGTTGGCTGCGGTTATGGCTTCTTCTTAAACGTAAGTGCACGCAAAGGGGATTAGTTTCACAACAGGATACTCAGCGAGATCTGGGGTCAGATTGCGAGTTGGAGAGCATTCTCCGTCCCGTTAGCAGTTGGGGTCGACTGTTTGCTGTTGTGAGAAACTTCAGTGAGTTGGAGCACCCATCTGAAATGTGCGAGTCAGGATGCTCCTTCCACACTTCAGCCAGGGTCAGCAGTTGTTATGACTTCCTCTTCTTCCATGAAAAAGCACGCTAAGGGGTAGAAGCCTACAAGTTTCTAAATGGAATGCTCGGCGAGGTCTGGAGCCAGACCACGAGCTGGAGAACCCTCTCCTTTCCATCAGCAGTCGGGGTCGACTGTTTTCGATTCGAAGTCTTCACCACCAAGGTCAGATTAGCCTGTAGCTATTCATTTGAGGCATTTTTATATGGGACATGCATCGAAAGATCTGGGGACAGATCTCCGTCCTGTGAGCAGCATATGGTGAAGAAGTGGATAATCACTGCTCTGCAAGCCTCGTTCACGGACCTGCTGTCACAGATTGCACAGCCTATCGCAGCATCCCAGTAGTCGCAGGTTCTGCCGTCAACAGTCTCCGGTAGTGAGCTGTCGGATGGTGCTGGGTTGGTCCAGTCATCTGTACATTCGGGTGATGTTGACCATGTTTTCAGATGGTGAGAAGGCTACGGAGGTTGATTCTCCATCCCTCACGGAACAGCATGTTAAAACTATTAGTTTTTATTCATAAGTTCTTCGAATCTTGTTCCATCTGAACAAAAGTCTGCATTTGCTAGGCATAAAACAGCTTAAGGTACCAGGCAAAGGAAAGACAAAGATCTTTCCTTCCCGAGCCTTTCGGCGCAGGTGTTCAAGGCTTTTGGTATAAGAAAGGCAGACCTTTATTTCAGTGGTGCGCGATTGCTCTCACGCGCCATCGCTCGCGCAATTCCAATTTGCAGCAAACGATCAGCCGCGCACGTGGAAAAGAAAGCAGTTACTTTTTTAGTTTAGTTTTTTTAGTCAACGATGTCAGAGTTTCAGAAACTGAGTCTGTAAACACTAGGGCTCCCTCGACTATTCAGTTAATCGAATAACTGTCGTAAGGTGCTATAGTCTACTAAAGTACTATTATTTTTCATAGTCGACTATTTTTTTTAACTGTATACATAATACCACTGAATGATAATATTGGTCGGGAAGGGACATGTAACGTCCTGGGTACTGTGCATGCGCAAGTACTAAAAGTGTGGAGGGCCAGATAGGACTTTTTAATTTTCGGTATTATATGCAAATTTTGGTGATTGGGGGGGGGGGGGGGGTTCAGAATTTGTGTTTGGCTAATATTGAGGCTGCACCAGCTAAGTCTGGACCATTGGCAAGTGTTAAAAATATACAAATTACTATAAATCTATCATTTTTGTCTCAAAAACCTAGCTTATCCCCCCTTTGGTTAAAAGCTTGGAGATTTTTATACATTTTGCTTCTCGTAACAGTAAACATCCTGGGGCGTTGCAACTATTTTGGCCAAAACTGGCCAGCGTTCACAAAAATCACCATTCACTTTTCATTATTTTAAAAATTTTTTGTCTCAAAAACCTAACTTATGACCCCCTTTTTGCCACTGAAAAAAATTTATATCATCCTTAACCCTTCACCCAACACTTCGCCAAAAATGGTCAGCACCATTCACAAAAATCACTATTCAATTTTCATTATTTTTTATTTTTTGGAAAAGACTCTCAAAACTCTTGTCTGCCAAGACAAAATCTTGTAGTACATCGAAGAATTACTCTGAAAATCACTGAAATGCCTATACTTATAGACCACTTGGGCTTCAGGATATCAGTAAAAGCATTTAATCTATTATATCTTTGACAGAGCTCCAAGAGTTCTGTTGAAGAAGATGTAATAGAATAAACACACAATTCTAGAGTGCAGGAAATAAGCAAATTTACGTTAAATGGATACTCCTGTTAATCCTTTACCCAAAGTAACAGCCAAAACCGGTCAGCGCCATTATCAAAAATCCGCAATTAATATTTTTATACTGTACCAATGACCCAGACTTAGCTGGTGCTAACTCTAAAATATCTAGGGCCAAATGCAAATTTTACCCCCCCAATCCCCAAAATTTGCATCTAAAACCGAAAAAATCTAAATGTCCTATATGGTCCTCCACACTTTTACTCCCCTGCGCATGCGCAGTGTCAATGAGGTCTCGAAACTGCCGCCAAAAGTCCTTCTTTGTTTGGCCCTCAATTCAGTTACAACTGACTGATATTTGTGCTTGTAAATCAGTGTTTCCTCTCTCCATTTCCTTTATTCCCCCCTAGCTATTCTCCCATGCTTTTGGCTTATTTTTTGTAATGTTTATTACTAAAATTTTTTGGGAGTTTTGGCTTGGAAACAGAATTATTTTCTGTTTTTTCCCCATGTTTACGTCCTCAGCCTTGGGGTGTTTAGGCGTTTTGGTCTGCATCTATCATCTGATGCTCTACAGTTTCTTCTCTGGAAGCCTCTGTTTTGCATCAGATAGTGTTTAAATTGGTAACTGATTTCGGGGCATGTTTGTTTTAGTGCCTGGAGTCATGTTCCCGGGTTGTTGACACTTTTGCTTATGTTGACAACTTTACTTCTGACAATGATTACTTGGCTTCTGCTTAATTTAGTTCATAGCAAGATACATTAATATTGTCCGTAAGTGTTACATTAATTCTTTCAAAATGATTTAAAATTTTTGTACACACTTAGGCTTTTTTGGGCTCAGGGTTCCCATTGGGAACTTGGGCTCTTCTGAAAATTTAAAAAAAAAAATTTTTTTTTGAAAATTGTTTTCTTTTGAAATGTTATAATGAATTATAATATATTATGTATATTCATTTCAAGAGTTAGTGCGAATAATATGACGGTGTATATTTTTTTCTGGTTGAAAAAATATTCTTCTGTCGTAATTCGAGGATATCTTCCTCTGATTCACGAGTTCATTGTGTTTCTTATAGTCAGTGTAGTCTCATTAATTCTTGCTCTGTGTGTGTTGATTGATATGACAACGTTGGAGACGTGTGTCACGGTATTTTGTTGCGGTGAGAGGTCCATTACGGTCCTCTCTCCGTACGGTCACTATATATTATCAGTTTCTTTTTCAGAACTCAGAGTGATGTTTCTGTGATGTCTTCAATAACTGTGTCTCCGTCGTTGCAATATTAGGGCTAACGGGAAGTGCTCAAGGTATTACGATAATTGCTGGGAGTTAGCCAGTTCTATCGAAGGCATTGTTGCTTGCTAGTCTACCCGGTGTCACGTCCATTCACCAGGAAATAAGAATGGTACGGCACCCGGGTTAGTCCATTGCGGTCCAGGGAAGCTGACTGGGTGATGCGAGCACTATAAAACTTCAGATGTGCACACCCAGCAATGACAGATCTGAGGATAGTACGGAGGAAGCATGTCAGTTCGATAGCTAGCTCGTCCAGGTCCCCCGGAGGCCCCCTCTCTCTTGCATCAACATCTGTGCTGCAATGTTGTTGAATGTTGTTCGTTTAGCTCGAGCTTACGTCCTCTCCTCCTGTTCTGGACGCTCCGTCGCATGACAGTCCGACGTGGCTGTTATATTGGCTTCCTCATCCTCGTCAACACACATGCCCGCCTTGGCTATGTGACCTCAGATTTCCAGGAGATGTTCGCATATTATATAAATGCAGGATTGAACTTTCATGGTGCTCTTCTTCGCCGACCAAGGAATACACGTCGACCAGGTCACTCCATCTGCTAGCCAAAGGATACGAGACCTTTCCAGTGGGGACGTTCGCATATTATATAAATGCAGGAGTGAACGTTCCGGGAGCTTCCAGTGGATAATTCACATAGGACCGCGGCTCCACTGGTCTCATTGAGTAACGTAAACAAGGTGATGTTACCATGATGTCTTCGTAAGTGTGCTTCCGTTGTCACAGTCAAATGAAGAGTTAGAGGCAAATGTGCTCATGTAGATACGTCAATTGCCTGGAGTTCCCTAGTACTATCGATGACGTTGGCATCGCTAGCTCTCCCGGTGTCGCGACCATTCACCGAATGGCTCAGCACCCGGGTTCGTCCATTGCGGTCCAGAAAGGAGATTTGGGTGTTGCGAGCACTATAAAATACAATGTGCACACCCAGTGATGACGGATATGAGGATGGAACGGTGAAAGCCTATCAAGTCCGGTTCCTAGCTCGTCCAGGTCCATCCGGGCTGCGAGTGAGAGAGGTCCCTCTCTCGTATTACAACATCTGGGCTCAGATGTTGTGGTACAAAACGTTCCTCAGTCGGAGTATACATCTACCACTCGGGACGCTCCGTTACATAGACAGTCCAGAGAGACTGCTCTTTCGGCTTCCTCATCCTCACGGCAGCACATGCGACCACACCTTGGCTATGTGACCTGTGATATTCAACCAACATCGCCAATCAGGGATTCTACGGTGACCAGGTCACACCATCCGGTAGCCAAGGATACGAGGCCTTCATTCTCTGGACATTCACATATTAGAGGTATGCAGGAGTGAACGTCCAATGAGCTTCCAGCAGCTAAATCAAATAAGAGCGCAGCTCCACAGGCCTCTGTTGCGGATATGCTATCGCAGATAGCACAAATTATCGCAGCGTCCCAACAACTGACAGTAACTCTGTCAGATCAGGAATTATCCGATGAAGTTGGGTTGGTACGTTTCGCTGCAGGTTCAGGCACGGACGACCACGAATTTCAAGTGGTCCGACAGGATGGTGAAAGGGATACGGATAAGTTGTATTTTCCCTTTTTGGAACAACATAATTGTCATAGAGTGCATCCGGCATTATCATCGGACATTGTTCCTCCGGACCAAAATGCTGCGTTGCCGGATAAGAAACGGATAGCGCCACTGGATATAGAATTCTTAATCGGTTTAGGGACATCATCCCTCTGTTCCGACGTAGTCCAGATATGTTTCACGGACATTTGATCTGTTGAATGACGCTTTATTTATATAACTTGCTACCTAAATGGGCAGGTCAGGTTTCTTATCGGCAATAGGCTCTACATCTGCCTTTCATCATTTCATTGAATATTTTGAAACGGCAGGACAGAGCATTCTGAGAGTTCTCTGTGTCCAGATGACCAGTTCAGGAACTAGTATTGTTTTACTGTCGTCTATGTCAATTCCAACCACGATGTTGGAAATAACAATATCGTCTAGCAGGGACATCTTAGACGCATAATCGTACGCAGATCACCTTACCAGAACGTTATCATTACGTCCAAACGAAAAAGAATTCTAGGATGTACAACCTCCTTAAGAGTTCTTTCAAGGACCTCACATAAAACTCCGTCCTTTAGTGGCAATATGGAGTTGGTTAGACGTGACGCGGCCCTGGCTACATCCACGCGTGTAGATAGTAAGGTGAAAAACTCTCTCAGAGTCGCTCCGGTCTCCGGAGAGTTTTCTTCGACGGCACGCTTTCCGCAGTTTATGATCAGTTAACTAAGAAAGCTTTAGACACCCTGCTATTAATTCGCTTCCATATAGTCGGATTCAGCAGAGAAGAGTAAGACAGGCACTTTTGGGATGAATACGTCCAAGGGAAGTTCCTATAGAGGTTCCTATGCATCCTCTAAGTCTTATTATAGAGACCGTCAGGGTAGCGACTCAGATAGGGGCCGTAATTCTGACCGAGACATCTGGTCAGATGCCCCTAGGTCGACGAGGCGAGGTGCGGGCTGTGGAGGACATGGCTTCTATTTCCGCAAGCCTCGCAGGACCAGGAGTTAATGGTTTTAACCTCTATCGTGTACTAGTGAGCGGAAGACTGTCGAGTTTCTCAATGATTTGGGATTAGATTATGGACGTCCCTTGGATTCAAGGGGTGATTTCGGAAGGATTAATTGTTCCTCAAACGAAATCCTCTGTTATCTCGGAGTCCAACTTGGACTCAGCTTATGTCAGTCAGTAGAATAGACACTCGCTTCCATCAGAAGTACAGTCTCTTCTGGAATGATCGCGATAGAGATCGTAGAAATCCAGGAATTTCCAGGCTTCTACAACCATCCTTTTCTGGTTCCAAACCAGATGGCTCGTTCCATCCACTCATATTCTGAGCTGGATAACAAGCTGATCGTGACTCCAAGTTTCTATATGGAGTCCATCTGATCGGTCAGAGCGAGTATTCAGGTGTACGACTATGCTACATGCATAGATTTCTAGTTACATACTTTCACGTCATGGTACATCAGGCGTTCAGAAGGAATTGTGTTTCAACACCGACCAATGTGTTACGGTCTGAATCTAGTTCCTGGGCTTTCACTCAAATAACGAGCTCGGTAAGGACTCATTTCCGAGCTCATTCGTCTGCGGTAACATTGGCCTACCTGGACGACATTCTTCAGAGGTGTGGCAACGAGTTAACGTTTCAGAACGATGTGCAGATTCTGCTTCTATTGATCCGACGGCTCGGTTTCATAAGTAAATGGGGAGAAGTCAGATCTGGTTTCGTTCAAGTCATTTACCCACCGGGGGCTGAGCTTCGAGACGCATAGCATTCTTGTTTGTCTGCCATTAACCAGAGCGCAGAATGATGTGCAGATTCTGCTCCTATTGATCCGACGTCTCGGTTTCATACGTAAATGAGGAGAAGTCGGATCTGGTTTCGTCCAAGTCATTTACCCCCCGGGGGATGAGCTTCGAGACGCATAACATTCTCGTTCGTCTGCCGTTAACCAGAGCGAAATCAAGCAGTCGTTATACTCGCTATTGTCTTTGCTCAGACAAGGTCTCAGCGAGAGATCTCATGTGACTGATACGTTGTGCAGAACTGCCGTGATTTTATTCCAATGGAGCGGTTACGCATTTGTCCTCTCCAATTTTCTTTTAATTCAGAATTGGAGGGTGAAGATTATTTCGCTCGATACGGACATCTTCTTGTCAAATCAAGTGAATAAGAGATTCAGACTTGGGCAAGTTTTCAGTGCTTAACTCAAGTAGTTCCACTGCAATTGCCGGATCCGAGTTTTACAGTTTTGACGGATGTCAGTCAAACACTTTGGGTAATTTCTTTAAACCCAACGGATTTAAAGTGCCAGGGTCTTTTGTTTTCGTAGTTCCTTATCAAGCACACAAACATCAAGAATGTTGTCATTTTGGCTTGTGCTACGTTATTTTTGAACGTTATTCAGAATGCTCATATGCTAATTCTATCCAACAACTCGACGGTATTAGCATATTTTCGGAATTATGGAGGCTCTCATTCTATCCTGTTATTCATGTTAACAGAAGGAATCTTTCGATTGGTACTAGAACATGAAGTTTTTTATTTGCCTGTCATATTCCGGGTCGTCTGAATGTATTAGTGGACTCCCTTCACAGAGGGGCCGTTTGTTGTCACCAGAATGGACTTTCAACAAACTAGCATTCAATCAAATTGCTACCAGGAGAGCAGCCAATGATCGACTTTTTCGCGACGCATCTCAACAATCATCTGCTGATGTGGATGTCACAATGTTTGGATTTTTTAGCGTTTACAGTAAACGCTCTATCGATCTTGTGAAATGGAATAATAAGATATACGTATCGTCAGTCAAACACTTTGGGTAATTTCTTTAAACCCAACGGATTTAAAGTGCCAGGGTCTTTTGTTTTCGTAGTTCCTTATCAAGCACACAAACATCAAGAATGTTGTCATTTTGGCTTGCGCTACGTTATTTTTGAACGTTATTCAGAATGCTCATATGCTAATTCTGTCCAACAACTCGACGGTATTAGCATATTTTCGGAATTATGGAGGCTCTCATTCTATCCTGTTATTCATGTTAACAGAAGGAATCTTTCGATTGGTACTAGAACATGAAGTTTTTTATTTGCCTGTCATATTCCGGGTCGTCTGAATGTATTAGTGGACTCCCTTCACAGAGGGGCCGTTTGTTGTCACCAGAATGGACTTTCAACAAACCAGCATTCAATCAAATTGCTACCAGGAGAGCAGCCAATGATCGACTTTTTCGCGACGCATCTCAACAATCATTTGCAGATGTAGATGTCACAATGTTTGGATTTTTGAGCGTTTGCAGTAAACGCTCTATCGATCTTGTGAAATGGAATAATAAGATATACGTATCTTCCAATGCCGTTGATTTAGCAGATATTGCTCAATGTAATTATTTCAATGCAATTCTGTTGGTTGCTCCTCTATATCCACAAAGACTGAGGCTTCTGTTGTGGGACATGCCGTGGAAGCTTCCTCCACATTGTGGTCCATTCTATGGTCAGAGGGATTCAATCTACTATCAGTTCTGCTAATGATTATATCTTCATTCAGCAGTCTGTGCGTTGGTTTTAAGCTCATGAAGTAAGAGTTCTTCTACATCATAGGCTTAAGCTAATAATGTTGATATTACAGATCTAATGAGGTCTACATATTGGTCTTAGCCCTCCATTTTCACAATTTTGTATCTGAGAATATTGAGTCCTTTCTGCAGATCTATTACTCAGAATGTTGTCTACTAAACAGTGGCAACTTTATGTGTATAGGCTTTCGGTTCCGGCAGTGACTTTGTCCTGCTACCCTCTTTGCTCTGGAGTATTTGATCCAGGGAGAGGGAAAGGGGGGAGGGGGGAAGGTGGGTGTTCCCTTGGGTCACCTGCTTCATAGTGTAAAGCAAGGGAATTCCTCCCTTGGAGTCAGTTATTCCGAGTGATTTTTAAAAAAAATATTAGTATAAAGGGTTATACTAGATGTTATTGTGCTCAATTACAGATTGGTGTTGTGTCCTTCTTTTTTGATACAAATAAAAAAGATACATTTAGCCTATCTCTCCTTGAGGGGATAGGTTTGTTATAGGTAATTGAGTCTATTGGATTTTCCTTATGTCCTAGGCCCTCCAGACTTTTTACTATTCAGCTAAGTCTGGGTCATTGGTACAGTATAAAAATCTTAAAATATTTATAATAATTTATATATTTTTTATACTTACCGATGACCCTGATGGGGATGGCCCTCCCAGGAGTTGGGAACTCTTGCCTCCCCGCTGCGTACATAACGCTTACCAGGCACTGGTTGTAAGAATGACTTTTGGCGGCAGTTTCGAGACCTCCTTGACACTGCGCATGCGCATTGGAGTAAAAGTATGGAGGACCATATAGGACATGTAATTTTCGGTTTTAGATGCAAATTTTGGGGATTGGGGGGTAAAATTTGCGTATGGCCCTAGATATTTTAGAGTTAGCACCAGCTAAGTCTGGGTCATTGGTAAATATAAAAAATATATAAATTACTATAAATTTTTTAAGTTTCATTATTTTTTCAATGAAAAAAAATAGTTGTACAATAATTTTTTTTGCAAGTGTCCTCTGCTTTTCATGTTAGGTAAAGGGTTAACTGAATATTTTTCACAGATAAAGTGGCAATTCAATTAACAGAGATGCACTGTACTCGAACCATATATATGCTGGTTGATAATAATCTTTTTTCTGTCAAACCGATAACTATTATTAGTGAATGAGTGGAGATGATTTTTTACGTCTCTTTCGTGTATATGTATTTTTTCCAATTGACCCTCTGCTGTGATGCATTCTTGCATTGAGTAAATGTTAAATATATACTGAATATAATAACAAATAGATGGCATTTGGCTTATCAAGTATGAATCCCTTCTATTCATATTTATCAGCATCCCTTGGGCCACTAACACCAATGGAGGACTGCAAATCTTTCTTGCTAAACCATTAATGCTTATTTGTAAAAAAATGATAGGGAAATCTTTTCTCATGATTGTTCTTTGGCATATTGCAAATGGCCATTAATGAATAACATAAAGTCGCAACTATCTCTTTTCTGTAATAAATACAAGTATGACTGATATTGCTTCTAATGGAGGAAGCATATTAAATGATTTAATTATTATTTTTTTTACATCCGTTTCAAAATCTGTATGTTGTTATGGAGAATTAAAGGGTGTATTCAGGGAATGGTACGCACTTAAATGGACATCCACAAAGAAATTTTGAACAAAGCAAATCAAGATATGAACCCCCAAGAAGTGACCACATATGGAGAGAGAGAGACGGGTATATATAGAGAGAGGCAAACAGAGAGAGAATGAGAAGCACTATACATCCAAGCTTTGTATTAGTTGGTTTGTATAGTTACCGTGGATATTAAAAAAGGAAATATTGGAGCGCACCACACTTTTTAGCTCTGTGTAAGCAAGTGAGACATTGTTCTTAGAGTGGAGGATGAGAAATGGCATTCTCCGAAGAATGGAAGACTTCAAGATAGTACAAAATAGCTTGCTGATTTTTTATTTAAAAATCTTAGTATTAAATGTTGACAGTTTTGATCATTGAAATAATCTTTTTAGCAAATACAAAACTTATTTGTTTTTTCCAGGTGCATCTGTTGTTCACGATCCTAATGAAGCATACAGTCACTTTTTTGGCCATTGTTTGAGCCAGTCATATGATGATCCAGCTCTCACTTTTGATGTGATAATGTTAATACGAGAAAATTTAGAAGTACTATGTTATAATACAGACATTCTACAGAAGTATTTTCCAAATATTTTTAAAGTTAGTTTATTTCTTGATCATTTTTTTTATTGTTTTGATAAGTTTGTTGGAATATTTATTTATATTTATGTTTGTAAATGAAATTGCCCTTGAAGTTGAGCAATGCATGTCTACTGTGTTTTATAGGTACCTGTAGCCAATGACTGGCGTGGGAATCCTCTAAAGTGAGAATCCTATTTATAATTTATAAACTCTCGGCTGAACTTGACTATAGATGCTGGAAGTGACCATAAATTTCATAAAACAAACAGTTTGTTGATGAAATAGGCCAGGTGAAATGGGTTCTGATTTTCTCTTTATGTTTACATGTAAAATAGATAATGGATATCAAATAATCATAATGAAAGAGTTAACCTTTTACCCAATAAAACAGCCAAAACCAGTCAGCACTATTTACAAAAAATTACCATTCAATTTTCATTATATTTTTAAACTGTAACCAAGGACCCTGACTTAGCTGGTGCTAACTCTTAAATATTCAGGGCCAAACACAAATTTTGCCCCCCCCATCCCACAAATTTGCATCCAAATAAAAAAAAAATGATGTCCTATATGGTCCTCCGTACTTTTGCCTACTGCACATGCGCAGTGTCCAGGAAGTACTGAAATTGGCGCAAAGCTTCATTCTTTGTTTGACCCTTCTGTCAGTAACATCTCACTGACTTCTGTGCTTATAAATCTCAGTTAAAATGATTCCAGACACAATATCATGATGGAAATGGTGGATCCAAGGATGCAATAAGAGGATGAGAGGAAGAAACAGTGGTTGGGTGTGTTCAGGGCTGTAACTTATAATTTTTATTGAAAATTATTTCATGTTCCCTAATTTCGGGGCATGGGCCTGATGTTTTCATTCTTGCTATGAAATCTCCGCTGTTTGTTAAGTGTTTCCTCTCTCCCTTTCCTTGAAACCCCCTAGTTAATCTCCCATGCTTTTGGAATATTTTTCTTGAAAATTTCTTGGGAGTTAACTTAGTTACAGAATGTTTATTCTGTTATCCCCATGGTTACGTCCTCACCCTAGGGGTGTTTAGGCGTTGTTGGTCATGCATCTACCATCTGGAATATTTTTTGAAATTTTTTTCTTGAAAATTTCTTGAGAGTTAACTTAGTTACAGAATGTTTATTCTGTTATCCCCATGGTTACATCCCCTTTGGGTGTTTAGGCGTTGTTGGTCATGCATCTACCATCTGGTGTATTCCAGTTTCTTCAGATGAAGATTCTGTTTTACATCGGATAGTTTTAAGAATCTGTTACTGACCTCAGGCCGGGTTTCTCAGTGCCTGGAGTCTTGTTTCCAGTTTTTATAATTCTTTGTTTAGGTTGACAACAGTTACTTTCCTTAGTAATCTCTTGTCATCTGTTAGGATATATATGTAGTCAGATACATTAATATACTCCATAAGTGTTACTTTAATTTTTTAGATTGTTTAAAAAATTTTGTCCACACTTAGGCTTTTTAGGGTCCATTTGGGCTCATTGTTCCCATTGGGAACTTGGGCTCATGTCAAAATTTAAAAAAAAATTTTTTTTTTTTAATTATTTTTCAAAATTTTGTTATGGATTGTATTATTATCATGTATCTTTGTATTATAAGGGTTAGTGCGAGTACTACAGCTTAATAAAACTATAATTATGGAAGAATTTTGTTCAAATTGTAATTCGAGGAAGTCTTCCTTGGATTCTCATACTCATTGTGTCTGCTGTGTAGTCATTGTACTCGTACTAACTCTTGTTCTGTTTGTGCCAATTGGGATGACAAACGTTGGAGTTGTGTGTCACGGTACATTGTTAGTGGTGAGAGATCGATGCCTGTTCTCTCACCACAAGGTCACTCAGGTTTTTCAGTTTCTTTTACAGAGGAACAAGAACATGGTGTAACGGCAAACCTGTGGTCTGGACCCAAAGGACCATGACAGTGAACACCTGTCATGCCTCCTCAGTGATCAACCCACAGATAGGCCAATTACTAAAAATTATAAACATTCCTACACCCAACCCCCAAATTCACCATAACAGTATGCCAGTGGCCCAGACCCAGAGAATTATAACAGCTGACCCCTATCATACATCCTCAGTGACTGCCCCACAGATATACTAGTTACTAAGCAGTTAATTAACTAAAACTAGGTTAAACATGCAAACGATTACCACGTGGGTCAAGGGATTGGGACAATGGTAGTGGGAAGGTTGAATATACAAGGGTATTAAGGGAGGTAACTAGGGCTGGGAATGGATTTGACTTTGATATGGAAACTAAAGGAAGAAAAGAAATAGCTTTGGGACAAGCCACTTCTTTTATCTATGACTACTAAAAAGCTTGTATTAAAGTTTTGAGAATGTAGGATAGCATTCATTCTTGAAAAATAGGACATGAGCCCTGTGTCCCATCATCCAAGAATGACGGCCAAATTTATCCCACATGCCTAATGTCCAAATGAAATTAACACTTCTGTCAGGATTCCGACACCAGTAGGCTAAGCTTACAATTAAGTTAAATTAGAAGAAAGTACGTTAAATTATAATTTATTAATTTAAAGAATTTGTCAATATGACCTTTTTTTATTTACATACTATGTGCATTTATGCACATGCTCGCCACACAAGACATAACAGGACAGCACAAATTATGACATTACATTACAAAAACCCCACAAAATTGGCCACATGAAAGTGAATATGAAATGAAGTGCTTGAAGAATAAGCACATGGCATGAATTGATTCATTGGTGATGATTATTGGAGATTGTCCCAGAGATGACCCAATTACAGACATTTCATCTTCAGGACAATCTCCACCAATCCCTGTAGTCCCTGACAATGTTTATATATTTTATTTGCCAAGACTCGAACTTGACCCACACAGGTGCTATCCATAGCAACACACATACGTAGCTATGGTAGACTGTAAAATTTTACATTACCGAACAAAATCTTTTCACTATTAAGTGACTAATTACTGACCCACGCAATTAATAGATGACATGACCACCATGCAATATATTATCCATAGTAAAAATTATTGTGCTGCAATGACAACATTCCACATAGCCCCTCAATACACTGCGCCAAGATGGAAAGATCTCTGAATGTGATCCTTCCATCATGAAGCAGCATCTTGACCAATTATGTGATAACTTACTATATAGCATAAAACTTTAACCAAATTTTGCAGTAAGAAATTATTTCTTACCTGCACCAAGTTAAAAATTAACCGTGTAAGCTGAAAAACCAATTTTTCTATAACTCAAAAATTACTAACTTGTGATACACATCTCCCTCATCACTGTAGTTTGAGGTGCAGCACTCTGCTGAAGAGAACCCCAAAAGGGATCCCTCCAACAAAATGTTGCACATCAAACTAAGGTGAGCAAGGGATTTACATAAGAGAGTATGGGTTAAAAAAATATAGAATTGTAAAATTGAGGTTCACTTTCTATTGGCTGAAATAGTGCTCAGGAAATATATTTTTGTATCCCACTACTTTCTATTTCCTAAATGTGTGTTGCAACAATCTGAAGTTTTATTGTCTAGCTACACTATTGTAGATTTATTACACACACACACACACACAGCATACCATTGATAGTTATTTTATAAATTTGTTCATAACTGACCGTGACATGCTAATAAAAGGGCTAGGGGTACTTGTGCAGTTGTACTTTGTACATATTAAGCGTGGCCAAGGCCAACCAATATACAACATTATTTCCTAATGGTAGACACAAGTAAACATGGTCGGGTCCATCACTATTTTAAATAAATAACTGGATTGATAACTGACAAGTAAGTTCTTGGACAGCATTGGCGAATGCAACTTATATAATTACTTATTTTTCAAAACACATGGAATAGGGGAATAATAAATAATGTACCATTAATTATTACCAGATAAAATACTTAACTACACTGAACACTGGCTACTTTAGCTATGTGCTTCTGGTTCCAAAAAATGAAAGATGGGGTGGTGTCCTACAAACCTCAGATATAATACTACCAAACTAAAAATAATTCAATCTCAAGGGGTCAGGTGAAAAATTATAAAAGTTTTTGTATACAAATAATTAAAATATGCCGCTTGGCAGAAAAACAAAAATAAAATACGCCAAATATAACTAAAAGGAAATGATAATATTAAGCCACTGCCTCTGCCTCCATAGGCTTGGCCTTGGGCTATCATTATTCAGCCTACATCATTACAAATAAAAATAAAATATTATGAGTGCCTCTTAGACTTCATAATATCAACAAAAGAATCAAAATGGAAAAAGTATAAGTGTTTTACACTTACAACGCAAGAAATGATCCTCCACTGATGTGCCACTTCCCCACAGAATATCAGCCTTGATTAAAATCTGCCTTCTGCCTTTATAGCGTTAAAATTCCGCCGTGACGTAAAATCTGTCATACTCCACAAAGGCTGCACTTTGACCCGTGCAGAATCTGGCAGAAATTCAGTACACGAAGAAACATCAACACTACAATAGTTGCTTGAACAGGGCAAATACTGATACTGGTATAATCCAATAGCAATACCTCCTGAATTCAAACAAATTACACCGAGATTAACTTTTAAAATGTAACGAGTTGGTGAAATATACCTATAAATACAAGACTGTCAAGACAGTACAGGTGCACTAGAAATAGGTCAGAAATTTCCCAATCCCACAATACATTGCAAAACATGTCCGAGATTCAAAAGAAATGTGCTTTACGATGGTGAAATAATATGATAATATACAAGCTTATGGAACTTCTTCATTGGGATTTAAGTTCAACTGGTGTGAATATGGAACAAACTGATTAAAATAGTGCAGTCACACATGTAGACACCTTGCCTGTAAGATTTTAGTGATTGCGGTGAATGACGAATTAACCAAAAGATACGGACACTTGGCCTACACACCGAAATGTGTAACATTGAACATATACTGTATAGAGATGGGATGAATGACAGTCCCGACTGTCACAATGGTGATGTTTCCGTGATGTCTTCAGGAAGTGTGCGTCATAAATTAATGAAGAGCTAGCGGCCAAAGTGCTCAATGAAATTAGACAAGTGCCTAGGACCCAAAAGGGATTTACGGCATTGTTGGAAATTTGACAAGTGCCTAGATCCCAAAAGGGATTTACGGCCTTGTCGCCAGGTAGCATGACCGGCGGTTGAATCACCCCTCAAATGGGTGGTGTGACGCCGGGTAAGTCAGGAGAGAAATCGGGTGTTGTTAGCACTATAAGCTCGGATGTCGCACACCCTGCGATGACGGAACGGAGGATGGAAAGGAGGAAGCCACTCACTTCAGCAGTTAGCTCGTTCATGTCATCCCAGACTGCGAGTGAGAGAGGCCCCTCTCTTGTACAACAGCATCTGGGGCCAGATATTGTTGTTCATAATGTTTGTCAGTCGGAGCATATGTCCACACCTCCTGTTTGGGACGCTCTGTCTTATAGATAGCCAGCCTCGGCTAGTCTATCGGCTTCCTCTTCCACATATCAACACATACGACCGCACCTTGGCTTTGTGACCTCAGATATCCAGCCTGCTTCGCCGACAAAGGATTCCATGTCGTCTAGCTCACGCCATCCAGTAGCCAGGGATACGAGGCCTCATCAGTTGGTACGTTCACATAAAAGAATTATGTTGGACACACCATCCCAGGAACTTCCAGCGGCTAAGCAACAGAGGACCGCTGCTCCACAGGCCTCCATGACAGACTTGATATCACAGATAGCACAGCTCTTCGCAGCATCACAACATCCCAGCAACCTATGGAACATCCCACAACAGTTTCCGATCAGGAACTGTCGGATGAAGCAGGGTCAGTTCGTTCCTATGCTAGGTCAGACAGGGACGACCGAGATTCCCATCTGGTCCACTTGGATGGAGAAAGGGAAATAACAGAGCTGGATTTTTTCCTTCGGGAACAACATAAGGTGGCGATGGAGTTTATCCGTCAAAACCTTCCTGACGTTGTTCCATCGGCCAGGTTGCTGCGACAGTGGATAAGAGACTGATAGTGTCATTGGATACTGACTTCTTTGGCCGGGTTAGGGAATATCCGGTCCAGTCCAGCAATGTTTCAGGGACGTTTGAATTGCTGAATGCCACTATTTTTAATTTATTCTCGAAGACAGGCAAGAACAGTTTCTTATCACAAACTGCTCTGCATCTGCCATTCATCAATAGTAATAATAGACGGCAGGACAGGGCATACCGAGAGTTTCCCCTGCATTTGGATAGTCAGGCTGAGGACTTGGATTTATCTCTGCCTTTGTCTTTTTCGATCCTCTCTAGTACTATGGAGATGATGATTTTGTCTAATAGTGCGAATTTGGACACACTATCATACGCATTTCACCTTACCAGAGCGTTAGCGCAACGTCTCAATGGTAAAGAATTTGAGGATGTTTGCTCCTCATTAAGAGTTCTTTTGAGGGCTATTGCATTCTCCACATACAGCTCCGCCCTATCAGTGGCTAATTTGGAGTTGGTTAGATGTGATGCGGCCCTGGCTTCATCCACTATAGTGGATTCAAAGGTTAAAAACTCTCTTTGAGTCGCTCCGGTTTCCGGGATTTTTCTCTTCGATGGTAAGCTTTCTGTTATCTATGATCAGATTACCAAGAAAGCTTCAGATTTACTGCTCTCTAAGTCAGTTTCTAAAAAACCTGACATAGCAGAAAAGAGTAAAGCAGGAGCTTCTGGTGCGAGTACGTCTAAAGGAAGCTCCTATAAAGGATATAAAAAATCCTCTAGCTCTTACTCTAGAGACTGTCAGAGTAGCGACTCTGGTAGGGGATGTGCTTCTGGCCGAGACAACCAGTCAGATGCCCCTAGGTCAACAGGATGAGGCACTGGACAGGGAGGATGTGGTTTCTCTTCCCGTAAGCCTTGTAGGTCCAGGAGGTGATGGTCAGGACCTCTATTGCAGTCCGGTGGGTGGAAGACTGACAAAGTTTTTGACCAATTGGTTGTCAATTACAGATGACCATTGGGTAAAAGAGGTTATCTCGGATGGTCTAATGCTATCTTTCCGAGAAAAACCTCCGCTAACACAAAGTCCGCGCTGGACTCAGCTTCTGTCAAATCTTCAAAAAAGAGATTCACTTCTAGCAGAGTTGCCATCTCTTTTGAAGAAGAATGCAATAGAGGTCATGGAAAACCAGGAATCCCTGGGTTTTTACAGTCACCTGTTCTTGGTACCAAAGCCAGGTGACTCGTTCCATCCAGTTATAGATTTGAACTGGATAAACAAGCAGATCGTAGCTCCCAAGTTCTATATGGAGACCATTCGATCAGTGAGGGTGAGCATTCGAGTGAACAATTATGCATCAAGCATAAATCTCAAGGATGCGTACTTTCATGTCATGTTACATCCGGCATTCAGAAAGTACCTTCGCTTCGCCATCCTAGGAGTCGTTTATCAGTTCTGAGCGAAGTGCTTCGGACTCAATCTAGCGCCCTGGCCTTTCACTTGAATAATGAACTCGGTAATGGCTTATTTCCGAGCTCATTCATCTGTGGTAACGTCGGCTTACTTGGATGACATTCTTCAGAGGTACGGCAACAAAACAGTTCTTCAGAACGATGTTCAGAGTCTGCTTCAATTGCTCCAATGTCTAGGTTTCATAGTAAACGAAAAGAAGTCGGATCTAGCTCAGTCCAAGTTGTTCATTCACTTGGGAATGAGCTTCGAGACTCACAACAATCTAGTTTATCTTCCGTTACCCAGAGCGAAGGTTGTCAGTTGTTATGCTTGCTTTTGTCTACAGTCAGACGCAGTAACAGCGAGAGAATTCATGCAACTGATGGGATTTGGTGGAGCGCGACGGATCTCATTCCGATGGGTCGCTTGCGCATACCTCCACTCCACATATTTTTCACTCAAGTTTGGAGTGTGAAGGTTCATTTTCTCGAAGCAAACATCATTTTATCGGACCAAGTAAAACTAAGGATTCAGACTTAGGCAGATATTCAGTGGTGAACTCAGGGAGTTCCACTGCCACTGCCGGATCCGGTTTTTATGATTATGACAGATGCGAGTCAAACAGGTTGGGGTGCGACATTGAACCCAACTGACTCCAAATGTCAGGACCTTTGGGATCCAGAGTTTCTAAACAAGCACATAAACATCAAAGAGATGATGTCAATTTGGCTTGCGCTACTCCATTGGATGAACTTAATTCAAAATTCACATGTTCAAATACTGTCGGACAATTCGACGGTGGTAGTATACATCAGGAACCAAGGAGGCATTCATTTGATTCCGTTATTTGATCTAACGGAAAGAATTCTTCTGTTTGTTCTAGAACATCATGTTCTTCTGTGGGTCAGTCATATTCCGGGTCGTCTGAACGTTCTAGCAGACTCGCTCTTGTGGAAAGGTCGCATGTTACCATCAGAATGGACTCTCAACAAGCGAGTGTTCAATCAGATTTGCTACCAATGGGATCGGCCAATGATAAACTTGTTTGCGACATACCTCAACAATCAGTAGCAGAGATATGTGTCGCCATGTCCAGATCCTCGAGTGTTTGCAGTAGACGCTCTCTTAATCTCTTGGGACGGAATGATAGGATATGCATATCCTCCAACTCCGTTGCTTCAACAGATCTTGCTAAAGATCAAGCAATTACACTGCAAGATACTGTTGGTAGCATCTCTGTCCTCTCAGAAACCATGGATAAATCTACTCAGGTGTCTGTTATGGGATATTCCTCGGAAGCTTCCTCCACAGGAGGACCTTCTCTTTCAGGAGAAATCTTGCACACTGCATCGCAACCTGCAAGGTCTCAACCTTCATGTATTTCCGTTGTGCGGTCTTTCTTGCACGGGAAGTGCTTTACAGGACGAGCAGTGGATGCAGTTTCTTACTGTAGGAGGACCTCCTCTTCGCTAAATTATGCGGCAAAGTGGAAGTTTTTTTCTCGTTGGTGTAAGGATCATTCTATTGATATTTTTGCTCCTCACATTCCAGACATTGCTAATTTTTTGGTCTACTTGTTTGACGAAATCAAACTGCAGCCAGTAACCATTAAGGGTTATAGGTCTATGCTATCGGATACCTATGCTCATCATGATAGATTACAAATTGGATCTAATGTCTCTTTATCTAAGTTAGTAAAGAACTTTTCGATAAATAGGCCTAGAACTCTAAGGTTAATTCCTAAATGAAATTTAGCTTGGGTTCTACTGAAGCTTAAAGAAGCTCTCCTTTTGAACCTCTTAATACAGTAGACTTCAAATTCTTGTCATGTAAGACAGATTTTTTCTTAGCCTTTGCTTCCGCAAGAAGAGTTAGTGACCTTCATGCTCTGTTGATTGATGATTCTCATTATTGTAGTGTTGGACTTTAACTACTAATGTGGGATTTTTGGCTAAGAATCAGGCTCCTATAAGTATCCTGAGCCTATTGTCAGCAAGGCTCTTCTGTCCTCTGATTGCCGTAGGCCTTTGCTGTGTCCAGTTAGAGCTATGCATATTTATAAATGCAGATCAAAATTTATAAGAAAGGGGTGAAAACGCTTCTTTCTGTCCTTAATTCCCAAAAGAAATTACATATCTGTTCATTCTATTTCTAGATGGATTCAGTTAGCCATTCATACTGCTTATGAGAGTTTATCTTCTAATCAGCAGTCCGTGCTTAAGATTTCAGCGCATGAAGTTAGGGTGCTGTCAACATCTTTGGCTTATTCTAAAAGTATTGCTATTACCGATCTTATGAAGGCTGCTTACTGATCACAGCCTTCTATCTTCACTAATTTTTATGGGAGGGGGGGGGGGAATACTGGATTGAGCCCATCCATCAGTGCATCCGCCTGTCAGTTCAGATGAGAATATTCATAAATAATATTTGTTGGTCATAGGTATGCCCATAGTAGGCAGTACACCACATGGGGGTATGCACTGGACGAAAGTCCAGCTCTTCCTGTTAATCTTAGAAATTCTATCATTTTAATTTTCACATTTTAGAAAGCTGCCGTAATTTCTTTTGTTTTAGGTACTTGCTTGGAATCCCAGAACTTATATAACAGACTTTATTGATATTCTACCTGCCATGATGTCTCTGTCTACAAGCTTAGAAGTAAGAGCAAGTTTTATTTAGTTGTTATTTCGTAAAATGAAAATTTTTATATTTTTTATTCAGTTTATGGAAATATGTAGATGTATTGTGAGTAATACATACAGAAGCCAGTTATTAAACTTCTGAAATTAAATGGATTGATCAAAGCACAATATTCTTAAAATGCTGTCATATTAACACATTTCATTGCAGACCTGTAAGAAAGGTTTTAATCCAGTTTTACATCCAGTTCTACACATGGATTAATTTAGGGATGTAAAGATACTTTGCTTGACAATACATTATCGCTGAGAGCCGTCAAAATGTCTCATTTTTTACGGCAATCCAATTCTCATAATATTCCTGTAAAACAAAACTGCAAGAATCCAACTGGATTCCTGTCAGTCAAATGTAAACTGTCAATAAAGAATTGTATGTCAATGTGACCAACTTAATGCTCAAATTATCAAGAGAAAATCAATGTCTGCGGAAATGCAAACCATACTCACGCTGTTGAGTTGTTACGTTACAACAAAATGGTAAGTTGAGGCTGTTGAGTTAAACTCACGAATTCACTAAAATTTATTCAAATTTGGAATTCATTGATAAATTACATATATTATTCCTACTATAGTGTTGTGATTGGTTGCAGTATTGGAGTTTGGCTAATCAAAGTGGATAGCACAATCACATGTCAAATAGAACGTGACCCGTAATCCCCTATATGGTATTGGAGCTACCCGCTTGGACAGTGACATGATATTTGGGTCACATGGCACCAACACTGAATGTAATTATTTGTTAACCTTAGTCCAGCAATAATGCAAATAAATGTCATATTGATATTTAAAATATTGCAAATTGCAAATGGAATTTTCCAAGTGAATACAGATTATCAGTTATATACTGACAATAAGTGGATCCAATAGGTGTTTGAGGCATGACAATGTCTATCCAACAAGATAATATGTGGGGGTTACAAGTCTCATATTATCTAATTTCGTAATATAATAATTGCGTATGTTGAGTTTGAAGAATTAAAACTGAACTCGACCATCAATGCCGAATGTCAGGACTGTACAGTGGGTGGAGCATATGTTACTCATCTGATTGTTTATGGTGTTTTGTTTTTATACCCCACGCAACAAAGTTGTGGGGGTATCATGTTTTTGACTGGTCTGTCCGTCAGTCCATCATTCTGTCAGTCCGTCAGTCAGTCCTACTTGTTTTCCGGACTTTTTTTTCTACATCCTTCCAGATATTGAGCTGATTTTTGGTTTGTTAGTCTAACATGGTGGCCTACAGATCAAGTTTGCATTTTGTTCCGTTCCACTGATTTTTTCCAAAATTACGGTCCTTGGACTATGAAAAATTCATCAAAATTACAGTTTTCCAGACTTTTTTTCTACACGCTTACAGATATTGAGCTGATTTTTGGTATGTTAGTCTGACATGGTGGCCTACAGATCATGTTTGCATTTTGTTCCGTTCCACTGATTTTTACCAAAATTACGGCCCTTGAACTTTGAAAAGTTCATCAAAATTACAGTTTTGCGGACTTTTTTCCTACACGCTTCCAGATATTGAGCTGATTTTTGGTATGTTAGTCTAACATGGTGGCCTACAGAACAAGTTTGGGTTTTGTTCCGCTCCACTGATTTTTACCAAAATTACGGCCCCATAGACTTTGAAAAGTTCATAAAAATTACAGTTTTCCAGGCTTTTTCTCTACATGCTTCCAGATATTGAGCTGATTTTTGGTATGTTTGTCTAACATGGTGGCCTACAGATCAAGTTTGCATTTTGTTGTGCTCCACTGATTTTTACCAAAATTACGGCCCTTCGACTTTGAAAAGTTCATCAAAGTTACAGTTTTCCGGACTTTTTTTCTACACGCTTTCAGATATTATCGAAATTACGGCCATTTTAGTATGTGAGTCTACCACAATGACTTACAGAGCAAGTTTGCGTTTCGTTCTGCTTGGCTGATTTTTGCAGAAATTACGGGCCCTGGACTCTGAATAATGCAAGTAACAGATTTCCGGGTCATTTTCCTAAAAATTACAGTTTTCCGGACTTTTTTCCTACATGCTTCCAGTTATTATCTAAATTACGGCCATTTTAGTATGTGAATCTACCACAATGACTTACAGATCAAGTTTCCATTTTGTTCCGCTCCACTGATTTTTACCAAAATTACGGCCCTTGGACTCGAAAAAATTCATCAAAATTACAGTTTTCCGGACTTTTTTTTCTACACTCTTCCAGATATTGAGCTGATTTTTGGTATGTTAGTCTGACATGGTGGCGTACAGATCAAGTTTGCATTTTGTTCTGCTCCACTGATTTTTACCGAAATTACGGCCCTTGAACTTTGAAAAGTTCATCAAAATTACAGTTTTGCGGACTTTTTTAGTCTAACATGCTGGCCTTATGAACAAGTTTGCATTTTGTTCCGCTCCACTGATTTTTACTGAAATTACGGCCCTTGGACTCTGAAAAATGCATCAAAATTACAGTTTTCCGGACTTTTTTTCTACACGCTTCCAGATATTGAGCTGATTTTTGGTATGTTAGTCTGATATGGTGGCCTACAGATCAAGTTTGCATTTACACTAAAGTAATTTTATCAGCAAAGACCTAGTGTGACCTTACATTATTTACAATGTGTGGTGGAAAGATCAAATTGGATTTAAAAAGGTTGGTATCATTAAATCTTAACATGGCTCCACATTTCAATTAAAATTAATTCTGCTTGAATTCTTTCAATACCGTTGAAAGTACAGAACACTGTTTTCTGCAGTATTCCTAGAATCTATGTTTATTTTTAAAAAATGATTAGAGCTTGAAATATCGGGGCGTGTGGGGTATGTGAGCGTGCTCACTAAGATTCTATATTTCATTAAAAATTAGCCTTGAATGGATTCTAAGTTGTTGTTAAATAATAAAGTGTTGAGTAGTCCAGAAATAGCCTTCTGTTTATTGTGCTATTGTTGCCGTGCCTTTAGGGAATCAAGTTATCACACATCGTATCTAGATACGTATCTGTATAGTGACCCGTATATCAAGATATGTATCATATCACAACGCGAGCGTGTCTTTACACCCCTAGATTACTTTGAGGTTTTTATGGTATCCATGTTTGTTTCTCTATTTGAAGGTGCTTAAATGTCTCAGTTCTCCAATGATGCATAAATTGTCTTTTGAAGAAACATGTAATACATAAAAATAAAATCCTGTTTGACTCCAATACAGTAGTCTATTTGTTGCTGTTAGCCTATTATTGACTTTACTCTCAAGTACTTGTGCTCTTTTAACCCTCTGCATACTAATGTCAAAGTATTAAAATTTCAAAGCTGCAGATTTTTCCCATAAATAAAACAAGGAATTCTACCAGTTCAGCTCCTGTCAAACAAGATTGAATTATTTAAATTGCTAGTTTATGGGAAAAATTTGTTGCTTGAAGGCATTTTGATATCAGTTTGCAGAGGGTGAAAGCCTTCAGATTCCATGGTTGCGTTTATATTCTCTTAAAAATAAAATCTCTTTCAATCATATGGATTGCCTTGTCTAAATTTATTGTAGAGAGCCCAGAGGCACCCTCCAATAAATTGTTAAAGGCAAAACCTTATGAACCATTCTATCGACCAAAATTAATCTAGCACTCTACCAAATAACTAGCTGTTGTATTATTTAATCCTTAAGGGGCTGGGGATTTTTATACATTTTTGCTACATCTTGACAGTCTACATCCTGTGTGTTTGCAGTTGTTTCTAGGCAAATCTTGGCTGCCTAAATAGGCAGCCAAGACTGGTCTACAAACAACTGCAATGGAACTTTCAACGTAATTTGCAAGTACTGAAAGACAGCATGTTTTGGCACCTATTTTGTATTGCAAAAATAGTGATTTTTTTTCTTTTGGAGTGGGGGAGGGGAGGGGGGGGGGTGTAATGACACTTGATTAGATAGGCAGGGACACCTTGTGTTGGTCAGTTCTATGGGTGGACTATGCCAAACGTACTAACCCTGCACAAGCAGGGTTAGCATTGGTTGCAAACAAGTGCACCATTGACTTGGAGAATGCCCTAGCCTACAGCGTCAGCCGTGATTGCTCAGCCATGATGGCCGCACACGCATGTGACCTAGATTTGTTTAGCACAGTCTATAGTTCATATTTATGAAGCAATTTCTTTGTAACTTGGAAGGATAACTCGATATGATGCCCAGATGAGACCATCCTATTTTGGTCACGATCAGTCAGCCATTACCATCGCCTGGTCACGTGACCTAGATTCCATTAGCACTGCCTACATGTTGTTTTTATGAAGGAATTTCATTGTAACTTGGTAAGATAACACAGTATGATATCTAGATGAGACTATCCTATTTTGGTCATGATCAGTCAAACTCTACCGCAGATCCGGCATGTGACCCAGATTCCTTATCAAAGTCTACCAGTCATATTTATGAAGGAATTTCATTGTAACTTGATAGAATGACTTATTTTGGAATGATTTTACTGTAACTTGGTAACTTTGGTTGACAATCATTAACTGTGAGGGCCACATCAACCCAGGCCTCAATTCTTTAGTACAGTCTACACCTCAAATTATTCTTATTGAAACATAGCATGTGGGGAACAGAAATTAACATATTCTCAATTATCACAATTCTTGTCTTATTTCGTAATACTTTCATAAACATTGAACATTATTCCTTTCATCAAAAACTACACACAGTCAAGTTAAGCTACAGTGTCATTGACACTTTCATATTTATACTTGTCAAAGATTTTAGATCAACAAATGTGGAAAATGAGAGCTGCCAAACGAACGATCATTATTATGATGATAATCTGATTTTAGTATTAGCATTAGTAGTATACTTTCCTCGTTAAATTATCAGATCTAATTAACTGGAAAATGCTTCCAAATTATAATTTTGATATGTCTTAAATCAGCTTATCATAGTTTACTCAGGAGGAGGTTGCAGTTTTGTACAAGATTCTAAAATTATTCTATAAATGTTTCTTCATACCATTGTCGAGAGTGTGTAGGCACATTGGTTATAACGGTGGTCCTCAGATGAAACAAAAGGTTGTTTGTGCAATCTGCTGTGTTGTTGGGCAAGACATTTAACTCCTTGCATGCTGCTTGCGGGTATTTGTGCCACTAAAATAAGAATAATTTGAAGTTGTGTCAACCTTTTGTGCAGCTATATTTTTATACTCTACCAATGACCCAGACTTAGCTGGTGCTAACTCTTAAAATTCTAGGGCCAAACACAAATTCCCCCCCCCCCCCCAATCCCCCAAATTTGCATCAAAATTCCCCAAATCAATGTCCTATGTGGTCCTCCCTACTTTTATCCACTGCACATGCGCAGTGTCAGGGAAGTACCGAAATTGGTGCAAAATCTTCATTCTTTGTTTGGCCCTTCAATCAGTAACATCTCACTGATATCCGTGCTTATAATCTCAGTTAAAATGATGCCAGACCCAAAATCATGAAAGAAATGGTGGGTCTGAGGATGAAATAAGAGGATGAGAGGAAGAAACAGTGGAAGGATGTGTTCAGGGCTGTAACTTATAATTTTTATGCAAAATTATTTCATATTCCCTAATTTCGGGGCATGGGAGTGATGTTTACATTCTTGTTATGAAATTTCCACGGTTTGTTCAGTGTTTCCTCTCTCCCGTTCCTTGATACCCCCTTGCTATTCTCCCATGCTTTTGGCATAATTATTGTAATTTCTTTTTTACTGAAATTTCTTGGGAGTTTTTGGCTTGGTAACAGAATGTTTTCTGTTTTTCCCCATGGTTATGTCCTCACCCTAGGGGTGGTTAGACAATTTGGTCATGCATCTACCATCCGATGTATTGCAGTTTCTACTCTGGAAGCTTCATTTTTACATCGGATAGTGTTTAAAATTGGTTGCTGATTTTGGGCCATATTTTCAGTGACTGGAGTCTTGTTTCTGCTTTTATTCACTTTTGTTTACGTTGACAACGGTTTCTTCAGATAGTGATTCCTTGTCTTCTTTTTTAGCTCACCTGACTTTCAGTCAGGAGAGCTATAGTGATCACTCCCCGTCCATCGTCCGGCGTCCGTGAACATGGTGTTTGCGTCTTCTCCTCCCAAACCGCTGAACCAATTTAATTGATATTTGAGATAATAGTTTGTTATGACATCGCAATTTGATTTTGTTCAAATCAAGTTGCCTCGCCCGTGGGTAGGGCCACACCCAAAAAGTGTGCTGAAATCTTAAAAAATCTTCTCATGAACCAGCAGTAGCAGAGACTTGATATTTGGTGTGCAGCTTCCTTTTGAGGTGTAGACTCGGATTTGTTCAAGAGAAGTTTGTGGGGCTATACTTGGCGTCGTTATGGGAGGGGCAATATTTTTTGCCCCGCCCAAAATTTCTATTTTCCAAACCAAGAGGCTGATTTGAACCAAATTTTACGTGAGGGCTTATTGGGTCATAAGTACCTAATTTATGCTGATTTTTTTTTCCCCGTAGCCCCATGGGAACCGCAGGAGCTAAAAATAGAAAAAAATTAAAATGCCCATATCTCCAAAACTGCATGGCACCGAGAATTTTTATTTGGTGTGAAGCTTCCTTAGGACCAACAGAAAGAATTGGTAAAAAAAAATTGCCATCGGTTTTATCATAGGGTACAGTTTCGGGACTTTGAAAAAGTGCTGAGTCAGCACTTTTTAACACTGTAGGCAATGGGAAAAACATTAAAAAATCTTCTCCAGATCCAGCAGGCAGAATCTTTTGATATTTGGTATGCAACATTGTAGGGTGGATCTGATTCAAGTTTGTTCAAATCGGCCCCCTGGGTTCATATTTGGGCTCAGTATAGGAGCCCGATTTCGAACTTAGTGCATTTCAGACAAATTTCTTAAAAAATCTTCTTCTCCAGATTCAGCAGGCAGAATCTTTTGATATTTGGCATGCAACATTGTGGGGTGGATCTGATTCAAGTTTGTTCAAATCGGCCCCCTGGGTTTATATTTGGGCTCAGTCCAAATTTGAACTTACTGCATTTCAGGCAAATTTCTTTGAAAATCTTCTTCTCCACATCCAGCAGGCAGAATCTTTTGGTATTTGGTATGCAACATTGTGGGGTGGATCTGATTCAAGTTTGTTCAAATCGGCCCCTTGGGTTTATATTTGGGCTCAGTATAGGAGCCCAAATTTGAACTTAGTGCATTTCAGGCAAATTTCTTTGAAAATCTTCTTCTCAAGATCCAGCAAGCAGAATCTTTTGATATTGGGTATGCAACATTGTGGGGTGGATCTGATTCAAATTTGTTCAAATCGGCTCCCTGGGTTTATATTTGGGCTCAGTATAGGAGCCCAAATTTGAACTTAGTGCTTTTCAGGCAAATTTCTTAAAAAATCTTCTTCTCCAGATCCAGCAGGCAGAATCTTTTGATATTTGGTATGCAACATTGTGGGGTGGATCTGATTCTATTTTGTTCAAATCGGCTCCCTAGATTCATATTTGGGCTCACTATAGAAGCTCGAATTCGAACTTAGTGCATTTCAGGCAAATTTCTTCAAAAATCTTCTTCTCCAGATCCTGCAGGCAGAATCTTTTGATATTTGGTATGCAACATTGTGGGGTGGATCTGATTCCAATTTGTTCAAATCGGCCCCCTGGGTTCATATTTGGGCTCACTATAGAAGCCCAAATTCAAACTTAGTGCATTTTAGGCAAATTTCTTCAAAAATCTTCTCCAGATCCAGCAGGCAGAATCTTGTGATATTTGGTATGCAACATTGTGGGGTGGTTCTGATTCAAGTTTGTTCAAATCGGCCCCCTGGGTTTATATTTGGGCTCAGTATAGGAGCCCAAATTTGAACTTAGTGCATGTCAGGCAAATTTCTTTGAAAATCTTCTTCTCAAGATCCAGCAGGCAGAATCTTGTGATATTTGGTATGCAGCATCCTTAGGGGGGTGAGATGCAAGTTTGTTCAAGCCATGTCCCTAGGTCCATATTTGGGCTCACTGTGGGAGCTTGAATTGTAACTTTGTTCGAAATGAGGAATTTTCTTAAAAAATCTTCTTTTTCAGATCCAGCAGTCGGAATGGTTTGATATGTGGTGAGTAGCATCCTTGGGGGGGAGGGGGGATTCAAGTGTGTTAAAGCCAAGTCCATGGGTCTATATTTGGGCTCACTGTGGGAGCTTGAATTGTAACTTTGTACGAAATGAGGAATTTTCTTAAAAAATCTTCTTCTTCAGATCCAGCAGTCGGAATGGTTTGATATGTGGTGAGTAGCATCCTTGGGGGGGGGGGGGGGGGGGGGAGGGGGGGGGGATTCAAGTGTGTTAAAGCCAAGTCCATGGGTCTATATTTGGGCTCCCTGTGGGAGCCCAAATTATAACGTAGTCAATATGAGGAATTTTTCTTTAAAAATCTTCTTCAGATTCAGCAGTTGGAATGTTTTGATATTTGGCATGGAGCAACCTTAGGGGGCAGAGATTCAAGTTTGTTCAAGCCAAGTCCCTTGGTTCATATTTGGGCTCACTATGGGAGCCTGAATGACAACTTAGTTCAAAATAAGGAATTTTCTTTAAAAATCTTCAGATCCAGCAGATGAATGCTTTTGATATTTTTTATGCAGCATCCTTAGGGGGGTAAGATTCAAGTTTGTTCAAGCCATGTCCCTAGGTCCATATTTGGTCTGATTGTTGGAGCTCGAATTGTAACTTGGTTCAAAATGAGGAATTTTCTTTAAAAATCTTCTTCTTCAGATCCAGCAGTCGGAATGTTTTGATAATTGGTGTGCAGAATCCTTAGGGGTGTGAGTTTCAGGTTTGTTAAAGCCAAGTTCCTGGGTTCATATATGGGCTCCCTATGGGAGCCCGAATTATGACTTAGTTCAATATGAGGAATATTCTTTAAAAATCTTTTTTTAGATCCACTGGTCAGAATATTTGGATATTTGGTTTCAGCTTTTATTAGGAGGAGCAGATGCAACTTGTGGAAATCAATTCTCTGGGTTGATATTTAGGCTACCATTTCAGGTGAGCACCCTCAGGCCCCCTGGGGCCTCTTGTGGTTCTGTTCATAGTTAGATACATTAATATTGTCTGTAAGTGTAGCATTAATTTTTAGATATGTTTTAAAATATTCGTGCACACTTAGGCTTTTTTGGGATCCATTTGGGCTCATCGCTCCCTTTGGGAACTTGGGCTCATCTTGAAATTTTTTCGGAAAGATTTTTCTTTTGAATTATTTTTCGAAATGTTTGTAATGGATTATATTATTATTATGTATCTTTGTTTTCAAGGGTTAGTGCGAGTACGATGACATGACTGTTTAATATTTTTTCAAAATGAAAAAATATTGTTCAAATTGTAAATCGAGGAAGTCTTCCTCTGATTCTCATGTTCATTGTATTTGCTGTAGTCTGTGTACTTGCATTAATTCTTGCTCAGTGTGTGCCTATTCGGATTACAAATGTTGGAGACATGTGTCACAGTATATTGTTAGTGGTGAGAGGTCCATGCCAGTCCTCTCGCCACAGGGTCACTCTAGTTTTTTCAGTCTCTTTTTCAGAGGAACAAGAACAGGGTGATGTTTCCTTGATGTCTTCGAAAGTGTGCTTCCGCCGTCCCAATGAAGAGCTAGCTGCTAAGTGCTCAATGAAATGTGGCAAATGCCTAAGAGGTCCCTAGTAGGATCAACGGTCACTTGTCGCCCGCTAGCTCCCCCGGTGAAGCAATCATTCACGAAATGGTTGTGATGCCGGGTTCATCCATTGCGGTCCAGGTGAGGAGAAGGGGTGTTGCGAGCACTATAATGTTGGATCATGCACACCCGTTGACGATGGACCAGAGGATGGAATGGAGGAAGCCAGTCAGTCCAGTAGCTAGCTTGTCCTGGTCTACCCAGACTGCGAACAAGAGAGGTCCCTCTCTCTTACAATAATATCTGGGCCCAGAGGTTGTTGTACGTACATTTGTCAGTGGGATCATACGTCCACTCCTGCTCAGGACGCTCCGTCGCATAGACAGTCCAGTGCGGTTGGTCTAATGGCTTCCCCATCCACACGTCAGCACACACTACCGCACCTTGGCTACGTGAACGCAGATATCCAGCCTGCTTCGCCGACCAGGGATTCCATGTCGACCAGGTCACGCCATACGGTAGCCAAGGACACAAGGCCTTTCCAGTCGGGACGTTCGCATAAAAGAAGTATGCAGGAATTAACGTCCCAGCAGCTTCCAGCAGCTAAATTACATAAGAACGCGACTCCACAGGCCTCCGTGACGGACTTGCTATCACAGATAGCTCAACTCATCGCAACATCCCAGCAGCCATCAGAAACTTTTTCAGAACAGGAACTGTCTGAGGAAGCTGGGTCGGTTCGCTCTCCTGCAGAGTCAGAAAGGGACGACTGAGATTCTCATGTGGTCCAGTCGGATGGTGAAAGGGAATCAGCGGAGCTGGAATTTTCCCTTTCCGAACAACATAAGGTGGCCTTAGATTTCATCCAGCAGCACCTTCCAGAAGTTGTTCCTCTGGACCAAAATGCTGCGTTAACTGATAAGAGGCAGATAGCGTCACTGGACGCAGACTTTTTCAGCCGGAATAGGGACATTGCGCTTGAGTTTCCGACCCAGTCCAGAAATGTCACACGGACATGACGCTATATTCAAGCTAGCCGCTAAGACTGGCAAATCTGATTTCTTATTGTCTCATGCTCTACAGCTGCCTTTCATCAATAATAGAAATAGATTTGAAACGGCAGGATATGGCATACCGAGAGTTCCTCTGCGTTTAGACGACCAGGCAGAAGACTTGGAGTTGTCATTGCCGGTGTCTATGTTGATTCTCTCCAGTATGCTGGAGACGACAATCTCATCTAACAGAATCAGTTTAGATGCCTTATCTTACGCAGATCACCTTACCAGAGCATTATCACTATGTCTCGAGGGAAAAGAATTCCAGGATGTTCAAACTTACTTGAGAGTTCTTTCGAGGGTCATAGCATATTCTACGTATAACTCAGCCCTTTCAGTGGCAAATCTGGAGTTAGTCAGATGTGATGCTGCCCTGGCTGCATCCACAAGAGTAGATTCTAAGGTGAAAAACTCTCTTCGAGTCGCTCCGGTCTCCGGAGAGCTTCTCTTCGACGGTAAGCTTTCTATAATCTATAATCAGATTACTAAGAAAGTTTCGGACTCTCTGCTTTTTAAATCCGCTTTGAAAAAGTCGGACTCAGCAGAGAGGAGTAGGGCAGGCACTTCTGGAGCGAGTACGAGTACGTCCAAGGGAAGTTCCTATAGAGGATCTAAGAAAGCCTCTACGTCTTACTTTAGAGACCGTCAGAGTAGCGATTCAGGTAGGGGTCATAATGCAGGTCGAGACAGTCGGTTAGATGCCCCTAGGTTGACTGGTCGAGGTGCCGGTCGTGGAGGATGTAGTTTCTCCTCCCGCAAGCCACGCAAGTCCAGGAGGTGATGGTCTAAACCTCTATTGGGTTCCAGTGAGCGAAAGGCTGTCGAGATTCTTAACCAATCGGTTGTCAATTACAGACAACCCATGGGTGCAAGGGGTTATTTCCGAAGGTCTATAACTGTCCTTCAAGGAAAAATCTCTGTTAACGCGAAGTCTACGTTGGACTCTTCTTCCATCAAGCCTTCAGAAGAGAGATTCGCTTCTTTCAGAAGTCCAATCTCTTCTGGGGAAGAACGTGATAGAGGTCGTAGAAAACCAGGAATCTCCAGGTTTCTACAGTCACCTGTTCCTGGTTCCAAAACCAGATGGCTCGTTTTGTCCAGTTACAAATTTGAGCTGGATAAACAAGCTGATCGTGGCTCCGAAATTTTATATGGAGACCATCCGATCGGTCAAAGCGAGCATTCAAGTGAACGATTATGCTGCGAGCATAGATCTCAAGGATGCATACTTTCACGTCATGGTACATCTGGCGTTTAGAAAGTATCTTCGCTTCGCTTTCCTAGGAGTCGTTTATCAGTTCCGAGGAATGTGCTTCGGTATGAATCTAGCGCCCTGGGCTTTCACTCGAATAATGAACTCGGTAATGACTCATTTCCGAGTTCATTCGTCTGCGGTAATGTTGGTCTACTTGGACGACATTCTTCAGAGGTATGGCAACAAGTTAACACTTCAGAACGATGTTCAGAGTCTGCTTCAACTGCTCTGACGTCTCGGTTTCATAGTAAACGAAAAGAAGAAAGATCTAGTGCCATCCAAGTCATTCACCTACTTGGGATTGAGTTTCGAGACGCACAACAATCTGGTTCGTCTGCCGTTAACCAGAGCGATATTAGTCAGCTGTTACGCTCGCTTTTGTCTTCACTCATATGTAGTAACAGCGAGAGAATTCATGTGACTGATAGGTTTGTGCGGATCCGCCGCAGATCTTATTCCGATGGGGCGACTCCGCACTCCTCCACTCCAGATATTTTTTACTTAGAATTGGAGTGTGAAGATTCATTCGCTCGAAATGAACATCATCTTGTCGAAACAAGTGAAACAAGAGATTCAGACTTGAACAGATAATCAGTGGTTAACTCGGGGAGTACCACTGCAACTCCGATTTTTACGATAATGACGGATGCGAGTCAAACAGGTTGGGGCACAACTTTGAGTCCAACAGATTCGAGGTGCCAGGGTCTTTGGGATCCACAGTTCCTAAACAAGCACATAAACATCAAAGAGATGATGTCAATTTGGCTTGTATTACGTCATTGGATGAACATTATTCAGAATTTGCATGTTTAAATTCTGTCTGACAATTCGATATTACCGGTAGTAGCGTATATTCGGAACTAGGGAGGCACTCATTCCATTCCATTGTTCAACTTAACGGAAACAATCCTTCTGTTTGTCCTAGAGCATCAGGTTCTTCTGTCGGTCCGTCATATCCCGGGTCATCTGAATGTTCTAGCGGACTCCCTTTCTCGGAAAGGTCGTATGTTGCCGTCAGAATGGACTCTCAACAAACGAGTATTCAATCAGATTTGCTATCAATGGGATCGTCCTATGACAGACTTATTTGCGACGCATCTCAACAATCAGTTGCAGACGTATGTGTCGCCATGCCCAGATCCTCGATTTTTTGCAGTAGATGCCCTCTCAATCTCTGGACGGAATGATAGGATACGCTTCTCCTCCAGCTCCGTTGATTCATCAGATATTGTTAAAAATCTAGCAATCTCACTGCAAGATTCTGTTGATAGCATCTCTGTCACCCCAGAGACCATGGATAAATCTATTCAGGCGTCTGTTGTGGGACATTCCACGGGAGCTTCCTCCATCAGAGAACCTTCTTTCGCAGGGAAAACCGCACACACTGCATCACAACCCGCATGGTCTTAATCTTCACGTATTTCCGTTGTGCGGTTCTTCTTGCACGACAAGCATTTTACAGGACGAGCAGTGGACGCAATTTCTAACTGTAGCAGGACCTCCTCTTCGCTAAGTTATGCTGCTAAGTGGAAGGTTTTCTCTCACTGGTGTAGGGATCATTCTGTTGATATTTATGTTCCCTCCATTCCAGACATTGCCAATTTTCTGGTCTACTTGTTTGACGAGATCAAACTGCAGCCAATAACTATTAAGGGTTATAGGTGTATGCTATCGGATACCTATGCTCATCATGATAGCTTGCAAATTGGATCTAATGTCTCTTTATCTAAGTTAGTGAAAATCTTTTCGATAAATAGACCTTGAACCCTTCAGTTAATTCCTAAGTGCAATTTAGCTTGGGTTCTTCTGAAGCTAAAAGAAGCGCCATTTGAGCCTCTTGATACAGTCGACTTCAAATACTTATCTTATAAGACAGCCTTTCTCTTAGCCTTCTCTTCTGTTAGAAGAATTAGTGAGCTTCATGCACTATCTGTTGATGATTCTCACTATCGTAGTGTTGGTAATACTATTACATTGACTACTAATGTTGGATTTTTGGCTAAGAATAAGGCTTGTAATAAGTACCCTAAACCAATTATTATTAAGGCTCTTCCGTCTTCAGACCGTCATAGGCCTTTGCTTTGTCCAGTTAAACTTATGCGTATTTACAAACATAGATCTGAGTTTATCACAAAGGGACGAAAGTGTTTCTCTCTGTCTCTGCTGCCTAATAGAAAGGACATTACGGTCCATTCTATTGCAAGGTGGATTCAATTAACTATTCGTACTGCTTATGAAAAACTATCTTCAACTCAGCAGTCTGTGCTTAAGATTTTGGCGCATGAAGTAAGAGCTCTATCTACATCTTGGGCTTATGCTAATAGTGTTGCTATTACCAATTGATGAAGGCTGCATCTTGGTCTCAGCCTTCCACGTTCATGAAATTTTTACCTGTTGTTCAGAATGTCGTCCACTAAACAGTTGCAACTATAGTTATGCAGGCTTTCTGTTCTGGCAGTGACTCTGTCCTGCTGCCCTCTTTGTTCTGGGGTATTTGACCCAGAGCAAGGGGAAGGAGGTGGGGGGGGGGATGGTGTTCCCTCATATCACCTGCTTTATAGTGAAAAACAAGGGAATACCTCCTCTGGAGCCAGTAATTCCGAGTCGGTGCTGGGATGGTTTTAAAGTGTAAAGCTAATGTCTATCTCATTATGTAATATTTTTAAAGTGTAGCTCGGTGTGAAGCATTTGTATATGTCACGTGTCATACGAGCGTTAATATGCAATCCTCGGACACTTTTCAATGAGTATAAAGAGTCTCATTCTCTGGACTATCTTTATTTATTGGCGTTCCTTTAAAAAAAATTAGTATAACAGGTTATACTGGATGTTAATAGAGATCATTGATGTTATTGTGCTCAATTACGGAATAATATTGTGTCTTTCTTTTTGGTATAAACAAGAAAGATACATGTAAAGCCTGTTCTCCTCTTCTCTTGGAGGGGATAATTCTGTTTACATGTAATTGAGTCTATTGGATTTTCCTTTATGTCCTAGGCCCTCCAGCCTTATTTCTATTCAGCTAAGTCTGGGTCATTGGTACAGTATAAAAATGTTAAAAAATTTATAGTAATTTATATATTTTTTATACTTACCTATGACCCAGACAGGGATGGCCCTCCCATGAGTTGGGAACTGATACCTCTCCACTGATTACATAACACTTTCCAGGCACTGGCTGTAAGAATGAAGATTTGGCTCCAATTTCGGTACTTCCTTGACACTGCGCATACGAGTGGATAAAAGTAGGGAGGACCACATAGGACATTGATTTTTTGGATTTTGATGCACATTTTGGGATTTGGGGGGGGGGGGGGGGGCAAAATTTGTGTTTGGCCCTAGAATTTTAAGAGTTAGCTCCAGCTAAGTCTGGGTCATTGGTAAGTATAAAATATCTAAATTACTATAAATTTTTTAACTTCTTGAAATTAAATTGTATTGAATATTTTTACACTACAACCCAATGGCCCAGACTAGCTGGTGCTAACTCAAGGTTATCAAGGGTCAAACACAAATTTTGAAACCCCCCAATCTCCAAATTTTGCTTGCAAAACCGAAAATTAAAAGTCCTATCTGGCCCTCCATACATTTACTCTCCACGCATGCGCAGCCATCAGGAAATGACCGGAATTGGTGCGAACATCATTCTTTTCAACAATAAACTGACACCTGTGCTTTAAAATCTCCTTTTTTGAGAATGCCAGACACAAATCAATGCAAGAATTGGTGGATAGAAGGCTGTTATTGGATGAAGGAAGTGTTCAACGGTGGTTTTAGACATTCAGGGCTGTAACTTTATAATAATCATAAAATTATTTTATGTTTCCCAATTTCGGGACATATGCCTGACGTCATCATTTTTGTTAATGATTATTCCACTGTTTGTTAAGTATTCCTTTCCTATACTTCCATGAACCCTTCCTGTTAAACTCTTAAGCTTTTTGGCTATTTTTTATTGAAATTTTTTATTAAATTTTTTGGGAGTTTAACATGTATTACAGAATATTTATTCTGTTTTTCCCCTAGGAGTGTTACGTTGTTTAGTCTTGCATCTTCTATTCTATCCGACGTATTGTTTTTTAGCTCACCTGAGCAAAGCTCAAGGTGAGCTTTACCAATCGCTTTCCGTCCATCGTCTGTCCGTCGTCGTCCGTCATCGTCCGGCGTAAACTTTACAAAACCAACTTCTCCGAAGAAACCACTGGCCCAATATTTTTCAAATGTTGGGAAAATGTTTATTACCTAATGTCAATTCAGATTTGTTCAAATGAAGTTGCCCCTCTTCCTGGGTGGGGCCACGCCCCCAAGGGGCACCAAAATCTTTGAAAATCTTCTTCTCATGAACCAGCGGTAACAGAGACTTGATATTTGGTATGCAGCTTTCTTTTGAGGTGTAGAATCAAGTTTGTTCAATAGAAGTTTGTCGGGCATTATTTGCCTTCGTTATGGGAGGGACAAAAATTTTGGCCATGCCTAAAATTTCTATTTTCTGAACCGTGAGGTCGATTTGAACCAAATTTGATATGAGATGATAATGGGTCATAAGTAGTTGATTGATGCAAAAAAAAATTTTCTCATTGCCCCATGGGAACCTCGGAGCTAAAAATAGGAAAAACCTTAAAACTGCCATATCTCCAAAACTACACGGCACAGAGAATTCTTATGTTGTATAAAGCTTACTTTTATCCAGTAGAATAGAATGGTTAAAAAAAATCCCTATCGGTTTGATCACAAGGTACTTTTTTCAGGACTTTGAAAAAGTGCTGAGTCAGCACTTTTTAACACTGTAGGCAATGGGAAAAACATTAAAAAATCTTCTTCTCCAGATCCAGCAGGCAGAATCTTTTGATATTTGGTATGCAACATTGTAGGGTGGATCTGATTCAAGTTTGTTCAAATCGGCCCCTGGGTTCATATTTGGGCTCAGTATAGGAGCCCGATTTCGAACTTAGTTCATTTCAGGCAAATTTCTTTAAAAATCTTCTTCTCCAGATCCAGAAGGTAGAATCTTTTGATATTTGGTATGCAACATTGTGGGGTGGATCTGATATAAATTTGTTCAAATCGGCTCCCTCGATTCATATTTGGGCTCACTATAGAAGCTTGAATTCAAACTTAGTGCATTTCAGGCAAATTTCTTAAAAAATCTTCTTCTCCAGATCCAGCAGGCAGAATCTTTTGATATTTGGTATGCAACATTGTAGGGTGGATCTGATTCAAGTTTGTTCAAATCGTCCCTCTGGGTTTATATTTGGGCTCAGTATAGGAGCCCAAATTTGAACTTAGTGCATTTCAGGCAAATTTCTTAAAAAATCTTCTTCTCCAGATCCAGCAGGCAGAATCTTTTGATATTTGGTATGCAACATTGTGGGGGTGGATCTGATGTAAATTTGTTCAAATAGGCTCCCTCGATTCATATTTGGGCTCACTATAGAAGCTCGAATTCAAACTTAGTGCATTTCAGGCAAATTTCTTAAAAAATCTTCTTCTCCAGATCCAGCAGGCAGAATCTTTTAATATTTGGTATGCAACATTGTGGGGTGGATCTGATTCAAGTTTGTTCAAATCGGCCCCCCTTGGATTCATATTTGGGCTTACTATAGAAACCCGAATTCGAACTTAGTGCATTTCAGGCAAATTTCTTCAAAAATCTTCTTCTCCAGATCCAGCAGGCAGAATCTTTTGATATTTGGTATGCCACATTGTGGGGTGGATCTGATTCAAGTTTGTTCAAATCGGCTCCCTAGATTCATATTTGGGCTCACTATAGAAGCTCGAATTTGAACTCAGTGCATTTCAGGCAAATTTCTTAAAAAATCTTCTTCTCCAGATCCAGCAGGCAGAATCTTTTCATATTTGGTAAGCAACATTGTGGGGTGGATCTGATTCAAGTTTGTTCAAATCGTCCCCCTGGGTTTATATTTGGGCTCAGTATAGGACTCCAAATTTGAACTTAGTGCATTTCAGGCAAATTTCTTAAAAAAAAATCTTCTTCTCCAGATCCAGCAGGCAGAATCTTTTGATATTTGGTATGCAACATTGTGGGGTGGATCTGATGTAAATTTGTTCAAATCGGCTCCCTCGATTCATATTTGGGCTCACTATAGAAGCTCGAATTCAAACTTAGTGCATTTCAGGCAAATTTCTTAAAAAATCTTCTTCTCCAGATCCAGCAGGCAGAATCTTTTAATATTTGGTATGCAACATTGTGGGGTGGATCTGATTCACGTTTGTTCAAATCGGCTCCCTAGATTCATATTTGGGCTCACTATAGAAGCTTGAATTCGAACTTAGTGCATTTCAGACAAATTTCTTAAAAAATCTTCTTCTCCAGATCCAGCAAGCAGAATCTTTTCATATTTGGTAAGCAACATTGTAGGGTGGATCTGATTCAAGTTTGTTCAAATCGGCCCCCCTGGGTTTATATTTGGGCTCAGTATAGGAGCCCAAATTTGAACTTAGTGCATTTCAGGCAAATTTCTTAAAAAATCTTCTTCTCCAGATCCAGCAGGCAGAATCTTTTGATATTTGGTATGCAACATTGTGGGGGTGGATCTGATTCAAATTTGTTCAAATCGGCTCCCTAGATTCATATTTGGGTTCACTATAGAAGCTTGAATTCGAACTTAGTGCATCTCAGGCAAATTTCTTAAAAAATTTCTTCTCCAGATCCAGCAGGCAGAATCTTTTGATATTTGGTATGCAACATTGTGGGGTGGATCTGATTCAAGTTTGTTCAAATCAGCCCCCTGGATTCATACTTGGGCTCACTATAGAAGCCCAAATTCGAACTTAGTGCATTTCAGGCAAATTTCTTAAAAAATCTTCTTCTCCAGATCCAGCAAGCAGAATCTTTTGATATTTGGTATGCAACATTGTGGGGTGGATCTGATTCAAGTTTGTTCAAATCGGCCCCCTAGGTTTATATTTGGGCTCCGTATAGGAGCCCAAATTTGAACTTAGTGCATTTCAGGCAAATTTCTTTGAAAATCTTCTTCTCAAGATCCAGCAGGCAGAATCTTTTGATATGGGGTATGCACCATGCTTAGGGGGGTGAGATTCAAGTTTGTTCAAGCCAAGTCCATAGGTTCATATTTGGGCTCAATGTGGCAGCCCGAATTATAACTTAGTTCAAAATGAGGAATTTTCATTAAAAATCTTCTTCAGATCCAGCAGTTGGAATGTTTTGATATTTGGTATGCAACATCCTTGGGTGGGGGGGGGGGGGAGATTTAAGTTTGTTCAAGCCATGTCCCTAGGTCCATATTTGGACTCACTGTGGGAGCCCGAATGATAACTTAGTTCAAAATGAGGAATTTTCTTTAAAAATCTTCTTCAGATCCATCAGTCAGAATGTTTTGATATTTGGTATACAGCATCCTTAGGGGGTGAGATTCAAGTTTGTTCAAGCCATGTCCCTAGGTCCATATTTGGACTCACTGTGGGAGCTCGAATTGTAACTTAGTTCAAAAATGAGGAATTTTCTTTAAAAATCTTCTTCTTCAGATCCAGCAGTCGGAATGTTTTGATATTTGGTGTGCAGCATCCTTTGGGGGGTGAGATTCAAGTTTGTTAAAGCCAAGTCCCTGGGTTCATATACGGGCTCCCTGTGGAAATCTTTGGATATTTGGTATAAGCTTTTCTTAGGAGGAGCAGATGCAACTTGTTGAAATCAATTCTCTGGGTTGATATTTAGGCTACCATGTCAGGTGAGCGCCCTCAGGCCCCTTGGGGCCTCTTGTTCTTCGTATGAAGATCTAGCTTTGCATCTGGTAGCATTTAAATTGATTCTGACTTTGGACCTTTTTGTGTGCCTGATGTCTTGTTTACATTGACATTGTTTACATTGACAACGTCCTCATATACAGGTAGTTTTTTATATTCTATTACTATAGAATTACTATAGGATACATGGATTATTATTCCGGTACTGTAGCTAAAAAAATTGGGATTTTGCCCACACTTAGGCTCTATCGGGATGCCCTTGGGCTCTTAATGTTCCCTTTGGGAACTTAGGCTTTTCAAAATATTTTGTTTCCAAAAAATATTTTGAATTTAATTTTGATTGCTATTATTCGTGTATCTTAATTATATATATATTTTGTTGTGGAGTTTGGAGGACTGATATCACTTTTAGTCAATGCACTCCTGCAGACTCTTGTCATTCTTGTTAGCTTAACTTGACATTCTTGTGTTCACTGGGATGACTGATGTTGGTGTCGGGTGTTGCGGTACGTTGTTGGTGGTGAGGTTCAGAGGCCAGGCCTCTCACTGTGTTATAATTCATTTTGTCAGTTTCTATTTCAGAGGAACATGAACATGGTGATGATATTCTGACACCCATCCAAGTGTGCTACCGTCATCGCACTCTGTGGAGCATATAGAGCTAGCAGCAGTGCTCATTATTGCAAGAGTTAGGGCCTTTTGTTAAGGGTTTTAATCTCTCGCAAGCAGCTAGCTCGACCGATGAAGCGGTACTCCATCCATGGGTGCCGTGACGCCGGCTAAGTCCATTGCGGTCGAAGGAAATGTAGATGTGGGTAGAGCGAGCACTTTAATATGAATAGCTCATCCAGCTACGATGGGTATTGGGAGGAAATAGGGAGGAAGTCAGAAAGTTCTTGTACTCGGCGAGGTCTGATAGACTGCGAGCGGGAGAGGCCTCTCTCTTATCTAGCAACATCTGGGGCCAGATGTTGTTTTGAGAAACTTGCACAAGCCAGAGTATATGTCCGCCTTCCTCTCGGGACGCTCTGTTTAGTCTGCAGCCGGGGTCGGTTTCAGTCAAGGCTTCCTCCGCTACGTTTCACAAGCCAAAATGAAGTTTTCTGGTTGGAAACTTGCACAAGACGAAGCATATGTCCGCCCGTCGTTCGGGACGCTCCGTCTAGTCTGCAGCCAGGGTCGGCTTCAGCCACGGCTTCCTCCGCTATGTTATTTAAGCACACATGACTACATCCTAGCTACCCAACTTCGGATATCCAGCCTGCTGCACGAAGAAGGAACCACTCTTTGCCCGTGAAGTCGGACCATCCGGTAGCTAGGGTGACGAGGCCTCGATCATCCTGACGTTTGGAGAAGGGATCCTTCTCCGACACACCATCCCAGGAGCAGCAAGCGATTAAGAAATGGAAGACTGCTGCTCCTCAGGCCCTGATGACGGACTTGCTGTCGCATTTTCGCAGCATCCCAGCAAGTGCAGGTGCAGCCTCCCTCAGAATCTGAGCTGTCGGACGGTGCTGGGCAAATCCAGTCGTCTGTTCATGCTGATGCAATGGACCGAGATTCGCAACTGATTCTCCCGGATGGTGAAGGGATAACGAAGAGGATTACCCTTCCCTTTCGGAACAGCACATGGCTGTGATGGTTTTCATGCATCAATACTACCCTGATTTTGATTCGCCGAATCAGAATGCTGCGACGACAAGGAAGAAACCGCTGGCGTCGTTGGACGCAGACTTTATCTGCACAAAGGAGGAAGTCCTTTCTTTTCCGGTTCAGTCTAGGCAGGTGTCGCAGGGCTTTGGCCATATAGACGATGCCGTATTTATCCTCTCGAGTGTGAGGAAGAAGTCGGTTTCTTATCTTCATCTTCCATAAACGTACCGTTTTTTGGACCGCATTCATTTAAAAACAGTCGGGGAAGATGTTCAGAGAGTTCCTCTGTGTTTGGATGAGCAGGCTGGGGATCTAGAGGTATCCTTACTATTTGCTCAGTCACAATTGAGACGGCAATGTCTTCAAATAGAGCGAATTTGGATGCTATGTCTTACGCATATCATCTTACGAGAGCTATGGTGCAACGTCTCAATGGAAAGGAATTTGAGGATGTTTGTACCTCTCTTAGAATTCTTTCCAGAGCAATTAGCTATACCACGTATAACTCCGCTCTAACAGTGGCTAATCTGGAGTTAATCAGACGTGATGCTGCCCTTGCGTCATCATCACTGATAGATGACAAGGTGAAAAGCTGAGACGCTCCGTTCTCCGGACATATTATTTTCGACGACTAGCTTTCATTAGTCTATGAACAGGCTACTAAGAAAGCGTCTAGGGCTCTGCTTTTGATGTCGGCGTATCAACGACCCGCTTCAGCAGACAAGAGTAAAGGAGGGCATTCCAGACAAAAATCGTCAAACGGAAACTCCTCACGAAGGTACTTGAAACCCTCTTATAATTACTCTGGAGGTTGTCAGTATAGCGACTCAGGAAAGGGGCGTAGGTCTGATCGGGACTATCGGTCAGACGCCACTAGGCTGAAGAGATGAGGTTCTTCATGGGGAGGACATGGTTTCTCCTTCCGTAAGCCTTGCAGGTCATACAGGTGATGGTTAAGACCTCTATTGCTGGCCAGTTGGTGGAAGGTTATCAGAAAACTAGATAACAGTCACGGAAGATCAGTGGATGAGAAGTGTAGTCTTGGATGGCTCACGGCTATCATTCCGAGCAAAACCCCCACTAACAAGTTGTCTGCCTTGGACAAATCTTCCATCAAATCCTTGCAAAAGAGAGTTCCTCCTAGTGGAGGTACAGGCTCTCTTATCAAAGGAAGCAATAGAGGTCATCGAGAATCAGGATTCTCAAGGTTTTTACAGTCACCTGTTCCTTGTACCGAAGCCAGATGGCTCGTTCTGACCGGTAATAGACTTGAGCTGGATAAACAAGCTTATCATGGCTCCAAAATTCTATATGGAGATCATTCGGTCGGTAAGGGCGAGCGTTCGAGTAAACAACTATGTGGCAAGCATAGATCTAAAGGATGCCATACTTTCTTGTCCAGGTATATCCGGCATTCAAAAAGTACCTGCAGTTCGCCATATAAGGGAAGGTGTATCAGTTCAGAGCAATGTGCTTTGGTCTGAACCTGGCTCCATGGGCATTCACTCGAATAATGAACTCGGTAATGTCATACTTCTGAGTTCATTTGTCTGCGGTAACGTCGGCTTACTTGGACGACATTCTACAGAGATACAGCAACAGAATTGTTCTTGAGAATGATGTTCAGAGTCTGCTTCTATTACTCTGACATCTCAGTTTCATGGTAAACGAGAAAAAGTCGGATCTAGCTCCGTCCAAGTCACCTATTCACTTGGGAATGAGCTTTGAGACTCACCATCTGGTTCATCTGCCGTTACCCAGAGCAAAATTAGTCAGTTGTTATGCTCGCTTTTGTGTACACTCAGACGCATTAACTGTGAGGGAATTGATGCGACTGTTGGAGCTGTGTGGAGTGGCTGTGGATCTTATTCCGATGGGCCACCTGCAGGCACGTCCCCTGTAGATATTCTCTACTCAGAGCTGGAGTGTGAGGACTCTTTCGCTCAAACCAGTATTGTTTTAACAGACTGAGTAAAACAAAGTCAGATGGGTTGGGGCATGACCCTAAGTCACGCAGACTTGAAGTGTCAAGGTCTTTGGGACCCTCGGTTCCAGGAGAAACACATAAACATCAAATAGATGATGTCAATATGGCTAGCGCTACAACATTGGAGAAGATTCTCCTATACGTCATGAATCATCATGTTCAGCTTTCTGTCCATCATATACCGGGTTGTCTGAACATATTAGCAGACACGCTTTCTCAGAAAGGTTGCCTGTTGCAATTGGAGTGGATGCTCAACAAGCGAGTATCCAGGCAGATTCGCTACCAGTGGGATCGCCCCATGATAGATCTGTGTGCGACGCACCGGAACAATCAGTTACCGATGTTCATGTCGCCATGCCCAGATCATTGAGCATACGCAGTAGATGCTCTGTCGATCTCATGGGAATGAATGATAGGATATGCGTATCCTCCAACTCGTTGATTCAGTAGATTATGTTAAAGATCAAACAGTCTCGTTGCGAAATCCTACTAGTAGCACCTGTGTCGTCACAGAAACCTTGGATCAATCTTCTCAGGTGTCTGTTATGGTACGTTCCCGAAAGCTTTCTCCACGAGAGGACCTTCTTTATCTGGGGAAGTATTTGTTCTTCACATCCTTCTCCGCCCTTAGTGGCATTATGGAGTCGGTTAGACGTGAGGGAACCATTGTGGTTCCTATATTATTTGATGACTAACACAAGAACGATTAAAGTAATGCGGGTGGGGAGGTTTCGATATGACTTTGAATCCACACACCCACTCCCCCCTCCCCTCATCCCCCCCCCCCCTCACACACACACTACCAATGTGTTAAGAGGCCATTACCAGGCAAGACGTAGTTTTCTTCCCGCAAGCCTCGTATGAGTTTAAGTACATACATGCTTTTCATGACTTCTCGATTGGCGGCTGGGTCATGTTCTATGGCCACCTTATGGGCACATCCACTTTTTAGTTGGTTTCCTGTTGTTGTTTGTCTATATGTCATATATGAGCGCATAATTCATCATCTATAAATTGCTAGTCTTTGGGTACCTCGGAGACTGCTTAGTCAGTTAACTGGTATTCAGATGATTACATGCGGGATTTCAATGCTCACACACATAATAAATGAATTAATAGGCAGACGCATTATTGTATGTTATGGACCTTAGAAATAATGAATTATTTCTGGGGAGGTTCGTGTCGAGTCTGTTAATCATAACTCGTTCCATTACTAGATCCAGGTTTCTATTAATGTGGGTACCCAATCGGATACACCTTGTCTTACACTCTCGTATATTCGCTTGTTTCTAGATTCATAGATATCGGATAGCATACGTTGGGGAGTGTTATTTCTGGAATTTATTGTACACCTAAATGGGGTCACCTGTGGGTTACTTCGGAAGTGTGTTTACTCCCCATAGATCATCCGTTGTGATTCTATTGGTAAGTTGTATATTATGTCACCGGTTTTCGACCTATCTGTATATGCCAACTCCAGTATATGTTACAAGTGGGCGATATTAATTACCGGGGTCGCCGCTGTAGCCTTAGCTTCTGAAGTGGCATTAAGCACCAATTTGTTAATAATAATTAATACCTGGGTGCCTGTTCGACGAATATTTATATTGTTTTTTTGTACTGCTTTTACTGATTCCACAGAGCTCCTGTCTTTCTTTTTGAAGAAGATTTCCTTAAAAAGGGGGTGGGGGGATTTTTTTTACCTCTCCTCCGGTTTGATAAGTATGTAGCTATGAGTGAAGCTGTTTTGTCTGTAATTATATCCTGCATACAGCTTAGGTTTTATTGTATGTGGCGTATGTTTGTGGGGGATATCCTCTCATTCTCAAATACGCCATTCTAATTTTTGGGGCTTAATCCGGGTTAAAAATTGGGAACTTGTTACATCCAAATTAGCATAGTCTTCATTCTAAGAATATGGAATTACTTGAATTGGGCTCCTTATTTATGATATGTCTTCTCTATTACTGTATAGAGAGGCATACATGTAATTCCTAATAATTTTAATTTCCTTTCACCTTGGATTACAGGATTGGAACTATGTTGGTCTACTAATTCTGAAGTCCTAGGCCCTCTGCCTTTTTACGATTCAGCTAGTCTGGGCCATTGGTTTATAGTGTAAAAATATTATAAATTTAAAGTAATTTGTATATTTTTATACTTACCAATTCTAGGCCCTCTGCCTTTTTACGATTCAGCTAGTCTGGGCCATTGGGTTATAGTGTAAAAATAATTTGTATATTTTTATACTTACCAATGGCCCAGAGGGAGATGGCCCTCCCATTACTGGGCACTCATACCTCCCCGCTGAATTATTATGTAGTACTCTCTTCTACAAAGAATGATGTTGGCGCCAATTCCGTCACTTCCTGATGGCTGCGCATGCGTGGAGAGTAAATGTATGGAGGGCCAGATAGGACTTTTAATTTTCGGTTTTGCAAGCAAATTTTGGAGAATGGGGGGGTTCAAAATTTGTGTTTGGCCCTTGATAACTTTGAGTTAGCACCAGCTAGTCTGGGCCATTGGTAAGTATAAAAATATACAAATTACTTTAAATTTATAATTTTCCTTCAAATCAATTTGATGGAAAATACTTTTAAAATACTCAGCAGGTTAAGAGTTAATCCAAATTGCCCATGGCTGACCATGGTGATACATTGTGCTAAGTCAGACTGCACATCAATGGTATGTATGCCACCAAACGATGCTAAGTTGCTAATCCTACTTGTGTGGGGTTAGTAAATTGGAAAATAAATAAATAAATAAATAAATAAATAAATAAATAAATAAATAAATAAATACCATTTTGAGAAATATTGCAGCAGAAGTTTTCACTAATCCATATATTGTATTTGTCAGTTACAGCCATGTAACAATGATGTCCAAGCTGTTAATTTTAAATCAACATAGTGATTCTTAAATTGTGTAATTTTCAGTTATTCCACACACTTTTGGATTTACCATGTATGACAGCTTCAATAGAAATTTCCCAGAAATTTCAAAAAGGTGATATCTCAACACAGTCATCAATTACTATAGATAGCATACCGACTAGTTCAACAGAAGCCTTCCAGCACCCTCTTCAGAGGCCCTTGTTCAACTTCATAACAAGAGTTGAAGGAGGCCATGGAGACACAATTGACAGGTTTGGAATATTTCAGTGTTTTTCCTTTGTCACATTTTTATATTCATTGGTTTTTAGCTTAACTTGACAAAGTCAAGATAAGCTAATGCCATCACGTGTGCAAAGTCTTAATCTGTTAGTCTGTTCACGTTTTCCTTTTGCACAGGCTACACCCCGTAGTTTTTGTCCGATTGTCACAAAATTTCATGTGCAGGTTTGGGGTCATTTCTAGATGAGAATGTCCCCTTTTGGTCGCGATCGGTCAACCGTGATGGCTGCCCAAGTCCAAAACCCGAAAACCTTTAGCACAGTCTACAGCCTGTATTTATGAAGGGATTTTATTGTAACTTGGTAGGATGCCTCTGTATAATATCTAGGTGAAAACATCTCCATTTGGACATGATCTGTCAACCGTGATGACTGTCCAAGCGCGAAACCCAAAAACTTTTAGCACAGTCTGTAGGTCATATTTAATATGGAGGAATTTCATTGTAACTTGATAGGATGACTCTGTATGATGTCTGGATGAGAACTTCTCCATTTGGTCATGATCTGTCAACCGTGACAACTGCCCGGCCCCAAACCCAAAAACCTTTAGCACAGTCTACAGGTCATATTTATGGAGGGATTTCATTGTAACTTGGTAGGTTGACTTCATATAATGTCTAGATGAGAACGTCCCCTTTGGTCGCGATTGGTCAACTGTGATTGCTACAGGGTCCCGAAGCCCGAAAACCTTTAGCACAGTCTACAGGTCATATTTATGAAGGGATTTCATTGTAACTTGGTAGGATGACTCCAGATAATGTCTCGATGAGAACGTCCCCTTTTGGTCACAATCATTCAGCCATGACGGTTGCCCAAGCCCAAAACCCCAAAATCTTTAGCACAGTCTATAGGTCATATTTATGGAGGGATGTCATTGTAACTTGGTAGGTTGACTCCATATAATGTCTTTTGGTCATGATTGGTCAGCTGTGATGGCTACAGAGGCTCGAAGCCCAAAAACCTTTAGCACAGTCTACAGGTCATATTTATGAAGGGATTTCATTGTAACTTGGTAGGATGACTCCAGATAATGCCCAGATGAGAATGTCACCTTTTGGTCGTGATCATTTGCCCAAGCCCAAAACCCGAAAAACTTTAGCAGAGATTACAGGTCATATTTATGAAGGGATTTCATTGTAACTTGGTAGGATGACTCAGTATAATGTCTAGATGAGGACATCCCCTTTTAGTTGCGATCGGTCAACCATGATGGCTACACAGGCCCGAAGCCCGAAAACCTTTAGCATAGTCCACAGGCTGTATTTATGAAGGGATTTCATTGTAACTTGATTGGATGACTTGTTTTGGAATAATTTCACTGTAACTTGGTAACTTTTGTTGAAATACATTAACTAACTGTGAGGGCCACATTAATCCACCCCTCACTTCTTTAGAACAGTATACACATATTGTTTTTATTGAAAACATAGCATACAGGGAACAGAAATTAACATATTCCCAATTATCACAATTCTTGTCTTATTTCATAATCCTTTCATAAACATTGAAAATTATCCTTTTCATCCAACACAACACACAGACAAGTTAAGCTACAGTGTCATTGACACTTTCATTTTTAGCTGATCGCTGAGATGTTTCTCTCCATAGCACATGACTTGACATATTGAGAAATGAGAATTTCCTTCTTCAAGGATATTCAGAGATAATTAACAAAGTCATATGTTTATACTACAACCAATGGCCCAGACTTAGCCGGTGCAAACACAAATTATCAAGGGCCAAACACAAATTTTGAATCCCCCCAATCCCCAAAATTTGCATACAAAACCGAAAATTAAAGTCCTATCTGGCCCTCCATACTTTTACTATCTGCGCATGCGCAGTACTCAGGAAGAGACCGGGATTGGCGGCAACATCATTCTTTGTTTGGTCCTAAGTCAGTAAAGATCTCAACTGACATCTGTGCTTTAAATCTCTCTTTTGGTGGATGCCAGACACAAATCAATGAAGTATATGGTGGATTCAAGGCAGTAAATGGATGATGGAAGTTAACAATGGTGGTTTGAGATGTTCAGGGCTGTAACTTTTAAATAATATGAAAATATTTCATGTTACCCAATTTCGGGATATATGCCTTGACGTTATTAGTTTTGCTAATGATTTACCTTCTGTTGGTTATGTGTTCCTTCCCTATCCTTCCATGAACCCTCCGGTTAAACTCCTAAGCTTTCTGGCTGTTTTTTTTATTGAAATTTTTTATTAAATTTCTTGGGAGTTTAACGTGTTGTACAGAATGTTTATTCTGTTTATCCCCACTGTTACATCCTCACCCTATGGATGTTGGGCCGTTATTGTCTTGCACCTCATACCGGATGCATTGTTTTTTTTTTCACATGAAGATCTAGCTTTGCATCAGGTATCAGTTAATTATTTACTGACTTTGGCCTTTTGTGTGCCTTTTGTCAAGTTTCCATTTTTACCTGCGTCGCCAGCGCCAGAGCAGGTCTAGTACCGCTCGACTCCGTCCGTCAGTCCGTCCATCAGTCTGGCCATCAGTCCATCCGTCAGTCTGTTCGAAACACTTCTTCCGTCAAAGTTTTCTTGGCTTTTATGAAAGGGAATGATTTTATATTTGGTTTTCTGCTGCTTCATAATGATGAGTTGCGTGTACCTAATTTTCAGATCTGCCGTGCAGCCACTTCCTGTTTGCCGATACTTTGAAGTCTGTCCATCTCTGTAATCAATTGCATGTAGCGATGCAGGTCCAGACCCAGTATTCGTCTTGTTTCTATCCTGACGTTGTGTACTTTTAACAATGTCCTTAACAGGTAATATTCAGGATTTTGTTTCATCACAATTATATTGGGATACATTTATTAATATTCCGGTAGTGTACCTTTAATATTTTGGTGTTGTCCACACTTAGGCTCTATTGGGATGCCCTTGGGCTCGTGTGGTTCCCTTAAGCGTTTTAACAAAAAATTTCAGAAAAAATTTACTTTGATTTATTTCGAAATTATTTTTGATTGTCTTCGTCATGTATACTTATATTGTATGATTATATGTTAGGAATGCAATGAACTTCTTGGATTATAATTATTTATGAATTACTTGTCTCAGTGTAGGGTGAAATAGTCTACATCAGATTTACTTGCTTGTTACCTTGCCTGTAGTCGCTGCGCCCCTACTGATTCTGGTCATACTTGTGTGGTCGGGGTCGACTCATTAGGACACTAACATTGGAAGCGGGTGTTGTGCTATGTATTTGTGGTGAAGTTCCGATGTCGGGGCTGTCACCACAAGATAATTTGATTTTTCAGTTTCTTTTCCAGAGGAATAAGAACATGGTGATGGTATTGTGACACCCGTCCAGAATGTGCTGCCATCGTCACACTCTGAGGATTAAACAGAGCTAGCTACTAAGGTTCTCTTGAATATAAGGAATAAGGCGGTTACACGATAGTAGGAACTGTAATACCGGGTATGTCCGGTGTAGAGTTGGGTAGAGCGAGCACCTTTTAATCAAAAGCTCACCAAGCGACGATGGCAAAAATAAGGGGAAGAAGTCTGCAAGTTTCTCTTCAGGAAACTTGGTGAGGTCTGGATCAGACCACGAGCGGGAGAGCCTTATCTAACCCAGTAATAGTCGGGGTCGACTATTGCTTTGAGAAACTTGCACTAAATCGGAGCTAACGTCCTCCTTGGCCGCTCGGGATGCTCCTTCTACACTACAGCTGGGGCCGGCTGCAGTTACGGCTTCTTCCTTCACTTTAGTGAAGCACATGCAACCACACACTAGCTACCCAACTATAGATGTTCATGCAGCCCAGCGAAGATGCTCCAGTCTTTGCCCTCGAAGAAAGAAGATGAAGAAAGAAGGAGAAGAAAGTCGGTCCATCCAGTAGCTAGTGATTCGAGGCTTGATTCATCGAAACATTTGACATAGAGATCAGCAGCCAGATCTTCATCCCAGGAGCAACATGTGGCGGAGAATATAAGCCTCTGCTCCACAAGCCTCCGTAACGGACTTTCTGTCGCAATTTGCGCAGCTTATCGCAGCTTGAAAACCCAGCAAGGGGCACCTGTCAGCAGACTATGGTAGTGAACCGTCAGACGGTGCTGGGTTGGTCCGATCATTTGTGCATGTAGAAGAAGCCAGAAGTTTCTCTACAGGACACTCGGCTAGATCTGGGGTCAGATCACCAATTGGAAAACCCTCTCCATCCCATTAACAGTCAGGGTCGACTGTGTCCATTGTGAGAAACTATATTGAGTCGGAACATGCATCGGAATGTTCCTTCCACACTGCAGCCGCGGCCGGCGGCAGCTATGGCTTCTTCTGCTTACATGGAAGTGCATGAAAGAGGATAAGCCGAGAAGTTTCTAAGCGGGATACTCGGCTAGATCTGGGGACTGATCGCGAGTGCAGAGCGTTTTTCTTCCCATTAACAGTCGGTGACGACTGTTTTGTGTAGTAAGAAACTTCAATGAGTGGGAGCACCGTCCAGAATGTGACGAGTTTGGATGCTTCTTCTGCACTTCAGCCAGGGTCGGCTGTTGTTACGGCTTTCTCTTCTTCCATGGATATGCACGTTAAGGGATAGATGCCTACAAGTTTCTAACAGAATGCTCGGCGAGGTCTGGAGCAGACCACGAGCTGGAGAACCCTCTCCTTTCCATCAGCAGTCAGGGTCGACTGTTTTTGATTCGAGAAACTTTAGTGGGTTGGGATGCTTGTTCACGCCTGCAGTTCAGGATGCTCCTTCCACACTACAGCTGGATCTGGTTGCAGCTATGACATCTTCCCCTGCTTCATTGATGAAGCATGTTGACTGCAGACTAGCTAACCGACTTCGCATGTTTGGGTTGATAGCTAGTCGTTCGAGGCATTTTTATACGGGACATATGTCGAGGATCTGGGGCCAGATCTCCGTCCCATCAGCAGCTTATGGTATCATTGTTCTGCTAGCCTCGGTCACAGACCGGCTGCCGCAGATTGCTCTGTGTATCGCAGCATCCCAGTAGTCGCTGGTACTACCGTTAACAGGCTCCGATGGTGAGCTGTTGGACGGTGCTGCATTGGTCCAGTCATCCATTCAGTTGGATGGAGTTGACTCTATTTTCAGATGGAACATTTGGTTGGTGAGAGGGCTATGGAGTGTGAGTCACCATCCCTCACAGAAGGGCACTTTAAGACTTTGAAATTTGAGTCATAAGCTCTTAGAATCTTGTTCCATCTGAATATAAGTCTGCATTTGCTGGGCAAAAAACAGCTTATTATACCGGACGAAGGAAAGACGAAGATCTTTCCTCCACGGATCTTTTGGCTCAGGTGTTGAGGGCTTTTGTCCCGATTAACGACGCCTTCCTTGCCTTAACAATAGTATAAGAAATGCAATGCCCTATTCTTTACGAATAGAGGTTCCATAGTGCACAGTTAGGCTGAGACAGCTGTCTTGATTGGAATAGAGCCGGTTCAGGATGCCGGTTAGTACATCTTTTCCTTCTCGGTGTTGTAATTTTTTGGTGTCAGGACATTTAATGCCATTGTGGACGCCATAGTAGCCTTATGCACTGTTACAGCAGTCTTTTCTTATACATTAGCGGCTAGTGTTGTAAGTCTCCATTTAGTGAGCTTTCAAAGGCTGTAGGTGACACAGATATGTCTTCATGCAGATGAAGACTCATCACTGCATAGCTACCTTGAGACTACTGTCTCTTTGAGAATTACAGCTGTTAGAATAGTGGCTCGTCATTCCCTACCTGGTGCGACGATGGTTGTAAGTCTCCGTTTAGTGAGCTTTCAAGGTCACAAGTTACACTGAGATATCTGTCTTCACGGAGATGAAGACTTCTAAGCTAGGCTCTGACCGCTATCTTTTGGGAATAAAACCGCTAAAGGAAAGAGTGCTTTTCGGTTTGTTTTCCTAGGTGTCAGAGACTTGAGTCTTGTTGTTTAAACCATAGTAGCCTAGCTAGAATCATGAGCAGTGTTTTTCAGTAATTATGCAATGACATAACTGAAATAATTATTTCTTGAGACTACTGTCTCTTTGGGAATTAGGGCTGTTAAAATAGCGGCTCTTCATTCCCTACCTTGCGTGATGATAGTTGTAAGTCTCTGTTCAGTGAGCTTTCAAGGTCACAACTTACACCAAAATATCTGTCTTCACGGAGATGAAGACTTATAAGCTACAGGTGGCATTGTAAGTCTCCTTAGTGAGCTTCTTAGGCTGCAGTTATCAGCCTTTTTATTGTCTTCATGAATAGGAAGACCTTTAGCTGCTTCAGCTAGGCTGAGTTCCTTGTTCTATCGGACATGATGCCGTTATGTTAGAGGAGGTTATTCTCTTCCTACAGGTATGGTTTGGTGTTAGTTATGAGGCGATAAGCCCTATTGGTGGTGCCATATTAACCTAGTGTGATTAATGAGCATTTCTTCAAATGCCTATACTAAACTCCTTCTCAGGAATATATTTCCTGATATCAGATCGAACATAAGGAGTTCATCTAGGTTTTTATGATCGGGTGTCGGAACATTGTTTTTGTCTCCCTTTTCATGTCTATTCAGTCTGTTGTTGTGGATTATATTTCCACCCGAGGGGGTATTGGATATTATGTCTAAATGGTGTATTATTTGGTCATCACATCCTTCTCCATCCTTAGTGGCATTATGGAGTTGGTCAGCCATGAGGGAGTCCTCCGTTTCTTATGCAATTTGATAACTAACACGAAAGCATTACGAGTCACGCCAGATTATTGTTATTATGATTGCTTTGACTTTTAGTCCAGGCACATTAGACATAAAAATGAGAAAGTAAGGAAAAAAATCGGAGAAAGCTGATTTTTTTATATGTTTCCGGGACACACATTGCGGATAAAGTGTGAAAAGTCCCCGCGAATCCGAGTTGAGCTTTTTTAGTTATAGCGTTTTTTTGATGAAAAAACAAATTTAAAAAAAAATTCGACCCAGCTCCATATTTCTCATTCTTATTCGCCTTAGTAGGGTGAGAATCATAAATATCGTGCTGAATTATATTGAGAATACATATCCCCAACAGAAAATGCCAACTTTGTACCAATCCTCACACTCAGTGGTGAAATATTCATGAAAATGTACAAAATTACGAAAAAAAATTTGTTTTCATACACACAGTGGTACACAACGTCCATTAAATCAAATCTACGACTACTTTGGGAGTTAAATTATATATCAAAAATTGCAGAAAAGCAGTGACTTTATAATGATATATAACAATAGTCATTTATTCCATAATGAACTGGTGAAACGTGTGAAATATTAACCATACCCCCTAAACTCAAATTCAAACGGCATCGACTTTTCTCATTCAAATACCGTATTATAGCATCATTGTTTCAATTTCCATGTTCGATTAAATCACATAATGTGGTGTTCGCCTACACTCAAGATGCATTAGCATGTAATGTGTGCACGCCCTTGATGTGTACTCAAAAACAAATTTGTATTGTACAGACAACGCTCTTTAATTTGATGCAAAATAGCCTTGAACGACTTTCATCAGGAAACGCTGTTTAATTCCGCATTCCAGGTCTTTATGTACAGACAACGCTCTTTAATTTGATGCAAAATAGCCTTGAACAACTTTCATCAGGAAACGCTGTTTAATTCCGCATTCCAGGTCTGTCCATTGCACAATTTGCTCTGTTCAGTATTGGACACTCCGCATTTGATGCCTAGATATTGAAACCAATGATCCCTTGATAGATATATATGTAATTTTGCCTGTTGTTGATTATTAGAGTCTTGTGTTATTTGTAGAACTGATCAGTTATGTTGTTGGCATATCACTTAGCGTTACCTGTTGATACCTTACGGTGACAACGAAGCAGGTCCGCACATTGATATCTGTTCTGTGGTATTGTACTTGAGTTTATTGTGTCTATCATCTTTTTTCTGTTGTGACTTTGGCAATGGATAAATGTATCAAATGTAACGATGAGTTGACCGGCTCATCCGGAATAACTACACTTGGTGAGCGGGGTATAGAAAAGTTGGTTGCTGTAAGCGTCGAGCTTGCCGATAATCTTTTTGCCGGTTCGAAGAAACCCACAGTTGGTGAGATAATTCACAAATTCTGCTACAAGAATTATACACGGGAAAGTTCTGTAAGAAAAAGTAAGAGAATGTCTCTAGATGCAGCTGGATCTGACGAAGCTGGTCCTTCTATGACAAAAAAATTGCGCTCTGATCAAGATGCTTTCAATTTTAAACTCCATTGTCTGTTCTGTGGAGAATCCGCCGACAAACAAACTCATATACCCGTTCAACGTAGAAGAGAAGTCCACACCGTTGAAACATTGACTTTTGTTGATAGTATCAGAACCCGTTGTTTGAAACGTAGTGATGAATGGGGTGAGTCTGTACTTACTCGGATCGGTCGTGCTATCGATCTAGTGGCCGAGGAAGGTTGGTATCACCATGATTGCTGGACAGGATTTGTCAGAGATAAGCCTGAGCGAACTCTTTCACGGGGTAGGCCTGTTGCAGACAAGAAAGCACTTGCATTCCATGAATTGTGTACCTTTATGGAGAACAGCGATGAGTGTCAGTTTTCCTTGAGCGAATTGGCAGAGACGTTTGAATCGTATCTTGGTGACGAAGTCGGTTACACAATTAAACATCTTAAAACCAAACTGCTTGAGCATTTCGGTAGTAGAATCTCTATTACAACACTGAGGTCCCTAAAAAATGTTGTCACATTCAGAGATTCATCAGACAAAATACTATATGATTCATGGTACTCAGACAAATGTACCAATGAAACTGATGAACGTACGCGCATCGTCAAGAAAGCATCGGCTATAGTCCGCGATGATATTCGGTCAGCCATTTACGAGTGTGACGTTTATTCCAAACCCGATTCGTTATCTGTATCTAGTGATCTACTACCCGATACACTCCAAACCTTGTTACAAGGGATTGTTGCTCCGTCGCAGCGTGGGCAAAACATCCAAGCCAACCAGAGACGCGTGACAGCCATAGGTCAGTCAAGTGGTTGTGACACTACTTCTGCACTCTTTCGAGTTGGTAAGAAGAAAGTATTCAGTACAATTGTCTCCGATGTTACTAGCGACTCACAACAGTATGTCAACACAATTTTGGCGGATGACAGTACACCAAGTGCAGTAGCCGCTGCTGGGGAACAACTTCTCCTGATCTTATACGGGAGTAAAACTGTTTCCTCTCTCGACCAATATAGATATGTCACTTACAAGCGTTATGTAGCAAAATCTAAACTGAATAAACCCATCGACCTAGCCTCACTCCCACCAAGCAGCGATGCTGCACAACAACATGTCTACAGATGTTATCTCCAGGTCCAACAATGGCTGGGCACTTCGCTTCCTTCGACGGATTGGGGGTGGTCGCTAGACAATGGACTTCTTGTACCGACTGCAGCCACAAAGCCATGTGCCCCCGATAACCTACTGAATCTGATCAGTTGTGGTTGCAAGAGTGCTTGTACAAAAAGGTGTGGGTGTAAGAAGGCAGGACTCTCTTGCTCAGGTTTGTGTAATTGCAGTTCGGATTCTTGTAACAACCACAGAAACACTGTCCTGTCGGAAATTTCTGAGTTCGATGAATAATATGTATATAGGTCATGTCATTTCTGTATATAGCGTTGATAATAGTCAATGTAACTTAATCCATGTTGATTGATTTGTACATTCTGTAAATATTATTTATTGATTTTTGTACATTCTGTAAATATTATTTATTGATCTAATGCTGCCAGACACAGACGTGTCTGTTCGGTCCCAAGCCCGAAAATAGTTGAGTTCTCATGCTGACGAATTTTATGCCAAAAGGGGAACTCGGCCAGAAGCAGAGGGGGTCTTCCATAATGTCTATTTTGTAAGCAATGATAAAAGTCTTCAAATGGTGGTGGATTTTTTATCGTCTGTCCAACTAACATCCCGTTCTGTACTACGATCCTTTGGGCAAATCCGTTAGGAAAATCATCATTTTTTGCGTAAATCCGATACTTTTTTGTGAATTTTCAATAATTTTTCGCAGAAATTGTCACAGAATGCACATTTTCCTCTAGGTAAATGTATATTAGACATTATGTAGCTCGAAATACGCGTAAACAAAAAATACAGTTGGATCAATTCGAGGTTACAAAGTTCGTGCGATTTTTTTTTATTTTTTTCAAACGCGTTTTCGAAAAAAGGCTGTAGAAAAAAAAGCTCAACTGGGATTTTAGGGGACTTTTGTCTAATCGTTCAGTGACATGTACTCGACATTCCCTGAAAAAATCAGCTTTCTCTGATTTTTTTCCCTAGTGAAACCTAATGTTCTTGGGCTATTTAAGCTTTTTAGCTGTATTACTCTTATTGAGAATAGCATCAGCAGTATAGCCTTCATTCTACTGCGCCGACCTTACTTATCTAGCGATTCAAGTAATGCGGGTGAGGGGGGTTTGCGGTTTACAAGGCAGGATGTAGTGTTCTTCCTGTAAGCCTCGTATATGCATTGAAGTATATGCATACCTTTCATGGCTCCTCGATTGGCAGCTGGGTTGTATTCTTATGGCGACCTCATGGGCACATCCACTATTTAGTTGCTTTGTTTCCTGTGGTTGTTCGTTTATAAGTCATATACGAGCATATGATTCCTCATCAATAAATTGCTAGCCTTCGTGTACCTGCGTGGTGGACATGTCGGTTATCTGGGCGACATTCTCCAATGTGACGATTAGTCCACTCTGAAAAGTTTCACTCAGAGCGGTCTGGCCTTTTCTTATGACGTATGAGTTTATAACTCAGTTAACTGCATAATAACGTATTATTCATTCAGTTTCCTGGTTACACTCATACTGTGAATACAGGCTATATTCAGATGAGTACATGCAGGATTCCGTTGCTCACGTGTATAATATGCATATTTATTAGGCAGACGCATTATTGAACAGATTCTATAAAATTCTTGCTCTGCTTCAAAGAGCTCATGAGAAGTTTGGGGCTATTTGGATCAGTTATGGAACTTCCAATAGGCCGTCTATGCATACGCTATCAATTTTTGGCATCATTATTCGGAGTGGTGCATTCTTTCTCCGAACAGTCATTGGTTGTTATGGACCTAGGGAACAGGGAATTATTTGGGGGACGGTCCGTGACGGGTCTGTTAATCATAGCTTGTTCTACACTCTGAATCCAGGTTTCTACCAGAGACGGTACACAGGAGAATTCAAATTCTTGTATATTTGCACGGTTCAATTAGAGTTTCATTATTGGGATTAATTGTACACCTGAACGGGGTCACCAGTTGGTTGCCTTAGAAGCGTGTTGGCTCTAACAGATACTTTCCATTGGGATTCAATTGGACAAGTGTATGGTTGTACATGTTATATCACCAGTTTTCGACCTATCTACGTATTCGGACTCCGTCATACCTTAGAAGCTTGCGCTGTTAATAACCGGGATCACCACTATAGCCTTAGCTACTGAAGTGGCATTAAGCACAAGTAATTAATAATAATTAATAACTGGGCGCCTGTTGGGCATATATATATAGATTACTTGGTACTGCTTTTTACTGATTCCAGAACGTTTCCCTCTTTGTTTTGAAGAATATTCCTTCAAAAATAGAGGGGGGGGGATTTTTCTTCATCTCTTCTAGCTTGATAAGTGTGTTACTATGAGTGAAGCTGTTTTGTCGGTAGATTATTGCTGATCCTAGATACAGCTTGTTTATTATATATATATGGTGTGTGTTTGTGGGGGTTAGTCTCTCACTTTTGAACACGCCATCCTAAATTAAGTGGCTTAGTCCGGACTAGCCTTAAAATTGGGGTCTTGTTACACCCAATTAGCATAATCATTCATGCTAAGAATATGGAATTACTTGGATATGGCTCCTTATTGATGATATGTCTTCTCTATTATTGTATAGAGAGACATACATGTAATTCCTTTTAAAATTTAATCTCCTTTTCACCTTGGAATGCAAGCTTAGGAGCTGTATTTGGTCTGCTAATTCTTAAGGCCTAGGCCCTCTACCTTTTTTACGATTCAGCTAAGTCTGGGCCATTGGTTGTAGTATAAAAATATGATAAATTTGAAGTAATTTGTATATTTTTTATACTTACCAATGGCCCAGACGGGAATGGCCCTCCCATGAGTGGGCACTCATACCTCACTGCTGAGTTTTTATTTTTGTAGGCTCATCTACAAAGAATGATGTTGACACCAATTCCGGTCTCTTCCTGAGTAATGCGCATGCGCAGATAGTAAAAGTATGGAGGGCCAGATAGGACTTTTAATTTTTGGTTTTGAATGCAAATTTGGGGGATTTGTGGGGGGTTCAAAATTTGTGTTTGGCCCTTGATATTATTGAATTTGCACCAGCTAAGTCTGGGCCATTGGTAAGTATAAAAATATACAAATTACTTTAAATTTATCATTTTTATGTACAGTAAATTTATCGTGAACTCTATTTCATTTGTAATCAAATTATTCTCACATTCTCAGTTTAAGTCTTCATCCAAAAAAGCCTCTTCCATTTCATCAATAATAGCAAAGACACTGAAAGCAGCAATCATTGTTACTACCCCCATGTTTTTAGCTCATCTTGACAAAGTCAAGCTGAGCTAATCTCATCACTCTCTGTCCGTCGTCTGTTGTCTATCGTCCATCGTCTGCCGTCCGTCAACACCATGTTTTGGTCTTCTCCTCCAAAGCCACTGGGCCAATTCAAGTGAAAGTTTGTGTAAGTGATGGTCCCAAAGAGGCATTTCATTTTTGTTCAACTCAACATACCCAACCCCATAGGGAGGGAGTGGGGAAAAATGCTCCAAAATATTTTTAAAATCTTCTTCTCAAGAACCAGTGTGTACAGTGACTTGATATTTGCTATGGAGCTTTCATATGAGGTGTAGAATCAAGTTTGTTCAAACGAAGTTCGTGAAGTAATATTTGGCTTTGTAATAGGAGGGGTAAGATTTTTGCCCCCCTCCCCCCCCCCCCCCCCCCCCCAAAAAAAAAATCTATTTTCTGAACCGATGGTCTGGTATGAACCAAATTTGGTTTGTGGTATTATTGGGTTATAAGTACCCGACCTATGCAAAAAAAAAAAAAATTCCTGCATCCCATGGAAACCCTGGGAGCTAAAAATAGAAATATTTTCAAACGCCCATATTTTCCAAACCACACGGAACAGAGAGCTGTTATTTGGTATGAAGTATCCTTAGAACCAGTAGAATTGAACGTAAAAAAAAATTGCCATCGCTTATGTTAGGGTGTTCTGCAATGGGCATCGAAAAAATGCTGAGTCAGCATATTTTCAAAAATTTAAAAAAATCTTTTCTCCAGAACCAATCATCAGAATCTTTTGATATTTGGTATACAGCATTCATAGGGGGGGTCAGATAAAAGTTTGTTGAAATAAAGCTCATTTGTTCATATTTGGGCTCTCTACAGGAGCCCGAAGTTTTAACATAGGGTAATATGGGGAATATTCTTTAAAAATCTTCTTCTTCAGAACCACCTGTCAGAATCTTTTAATGTTTGGTATAAATCATTGTTATGAGGGTCAGATTCAAGATTGTTCAAACCAAGTCCCTAGATTAATATTTGGGCTTCCTACAGAAGCCCAAACTTTATCTTTGTTCAATATGGAGAGTAATTTAAAAAAATCTTCTTCTTCAGATCCACCAGCCAGAATGCTTTGATATTTGATGTGCAACATCTCTAAGGGGGTCAGATTCAATTTTGTTCAAATAAGATCCCTAGGTATATATCTGGGCTCACTATGGCAGCCCAGATTTTTACTTAGTGCAATATGAGGAAATTTCTTTAAAAATCTTCTTCTTCAGATCCACCAGTCGGAATGCTTTCATATTTGGTATACAACATCTCTATGGGGGTCAGATTCCAGGTTGTTCAATTCAAGGGCCTAGGTTAATATGTGGGCTCCATATGGGAACATGAAATTTAACTTTGTACAATATGAGGGAATTTCTTCAAAAATCTTCTTCAGATCCACTCGTCAGAATGATTTCACATTTGGTATACAACATCTCTAGGGGGGGGTCAGATTCAAGTTTGTTCAAATCGGATCCATAGGTTAATATTTGGGCTCGCTATGGTAGCCCAAATTTGAACTTAGTGCAATTCGAAGAAATTTCTTTACAATTTCTCTTCTTCAGATCCAACAGTCAGAATGCTTTCATATTCGGAACACAGCATCTCTAGGAAAGTCAGATTCCACTGTGTTCAAATCAAGAGCCTGGGTTAATATTTGGGCTCTCTTTGGGAGCCAGAATTGGCCATTTTGCTGAAGAATTAAAAATTTTGTATTCAGTACCCTCTAGAGGTGTGTAACTAAGATTAATCCACATAGGTTGAATCAAGGGGCTTCATAGGGGAGCTCTACATTTTACTTTATGATCAACTGAAGAAAAGGCATGATGTCCAGATTGTTTTTGTCACTCCTGAGGGACTCAAGGATTGACAGTGTAGACTATGGAGATGGCTTGCTTAATGTAGACTCATTCTTAGACTCTGTTTAAATTGTGCTCTGTTCAAGATGAGTGCTTCAGGCCCCGTGGGGCCTCATGTTATCTACCCAGTCTCTTTATTTGCCTAGACTAAGCTCCCAATTCACTGACCTAGCTAAAGACAAACTCACATGATCAATTGATCTCAACATTTTTTTTTAGGTAACCACCCAGTCCATCCTGTTTACAGTTAGCAGCCACTCTTAACTTCTTGCATGCTGCTGGCGAATATTCCAGCCCAGGACAGGAAATCTCTTGCTATTAAAATTAGTCAAATTTGAGGATATTTAATCAACCTTTCCCCTGTAAGTTTTGTAGACTTTTTAACCAATGATTTCTTGTATCAAATGTTCATGAATGTTTCATCAAATCTTGTCATGGCTGCTTCTTTGATGAAAAATATTTTAAAATTACTCAGCAGGTTAAGAGTTAACTCTCCTCTGATTGAATGGTGAAAAGTGGCATTATATAATCCTGCTATCCATTGCAACTTGAGTGCCAATTAGGATCAAACTGGCAAACTTTTGATTCGAAGTCTGGTGCTCTGAACAATTGAGCACTGAAACAGGTAACAGAACTGAGCCTGTGTCATACACATAAATTAAATTTGTATGATTTATTTACATTTCTTTGCCTTATGCAGTCATCACTAACTTCTGTAGGTTTTTTAACTCGTGTACAGTGTAGGAATCCACAATTGTAGCTCTTGAAAAGTGTGACAAGCCATGATTATGGCATTGGAGACGTCATTTCATTAACCTTTGCATTTTCCTATAAAACACAATAGCTGTCAGTTTGAAGCCATTGGTAAATACATCATTCACAGCCAGTAAGTTAACCAAATTGAATGTGTGGAAATGACCAGTGGTCAGTGTTAAGCTAACTTAAATCGATTAATTGGCATATAAGTTTTCATCAAAGTGAAGTGCCCAAGTGTTTGTTTACTTTTATCAGTAATTTTTGGTGTGGGTGTTCTGTAAAATTGGAAATAATAATTTTACCTTCTTGTCAGTTTTAGTATATCCATATTTAGAAACATGTGACTATACTAAAACTGACAATTATCGCACTTTGATGATTTATTTAATATTTTTAGCTCAACTTGACAAAGTCAAGCTGAGCTATTGCCATCACTTCTCGTCCATCGGCATACATGTACGCATGTACATACATGTGGGCGAGCAGACGTACATCCACATGTATGTCCACAATTTCCTTTGGCACACCCTACAGGGCACATTTATCATCAGATTGCTTTGAAACCTTGTATGCTTGTTTGGGGTGACCTCTAGATGGGAGCTATCGATTTTCTTCCATTTCTGTCAAAAAATGTTGCCGCTGGCAACAACCATTGAACTTGGTTTAGTCAGGCATCAATATATTCCTTTGGCATGCCCTACAGAGCATATTCATGATCAGATCGGTTTGAAATTTGGTATGCTTGTTTGGAGTTACCTCTAGATGGGAGCTATTGATTTTCTTTGATTTCCATCATAACATGTTGGCGCTGGCAATAACCTTTGATGAACTTAGTGCAGTTATGCATCAATATTCTCTTTGGAACACCCTGCAGTGCACATTTTTGACTGGATCGCTTTGAAACTTGGTATGCTTGTTTGGGGTGACCTCTAGATGGGAGCTATCGATTTTCTTCTACTTCTGTCAAAAAATATTGCGGCTGGCAACGACCTTTGAACTTAGTTGAGTCAGATCGCAATATTTCCCTTTGGCACACCCTACAGGGAACATTTATGATCGGATTGCATTGAAACCTGGTATGCTTGTTTGGGGTGACCTCCAGAGGGGAGCTATCAATTTTCTTCAGTGACCTTTGAACTTAGTTAAGTCAGGCATCAATATATTCCTTTGGCATGCTCTACCAGTCACCTTCATGATCAGATAGGTTTGAACCTTGCTATGCTTGTTTGGGGTTACCTCTAGATGGGTGCTATTGATTTTCTTCTATTTCCATCAAAAGATGTTGCCGCTGGCAATAACCTTTGATGAACCTAGTGCAGTTATGTATCAATATTTCCCTTTGGCACGCCTTGCAGTGCACATTTATGATCAGATCACTTTGAAACCAGGTGTGCCTGTTTGGGGTGACCTATAGATGGAAGCTATCCTTTTTCTTCTATTTTCGTCAAAAAATGTTGCCGTCTGGCAATGACATTTGAACTTAGTTTAGTTAGACCTTAATATTTCCTACAGCAAACATTTATGATCGGATTGCATTGAAACCTTGTATGCTTGTTTGAGGTGACCTCTAGATAGGAGCTATTTATTTTCTTCTTTGTCCGTCAAAAAGTGTTGCCATTGGCAATGTCCTTTAATGAACTTAGTGCAGTTATGCATCAATATTTCCATTTGACACACCCTGCAGGGCACATTTATGATTGAATTGCTTGGAAACTTGGTGTGCTGGTTTAGGGTGACCTCCAGATGGGAGCTATCGATTTTCTTCCATTTCCGTCAAAAATAGGTGCCGTTGGCAATGATCTTTGATGAACTTAGTAAAAACTTAGTTCTGTTAAGTATTAATATTTGCCTTTGACACACCTTGCAGGGCACATTTATGATTGGATCGCTTGGAAATTTGGTGTGCTTGTGTGGGGTGACATCTATATGGGAACTGTCGATATTTTTGTACTGTACCAGTGACCCAGACATAGCTGGTGCTAATTCTCAAAAATCTAGGGCCAAACACAAATTTTGCCCCCAATCCCCAAAATTTGCATCTAAAACCGAAAAAATCATGTCCTAAATGGTCCTCCATACTTTCCCTCCACTGCGCATGCGCAGTGTCAAGGAGGTCTCGAAATTGGCGCCAATTATCATTCTTTGTTTGGCCCTTCATCAGTTCACATCTGACTGATATTTGTGCTTGTAAATCTCAGTTTAAATGATGCCAGACACATAAATATTAGAGAAATGGTGGATCTAAAGAGGAAATAGAAGGAGGAGAGGAAAAATGAGTGGCAGGAAATAATCAGGGCTGTAACTTAAAGTTTTTTTACGAAATTATGTTATGTTGCCTAATTCCAAGGCATGGGCCTGTTGTTGTCATTCTTGCTATAAAGTTACACTGCTTGTTCAGTGTTTCCTCTCTCCCTTTCCTTTAAGTCCCCCCTTGCTATTCTCCCATGCTTTTGGCATATTTTTTGTAATATTATTACTAAAATTTCTTGGGAGTTTTAGCTGGGTAACAGAATGAATTCTGTTCTTTTCCCCATGTTTATGTCCTCACCCATGGGTGTTTAGGCATAGTGTTCTGCATCTACCATCTGATGTTCTGCAGTTTCTTCCCTGGAAGTCTCTGTTTTGCATCAGATAGTTTGTTATTGGTAACTGATTTCGGGCCATGGTTATCAGTGCCTGGAGTCATGTATCTGGTGTTTATACACTTCTTGTTTACATTGACAACGGTTTCTGTTGATAGGGATTTTCTTGTCTTTGTATTAGATTAATCATAACAAGACACATTATTATTATACGTAAGTGTTGCATTAATTTTTTCGTAATATTTTTAAAATTTTTGTCCACACTTAGGCTTTTTGGGATCCATTGGGGCTCAACGTTACTTTCAGAAACTTGGGCTTTTCTGAAAAAATATTTTTTTTAAAATTTTTTTGATTTCAATTATTTTTTCCATGTTAATGGATCATGTTATTATGTATCTTTGTTTTCAGGGGTTGGTGCGAGTACTAGGACTTTTTGTGTTCTTTTCACAATGAAAGGATATTGTTCAAATTATAATAAGAGGAAATCTTCCTCTGACCTTCATAATCATTGTATTAATTGTAGTCAGTGTACTCGCACTAACTCCTGTTCAGTATGTGTCAATTGGGATGACAAACATTGGAAACATGTGTCACAGTATGTTGTTAGTGGGGAAAAGGCCATGCCGGTCCTTTCTCCGCAGGGTCACTCTAGTTTATCAATCTCTATTTCAGAGGAACAAGAACAGGGTGATGTTTCCGTGATGTCTTCCAAAAGTGTGCCTCCGTCGTCACAGTTAAATGAAGAGCTAGCGGCAAAAGTGCTCATGGAAATACGTCAATTGCCTAAGAGGTCCCTAGTAGGATCGACAGCATTGGCGTCCGCTAGCTCGCCCGGTGTAGCGACCATTCATTGAATGGCTCGGCAGCCGGGTTCGTCTGTTGTGGTCCAGGAAGGAGATTTGGGTGATGCGAGCACTATAATAAGACAAAGTGCACACCCAGTGACGACGGATCAGAGGAGAGAACGTAGGAAGCCTATTAGTCCGGTTCCTAGCTCATCCAGGTCCATCCGGGCTGCAAGCGAGAGAGGTCCCTCTCTCGTACAACAACATCTGGGACCAGATGTTGTGGTACAAAATGTTTCGCATTCGGAGCATACGTCCGCCGCTCGGGACGCTCCGTTATATAGACAGTCCGGAGAGACTGTCGATAAGGCTTCCTCATCCTCACGGCGGCGCACACGACTGCACCTTGGCTACATGACTACAGATATCCAGCCAGCTTCACCGATCAGGGATTCCACGGTGACCAGGTCATGCCATCCGGTAGCCAGGGACACGAGGCCTGTAGACTCCGGACGTTCGCATAAAAGAAGTATGCAGGAGTCAACGTACACGGAGCTTCCAGCAGCAAAGCAACGTAAGACCGCTACTCCACAGGCCTCAGTGACGGACGTGCTATCCCAAATAGCACAACTTATCGCAGCACTCAGCAAACGACAGAATCTCTGTCAGACCAGGAATTATCCGACGACGCTGGGTCGGTACGCTCCGCCGAAGCATCGGGTACGGACGACCGAGAACTTCATAGGGTCCGATAGGATGGCGAAAGGGATTCGGAGGATTTGGAGCTTTCCCTTTCGGAACAACATAAAGCTGCCGTAGATTTTATCCGGCATTTTCTTCCAGAGGTTGTTCCGTCGGACCCGAATGCTGCGATGCCGGATAAGAGACTAATAGCATCATTGGACACAGGATTTTTTGATCGGTTCAGGGACATCATCCCTGAGTTTCCGACACAGTCCAATAAGGTCACAAGAACTTTCGAATTATTGAACGACGCTATTTATAAGCTTGCTACCAAAACGGGCAAGTCTGGTTTCTTATCCGCAAATGCCCTAAATCTGCCTTTCATCAATTCAAGGAATAAATTCGAAACGACAGGACAGGGCATACCAAGAGTTCCTCTGCATCTAGACGACGAGGCTGAAGACTTGGAATTGTCTATACCGTCGTCTATGTCAATTCCAACCACGACGTTGGAAACGACAATAATGTCTAACAGAGTTAACTTAGACGCTTTATCACATGCAGATCACCTTACTAAGGCGTTATCATTACGTCTTCAAGGGAAAGAATTCCAGGATATACAATCCTCATTAAGACTTCTTTCAAGGGCAATAGCTTATTCCACGTATAACTCCGCCCTTTCAGTGGCAAACCTGGAGTTGGTTAGACGTGACGCAGCCCTAGCTACATCCACGCACATGGATGGTAAGGTGAAGAACTCTCTCAGAGTCGCTTCGGTCTCCGGAGAGCTTCTCTTCGACGGCAAGCTTTCAGCAATCTATGATAAGATAACTAAGAAAGCTTCAGATTCTCTGCTTTTCAAATCCGCTTCCAAAAAGCCGGATACAGCAGAAAAGAGTAAGACAGGCACTTCTGGGACAAGTACGCCCAAGAGAAGTTCCTATAGAGGTTCCTATGCGTCCTCTAGGTCTTATTCTAGAGACTGTCAAGGCAGCGACTCTCGTTGGGGACGTTCTTCTGGCCAAGATTACCGGTCAGGCGTCCCTAGGTCGACAGGGCGAGGTGCGGGTCGCAGAGGACGTAGTTTCTCCTTCCACAAGCCTCGTAGGTCCAGGAGGTCATGGTTTGAACCTCTATTGTGTTCCGGTAGGCGGAAGATTATCGAGTTTTATAAACGATTGGGCGTCAATTACGGACGACCCCTGGGTTCGAGGGGTAATTTCGGAAGGACTAAGAATATCCTTCAAACGAAAGCCTCCATTAACTCGAAGTCCAAAAAGGACTCAGCTTCCGTCAAATCTGCAGAAAAGAGACGCTCTTCTAACAGAAGTACAGTCTCTTCTGAAGAAGAATGCGGTAGAGGTCGTAGAAGACCAGGAATCACCGGGTTTCTACAGCCATCTGTTTCTGGTTCCGAAACCAGATGGCTCGTTCCATCCAGTCATAGATCTGAGCTGGATAAACAAGCTGATCGTCGCTCCGAAGTTCTATATGGAGACAATTCGATCAGTTAGAGCGAGTATTTGGGTGAACGACTATGCTACAAGCATAGATCTCAAGGATACATACTTTCACGTCATGGTACATCCGACATTCAGAAAGTATCTACGCTTCGCAGTCCTAGGAGTTGTATATCAGTTCCGAGCGATGTGCTTCGGTTTGAACCTAGCGCCCTGGGCTTTCACTCGAATAATGAACTCGGTAATGATATATTTCCGAGCTCATTCGTCTGCGGTAACGTCGGCCTACCTGGGCGACATTCTTCAGAGGTACCGCAACGAGTTAACGCTTCAGAACGATGTGCAGAATCTGCTTCTATTACTCCGACGTCTCGGTTTTATAATAAACGAGGAGAAGTCGGATCTGGTGCCGTCCAAGTCATTCACTCATCTGGGAATGAGCTTCGAGACGCACAACAATCTTGTTCGTCTGCCATTAACCAGAGCGAAATTAATCAGTTGTTACGCTCGCTATTGTCTTCACTCAGACAAAGTCACAGCGAGAGAGTTCATGAGACTGTTAGGTCTGTGCGGAGCCGCTGCGGATCTCATTCCGATGGGGCGGTTACGCACTCGTCCTCTCCAAATTTTCTTGACTCAGAATTGGAGTGTAAAGATTCATTCGCTCGATATAAACGTTCTCTTGTCAAATCAAGTGAAACAAGAGATTTAGACTTGGGCAAACATTCAGTGGTTGACTCAGGGAGTCCCACTGCAGTTGCCGGATCCGAGTTTTACGATTATGACGGATGCCAGTCAAACAGATTGGGGTGCAACATTGATCCCAACGGATTTGAAGTGCCAGGGTCTTTGGGATCCGCAGTTTGTAGGCAAGCACATAAACATCAAGGAAATGATGTCAATTTGGCTTGCACTACGTCATTGGATGAACATTATTCAGAAAGCACATGTCCAAATCCTGTCTGACAATACGACAGTAGTAGCGTATATTCGGAACCAGGGAGGCAATTTATTCCGTTCCGTTATTCAATTTAACGGAAAGAATCGTTCTGTTTGTTCTAGAACACCAAGTTCTACTTTCGGTCCGTCATATTCCGGGTCGTCTGAATGTATTAGCAGACTCCCTTTCACGGAAGGGTCGCTTGTTGCCATCAGAATGGACTCTCAACAAACAGGTATTCAATCAGATTTGCTACCAATGGGAGCGGCCAATGATAGACTTATTTGTGACACAACTAAACAATCAGTTGCAGACGTATGTGTCACCATGTCCAGATCCCCGAGCATATGCAGTAGACGCTCTATCGATCTCGTGGGACGGAATGATAGGATATGCGTATCCTCCAGCGCCGTTGATTCAGCAGATATTGCTAAAGATAAAACAATCTCAATGCAAAATTCTGTTGGTAGCATCTCTGTCTCCACAGAGACCGTGGATAAATCTACTCAGGTGTCTGCTGTGGGACTTAACGCGAAAGCTTCCTCCACAAGAGGATCTTCTTTCGCAGGGGAAATCGCGTCAACTACATCACAACCCGCAAGGTCTCAACCTTCACGTATTTCCGTTGTGCGGTCCTTCTTGCACGGCAAGCATTTTACAGGACGAGCAGTGGACGCAATTTCTAACTGTAGGAGGACCTCCTCTTCGCTAAACTATGTGGCTAAGTGGAAGGTCTTTTGTCGTTGGTGTAGGGATCATTCTGTTGATATTTTTTATCCCTCCATTCCAGACATTGCAAATTTTCTAGTATACTTGTTTGACGAGATCAAACTGCAGCCTGTTACTATTAAAGGTTATAGGTCTATGTTATCTGATACCTATGCACATCATGATAGTTTACAAATTGGATCTAATGTCTCTTTATCTAAATTAGTTAGAAACTTCTCGATAAATAGACCTAGAACCCTTAGATTAATTCCTAAATGGACTTTAGCTTGGGTTCTTCTTAAACTAAAAGAAAAGCCATTTGAGCCTCTTGAGACAGTAGATTTCAAGTTTTTGTCTTATAAGACAGCATTTCTCTTAGGTTTCTCTTCTGCTAGAAGAGTCAGTGAGCTTCATGCACTATCTGTGGACGATTCTCACTATCGTAGTGTCGGGAACACTATTACCTTTACTACTAATGTTGGATTTTTGGCTCAGAATCAGGCTCCTAATAAATATTTGGAACCTATTGTTATTAAGGCCCTTCTGTCTTCAGATGGGCATAGGCCTTTACTCTGTCCAGTTAGAGCTTCACGTATTTATAAACGAAGATCTCAGTTTCTCAGAAAGGGACGAAAACGCTTCTTTCTGTCTCTGATGCCTAATAGAAAGGACATTACGGTCCATTCTATTGCTAGATGGATTCAATTAACTGTCCGTACTGCTTATGATAATCTATCTTCAACTCAGCAGTCTGTGCTTAAGATTTCGGCTTATGAAGTAAGAGCTCTTTCTACATCTTGGGCTTACGCAAATAGTGTTGCTATTACAGATTTAATGAAGGCTGCATATTGGTCTCAGCCATCCACATTCACGAATTTTTATCTCAGAAATATTGAGTCCATTTCTGGAGACCTGCATTGTTTAGGTCCGTTATCTGTTGCTCAGAATGTCGTCCTCTAAACAGTTGCAACTATAGTTATGCAGGCTTTCTGTTCCGGCAGTGACTCCGTCCTGCTGCCCTCTTCGCTCTGGGCTATTTGACCCAGGGCAAGGGGAAGGGGGTGGGGAGGGTGTTCCCTTAGGTCACCTGCTTTATAGTGAAAAGCAAGGGGATACCTCCTCCAGAGTCAGTAATTCTGAGTCGTTACCGGGATGGTTTTAAAGTGTAAAGTTAATGTTTAAAATTCATTCATGTCATATTTTTAAAGTGTAGCTCGGTGTGAAGCATTTGTATATGTCACGTGTCAAATGGGCATTAATATACAATCCTCGGGCACTTTTAAAGAGTAGAAAGAGTCACAATTCTCTGGACTGACTTTATTTATTGGCTTACTTTAAAAATAATTAGTATAAAGGGTTATACTGGATGTTAATAGAGAACATGAATGTTATTATGCTCAATTATGGAGGGTGTAGTGTCTTTCTAATTTATCATAAATAAGAAAGATTCATGTAAAGCCTAATACTCCTTTTCTCCTTGAGGGGATGACTCTATTATATATAGTTGAGCTTATTGGATTTTCCTCTATGTCCTAGGCCCTCCAGCCTTTTTACTATTAGCTATGTCTGGGTCATTGGTACAGTATAAAAATGTTAAAAAAATTATAGTAATTTATATGTTTTTTATACTTACCAATGACCCAGACGGGGATGGCCCTCCCAGGAGTTGGGAACTCATACCTCCCCGCTGAGTACATAGCGCTGACCAGGCACTGCTTGTAAGAATGATAATTGGCGCCAATTCCGAGACCTCCTTGACACTGCGCATGCGCAGTGGAGGGAAAGTATGGAGGACCATTTAGGACATGATTTTTTCGGTTTTAGATACAAATTTTGGGGATTGGGGGGCAAAATTTGTGTTTGGCTCTAGATTTTTGAGAATTAGCACCAGCTATGTCTGGGTCATTGGTAAGTATAAAAAATATATAAATTACTATAAATTTTTTAACTTTCTTTGATTTCTGTCGAAAAATGTTGCCGCTGACCATTGAACTTAGTTTAGTCAGACCTCAATATTTCCTTTTGACACACTCTTCAGGGCACATTAATGATCGGATCACTTTGAAACTTGGTATGTGTGTTCAGGGTGACCTCTAGATGAGAGCTATTGATTTTTTTTTTCCATAAAAAATTATTGTCGTTATCACCAGCCTTTGAACTTACTGCATTTGTGCAGCCACTTATCCCTTTTGCGCTTTCTGCAGGATATGTTTATGAATTTCCTTAAAAAAGAAAAAAAAACATTGCCACAAGCAGTGACCTTCAAACTTAGTGCATTTGTGCATTAACATCTTCCTTTGGCATGCCTCAGATTGCACATTCATTATCAGGTTGTTTTGAAACTTTGTATGCTTATGCAGGGTGACAAAGTTAGGAGCTACTGATTTTCTTTTTCATTTCCATCAAAAACTGTTGCTGTTAGCAGCAATCGTTGAATTTATTGCATTTGTGCATCAACATTCTTCTTTGACATGGCCTACAGGGCACATTTATCTTAGGATCATTTTTGAACTCGTTGTGCTCATTATGTGGGATCTCTAGATAAGAGCTATTGATTAGCATTCTTTTCTGTGAAAAAAGTTGCCTTTTCAATAACCTCTGAACTTACTGCATTTGTGTATCAACATTCTTCCTTTAGTAGCCTTACAGCTTACGTTTAAAAATGCATGGATTACTCTGACGACGTGCACACACAATGCTGTTATGTTTAAATATCACCAAATAACATTTGTACCAATGATCTTCAATTTTTCCATTTCACTTATAACTTACCAAGTTCAAGTTTGTCAAGTTGAGCTACAGTGTCATTGACACTTTCATTTTTAAACGTAATCTCAAAGAATAAAATACAATTGCTTTGACAGTCACCAGATATTTTTGTCTGTTTTTAACAAAAAAAACAACAAGGCATGTTTTATCCATATAATTTTTAGCTGCGACAAGCAGCTCTCTATGTGGCAATGTCAGTCTGTCTGTCGGTCCATCGGTCTGTCGGTCCATCGGTCTGTCGGTCTGTCTGTCACCAATGAGTTTAAAAAACACCATAACTCCTAAAACACTTGATGGAATGACACCATACTTGGTATGCAAGTGTATCTTCACGATGTCTACACCCTCTCAATAGTGCGCGTTATTCGGATAATTTTTGTCACATTTATGGACTTGTCACCAAGTTTTTTTGTCACCAACAAGTTTTAAAACATCATAACTCCTAAGATAACTGATGGAATGACACCATAATTGGTGTGCACTTGTATCTTCATGATGTCTACACATGTAACAGTTTTAGTACAAAACATTTGAAAGTAAGGATATATATTTTTTCCATTATAGTGAAAGGCATTAATTTAACTGGTATCACCATTAAAATAGTAACTATATTCCCTAACAGGACCATCAGTCAATGCTTCAAATATTTTTTTAGCTGCGACGAGCAGCTCTATATGTGGTAATGTTGGTCAGTCTGTCGGTCTGTCACCATTGAGTTTTAAAAACACTATAACTCCTAAAATACTTAATGGAATGACACCATACTTGGTATGCAAGTGTATCTTCATGATGTCTATACCCTCCCAATAGTGCATGTCATTTGGATAATTTCTGTCACAGTTATGGACTTGTCAAAAAAAAGTTTTTTGTCACCAACGAGTTTTAAAACATCATAACTCCTAAGATAACTGATGGAATGACATCATACTTGGTGTGCAAGGATACCTTGATGACTTCTAGACCCTCTCAATAATGCACGTCATTTGGATAATTTCGGTCACATTTAGGGACTTGTCGCCAGCGAGTTTTTTGTCACCAAAGAGTTTTAAAACATCATAACTCCTAGGATAACTGATGGAATGACACCATACTTGGTGTGCAAGTGTATCTTCGTGGTTTCTACACCCTCTCAATAGTGCATGTCATTTGGATAATTTCTGTCACATTTATGGATTTGTCATCAATGAGTTTTTAACTGCGACGAACAGCTCTATATGTGGCAATGTCGGTGTGTTTGTTGGTCTGTCAGTTGGTCTGTCACCAACGAGTTTTCAAAACCCATAACTCCTAAAATACTTGATGGAATGACACCATACTTGGTATGCAAGTGTATCTTCACGATGTCTACATCTTCTCAATAGTGCATGTCATTTGGATAATATCTGTCACATTTATGGACTTATCACCAACAAGTTTTTTTGTCACCGACAAGTTTTTTTGTCACCAACGTGTTTTAAAACATTGGCATTTCACATTGCAGCTTCGGCACTGTGACAGTGCTTCTAGTTTAAATCCATAATTTGGGTAAATTTTACTGTTAACCAAACAAATATCATGTGAGATGGATTATTTCATTTAAAAAATACCAAACTCAGAATTTACCCAGACAAAGAAATGAAGGTCAAAATCTGTGTTAATTTATGCATCATTGCACTGGTGTTGGAGGAAACAGTGATCAGATTGCATTCAATTTATATGCTATGAAACTGCAAGACCTAGATGTTCATTGGAAGACAATAAATGAAAGTTGCCCTCCGTGCCGGGAACGGCAAGTGAGATACTTTTACTTAATGCTTCCTTGAAAGCCCATAACTGAAATGTATGATTGGCTGTTGGCACTTTTTCCCCATGTGTACCAGCTTCAATTCTTGATTCTTTTTTGTAGTCAGGTTGGTTAATAATAAATGTCATAATATTGTTGTCCCCTATTGTTTTTTATGTCTCCAAAAAGGACCTGGTCTTCTGTAAGTAAATATGACCTCTGCTGAACTTTTACAGTACATGTGACATCAGAATGTCTAATGTTGACAAACTTGACGATTTTGATTCTGACGATTCATTTTGTATTAGGCCAACACTTTGCAGTCTGGGATAAAGTCATGACTTTCATCTGTCTGTCTATCTGTCTATCTGTCTGTCCACAATTAGACTTTTGGTTAAAGTTTGTGGTTAAAGTTTTTTAGTCAAGGTCAAAGTTTTTTTTCTTTTAGATTAATATTAATTACTATTGATTGTATCATTCTCATTATGTTTCATGTCATTTTAGGAAATATTTAACCTTTTTTGTATGGCAATTTAACTTACAACTTCCAGGTTAAAGTTTTTTTATTTACAAAGTTTCACCTTTAATTCTTCAAACAGTTTTGTGCAATGCCACTGTTTCACATTTGGGACAATGTCTACTGTCTACTGAACCTTTCTACAGTGATTTTCATTAATATTGGCATGATTTTAACCCCTTTTAAACATATTTTCAGACTTAGTTTCTTTATATTTGAAATTAGGCTTTGCCACATACATTATTACTTTAATTCTTGTGTAGTCAATACAACATAATGATTGTTTTTACATCAATGATTTCTTTTAACGGCTTTTAGGAAATATTTAACCTTTTTTTGGCAGTCAATTTTACTTAGTATTCAAACACTGTGTTACAACGTCATTGTTTTTCATTTGGGGCAAGGTCTACTGAACCTGTATACAGTGGTTTCAAATAATATTGGCATTAATTTAACCCTTTTTTCAAAGCAGTTTTCGAACTTTGTTTCTCTAAATTTGAAATTAGGCTTCTACCACTTACTTTGATCCATCCATCCATCCATCCATCCATCCATCCATCCATCCATCTGTCCGTCCGTCCGTCCGTCTGTCTGTCTGTCCAAACTTTGTTTATGGCATAATTTGAAAAATAGTTACCGGATTTCAGTTCTTTTAAGTACATGTCTCTACTGCAGCAATGTCTATGTCAAGTTCGATGACCACCATTATCCAACGAAAATTGTTAAAGTTATCAACCTGCTCCTCCCAACACCCCTGCCAATTAGGCATTTTTAGCCGGACTGTTTACAGTGAGGGCTATAGTAATGACTTTTGTCCGTCCGTCCATCCGTCTGTCTGTCCGTCTGCCTTTTTCTGTTAACATTTAGAGTTTTGGTTAAAGTTTGTGGTTAAAGTTTTTTACTGAAGGTTCAAGTGCTTTTTTGTTTTTTTTTCTTATTCCTGTTTAGTTGCCATTTGGAGTTTTGGTTAAAGTTTGTGGTTAAAGTTTTTTATTCAACCTTCAAGTACATACAGACTATACCCGGTATGTCTTGTCTGATCGTCACGAAATTTCATATGCAGGTTTTAGGTCACGTCTCTATGAGAATGTCCCCTTTTGGTCGTGATCGGTCAACTGGTATGGCTGCCAGCGCCCAAAACCCGAAAACCATTAACACAGTCTACAGGTCGTATTTATGAAGGGAATTCATTGCAACTTCATAGAATGCCTCTGTATAATGCTTAGATGAGAACGTCCCCATTTGGGCATGATCTGTCAACCGTGTTGGCTGCCCAAGCCCGAAACCCAAAAACTTTTAGCACAGTCTGCAGGTCATGTTTAATATGGACGGATTTCATTGTAACTTGATACGATGACTCTGTATGATGTCTACATGAGAATTTCCCCATTTGGGCGTGACCTATCAACCGTCACGACTGCCCGAGCCCAAAACCCCAAAACCTTTAGCACAGTCTACAGGTCATATTTATGGAGGGATTTCATTGTAACTTCATAGGGTGACTTCATATAATTTCTACACATGAGAAAGTCCCCTTTTGGAAGTGATTGGGCAACTGTGACGGCTACAGGTGCCCGAAGCCCAAAAATTTCAGCACAGTCTACAGGTCATATTTATGAAGGGATTTCATTGTAACTTTGTAGGATCAATCCACATGATGCCCAGATGAGAATGTCCCCTTTTGGTTGCGATCATTCAACCATGATGGCTGCCCGAGCCCAAAGCCTGAAAACCGTTAGCACTGCCTACATGTCATATTTATGGAGGGATTTCATTGTAACTTGATAGGTTGACTTCATATAATGTCTAGATGATAACATCCCTTTTTGGGCAACTGTGATGGCAACAGGGGCCCGAAGCCCGAAAACCTTTAGCACAGTCTACAGGTGATATTTATGGAGGGATTTCAGTGCTTGCAAGCTCCGGCCGCGAGATCGGCCCCGAGACCAGTATTCTCGGGGCCTTTTAATCGGCCGCGAAAATTTCAATGTCCAATTTCAAAACATTTGAGTTATTTCGAAGAGTTTTTTGCACTTTATTCATATTAATACCTGTACTGACTCGTGTCGAAGCCCAGGGGGTGCTTGCAGTGGATAAATTGCAAAGTGTGTGTGTGTGTGTGGGGGGGGGGGCTTCGGGACGAGTAATAGTGCTTGCAAGTCGCGTTGGGATGCGTTGGAAAATAAGACAAGTAAGTATCCACTGGGTATGTTACGTTTCTTTGGAAACCGCCTACCAAGTGGTTAGAATTTGCTTTAAAGTGCTTTAAAAATTCTCATAATTATCTTGTACATACGTTTCATTTTCAGATTTCGGTTTTAATCCTCAAGTTAATGAATAAAACAAACAGAAAACCATGTGGTGTTTGTTTTCATTTTTTTTGTACAGGTTACTCTCGAAGCCAGAAATGGATGTAAGTATGTCAATCAACACTGCAAACCACCCCCTTGAAAACAGACAAACATAGTCTGTTTAAAAATTGCTGTTTTTTAAATATGTACACTTATTACGAATAAAACAATATATAGCTTCACACAAAATCAATAAAAAAAATCATAATATGAAGACCAGATAAAATTTACACCACAGAATATGAATAACAAAATAGTTGCCTCCCTTGGCTACATTCAAAAAATTGATTTTACACTGCAACTCATAACTTCACATGTTGCAGAACATGATGAAATGATAAATGAGCATGTTTTATTGAACCAATAAGTCATAAATCATATCCCTGGTTATATTGTTATATAATTCTCAAATACCAGAGTTGTAATTATTTTTTTATTTTTAATTACCACTTTCTCATTAATTTCTGAACACCCGTTTTTCACAATGAGTTGTGCACGCTCGAAAGTGGAAGTGTTCCTTCACAATGAGTTGTACATCGCTCGAAAGTGGCAGTGTTCAATCAGTATCTTTCTGATGCTATTCAACCACTGTGAAAACAAAAGATGAATTTAACAACACAAAAACCTCAACTCCAAAAAATATATATAATACAGTATTACAGTTCTATTTGGTAAGTACAGAGTTGCAAAAGTCACCTGTTTTTCCATTTGATGCCTATAAATTTGACGTCTTGTCTCAAACAACTTTCGTCCAATTTGAAACTTGAGGGTGGGCTTTGACTCGAGTAGGGCACCCTGGTTCATAAATCTGAAAAAGTGGGGGTTGGGCTTTGGCACGAGTATGGGCTTCGATACAAGTCAGTACGGTACAAATCAGTCCCAAGTAGGCCACGACCTTCAAAACTCGGGGCCTTTTTTATCAGCCACGAGTAGGCCTCGACCTTCAAAACTCTAGGCCTTTTTTTAGGCCTCGAAAATTTTTCTTATTGTAAGCACTTGGATTTCATTGTAACGTGGTAGGTTGACTTCATATAATGTCTACATGAGAACGTCCCCTTTTGGGCAACTGTGACAGCAATAGAGACCCGAAGCCCGAAGCCCGAAAACCTTTAGAATATTCCACAGGCCATAATTATGAAGGGATTTCATTGTAGCTTGGTAGGATGACTCCAAGTTTGTGGTTAAAAACCCAGACAAACACCACCACCCCCCTACCTCCCCCCCACCCCCATTTTGCTTTTTTTTTTTCTTTTCTCTAATATGCATTTTGAACTATTTACAGTCACTACAAGCGGAACCTTTTTTTTTTCTTTTCATCAAAAATGCTTTTTTACAGTTTTGGTTAATGTTTGTGGTTAAAGACCAGACAAACACCACCACCCACCCCCACCCCCATGGTGCCAGTTAATTTTTTTTTTTTCTCTGCTCAAAATGCATTCTGAAGGATTTAGACTGACCACATGTGGAAAAAAAAATGGACTCCCCTAACACACTCCTACTCTCCCCCACCCCTCACCCCCCACCCCACCTCCTTACCCAGGGCCATCATGCAATATTTTTTCTTTGGTACAAAATGCATTTTTAGCCTGACTGTTTATAGTCAGGGCTATAGTCATGACTTTCGTCCGTCCATCTGTCGGTCCATCCATCTGTCTGTAAACAATTGGTTTCCGACTGATAACTCCAGTTTGGATTATTTGATTTCAACCAAAGTTGATATGTGTATTTTCCAGCTAGTAATACAGGCCAGGTTTCAATATAGGTTCCACAACTGTCCCCCCCCCCCCCCCCCCTCCCCTCCCCACACACACACACAAATTGTCACTTAGGCAATTATTCCCAAAATGCATTTTGAAGGATTGGGAGTTATTACATGCAAAAAAGAAAATTGACTCGTATAGCTGTACTGCATTTTTAATCGTACAAGTTGAAGCCAACAGTACAAATTATTTTTCTGAAACCTCACATTTTTTCATTCTTTGTTTACTTCTAACCATGGCTTATTACTCCTTATTGGAAGAAGCTCATCAAGTTTGTTCCATTAATAGGTCATGAGGTATGTTTTGAAGTAGAGAAATGAAAAAATAAAATTTGAATAGTAAATTTTGTATATCACAAGTGCAGATATGGCAGATTCGTTAAGTAAACTGTTAACAAAAAATGGCTCCGACTATTTTGCATCTAAGCATTGCCGTTCCTGGGACAGTCGGGCTGCATGCATGACATCACTCTAGTTTTCTTTGGTCCAAAATGCATTTTTAAGGATTTTAGAGTGACTACATGCAGAAAAAGATTGACTCCTATACCCCTCCTCCTCCACAGGGCCATTTAAGCAATATTTTTTCTTTGGTCCAAAATGCATTTTGAAGGATTTAGAATGACTACTTGTGGAAAAAAATTTGACTCCTATAACCTCCCCTCCCCCCTCACTTGGGGTGCCAATTAGGCATTTTTAGCCCGACTGTTTACAATCAGGGCTATAGTTATGACTTTCATCCATCTTTCCATCCATCCATTCGTCTGTCTGTTAACATTTAGAGTTTTGGTTAAAGTTTGTGGTTAAATTTTTTCAATGAAGGTTACAGTTTTTTTTCTTTTTAATCAATATTAAATACTATTGATTGTATCATTCTCATTGTGTTTTATGTTATTTTGGGACATATTTAACTCTTTTTGCAGCCAATTTTACTTAGAACTTCCAGGTTAAAGTTTTTGGTTAAAGTTTTTTTATTTACAGGGTTACACCTTTAATTCTTTAAACAGTTTAGTGGAATGTCACTGTTTTCATTTGAGACAATGTTTATACTGTCTAATGAAGCTTTCTACAGTGATTTTAATCAATATTCGCAGGATTTTAACTCCTTTTAAACAAGTTTTCAGACTTAGTTTCTTTGTATTGGAAAATACAACTTAATGATTGCATTTACATCAGTCATTTCTTTTATCGGTTTTACGAAATATTTAACCCTTTTTTACAGTCAGTTTTACTTAGTAATCCCAGCTTAAAGTTTTGGATTAAAGTTTTGCTTTTCAAGGTTGTACATTTTATTCTTCAAACACTGTATTACAACGTCATTGTCTTTCATTTGGGGCAAGTTCTACTGATGCTGTTTATGGTGGTTTCAATTAATATTTGCATTAATTTAACCCTTTTCAAAATGGTTTTCGAATTGAGTTTCTTTAAATTTGAAATTGGGCTTCTAACACAGACTTTGTCACTTTTTGTTCTTGCATGATCAATACAACTTTTAATAATAGCTTTTACAGACATGATTTCTTTTACTTGTATGCAGCTTTTTTTCTCATTACCTGAGCTTCACAGTTTGAAATATAAAGAAATGCCTTCTGCATCATACTTATTTTGTTTTACAATAGTAATACAGATTGGAAGGAAATGGGAGTGAGGTATTTCGATGCTGTCTCCAAAACTTCAGGGGAGATGGGTGGAATCAATCTGCCCCTCCCTTCACCCCATGTTATCCAGAAGATAAATCCCATTCTAATTATACGATTCTCTTCAAATTTGATATTACTTTTTTATATGCCCATTTGTAAAAACAGTCATATTATGTAAATGGTCTGTCTGTGTGTCCATCCGTCTGTCCAGGATTAGCAGAGGTACATTGTGGGGTTTGCAATTTAGAGTCAATTGTAGTTGTGGGGTTGGGTTAGTACAGTGACCACTTGTGTGTTTGTTTTTTGCACTGTGGGGTTAATTTTTTGACATTGTGGGGTTATGGTTTAACATGGGGAAAAACCCCACAAGTAAGAATGTGTAAGAACGTCCATCCATCTGTCCATCCGTCTGTCCATAAACAGTTGGTTTCCGACGGATAACTCTTGCTTGGACTATTTGCTTTCAACCAAAGTTGATATGTGTATTTTCCAGCTAGTAATACAGGCCAAGTTTGAATATGGGTCCCCCATCTCTCCAACGGTCATTTAGTCAGTTTTTCCAAAAATGCATTTTGAAGGATTGGGAGTTATAAGGTGCAAAAAAAAAATTGACTACTATAACACACCATCACAACCAACCCCCCCCCCCCCCCCCCCACACACACACACACACACTCCCCCAACCTCCTGTGTCATTTAGGCAATTATTCCCAAAATGCATTTTGATGGATTAGGATTTATTACACGCAAAAAATTGACTCCTATAGGCCAACAATGTTTTATGTACTGCATCTTTAACCCTTTACCTAACACAAGTTTCCGTCAAAAAATGTTGCCGCGGACAACGTTCTTAGAACTTAGTTTAGTCAAACCTCAATATTTCCCTATGGCACACCCTACAGGGCACATTTATGATTGGATCGCTTTGAAACTTGGTATGCTTGTTTGGGGTGACCTCTAGATGGGAGCTATCGATTTTCTTCAATTTCTGTCAAAAAATGTTGTTGCGACCAACATTCTTAGAACTTAGTTTAGTCAGAAGACCTCAATATTTCCCTTTGGCACACCCTACAGGGCAGATTTATGATCGGATTGCTTTGAAACCTGGCATGCTTGTTTAGGGTGACTTCTAGATGGGAGCTATCGATTTTCTTGAATTTCCGTCAAAAAATGTTGCTGCGGCCAATGTTCTTAGAACAAACCTCAATATTTCCCTTCGGCTCATCCTACAGGGCACATTTATGATCAGACTGCTTTGAAACCTGGTATGCTTGTTTTGGGTGATCTCTAGATGGGAGCTATCGATTTTCATCCATTTCCGTCAAAAAATGTTGCCGTGACCAACGTTCTTAAAACTTAGTTTAGTCAGACCTCAATATTTCCCTTTGGCACACCCTACAGGGCACATTTATGATCAGATTGCTTTGAAACCTGGCATGCTTATTTGGGGTGACCTCTAGATGGGAGCTATCGATTTTCTTCCATTTTCGTCCGTCAAAATATGTTGCCACTGGCAACGATCTTTGAACTTAGTTTAGTCAGGCATCAATATATTTCTTTGGCATGCCATAAAGGCATATTTATGATCAGATCAGTTTGAAACTTTGTATGCTTATTTAGGGTTACCTCTAGATTGGAGCTATCGATTTTCGTCAAAAAATGTTGCCACTGGCAATGACCTTCGATGAACTTAGTAAAAACTTAGTGCAGTTAAGCATCAATATTTCCGTTTGACACACCCTGCAGGGCACATTTATGATTGGATCGCTTGCAGACTCGGTGTGCTTGTGTGGGGTGACATCTATATGGGAGCTGTCGATTTTCTTCCATTTCTGTCAAAAAATGTTGCCGCTGACCTTTGAACTTAATTTAGTCAGACCTCAATATTTCCCTTTAACACACCCTTTAGGGCACATTTATGATCAGATCACTTTGAAACTTGGTATGTGTGTTCAGGGTGACCTTTATATGTGAGCTATTGCTCTTTTTTCATTTCCATAAAAATTATTGTCGTTATCACCAGCCTTTGAACTTACTGCATTTGTGCATCAACTTATCCCTTTTGCACTCTCTGCAGGGTATATTTATGAATTTCCATAAAAAAACGCCCCAAAAAACATTGCCACAAGCAATGACCTTCTACTTAGCGCATTTGTGCATTAACATCTTCCTTTGGCATGCCTCCATGGGCACATTCATTATCAGATTGTTTTGAAACTTTGTAAGCTTATGAAGGGTGACAAAGATAGGAGCTATTGATTTTCTTTTCATTTCCATCAAAAACTGTTGCTGTTAGCAACAATCTTTGAATTTATTGCATTTGTGCATCAACATTCTTTGACATGGCCTGCAGGTCACATTTATCATAGGATTGTTTTTGAACTTGGTGTGCTCATTAGGAAAGACCTTTAGATAAGAACTATTGATTAGCATTCATTTCTGTGAAAAAATGTTGCCATTTACAATAACCTCTGAACATACTGCATTTGTGTATCAACATTCTTCCTTTAGTCAGTCTTACAGTTTCCATTTATTATTAAAAATGCATGGATTACTCTGATGTTGTGCACACACAATGCTGTTATGTTGAAATTTCATCAAATAACATTGGTACCAAGGATCTTAAATTTTGCCATTTCATTTATAACTTAACAAGTTCAAGTTTGTCAAGTTGAGCTACAGTGTCATTGACACTTTCATTCTGAAACATTATCAATTTTTTTCATTTTTTACTTCTAACCATTGCTTATTAGTCCTTATTGGAACAAGCTCATCAAGCTTGTTCCATTAATAGGTCATGAGGTATGTTTTGGGGTGGAGAGCATGGTGGCTCAGTGACAGACTGTTGGACTTCTATGCTAGAGGTTCGATCCCCTTGGGCAAGGCACTTTATCCCGGTTGCCTACGATGATGCCGTGTACTAAGGCATACCGCACATTGATGGTGCACATGTCTTCAACCACTGTAACCCTGCTTGAGTGCAGCTTGAACAGAGTTAGAATGTTGAGGAGCTGACAGTTGCTCGGTGGTTCTCTCCGGGCACTCCGGCTTCCTCCACCCATAAAACTGTCACGGTCACAATTAGCCATTGTGCATAAGTATGGGACCTTAAACACCAATAAATAAATAAATGTTTTGGGGCTGAGAAATGAAAAAATAACATTTGAATAACAATTTTTGTATATCATGAGTGCCGATATGGCAGATTTGTTTGGTAACCGGTTAACAAAAAATGACCCAGACTATTTTGTGTCTAAGCATTGCCATTACTGGGACATTCGGGCTTCATGCATGACATCACTCTAGTTTTTGTTCACCACAATGAATATAATGAGTGTTTCGAAGGTTTTCATAGAAGATCACTCTGAAAACAGTGATTCACCAGACAGTGATGATGAATATATTTTCTCCAGTGATCAAACAAATTTTTTTTATGGAGAGGATGGCCAATTTGGCAGACAACAAAATCAATGGAAATATCAGTTTTTTTGTCTACTTTCATGGGAAGCAAAAATATTCCACATCATTGAGCAACTCCTGTTGATTTCATTTTTAGCTCAACTTTGGCAAAGCCAAATTTGAGCTTTTGTCATGGCCCATCATCCGTCGTCCGCCTGTCTGTACGTCAACAATTGGATACAGCTCGGGCTAGAGGCCTTATTTATGAACCGATCTTTACGAAACTTCTTGGGTATCTTTGTTATGACTGTGGGACGAGAACAAATGTTTTTGAGTGGGGTCCAAAATTCAAAATGGCTACCAGTCGCCATTTTGTACCGACGATGCAGAAATCTGTTTTTTGTACAGAACTTCCATATGAAAGCTCTGATTTGAATCATTTTTTGTATGAATGTTTAGTACCATGAGATACATTACATATCATACAGGTTTTTTTCTCGTGCTTACATTATGCAAATTAGACTAACTGATTTATTTAGTGTTACTTTCAGCACTGTCAGTGCAAATGCCAATACGGCTCGGGCTAGGGGCAGCATTTATGAACAGATCGTTACGAAACTTCTTGGGTACCTTTGTTATCACCATGGGACGAGAACGAGTGTTTTTGGGTCTGGTCTGAAAATCAAGATGGCCGCTGGCAGCCATTTTGTTCAAAATTAGAAGCAATCAGATTTTTGCGCAGAACTTCCACATGAAAGCTGATTTGAATAATTTTTTGTATGAATGTTTAGTACCATGGGATACATCACACATAATACAGGTTTTTTTTGTCGTGCATAAATTATGCAAATTTGACTAACTTAGATTTATTCAGTGTTACTTTCAGCACTGTAAATGTAAATGCCAGTTCGGCTCGGGCTAGAGGCCGAATTTATGAACTGATCTTCACAAAACTTCTGGGGTTCCTTTGTTATCACGGTGGGATGAGAACGAGTGTTTCTGGGTGACGTCCAAAATTCAAGATGGCTGCCAGTGGCCATTTTGTACCGAAATTAGGTCCAATCAGTTTTTTGTCACAACTTCTATACAACTCGTATTTATGAACTGATCTTCACAAAACGACAGGAACGAGTGAGTTTTGGGGTGTCTTTGTTATTACTGTGCTATGAGAACAAATATTTTGGGGTTCAGTCAGGCCCACTCTGGGACTCAAAGATTTCCTTTCTAGTTTAGCATCTGACTGTCACCCACCATTACAATACTTTACCTATACATTTGTTACAGTCTACGGTCAGTATTTATGTACAGACTGTTACAATACTTTATATGTACCTTTGTTATCAGGTCATTACCTAGATGTTTGTCATTGCTGTGTCACGTACCGTACATGTACATGTCAGAACAAGTTGAGCTAAAGTGTCTTTGACACTTTCATTCTTTTATTTGGAATAAACTTTATTGAAGACATTGCCAATACCACAAATGATTATGGGGAAAATAAATGAAAGGAAAAAAGTACCGACGAACCACAATCACGATTTAACAAATGGTTTCACTCAACTGTAGAAGAAATGAATCATTTTTTGGATTTATTATAAATATTGGTCTCATCAAAAAAGCATTGATTAGATAATATTGGATTACTAATGACACAAAAGCTACCCCTTATTTTTCTTCTCTTTTTACAAGAGATAATTTCCATATATTACTTTCAGTCTTTCATTTACCTGAACTGCATCTTGATTTACCTTGTCGGTTGCACAAAATAAAAGGATTTATTGAACATTTTAATGACCAATTTCAAAAGTATTACTTACATGAACAACAGATTTCAATTGATGAAGCCCTGATATGTTTTGAAACCGAGAACCAGTCATACAATACATGCCAAGCAAACATTATAGATTCAGCATCAAATTGTGCAGTATGTGTGAAAGTGCCAGGTACCAATGGGCTTTGGGTCAGACAAATTATACACTGAAGCAAATATAAGCTCTACATTTAAATTATCTCTTTTATCACGAGTTTGAAGTACAAAGAACTGACAAGGGATAAAATGCATTGCTCAATTGCTTTCAGTCCAAATACCATATTTCTTTAGTTTTGACAATTATGTACTTAAACAATGGTCTCAGCCTAATGATTAGAATGAGCATACCTCCAACAATGCATCATGCACATACTGTTAAGCCATTCTGTATAGGTTACATTCATATTGAGTGTCAGAAACTGATACAATCTTACAAGTTGAACATTGTACTGACCTAATATTAGGGCTGCATCCATTTACTGGAAATACAGTCCCAATGGCATTTGATTCCAATTGATCAGTATTCATTAACTGGTTGAGTGCTGGAAGCCCATATTTGGGCTTTATTCTGAAGTGTCAGTACCACAATTTAAAGGCTTCATATTCTGTGGATGCGTTTCATAATAACTTTGAAGTGATATTATTTACTCTGAAAGGCTTTGCCTTGTTACAATTTATAGGAGAGTGCCCACAGGCACTCTCCTATAAATTGTAACAAGACAATGACGTGTGAACAAATTTTGCTGGTCAAAAATAATTTAGCACTCTACCAGTTAAAGTACAAGCATTCACCAATGTAGCATGCATTCACAGATGAGCCTTGGAGTGAGGGCTAGGGGTAGATGGAGGAAATGGGTAGCTAAGCCATTCAACCTTGGTCATCCACCAGTGCCATTGCCTATTACGCATGCCAAATACTGATACGATGTCACAAATCAAACATATTACTTGTTGTAGAATATGAGCTGCGTCCACTAAGTGATAAACAAATGCACTCATGCAGTAATTACTTGAAAATCACAAACTATGCAATGTATCAATCTAGTAACATGGACTAATCTCACTCACTGTAGAACACAGCCGAATGTAATGCCTATATCACAGCTAATTGACCATCCATTTTATCAAGGTTGCCAATATGTTCCAACTCGACTATCATATCACCAATGCCAGTCTGAATTACCTACCTGTCTTCAGACCAATACACTCGAATGTCAACAATGACATACCCAGATTATGGGCTGAAGCGGGGGTGCGTTGGCGTTGCTGTAACTGGTTCTCATCAGATCACCAAAGTTAAGCAACGTCGAGCCGGTTAGTCCTGGGATGGGTGACCGTCTGAGCGATCGATTCAGACTCCTGCGTTGTGTCCTTGGGCAATGCACTTAACCCCGATGGTCCACATGGGGGCACAATGACGCCGTGTACTAAGGTGTACTGCATGTCGATGGTACGCATGTCTTCAACCAGTTTAATCCTGCCTGTGCTGCATTGCGGAGTTACGATGTTGGGGAGCTGACAACTGCTCGTCGTTGCTCGGTGGTTCTTTATGGGTACTCCGGCTTCCTCCACCTGTAAAACTACCACAGTCATGATTAGCCATTGTGCATAAGTATGTGACCTTAAACACCAATAAATAAATAAATATGGGCTGAAACTTTCAGCAATAGATAACTAACATGTCGAATCATGAGTTGACAGACTAAGTAAAACTGTACTTGGTAAAGGGTTAAAATAAATACCTACACTCACCGAGTCAAGAATGAGTCATTTCAATGTACTGGGCAAAGGGTTAAAATTTATACCTACTCTCACTAAGCCTTTCACTGGCCACTTAACCAATTTGGCTGCAACCTGTGAGCAAGCCTTACCTCCATAATGGGTACAAAGAACCCTCATGGGCTTTTGCTGATTCAATATAACACTCACGACCAGCAGTAATATTAATGATAGCCCACGTACATAAATGTGCTTAAGCCAAAAGTCTCCTTTCTTGGCACCAAAATAAGCCACACTGCAGGGAGAAGTGGTATGTCTAACCCTGCCACCCTCACCCAATGCATGGGAAACAAATGAAATGCTACTTTATCTGTAAGAATACCAATTTATTCTATACTAGGGCAGTCAAATATACTACACTCATGACCCTCTAATACTGCACAAACTTGTGTTTTGTAGAAGAGCACTTATAAACATGTAAAAATGGATGATACCAAACCATGTGTTTTGTTTCTGAATGAGTCATTCAACTTACAATGACTGACAAACAGTGCAAAACTGTCCATATGTGTGTTTGTCTTATTGACAAACTATCACATGGTTGAACACATTTATGCATCGATTCTAAAGTCAGATAATACTGAACTAATCCTGTAATGAGCACACTCACTATCATATTCAATTGCAAAGGGAGAATTCAGTTAATTTAAATGTGCTCTTTCCTCAATCTTCCACGGCTACTCTCAGCTACTTGGTGGTGTCTGCCCTCCTCTATTTAATCAATGTCCATTTTCTAATATGCATAACTTTCTATTAATTATACACACAGCTATGAAATTTCACACACTATAACGTTGATGATGTCTTTATTCAACACAGTTGTTATAATTTTAACCTTTCCACAAAATAACGTAATATTGATGTTATTTTCATGAATGTTTAATATTGACCATGCTATTGAATTGCCCTTCTTAAAAGTTTGGAAATAAACTCTCCAACAAAAAAGGCATAAAAAAATGTAATCACATTTTAGCCTTCAAGAAATTTGCCTCATTCTGCCATTGTTGTGACCGTCAGATGTCAACATCGGAAAAATTAAAGTTATTCTGATTTCCATGAAATTTTAGTATGTTGTAGAACTTCAAAAATACAAAGGTAGCTGTTTTTTGAATTTTTGATTTATGTCATTTTCCAATTTTTTTTTTATGTCAAATGACATTTTTAGTGCCCAAAACTCAAGTGGCATGTGAACAGTCATTACCATAGCACTTACATACACCAAACTACTCCTGTGGGCGTGGCAGTAATTGCTCTCAAACATTCCAAGTTTCTTTGTCATTTATGCAAAACTTTTTTATGTTACAATGCAAATAACACAAAAATAGGTAAAAATACATCTTCTCATGTGTCATGCATACAGCTATTAGCATAGTGCTTACATTGTAAGTCAACGAAGCAGTGACAGTTCAGAGTCATCGCCAAGTGTATTGTAGATTGATGCAAAACATTAGAAATTACAATATCAATAATGTGAACAACTATAAAAATATAACATTAGCTTTGTATTATGCCTACAGCCATTAAAATGATGTTCGATTCTCATGAAATTTCAGTATGTTGTGGAGCTAAAAAAAATGAGGAGATAGCTGTTTTTAGTTTTTTGTTTTTCCCCATTCTTGAAGTTTTTGCTTCAGTTGAAGTTTTACCTCTTTTTAGTTTTTATAACCTAAAAGTCCCCGTGGGAACCCCGGGAAGTAAGCAGCACTTGTTTACTGTGGTAAACCAGTTCAGCTTTACTAGTAAAATAGGACCCAGTCACCAATGCTTGGGGTGAAAGTCCTCTAAAATGGGCAACATGTTGATCAACGATTGACTAAACTTGACTTCATCTCCATGTTGTGTCACGATTAGCCATGGTGCATAAATGTGTGACGTTAACCACCAACAAACAAACAAACAATAACCTAAAAGGCCAAAATGGCAACATGCATAACTCTCTCATTACAAGATCTACAGCTACGAAACTTCATAGGCCTTGTTCACGCTTGCAAAATATAGTGCATGCCATTTTAATATTTTCAAAATTCAACCATTATCTAAAACGTCAGTTTTAAAGTTTTTTCTTACTCTCTTAATGTCAATCCCTGTATCAAAATCCATCTTTCAAATTTTGGATGTATCATCTTTAACAAAAAACATATTTAAATATTGTGTTCTGACCTGGGAAATTCCCAACAGTTATGGCTGAATTTAGGGGGACATTATTGACATCAACGTCATTAAAAATTAAATGACCCCAGATTCTCATTTCTGGTGCCCAAAACGTGTAGCTTGCATACAGCCATTATCATAGCACTTACAGACACCAGACTTCTTGTGGGCAGGTTAGTAATTGCTCTTGAGCATTGCCAACTTTTTTTGTCATTGACACAAAACCTTTTGAGTTACAATGCAAATAAAGCAAAAAAAGGCAAAGATTCACCTTTCCGTGTGTTACGCATACAGCTATTACCATAGCACTTACAGAGACCAAACTTTATATGTCCACGAAGAAGTGACAGTTCAGAGGCATTGCCATGTGTTTTATAGACTGAGGCAAAACTTTAAAAGTTACATCAGTAACGTCCAAATACAAAAATACAACTTTAGCCTTGTATTATGCCTGCAGCCATTAAAATGATTTCATGAAATTGTATAAGGTTGTAGAGCTAAAAAAAAAAAAAAATAGGAGATAGCAGTTTTTTAGTTTTTCGAATTCCCCCATTTTTGACATTTTTATGTCAATTGAAGTTTTAGCACTTTTTAGTTTTTATAACCTAAAAGGCCAAAATAATGACATGCATATCTTGTTACAATATCTGCTGCTATGAAACTTCATGGCCTTGTTCACATTTGCATGATCTAGTGCATGCCATTTTAGCATTTTCCAATTTCAACCTTTATCCAAAACATCAGTAGTTTTAATGTTTTTTCTTTCTCTTTTAATATCAACACCTGTATCAAATCCCCCCTTTTAAATTTATGATATACCATCTCCAAAAAAAACCGTATCTAAAAATTTGATCTGGGGAATTCCCAACAGTTATGGCCAAAATTAGGGTAATGTTATTGATATCAGCATCATAAAGAATTAAATGATGTCAGATTCTCATGAAATTTTATTATGTTGTAGAGCTTGAAAAATTAGAAGATAGCTTTTTTTTCTCAGTTTTTCGATTTATTGACATTTTTACACCACTTCAACATTTGGTTATTCTTTACATATTTATCAAAAAATGCTAACCATTTTTAAGGGTTAAAAAACATTTTCAGGAGTTCAAAATGCTATTATCATGTTTGGCAGATTTCCTATAAATCCTACGATAACTCTGAAAATATTAAGAAGTTGCTCCCACAAGTTTGGTCAGTGTACTGTCAATGGATGGGACAGTTATTCCAGTGTGAGATATACTCCACTTTCTGGTGACAGGGAGCAATGTTGGGTGCATAATTCAGTGGCTTAGTATGTTAAAAGGCAGCATGCACCTCATCGTTGGGTCCATTCGGTGATGGACATGTTTCGTTCGTTGACTTTTGGAAAGTAGCTTATGATTTTAAAATACTCTAGTAATGTAGTAAGTGATATTCAACCAATAGAATTTTCTCACATTACTCATTTCTTACATGATCATTAAGTATAACATCAAGAATTTATTATAGAAGATGCCAAAAACCATTAACTCTACTTTCCCACTGAGGTGAAGCATAACAGATGGTGTAATTATTCCAAGGATAAAATTAATGTATTAAGCATTAAAATTTATCTAGTGTCAAGTGAAGTTTAATTATTGCATTAAGCACTTATAGAACCAAAATAATTCAGAAGTGAAAAAAAGTTCTGAAAACAATCTAGATTCAGATTCTTTATTCATGGTACACATACGTGGTTACAAATAACATATTGTACAAATTAATAGGTAGTATACTGTGGGAAGTTGCATAGTCAGATTGGCTGTCCACCTTCCACCCCCTGGAAGATAGGGTGATTGCAAACAGACTGTGACTAAACGAATGAACTTAGAACCAGTTATGTGATACATGATGGAGAATGGCTATCGAATCATTTCTTTTTTGTGCAAGAAGCCACCTGCTTATAGGACTCCCTCTACTACTCATCATAACACCTGAGAGTGGCAACAACTTATAGGACTCCCTCTACTCCTCATCATAACACCTGAGAGTGGCAACAACTTATAGGACTCCCTCTACTACTCATCATAACACCTGAGAGCGGCAACAACTTATAGGACTCCCTCTACTACTCATCATAACACCTGAGAGTGGCAACAACTTATAGGACTCCCTCTACTACTCATCATAACACCTGAGAGCGGCAACAACTTATAGGACTCCCTCTACTACTCATCATAACACCTGAGAGTGGCAACAACTTATAGGACTCCCTCTACTCCTCATCATAACACCTGAGAGTGGCAACAACTTATAGGACTCCCTCTACTACTCATCATAACACCTGAGAGCGGCAACAAGTCCCATCCTGAAGTTTGTGTCGTTTGGCCTACGACAAAGAGGTAGGTCATTATGTTTGGGCGTGGAGTTTACGTTAGCTGCATCATCGTAGGGTGATGAACGTGAGGAATTATTTGTTTGGATTATTGTTTGCAAGTTCTTAATTGCGTACATATAGTATATTTTTATACAACAACCAATGTCCCAGACTAGCTGGTGCTAACTCAAAAATTAATCCATGGCCAAACACAAATTTTGCCCCCCAATCCCCAAAATTTGCAGGCAAAACCGAAAATTGAATGTCCTATCTGGTCCTCCATACTTTTGCAATCTGCACATGCACAGTTTCCAGGAAGACACCGAAATTGGCGCCAACCATCATTCTTTGTTTGGCCCTCCAGTCAGTAACAACAAACTGACATCTGTGCTTTTAAATGTCAGTTTTGAAGATGCCAGACACAAATCAATGGTAGAATTGGTGGATCCAAGGACATAATTGGATGATGGAAGTGAACAACAGTGGTTGGAAACATTCAGGGCTGTAACTTTATAATTTTTATCAAAATTATTTCATGTTTCCCAATTTCGGGACATGGGCCTGACGTCATCATTCTTGCTGATAATTTATCCACTGTTTGTGAAGTGTTCCTTCCCTATCCTTCCTTGAAGCCCTCCTGTTAAACACCCAAGCTTTTTGGCTTATTTTATTGAATTTTTTTTTATAAATTTCTTGGGAGTTTGATGTCTTATACAGAATGTTTATTCTGTATATCCCCATGGTTACGTCCTCACCATAGGGGTATTTAGGCATTTGGGTCATACATCTTGTATCCGATGTATCGTTTTTTCTTCATCTGAAGATCTTGCTTTACATCAGATAGTTTAAAAATCGGTTACTGACTTCGGGCCTCTTTATTCAGTGCCTGGGGCACGGTGGCTCAATTGGTAGAGGTGCAGGCTGCAAGCCGTGAGGTCCTCGGTTCGTATCCCACATGCGGCAACCACGTTGTGTCCTTGGGCAAGGCACATCACCCCCCATTGCCCATGTGGGGCACAGTGATGCTGTGTACTAAGGCGTACTGCATGTCGATGGTGCACCTGTCTTCAACCAGTGCTAACCCTGCTTGTGTGGAGCTGGTATGTTGGGGAGCTGACAGTAGCTCGACCGGGTATTCCGGCTTTCTCCACCCGTAAAACTGTCCCAGTCATGGTTAGCCATTGTGCAGAAATATGTGACCTTAAACACCAATAAATAAATAAATATTCAGTGCCTGGGGTCTTGTTTCTGGTTATTCTTGTGACGTTGTTTACATTAGCAACGTCTTATAAATATATGTAGTTTCCTATTTATTTTACTGTAGGATTGTTGTAAGATACATATTATGTTATTCTGGTAGTGTAGCAATTATTTTTTGAATTTTTGTCCACACTTAGGCTAAGTCAGGATACCTTTGGGCTCATCTTGTTCCCTTTGGGAACTTGGGCTTTTGTCCAAAATTTTTTGAAAGATTTTTTGAAATTAATTTTTTGATTTGTATTTTGAATGTTGTTTATTATGTATCTTTATCATATATTTATTGTGGAGATGGTGGGAGTACTGTCGACTGTTTTGATTAATTATGAAAGCTTATTGTTCAAAATGCAAGGCTAGGAAATCTACTTCAGATTTACATGCTTGTTGCCTTGCTTGTAGCTGACGTACTCCCACTAATTCTTGTCCTACATGTGTTGGATGGGATGACAAACACTGGATACGGGTGTCTTGGTATGTTGTTAGAGGTGCTGGTCCTCTCGCTACAAAGTCAATCAAGTTTCTCAGTTTCTTTTTCAGAGGAACAAGAACATGGTGATGGCTATGTGACACCAAGAGAAAGTGTGCTACCGTCGTCACGCTCTGATGAGCAAACAGAGCTAGCTGCCAAGGTGCTCATGAATATTAGACAGGGGGTAAAGCCACTAGCCGGTGGTTTTAGTCCCTTGTCTGCAGCTAGCTCGACCGGTGAGGTGGTTACTCCCTCCCTGGGTACCGTGACGCCGGGTGTGTCTGCTGCAGTCAATAGAAGTGGAACATGCTCACCCAGTGACAACAGGACAGAGGAAGAAGCCAGCAAGTACCTTGGGGAACTCGGCAAGGTCTGAAAGGACCGCGAGCGAGAGAGGTCCCTCTCTTTCTCAGTAACATCTGTGGCCAGATGTTGTGATAAAAAACTTGCGTGTGTCGGAGCATACGTCCACACCTTCCGACCGGGATCCTCCATATAGATCGCAGCTGGCCTTGGCTATAGTTACGGCTTCTTCCACATCATCTACAAAGCACACACGACAGCACCCTAGCTACCTGACTTCGGATATCCTGCCTGCATCGCCAAGAAGGGACCACTCATCGTCTGTGAAGTTGGGCCATCCGGAAGCTAGAGAGATGAGGCCTTGTTCATCAGGATGTTCAGAGAAAAGAGCCATCTCTGACACACTGTCCCAGGAGCAGCAAGCGGCGAAGAAACTGAAGACTGCTGCTCCTCGGGCCTCAGTAATCGACTTGCTGTCGCAGATTGCGCAGCTGATCACAGCATCCCAGCAAGTGCAAGAGCAGCCTATTGCAGAGTTCCGGACGCTGCTGGGTCGGTCCAGTCATCTGTTCATTCAGATGCAAGGGACCGAGATTCACAAACTGATTCTCTCAGATGGTGAAAGGGATATGGAAAAAGATTACCCTTCCCTTTCAGAACAACACATGGTTGCAATGGATTTCATCCATCAGTACTACCTGAATTTATTCCAGTGAATCAGAATGCTGCGACGACTAGAAAGAAACCACTGTCGTCGTTAAACGCAGACTTTATCCGGACAAAGGAGGAGGTCGTTTGTTTTCCAGTTCAGTCTAGGCAGGTGTCGCAGGCCTTCGGCCATTTAGATGACACCGTATTTAATCTCTCCAGTGGGAAGAAGAAGGGCAGTTTTTTGACATCATCTTCCTTAAATTTACCATTTCTTGGACCATGTTCATTTTAAACGGTCAGGGAAGATGTTCAGAGAAGTCCTCTGCATTTGAATGAGGCTGAGAATCTAGATGTATCCTTGCCTGATTCATTCACAATTCGCTCAGACACAATTGAGACGGCAATTTCTTCTAATAGAGCGAATTTGGACGCTATGTCTTACGCAGATCACCTTACAAGAGCTATGGCTCAACGTCTCAACGGAAAGGAATTTGAGGACATTCGTACCTCTCTAAGAGTTCTTTCCAGGGCAATTATGTATTCCTCGTATAACTCTGCCCTAACAGTGGCTAATGTGGAGTTAATCAGACATGATGGTGCTCTTGCGTCGTCATCTTTGATAGATGACAAGATGAAAAACTCTCTCCGAGTCACTCCGGTTTCTGGACATACTATATCTGACGACAAGCTTTCATTAGTCTATGACCAGGCTACTAAGAAAGCGTCTAATACTCTGCTTCTAAAGTCTGCGTCAGATCGACCTGCTGCAGCAGAAAAGAGTAAAGGAGGACGTCCCAACCAGAACTCGTCAAAAGGGGCCTCCTCACGAGGGTATAGGAAACCCTCCTATAATTACTCTAGAGGTCGTCAGTACAGTGACTTGGGAAAGGGTGTAGGTCTGATTGAGACTACCGGTCAGATGCCCCTAAGCCGACGGGTCGAGGCTCTTGGCGTGGAGGGCAAGGTTTCTCCTCCCGCAGGCCTCGCAGGTCATACAGGTGATGGTCAGGACCTCTATTGCTTGCCAGTTAGCGGAAGGTTATCAAGCTTTGCGAAAAACTGGAAAAACAATTACGGAAGATCAGTGGGGGAGAAGTGTAGTCTCGGACGGCTACGGCTAACATTCCGAGCGAAACCACCACTAACAAGATGTGCGCTTTGGACAAATCTTCTGTCAAATCCTTGCAAAAGAGAGTCTCTCCTAGCAGATGTACAGGCTCTCTTATCAAAGGAAGCAATAGAGGTCATTGAGAATCAAAATTCTCAGGGTTTCTGCAGTCACCTGTTCCTCGCACCAAAGCCAGACAGGTCATTCCGACCGGTAATAGAATTGAGCTGGATAAACAAGCTTATCGTGGCTCCAAAATTCTATATGGAGACCATTCATTCGGAAAGGGCGGGAGTTTGAGTGAATGACTATATGGCCAGCATAGATCTAAAAGATGCCGTACTTTCTTGTCCTGGTACATCCAGCATTCAAATAGTACCTGTGGTTCGCCATACAAGGGAAGGTGTAACAGTTCAGAGCAATGTACTTTAGTCTGAACCTGGCTCCCTGGGCATTCACTTGAATAATGAACTCGGTAATGTCATACTTCCGATCTCATTTGTCTGCGGTAACATCGGCTTACTTGGGCGAAATTCTACCGAGCTACAGCAACAAAATTATTCTTCAGAACGATGTTCAGAGTCCGCTTCTATTGCTCCGACGTCTCGGTTTCATCGTAAATGAGAAAAAGTCCAGGTTGTTCATTCACTTGGGAATGAGCTTCAGGACTCACAACAATCTGGTTCGTCTGCCGTTACCCAGAGTGAAATTAGTCAGTTGTTATGTTCACTTTTGTCTACACTCAGACACATTAACAGCGAGGGAATTTATGCGACTGATGGGGTTGTGCAGAGCGGCTGCAGATCTTATTCCAATGGGCCGTCTGCACTCACGTCCCCTCCAGATATTCTTTACTCAGAACTGCAGTGTGAAGAGACCAGTATTGTTTTAACGAACCTAGTAAAACAAAAGGTCCAGATTTGGGCAGATATTCTGTGGTTAACTCCTGGAGTTCCACCGCAACTGCCGGATCCGGCTTTCATGATTATGATAGATGCAAGTCAAATGGGTTGTGGCGCAACCTTGAGCCCCGCAGACTTGAAGTGTCAGGGTCTTTGGCACACTTGGTTCCTAGAGAAGCACATAAACATCAAGGAAATGATGTCAATATGGTTAGCGCTACAACATTGGATCACTTTCTAGCGGATGTTCCTGTTCAGATTTTGTCAGACAACTTGACAGTCATAGCGTATATCAGGAACCAGGGTGGCACTCATTCAATTCCATTATGCGAACTTTCGGAGAAGATTCTTCTATATGTCGTGACTCATCATGTTCAGCTTTCTGTCTGTCATATACCGCGTCGTCTGAACGTAATAGCAGACTCACTATCTCGGAAAGGTCACCTGTTGCCATTGGAGCGGACGCTCAACAAGCGAGTATTCAGACAGATTTACTACCAGTGAGATCGACCCATGATAGATCTGTTTGTGACACACTTGAACAATCAGTTATCGACGTTCGTGTCGCCATGACCAGACCATCGAGCATATGCAGTAGACACTGTCAATCTCATGGGACGGAACAATAGGTTATGCATATCCTCCAACTCCGTTGATTCAGCAGATTCTATTAAAGATCAAACAGTCTCGTTGCAAAATTCTTCTAGTAGCACCTCTGTCATCACAGAAACCGTGGATCAATCTTCTCAGGTGTCTGTTATGGGATGTTCCCTGGAAGCTTCCTCCATGGGAGGACCTTCTTTATCAGAAGTCACGCACACTGCATCACAACCCGCAAGGTCTCAACCTCATGTATTTCCGTTGTGCAGTCCTTCTTGCACGACAAGCAGTTTACAGGATGGTGGATGCAATTTCTAACTGCAGGAGGTCCTCCTCTTCGTTGATCTAAGCAGCGAAGTGGAGGGTTTTCTTCCATTGGTGTAAGGATCAGTCAGTAGACGTCTATGATCTGTCCATACAGGATATTGCCAACTTTCTGGTCTACTTGTTTGTTGATCTCAAACTGCAGCCTGTCACTATTAAGGGCTATAGGTCTATATTATCAGACACTTACACTCATTATGATAACTTGGCAATTGAATCTAATGCTTCATTGTCCAAACTGGTTAGAAATTTCTCTATTAGAAGGACTAGAACCCTCAGATTAATTTCGAAGTGGAATTTGGCATGGGTTCTGTTGAAGCTTAAGAAGCTCTGTTTGAGCCATTGGACATTGTAGAGTTCAGATTCTTGATCCATAAAACGGCATTTCTCTTAGCCTTTGCATCTGCTAGAAGAGTTTGTGAACTTCATGCTTTATCTGTTGTCGAATCTCACTACCGTAGTGGGTAATACCATTCTCTAACTACGGAAGTGGGATTTTTGGCTAAGAATCAGGCTCCAGATAAATGGCCTGAGCCTATTACCATAAAGGCTCTGCCATCTACGGACAACTGAGACCTCTGCTGTGTCCAGTCAGGGCTATGCGCATATATAAATGTCGATCAGATTTTATAAGAAAAGGAAGGAAACGTTTCTTTCATTAATTCCTAACAGAAAAGATATTTCTGTTCATTCAATTGCTAGATGGATTCAGTTGGCAATACACATCGCCTACGAATGTCTATCTTCGGATCAACGTTCTGTAAATAATATATCAGTGCATGAAGTTAGAGCACTGTCCACTTCATTGCCTTATTTTAACAGTATAGCCATTACTGATCACATGAAGGCTGTGTACTGGACACAGCCCTCTACATTTACCAAGTTTTTTCCATCTCCGGTGACCTTAGATGTTTAGGTCCTCTTTCTGTTGCTCAGAATGTCGTCCATTAAGGGTTACATCTACAGTTATTTAAGCAGCTCGTTCCAGCAGTGACACTGTTCTGCTGCCCTCTTTGTTCTGCAGTCTTGTACCTCAGAACAAGAAAATGGATGGGGGGGGCGTTTTTTTCCCTTATGATCATCTAGCTTTACAGTGAAAAGAAAGGGAAGACCTCCTCCGGTGTCAGTAGTCCTGAGTTGGTGCTGGGATGGTTTTAAGGTGTAGCTTGGTGTGAAGCAAATAATATGTCTCATTTATGTATTGTTTTTAAAGTGTAGCTCACTGTGGAGCATTTGCATATGTCACGTGTCAAACGGGCGTTAATATATAATCCTCGGACACTTTTAAATTAGTATAAAGAGTCTCATTCTCTGGACTGTCTTTATATTTTGGCTTCCCTTCACTGAATTAGCATAATGGGTTATGCTGGCATTAAATGGAGAATTATATTATGTAATACTCAATTACATTGTTGGTGTTATGTCTTTCTCGTTTCTTGTAAAGAAGAAAAACATATATAATTCCTTTCTCTCCTATTCTCCTGTAGGAGATATCCTTTATGAAGTGATTGAGTAATTGGATTTTCCTTTATGTCCTAGACCCTCCAGTCTTTTTATGATTCAGCTAGTCTGGGCCATTGGTTGTATAAAAATATTATAAATTCAAAGTGAATTGTATATTTTTTATACTTACCAATGGCCCAGACGGGTATGGCCCTCCCATGAGTGGGCACTCATAGCTCCCCACTGTTTACAACATTTAACAGGCAATTATAGAAAGAATGATGGTTGGCACCAATTTTGGTATCTTCCTGGATACTGCGCATGCGCAGATCACAAGAGTATGGAGGACCAGATAGGACATTCAATTTTTGATTTTGCATGCAAATTTGGGGGATTGGGGGGCAAAATTTGTGTTTGGCCCTGGATTAATTTTTGAGTTAGTGCCAGCTAGTCTGGGCCATTAGTAAGTATAAAAAATATACAAATTACTTAGAATTTATAATTTTACACAGCACAACTGGAGGAAGTGCAACAGGTTGCACAAGACGAGGACTCCAGATGAAGACGCACAGCATAACAATTATGTGTATTTACAATTTCCAAGTTTACGAAGTGCAGTCAGGGTAGTAGGGATTATTGCAGCGGACATAACTAGAATATGAAGAAATGAATGTGGAAGTTGAGTTGTTCTTAAGCATGGTCCTGTCGCTAATATTACGAGTTGTGTCATCTAGAGCATTCCATCGTATTGTGAAGGTGTATAATGGAAGTTTATTCAGAGTTTGGGTCTGTTTTTTTTCTATGTATAGAAGGCCAGACTGTCTGGTTGTCCTACCAGATGGATTGTCAATAATTTTAAATATATCATTGAACGGAGCCGGTAATCTGCCATTCTGCCAGTCAAACCTGAAAAGTAGTGCATGTAGTTTAAACAAATCATCAACCTTGAGTATTTGATTTTCCTTAAACAGGGGATCTGTTTAGAATTGTACTTTTTGTTATTAATTATTCATAACGATCACTTCTGCATGACAGCTAGTTTTTTGATAGCTCTTGAGTTGCCTCATGCCTGGATTCCATATACCAAATGGCTGTGTATGATGGTGTAATATAATGTTTTCAGAGCTCTGTGAGGGTTGATATTTTTAACTTTGTTGAGACTGTGCATGCTATTTTCGCGCATAATCGAGATATGTGAGCCTTGTAGGATAAGTGTTCATCAATGCTAATTCCTAAAAATTTCACAGATTTTTCTGTTTCAGTGGCCCCAACCTTGTTAATGTTTTGGCTATTTATTTTTACCTCTTGGCAGAGATTATTGTTCGTCCCTTTATTTGGATTAAGTATAATATATGAGATTTTCTTAGCATTAGCTTGTTCTCAGAGCGCCATTCAAATAGTTTTTGAAGCTCATCATTGAAATTTGGTGTTATGGGGTTATTGTCAGAGCCCGAGCAGTGTGCATGGTGTCATCTGTAAATGATAAAAGATTGAGTGATGTTGAGCTACTTATATCATTTATATATAAAAGAAAAAGAATAGGGCCTAAAATTGAGTCCTGTGGTACACTGCAACTCTGTTTGGCTAAGTCCAATTTGTGTTCTCCAAACATAACATATTGAGACCTGTTGGACAAGCAACTTCTAAACCAATTGTTCACGACACCTTGGATGCCATATTTTTACCTAATATTATTTCGGGATTTATGGTGTTAAAGGCCTTTGACAAATCCAGGAACAATGCTAAGGTGCTGTTTTTTCCTGTTTATTATTTTCTATTGCGATGCTTTTAAGGAGCTGAAGAACTGGATGAATAGTGCTATGTCATTTTTGGAACCCGTATTGGTGAGGGTATAAAATATTAAACCTAGTGAGAAAACTAGTTAGTCTCACTTCCATGAGTTTTTCCTTTAATTTTGAGAATACCGGAAGTATACTGATTTGACTGTAATTTGTGAAGCTGTGCTCGTCACTTTCTATAAATATGAGTATCACCTTCGTGATCTTCATCCTGTCTGGTACTTTGCCATTTATGAAAGAGCTGTTAATTATATGTGTTAGAGGATCCAACTTCATTTATCGAATGTTTAAGAAGACCGGTTGTGATATCATCGCAGTCTTTAGATAATTTTGGCTTTATTTTATTTACAACTTGGTTGACTTCTGTAGGATTAGTGGGTATTAAATAAAGATTGTTGGAAACATTGTTGTTCATGCAGTCTGAGTAGGACTTATTTGGTTTCTGACTCTGTTTGCATGTGATTTTTCCAATGTTGATAAAGCAATTGTTGAATTCTTCCGTGGTGTCATGGGGCATTAATTTGATATTGTCCTGGATGACGAATGAGGGTAATCTGGCTTCACGTTTTCCTTTATTGATGGCTTCATTTAAAATCTGCCACGTTCTTTGCTTATTGTTTTGTTTAGGATATCTCTATAATAGGTGGCTTTACATTGTTTTTTTACCTTGTTGAAAATTCTATAGTAGTTTTTATTGTTTTGTGAGTTCCATTCAGTGGGAGTTTTGAGTTTTTTGTTGTAGAATTTTTCTTTATTGTTGGAGGACATTACAAGCCCCCTTGTCATCCAGATTTTTTAATAATTTTTTTGTTCTGGCGAACACGTTTGAGAGGGAATGCTATTTCATATAGATGTTTACAAAGAACAAGAGACTAACAAATTCTTGAGTGTGTAGTTGCTTTTAGAAGGTCTAGGTTTAGATCCTCTATAACATAATTTTTGTTTTGTTTTTGGCATTCAGAACATTCGTCATTTCATTTAATTTTGATAAGAAGAGGCTAATGTCAGATTTAGGACGGGTGTTTGTTCTATAGATGATGCCAATAATTCTGGGTTCGTATTTATCTTTAATTTCAATAAATAAATTTGAAAACATGGGGAATGAAGAATAAAATATTGCGAACTCTAGATGGTATTCCTTCTTTAATATATAGACCAACTCCTCCTCGACCATCATCCTTCTCAGGTCTCATATGTTTAATAATTGGGACATAACCATCCAGACTGAATGACATATCTGGAGGAATTTGGAATATTTCGGTAAGTCCTATTTTGTCGAAGAAGTTCTTTCCTGTTTGTAAATTATAAGATATGTTTTGGAAGGAATCCCAATGGACCTTCAGACTTTGGCAATTGAGATGGAATATTGAGAATCCTGCATCTATTTTACAGGCCGTTGACTGAAAGTAGTTGCAGTCAGTTGCGCAGGTTTTTATATGGGGATTCATCATTTTCTGGCAAGGAACATACTTTATCATTATAGAGCTGTATAAAGTCATACTCTGCATCTACCAGCACCTCATCAAGTGTAAAGCTACCCTCCATTATTCACCAACATACTACCACCCTTTCTCATTGGACAAATATACAAGACATAAGTAGAATATGTTATTCCAAGATGAAGATAAAAGGAGGTTAAGGCCCAGACATTGTTGAAGTGTTGGAAAGGGTGAGATGACATTTGTTTTTCATTTATTTTTATACCCCACAAACAAAGTTTGGGAGGGTATATAGGAATCACCCTGTCTGTTCATCCGTCCCTCCATCCGTCCATCCGTCTGTCTGTCTGTCCATCTGTCCATCTCTCTGTCTGTCTATCCATCCTTATAAGTGCAACTCCTCCTAAACCGTTTGAAGAATTTTCATGAAACTTTACACAATGGAAGAACTCCATATGAAGATGTGCATGAAGCAATATAATTCCGTTCTGACATTTCCAAGGGAAGATAATCTAACTTATACATTTCAGGCACGGGGGGTATCACTTTGTGAGCTTGCTCACAGTACCTCTAGTTAGTCACAGTCTGTTGCAGTAATAGTCTGAAATTGGGAGTTTGATTGGAAACAAAATTACTGACATTCAGTATTGGGTTTAGGAGGGGTGGGGGTGTGGGTTGGCAGATTCAGGTCTTCAGCAGAGCACTCTCCTTGTTTAATATTTCAAGTTAGGTCATGTTTTAGTTTTCTAACCCAACTTTTTATATTTGCTTTTTGATCACTTCCTTCAAAGCAAATAATTGAAACTGTTTGTTTTTTTATATTATTTTTAGGTAAATTGTTTTTTCTTGTTGAAGCTTTTTCAAATTGTTCAACAAATTTGAAAAAGAATAATTCTAATTTTTTTTCAATTTTGCAGGTTGAATAATTTACATGAATTATTGGAAGACATGACTGAACAACCAAGAGTTCTTATCTGCTCTCAGGTAACCCCAGTTTTGCTTAGGTGAGTGCTAATAAGTTTTTGTGATCAACTCTGTCATTGTTGACTGCACAATGTTTATGTATAAATTCATTTTACTATAAACTGGCTCAGTTCTGACATGAGGTGACACTGGCTGTCGAAAGTGTCGTTAAAGCCCAATAAATAAATAAATAACTGGCTCCGTGCTTAAATCCAAACATAAGTTCTGTTGAAAAAGAACTGATACCATGCTAGAGACTTATAATTAATGAAAGTGCTTCATTTTAAGTTGAAAAGTAAATACATTTTTTCGTATGGATTGGTTTTGTTACAGTTTATCGAAGAGTGCCGAACTTTAACCCTCTGCACTGTGATGTCAAAATGGCAAAGAGGGAAAAGCCTAAATATTACACAGATTTACACAGATTTACAACTATACATATATACAAAAATGTATCAAAGGTGGTGGAACACAGGCCACTGGTGGTGGTAAGTGGATGGAAAATTGATGCTTGTGCACAATAAATTTCACTATAAGACAAAATGGCATAAAGCCCAGTTACAGCTGCTTATAAAGTGTACAAGATGGTGTGATAAGGTAACAGAAATGAAACAGAGGGCAGGTGTACTGTGATCAGCAAGGTCAATGTATTCCTGCTGTTCACATGTGCACGTGACGACCAATAAGTACAATTCAATCCAGAATATACAGAACATGATGAGTCTAGCATATAGATTTTTCATTTCACAAATGTGGCCACTAATTTATACCCCATTTGTTGATTTGTTCTTAACAGCTAAGTGCTGAATGAATGTCATTGCTTGAGAACTCTTTTATGGATTTCCTGAAAAGTGGTGGAATCTGATACAATGCTTTTAGCCTTAGATGTACTTTATATTTATTGATTTGGGTGACATTTTAATCACATGTTTGTGTAAAATATTATTAGTTGATATCATGTTATTCTGCTTTTGTAATATAGTTCATATATATTCTGAGATGAATGAATAGAGGATATCTACGCTATTTTAGTGAATATCGGGAATTATCTCAAGAGTATGGACCTGAAAGTTTTATTTTTCACAAGCGCTTATGCAAGTGAAAAATAATACGTTGAGGTCCACATGAATGAGATAATTCACGAGATTCATTAACATAGCATAGATTTTCTTTTTATTTTATGCTACATGACATTTTACTGTATAATATTCAGCCCAATTCAACTGCAAACAGTTTCAAGACAATAACAAAGATCTGCTGATCGTTTCTTCAAGACGATGTTAAATGTCATGTCATGTGCCAAAGCATGACGTCATTTAGGAAGCTACTGAGGAATATTTCTCGTTATCCATCGAGTCGATGGATATCGAGAAATATCTTTTAGATAATTTGCGACTATTCACAGGCTAGCATATAATCAAGAGTTTTATTTCTCATCATTTTGTATAGGGTTTGGTTTTCTGTGATACTGGAAGAAGGTAATTCAACATTCATATCACATTTAATTCCTGCATTGTTAGAAAGATCCAAACTTTTATACAAGATTCCAGAATATCAGAGTGACATAAGAAGGTAAGAATCCATTATTTTTATCAGTTAATTTATGGAAATGTGTGCCGATTTTTCCCACTTGCTCAATTTCACAAGAAGCTTTGTAGCGCTTTTTGCTGGTAAAAGTGACTTTATTTAATCCCATCTTTAGTGTGGTCATAAATTGGATTATTTGCATATTTTGATGAAACTAATCAGTGGTATGTTTTTAGTTTTGTGGCTACAAAGGTGGGCTTGTAACTCTGTTTATCCTATAATAGGGTTAGACTTAGGAAATTGTTAAAGCCAGTGTGAGGGACAGAGAGAGTGTTATGATGTGCTGCCACTCCCAAATCTTTCTAGGAACTATTTTTCTGTTATTATGCCCCCGCCTTCAAAAGTCAAGGGGGTATCTAGCGGATACCTCCATCTGTGCATCCATCCATCTGTGCATCCATCCATCCATCTATCCATCCATCCATCCATCAGTCCATCCATCCATCCATCCATCCATCCATCCATCCATCCATCCATCCATCCATTCGTCCGTACCATCATTTTCCCTTGTGTCTCAACCACTACTACTCTGAATGATATTTGATGTTGTGATAGAGCATGATTGGGGAATGATACCTGTGAAGTGTGAGTTTCTTCCACATATTTTTTCCCGAGTTTTGGCCCTTTTTCACTCTTTCGACTTAGAATATATTTGGCAGGTTGGGGGCATTGGCACATGTTTTGCATTGTCCCTCTTGTTTATCCAGGTATTATGTACAGCCTGAATTAGAAAAGTAAAGAATAATTTCCCATCCATAACTGATAATACTTGACCGAACTTAACAATCAATTCTGGCCAGCACTATTCACAAGAATCCACATTCATATTTTATTATTTAATCAATGTATGCTTCCAAAATACAACTTATTTAACAAGTAGAGTGCTAGAAGCCACTATCATGGCTCTGTTGAAAAGTGAGGAAAGCCATTGTAGTGTCTTTACACAGAATTAATTAGCTTATTTGCTCACCAGTAGAAAAAACTGTACAGATAAAATTTTGTTATAATTTATTGGAGAGTGCTAACAGGTACTCCAATAAATTGTAACAAACAATTATTTATGAACAAATTCTTGCTGAACTAAGACACCTCTTGCTGGAAGTATGGAATCCTTGAAAAAGAAATACCCACGTTACAAATAACCTTTGAAAAATAATTTGCATCTCTCTCAGTTAAAGAATCTGAATTGTTTTTCTGTTAACTGGTTGAGTGCAAGAAGCAACCATCAGGGGTTTCAGAAAATGAGGGTACCAGAGCAAAATCCAACATATTTTTATACTGTACCAATGACCCAGACATAGCTGGTGCTAACTCTTAAAAATATAGGGCCAAACACAAATTTTGCCCCCCCAATCCCCAAAATTTTGCATCTAAAACCAAAGAAAACATGTCCTGAATGGCCCTCCATACTTCACCTCTACTGCGCATGCGCAGTGTCAAGGACGTCCCGAAATTGGCGCCATTAATCATTCTTTGTTTGGCCCTTCATCAGTTAACATCTGACTGATCTTTGTGCTTGTAAATCTCAGTTTAAATGATGCCAGACACATAAATATTAGAGAAATGGTGATTCTAAGGAGGATATAGAAGGAGGAGAGGAAAAATGAGTGACAGAAAATTATCAGGGCTGTAACTTAAAATTTTTTAATGAAATTATGTTAAGTTACCTATTTTCGAGGCAACAGCCTGTTGTGGTCATTCTTGTTATCAAGTTACACTGCTTGTTCAGTGTTTTCCTCTCTCCCTTTCCTTTAAGTCCCCTCTTGCTATTCTCCCATGCTTTTGGCATATTTTCTGTAATATTATTACTAAAATTTCTTGGGAGTTTTAGCTAGATAACAGAATGAATTCTGTTCTTTTTCCCATGTTTACGTCTTCACCTATGGGTGGTTAGGCGTAGTGTTCTGCATCTACCATCTGATGTTCTGCAGTTTCTTCCCTGGAAGTCTCTGTTTTGCATCAGATAGTGTATTATTGGTAACTGATTTCGGGCCAGGGTGCCTGGAGTCTTCTTCTGGTGTTTTTACACTTATTGTTTACATTTACAACAGCCCTCTGTGTGAGGGGGGGATTTCTTGAAAATAATATCTTGATGTTTATTTAATCATAACTAGATACATTATTATTGTTCGTAAGTGTTGCATAAATTGTTTAAAATATTTTTAGAATTTTTGTCCACACTTAGGCTTGGGATCCATTGGGGCTCAACGTTACTTTTCAGAAACTTGGGCTGTTCTGATTAAATATTTTTTCAAAATTTTTTGATTTCAATTATTTTTTCTATGTTAATGGTTCATGTTATTATGTATTTTGATTGTCAGGGGTTGGTGCGAGTACTAGGACTTTGTTTTCTTTTCACTATGAAAGGATATTGTTCAATTGTTATAAGGGGAAGTCTTCCTCTGACTTTCATAATCATTGTATATGTAGTCAGTGTACTCACACTAACTCCTGTTCTGTATGTGTTAATTTCGATGACAACATGGGAAGCGTGTGTCATGGTATGTTAGTGGGGAATTGGCCATGTCGGTCCTTTCCCCGCAGGGTCACTCTAGTTTATCAATCTCTATTTCAGACAATCAAGAACAGGGTGATGTATCCGTGATGTCTTCCAAAAGTGTGCCTCCATCGTCACAATTAATGAAGAGCTAGCGGAAAAGTGCTCATGTAAATACGTCAATTGCCTTAGAGGACCCTAGTAGGTTCGACGGCCTTTGACGTCCGCTAGCTCGCCCGGTGTAGCATCCATTCATCGAATGGTTCGGCAGCCGGGTTCGTCTGTTGCGGTCTAGAAGGAGTTTTGGGTGATGCGAGCACTATAAATCTACCAAATGCACACCCAGTGACGGAGGATTAGAGGAGAGATCGGAGGAAGCCTTTTGGTCCGGTTCCTAGCTCGTCCAGGTCCATCCGGACTGCGAGCGAGAGAGGCCCCTCTCTCGTACAACAACATCTGGCCCCAGATGTTGTGGTACAAAATGTTTCGCATTCTGGGCTTACGTCTGCCGCTCAGGACGCTCTGATATATAGTCAGTCCGGAGAGACTGTCAATAAGGCTTCCTCATCCTCATGGTAGCGCACACGACCGCTCTTGGCTACGTGACCTCGGATATCCAGTCAGCTTCACCAATCCGAGAAGCAGGTACGGACGTCCGAAAATTTCATCCGGTCCGATGCCGAAAGGGATTCGGAGGATTTCGAGCTTTCCCTTTCGGAACAACATGAGCTGCTGTGTATGTCATCTGACTTTATCTTCTAGAGGTTCTTTCGTCGGACCAGAATGCTGCGATGCCGGATAAGAAACTGATAGCGTCGGTGGACACAGAAATTTTTGGTTCAGTTCAGGGACATCGTCCCTCAGTTCCGACACAGTCCAATAATGTCACACAACTTTCGAATTATTGAACGACGCTATATATTTTATTATATGCTTGCTATTAACAAGCATGTCTGGTTTCTTGTTCGCAAAGTTACCGAGATGTCTTTCAAAAGTGTGCCTCTGTCGTCATAGTTAATGAAGAGCTAGCGGCAATAAGTGCTCATGGAATACGTCAATCGCCTAAGAGGTCCCTAGTAGGATCGACGGAGTTGACATTTGCTAGCTCACCCGGTGTAGCGTCCATTCATTGAATGGTTCGGCAGTCGGGTTCGTCCGTTGCGGTCTAGGAAGGAGATTTGGGTGATGCGAGCACTATAATAGACTTTAGTACACACCCAGTGACGACGGATTAGAGGACAGATCGGAAGGAAGCCTGTTTGTCCGGTTCCTAGCTCGTCCAGGTCCGTCCGGGCTGCGAGCGAGAGAGGTCCCTCTTTCGTACAACAACATATGGGACCAGATGTTGTGGTACAGATATTTCGCATTCGGAGCATATGTCACTTGGGACTCTCCGTTATATTGACAGTCCGAGAGACTGTCGATAATGCTTCCTCATCCTCACAGCAGCGCACACGACCGCACATTGGCTACGTGACCTCGAGTATCCGGCCAGCTTCGTCATTCAGTGATTCCACAGCGAACAGGTCACGCCATCCGGTAGCCAAGGGACACGAGGCCTACACACTCCGTTCGCTCGCATAATAGAAGTATGCACGGGGTAACGAACACGGAGCTTCCAGCGGCAATTATGCACGGGGTAACGAACACGGAGCTTCCAGCGGCAATCCATCGTAAGACTGCTTCTCCACAGGCCTCAGTGACAGACGTGCTATCCAAAATAGCACAGTTTATCGCAGCATCCCAGCAAACGACAAATTCTCGGTCGGATCAGGAATAATCCGACGGCGCTGGGTCAGTGCGCTCCGCTGTTGCATCAGGTTCGGACGACCGAACACTTTATAGGGTCCGACAGGATGGCGAAAAGGGTTCGGACGATTTCGAGCTTTCCCTTTCGGAACAACAGAAGCTGCCATACATTTCTTTCGGCATTATCTTCCAGAGGTTGTTCCGTTGGACTACATTGCTGCGATGCTGGATAAGAGACTAATAGTGTCATTGGACACAGAGTTTTGGATCGGTTCAGGGACATTGTCCCTGACTTACCGACACAGTCCAATAATGTCTTTAGAACATTCAAATTATTTAACGACGCTATATATAAGCTTGCTACCAAGCATGATAGTCTAGTTTCTTGTCCGCAATGCTCTATTCTGCCTTTTTTCAATTCTAGGAAATAATTTATATTGGCAGAACAGGGCATACCGAGAGTTCATATGCGTCTAGACGGCGGTGCTGAAGACTGGGAATTATCTTTTTCGTCGTCTATGTCAATTCCAACCACGATGTTGGAAACGACAATGATGTCTAATAGACTTAACTTAGACGCTTTATCATACGTAGACCACCTTACTGAGGCGTTATCATTACGTCTTCAAGAGAAAGAATTCCAGGATATGATCCTCAATGTGATTTCTTTCAAGGGCAGTAGTTTTTCCACGTATAACTCCGCCCTTCAGTGGCAACCTGGAGTTGGTTAGACGTGACGCAGCCCTGGCTACATCCACACGCATGGATAGTAAGGTGAAGAACTCTCTCAGAGTCGCTTCGGTCTCGGAGAAGCTTCTCTGCAACGGCAACTTTTCAGCAATCTATGAATTGCTCGATATACACGGTCTCTTGTCTATCAAGTGTAGCAAGAGATTCAGACTGGGGCAAACATTCGGTGGTTGACTCAGAGAGTGCCACTGCAGTTGCCGGATCCGAGTTTTATGATTATGACGGATGCCAGTCAAACAGGTTGGGGTACAATATTGATCCCATCGGATTCGAAGTGCCAGGGTCTTTGGGTTCCGCAGTTTCTAGGCAAGCACTTAACTTCCAGGAAATGATGTTATTTAGGCTTGCACTATGTCATTGGATGAACATTATTCAGAAACGCATGTCCAAATCCTGTCCGTTAATACGACAGTAGTTGCGTATCTCCGGAACCAGGGAGGCACTCATTCGATTCCGTTATTCAATTTAACGGAAAGAATCCTTCTGTTTGTTTTAATACACCAAGTTCTGCTTCGGTCCGTCATATTCCGGGTCGTCTGATTGTATTAGCAGACTCCCTTTCATGTAAGGGTCGCTTGTTGCCATCAGAATGGACTCTCAACAAACAAGTATTCAATCAGATTTGCTATCAATGGGAGAGCCCAATGATAATTTATTTGTGACACAACTCACTATTCAATTGCAGACATATGTGTTTCCATGTCCGGATCCCTGAGCTTATGTTGTTAATGCTCTATTGATCTAATAGGACGGAATGATAGGATACGCGTATCCTCCAGCGCTGTTGATTCAGCAAGTATTGCTAAGATAAACATCCACAATACAATTCTGTTGATAGCATCTCTCTCTTCACAGAGACCGTGGGTAAATTTACTCAGGTGTCTACTGTGGGACTTACCGCGAAAACTTCCTCCAAGAGAGGATCTTCTTTCGCTGGGGAAATCGTGTCAACTTCATCACAACCCGCAAGGTCTCAACCTTCACGTATTCCGTTGTGTGGTCCTTCTTGCACGGCAAGCATTGTACAGGGCCAGCTATGGACGCGATTTCTTACTGTAGGAGAACCTCTTCTTCACTATACTATGCGGCTAAAGTGGAGGCTCTTCCGTCGTTGGTGTAGGGATCATTATGTTGATATTTTTGATCCCTCCATACTAGACATTGCAACTTTCTAGTATACTTGTTTGACAAGATCAACTGCAGCCTGTTATTATTAACGTTATAGGTCTATGTTATCTCATACCTATGCACTCTATGATAGTTTACAATTGAGTCTTATGTCTCTTTATCTAAGTCAGTTAGAAACGTTTCGATAAATAGACCTAGAATTCTTAGATTAAATTCCTATGCGGAATTTAGCTTCGGTTCTTATTTAGCTAAGTAATCATTTGAGCCTTTGGAAACAGTAGTTTTCAAATTCTGACCTTTTAAGACAGTAATTCACTTAGTGTTCTCTTCTACTGAAGAGTCAGTGAGCTTCATGCACTATCGGTGGACGATTCTCACTTTTGTAGTATCGGAAACACTATTTCCTTTACTACTAATGTTGGATTTTTGGTTAAGAATCAGGCTCCTAATAATATCCGGAACCTATTGTTATTAAGGTCCTTCCGTCTTCGTACGGGCATAGGCCTTTACTTTGTCTGGTTAGAGTTCATGTATTTATAAACAGATATCAGTTTATTAGTAAGGACGTAAGCTTCTTCTGTCTTTGATGCTTAATAGAAGGACATTACGCTCCATTCTATTGCTAATGGATTCAATTAACTATCAGTACTGCTTATGGTATATCATTAACTCAGCAGTTTGTGCTTGAGATTTCGGCTCATGAAGTTTGGGCTTACATTAATAGTGTCGCTATTATAGATTTTATGAAGGCTGTACATTGGGCTCAGCCATCCACATTCATGAATTTTTATCTCCGAAATATTGAGTCCATTTCTGGAGGCCTCCATTGTTAGGTCTGTTATCTACTGCTCAGAATGTCATTCACTTAACAGTTGCTACTATAGCTTGGCAGGCTTTCTGTTCAGGCAGTGACTCCGTCCTGCTGCCCTCTTCGCTCTGGGCTATTTGACCCAGGGCAAGGAGAAGGGGGGGGGGAGGGTGTTCCCTTGGGTCACCTGTTTTATTATGAAAACAAGGGGATACCTCCTCCGGAGTTAGTAATTCTGAGCTGTTACTGGGATGGTTTTTAGGTGATAAGTTTATGTTTTAAAAATTCATTCAGGTCATAGTTTTTAAAGTATAGCTTTTGAATATATCACGTGTCAACGGGCGTTATTATACAATCCTCAGACACTTTTTAGGAGTATAAAGAGTCTCTATTCTCTTGACTAACTTTATTTATTGGCTTACTTTAAAAATTATTAGTATAAGGATTATACTGGATATTAATAGAGTACATGGATGTTATGATGCTCAATTATGGAAGGTGTTGTGTCTTTCTAATTTATCATAAATAAGAAAGATACATGTAAGGCCTAATACTCCTTTTCCCCTCGAGGGGATGACTCTATTTTATATAATTGAGCTTATTGGAATTTCCTCTATGTCCTAGGCCCTCCAGCCTTTTTACTATTCAGCTATGTCTGGGTCATTGGTACAGTATAAAAATGTTAAAAAATTTATAGTAATTTATATATTTTTTATACTTACCAATGACCCAGACGGGGATGGCCCTCCCAGGAGTTGGGAACTCATACCTCCCCGCTGAGTGCATAGCGCTTACCAGGCACTGGTTATAAGAATGATTAATGGCGCCAATTTTGGTACGTCCTTGACACTGCGCATGCGCAGTTGAGGTGAAGTATGGAGGGCCATTCAGGACATGTTTTCTTTGGTTTTAGATGCAAAATTTTGGGGATTGGGGGGGCAAAATTTGTGTTTGGCCCTATATTTTTAAGAGTTAGCACCAGCTATGTCTGGGTCATTGGTAAGTATAAAAAATATATAAATTACTATAAATTTTTTAACTTTCCTTGCTCATGTTTCATATTCACTCACATGCAAATTATATTTTGTTTATATAGAATTAATTTATTACAAATTATTGGAGAGTGCCAAGAAGCACTCTCCAATAATTTGTAATAAAACAAATTCAGAATAAGAAATTCAGATTACCAAAAATAATCTAGCTCTCAACCAGTTAACTAGCACATTGTCTCCTCTCTCCAGACCAAAGACATTTGTTTTCATTTCCAGCTATGTGAATCAATTTCAGATGTTTGCAAATCAATTGCGGATGTGTTTTTTATCATTTCAGAATACTATCGGAAAATCTAATGCTCCTGTTGAAGAAATATCCAGAAATATTAGTCCAACAGTTCACAGAGATTTCAGATTTTCTTACCAACACAAGAAACATTGTTGACAGAGTGAATTTTTATGCTAATGTGGTGAGTATATTTAATTGAGCTGTAACAAAGTCAAACGTGACTAACAGTTTAATGATGGCAGGCAATGTCTGGGTGTAAACAGTTGGTTTGTGGGCAATAAGTTTAGTTCTGTTTCATGCAGGCAATGCCTGAGTGTAAACAGTTGGTTTGTGGGCAATAAGTTTAGTTCTGTTTCATGCAGGTCATTCAAACTTATAGGGTTGGTACCCTCATGGAAGGTGGAGAACTCAATATTTGATTTTCAAGGTTGTCATGCATATGTCGAAGCTACTGTTACAAAAAACAAAAAAAACGTTTGGATTTCCAGGTAATAACATTAATTCTGTTCATCACAGTTGAACCAAACTTGCAGAAAATATTTGCATTTGGAAAGAGAAGAACCTTGTTGGTTTTTGAGTTTGCACCCATAAGGTAAGATCATGGGATTCTCTCTTTACATAATTTGTTCAGAGCAGGACCATTAAACTCACAGTTAGAAGAAGAACTCTCTTAGTTTTGGGGTTAATCATGCAGAGATCATTGTCATGGTCATTGTTTCTAAAAATAACACTTTTGTGTTTCTGGCCCATAACATTAGAGTTATCTATTATCGTAGAACCAATCTTGCTGAATTTATTGATATATGGAAATAGAAGAAACCTATTGATTTGCGAGCATGTAGCCCCAAGACCGAAGAAGCTATGAGTAGAACTTTGTCAAAAATTGATTTCCTAACAATAAATTTAACTTTATATGACACATGTCCACTAAATTTGCAGATTGAGGGGGAAGAACCCAATCAGTTTTGGGGTCTTCAGCCATGAGATCAAAGGTCATGAGACTGTTATTATCAGTAGAATTGGGTGAAAAATTAATTTCCAGGCATTGCTATTGTTTATTTTAAATGCAGGCCCACTCAATTCACAGGATAAGTACCATCATACAAGAGGAAGATCTCTTTTCAATTTTATGTTTGTTGTGCCAAAGTCAAGTTTATTGTAGCTGAAAATGATAGAGAAGAACACTATTAATTGGGGGGTTTGTAGCCAGAAGAAAGATCAAAGGTCACAGAATTGATACTATAAATGGAACATTGTTTTTCAAAAACTAGTTTCCTGAAAATAAGTCTAGTTGTATTTCATACATTGATTTGAAAGGGAAGATCACTGTTTCTTAAATAAACCTGTCTTTTTTGTTTTTGGTTGTTAACATTAGTTCTTTTTACCCCATCTGTACCAAACTTGTAGAATGTATTTCCAAATGGAAAGAGGAGAACCTTATCAATGTTGGAGCTTATGGACATAGGGTTAAAGATCATAGGACTGTTAATATAAATCACAGCTTTTTAAAAAGTTGGTGTCAGAGGAGCTTGGTTGTTTTCAATTTTGCCTATTTATAACATTATTCAGTGGCAGGAAGCAGTTCTGGATACAGCTGAAACAGTTAAAGGGTTTTCTTGATCGATTAATCACATGGATAAACCTTGGTTAAATGATTAATTACTTGCCCTTATAGGGAGCTGAATAATTGCTGTACTGTTGATGATTTATAGCATTAACCCTTTACCCAAGGCAAAGGACAAGATCGGCCAGCTCTTCATACAAAAATCTACATTCAGATTTTATTATGTTTTCAATTTTTGTCTTAAGAATGACCATTTCCAGCTGCTGATACAGTATAATGATCATGCATGTGAACAAGTATGTCATCACGTATCTTGCATGCTTTACTCTGTCTCATATAATTGATGTGAGTCAGTGTGACAATGTTTGCCTGTTTTGGAGCAAGTTTGTTCCTTTGTTAACCCAGAAAATACAGTAGTTCAAAAGTAACAGTTAATCAATTACTTTTTTGATTGATCAAGCCATTGATCATTGGTTAATCGATTAATCGGTTAACCATTTCAACTCTAGTTCTGGAGATGTTATTGGGTGACTCGGTAAGTTAAAAGGTGGCTGACATCTCTTCCTTGTTGTTGGGCAGTTAGGAGTTGGCTGTGCTTCATTGAATGGCTTCTGGAAATTCGCTTTGTTATTTCAAACATATCTAATATTGCTTTCAAGTCTAGATGATGATTGTTTGGTGTTATTCAGCAGATTTTTATCACATGATCCTATCATTTTTCTGATCATTAAACTCAGAAACTGCAAAATCAGCAAAGCACAATACTTTCATCACATTTCAGAATTAGCCTCAAGGTCATGCTATTGCATTCTGGAGAGAAACTTAAACCTTGAACTCAGGTCATCTGTTGAAATTTGAAATAAAAACACCTCCAGTAACTTCATCCACTGAGTTTTGAACTATTATTTCAATAAATGTCTTTTACTGAATCTGACTGAATACTTCAAAATTTATAAATTCATCAAGTAAATTAGGCCTGAACTAGAGATGGGCGGTATTAGAATTTTGAGTTCAGTATCGGTTTCTGTATTTTTAGGGGTTAAACCTCAGTATCAGTTCGGTATTTGGTATCTGCCTTGACTGAGATTTGTTGATAGTACCAAAGAGCAATTCACATCAGGAAAAACAGAATAAGTTGTTGCAGTATCATTCTACCACAAAGCTATAAATGACTCTGCCAATGAGCTCAACAGCAATTAGACATGTACATGTTATAGTCTAGTGGGAATTCAGGCCAGTTGGCCAGTCCATTAAGGTTCAACAAAACTGAAAAGAAAATCAGTAAAATGAACCTTTCATCTGTTATCAAGCCTAAATAATGACTTATAAATAGTGAATGTAGGAAAATTTGAAAGTTCAGATGGTTTTGGTATTCAGTGATTTGTTTTTTTGATATTTCGATAGTATTGGTATCAGTTAAGTTTTTGGTATATTGCCTATCTCTAGTCTGAACCTCTCAAAAGGCTTGGCCTAGTCTTAAATTATTGAACCTATTTTATAATTTTTACAATAAAATGTTAGACTTGTTGGAGATCCTCTATATATGCTACAATATCTTATATGCAGGTATGGTCAGTTGGAGAGCTGTGTTCACCATCTCATCATGAACAGTGTACTGCTGAGTGGATATGCCAGTATTATGAAGCACTAGAAACATTATCATATGAGGTTACTAGCCAAGCATCTGCAGCCATTGAAAAGGAAAACATTCCACCTAAAATTTCCTCAACATTGATGTCTGCTATTGCAAAGGTAATGTTATATTCAGGAGCATACAAGATAAAAAGAAGAGCTCTAATATTTTTAATGCTATGGATTTTATTTTGGTTGAAAGCTTTCTATTTTCTGTTTTCTGCACTATAACTTGAATACTTTTCAAGGTTTGGGCTTGAAATAGTATTGCCAATCTATTTGAGGACACAGGTACACAGCCAAGGAGAAAGGGATGAATGCTATAAATTTGGAGGTCCAAATGTCAAGGTAACAGGGTGCTCAAATATGAAAACTGTTTCCAGATGCTAAAATGACAATGCTTTGGCACTCGTATCATGTAACTTGACAAGTACACTGCCAGAGGAAAGGAGTGAACCTTGCCGATTTGGTGTCAAAAGGTCAGCTCATGGGCTACAGGATCCTCTAACTTCAAAATGGTTTCCAGACTCCTAACTCAACAACATTTAGCCTAGGATCATGAAACTTAACAGGTACACTGCCAAGGGGAAAGGGATGAACTCTATCGATTTGGCGGTCAAGGTCACAGGGTGCTCAATGTTGGCCTAGGATCAAAAATTTAAACAGGTACACTGCCTGGAGGACATAAGGTCAAAAGGTCAAGGTCATTTGGTGCTCTAACCTGAAAATGGTTTCTACTAGCATGATAGTGCTTTGGACTAGCATCATGAAACTTCACAGGTACCCTGCTTCGGGGCCAGGAATGAACACTGTCAAAGGGTCTAAAAGTCAGTCACAGGGTGCTCTGGCCTGAAAACAGCTACCAACATCTAACTCAAGAATGCTTTGGCCTAGGATCATTCATAGGGCCCCAGTGATGGTCTCCATCACAGACACATCTAGATCAAGCTTGATCTCCATTGTAACTGGTCTGATAAAATCTTGTAAGAATATACTGTGGTCAGTAGAGCACTTCTAGTCTTTTCTTGGTAATTTTAATGTCTCCCAGTTTCACTGTCTGCGTGATATGAATTTTGTTCCATGAGAATGTCAAGTAGATCTCTGTAAATGTTAGTTTTTATATTGTGCCACCTGTTTTGTCTGAAGAGAATATTCAATATGTTAATGGTATCCATTCAGCAATCATGTTCACAGATAATTTTTTGCTTTGGTTTTGCATCCTGAAACTTTAAAACATACTTTGTGCTTTGATCATGTGCAACAAAACACTAAAACAATTATATTTGGCTTCACCGAACTTACTATATTTTTATACTGTACCAATGACCCAGACTTAGCTGGTGCTAACTCTAACAAAACCAGGGCCAAACACAAATTTTGCCCCCCAATCCCCAAAATTTGCATCCAAAACAAAAAGAAATCATGTCCTAAAGGACCTCCATACTACGCCTCTACTGCGCATGCGCAGTGACGCAGACGTCCCGAAATTGGCGCCAATTATCATTCTCTGTTTGGCCCTTCATCAGTCAACATCTCACTGATCTTTGTGCTTGTAAATCTCAGTTTAAAGGATGCCAGACACGTAATTTTTGGAGAAAATGTGATTCTAAGGAGGATAGAAGGAGGAGAGGAAAAGGAAGTGACAAAAAATAATCAGGGCTGTACTTAAAATTTTTTGATGAAATTATGTTAAGTTGCCTATTTTCGAGGCATGGGCCTCTTGTTGTCATTCTTGCTAAATGTTGCACTGCTTATTCAGTGTTTCCTCTCCCCTAGCCTTCTAAAGTCCCCTCTTGCAATTCTCCCATGCTTTTGGCATATTTTTGAGAAAGTTCATTTCTAAAATTTCCTGGGAGAGTTGCTTGGTTACAGAATGTTTTCTGTTATTTTCCCCATAGTTACGTTTTCACCCATGGGTGTATAACGTTGTGTTCTGCATCTTCCATCTGATGTTCTCCAGATTCTCCCCTGGGAGTCTCTGTTTTGCATCAGATAGAGTGTAATTTTGATGACTGATTCCGGGCCAGTTTTTTCAGTGCCTGGAGTCATGTTTTCTGGTGTTTTACACTGTTTGTTTTCATTGGCAACAGCCTTTTTTGAGGGGGGCTGTTTGCCTTTGCTGTAGTTTATCTCACTATAAGATACATTTATATTATCCGTAAGTGTCTCATTAATTATTTAATATAAATTTAAAATTTTTGACCACACTTTGCCATCGGATCCATCGGGGCTCAACGTTACTTTTCAGCAACTTGGGCTTCACTGAAAAAATATTTTTTCAAAATTATTTTGATTTGCAATTGTTTTTTCATTTATTAATGGATCATGTTATTATGTATCTTTGTGTCAGGGGTTTTTGCGAGTAACTAGGACTTGTTGTTGTCCTTTCACAATGAAGGGACATTGTTCAAATTGTAATAGGAAGAAATCTTCCTCTGACTTTAATGATCATTGTATTAATTGTAGTCAGTGTTCTCGCATTAATCCCTGTCCTACATGTGAATATTGGGATGAGAAACATTGGAAACGTGTGTCACGATATGTTGTTTCTGGAGAAAGGGCTATGCCGGCTCTTTCTCCGCAAGGTCACTCTACTCTCTCAGTTTCTTTTTCAGAGGAACAAGAACAGGGTGATGTTTCCATGTTATCTTCTACAAGTGTGCGTCCGTCGTCACAAATGAATTCAGAGTTAGCGGCAAAAGTGCTCATGGAGATTAGACAAATGTCGTCCGCTAGCTCGCCCGGTTTAGCGTCCATTCACCGAATGGTTCGGCAGCCGGGTTCGTCCGATGCGGTCCAGGAGGAAATTTTGGGTGATGCGAGCACTATAAACATAATAGATGCACACCCAGTGACGGCGGATAGTAAGCGAGAATGGAGGAAGCCTTTGAGTCCGGTTCCTAGCTCGTCCAGGTCCAGCCGGGCCGCGAGCGAGAGAGGCCCCTCTCTCGTACAACAACATCTGGGACCAGATGTTGTGGTACAAAATGTGTCGCAAGCGGAGCATACGTCCGTCGCTCCGGACGCTCCGTTGTATAGGCAGTCCGCGGAGACTGCTAAGGCTTCCTCTTCTCGTCAGCGCACACGACCGCACCTTGGCTGCGTGACTGCCGATATATTACCAGCTTCGCCGATCAAGGATTCTTCGGCGACCAGGTCACACCATCCGGCAGCCAGGGATTCGAGACCGATGGACTCCGGACGTTCGCATAGGAAAAGTATGCAGGAGCCATCTGATGCGGAGCTGCCCTCGGCGAAGCAGCGAAAGACTGCGCCTCCGCAGGTCTTGACGCCGGACATTCTTGTGCAGATAGCACAGCTTATCGCAGCATCCCAGCAGCCGACAGAAACGGTGTCGGATCGAGAATTATCCGACGGCGCTGGGTCGGTACGCTCCGCCAAAGCATCGGGGGCGGACGACCGGGAACATCATGAGGTCCGACCGGATGGTGAAAGGGATACGGATGACTTGGAGCTATCCCTTTCGGAACAACATGAAGCTGCCGTGGACTTCATCCGGCACTTTCTCCCTCAAGTTGTTCCATCGGGCCAGACTGCTGCGGTTCCGGACAAGAGGATTATAGCGTCATTGGACTCTGAATTTTTTGAGCGGTTCAGGGACATCGCTCCCGAGTTTCCGTCGCAGTCCAATAATGTTGCAAGAACATTTGAATTATTGAACGACGCTATATTTAAACTTGCTTCCAAGACAGGGAAAGCAGGTTTCTTGTCCGCTAATACTCTCAACCTGCCTTTCATTAATGCAAGGAATAAATTCGATACGGCAGGACAGGGTATCCCGAGAGTTCCTCTGTGTATGGACGACGAGGCGGAAGACTTAGAGCTATCATTACCGTCGTCGGCTTCTATTCCAACCGCGGTGTTGGAAACAGCTATTGCGTCTAACAGAGACAATTTAGATGCCTTATCTTACGCAGATCACCTTACTAAGGCGTTATCACTGCGCCTTCAAGGGAAAGAGTTTCAGGATATACAATCCTCTTTAAGACTTCTTTCAAGGGCAGTAGCTTATTCCACGTGTAACTCCGCCCTTTCAGTGGCAAATCTGGAGTTGGTTAGACATGACGCAGCCCTAGCTACATCCACACTAGTGGATACTAAGGTGAAGAACTCTCTTAGAGTCGCTTCGGTCTCCGGAGAACTTCTCTTTGACGGCAAGCTTTCTGCTATTTATGATAAAATTACAAGGAAAGCTTCGGATTCTCTGTTGTTCAAATCTGCTTCTAAGAAGTCGGATACAGCAGACAAGAATAAGACAGGCACTTCTGGGTCTAATGCGCCCAAGAGAGGTTCCTATAGAGGTTCCGGTGCATCCTCTTGGTCTTATTCGAGAGACCGTCAGGGTAGCGACTCTCGTTCGGGACGTCCTTCAGGCCGGGACAATCGGTCGGACGCCCCGAGGTCGACGGGGCGAGGTGCGGGTCGTGGAGGACGTGGTTTCTCCTACCGCAGGCCTCGCAGGTCCAGGAGGTGATGGCTTAAACCTCTATCGCGTACCGGTTGGCGGAAGGTTGTCGAGCTTTTCACAAGAATGGGCGTCGATTACGGACGACCCTTGGGTGAGAGGAGTGACTTCGGAAGGTCTAAAGATATCCTTCAAACGAAAGCCTCCATTAACTCGAAGTCCAAAGTGGACTCATCTTCCGTCAAATCCGCAGAAAAGAGACGCTCTGTTATCAGAGGTGCAGTCTCTTTTAATGAAGAACGCGGTAGAAGTCGTAGAAAACCAGGAATCTCCGGGATTCTACAGCCATCTGTTTCTGGTTCCGAAACCAGACGGCTCGTTCCGTCCAGTCATAGATTTGAGCTGGATAAACAAGCTGATCGTCGCTCCGAAGTTTTATATGGAGACGATTCGGTCGGTCAGAGCGAGTATTCGGGTGAACGATTATGCAACAAGCATAGATCTCAAAGATGCGTACTTTCATGTCATGGTACATCCGACATTCCGAAAGTACCTACGCTTTGCAGTCCTAGGAGTGGTGTATCAATTCCGGGCGATGTGCTTCGGATTGAATCTAGCACCCTGGGCTTTCACTCGGGTAATGAACTCGGTAATGATCTATTTCCGAGCTCATTCGTCTGCGGTAACGTCGGCCTACCTGGACGACATTCTTCAGAGGTACGGCAACGAGTTAACGCTTCAGAACGATGTTCAGAATCTTCTTCTATTGCTCCGACGTCTCGGTTTTATAGTAAACGAGGAGAAGTCGGATCTGGTGCCGTCCAAGTCATTCACACATCTGGGAATGAGCACAACAATCTCGTTCGTCTGCCGTTAACCGGAGCGAAATTAGTCAGTTGTTACGCTCGCTATTGTCTGCATGCAGACAAAGTCACAGCGAGAGAATTTATGAGACTGATAGGTCTGTGCGGAGCCGCCGCGGATCTCATTCCGATGGGGCGGTTACGCACACGTCCTCTTCAAATTTTCTTGACTCAGAATTGGAGTGTGAAAATTCATTCGCTCGACGTAGATGTTCTCTTGTCAGATCAAGTGAAACAAGAGATTCAGACTTGGGCAAACATTCAGTGGTTAACTCAGGGAGTTCCACTGCAGTTGCCGGATCCGAGTTTTACCATTATGACGGATGCCAGTCAAACAGGTTGGGGTGCATCATTAATCCCAACGGATTCGAGATGCCAGGGTCTTTGGGATCCGCAATTCCTGTGCAAGCACATAAGCATCAAGGAAATGATGTCAATTTGGCTTGCGTTACGTCACTGGATGGACATTATTCACAATGCTCATGTCCAAATCCTATCTGACAATACGACAGTAGTGGCGTATATACGGAATCCGGGAGGCACTCATTCAGTTCCGTTGTTCAATCTAACGGAAAGAATCCTTCTGTTTGCGCTAGAACATCACGTTCTTCTTTCGGTCCGTCATATACCGGGTCGTCTGAATGTGCTAGCAGACTCCCTTTCACGAAAGGGTCGCTTGTTGCCGTCGGAATGGACTCTCAACAAACAAGAATTCAATCAGATTTGCTACCAATGGGAACGGCCAATGATAGACTTATTTGCGACACATCTCAACAATCAGTTGCAGATGTATGTGTCTCCGTGTCCGGATCCAAGAGCATTTGCAGTAGACGCTCTGTCGATCCCTTGGGACGGAATGATAGGATATGCGTATCCTCCAGCGCCGTTAATTCAATAAGTATTGCTAAAGATAAAACAATCTCAATGCAAGATTCTGTTGGTAGCATCTCTGTTGCCACAGAGACCATGGATAAATCTACTCAGGTGTCTGTTGTGGGACCTACCGCGAAAGCTTCCTCCACGGGAGGATCTTCTTTCGCAGGGGAAATCGCGCCAAATCCATCACAACCCGCAAGGTCTCAACCTTCACGTTTTTCCGTTGTGCAGTCCTTCTTGCATGGCAAACACTTTACAGGACGAGCAGTGGACGCGATTTCTAACTGTAGGAGGACCTCCTCTTCGCTAAACTATGCGGCTAAGTAGAAGGTTCTTCGTCGTTGGTGTAGGGATCATTCTGTAGATATATTCGATCCCTCTATACCAGACATTGCAAACTTTCTAGTATACTTGTTTAACGAAATCAAACTGCAGCCTGTTACTATAAAGGGTTATAGGTCTATGTTATCTGATACCTATGCACATCATGATAGTTTACAAATTGGATCTAATGTCTCTTTATCTAAGTTGGTTAGAAACTTTTCGATAAATAGACCCAGAACTCTTAGATTAATTCCTAAGTGGAATTTAGCTTGGGTTCTTCTTAAATTGAAGGAAAAGCCATTTGAACCTCTTGGGACAGTAGATTTCAAATTCTTATCTTATAAGACAGCTTTTCTCTTAGCTTTCTCTTCTGCTAGAAGAGTCAGTGAGCTTCATGCACTGTCGGTGGATGATTCTTACTATCGTAGTGTCGGGAACACTATCACCTTCACTACTAATGTGGGTTTTTTAGCTAAGAATCAGGCTCCTAATAAATATCCGGAACCTATTGTTATTAAGGCTCTTCCGTCTTCAGACAGGCATAGGCCTTTACTCTGTCCTGTTAGAGCATTATGTATCTATAAACAGAGATCTCAGTTTATCAGAAAGGGACGGAAACGTTTCTTTCTGTCTTTGATGCCTAATAGAATGGACATTTCGGTCCATTCTATTGCTAGATGGATTCAATTGACTATCCGTACTGCTTATGAAAATTTATCTTCTTCTCAGCAGTCTGTGCTTAAGATTTCCGCTCATGAAGTAAGAGCTCTTTCTACTTCCTGGGCTTATGCTAATAGTGTTGCTATTACAGATTTAATGAAGGCTGCTTATTGGTCTCAGCCATCCACATTTACGAATTTTTATCTCAGAAATATTGAGTCCATTTCTGGAGACCTGCATTGTTTAGGTCCGTTATCTGTTGCTCAGAATGTCTTCCACTAAACAGTTGCAACTATAGTTATGCAGGCTTTCTGTTCCGGCAGTGACTCCGTCCGGCTGCCCTCTTCGCTCTGGGCTATTTGACCCAGGGCAAGGGGAAGGGGGGGGGGGGGGGGGCGGGTGTTCCCTTAGGTCACCTGCTTTATAGTGAAAAGCAAGGGAATGCCTCCTCCAAGTCAGTATTTCTGAGTCGCTTCCGGGATGGTTTTAAAGTGTAATATTAATGTTAAAATTCATTCATGTCTTATTTTTAAAGTGTAGCTCGGTGTGAAGCATTTGTATATGTCAAGTGTCAAACGGGCTTTAATATACAATACTCGGACCCTTTTAAATGACTGTAAAGAGTCTCAATTCTCTGGACTACTTTATTTATTGGCTTACTTTAAAAATAATTAGTATAAGGGATATACTGGATGTTAATAGAGAACATGAATGTTATTGTGCTCAATTATTAAGGGTAGTGTATCTTTCTAATTTAATATTAAATAAGAAAGATACATGTAAAGCCTAATACTCCTTTTCTCCTTAAGGGGTTACCTCTTTACTATATAGTTGAGCTTATTGGATTTTCCTCTATGTCCTAGGCCCTCCAGCCTGTTTACTACTCAGCTAAGTCTGGGTCATTGGTACAGTATAAAAATGTTAAAAAATTTATAGTAATTTATATATTTTTTATACTTACCAATGACCCAGACGGGGATGGCCCTCCCTGGAGTTGGGAACTCTTGCCTCCCCGCTGAGTACATAGCGCTGACCAGGCACTGCCAGTAAGAATGATAATTGGCGCCAATTTCGGGACGTCTGCATCACTGCGCATGCGCAGTAGAGGCGTAGTATGGAGGTCCTTTAGGACATGATTTCTTTTTGTTTTGGATGCAAATTTTGGGGATTGGGGGGCAACTTTTGTGTTTGGCCCTGGTTTTGTTAGAGTTAGCACCAGCTAAGTCTGGGTCATTGGTAAGTATAAAAAATATATAAATTACTATAAATTTTTTAACTTTTTTTAATAAGATATATATGATTACAAATTCACACTGTAAAAATTTGCTCTTTGATATCAGAATGCAGAGAGTTTTAACTACTATGTTTATTTCTTTGAATGTTCCATGAATTGAAATTCACAGCTTGATTTGATGAAAAAATGAAAAATTCAGTAAACTAGTATAAAGCAATCATTGAGAAATTGATTTATCAATTTACGAGGCTATGTTAAAGAGGGTTAGAATTATACCTTCGCTACTTTATTTAACTTTGTTGTACTGCACTGGAAAAACTTCCAGCATCTTGCAAAGACTTGTGTCCATATCAGTCATTTAAATCTCATAGCATCACAGCTTACATGTATTTTTCAATTGTCATAGAATATTGTGCGTGTGACTGCACATATATTATTTTGGAATAAGGTCATGCAGTTTCCTTCTCATGCCTTTTTAGCTCACCGAAGGGAGCTCAACTTATCACTTGCCGACCGGTGTCCGGCATCCGTCATCGTGAACATTTTTCAAATGACTTCTCCTCTGAAACCACTGGTCCGATTGTCACGAAACTTCATGTGGATGTTCATTACTATATGGCAATTCATGTTTGTTCAAATGAAATGGCCACGTCCCTTGGGGGCTCTGTATGGGGCATAACTCTGATAGCACCATATGAATTATAGAAAAATTATAATTATTATTCTTTTCCAGAACCAGTGGGCAGAATCTTTTGATATTTGGTATGCAGCATCTTGGTATGGGTCTGATTCAGGTTTGTTCAAATCGGCCCCCTGGATTCATATTTGGGCTCACTATAGATGCCCAAATTCGAACTTAGTGCATTTCAGGCAAATTTCTTAAAAAAATCTTCTTCTCCAGATCCAGCAGGCAGAATCTTTTGATATTTGGTATGCAACATTGTGGGCTGGATCTGATTCAGTTTGTTCAAATCGGCCCCCTGGATTCACATTTGGGCTCAGTATAGAAGCCCAAATTCGAACTTAGTGCATTTCAGGCAAATTTCTTAAAAAATCTTCTTCTCCAGATCCAGCAGGCAGAATCTTTTGATATTGGGTATGCAACATTGTGGGGTGGATCTGATTCAAGTTTGTTCAAATCGGCCCCCTGGATTCATATTTGGGCTCAGTATAGAATCCCGAATTCGAACTTAGTGCATTTCAGGCAAATTTCTTTAAAAATCTTCTTCTCAAGATCCAGCAGGCAGAATCTTTTGATATTGAGTATGTAGCATGCTTAGGGGGGTGAGATTCAAGTTTGTTCAAGCCAAGTCCCTGGGTTCATATTTGGGCTCACTGTGGTAGCCCGAATTATAACTTAGTTCAAAATGAGGAATTTTCTTTAAAAATCTTCTTCTTCATATCCAGTAGTCGGAATGTTTTGATATTTGGTATGCAGTATCCTTAGGGGGGTGAGATTCAAGTTTGTTCAAGCCATGTCCCTAGGTCCATATTTGGGCTCACTGTGGGAGCCCGAATGATAACTTAGTTCAAAATGCGGAATTTTGTTTAAAAATCCTCTTCTTCAGATCCAGCAGTCGGAATGTTTTGATATTTGGAATGCAGCATCCTTAGGGGGGTGAGATTCAAGTTTGTTCAAGCCATGTCCCTAGGTCCATATTTGGGCTCACTGTGGGAGCCCGAATGATAACTTAGTTCGAAATGAGGAATTTTCTTTAAAAATCTTCTTCTTCAGATCCAGCAGTCGGAATGCTTTGTTATGTGGTGTGTAGCATCCTTAGGGGGTTGAGATTCAAGTTTGTTAAAGCCAAGTCCCTGGGTCCATATTTGGGCTCCCTGTGGTTGACCGAATTATAACTTAGTCAATATGAGGAATTTTTCTTTAAAAATCTTCTTCAGATTCAGCAGTCGGAATGTTTTGATATTTGGCATGCAGCATCCTTAGGGGGTGAGATTCAAGTTTGTGCAAGCCAAGACCCTGGGTTCATATTTGGGCTCACTGTGGGAGTCCGAATGATAACTTAGTTCAAAAAGAAGAATTTTCTTTAAAAATCTTCTTCTTCAGATCCAGCAATTGAATGCTTTTGATATTTGGTATGCAATATCCTTAGGGGGCCTCTTGTTTTATTTGCAATTAGATGGTGTATAAATTGATAAACAGTATACATTTTATGAACCTATCTGTTTAGAGGTGCAGCAGATTAAAATGGTAAAGGAAATTAGACAATTTTATCAGATAGTCCTTTTTTCCTAACTACTCCTTTTGAAACAACATCTTCAAATGGACTTTGTTCAAATAACCTCCTGAAAAAAGGATCAGAACACCCCCCCAAAGCATGAGGTCCTTGTACGCACAAACTATCTCCTTCCTTCATAGAAGTGGTTGAGTATTAGCATAAATAATGCAAGTTTTTGTGCAGACAACAGTTTTAGAGTTTTCAGCATAGGTTCAGGTTCATTCAAGCAGCCTTGGGTATGCAAGGATATAAGTAATGTAAGCAACCTACTTGAATACTAATTTGTAAGGCCCCACAAAGTAGATCTCCTATTTCTCCGGCCATTTTTTTTGTAAAATTGCATGTGGGCAGGTGCTTTTTAGCTCACCGAAGGGAGCTAAACTTATCACTTGCTGTCCGTCGTCGTCTGTCCGGCATCGTGAACATTTTTCAAACAACTTCTCCTCTGAAACCACGAGGTTGATTTGCTCGAAACTTGGTATGAATGTTCATTACCATATGTCAATTCAAGTTTGTTCAAATGAAATGGACATGCCCACTTGTGGCTCCATAGGGGGCATAACTCTGATAGCACCCTATGTATATTAGAGAAATTACTAAAAAATCTTCTTCTCCCGCACAAGTGGGCAGAATCATTTGATATTTGGTATACAGCATTATGGGGTGGATCTGATTCAAGTTTGTTCAAATCGGCCCCTGGATTCATATTTGAACTCACTATTGATGCCCGAATTCAAACTTAGTGCATTTCAGGAAAATTTCTTAAAAAATCTTCTTCTCCAGATCCAGCAGGAAGAATCTTTTGATATTTGGTATGCAACATTGTGGGTGGATTTGATTCAAGTTTGTTCAAATCGGCCCCCTAGGTTCATATTTGGGTTCAGTATAGGAGCCTGAATTTGAACTTAGTGTGAATTTGAACTTAGTGCATTTCAGGCAAATTTCTTTAAAAATCTTCTTCTCAAGATCCAGCATGCAGAATCTTTTGATATTGGGTACACAGCATGCTTAGGTGGGTGAGATTCAGGTTTGTTCAAGCCAAATCCCTGGGTTCATATTTGGGCTCGCTGTGGGAGCCTGAATTATAACTTAGTTCAAAATGAGGAATTTTTTTTAAAAATCTTCTTCTTCAGATCCAGCACGCAGAATCTTTTGATATTGGGTATGCAGCATCCTTAGGAGGGTGAGATTCAAGTTTGTTCAAGCCATGTCCCAAGGTCCATATTTGGGCTCACTGTGGGAGCCTGAATTGTAACTTAGTTCAAAATGAGGAATTTTCTTAAAAAATCTTCTGCTTCAGATCCAGTAGTTGGAATGTTTTGATATTTGGTGTGCAGCATCCTTAGGGGGTGAGATTCAAGTTTGTTAAAGCTAAGTCCCTGGGTTCATATTTGGGCTCACTGTGGAGCCTGAATTGTAACTTAGTTCAACATGAGGAATTTTCTTTAAAAATCTTCTTCTTCAGATCCAGTAGTCAGAATGTTTTGATATTTGGTGTCCAGCATCCTTAGGGGGGTGAGATTCAAGTGTGTTAAAGCTAAGTCCCTGGGTTCATATTTGGGCTCCCTGTGGGAGCCCATATTATAACTTAGTTCAATATGAGGAATTTTTCTTCAAAAATCTTCTTCTTCCGATTCAGCAGTCGGAATGTTTTGATATTTGGCATGCAGCATCCTCAGGGGGGTGAGATTCAAGTTTGTTAAAGCCAAGTCCCTGGATTCATATTTGGGCTCACTGTGGAAGCCCGAATGATAACTTAGTTCAATATGCGGAATTTTCTTTAAATATCTTCTTCTTCAGATCCAGCAGTCAGAATGCTTTTGATCTTTGGTATGCAGCACCCTTAGGGGGGTAAAATCCAAGTTTGTTCAAGCCATGTCCCTAGGTCCATATTTGAGCTCACTGTGGGAACTCGAATTGTAACTTAGTTCAAAATGAGGAATTTTCTTAAAAATCTTCTTCTTCAGATCCAGCAGTCGGAATGTTTTGATATTTGATATGCAGCATCCTTAGGGGGAGGTGAGATTCAAGTTTGTTAAAGCCAAGTCCCTGGGTTCATATTTGGGCTCCCTGTGGGAGCCCGAATTATAACTTTGTTAAATATGAGGAATTTTTCTTTAAAAATCTTCTTCTTCCGATTCAGCAGTCGGAATGTTTTGATATTTGGCATGCAGCATCTTTAGGGGGTGGGGGGGGGGGTGGGGGATTCAAGTTAGTTCAAGTCAAGTTCCTGGATTCATATTTGGGCTCACTGTGGAAGCCCGAATGATAACTTAGTTCAAAATGAGGAATTTTCTTTAAACATCTTCTTCTTCAGATCCAGCAGTCAGAATGCTTTTGATATTTGGTATGCAGCATCCTTAGGGTGATAATATTCAAGTTTGTTCAAGCCATGTCCCTAGGTTCATATTTGGGCTCACTGTGGGGGCTCGAATTGTAACTTAGTTCAAAATGAGGAATTTTCTTAAAAAATCTTCTTCAGATCCAGCAGTCGGAATGTTTTGATATTTGGTGGCAGAATCCTTAGGGGGTGAGATTCAAGTTTGTTAAATCCAAGTCCCTGGGTTCATATTTGGGGGCTCGAATTGTAACTTAGTTCAAAATGAGGAATTTTCTTAAAAAATCTTCTTCAGATCCAGCAGTCGGAATGTTTTGATATTTGGTGGCAGAATCCTTAGGGGGTGAGATTCAAGTTTGTTAAATCCAAGTCCCTGGGTTCATATTTGGGCTCCCTGTGGGAGCCCAAATTATAACTTAGTTCAGTATGAGGAATATTCTTTAAAAATCTTTTTTTTTTAGGTCCACTGGTCAGGATCTTTGGATATTCGGTATAAGCTTTTCTTAGGAGGGGCAGATGCAACTTGTTGAAATCAATTCCCTGGGTTGATATTTAGTCTACCTTGTCAAGTGTGCGCCCTCAGGCCCCCTGGGGACTCTTGTTTTATTAGCTCACCAAAGGGAGCTTTGCTTATCACTTGCCATCGTCTGTCATGAACTATACATTATTGAATTCTTCTCACAAACTACTGGAAAAAATTAAATCAAATTTGGTGTACATGTTCCTTATCATATGTCAATTCAAGTTAGTTCAAATAAACTTGCTGCTCCCAGAGGGGGCACCACAAGGGGCATAACTGATAGCACCCAAAAAATTTGTCAAAAATTCAAAAAAATCTTCTTCAGATCACCAGTCAAAATCTTTTCATATTTGTTATACAACATCTCTAGAGGGGTCGGATTCAAATTTGTTCAAATTGAGTCTCTGGGTTAAGATTTAGTCTCTATTGGAGCCCGAATTTTAACTTAGTGCAATATGTGGAATATTCTTTAAAAATCTTCCTCTTCAGATCCAAAAGTTGAAATCTTTTGATATTTGATATACAACATCTCAAGGGGAGGTCAGATTCAAGTTTGTTCAAAACTGGTCCCTGAGTTAGTATTTGGGCTCTATATTGGAGCCCAAAGTTTAACTTGGTGCAATTTGAGGAAATTTCTTTAAAAATCTTCTTCTTCAGATCCACCCGTCAGAATCCTTTCATGTTTGGTATACAACATCTGTAGGGGGGTCAGATTCAGGTTTGTTCAAATCGAGTCCCTGTGTTAATAATTGGGCTCTCTGTAGGAGCCCAAATTTTAACTTAGTGAAATATGAGGAAATTTCTTTAAAAATCTTCTTCTTCAGATCCACCAGTCAGAATGCTTTCATATTTGGAATACAACATCTCTAGGTGGGTCAGATTTAAGATTGTTCAATTTGGGTCCCTGAGTTATTATTTGGGTTCTCTATTGGAGCCCATAGTTTAATTTGGTGCAGTTTGAGGAAATTTCTTTAAAACTCTTCTTCTTCAGATCCACCAGTTGAAATCTTTTGATATTTGATATACAACATCTCTAGGTGGGTCAGATTTAAGTTTTCTCAAATCGGGTCCCTGAGTTAGTATTTGGGCTCTCTATTGGAGCCCAAAGTTTAACTTGGTGCAATTTGAGGAAATTTCTTTAAAAATCTTCTTCAGATCCACCAGTCAGAATCTTTTCAACTTTGGTATACAACATCTATAGGGGAGTCAGATTCAAGTTTGTTCAAACTGAATTGCTGGGTTAATATTTAGGCTCCCTATGGGAGCCCAAATTTTAACTTTGTGCAATATGTGGAATATTCTTTAAAAATCTTCTTCTTCAGATTCTCCAATCAGAATCCTCTCATATTTGGTATACATCATTTCTAGGGGGGCCAGATTCAAGTTTATTCACATCGAGTTCCTCAATTAATATTTGGGCTCCCCGTGGGAGCCCTAATTTTAACTTAGTGCAATATGAGGAAATCTCTTTAAAAATATTTTTCTTCAGATCCACCAGTCAGAATCCTCTCATATTTGGTATGCATCATCTCTAAAGGGGCCAGATTCAGGTTTGTTCAAATTGAGTTCCTCGGTTAATATTTGGGCTCCCTATAGAGGCCCGAATTTTAACTTAGAGCAATATGAGGAAATTTCTTTAAAAATCTTCTTCTTCAGATCCACCAGTCAGAATCCTTTAACATTTGGTATACACCATCTCTGGGGGGTCAAATTCAAGTTTGTTCAAATTGAGTCCCTGGGTTGAAAATTTTGGGTCTAGTTCAGGCTTAGAAATTTAGGACCAAACTTCGAAAATATGGAAAAAATCCCTCAAGTTATGAAAAACTTGTCTTGACCAATCATATGGAAGCAAATCACCTGTCTTTGAAGAAAATTAAAATATAAAAATATTAAAATAAATATATCCACCAGATGGTTACTTCATATTTGTGAATAATTAGGTGTATGTATTTCCATATGGAAGAAATAATCAAAACTTGTTCATATTGCAGTTGGCCTCAAGAAGTCAGGATTTGATACCCAGAGCCATTTTGTGCCTGACTAAATTTGCAAAGCAACAATATTCTAGTACATCCAATACCGAAGAGAAGAAATATCTTATCAATAGAGCTGAAGAACTCATAAACCTCCTCAAAATTCCCAAGTAAGTATTTGAATGACTGAAATTAATCTTTCAAGTTGATTTTTGAACAGATCATGCAAGAACACACATAAAATTCCAGCTTAATCTGTTACAGTTAAAGGTACTGGAATCAGTCTTTCTACCACTGTCCTAGTGCTGGAAGTCACTATCATGGCTGAATTGAAATGTTTTGGTATTACATTAAAAATTTCACATTTTTTGCTTTTGTTGAATATTCATTTTGGGAGCAAAAGATATTTTGTTCATAAATTCATTCACAAAATTCATTCCTGCTTCAAAATCTTTTTGTAGTCTGCTTCGTTCAAATTTGTTTGAATTACAGCTTTGTTTAACCACATACCAAAAGTCAGGGCCATATCTGGTCAGGACTTCTCATAAAAATTGCCATTCAAATTTTATTATATTCCAAATTTAGACCATAAAACATAACTTTTTACTCCCTCATTGTAACAAGCCCATTCCATTGAAAGGTCATGCACTAAGTTTTGGAGGTCAAACATTAAACTTTTTTTAGTTTTTTTTTGTAAGTGTCGCCTGGTAGTTGTTAGGTAAAGGGTTAACTGATAAGGTACTTGATTAATAATAGTTTTCACAATTTGTAAAAGTCTGAGTTCCAAGGGCATGGAATTTCAGTTGGAGAGCCTGACACTTGGTCGTTAATTCTCCCAAAGTACTTGGGCTACGTCAGCCTGTGAAACTGTCTGACATATTATTATCCTGGCTGTTGAAATTGTTATTATACCCAAAACAAAGAAAGAAAGGATTTCTTAAGAGGCCTGGTGACAAATGACACATTTGCACAGGTAATGTTGCATTGAGGGCACCGTTGTTCTGTTGCAGCCCAGATTCTCCAACTGACTAGCCCAGCACGATTAGGGTTAGCATTGTTTTTAGGCATGTGCACATCAGTGTGCTGTTCTAGAGATGGGCCGTATTGGAATTTTGGGTTCGGTATCGCTCACCATATTTTTAGTGGGTTAAACCACAGTATTCGGTATCAGACTTGATTGAGATTTACTGATAGCACCAAAGGGGAATTCACACCAGGAAACTACAAAATAAGTTCTTGTATCATTCTACCACCGCATCACAAATGCCACTGCCAATGAGCTCAACACTGGCATTCTTTTGCCAACACAGATCATATCTACATTGATTTTATGACTTGTTCCAAACACTCCTTAACCTTTAAAGGACAATTTCAGGCTTCTGCGATCTCGGCCCTTAACATGCCATCATTAGGAGGTCCTGTTGACAATAGGCAAAACACCTGGGAAGCGATTTCTAATCAAGTCATGGCTGCCTTAACAGGCAGCCAAGACATGACTAAAAATCACTGGTAAGCAACTGGACATGTACAGGTTGTGTAGTCTTGGGAATTCAGGACAACTGCCCAGGCCCTTAAGGATTAACAAAACTGAAAAGAAATTCAGTCACTTCTTTCATCAAATATGAACACTTCAGCTGCTATCAAGCCTCATCAGGGATTTATAATAGCAAATCATAGGTGTCGCCAGGTGAGGTTTGGGGGGTGGGGTGTAAATGAACCCCCTTTTACATTTTTTATTCAAGAATGGAGAATGCAAATAAATCCCTAAAAGTCTACCACAGACCTCCATTTGATACTAAATTAAAACTTTTTCTCAGGGGCATGCCCCCAGATCCCCTATTATATTCGTGTCTTTGGCATCTGCCAAGGGTTTCCCCTGTGTACCTTTTTCATCAAACGCGAATCCCTTTTGAAAAATCCTGGCGATGACCATGCAAATGTATTCAAATTTGAAAATACAGATGGTTTCGGTATTCAATGATTGGTTCGGTGTGCTTTTTGCAGTATCCCCATGATATTGGTTCGTTTTTTCAGTATATTGGCCATCTCTATGCTGTTCACCTTATCACACTGTGCCACAGTGACCCTTCTTGGACAGTAGGATTAAGTGTCATGCCAAAGGCCACAGTGCAGACAATGCTGGTCAGGATTGAACCAACAACCATTCTATATTAAGTCCAATGTGTTTTTAACTTAACCAAACAGAAAAACCTTTTGTCTTTTTCACTTGGTTGGTTTACGTTTCACCTAACATGAGTAGAGGATGACGATTGCAAAAATATATCATGAATAAAAAAACTGCTTGCCCACATGCAATTTTACAAAAAAATGGCCTGAGAAACAGAAGACCTACTTTGTGGGGTCATAACTAAAATTTAAAAGTTTTTGCCTTCAAAAAACATGGCTTTTGACTCCTCATTGGAACGAGCTTGACAACCATGTTCCAGTAGAAGATCAAAGGGCTGCTTATTCAGTGTTTCCTCTCCCCTGGTCTTCTAAGTCCCCCCTTGCTATTCTCCCATGCTTTCTCCCTAGCTCGTCTAGGTCCAGCCGGGCCACGTGCGAGAGAGGCCCCTCTCTCGTACAACAACATCTGGGACCAGATGTTGTGGTACAAAATGTGTCGCAAGCGGAGCACACGTCCGTCGCTCGGGACGCTCCGTTGTATAGGCAGTCCGCTGAGACTGCTCAGGCTTCTTCCTCTCACCAGCGCACACGACCGCACCTTGGCTACGTGACCGCCGATATTCTTCCAGCTTCGCCGATCAGGGATTCTTCGGTGACCAGGTCACGCCATCCGGTAGCCAGGGACACGAGGCCGGTTGACTCTGGACGTTCGCATAGGAAGAGTATGCGGGAGTCACTAGATGCGGAGCTGCCCTCGGCGAAGTAGCGAAAGACTGCGCCTCCGCAGGCCTCGATGTCGGACGTGCTTGTTCAAATAGCACAACTTATCGCAGCGTCCCAGCAACCGACAGAATCGGTGTCGGATCGGGAATTATCCGACGGCGCTGGGTCGGTACGCTCCGCCGAAGCATCGGGTGCGGACGACCGGGAGCATCATGAGGTCCGACTGGATGGTGAAAGGGATACGGATGACTTGGAGCTATCCCTTTCGGAACAACATAAAGCTGCCGTGGACTTCATCCGGCGCTTCCTTCCTCAGGTTGTTCCGTCGGGCCAGACTGCTGCGGTACTGGACAAGAGAATTATAGCGTCATTGGACACTGATTTCTTTGAGCGGTTCAGGGACATCGCTCCTGAGTTTCCGTCTCAGTCCAATAATGTCGCAAGAACATTTGAATTATTGAACGACGCTATATTCAAACTTGCTTCCAAAACAGGAAAAGTGGGTTTCTTGTCCGCCAATGCTCTTAACCGTTCATTAATGCAAGGAATAAATTCGATACGGCAGGACAGGGTATCCCGAGAGTTCCTCTGCATATGGACGACAATCCGGAAGATTTAGAATTATCATTACCGTCGTCTAAGTCTATTCCAACCGCGGTGTTGGAGACGACTATTTCGTCTAACAGAGCCAGTTTAGATGCTTTATCTTATGCAGACCACCTTACTAAGGCGTTATCACTGCGTCTTCAAGGGAAAGAATTCCAGGATATACAATCCTCTTTAAGACTTCTTTCAAGGGCAGTAGCTTATTCCACGTGTAACTCCGTCCTTTCAGTGGCAAACCTGGAGTTGGTTAGACGTGACGCAGCCCTAGCTACATCCACACTCGTGGATAGTAAGGTGAAGAACTCTCTCAGAGTCGCTTCGGTCTCCGGAGAACTTCTCTTCGACGGCAAGCTTTCTGCAATTTACGATAAAATTACTAAGAAAGCTTCGGATTCTCTGCTGTTTAAATCTGCTTCTAAGAAGTCGGACACGGCAGATAAGAGTAAGACAGGCACTTCTGGGTCTAATGCGCCCAAGAGAGGTTCCTATAGAGGTTCCGGTGCATCCTCTTGGTCTTATTCAAGAGACCGTCAAGGCAGCGACTCACGTGCGGGACGTCCTTCGGGCTGGGACAACCGGTCGGACGCCCCGAGGTCGACGGGTCGAGGTGCGGGTCGCGGAGGACGTGGTTTCTCCTCCCGCAGGCCTTGCAGGTTCAGGAGGTGATGGCTTCAACCTCTATCGTGTGCCGGTTGGCTGAAGGTTGTCGAGTTTTCCACAAGAGTGGGCGTCGATTACGGATGACCCTTGGGTGAGAGGGGTGATTTCGGAAGGTCTAAAGATATCCTTCAAGCGAAAGCCTCCATTAACTCGAAGTCCAAAATGGACTCAACTTCCGTCAAATCCACAGAAAAGAGACGCTCTGTTATCAGAGGTGCAGTCTCTTTTAAGGAAGAACGCGGTAGAGGTCGTAGAAAACCAGGAGACACCAACGAGTTAACGCTTCAGAACGATGTGCAGAATCTGCTTCTATTGCTCCGACGTCTCGGTTTTATAATAAACGAGGAGAAGTCGGATCTGGTGCCGTCCAAGTCATTCACACATCTGGGAATGAGCTTCGAGACGCACAACAATCTCGTTCGTCTGCCGTTAACCAGAGCAAAATTAGCCAGTTGTTACGCTCGCTATTGTCTGCACGCAGACAAAGTCACAGCGAGGGAGTTCATGAGACTGATAGGTCTGTGCGGAGCCGCTGCGGATCTCATTCCGATGGGGGCGGTTACGCACGCGTCCTCTCCAAATTTTCTTGACTCAGAATTGGAGTGTGAAAATTCATTCGCTCGACATAGAAGTTCTCTTGTCAAATCAAGTGAAACGAGAGATTCAGACTTGGGCAAACATTCAGTGGTTAACTCAGGGAGTTCCGCTGCAGTTGCTGGATCCGAGTTTTACCATTATGACGGATGCCAGTCAAACAGGTTGGGGTGCATCATTGATCCCAACGGATTCGAGATGCCAGGGTCTTTGGGATCCGCAATTCCTGGGCAAGCACATAAACATCAAGGAAATGATGTCAATTTGGCTTGCGTTACGTCATTGGATGGACATTATTCACAATGCTCATGTCCAAATCCTATCCGACAATACGACAGTAGTGGCGTATATACGGAATCAGGGAGGCACTCATTCAGTTCCGTTGTTCATTCTAACGGAAAGAATCCTTCTGTTTGCACTAGAAGATCAAGTTCTACTTTCGGTCCGTCATATACCGGGTCGTCTGAACGTACTAGCAGACTCCCTTTCACGAAAGGGTCGCTTGTTGCCATCGGAGTGGACTCTCAACAAACAAGTATTCAATCAGATTTGCTACCAATGGGAACGGCCAATGATAGACTTATTTGCGTCACATCTCAACAATCAGTTGCAGACGTATGTGTCTCCATGTCCGGATCCAAGAGCATTTGCAGTAGACGCTCTGTCGATCCCTTGGGACGGAATGACAGGATATGCGTATCCTCCAGCGCCGTTAATTCAGCAAGTATTGCTAAAGATAAAACAATCTCAATGCAAGATTCTGTTGGTAGCATCTCTGTCTCCACAGAGACCGTGAATAAATCTACTCAGGTGTCTGTTGTGGGACCTACCGCGAAAGCTTCCTCCACGGGAGGATCTTCTTTCGCAGGGGAAACCGCGTCAACTTCATCACAACCCGCAGGGTCTCAACCTTCACGTTTTTCCGTTGTGCGGTCCTTCTTGCATGGCAAGCACTTTACAGGATGAGCAGTGGTCGCGATTTCTAACTGTAGGAGGACCTCCTCTTCGCTAAACTATGCGGCTAAGTGGAAGGTTTTTCGTCGTTGGTGTAGGGATCATTCTGTTGATATTTTTGATCCCTCCATACCAGACATTGCAAACTTTCTAGTATACTTGTTTGACGAAATCAAACTGCAGCCTGTTACTATTAAGGGTTATAGGTCTATGTTATCTGATACCTATGCACATCATGATAGTTTACAAATTGGATCTAATGTCTCTTTATCTAAGTTAGTTAGAAACTTTTCGATAAATAGACCCAGAACTCTTTGGTTAATTCCTAAGTGGAATTTAGCTTGGGTTCTTCTTAAACTGAAGGAAAAGCCGTTTGAACCTCTTGGGACAGTAGATTTCAAATTCTTGTCTTATAAGACAGCTTTTCTCTTAGCTTTCTCTTCTGCTAGAAGAGTCAGTGAGCTTCATGCACTGTCGGTGGATGATTCTCACTATCGTAGTGTCGGGAACACTATCACCTTCACTACTAATGTGGGATTTTTAGCTAAGAATCAGGCTCCTAATAAATATCTGGAACCTATTGTTATTAAGGCCCTTCCGTCTTCAGATGGGCGTAGGCCTTTACTCTGTCCTGTTAGAGCGTTACGTATCTATAAACAGAGATCTCGGTTTATCAGAAAGGGACGAAAACGTTTCTTTCTGTCTCTGATGCCTAATAGAAAGGACATTTCGGTCCATTCTATTGCTAGATGGATTCAATTAACTATCCGTACTGCTTATGAAAATTTATCTTCTTCTCAGCAGTCTGTGCTTAAGATTTCGGCTCATGAAGTAAGAGCTCTTTCTACATCTTGGGCTTGAACGCTAATAGTATTGCTATTACAGATTTAATGAAGGCTGCTTATTGGTCTCAGCCATCCACATTCACGAATTTTTTATCTCAGAAATATTGAGTCCATTTCTGGAGACCTGCATTGTTTAGGTCTGTTATCTGTTGCTCAGAATGTCGTCCACTAAACAGTTGCAACTATAGTTATGCAGGCTTTCTGTTCCGGCAGTGACTCCGTCCGGCTGCCCTCTTCGCTCTGGGCTATTTGACCAAGGGGAAGGGGGGGGGGGGGGGGGGGGGGGGGGGGGCGGGTGTTCCCTTAGGTCACCTGCTTTATAGTGAAAAGCAAGGGAATGCCTCCTCCGAAGTCAGTATTTCTGAGTCGTTTCCGGGATGGTTTTAAAGTGTAATATTAATGTTAAAATTCATTCATGTCATATTTTTAAAGTGTAGCTCGGTGTGAAGCATTTGTATATGTCAAGTGTCAAACGGGCGTTAATATACAATCCTCGGACACTTTTAAAGAATATAAAGAGTCTCAATTCTCTGGACTAACTTTATTTATTGGCTTACTTTTAAAACAATTAGTATATAGGGTTATACTGGATGTTAATAGAGAACATGAATGTTATTGTGCTCAATTATGAAGGGTATTATATCTTTCTAATTTAACATAAAATAAGAAAGATACATGTAAAGCCTAATACTCCTTTTCTCCTTGAGGGGTTGACTCTATATTATATAGTTGAGCTTATCGGATTTTCCTCTATGTCCTAGGCCCTCCAGCCTTTTTACTATTCAGCTATGTCTGGGTCATTGGTACAGTATAAAAATGTTAAAAAATTTATAGTAATTTATATATTTTTTATACTTACCAATGACCCAGACGGGGATGGCCCTCCCAGGAGTTGGGAACTCATACCTCCCCGCTGAGTACATAGCGCTGACCAGGCACTGCTTGTAAGAATGATAATTGGCGCCAATTTCGGAACGTCCTTGACACTGCGCATGCACAGTAAGGGCAAAGTATGGAGGTCCTTCAGGACATGATTTCTTTTGGTTTTAGATGCAAATTTTGAGGATTGGGGGGCAAAATTTGTGTTTGGCCCTAGATTTTTAAGAGTTAGCACCAGCTATGTCTGGGTCATTGGTAAGTATAAAAAATATATAAATTACTATAAATTTTTTAACTTTTATGCCAAATTATTTCATGTTTCCTAATTTCGGGGCATGGGCCTGATATTTTCATTCTTGCTATGAATTTTCCATTGTTTGTTCAGTGTTTCCTCTCTCCCTTTCCTTAATATCCCCCTTGCTATTCTCCCATGTTTTTGGCATAATTTTTGTAATTATTTTTACTGAAATTTCTTGGGAGTTTTGGCTTGGTAACAGAATGTTTATTCTGTTTTTCCCCATGGTTACGTCCTCACCCTAGGGTGGTTAGGCATTTCAGTCATGCATCTACCATCCGATGTACTGCAGTTTCTTCTCAGGAAGCCTATGTTTTACATCTGATAGTATTAAAATTGGTTACTGATTTCGGGCCATATTTTCAGTGCCTGGAGTCTTGTTTCCAGTTTTATTCACCTTTGTTTACAATGACAACGGTTACTTCAGACAGTGATTCCTTGTCATCTATTTAGTTCTGCTCATAGCCAGATACATTATATTGTCCGTAAGTGTAACATTAATTTTTAGACATGTTTTAAAATTTATGTCCACACTAAGGCTTTTTTCGGATCCATTTGAGCTCATCGTTCCCATAGGGAACTTGGGCTCAACTTGAAAATTTTTTTGAAAAAAATTTTTTCTTTCGAATTATTTTTCTTATTTTTCGAAATGTTTGTAATGGATTATATTATTATCATGTATCTTGTTTTCAAGGGTCAGTGCGAGTACAATGACTGTTAAACTTTTTTCAAAATGAAAGAAGTTTGTTCAAATTGTAATTCGAGGAAGTCTTCCTCTGATTCTCATGCTCAGTGTATTATTTGTAGTCAGTGTACTCACACTAATTCTTGCTCTGTGTGTGCCAATTGGAATGACAAACGTTAAGAGATGTGTGTCACGGTATATTGTTAGTGGTGAGAGGTCCATGCTGGTCCTCTCGCCACAGGGTCACTCTAGTATTTCAGTCTCTTTTTCAGAGGAACAAGAACAGGGTGATGTTTCCGTGATGTCTTCACGAAGTGTGCCTCCATCGTCGCAGACAAATGAAGAGCTAGCGGCAAAAGTGCTCAATGAAATTCGGCAAATGCCTAACAGGTCCCACGTAGGATCGACGGCATTGTCAACAGCTAGCTCGCCCGGTGAAGCAATCATTCACGAAATGGTTGTGACGCCGGGTTCATCCGTTGCGGTCCAGGAAAGGAGATCGGGTGTTGCGAGCACTATAAACATGGATTGTGCACACCCGGCGACGACGGATCCGAGGATGGAACAGAGGAAGCCAATCAGTCAGGTACCTAGCTTGTCCAGGTCTGCCCGGACCGCGAGCGAGAGAGGCCCCGCTCTCTTACAACAACATCTGGGACCAGATGTTGTTGTACGTAATGTTCGTCAGTCAGAGCATACGTCCACTCCTCGGGACGCTCCGTCGTATAGACAGTCCGGCACGACTAGTCTATTTGCTTCTTCATCCTCACGGCGGCACACATGACCGCAAATTGGCTATGTGACTTGATATCCAGCCTGCTTCACCGACCAGGGATTCTACATCGATCAGGTCACGCCATCCGGTAGCCAAGGACACGAGGCCTTACCATTCAGGACGTTTGCATAAAAGAAGTATGCAGGAATTAACGTCCCATGAGCTCCCAGCGGCTAAATCACGTAAGACTGCGGCTCCATAGGCTTCCGTGATGGACTTGCTATCACAGATAGCTCAACTCATTGCAGCATCCCTGCATCCATCAGAAACTTTTTCGGAACAGGAACTGTCTGAGGAAGCTGGGTCGGTTCGCTCCCCTGCAGAGTCAGAAAGGGACGACCGAGAATCTCATATGGTCCAGTCGGATGGTGAAAGGGAATCAGCGGAGCTGGAATTTTCCCTTTCCGAACAACATAAGGTGGCCATAGATTTCATCCAGCAACACCTTCCAGAAGTTGTTCCTCCGGACCAAAATGCTGCATTACCGGATAAGAGACTGATAGCATCACTGGACACACAGACTTTTTCGGCCGGAATAGGGACACTGTTCCTGAGTTTCCGACCCAGTCCAGAAATGTCACACGGACATTTTAACTTTTGAATGACGCTATATTCAAGCTAGCCTCTAAGACTGGCAAATCCGGTTTCTTATTGCCTAGCGCTATACAGCTGCCTTTCATCCATACTAGAAATAGATTTGAAATGGCAGGACAAGGCGTGCCGAGAGTTCCTCTGCGGCAGAAGACTTGGAGTTGTCATTGCCGGCATCCATGTCTATTAACTCCAGTATACTGGAGATGACAATCTCGTCTAATAGAATTAATTTAGACGCATTATCTTATGCAGATCACCTTACCAGAGCGTTATCATTACGTCTCGAAGGGAAAGAATTCCAGGATGTTCAAACTTCCTTAAGAGTTCTTTCGAGAGCTATAGCATATTCTACGTATAACTCCGCCCTTTCAGTGGCAAATCTGGAGTTAGTCAGACGTGATGCTGCCCTGGCTGCATCCACTAGAGTGGATAGTAAGGTGAAAAACTCTCTTCGAGTCGCTCTGGTCTCCGGAAAGCTTCTCATCGACGGAAAGCTTTCTATTATCTATGATCAGATTACTAAGAAAGCTTCGGATTCTCTGCTTTTTAAATCCACTTCAAAAAAGTCAGACTCAGCAGAGAGGAGTAAGGCAGGCACTTTGGGGGCGAATACGTCCAAGGGAAGTTTCTACAGAGGATCTAAGAAAGCCTCTATGTCTTACTCCAGAGACCGTCAGAATAGTGACTCAGGTAGGGGCCATTATGCTGGCCGAGATAACCGGTCAGATGCCCCTAGGTCGACTGGACGAGGTGCTGGTCGTGGAGGACGTGGTTTCTGCTCCCGCAAGCCTCGCAGGGCCAGGAGGTAATGGTTTAAACCTCCATTGCATTCCAGTCGGCGGAAGGCTGTCAAGATTCTTAACCAATTGGTTGTCAATTACAGACGACCCATGGGTGCAAGGGGTGATTTCCGAAGGTCTAAAACTGTCCTTCAAGGAAAAACCTCCATTAACTTAAACTCCACGTTGGACTCAGCTTCCGTCAAATGTTCAGAAGAGAGAATCGCTTCTATCAGAAGTTCAATCTCTTCTGGACAAGAACGCTATAGAGGTCGTAGAAAACCAGGAATCTCCAGGTTTCTACAGTCACCTGTTTCTGGTTCCAAAACCAGACGGCTTGTTTCATCCAGTCGTAGATCTGAGCTGGATAAACAAGCTGATTGTGGCTCCGAAATTTTATATGGAGACCATCCGATCGGTCAGAGCGAGCATTCAAGTGAATGATTATGCTGCGAGCATAGATCTCAAAGATGCATACTTCCATGTCATGGTACATCCAGCGTTCAGAAAGTATCTTCGCTTCGCTGTCCTAGGAGTCATTTATCAGTTCCAAGCGATGTGCTTCAGTCTGAATCTAGCGCCCTGGTCATTCACTCGAATAAAGAACTCGGTAATGACTCATTTCCGAGCTCATTCATCTGTAGTAACGTCAGCCTACTTGGACAACATTCTTCAGAGGTACGGCAACGAGTTAACGCTTCAGAACGATGTTCAGAGTCTGCTTCAACTGCTCCGACGTCTCGGTTTCATAGTAAACGAAAAGAAGTTGTATCTAGTGCCGTCCAAGTCATTCACCCACCTGGGAATGAGCTTCGAGATGCACAACAATCTTGTTCGTCTGCCGTTAACCAGAGCGAAATTAGTCAGTTGTTATGCTCGCTTTTGTCTTCACTCAGATGTAGTAACAGCGAGAGAATTCATGAGACTGACAGGTTTGTGCGGAGCCGCTGCGGATCTTATTCCGATTGCGTGGCTATGCACTCTTCCACTCCAGATATTTTTTACTCAGAATTGGAGTGTGAAGACTCATTTGCTCGAAATGAACATCGTCTTGTCGAATCAAGTGAAACAAGAGATTCAAACTTGGGCAGATATTCAGTGGTTAACTCAAGGAGTACCACTGCAACTGCCGGATCCGACTTTTACGATAATGACGGATGCGAGTCAAACAGGTTGGGGCGCAACTCTGAGCCCAACAGATTCGAGGTGCCAGGGTCTTTGGGATCCGCAGTTCCTAAACAAGCACATAAACAACAAAGAGATGATGTCAATTTGGCTTGCGCTACGTCAGTGGATGAACATTCTTCAGAATTTGCATGTTCAAATTCTGTCCCGACAATTCGACAGTAGTAGCGTATATTCGGAACCAGGGAGGCACTCATTCCATTCCGTTGTTCAGTTTAACGGAAAGGATCCTTCTGTTTGTCCTAGAGCATCAAGTTCTCCTATCGGTCCATCATATACCGGGTCATCTGAACGTTCTAGCAGACTCCCTTTCTCGGAAAGGTCGCATGTTGCCGTCAGAATGGACTCTCAACAAATGAGTATTCAATCAGATTTGCTACCAATGGGATCGTCCTATGATAGACTTATTTGTGATGCATCTCAACAATCATTTGCACACGTATGTGTCGCCATGCCCAGATCCTCGAGCATTTACAGTAGATGCCCTCTCAATCTCTTGGGACGGAATGATAGGATACTTTATCCTCCAGCTCCGTTGATTCAGCAGATATTGCTCAAAATCAAGCAATCTCACTGCAAGATTCTGTTGGTAGCATCTCTGTCACCCCAGAGACCATGGATAAATCTACTCAGGTGTCTGTTGTGGGACATTCCTGCGGAAGCTTCCTCCACAGGAGGACCTTCTTTCGCAGGGGAAATCGCACACACTGCATCACAACCCGCAAGGTCTCAACCTTCATGTATTTCCGTTGTGCGGTCCTTCTTGCACGGCAAACATTTTACAGGACGAGCAGTGGACGCAATTTCTAACTGTAGGAGGACCTCATCTTCGCAAAATTATGCTGCTAAGTGGAAGGTTTTCTATCGGTGGTGTAGGGATCATTCTTTTGATATTTATGATCCCTCCATTCCAGACATTGCTAATTTTCTGGTCTACTTGTTTGACGAGATCAAACTGCAGCCAATAACTATTAAGGGTTATAGGTCTATGCTATCGGATACCTATGCTCATCATGATAGCTTACAGATTGGATCTAATGTCTCTTTATCTAAGTTAGTTTGATAAATAGACCTAGAACCCTTAGGTTAATTCCTAAGTGGAATTTAGCTTGGGGTTCTTCTGAAGCTAAAAGAAGTGCCATTTGAGCCTCTTGATACAGTGGACTTCAAATTCTTATCTTATAAGACAACTTTTCTCTTAGCCTTCTCTTCTGCCAGAAGAGTTAGTGAGCTTCATGTACTATCGGTTGATGATTCTCACTATCGTAGTATTGTAATACTATTACTTTGACTACTAATGTTGGATTTTTGGCCAAGAATTAGGCTCCTAATAAGTATCCTGAACCTGTTGTTATTAAGGCTCTTCCATCTTCAGATGGTCATAGACCTTTGCTCTGTCCAGTTAGAGCCATGCGTATTTACAAACGTAGATCTGAGTTTATCAGAAAGGGACGTTTTTTTCTGTCTCTGCTGCCTAATAGAAAGGACATTACAGTCCATTCTATTACAAGGTGGATTCAAATAACTATCCGTACTGCTTATGAAAAAATTATCTTCAACTCAGCAGTCTGTGCTTAAGATTTCGGCGCATGAAGTAACAGTGCTGTCTACATCTTGGGCTTATGTTAATAGTGTTGCTATTACCGATTTTATGAAGGCTGCATATTGGTCTCAGCCTTCCACGTTCACAAATTTTTATCTTAGAAATATTGAGTCCATTTCTGGCGACCTGCGTTGTTTAGGTCCATTATCTGTTGCTCAGAATGTCGTCCACTAAACAGTTGCAACTATAGTTATGCAGGCTTTCTGTTCCGGCAGTGACTCTGTCCTGCTGCCCTCTTCGTTCTGGGGTATTTGACCCATAGCAAGGGGAAGGGGGGGGGGGGGTGGTGTTCCCTTATATCACCTGCTTTATAGTGAAAAGCAGGGGAATACCTCCTCTGGAGTCAGTAATTCCAAGTCGGTACCTGGATGGTTTTAAAGTGTAAAGCTAATGTCTATCTCATTTATGTAATATTTTTAAAGTGTAGCTCGGTGTGAAGCATTTGTATATGTCACGTGTCATACGAGTGCTAATATACAATCCTCGGACACTTTTAAAAGAGTATAAATAGTCTCATTCTCTGGACTATCTTTATTTATTGGCTTTCCTTTAAAAAGATTAGTATAATGGGTTATACTGGATGTTAATGGAGATCATTGATGTTATTGTGCTCAATTACGGAATGGTATTGTGTCTTTCTTTTTGGTATAAACAAGAAAGATACATGTAAAGCCTGTTCTCCTCTTCTCCTGGAGGGGATAATTCTGTTTACATGTAATTGAGTCTATTGGATTTTCCTTTATGTCCTAGGCCCTCCAGCCTTTTTTCTATTTAGCTAAGTCTGGGTCATTGGTACAGTATAAAAATGTTAAAAAATTTATAGTAATTTATATATTTTTTATACTTACCAATGACCCAGACGGGGATGGCCCTCCCATGAGTTGGGAACTCATACCTCCCCACTGTTTACAAAACACTTACCAGGCAGTGGCTGTAAGAATGAGGATTTGGCTCCAATTTTGGACTTCCTTGACACTGTGCATGCGCAGTGGATAAAAGTATGGAGGACCACATAGGACATCTAATTTTTGGATTTCGATGCAAATTTTGGGGATTGGGGGCGCAAAATTTGTGTTTGGCCCTAGAATATAAGAGTTAGCACTTGCTAAGTCTGGGTCATTGGTAAGTATAAAAAATATATAAATTACTATAAATTTTTATACCCCCTGCAAACAAAGTTTGGGGGGGGGGGGGAGGGGGGTATATAGGAATCACCCTGTCCGTCTGTCCGTCTGTCCATCCATCGTAAGCGCAACTCCTCCTTAACCGTTTGAAGAATTTTCATGAAACTTTACACAATGGAAGAACTCCATATGGGAATGTGCATGAAGCAATATAATTCCGTTCTGACATTTCCAAGGGGAGATAATCTGTCCGTCTGACCATCCTTGTAAGCGCAACTCCTCCTAAACCGTTTGAACAATTTTCATGAAACTTTACACAATGGAAGAACTCCATATGAAGATGTACATGAAGCAATATAATTCCGTTCTGAAATTTCCAAGGGGAGATAATCTAACTTATACCGTCTGTCCATCCCTGTAAGCGCAACTCCTCCTAAACCATTTGAAGAATTTTCATTAAACTTTACACAATGGAAGAACTCCATATGAAGATGTGCATGAAGCAATATAATTCCATTCTGACATTTCCAAGGGGAGATAATCTAACTTATACATTTCAGGCGCGGGGGGTATCACTTTGTGAGTTTGCTCACAGTACCTCTAGTTTAACTTTTATACCGCAACCAACAGGCCAGTCTAGCTGGTGCTAATGCAATTTAAATCAGGGCCAAATACAAATTTTGCCCCCCCAATTCCCCAAATTTGCATACAAAACCGAAAAAAATAAGTCCTATCTGGTCCTCCATACTTTTGTTATCTGCGTATGCGCAGTATCCAGGAAGATACCGAAATTGGTGTCAACCATCATTCTTTGTTTGGCCCTAAAGACAGTAACAATGAACTGACATCTGTGCTTTAAAATCTCCTTTTTTGAGGATGCCAGACACAAATTAATGAAAGAATTGGTGGATCCATGGCTGTAAATGGATGATGGAAGTGAACAACAGTGGTTTCAAACGTTCAGGGCTGTAACTTTATAATAATTATAAAAATTATTTCATGTTTCCCAATTTCGGGACATACGCCTGACCTCATCGTCTTGCTTATGATTAATCCACTGTTTGTTAAATGTTCCTTCCCTATCCTTCCTTGAAGTCCTCCTGTTAAACTCCTAAGCTTTTTGGCTATTTTTTATTGAAATTTTTTATTAAATTTCTTGGAAGTTGGACGTGTATTACAGAATATTTATTCTGTTTATCCCCATGGTTATGTCCTCACGCTAGGGTCGTTTTGGTCTTGCATCCTCTATCCGATGTATGTTTTTTTCTTCATATGAAGATCTAATTTTGCATCTGGTAGCTTTTAAATCGGTTACTGGCTTTGGACCTTTTTGTGTGCCTGATGTCTTGTTTCTGGTTTTTAGCTTATCTGACTGCAAGTCAGTGTGAGGTATTGCCATCACTTGGCGTCTGTCGTCCGTTAACTTTTGCAAACCTGGCTTCTTCTCCACAGCCAAATTCAAACATATATTGCACAAACTATCCCTGGGGTATACCCTTTCTATTTTGTTCAAATGGAGCGGCTGCCTTCTTCGGGCCCTGGACAATGATGCCAAAGCATAAAAATCTTTAAAAATCTTCTCATGAACCACCAGAGAGATTGCTTTGATATATGGTATATAACACTCTTTGGTGTTGAAGATTAAAGTTTGTTCAAGAAAAGTTGGTAGATCAATATTTGGGCTCTCTGCGGGCACGTACCCATTTTGGGCTCTACCCAAAATTTCTATTTCAAGAACCGATGGGCCGATTTGAACCAAATTTGGCATGTAGCATAAGGTGGTCCAAAGTACTTGATTGATGTCTGAAATTTATTCGTTGCCCCGTGGGTAACCCAGGGGCTAAAAATAGAAAAAAATTCAAATGCCCATATTTTCCAAACTACACAGAACAGAGAACTGTTATTGGTATGAAGCATCCTTTTGACTGGTAGAATGGATTAAAAAAAAAGGTCATCAGTTGTGTTAGGGCGTTCTGTAGGGGATGTTTGAAAAAATGCTGAGTCCGCATATTGGCAAAAATTGCAAAAAAATGTTTTCTTCAGAATTGCTGATCAGAATCTTTAGATATTTGGTATACAGCATCCATAGGACGGTCAAATACAAGTGTGTTCAAATCGACTCCCACGGTTCATATTTGGGCTCAACAGAGGAGCCCAAATAATTAACTTATGGCGCTATGGGGAATAAGCTTTAAAAATCTTCTTCTTCAGATCAAACAGTCATATTCTTTTGATACTTGATATACAACATCTCTACAGTCGTCAGATTGAAGTTTGTTCAAATAGTGTCCCTGGGTTAATATTTGGGCTTCCTATGGAAGCCCGAATATTAACTTGGTGCAATATGGGGAATAATCTCTAAAAATCTTCTTCTTCAGATCCACTAGTCAGATTCTTTTGATATTTGGTATGCAGCATCTCTAGGGGGGGGTTAAATTCAAGTTTGTTCAAATGGGATCCCTGGATGAATATTTGGGTTCTTTATTGGAGCCCAAATTTTAACTTAGTGCAATATGAGAAAATTTCTTAAAAAATCTTATTTTTATACTGTACCAATGACCCAGACATAGCTGGTGCTAACTCTTAAAATATAGGGCCAAACACAAATTTTGCCCCCCAATCCCCAAAATTTGCATCTAAAACCAAAGAAAACATGTCCTGAAAGGCCCTCCACACTTCGCCTCTACTGCGCATGCGCAGTGTCAAGGACGTTCCGAAATTGGCGCCATTATTCATTCTAAGTTTGGCCCTTCATCAGTTAACATCTGACTGATCTTTGTGCTTGTAAATCTCAGTTTAAATGATGCCAGACACATAAATATTAGTGAAATGGTGATTCTAAGGAGGATAGAGAAGGAGGAGAGGAAAAAATGTGTGACAGAATATTATCAGGGCTGTAACTTAAAATTTTTTAATGAAATTATGTTAAGTTACCTATTTTCGAGGCAGCAGCCATTTTGTTGTCATTCTGATTATTTAGTTACACTGTTTTTAGCTCACCTGAGCGAAGCTCAAGGGGAGCTTTACTAATCACTTTCCGTCCGTCGTCCGTCGTCGTCCGTTGTCCGTCGTCGTCCGTCGTCGTCGTCGTCCGGCGTTAACTTTACATTATCGACTTCTCCTCCTAAACCACTAGCCCAATTTTATTCAAATGTTGGCTAAATGTTTATTACCTAATGCCAATTCAGATTTGTTCAAATGAAGTTGCCCCTCCTCCTGGGTGGTGCCACGCCCCCAAGGGGCACCAAAATCTTTGTAAATCTTCTTCTCATGAACCAGCAGTAGCAGAGACTTGATATTTGGTGTGCAGCTTCCTTTTGAGGTGTAGACTCAGATTTGTTCAAGAGAAGTTTGTGGGGCTATACTTGGCGTTGTTATGAGAGGGGCAAAATTTTTTGCCCCGCCCAAAATTTCTATTTTCCAAACCGAGAGGCTGATTTGAACCAAATTTTATGTGAGGGCTTATTGGGTCATGAGTACTTGATTTATGCAAAAAAAATTTTTCCCGCAGCCCCGTGGGAACCGCAGGAGCTAAAAATAGAAAAAATTTAAAACGCCCATATCTCCAAAACTGCACGGCACTGAGAATTTTTATTTGGTGTGCAGCTTCCTTAGGACCAACAGAAAGGATTGGTAAAAAAAAATTGCCATCGGTTTTATCATAGGGTACAGTTTCGGGACTTTGAAAAAGTGCTGAGTCAGCACTTTTTAACACTGTAGGCAATGGGAAAAACATTAAAAAATCTTCTTTTCCAGATCCAGCAGGCAGAATCTTTTGATATTTGGTATGCAACATTGTAGGGTGGATCTGATTCAAGTTTGTTCAAATCGGCCCCCTGGGTTCATATTTGGGCTCAGTATAGGAGCCCGATTTCGAACTTAGTGCATTTCAGGCAAATTTCTTAAAAATCTTCTTCTCCAGATCCAGCAGGCAGAATCTTTTGATATTTGGTATGCAACATTGTGGGGTGGATCTGATTCAAGTTTGTTCAAATCGGCCCCCTGGGTTTATATTTGGGCTCAGTATAGGAGCCCAAATTTGAACTTACTGCATTTCAGGCAAATTTCTTCAAAAATCTTCTTCTCCAGATCCAGCAGGCAGAATCTTTTGATATTTGGTATGCAACATTGTAGGGTGGATCTGATTCAAGTTTGTTCAAATCGGCTCCCTAGATTCATATTTGGGCTCATTATAGGAGCTCGAATTCGAATTTAGTGCATTTCAGGCAAATTTCTTCAAAAATCTTCTTCTCCAGATCCAGCAGGCAGAATCTTTTGATATTTGGTATGCAATGTTGCGTGGTAGATCTGATTCAAGTTTGTTCAAATCGGCCCCCTGGATACATATTTGGGCTTACTATAGAAGCCCGAATTCGAACTTAGTGCATTTCAGGCAAATTTCTTAAAAAATCTTCTTCTCCAGATCCAGCAGGCAGAATCTTTTCATATTTGGTAAGCAACATTGTGGGGTGGATCTGATTCAAGATTGTTCAAATCGGCCCCCTGGGTTAATATTTGGGCTCAGTATAGGAGCCCGATTTCGAACTTAGTGCATTTCAAGCAAATTTATTAAAAAATCTTCTTCTCCAGATCCAGCAGGCAAAATCTTTTGATATTTGGTATGCAACATTGTAGGGTGGATCTGATTCAAGTTTGTTCAAATCGGCCCCCTGGGTTCATATTTGGGCTCAGTATAGGAGCCCGATTTCGAACTTAGTGCATTTAGGCAAATTTCTTAAAAAATCTTCTTCTCCAGATCCAGAAGGCAGAATCTTTTGATATTTGGTATGCAACATTGTGGGGTGGATCTGATTCAAGTTTGTTCAAATCGGCTTCCTAGATTCATATTTGGGCTCACTATAGAAGCTCGAATTTGAACTTAGTGCATTTCATGCAAATTTCTTAAAAAATCTTCTTCTCCAGATCCAGCAGGCAGAATCTTTTCATATTTGGTAAGCAACATTGTGGGGTGGATCTGATTCAAGTTTGTTCAAATCGGCCCCCTGGGTTTATATTTGGGCTCAGTATAGGAGCCCAAATTTGAACTTAGTGCATTTCAAGCAAATTTATTAAAAAATCTTCTTCTCCAGATCCAGCAGGCAGAATCTTTTGATATTTGGTATGCAACATTGTGGGGTGGATCTGATTCAAGTTTGTTCAAATCGGCTTCCTAGATTCATATTTGGGCTCACTATAGAAGCTCGAATTCGAACTTAGTGCATTTCAGGCAAATTTCTTAAAAAATTTTCTTCTCCAGATCCAGCAGGCAGAATCTTTTGATATTTGGTATGCAACATTGTGGGATGGATCTGATGCAAATTTGTTTAAATCGGCTCCCTAGATTCATATTTGAGCTTACTATAGAAGCTCGAATTCGAACTTAGTGCATTTCAGGCAAATTTCTTAAAAAATCATCTTCTCCAGATCCAGCAGGCAGAATCTTTTCATATTTGGTATGCAACATTGCGGGGTGGATCTGATTCAAGTTTGTTCAAATCGGCCCCCTGGATTCATATTTGGGCTCACTATAGAAGCTCGAATTCAAACTTAGTGCATTTCAGGCAAATTTCTTCAAAAATCTTCTTCTCCAGATCCAGCAGGCAGAATCTTTTGATATTTGGTATGCAACATTGCGGGGTGGATCTGATTCAAGTTTGTTCAAATCGGCCCCCTGGATTCATATTTGGGCTTAATATAGAAGCCTGAATTCGGACTTAGTGCATTTCGGGCAAATTTATTAAAAAATCTTCTTCTCCAGATCCAGCAGGCAGAATCTTTTGATATTTGGTATGCAACATTGTGGGGTGGATCTGATTCAAGTTTGTTCAAATCGGCTTCCTAGATTCATATTTGGGCTCACTATAGAAGCTCGAATTCGAACTTAGTGCATTTCAGGCAAATTTCTTAAAAAATCATCTTCTCCAGATCCAGCAGGCAGAATCTTTTGATATTTGGTATGCAACATTGCGGGGTGGATCTGATTCAAGTTTGTTCAAATCGGCCCCCTGGATTCATATTTGGGCTCACTATAGAAGCTCGAATTCGAACTTAGTGCATTTCGGGCAAATTTCTTCAAAAATCTTCTCCTCCAGATCCAGCAGGCAGAATCTTTTGATATTTGGTATGCAACATTGCGGGGTGGATCTGATTCAAGTTTGTTCAAATCGGCCCCCTGGATTCATATTTGGGCTTAATATAGAAGCCCGAATTCGCACTTAGTGCATTTCGGGCAAATTTATTAAAAAATCTTCTTCTCCAGATCCAGCAGGCAGAATCTTTTGATATTTGGTATGCAACATTGTGGGGTGGATCTGATTCAAGTTTGTTCAAATCGGCTTCCTAGTTTCATATTTGGGCTCACTATAGAAGCTCGAATTCGAACTTAGTGCATTTCAGGCAAATTTCTTAAAAAATCTTCTTCTCCAGATCCAGCTTCAGAATCTCTTCATATTTGGTAAGCAACATTGTGGGGTGGATCTGATTCAAGTTTGTTCAAATCGGCCCCCTGGGTTTATATTTGGGCTCCGTATAGGAGCCCAAATTTTAACTTAGTGCATTTCAGGCATATTTCTTAAAAAATCTTCTTCTCCAGATCCAGCAGGCAGAATCTTTTGATATTTGGTATGCAACATTGTAGGGTGGATCTGATTGTGATTCATGAATGTGTTTATTTGTAAAGTTGATAGAATCTTAGACAAAATTTGCAGAAAAGATCTACTATAGAAGGGGTGGTATCCAGGGTGAACCGTTTACCCAAATCTAGCAGTACTAATGCATTATTCACACAAATCTTCGTTCAAATTTTATGACCCCTCATTGGAACACACGCATTCAGCTCATTCCAACAAAGGTCATATGCCATGTTTTCGAGACAAAGGAATAAAAATTTTAGTTATTCATGAAATTTTTAGGCAACTGTTGTCTGTTATTCACATTGCTTGATGAAATTTCAGTACTTTTAGAAGTTACCTCAGTAATCAAGGGTTAATTCCCCTTAATTAAATGTCGCCTCTAAAAAACAACCACTTTGCATATCTTACCTTTTTACCAGCATAACTGCCAAAACTTGTCAGCATTCTTCGCAAAAATCGCTATTCAAATTTTAATTTTTGTCTCTTAAACATACATGTACTTATCGCTTGTAAATACCCCATTGGAATGAGCTTTTTGAGCTCATTCCAATGAGAGGTCGCACACCATGCTTTTTGAGTCAAAAAAGGAATTTTTTTAGTTATTCCAGAATTTCATACGTAAAACACAGCTTTATGACTTCACATTAAAATGAGCTCTCTAAGCTTGTTCCAATCAACATTCACGCACTTTGTCTTTCACACAAAAAATAAAATTTTCCATTTATTCAGGAATTTTGTTTGCAAGAACACTCTTACTGCCCCCCCCCCCCCCCCCCACACACACACACACAAACACACACACACACACAAACACAGACACACACATCTAAAAGTTCGTCAGCAAAAAAACAGTTACTTCAATTTTTAAATGCATTATAGGAACAACTTGCCTAATCAAATTTAAATACTTTTGCATCATTCTGTATCTAGAACAAACCATTTACCATATCTTTACGCAAAATTCTCCAGCATCATTCACAAAAAAACACCATTATTTATATATTCACATTTCTGTCTCAAAAATATACCTGATCTTCCCATACCCCTATTGGAATAAGCTGTTTGAGCTTGTTCCAATGATGATAAAAAAAAATAAAATTTGTGAAAATTTTTGTTTTCTTGCATGCAAATATATACATGTAGCACATGGAAGATATCCACAGTTGGGGAGAGATGTCCAAGGCTATCTCTTCACATTCCTTGTTTGTGCTTCATGCTAAACCAGTTTGTCTGCAGAGATAAATTTGCTTTATTAAAAATCATTGGAGATTAGCCACACACCAATGATTTTAAATAAAACTAATTTTAGGTAACAAATGTTGAACTTCAAACAAAATCTATCACTCAACCAGTTAATGTTGATGAGGCATGACATGGTGAAGGTGACCTAAAATACTTCTTAGAGTCACTTTGTCAGGTGAGCGATTAAGGCCACGTGGGGCCTCTTGTTTTAAGTGTTTTCCTCTCTCCCTGTCCTTTAAGTCCCCCCTTGCTATTCTCCCATGCTTTTGGCTAGTTTTTAGCTCACCTGAGTGAAGCTCAAGGGGAGGTTTACTAATCACTTTCTGTCTGGCGTCCGTCGTCCGGCGTCCGTCGTCCGTCGTCGTCCGTCCGGCGTTAACTTTACATTATCGACTTCTCCTCCTAAACCACTAGCCCAATTTTATTCAAATGTTGGCTAAATGTTTATTACCTAATGCCAATTCAGATTTGTTCAAATGAAGTTGCCCCTCCTCCTGGGTGGTGCCACGCCCCCAAGGGGCACCAAAATCTTTGTAAATCTTCTTCTCAGGAACCAGCAGTAGCAGAGACTTGATATTTGGTGTGCAGCTTCCTTTTGAGGTGTAGACTCAGATTTGTTCAAGAGAAGTTTGTGGGGCTATACTTGACGTTGTTATGAGAGGGGCAAAATTTTTTGCCCCGCCCAAAATTTCTATTTTCCAAACCGAGAGGCTGATTTGAACCAAATTTTATGTGAGGGCTTATTGGGTCATGAGTACTTGATTTATGCAAAACAAATTTTTCCCGCAGCCCCCGTGGGAACCGCAGGAGCTAAAAATAGAAAAAATTTAAAACGCCCATATCTCCAAAACTGCACGGCACTGAGAATTTTTATTTGGTGTGCAGCTTCCTTAGGACCAACAGAAAGGATTGGTAAAAAAAAATTGCCATCGGTTTTATCATAGGGTACAGTTTCGGGACTTTGAAAAAGTGCTGAGTCAGCACTTTTTAACACTGTAGGCAATGGGAAAAACATTAAAAAATCTTCTTTTCCAGATCCAGCAGGCAGAATCTTTTGATATTTGGTATGCAACATTGTAGGGTGGATCTGATTCAAGTTTGTTCAAATCGGCCCCCTGGGTTCATATTTGGGCTCAGTATAGGAGCCCGATTTCGAACTTAGTGCATTTCAGGCAAATTTCTTAAAAAATCTTCTTCTCCAGATCCAGCAGGCAGAATCTTTTAATATTTGGTATGCAACATTGTGGGGTGGATCTGATTCAAGTTTGTTCAAATCGGCCCCCTGGGTTTATATTTGGGCTCAGTATAGGAGCCCAAATTTGAACTTACTGCATTTCAGGCAAATTTCTTTGAAAATCTTCTTCTCCAGATCCAGCAGGCAGAATCTTTTGATATTTGGTATGCAACATTGTAGGGTGGATCTGATTCAAGTTTGTTCAAATCGGCTCCCTAGATTCATATTTGGGCTCACTATAGGAGCTCGAATTCGAATTTAGTGCATTTCAGGCAAATTTCTTCAAAAATCTTCTTCTCCAGATCCAGCAGGCAGAATCTTTTGATATTTGGTATGCAATGTTGCGGGGTAGATCTGATTCAAGTTTGTTCAAATCGGCCCCCTGGATACATATTTGGGCTTACTATAGAAGCCCAAATTCGAACTTAGTGCATTTCAGGCAAATTTCTTAAAAAATCTTCTTCTCCAGATCCAGCAGGCAGAATCTTTTCATATTTGGTAAGCAACATTGTGGGGTGGATCTGATTCAAGATTGTTCAAATCGGCCCCCTGGGTTAATATTTGGGCTCAGTATAGGAGCCCGATTTCGAACTTAGTGCATTTCAGGCAAATTTCTTAAAAAATCTTCTTCTCCAGATCCAGCAGGCAGAATCTTTTGATATTTGGTATGCAACATTGTAGGGTGGATCTGATTCAAGTTTGTTCAAATCGGCCCCCTGGGTTCATATTTGGGCTCAGTATAGGAGCCCGATTTCGAACTTAGTGCATTTAGGCAAATTTCTTAAAAAATCTTCTTCTCCAGATCCAGAAGGCAGAATCTTTTGATATTTGGTATGCAACATTGTGGGGTGGATCTGATTCAAGTTTGTTCAAATCGGCTTCCTAGATTCATATTTGGGCTCACTATAGAAGCTCGAATTTGAACTTAGTGCATTTCATGCAAATTTCTTAAAAAATCTTCTTCTCCAGATCCAGCAGGCAGAATCTTTTCATATTTGGTAAGCAACATTGTGGGGTGGATCTGATTCAAGTTTGTTCAAATCGGCCCCCTGGGTTTATATTTGGGCTCAGTATAGGAGCCCAAATTTGAACTTAGTGCATTTCAAGCAAATTTATTAAAAAATCTTCTTCTCCAGATCCAGCAGGCAGAATCTTTTGATATTTGGTATGCAACATTGTGGGGTGGATCTGATTCAAGTTTGTTCAAATCGGCTTCCTAGATTCATATTTGGGCTCACTATAGAAGCTCGAATTCGAACTTAGTGCATTTCAGGCAAATTTCTTAAAAAATTTTCTTCTCCAGATCCAGCAGGCAGAATCTTTTGATATTTGGTATGCAACATTGTGGGATGGATCTGATGCAAATTTGTTTAAATCGGCTCCCTAGATTCATATTTGAGCTTACTATAGAAGCTCGAATTCGAACTTAGTGCATTTCAGGCAAATTTCCTAAAAAATCTTCTTCTCCAGATCCAGCTTCACAATCTTTTCATATTTGGTAAGCAACATTGTGGGGTGGATCTGATTCAAGTTTGTTCAAATCGGCCCCCTGGGTTTATATTTGGGCTCCGTATAGGAGCCCAAATTTTAACTTAGTGCGTTTCAGGCATATTTCTTAAAAAATCTTCTTCTCCAGATCCAGCAGGCAGAATCTTTTGATATTTGGTATGCAACATTGTAGGGTGGATCTGATTGTGATTCATGAACGTATTTATTTGTAAAGTTGATAGAATCTTAGACAAAATTTGCAGAAAAGATCTACTATAGAAGGGGTGGTATCCAGGGTGAACCGTTTACCCAAATCTAGCAGTACTAATGCATTATTCACACAAATCTTCGTTCAAATTTTATGACCCCCTCATTGGAACACACGCATTCAGCTCATTCCAACAAAGGTCATATGCCATGTTTTCGAGACAAAGGAATAAAAATTTTAGTTATTCATGAAATTTTTAGGCAACTGTTGTCTGTTATTCACATTGCTTCATGAAATTTCAGTACTTTTAGAAGTTACCTCAGTAATCAAGGGTTAATTCCCCTTAATTAAATGTCGCCTCTAAAAAACAACCACTTTGCATATCTTACCTTTTTACCAGCATAACTGCCAAAACTTGTCAGCATTCTTCGCAAAAATCGCTATTCAAATTTTAATTTTTGTCTCTTAAACATACATGTACTTATCGCTTGTAAATACCCCATTGGAATGAGCTTTTTGAGCTCATTCCAATGAGAGGTCGCACACCATGCTTTTTGAGTCAAAAAAGCAATTTTTTTAGTTATTCCAGAATTTCGTACGTAAAACACAGCTTTATGACTTCACATTAAAATGAGCTCTCTAAGCTTGTTCCAATCAACATTCACGCACTATGTCTTTCACACAAAAAATAAAATTTTCCATTTATTCAGGAATTTTGTTTGCAAGAACACTCTTACCCCCCCCCCCCCCACACACACACACACACACACACACACAAACACACACACACACACACACAAACACAGACACACACATCTAAAAGTTCGTCAGCAAAAAAACAGTTACTTCAATTTTTAAATGCATTATAGGAACAACTTGCCTCATCAAATTTAAATACTTTTGCATCATTCTGTATCTAGAACAAACCATTTACCATATCTTTATGCAAAATTCTCCAGCATCATTCACAAAAAAACACCATTATTTATATATTCACATTTCTGTCTCAAAAATATACCTGATCTTCCCATACCCCTATTGGAATAAGCTGTTTGAGCTTGTTCCAATGATGATAAAAAAAAATAAAATTTGTGAAAATTTTTGTTTTCTTGCATGCAAATATATACATGTAGCACATGGAAGATATCCACAGTTGGGGAGAGATGTCCAAGGCTATCTCTTCACATTCCTTGTTTGTGCTTCATGCTAAACCAGTTTGTCTGCAGAGATAAATTTGCTTTATTAAAAATCATTGGAGATTGGCCACACACCAATGATTTTAAATAAAACTAATTTTAGGTAACAAATGTTGAACTTCAAACAAAATCTATCACTCAACCAGTTAATGTTGATGAGGCATGACATGGTGAAGGTGACCTAAAATACTTCTTAGAGTCACTTTGTCAGGTGAGCGATTAAGGCCACGTGGGGCCTCTTGTTGTAATTATTATTACTAAATTTCTTGGGAGTTTTAGCTGAATAACAGAATGAATTCTGTTCTTTTCCCCATGTTTACGTCTTCACCTACGGGTGGTTAGGCGTTGTGTTCTGCATCTACCATCTGATGTTCTGCAGTTTCTTCCCTGGAAGTCTCTGTTTTGCATCAGATAGTGTATTTTTGGTAACTGATTTCGGGCCTGGAGTCTTATTTTAGTGTTTTTACACTCATTGTTTACATTTACAACAGCCCTCTGTGTGAGGGGGGGGGATTTCTGGAAAATAATATCTTGATGTTATTTTAATCATAACTAGATACATTATTATTGTTCGTAAGTGTTGAATAAATTGTTTAAAATATTTTTAAAATTTTTGTCCACACTTAGGCTTGGGATCCATTGGGGCTCAACGTTACTTTTCAGAAACTTGGGCTGTTCTGAAAAAATATTTTTTCAAAATATTTTGATTTCAATTATTTTTCTATATTAATGGATCATATTATTATTATGTATTTTGATTGCCAGGGGTTAGTGCGAGTACCAGGACTTGTTTTCTTTTCACATTGAAAGGATATTGATCAATTGTATTAAGAGGAAGTCTTCCTCTGACTTTATAATCATTCTATATGTGGTCAGTGTACTCGCATTAACTCCTGTTCTGTATCGTATGATTTCGATGACAATATGGGAAGCGTATGTCACGGTATGTTATTGGGGAATTGGACACTCCGGTCCTTTCCCCACAGGGTCACTCTACTTTATCAATTTCTATTTCAGACGATCAAGATTAGGGTGATGTATCTGTGATGTCTTCCAACAGTGTGCCTCCGTCGTCACAATTAATGAAGGGCTAGCGGAAAAGTGCTCATGTAAATACGCCAATTGCCTAAGAGGACCCTAGTAGGTTCGACGGCCTTTGACGTCCGCTAGCTCGCCCGGTGTAGCGTCCATTCACCGAATGGTTCGGCAGCCGGGTTCGTCCGTTGCGGTCTAGAAGGAATTTTGGGGTGATGCGAGCACTATAAATCAACCTAATGCACACCCAGTGATGGCGGATCGGAGGGAGAACGGAGGAAGCCTTTTAGTCCGGTTCATAGCTCATTCCGGTCCATCCGGACGGCAAGCGAGAGAGGCCCCTCTCTCGTTCAACAACATCTGGCCCCAGATGTTGTGGTACAAAATGTGTCGCAAGCGGAGCATACGTCCGTCGCTCGGGACGCTCCGTTGTATAGGCAGTCCGCGGAGACTGCTAAGGCTTCCTCTTCTCGTCAGCGCACACGACCGCACCTTGGCTGCGTGACCGCCGATATATTACCAGCTTCGCCGATCAAGGATTCTTCGGCGACCAGGTCACACCATCCGGTAGCCAGGGACACGAGGCCTGCAGACTCCGGACGTTCGCATAGGAAGTGTGCGGGAGTCAACGTACACGGAGCTTCTGGCGGCAATGCATCGTAAGACCGCTACTGCACAGGCCTCGGGAACGGACGTGCTTTCCTAAATAGCACAGTTTATCGCAGCATCCCAGCATCAACTGAATCTGTCGCATATTTTTTATCTGACGATGCTTAGTCGGGACGCTCCGCGGAAGCGGGTACGGACGTCCGAAAGTTTCATCCGGTCCGACGGAATACCGAAAGGGATTTGGAGGATTTCGAGTCTTCCCTTTCGGAACAACATATGCTGTTGTGTATGTCATCTGACTTGGTCTTCTACAGCTTCTTTCGTCGGACCAGAATGCTGCGATGCCGGATAAGAAACTGATAGCGTCGGTGGACTTAGAAATTTTTGGTTCGGTTCAGGGACATCGTCCCTCAGTTCCGACATAGTCCAATAATGTCACACAAACTTTCGAATTATTGAACGACGCTATATATATTATTATTTTATGCTTGCTATAACCAAGCATTTCTGGTTTCTTGTTCGCAAAGTTACGGAGATGTCTTTCAAAAGTGTGCCTCTGTCGTCATAGTTAATGAAGAGCTAGCGGCAATAAGTGCTCATGGAATATGTCTATCGCCTACAGAGTGACATTCGCTAGCTCACCCGGTGTAGCGTACATTCATCGAATGGTTCGGCTGCCGGGTTCGTCCGTTGCGGTCTAGGAAGGAGATTTGGGTGATGCGAGCACTTTAATTACTTTAGTACTCACCCAGTGACGGCAGATTGAGGACAGATCGGAGGAAGCCTGTTAGTCCGGTTCCTGGCTTGTCCAGGTCCGTCCGGGCTGTGAGCGAGAGAGGTCCCTCTCTCGTCCAACAACATAGGGGACCGCATGTTGTGGTTCAGATATTTTACATTCGGAGCATATGTCCGTCGGTCGGGACGCTCCGTTATATTGACAGTCCGAGAGACTGTCCTTAATGCTTCCTCATCCTCACAGCAGGGCACATGACCGCACATTGGCTACGTAACCTTGAGTATCCAATCAGTTTCGTCATTCAGTGATTCCACGGCGAATAGGTTGCGCCATCCGGTAGCCAAGAGACACGAGGCCTATACACTCCGTTCGCCCGCATATTGGTAGTATGCACGGGGTAACGATCACGGAGCTTCCAGCGGCAATGCATCGTAAGACCGCTTCTCCTCAGGCCTCAGTGACGGACGTGCTATCCGAGTTAGCACAGTTGTTTCGCAGCATCCCAGCAATTGACAGTTTCTCGGTCGAATCAGGAATTATCCGACGACGCTGGGTCGGTGCGGTCCGCGGTTGCATCAGGTACGGACGACCGAACGCTTTATAGGGTCCGACAGGATGGCGAAAGGGATTCGAAAGATTTTGAGTTTTCCATTTAGTAGTATCGGAAGCTGCCTTTCATATCTTCTGGCATTATCTTCCAGTGATTGTTATTTCGGACTTCATTGCTGCGATCTTGGATAAGAGACTTATAGCGTCATTGGACTCAGATTTTTCGATCGGTTCAGGGACATTGTCCCTGACTTACCGACGCAGTCCAATATTGTCATTACAACATGTGTTTTATTTTCGACGCTATATATATATATATACAAGCCTGCTACCAAGCATGATAGTTTAGTTTCTTGTCCGCGTTGCTCATTTCTGCCATTTTATCATTTATACGAATAGTTTATTTTGGCAGAGCAGGGCATACCGAGAGTTCATATGCGTCTAGACGGTGTGGTTAAAGACTGGATATATTCTTTTTCGCCGTTTATGTCTTTTCCAACTTCAATGTTGGAAACGACATGATGTATAGTAGACTTAACTTAGACGCTTTATCATACGTAATCCGCCTTACTGAGGCGTTATCATTACGTCTTCAAGAAAAGATTTACGGGATATTATTCTCAATGTATTTCTTTTGAGGGCAGTAGTTTGTTCATGTATAACTCCGCCCTTCAGTGGCTGATTGGAGTTGGTTAGACGTGACGCAGCCCTAGCTACATCCACACGCGTGGATAGTAAGGTTAAGAACTCTCTCAGAGTCGCTTCATTCTCGGAGGAGCTTCTCTTCGACGGCAACTTTTCGGCAATCCATGAATTGCTCGATTTACACGTTCTCTTGTCTATCTAGTGTTACAAGAGATTCAGACTGGGGCAAACATTCGGTGGTTGACTCAGAGAGTGCCACCGCAGTTGCCGGACCCGAGTGTGGCTGTTATGATGGTTGCCAGTCAAACAGATTGGGATATAATACTGATCCCTACGGATTCGAAGTGCCAGGGTCTTTGGGTTCCGCAGTCTCTTAGCAACCAGTTTTCTTCCGCGGAATAATGTTTTTTAGGCTTGCTTTATGTCATTGCATGAACATTATTCAGAAACGCATGCCCAAATCCTGTCCTTTAATTCGACAGTAGTGGCGTATCTCCGGAACCAGGGAGGCACTCTTTCGTTTCCGTTATTCAATTTAATGGAAAGAATCCGTCTGTTGGTTATAGTACACCAAGTTCTGTTTTGGTCCGTCATATTCCGGGTCGTCTGATTGTTTTACCGGACTCCCGTTCTCTTACGGGTCGCTTGTTGCTGTCAGAATGGACTCTCAACAAACAAGTATTCAATCAGATTTGCTATCTATGGGAGCGCCCAATGATGATTTATTTACGACACAGCTTGCTAATCAATTGCAGACGTATGTGTTGGCTTGTCCAGATCTCTGAGCTAATGTTGTTAACGCTCTATTGATCTATAGGACTGAATGATAGGATACGCGTATCCTCCGGCGCTGTTGTTTCAGCAGGTATTGCTAAGATAAACAACCACAATACATTTCTGTTGATAGCATCTCTATCTTCACAGAGATCATGGGTAATTTACTCTCTTGTCTACTGTGGGTCTTAACGTGAAATCTTCCTCTATGTGAGGATCTTTTTTCACTGGGTAAATCGTGTCATCTTTATCACAACCCGCAAGGTCGCAACCTTCATGTATTCCGTTGTGTGGTCCGTATTGCATTGTAAGCACTGTACTGGACGAGCTTTGGACGCGATTTCTTACTATAGGAGATCCTCTTCTTCGCTATTCTATGCGGCTAAAGTGGAGGCTCTTCCGCCGTTGGTGTAGGGATCATTATGTTCATATTGTTGATCCCTCCATACTACTCATTGCAATTTTTTAGTATACTTGTTTCACAAGATCTACTGCAGCCTGTTATTATTAAGGTTATAGGTTTATGTTACCTCATACCTATGCACTCTACGATAGTTTACAATTGAGTTTTATGTCTCTTTATTTAAGTCAGTTAGTAACTTTTTGATAAATAGACTTAGAATCTTTAGATTAAATTCCTATATGGATTTTAACTTCGGTTCTTATTTAGCTAGGTAATCATTTGAGCCTCTGGAAACAGTAGTTTTCAAATTCTGACCTTTTAGACAGTAATTCTGTTGGTTTCTCTTTTACTGTAGAGTCAGTGAGTTTCATGCACTATCGATGGATGATTTTCACTTTCGTAGTTTCGGAATCACTACTTCCGTTACTATTTAGGTTGGATTTTTGCATAAGAGTTAGGCTCCTATTATCCGGAACCTATTATTTTTAAGGTCCTTCCGTCTTCACATGGGCATAGGCCTTTACTCTTTCCGGGTAGAGTTTATGTATTTATAAACAGATATCTGTTTATTACTATGGGCGTAAGCTTCTTCTGTCTTTGATGCCTAGTAGAAGGACGTTACGCTCCATTCTATTGTTAATGGATTCTATTAACTATCGGTACTGCTTATGGTAGATCATTGACTTAGCAGTTGTGCTTAAGATTTCGGCTCATGAAGTAAGAGTTCTTCTACTTCTTGGGCTTACATTAATAGTGTCGCTATTATAGATTTTTGAAGGCCGCTCATTGCGCTCAGCCATCCACATTCATGAATTTTTATCTCAGAAATATCGAGTCCATTTCTGGAGGCCTCTATTGTTAGGTCTATTATCTACTGCTCAGAATGTCATTCACTTAACAGTTGCTACTATAGCTAGGTAGGCTGTCTGTTTCGGCAGTGTCTCCGTTCTGCTGCCCTCTTCGCTCTGGGCTATTTGACCCAGGGCAAGAAAAAGGGGGGGAGGGAGGGTGTTCCCTTGGGTCACCTGTTTTACTATGAAAACAAGGGGATACCTCCTCCGGAGTTAGTAATTCTGAGCTGTTATTGGGATGGTTGTTTAGTGAGAAGTTTAGGTTTTTAAAATTCATTCAAGTCTTAGTTTTTAAAGTATAGCTTTTGAATATTGCATATGTCAACGGACATGATTATGCAATCCTCAGACACTTTTAGGAGTATAAGAGTCTCTAATCTCTAGACTTACTTTATTTATTGGCTTACTTTAAAAATTATTAGTATAAGGATTATATTGGATATTAATAGAGTACATGGATGTTTTAAGCTCAATTTTGGAAGGTGTTGTATCTTTCTAATTTATCATAAATAAGAAAGATACATGTAAGGCCTATTACTTCTTTTTCCCTACAGGGGATGACTCTATTTTATTTTATTGAGCGTATTCCATTTTGCTCTATGTCCTTGGCCCTCCAGCCTTTTTACTATTCAGCTATGTCTGGGTCATTGGTACAGTATAAAAATGTTAAAAAATTTATAGTAATTTCTATATTTTTTATACTTACCAATGACCCAGATGGGGATGGCCCTCCCAGGAGTTGGGAACTCTTGCCTCCCCGCTGAGTACATAGCGCTTACCAGGCACTGGTTATTAGAATGAATAATGGCGCCAATTTCGGAACGTCCTTGACACTGCGCATGCGCAGTAGAGGCGAAGTGTTGAGGGCCTTTCAGGACATGTTTTCTTTGGTTTTAGATGCAAATTTTGGGGATTGGGGGGCAAAATTTGTGTTTGGCCCTATATTTTAAGAGTTAGCACCAGCTATGTCTGGGTCATTGGTAAGTATAAAAAATATAGAAATTACTATAAATTTTTTAACTTTCAGACCTGCTATTGAGAATCCTTTCATATTTGGTTTGTGACATCTCTAGAGGTGTAAGATTCGAATTTGTTCAAATCGAGTCCCTGGGTTAATATCTGGGCTTCCGGTGGAGCCTGAATATTAACTTTGTGCAATATGGGTAATAATCTTTAAAAATCTTCTTCTTCAGATCCACAAGTCAGATTCTTTTGATTTTGGGTTAGATTCAAGTTTGTTCAAATGGGATCCCTGGATGAATATTTGGGCTCTTTATTGGAGCCCAAATTTTAACTTAGTGCAATATGAGAAAATTTCTTAAAAAATCTTCTTTTCCAGACCCACCAGTGAGAATCCTTTCACATTTAGTATGTGACATCTCTAGAGGTGTAAGGTTCAAATTTGTTCAAATCGAGGTCGTGGGTTAATATTTGGGTTCCCCAAGGGAGCCCAACTATTTAATTAGTGCAATATAGGGAATTATCGTTTAAAATCATCTCCTTCAGATCAAGCAGTAGGATTCTTTTGATATTTGGTGTACAACACCTCTGGGAGGGTTAGATTGAAGGTTGTTCAAATCAGGTCCCTGGGTTAATATTTGGGCTTTTTATTGAAACCCAAAGTTTAACTTAGAGCAATATGAGAAAATTTCTTGAAAATTCTTCTTCATATCCACCAGTGAGAATCCTTTCATATTTGGTATGTAACATCTCTAGGGGATGTCGAATTCCAGTTTGTTCAAATCGATTCGCTTGTTTTTTTTAAAATTTGTTTTTTTGGTTTTTGTTTTGGGGGGGGGGGGGGGGGGGTGAGGGAGCGCTAGAGCAGACATGTTAACTCTCCTGGAATGCCTGGGAAAATCCCGGAATTTCAGTGTAATTCCCGGCCTCCCGGATGGGAATCAGTTTTGGACCCAAAATCCAGGAAAACAACAGTCAAATATTTCGTTCCCTTTGTAACTTATAAAAAACGTTTGGAGTCAAATCACATGCATTTCAAACTTTGGTAAAAACTCATGAAGTAGTAAAATATGGATTTAAGTTAAATTTATTTAAGAAAAGAGTATTTTATGATATATATTTCCACTGTGTTCATGTTTATTTCTGGGTTTTTTCTTCGGAGATTCATGATCAATGTGCAAGTGTCGAAGTGAAAATAGGTGACTTACTTTCAAAAAATTGAAAACTACACCTTCATTTAAATGCAGTTTTTGGAAACTAAAATATATGAAAAGGAATTAAATAATATATATTTATTTATTCCTTCATAGAATAGCTTTAATTCTCATCCCTTTTCCAAAATCAAAACGTAATCAACAACTATTTAGCACAGTTTAAAAGTAGGTTAAAGTTGCTCAGGATGCCGAAAAATTATGACTGCATTTTTGAACGCAATGGACTTATTTTCTAACAGTACATTTATTCTGTTGTGCTGACTACTGAACTGTTAGCTGTTGGCCATCTGTACCCAGAAAATTTCGAATGGAATTAAAAAAAAATGCTTCAGCGATGAAAAGAAACGTTTCGTGTAGGACACAAACGTCCCACATGCATGAAGTTTGATCAAGATACTTTCTAAGTTTTAATGTTCTTGAAGTAACTGAACATTAGGACATCTTTTCCTGTTAACATTTCCAGACTTGGGAAATTATTAGCTAAAGTCTTGACTTTGATAAGAGCAAACCACAGGTGGAGGTGCTCTGTGGGACAGTGTGGATGGGTGGTGGTGGGGAGGAGGAGAGGGGGCTCATGAAGAAGAGGATCCTGGGGGGGGGGGGGGGGGGTCAGATCAACAGTTATTTTATGATTTTTTAACATAGCATAAATGCATCAGCATAGTTGACAACTAGTTCTGGATATAACCAGGTGTTAATAGTGGTCCATGAGCTGAAAATTCACAAGTTTTTTCTTTTATTTTGTTCCCGCGCGAACCTTTCCCTGAAATCCATCCCATTTCCCTGAAAATCACCCTCAGGTTCCCTGAAAAATTATTCTGGAGGTTAACATGTCTGGTCTAGAGAGAACCAGAGTAGTTTAAAACAAAACATTGTTTGGTTGTTGTTTTTTAATACTTCACAGAGCAGAGTTTGCTAGGAAGCTTTCCTAGGACCAGCAGAAATGAGTGGCCAAAAAGTTGCCTTTGGTTGTGTCATAGCAAATCAGAAAAATTGCTCTTGCTGCTGATCACATGCTGATACACTCATCTGTTTTGACAATTTGAGCCAGGTGAGCGTTTTAGGGTCACTTTGAGCCAGGTGAGCGTTTTAGGGTCACTTGAGTCTCTGGTTTCCTTTGACGTTGTTTACATTGGCAATGTCCTCAAATATATGTAGTATTTAATATTATATTACTGTAGGATACATGGATTATGATTCCGGTAGCGTAGCTAAAAAAATTGGGTTTTGTTCACACTTAGGCTCTATCGGGACGCCCTTGGGCTCATCATGTTCCCTCGGGGAACTTAGGCTTCTTTTCAAAATGTTTTCGAAAAAAATTTTTGTTTAATTTTTCGAACTTAATTTTGATTCCTGTTATTCATGTATCTTTATCATATATTTATTGTGGAGTTTGTAGGAGTGCTATCGACTTTGTATTTTGATTGTAATTATGAAAGCTTTCTGCTCTAAATGCAAAGCAAGGAAGTCGACCTCGGATTTACATACTTGTTGCCTTGCCTGTAGTCGGTGCACGCCTATGGATTCTTGTCCTACATGTGTACATTGGGATGACAAATGTTGGAGATGGGTGTCGCCTTACGTTGTTGGCAGTGAGATTCCTATGCCGGAACTCTCACCGCAAGATAATTCGGGTTTTTCAGTTTCTTTTTCAGAGGAACAAGAACATGGTGATGCTATTGCGACACCTGTCATCGCGCTATGATGAGCAAACAGAGCTTGCTGCAAAGGTGCTCATGAATATTAAGCAAGGATAAGGCCTCTAGTTAGTGTTCTTAATGCCTTGCAAGCAGCTAGCTCGACCGGTGAAGCGGTTACTCCGTCCATGGGAACCGTGACACCGGGTAAGTCTGTTGCGGTCGAAGGAAGTGTAGATTTGGGTAGAGCAAGCACCTTTAAAATCTCACTCAGCAATGATGGAAATAGGGAGGAAGTCAGCAAGTTTCTTTTTGGGAGGCTCAGCGAGGCCTCACAAGACCACGAGCAGGAGAAGCCCCTCTCTAACCCAACAACATTTGGGGCCAAATGTTGTTTTGAGAAACTTGCACGAGCCGGAGCATACGTCTATTAGTCCAGGCACATTAGACATAAAAATGAGAAAGTAAGGAAAAAAATCGGAGAAAGCTGATTTTTTTATATGTTTCCGGGACACACATTGCGGATAAAGTGTGAAAAGTCCCCGCGAATCCGAGTTGAGCTTTTTTAGTTATAGCGTTTTTTTGATGAAAAAAAAAATTTAAAAAAAAATTCGACCCAGCTCCATATTTCTCATTCTTATTCGCCTTAGTAGGGTGAGAATCATAAATATCGTGCTGAATTATATTGAGAATACATATCCCCAACAGAAAATGCCAACTTTGTACCAATCCTCACACTCAATGGTGAAATATTCACGAAAATGTACAAAATTACGAAAAAAAATTTATTGTTTTCATACACACAACGGTACACAACGTCCATTAAATCAAATCTACGACTACTTTGGGAGTTAAATTATATATCAAAAATTGCAGAAAAGCAGTGGCTTTATAATGATATATAACAATAGTCATTTATTCCATAATGAACTGGTGAAACGTGTGAAATATTAACCATACCCCCTAAACTCAAATTCAAACGGCATCGACTTTTCTCATTCAAATACCGTATTATAGCATCATTGTTTCAATTTCCATGTTCGATTAAATCACATAATGTGGTGTTCGCCTACACTCAAGATGCATTGGTATGTAATGTGTGCACGCCCTTGATGTGTATATGTCAAAGCAGTGGAGATTGTGTCTTAGTCAGATAAGTTGACAAAAGTTTTCGTTAGACTCGGCGGCTTCCATATGATTATGTCATATTTAGGGGCAATTGGTTCGATCATGGCTGGTAGCGGCTTGGATGAACTTTGGGGGACTGTTTATGCTGGTGGGTCAATCCATCATTTGATCAGTGGTCATGCATATTCAAGAGCAGTTCGTGCCCATTTGCTAACACAAATTGCCATTACAAAACTTGTGTTTGAAGAAAGCCGAACACTAGATAAAATAGACTGCACAGAAGTCAATGAAATATTCTGTGGACTTGCCAGAGGTGACTGTACAACAGCTGACGCTGTCAATCAAGAAAGTGTCAACCATCTACTGTCAAAATTACACGAACTGCTCCAGAATGCGTCCGTAGGACGCACAGGAAAGCTTTGGGTACAATACTACGAGCAAATAGGTCTTCTCCAGTTGTTCTTGAGAGCAGAGCGCACAGGCGACTGGGAACTCCACACATATTGTGTTCGCAATATGATTCCAGTATTTCACGCAGGTGGTCATTTTGCATACGCAAAAAGTTCTCATCTCTATTTGCAGCAGATGAATGAGCTAACAGAAATAATGCAACAGGATGATTTGAAGTTGTTCACTGAGAAAGGTTACTTTACCATAAGGCGCTCAGATAAATTCTGGGACGGGATATATTCTGATCAGACCATAGAGCAGTGTTAAATGAGAATGTTCAAGCTCCCTGGTGGTCTCACACATGGCAGGGGAATAACCGATAGCACTGTTGCGAAATGGGTACATGGACTACCTCTTTGCCTTCCGATATGTAATGCTCTCGAAAATTTTGTTCATGTTCACACTGGTCATGGCGAACAACATCGGGATCTCTGTCAAAGTTCACAATTGACTGATGCCAATGATATCACCAAATTATTGAACTGGCTCAGAGTGCATTCCCCCTTTCAGAATAGAGATCCACAACAATTAGTCTCTATAGCGACCAGGCTTGTGGCCGACGAAACTGTGAACTGTGACCAAGTTCGCAAAATTGGTGAATGTTGCATATCGAATGTTGTAAGCAAAACGTTCAACAGCATCAAACTACGACGTGTTGACACTGTGAAGTCTTTCGCATCGATGGCAAATAGCATCAAAGTCCGTGGAAGTAAGGTAGTGATTGACCCCACAATTCTGTTCAACCGCATCACATGTGTTATTCAGTCACAAGCAGAGATGGAAGAGTATCTCAAATATGAACTCGCCCCGAAACCACCAGCATTGTTTGATTCTGCTGGAATGAGGAAGACACAGAAAAGCACGCTCGGTAAGATCCTCAATACATACGGTTCCGAGCAAACTAAAATCCCAGAACATTCTCTGTTTGTTGTAGATGGTGGATTTTTATTGAGGGCAGTTGTATGGCCTAAACAGTCGTCATATAAGGACATATGTACATCATATTCCAATTATCTAGTGAGACATTTTGGGGCGAACGTCGTGGTTGTTTTTGATGGTTATGCTTGTACAATGTCGACAAAGGGCATGGAACAAGCCCATAGATCTAAAGACAGGTATTCCATTGATATCAATATCTCACCCGAGTTACCAGCCACCACACCCCAATCCGATTTCCTTGCAAATGCCAAGAACAAAACCCAACTGATCGATCTTCTAATGCAGGTGCTATCTGCTATCAATATTCAGTCCAAGCAGGCCGAGGCTGATGCTGATGTACTGATAGCCGAAACTGCACTTGACATCGCTCAAGATGACAACAATGTTATCGTTGTGGGAACAGACACAGACTTGTTAGTCATTCTTACCTCTCGAGTTCAACCGGGATGTAATATTCACATGATGTATTCCATTACCCCAAACTTACTAGTTTCAGTTAGTGAAATAGCAACCAAAATGGGTGACCATAGAAGCAACCTCCTTGTAGCACATTCTATAAGTGGTTGTGACACTACTTCTGCACTCTTTCGAGTTAGTAAGAAGAAAGTATTCAGTACAATTGTCTCTGATGTTACTAGCAACTCACAACAGTATGTCAACACAATTTTGGCAGATGACAGTACACCAAGTGCAGTAGCCACTGCCGGGGAATAATTTTTCCTGATCTTATATGGGAGTAAAACTGTTTCCTCTCTCGACCAATATAGATATGTCACTTACAAGCGTTATGTAGCAAAATCTAAACTGAATAAACCCATCGACCTAGCCTCACTCCCACCAAGCAGCGATGCTGCACAACAACATGTCTACAGATGTTATCTCCAGGTCCAACAATGGCTGGGCACTTCGCTTCCTCCGACGGATTGGGGGTGGTCGCTAGACAATGGACTTCTTGTACCGACTGCAGCCACAAAGCCATGTGCCCCCGATAACCAACTGAATCTGATCAGTTGTGGTTGCAAGAGTGCTTGTACAAAAAGGTGTGGGTGTAAGAAGGCAGGACTCTCTTGCTCAGGTTTGTGTAATTGCAGTTCGGATTCTTGTAACAACCACAGAAACACTGTCCTGTCGGAAATTTCTGAGTTCGATGAATAATATGTATATAGGTCATGTCATTTCTGTATATAGCGTTGATAATAGTCAATGTAACTTAATCCATGTTGATTGATTTGTACATTCTGTAAATATTATTTATTGATTTTTGTACATTCTGTAAATATTATTTATTGATCTAATGCTGCCAGACACAGACGTGTCTGTTCGGTCCCAAGCCCGAAAATAGTTGAGTTCTCATGCTGACGAATTTTATGCCAAAAGGGGAACTCGGCCAGAAGCAGAGGGGGTCTTCCATAATGTCTATTTTGTAAGCAATGATAAAAGTCTTCAAATGGTGGTGGATTTTTTATCGTCTGTCCAACTAACATCCCGTTCTGTACTACGATCCTTTGGGCAAATCCGTTAGGAAAATTGTCATTTTTTGCGTAAATCCGATACTTTTTTGTGAATTTTCAATAATTTTTCGCAGAAATTGTCACAGAATGCACATTTTCCTCTAGGTAAATGTATATTAGACATTATGTAGCTCGAAATACGCGTAAACAAAAAATACAGTTGGATCAATTCGAGGTTACAAAGTTCGTGCGATTTTTTTAAATTTTTTTCAAACGCGTTTTCGAAAAAAGGCTGTAGAAAAAAAAGCTCAACTGGGATTTTAGGGGACTTTTGTCTAATCGTTCAGTGACATGTACTCGACATTCCCTGAAAAAATCAGCTTTCTCCGATTTTTTTCCCTAGTGAAACCTAATGTTCTTGGGCTGTATACCCGCCACTCGGGACGCTCCGTCTACACTGCAGCCTCGGTAACGGACTTGTTGTCGCAGATTACGCAGCTGATCGCAGCATCCCAGCAAGTGCAAGAGCAGCCTTCCGCAGATCTCTGTGGTGAGATGTCGGATGGTGCTGGGTCGGTCCAGTCATCTGCACATGCAGATGCGATGGACCGAACGTCACAGCTGAATCAGTCGGATGGTGAAAGGGACAAGGAAGAGGATTACCCTTCCCTTTCAGAACAGCATATGGTAGCGATGGATTTTGTTCATCAATACTATCGTGAAAAGTTGTTCCCCCTGATCAGCATGCTGCGACTACTAGAGAGAAAACGCTGTCGTCTCTGGATGCAGACTTCGTGCGGTGGAAAGAGGACGTTCTTTCCTTCCCAACACAGTCTAGATAGGGGTCGCAGGCCTTCGGCCATGTTGACGAGGCCATATTCAACCTCTCTTGTGTTAAGAGGAAAGGCAGTTTCTTATTGACATCTTCCATAAATATACCATTCCTTGGACCACGTTCATTTGAAATGGTTGGAGAAGATATCCAGAGAGCTCCTCTGCGTTTAGATGAGCAGACCGGGGATTTAGATATGTCCCTACCTGCATCATTCAGTATATGCTCGGAAGTGATGGAATGTGGTTTTCATCCAATAGAGCAAATCTGGACGCGATGTCCTACGCATATCACCTTACCAGAGCTATGATGCAACGTCTTAATGAGAATGAATTTGAGGACGTTTTCCTCGCTTAGAGTTCTTTCCAGGGCAGTCATGTATGCCACATACAACTCCGCCCTGACAGTGGCAAATTAGGAGTTGATCAGACGTGATGATGCCCTTGTGTCGTCATCACTTATAGATGACAAGGTGAAAAGCTCTCTCCGAGTCGCTCCGGTCTTCAGACATACTCTGTTTGACGACAAGCTTTCATGAGCAGGCTACAAAGAAAGCTTCCAGTGCACTGCTATTGAAGTCGGAGTTTCATCAACACGCTTCAGCAGATGGGGTAAGCGAGGCCATTCTACTTCTAAGTCATCCAAAGGGAACTCCTCGCGAGGGTACAAGAAACCCTCTTATAATTACCCCTGAGGTCGTCAGTATAGCTACTCGGGGAAAAGGCCGTAGGTCTGATCAAGACTATAGGTCAGATGCCCCCAAGCCGACGGGACGAGGTTCTTCACGGGAAGGACGTAGTTTCTCATCCCGTAAGCCTTGTAAGTCGTACAGGTGATGGACACGACCTCTATTGCTTGCCAGTTAGCGGAAGGTTATCAAACTTCGCGAGAAACTGGATAGAAGTCATGGAAGATCAGTGGGTGAGAAGTGTAGTCTCGGAAGGCCTTCGGCTATCATTCCAAGCAAAACCCCCACTTACAAGATGTCTGCATTGGACAAATCTTCCAGCGAATCTTTTCAAAAGAGAGTCTCTCCTAGCAGATGTACAGGCTCTCTTACTAAAGGAAGCAATAGAGAATCAAAATTTTTACAGTCACCTGTTCCTCGTACTGAAGGCAGGCGGCTCGTTCCGACCGGTATTAGACTTGAGCTGGATAAACAAGTTGATCGTGACTCCAAAGTTCTATATGGAAACCATTCGGTCAGTAAGAGTGAGCATTTGAGTGGACGACTATGTGGCAAGCATAGATCTAAAGGATGCCTACTTTCATGTCCTGGTGCATCCGACATTCAGAAAGTACCTGCATTTTGCCGTGCAAGGAGAGGTTAATCAGTTCAGAGCAATGTGCTTCGGGTTTGAACCTGGCTCCTTGGGCTTTCACTAAAATAATGAACTCAGTAATGTCATACTTCCGAGCTCATTTGTCTGTGTTAACATCGGCTCACTTGGACGACATTCTTCAGAGAACCAGCAACAGAATTATTCTTCAGAACAATGTTCAGAGTTTGTTGTTCCGATGTCTCAGTTTCATAGTAAATGAGAAAAAGTCGGATCTAGCTCCGTCCCAGTCCTTCATTCACTTGGGAATGAGCTTCGAGACTCACAACAATCTGATTCGTCTGCCGTTACCCAGAGCGAAATTAGTCAGTTGTTATGCTTGCTTTTGTCTAAACTCTTCTGCAATAACAGTGAGGGAGTTTATGTGACTGATGGGGCTGTGCAGAGCGGCTGCGGATCTTATTCCGATGGGCCGCCTATGCACGCATCCCCTCCAGATATTCTTTACTCAGAACTGGAGGGTGAAGATGCATTCGCTCGAAACCAGTATTGTTTTAACAGATCTAGTAAAACAAAAGGTTCAGATTTGGGCAGATCTTCAGTGGTTAATTCAGGGAGTTCCACTTCAACTACCAGATCCGGCTTTCACGATTATGATGGATGCGAGTTAGACGGGCTGGGATGCGTCTCTAAGTCCTGCAGACTTGAATTGTCAGGGTCTTTGGGACTCTAGGTTCCTAGAAAAGCACATAAGCATTAAGGAGATTATGTCAATCTGGCTAGCACTACAACATTGGATTTGTCAAATAGCAAATGTCCATGTTCAAATTCTCTCGGACAACTTGACAGTAGTTGCTTACCTCAGGAACCAAGGTGGCACTCACTCGATTCCATTATGCGAATTAATGGAGAATATTCTCCTATTCATCCTGAATCATCACATTCATCTCTCAGTACCGGGTCGTCTGAACGTACTAGCAGACTCGCTCTCTCGGAAGGGTCGCCTGTTTCCATCGGAGTGGACTCTCAACTAGCGAATATTCAGTCAGATCTGCTACCAGTGGGATCGGTCCATGATAGACCTTTTTGCGACACACCTAAACAATCAGTTACTGATATTCATGTCGCCATGTTCAGATCATCGAGCATAAGTAGTAGATGCTCTGTCGATCTCATGGGACGGAATGTTAGGATATGCTTGTCCTCCAGCTCCGTTGATTCAGCAGATTCTGTTAAAGATCAAACAGTCTCACTGCAAAATCCTGCTAGTAGCACCTCTGTCGTCACAGAAACCTTGGATCAGTCTTCTCAGGTGTCTGTTTTGGGACATTACCCGGAAACTTCCTCCTCGAAGGGATTTTCTATTTCAGGGGAAGTCCCACGCACTGCATCACAATCCGGAAGGTCTCAACCTTCACATATTTCTGCTTTCTGGTCCTTCTTGCACAGAAAACATTTTACAGGACGAGCAGTGGATGCAATTTCTAACTGTACGAGGGCCTTCTCTTCATTGAATTATGCAGCGAAGTGGAGCGTTTTCTTCCATTGGTGTATGGATCAGTCGATAGACATATATGATCCGTCCATTCCACAGATTGCCAATTTCCTGGTCTACCTGTTTGACGAACTCAAACTGCAGCCCGTCACTATTAAGGGCTACAGATCTATGTTATCAGACACTTACGCTCATCATGATAACTTGGCTATTGGGTCAGATACTTCTTTATCCAAGCTAGTTAGAAATTTCTCTATTAATATACCTAGAACCCTCAGATTAATTCCTAAGTGGAATTTGGCTAGGGTTCTGTTGAAGCTTCAAGAAGCTCCTTTTGAGCCGTTAGATGATGTAGAGTTCAAATTCTTGACCTATAAAATGGCGTTTCTCTTAGCCTTTGCGTCTGCCAGAAGTGTTAGTGACTTTCATGCATTATCTGTTGATGATTCCCATTACTGTAGTGTGGGTAATACTATTACCCTCACTACGGAAGTGGGATTTTTGGCTAAGAAATTCCGGATAAGCGGCCGAAGCCTATTGTCATTAAGGCTTTACCATCCTTGGATAACTGTAGACCCTTGCTGTGCCCAGTTAGAGCAATGCGCATTTATAAATGTTGATCGGATTTTATTAGAAAGGGAAGAAAACAATTCATTCTTTCTCTGATTCCTAACAGAAAAGATATCTCTGTTCATTCTATCGCTAGATAGATTCAGTTGGCAATACGTATTGCCTACGAAAGTCTATCTTCGGATCGATGTTCTGTCAGCAAGATTTCAGCGTACGAGGTTAGAGCACTGTCCACTTCTTGGGCTTATTCTAACAGTATAGCCATTACTGATCTTATGAAATTTAGAGTCCATCTCCAATGACCTTAGATCTTTGGGTCCTCTTTCTGTTGCTCAGAATGTCGTCCATTAATTTTACATCTATAAGGTCTTTAGGCAGTCTGCTCCAGCACTGACGCCGTTCTGCTGCCCTCTTTGTTCTGAGGAATTTTACCTCAGAACAACGGGAAGGGGGGGGGGGGGGGGATGGTTTTTCCCTTATATTGTAAGGCTTTACAGTGAAAAGCAAGGGAATGCCTCCTCCAGAGACAGTAGTCCAGTGTTGGTGCTGGGTAGTTTTAATGTGTAGCTTGGTGTGAAGCCATAACTATATCTCATTTATGTACTGTTTTTAAAGTGTAGCTCACTGTAAAGCATTAGTATATGTTATGTGTCATACGAGCATTAATATACAATCCTCGGACACTTTTAAATGAGTAGAAATAGTCTTATTCTCTGGACTATCTTTATATATTGGTTTCCTTCACCGAATTAGCATAACGGGTTATGCTGGCATTAAATGGAGAAATTATGCAATTCTCAATTACATTGTTGGTGTTATGCCATTCTCTTTTCTTGTAAAAGAGAAGGACATATCTCTGTCTTCTCCTATTCTCCTGTAGGAGCTATCCTTTATCGAAGTAATTGAGAGATTGGATTTTCCTTTAAGTCCTAGGTCCTCCAGCCTTTTTACGACTCAGCTAGTGTGGGCCATTGGTTCTGGTATAAAAATATGATAAATTTTAAGTAATTTGTATTTTTTTTTATACTTACCAATGGCCCAGATAGGGATGGCCCACCCATGAGTGGGCACTCATACCTCCCCGCTGATTATAACATTTAGCAGGCACTGTAGAAAGAATGATGGTTTGAACCAATTTCGGTACCTTCCTGGGTACTGTGCATGCACAGATAACAAAAGTATGGAGGACCAGATCGGACTTATTTTTTTTTGGTTTTGTATGCAAATTTGGGGGATTGGGGGGCAAAATTTGTGTTTAGCCCTGAATTAAATTGCGTTAGCACCAGCTAGTCTGGGACATTGGTAAGTATAAAAAATATACAAATTACTCAAAATTTATCATTTTTAGCTCACCTGACTGTAAGTCAGTGGGAGTTATTACCATCACTTGGCATTTGGCATCCATCGTCTGTCGTCCATCATCCATTAACTTTTGCAAACTTGACTTCTTCATAACCACTAGGCCAAATTCAAACATATATTACACAGAGCATCTGTGGAGTATACCCTTTCTATTTTGTTCAAATGAAGCAGCTGCCATATTTGGGCTCTGGTTAATGCCCAAAAGCTTAAAAATCTTCTTCTCACGAACCACCAGAGGGAATGCTTTGATATTTGGTATGGAGCATCCTTTGGTGTTGAAGATTAAAGTTTGTTCAAGGGAAGTTGGTAGGTCAATATTTGGGCTCTCTGTGGGGGCATATCCATTTTGGGCTCTGCCCCAAATATCTATTTCAAGAACCGGTGGGCCAATTTCAACCAAATTTGGCATGTGGTATAAGTGGGTCAGAAGTAATTGATTCATACCCGAAAAAAACATTCACAGCCCATATTTCCCAAACCACACGGAACAGAGAACTGTTATTTGGTATGAAGCATCCTTTGGACCAGTACAATGGATTAGTTAAAAAAAAATGCCACTGGTTCTATCAGGGTGCCCGGTAGAGGGTATTGAAAAATATGATGAGTCAGCATTTTTGCAGTAAGATTTCCCTAAAATTGTTACTTCCATCAAATTCTGTCAACATCTACCTGTCAAACACACATTATTTTGTTTTGTTAAGCTACAGAAAATGAAAATAACCGTGAAATCCTTTTAATGCTCTCAAGACTTCCACAAGTGGCAGAGGAAAAATTGATCTGATTCCTGTATTAATATCTTTAATTTAACCCTCTCAAGACTTAAAAATGTTTTCCAAATATTTTATTTTATGTTGAACCCTTTCAATGTTGTGCACATATGTTTTTTCTGGTTCCATGGAAAAAAAGTTATCTGATTCTTCTATGAATATCTTTAATTTAACCCTCTCATGACTTCAGTGTGTTTTCCAAAGATTTTATTTCATGTTGAACCCTTTGAATTCTGTACACATATGTTTTTTTATTGGTTTCTTGGAAACATTTATCTGATTCCTGTATGAATGTCTTTAATTTAACCCTCTCAAGACTTAAAAATGTTTTCCAAAGATTTTATTTCATGTTGAACCCTTTCAATGCTGTCACATATATGTTTTTTTTCTGGTTTCTTCGAAACATTTATCTGATTCCTGTATGATTGTCTTTAATTTAACCTTCTCAAGACTTCAGTGTGGATTTCAAGGATTTATTGATGCCTTGATCAGACCTTTTTAATGCTGTGCACATGTGTGTTTTTGTTTTGGTTTCTTGGAAAATATGTCTGTGATTCCTGTATGAATATCTTTAATTTATCCCTCTCAAGACTTCAATGTGGGTTCCAAAGATTTTATTGCATTTAATACTGTTAACAGAAACCTGTTTCTGATTTCTTTAAAAATATTGTTCCTCCATAAATTCCCTTTCTGTTTTGTTTATTTTGATGCTTTAACCATTTTCACACAGACTTGAATTTACTGGTGGCAGTAAAATTCTGTTTCTCTGGTTTGAAATTTTTCTTATTCTTTAAAGCTACTGGGCCAAATTCATTCATTTATGGCACAGACCATCTTTGGAGTAAACCTTTTCTCCTTTGTTCAAATGAAGCAGCTGCCATCTTCAGGCTGGTGGAATTTACTCTTCTGATTCCTCTCCCACCCCCCACCCCCCCCCCCTCAAAAAAAAAAAAAAAAAATTACTATGCCCTTTGGGGTGGGGATAATGCTCCATAAGCCTAAAATGCTTTAAAAATCCTCTTTTTATAAGCCACTTACAATAATGCTTAGATTCCTTGTTTGGAACTTACTTTAGTGATGCATATTCACTTTTTTCCCAAGAAACTCCGTCTTTATATTTATTTATTAGTGTTTAAGGTCACATAATTGTGCACAATGGCTAATAGTGACCATGACAGTTTTATGGGTGGAGGAAGCCAGAGTACCCGGAGAGAACCACCGGGCATTGACAAGCAACTGTCAGCCCCTCAACATTCTAACTCTGTTCAATTCAAGCTCCGCTTAGAAACTCAGTCAGTCAATATTTGGACTACACTCAAAATTTTTATTTTCAGATCCATTGGGCAGATGTGAACCAAATTTGTCATGTAGTATATGACTGGGTCATAAGTATGCCAGATTTTTTTTTTGTTTTTTTTTTGGGGGGGGGGGGGGGGGGGTGGGGGTAGGGAGAACCACAGTAGTTGAAAACAAAACGAAAATTTTTTTCTGTTGTCGTTTTTTTTTATGCTTCACAGAACAGCGCTTGCTAGGGAGCTTTCCTAGGACCAGCAGAAATGAATGACCAAAAAAGTTGCCTTTGGTTGTGTCATAGCAAATCAAAAAAATTGCTCTTGCTGCTGATCACTTCCTGATGCACTCATCTCTTTTGACAACTTGAGCCAGGTGAGTGTTTTAGGCTCACTTGAGCCTCTGGTTTTAAATAGCACTGACTGGATATAATCATTATGTTTGATAGAGGACTAATCCTTTACCTAACAAATCGGCTGCATTCTCTGTGTTACTAATTGAGCAGTTGAAAAAAAAATGATTAAAAAAAAATGTCAACAGAATCATATCATTTGAACTCTCATTGGAACGAGCTCTTTCTAGTGGGGGGTCACATAATATGATTCTGTTGAAATTTTGTTAAAAATTTGAAAGAAGAGAAAAAACAAAAGAAAATTTTGATATTTATTAAAGGCTGTTATACATTACTTTGGTTGAAAGACCATGCCAGCCCTTCACTGGCAAAGCAAATATGCAACAAGCTAGACATTAATGTGAAAATACTGGTGGAACCTTCCTGTAAGCAGTTACCGGACAGCACAGTTAGGTACAAAGACCTAAACAGTATAGAGTTTTTTTTGTCATCATCTGATCTGTCCCTTTTCCTGATCATTAAAGTCATACTTTAAAAGCGATAAAGCATGTTCATTCGATCACATTCCAGAAATAGACTGAAATATGTATGCTGTTGTATTCAAGCATGAAATAATAATTATTCATAGTGACTCTGGAGGTAAAGAATGAAATAAAAACACTTCCAAATGATGAGTTTTGAACGATATGTACGTAATTTCATTGGGGACTGCGTTTGTGAGCTCTAGAAACAATGCGTTGTTTTTACAACATAATTTGAGGCTTTAAAGGAAGCACTCAAGGGTCACAGAGTGGTGGAGGGAGATTAGGTCTTAGCCACCCTCCCCCACCTTTTTGGCCAACAGTTCTCAAAATATATAAATATCGGAAACACAATGGGCTGAATTGCTTGTTATTTCATTTGTCATCCTTAATATGAAGGAATTTATTTTTGAGCCTGCAATTGTTTGAGTTGGGGGTTGGCGATTATCCAAGTCGGGGGTCCGCTCCTGAATAGTGACTACCCAAGTAGTGTATCAAAGTACATAATATAGACCTATTGTGCAATCTGAACTACGTTTAAGTGGTCCACTAATTACCTAAAAACACTAAAATTTCTTCTTAGGTCACATTTTTTTACATCATTTTCGCGCAACTTTCAAAGTCACTCTGCAGCCCCTGTACTGTGTGTAACTCGATTCATTTTGAAATTTTTTTTTAGCAGCTTTGTCAGTTGCTCTCTGCAGTAGCTCTCATCCAGTAAATTAGGTCTGGATTTTGTAAAAGACTCTATCCAGATCTAGATCTAATGTACTGAACGGGGCACGGTGGCTCAGTAGGTAGAGGTGCAGGCTGCAAGCTGAGAGATCCTCGGTTCGAATCCCACCTGCGGCAACCGCGTTGTGTCCTTGGGCAAGACACTTCACCCCCATTGCCCACGTGGGGGCATGGTGGCGTTGTGTACTAAGGCATACTGCATGTCAATGGTGCACTTGCCTTCAACCAATGCTAACCCTGCTTGTGTGGAGTTAGTATGTTGGGGAGCTGACAGTTGCTCGCCATTACTCGGTGGTTCTCTCTGAGTACTCCGGCTTCCTCCACCTGTAAAACTGTCGCGGTCATGATTAGCCATTGTGCAGAAATATGTGACCCTAAACACAAATAAATAATAATGTACTGAACTCATTTCATAAATTTTATTCACAGGAGACCCTCTATTTTATTGTGTTGCCGCCCCACAAAGTGGAGAGCGACATATAGGGATTACTTTTGTCGTCTTGAGTCGTCCGCGTCACACTTTCTCTTATCCGCCACTCCTCTTTAACCTATGAATGGATTTTGATGAAACTTTCAGTGATTCTTATCACATAATGGCATTGTGCACCTTTTATTTTATTTTTTGATCTGCTGTATTTTTTCCAGAGTTATGCCTCTTTTGTCATCTTGCGTCGTCCGCGTCGTCGTCCGTGTCGTCCGCATCACACTTTCTCTTATCCGCCACTCCTCTTTAACCTATGAATGGATTTTGATGAAACTCTCAGTGATTCTTTATCACATAATGGCATTGTGCACCTCCTATTTTATTTTTTGATCCGCTGTATTTTTTCCAGAGTTATGCCCTTTTCCACTTAGAATTCTGTCTGAAACACCAGGCGACACACGTCTTCCATGGAAGACTCACATCTAAGTTTAAATTATGACTGTGGATGGAGAATGAATTTTGACAGCTTGTATTCTGATTTTTTGTTTCAGTTTTGCATCGGTTGTACTGAATCCAGCCATAGAAATTGAAACTGGCAGGTAAGTTGACATAATTGTCATGTAACACCATTTTCAACTCAGATTCAGATTCAGATTCTTCATTCACGATATACATATATGTATGATGTAATGTAAACAAAAATAAAGATTATGCATAAGTACCGTGGGAAGTGGCATAGCCAAATTGGCTGTCTACCTGCCACCCCCTAAAGGAAACAGAACTCGCGAACAGACTGTGACTAGATGAGTAAACATAGGGCGATTTATCCGGTTTATGATAGGGATGCTGGTTTTTCCGTTCCTTGGGTCGAAATTACGTTCAAGTGTGAGAAGCTAGGATAAAAAGCCATCGGGAGGGTGGTGTTTCTGTTTAGGCAGAGTCCGCAGAGAGCAACCTGCTTTCTAAATTATCATCATTGCTCTGCATAAAGTTCAAGAGACACAATCAGTGAAATCGAGTGGATAATATCGTTCCAACTAGAAAGATCATGATCTTTATAATTGGACGAGGGGTCAATGTCGGTGGGCGCACCATGGGAAGCGAATGCCGTAAACTAGCTGACAGCATTTAGGTGTCGGTCAGTTCACCGCATGCGACTTCCCATGATTAGCCGACCGACTTGACCAAGCACTTGCTTAAATACGTGTTCCCAAACGCAAATTTGTTCCTCAAGAGTATTGTTTGGTGCTTCTTAACCGTGTGTGTCTCTATGCAAGGTTAGTGGGGCAACTAGAGGGGAAAACTCTGCAGGTTGCATTGGATGAGGGTGCAAGATTAAGAAATATCGCACGACTAGTATGTTTCTATTGCAGATTTGTTTAATTTGCTAATGTGTCACTATGATCAATATTTACTAAGTACAGTCTGGGCAGTAGGGATTATCGCAACGGACATACGTCGAATATGACGAAAGGAATGTTGAGGTCAATGTTTTCTTAAATGTAACCCTGTTACTGATATTTCGAACTGTGTCGTCTAAAGCGTTCCATAGTTTTGGGATGGCGTATAGATGAAGTTTATCTAGGGTTCGTGTACGTGTTTTTCTATGTATAAATGTCCCAACTGCCGGGTTGTCCTACCGAGTGGGTTGTCAGTAACCTTGAATGTATCGTTAAAAGAAGCCGGTAATCTGCCATTTTGACAGTCATGCGCGAACAGTAATGCATGCAATTTGAACAAGTCATCTACTTTGAGTATTTTATTTTCCTTGAATAAGGGGTCTGTATGGGAATTGTACTTTTTGTTATCTGTGACCATAAGAATAATGAGTCTGATGTGTTCCATTAACAGACATGATTGAAAATAATCCTGTTTAGGCCTAAAGAAAGATTAAAAATTTATTTCGCCCTCCTGCATGGTCTCTTTGGCTGCCACATGCTCTCTTTTAATAACCAATGTAAACTTAAAAAGATAGAAATTAAATGGTTCATGTCTGATATTTTACCCAAGTTAATAAAATTGATAAATTTGTCCCTTGAGTGCAACAAGGCTTTGCAATGCGTTAGCATTGCAAAGCCTTCTTGCACTCAAGTGATGAAATACACCATCACCCATGCTATTCTGTAGATTATGAGCCCTAAAACATAAAACAAACTAAGAATATGAACTTTTGATGGCAAAGAAATAATTACAAAAATTAAAAAAAACCTGCCCGCCCACATGAAATTTTACAAAAAACGGCCTGAGAAACAGAAGAAATCTGACTGACTAATTAAATTGCCTTTTCCTGCAATAAAACACTTTTTAACAATAAATCTAACATGACAAACATAACATTGAAAATCTGTTTCTGTGATGACTAATTAATTTTATCATTTGCTTCTAAAACCTAGCTTATGACATCTCATAAACTTTGTTTTAGAAGCAAAAATTTCAAGAAATAACCAAATTTGATGACTAACTGTTATGCAAAGTGATGGGTCTATTTTGCTGTCCCATTAGGTAAAGCAGTATTTGAATACCAACTTTGCCAGAGAACTATTTTTAAGATATTCAAATTAAACAACATTTCAGAAACTCCTTACAAGCATGTGTTGAATTGAATTCATTATATCAAGTTAGTTCGGGTCATTGTAATGCTTAAAAGTGCTTGCATTTTAAAACTGAAATGATCAGATCCCATATAATTGGCCATCTTCTAATGGAATAACCTTCAGAATTGCATACAATTTACAAACACCAAACAGTTTACCATTCCTGTAGTACAAATTTACCCTGTTAATTGCATATAGATTATAGAGTAAATTCACGTTAATTGAATACAAAATATTGTGATTTTTAGCTTAACTTGACAAAGTCAAGATAAACAATTGCCATCACATGTGTGGAAGTCTGTTAGTCTGTGAATCTGTTCACATTTCCCTTTAACACAGGCTACACCCCGTAGTTCTTGTCCGATCGTCAAAGAAATTTCATATGCAGGTTTGAGATGAGAACGTCCCATTTTGGTCGTGATTGGTCAACTGTGATGGCTGCCCAAGCCCAAACCCCAAAACCTTTAGCACAGACTACAGGTTGTATTTATGAAGAGATTTCATTGTAGCTTGTTAGGATGCCTCTGTATAATGTCTAGATGAGAACGTCCCCTTTCAATCGCTTCATGTAGTTGTTATATGCTTTTCTTAGGAGGGGCGTATGCAGCTTATTCAAGTCCCTGGTTTGATATTTAGACAACCATGTCAGGTGAGCGCCCTGGGGCCTCTTGTTATATTAATAACCAATGGCCCAGACTTAGCTGGTGCAAACTCAATATAATTCAGGGCCAAACACAAATTTTGAACCCCCCAATTCCTCAAATTTGCATACAAAACTAAAAGTTTGAAGTCTTATCTGATCCTCCATACTTTTGTTAACTGCGCATGCGCAGTAAATAGGAAGGTACCAAAATTGGTGCCAAGCATCATTCTTTCTTTGTTTGGCCCTAAGTCAGTAAACAAGGATCTGACATCTGTGCTTTAAATCTCCTTTTTTTGAGGATGCCAGACACAAATCAATGAAATAATTGGTGGATTCAGAGCTATAAATGGATGATGGAAGTGAACAATGGTGGTTTGAGACATTCAGGGCTGTAACTTTACAATAATTATAAAAATTATTTCCTGTTTCCCATATTTTTATGCTACAACCAATGGACCAGACTAGCTGGTGCTAACTCAATTTAATTCAGGGCCGAACACAAATTTTGCACCCCCTAATCCCCAAAATTTGCATACAAAACCTTAAAAATCAAGTCTTATCTTGTCCTCCATACTGTTGTTATCTGCGTATGCGCAAGTATCCAGGAAGGTACCGAAATTGGCACAAACCATCATTCTTTGTTTGGCCCTAAAGTCAGTAACAATGATCTGACATCAGTGCTTTAAAATCTCCATTTTATGTGTACCCATACTATGTATGGTACATATAATGCCGGCATCTGGGGTGACAATCCATCGTTTGTCTGTCCATCCGTCTGTCCGTCCAGCATCTGTATCCATTTCTTTGGCATTCGATAACTTGAAAAATATTGCTTGGATTGTCAAGTTACTTTATATTTGTGTTCAGGTTACTGATGTGCCGAGCTGTATAGTTTTTGGTGTAAATCTGTTATTTTGATCCTGAGATATTAACCCTTTATCCTTCAAATTGAAAATTTCTCCAATCCCTTTGGCATTCGATAACTTGACAAATATTGCTTGGATTGTCAAGTTACTTTATATTTGTGTTCAGGTTACTGATGTGCCGAGCTGTATAGTTTTTGGTGTAAATCTGATAATTTAATCCTGAGATATTAACCCTTTATCCTTCGAATTGAAAATTCCTCCAATCCCTTTGGCATTTGATAACTTAAAAAATATTGCTTGGATTGTCTAGTTACTTTACATTTGTGTTCAGGTTACTGATTTGCCGAGCTGTATAGTTTTTGGTGTAAATTTGATGATTTGTTACCGAGATATTAACCCTTTATCCTTCAAATTGAAAATTCCTCCAATCCCTTTGGCATTCGATAACTTGAAAAATATTGCTTGGATTGTCAAGTTACTTTATATTTGTGTTCAAGTTACTGATGTGCCGAGCTGTATAGTTTTTGGTGTAAATCTGTTATTTTGATCCTAAGATATTAACCCTTTATCCTTCAAATTGAAAATTCCTCCAATCCCTTTGGGATTCGATAACTTGAAAAATATTGCTTGGATTGTCAAGTTACTTTATATTTGTGTTCAGGTTACTGATGTGCCAAGCTGTATAGTTTTTGGTGTAAATCGGATGATTTGATCCCAAGATATTAACCCTTTATCCTTCAAATTGAAAATTCCTCCAATCCCTTTGGCATTCGATAACTTGAAAAATATTGCTTGGATTGTCAAGTTACTTTATATTTGTGTTCAGGTTAGTGATGCGCCGAGCTGTATAGTTTTCAGTGTAAATCTGTTATTTTGATCCTGAGATATTAACCCTTTATCCTTCAAATTGAAAATTCCTCCAATCCTTTTGGCATTCGATAACTTGAAAAATATTGCTTGGATTGTCAAGTTACTTCATATTTGTGTTCAGGTTACTGATGTGCCGAGCTGTATAGTTTTTGGTGGAAATCTGATAATTTAATCCTGAGATATTAACCCTTTATCCTTCAAATTGAAAATTCCTCCAATCCCTTTCGCATTCGATAACTTGAAAAATATTGCTTGGATTGTCAAGTTACTTTATATTTGTATTCAGGTTACTGATGTACCGAGCTGTATAGTTTTTGGTGTAAATCTGTTATTTTGATCCTGAGATATTAACCCTTTATCCTTCAAATTGAAAATTCCTCCAATCCCTTTGGCATGAGATAACTCAAAAAATATCAATCCGATTGTCATGTTACTTTATATATTTATTCAGGTTACTGATGTGCTGTGCTGTATAGTTTTTGTATGTAAATCTGATAATTTGATCCGGAGATATTAACCCTTTATCCATCAAATTAGACACTCCTCCAATCCATTTCAATATGTACCCATACCTTGTATGGTGTACATAATGTTGGCATCCGTGGTGGCCCTCCGTCATACAGCTTTCTACTAGTTGTGCGTATGGGTACACATCTGACGATTTCATCGGCCTATTTTTTGAGGATGCCAGACACAAATAAATGAAAGAATTGGTGGATCCAAGGTTGTAAATAGATGATTGAAGTGAACAGTGGTGTTGGTTTCAAAAGTTCAGGGCTGTAACTTTATAATAATTATAAAAATTATTTCATGTTTCCCAATTTTGGGACATACGCCTGACATTATCATTCTTGTTAATGATTAATCCAGTGTGTGTTACGTGTTCCTTCCATGGCACCCTCCTGTTAAACTCCTAAGCTTTTTGGCTGTTTTTATTGAAATTTTTTTATTAAATTTCTTGGGAGTTTAACAGGTATTGCAGAATGTTTATTCTGTTTATCCCCATGGTTATGTCCTCACCCTAAGGGTGTTAGGTCGTTTTTGTCTTGCATCTTCTATCTGATGTATCGTTTTTTTCTTTGTATGAAGATCTAGCTTTGCATAGGGTAGCATTTAAATCGGTTACTGACTTTGGGCCTTTTTGTGTGCCTGATGTCTTGTTTCCAGTTTTTTCCTTTGACATTGGAAGAACATGATGATGGTATTGTGACACCCATCAAAAGTGTGCTACCGTCGTCGCGCTCTGATGAGCAAACAGAACTGGCTGCTAAGGTACTCCTAAATATTAAACAAGGAATAAGACCTCTTATTCCAGCAGCCAGTTCGACCGGTGAAGCAGCCAAAATGACAGTTGGAGGCATAACAACCCGACAGTGGAGCCATAACACCCGGTAAGTCCATTGCGGTTGAAGGAAGTGTAGAATTGGGTAGAGCGAGCACCTCAAAAACTAAAGCTCACCCAGCAACGACGGCAAAAGGGAAGAAGCCTGCAAGTTTCTCTTCGGGAAGCTTGCTGAGGTCAGATAGACTGCGAGCAGGTGAGCCTTCTCTAACCCTTCTCTAAGATTCTGCTTCAGTTGTTCCGACGTCTCGGTTTCATAGTAAACGAGAAAAAGTCAGATCTAGCTCCGTCCAAGTCCTTCATTCACTTGGGAATGAGCTTCGAGACTCACAATAATCTGGTTTGTCCGCTGTTACCCAGAGCGAAATTAGTCAGTTGTTATCATCGCTTTTGTCTAAACTCTTCCGCAGTCACTGTGATGGAGTTTATGCGACTGATGGGGCTGTGTAGAGCAGCTGCAGATCTTAGTCTGATGGTCTGCTTGCGTATGCATCCCATCCAGATTTTCTTTACTCAGAACTGGAGTGTGAAGACGCATTTGCTCGAAACCCAGATTGTTTTAACGGACCTAGTAAAACAAAAGGTTCAGATTCGGGCGGATCTCCAGTGGTTAACTCAGGGAGTTCTACTTCTGCTGCTGGATCCAGTCTTCACGATTATGATGGATGCGAGTCAGACGGGCTGGGGTGCATCCCTAAGTCCCACAGTCTTGAAGTGTCAGGGTCTTTGGGTCTATCTGGCTAGCACTACAACATTGGATTGCTCAAGCAGCGAACGTTCATGTTCAGATTCTGTCGGACAACTCGATGGTAGTGGCTTATCTCAGGAGCCAGGAAGGCACTCATTCAATGCCATTGTGCGAATTAATGGAAAAGATTCTCCTATTCGTTCTGAGTCATCATGTTCATATCTCAGTCCGTCATATACCGGGTCGTCTGAACGTACTAGCAGACTCGCTGTCTCGAAAAGGTCGCCTGTTACCATCGGAGTGGACACTCAGCAAGTGAGAATTCAATCAGATCTGCCGCCATTGGGATCGTCCCATGATATATCTTTTTGCAACACACCTGAACAATCAATTACCAACATTCGTGTCGCCATGCCCAGATCATCGATCATACGTAGTAGATGCTTTATCGATCTCATGGGATGGAGTGATAGGATATGCATATCCTCCTGCTCTGTTGGTTCAGCAGATTCTGTTAAAAATCAAACAGGCTCACTGCAAAATCCTGCTAGTTGCACCTCTGTCATCACAGAAACCTTGGATAAATCTTCTCAGTTGTCCATTATGGAACGTTCCCCGGAAGCTTCTTCCTCGAAAGTCCCATGCACTGCATCACAACCCAGAAGGCCTCAACCTTGACGTATTTCCGTTGTGCGGTCCTTCTTCTTCCTAAATGGAATTTGGATTGGGTTCTTTTGAAGCTTCAAGAAGCTCTGTTTGAGCCGTTAGACGATGTCGAGTTCAAATTCTTGACCTATAAAATGACCTTTCTCTTAGCCTTTGTGTCTGCCAGAAGAGTGAGTGAATTTCGTGCATTATCTGTTGGTGATACCCATTATCGTTGTGTGGGTAATTCTGTTACCCTCACTACAGAAGTGGGATTCTTGGCTAAGAATAAGATTCCGGATAAGTGGCCTCAGCCTATTATCATTAAGGCTTCACTGTCCTCGGACAACCTTTGACCTTTGCTGTGTCCAGTTAGAGCAACGCACATTTATAAACGTCGAGCGAGTTTTATTAGAAAGGGAAGAAAAAGATTCTTTCTTTCCCTGGTTCCTAACAAAAAGGATATATCTTCATTCTATCGCTAGATGGATTCAGCTGGAAACACATATTGCCAATGAAAGTCTATCTTTGGATCAATGTTCTGTCAACAAGATTTCAGCGCATGAGGTTAGAGCACTGTCTGCTTCTTGGGCTTATTCTAACAGTATAGCCATTACTGATCTTATGAAGGCTGCTTACTGGACACAGCCCTTTTCATTTACCAAGTTTTACCTTAGAAATTTAGAGTCTATCTCCAGTGACCTTAGATCTTTAGATCCTCTTTCTGTTGCTCAGAATGTCGTCCATTAATCTTACATCTAGAAGATGTCTTAGGCACTTTGCTCAAGCACTGATGCCATTCTGCTGCCCTCTTCTTTCTGAGGAACTCTCCTTCAGAACAAGGGGAAGGGGGGGCAGTTTTTCCCTTATGTTATCTGGCTTTTTAGTGAAAAGCAAGGGAATACCTCCTCCAGAGTCAGTAGTCCAGCGTCGGTGCTGGGTGGTTTTAATGTGTAGCTCGGTGTGAAGCAATAAGTATGTCTCATTTATGTACTGTTTTTAAAGTGTAGCTCACTGTGAAGCATTTGTATATGTCATGTGTCAAACGAGCGTTTCTATACAATCCTCAGACACTTTTAAATGAGTATAAATAGTCTCATTCTCTGGACTATCTTTATATATTGGTTTCCTTCACCGAATTAGCATAATGGGTTATGCTGGCATTAAATGGAGAAATTATGTAATTCTCAATTACATTGTTGGTGTTATGCCATTCTCTTTTCTTGTAAAAGAGAAGGACATATCTATGTCCTATCCTATTCTCCTGTAGGAGCTATCCTTTATCGAAGTAATTGAGAGATTGGATTTTCCTCTAAGTCCTAGACCCTCCAGCCTTTAAACTATTCAGCTAAGTCTGGGCCATTGGTTATTAGTATAAAAATATGATAAATTTAAAGTAATTTATATTTTTTTCTATACTTACCAATGGCCCAGACAGGGTTGGGGGGGGGGTCTTCAAAAAATTCTGATACACAAGGCTGGGGTGGGTGGGTGGTCCAGCAGCTCCAAAACTCACTTTTTTCCAAGTGGTCTAAATCTTTTCCTCACATACTTTTAACAGATAATTACAGTTGGAATTTGTTGAGACGCATTTTGGGATGATTTTACAATATATTGGGGTAGTTATTATGAATTGGGAGGTCACCTATGGCTCTCAGACACCAGATTAACCCATTAACCAATGTGGATAGAAGACGACACTTGGAAAAAAATTGTTGACTGACTAAAATCTTTCATTTTTGGTCTCAAAAACAAGGCTTATGACCCATCATTGGAACAAGCTCTGTTTTGAGATTAGTACCCAGTAGGAAATGAATGAATTGGGAAGACCCTGACAAACTTTCCAAATACAAATGGGACAAACATCAATCAGGAGGATATGAAATCGTTTTGTAAAATGGAATTTTTATCAGATGAAGTATATTGAGGTACAGCCTGGTGCAGCAGGGTACAGTGATGTAAACGGATGTAAATGGGCATAATTTCAAAAATGGTTACTTCTCCAGCTGATGTCTCAGAAAGAAAACAGATTTGCCCACTCAGAATAACATTGCATGTTCATACATAAAAATTGAAATCGGGCAAGGAACCAATATGAACATACTTGTGCATACATATTAAATAAAAATACTTATTTTGGGCATTGTCCTCAATCCTTGCTGATGATATTTAAAACAGAAAATGGTTCTGCCTCAGAGAAAATTAACTAAAAAAGAACTAGGGTTAAAACTAAGGTCAGAAATGAAGGATAAAACATAAATTGAATATAAAACTTGTGAAAACAGGTAAAACATAAAGCATCCAGAAGCATTGGAACTAACATAAAATAAGAAAACAGAAAATGGTTATTGTGTTCGGGTGCATTAGGTTTTAGAGATAAAAAACAATCACAATTAATGAATATAGTCAGTCACCACCCCGCCCCTCCCCAAATATTTTTACCTTCCTACTCCCCTGTAAAATACTCATCCTTCAGTTGCAAGTTCACAGAAAACTCACCAAGAAAACTCAGAAAGTACACATGTTCTCGTGTCAGCCCGCTCGATGTTGCAGGACGTTGTGAAAATAAATGGATACATGAAATCAGGTTTTTATGCTCATGAATTCTGATGAATTCATGACTTTTCAGCACCAAATATGATATTGTACCATCTACTTACCCTTTATGTTGTTTGGAAAGCTGAAACCAGGTGTAATTAAAGTAAAATTGCACCGACACTGATAGAGCTGCATCTAGTTGCATATGTCTTTGTTTTGTTAGTTACCTCCCTTTGGACAGCTTAAAAAATTGGACTGACTGTTAGAATGAAATAGGAAGATGAAGTGCAAGTGAAAGCATTTAAAATTTGGACAATTTAGACCAGATTGGGGGTTAGTGGGGGGGGGGTACCATTCAAAATCGGAAAGAAACAAATTCCTTCAAAAAGGGGGGTGGTGGGTGGTCTTCGGGAGAAAAAAAAATTCAGCCCTGTGTTCAGGAATTTTTTGTGCCCCCCCCCCCCCCCCCCCCCCCCGGCCTAGACAGGGATGGCCCTCCCATGAGTGGGCACACATACCTCCCTGCTGATTATAAAATTTAGCAGGCACTATAGAAAGAATGATGCTTGGCACCATTTTGGTACCTTCCTGGTTACCGCAATGCACAGTTAACAAAAGCATGGAGGACCAGATAGGACTTCAAATTTTTGGTTTTCTATACAAATTTTGTCGATTGGTTGGTTCAGTATTTGTGTTTGGCCCTGAATTATATCGAGTTTGCACCAGCTGAGTCTGGGCCATTGGTAAGTATAAAGAATATACAAATTACTTTAAATTTATCATGTTTCTTCTAAACAGAATTCTTGATAATAATACTGTTTCTAAAAAATCATGATGATATAATTGAACTAGACTTTATGATTCTGGAGAATCATGGCTTTTCCAGAAGAGATTCCATGATTTTTCATGAGCCCCGAGTGTCTGATGAATTGTTTTTAAATGTCTCACTGAAGTTCCTTTTTTGATGTTATGAGAAAGGTGGGTATAGTAGTCTCGAATGACTCATTTTGATAAAAAAAATGTTTAGGTAAAAAACATAATTAATGGTGGAGAAGGTTAATATCAATATCATCGTCCAACAAGTTAATGACCAACAAAAGGAGTTATGTTTGTTTGACACATAGCCACTGAGTGCTGTGGCTATTTGAAAATGGTCCATTTTATCTCAAATGTATCCAAAATATTGATGTCTGACAGCTTGTAGAGGGTTAACAAGTGCTAACAGGAATATTTTTCCATGCAACTTGTAATGTCACACCAAGAACTGCGAATGGCCATTCTTTCTTTAAAATCTACAAGATGTTTACAGAGAAATCCAGGGAGAACATCAATTTTAAGCATTTGATGGGTATCATTGTTTATTCAGCCCAAAACAGGTTAAGGGTTGTTTTTTTTAATACCCTTATTACTTACAAAAATAATTCTCAGTGAATTCTACTTCCACTTATGTTGATCTCTCCTCTTAACTTTGGGTGCTGTGGGTACGCAAACACAGCCCATTTTATCAAAATTTTGATGTTTGGGAACCTGCATAGGGTTAACAAATGCTTACTGGAATATTTTGTACGTGCAACTTGTAATGTCACACTAAGATCTGAGAATGGCCAATTTTTCTTGAAAATCTACGAGATGTTTTTAGAGAAATCCTCGTATAACATCAATTTTTAACCTTTTGGGGGGTATTGCTCTGTAACCAGCCCTAAACGGGTTAATGCTTGGTTTTGTGAATACCTTCATTACTTACAAAAATGATCCACGGTGAATTCCACTTCCAATGAAGGAGGTTATGTTTATCTCGCAGGTATACATTGGGTGTTATGGGTGCCCAAGGACAGCCATTTTCTCAAAATGTCTATGCTTGGCAGCATCTGGAAGGTTAACAAATGCTTACCAGAATATTTTGTCCATGCAACTTGTAATGTCACTCAGAGACCTATGAATGGTCAATTTTTCTTGAAAACTTACTAGATTTTTTGGAAAAATCAACAGAAAACAGGAATTTTAAGCTTTTAAGGGGTATATCTTCTTAACCAGTCGAAAATGGGTGAAGACCTTGCTTTTTGAATACCCTTACTACTTACAAAAAATGTTCCCTATCAGTTTTGCGTCTGGTAAAAGAACTTACGTTTCTCTGTGGCATTCCATTTGATTTTGTTGGCGTCCAAAAACAGACTATTTTTTCAAAATTTTGACATTTACAAGCCCATGGAGGGTTAACAAATGCTTACCGGAATATTTTATCCATGCAGCTGGTAATGTGATACCAAGACCTATCAATGTACATTTTCTCTTAAAAACCTACTAGATGTTTGTAAAGAAATCCAGGGAAACGTGAATTTTAAAAACTTTTGATGGGTATCGCTATTAACCACCCCAAAAGGGGTTAACACTTGGTTTTCGGAATACCCTTATTACTTACAAAAATGGTCCTCGGTGAATTCCACTTCCATCAAAGGAGATTATGTTTATCTCTTGGGTATACATTGGGTGCTGTGCGTGTCCAAAAACAGTCCATTTCAACAAAATTACGATGCTTGGCAGCCTGTAGAGGGTTAATAAATGCTCACCGGAATATTTTGTCCATGCAACTTGTAATGTCACACAAAGACCTGCGAATAGTCAGTTTTTCTTGAAAACCTACAAGATGTTTCTACAGAAATCCACAGAAAATGGGAATTTTAAGCTTTTAAGGGGTATCTCTCTTCAGCCTGCCCAAAATGGGTTAAGACTTTGACTTTCGAATACCCTTACTACTTACAAAAATGTTTCTGTATAAATTTTGTGCTCGATAAAAGAAGACACTTTTCTGTGTGGTATACCCATTGGGTGCTGTTGGTGTCCAAAACAGCCCCTTTGATCACAATTTTGACATTTAGCAGCCCGTGGAGGGTTAAGAAATGTTCACTGGAGTATTTTGTCCATGCAACTTCTATTGTCACACCACGACATGTGCATGGCCAATTCTTCTTGAAAATCTACAAGACCTGTTAAGAGAAATCTACAGAAAACAAAAATTTTTGAGCTTTTGAAGGGTATTGAGGTTTAACCAGTCCAAAACGGGTTAACGCTTGGTTTTCTGAATACCCTTATTACTTACAAAAATGATGCACAGTGAATCCCACTTCTAATAAATGAATTTAGGTTTATCTCTCATGTATCGTTTGGGTGCTTTTTGCAAAATTTTGATGTTTGGCAGCGTGTGGAGGGTCAACATATGCATTGCCTAATATCTCTTGTATAATATCTCTTGTATATGAATGGTCGTGTCACACACAGGTCTCACAATGATGAAAGTTTAAAAAAAATCTACAAGACGCATTTTGAGAAAGTGCCTATAAACCCTAATTTTGACAGTTTTTTCCCAATTCTGACGCAATAAGGGTTAAATCGAAAATTCCTCTTCGGTACATTTTTAGATTTTGTGCCCCTCTATGAGTGTGCAAAATTGTGTGAAAATCGGTTTGAAAATGGCTTCTGAATCGTACGGAAAAAAAAAAAATAATAATAATAATAATAATAATAATCCGTAGAAAAACAATAGTCTTTTCCAGAGGGAAAAGCCTAATAATACCTGACACTAATAACAAAAATAACTATCCAAATTATGTTAATTTTTACAAAACTTTTACTTCAGAGAAAAAAAATTACCTGATAGCCCTTCATTTGAATGAACTCATCAGCTTCATTCCAGTTATTGTAAGCAAAGTTTGCAACAAACTTTTTCCATTTCTTAGAGAATAAATATGTTCATCTGGAGTTCATGCAAGGTAAAGGGTTTGACCCAGGCAGAATGAACCAGGAATCAATATGTCTTTGTTTTTTTTTTCAATGCTGTGTAAATTCATCCTGATCATTTTGTGATGAAACTACTTTATGATAGAGCGATGATTGACTGACATGAGTGTAGTGATGGGATTATTCACTGATACCACAATGTACCACAACAGAATTGTCCATGATTTTTGTGTTGGTACACTTTTTCAAAAATCTTGGATTATGATACTTCCGTATGGTCAGGTCTAGACTGTCATTGCAATCGTGAATGACTATTGTTGCCCTATGCTCCAAATAAACCCACTGACTCAGTGACTGATGAATATTGCATCAAATGACCTCCCCAGTTCTACGTCACAGAAGTTCATAAATAGAACCAATCATATACTTTACTTGATAAAAGTACAGGAAAATTCCAGGCTGAGTTTATTTAACTGAGAGATGAGGCAATTCTATTGGTGAAGAACATAGACTGGGCATGCGTGTGTAATGCTCTCTTCAGAGCTTCACATAGTCAATTCATTTTGTGTGAATTTTCATACTCAATTGAAACTGAAAATCGATCAAATTGTTCAATAAATCTGAATGCATCAGACCTTTCACCCATGAAAATAAAGCTGTTTGTCACCCTGAGTTGAAAAACATTATGAAATTGAACTGAATATTTATGGTTATGAGACACACCCAAGTTCGGTTATTGAAATTGAGTAAATTTTACGAGTCTGTCTGTTATGGTTAAAACTTGAAAATACGAAACTGCGATTTGTGATTTAAATTATTTTTCAAAGATGGGTGTTTTTTTCAAAGATACCATATTACAAGCAAGTGTAGCTTTAGTTTAGGAAGCTTTTGCTCATAAATAATTTTGTTACAATTTATTGGAGAGTGCCAATAGGCATTCTCCAGTAAATTTAAATCAAACAAATTTATATCAGTTTTATTTCCTACTGTTGAGCAAACATTGAGCTAATGAATACAGTGTGAAGCCATGATAGTGGCTTACAGCACTCAACCAGTTAACTGAACAACTGATCAACTAATCAGTCATTCAGACATTCTGCTTGTTGCTTTGACCACCAGTCAGTTCTTGAATGGTCGTCTGAAGAGAGCTGTTCTTATTACTGAGTTTTGGGGATTCACACAAATCATTTGTTCCAACAGCATCAGATGTGTCTCGATATGCAATCGTATTATGACCAGCATATCATGAATTCAGTGTATCTTTCCATTGCTAAATGAGTGGGTTACAGTTTGTCAAAGGAGTAGTGTGTCATCTTAATAGATCACAGTACCCGTACTGTTTATCCCTTTTCCTAAGGCTGCAATAAAATAATTCTTAAACTTTCATCCAACTTTTTTTTCAAACTGAGGTGGGCGGGTGAATTTTATTTTTTATTTCACCCAGAGACTAGATAATCTAAAAAAGCCCTAGGAACTGGTGGTTTGGGGGCATGTGGGGGGGGGGGGGGGGGGGGGGGGGGGGGGGATATGGGTCTAAAACCTACAACAAGAGTTTACTCTGCTAAATGGGAATAAAATTTGGGAATAAGACTCCATGAATGGCTCAAAAGGTACTTAGGTCATATATTCAGTACCAGCAGAAATAATTTGTGGGATAACCACAAGAAAATTTTGATCACATTTCACTCAGTCGATAACTCCAACACCTGACATCATTTTTTGGGAAGCTCTCCCTGAGAGCTTCCCAAGAAATAAGGTCAAGTTTTGGATTTATCAACAAAGGGAGAATTATTATAAGAGTAATTTTCTAGTGGTTATCCTAAAAGGAGACGATATGACAAAATGTTTTAAAATGCTAATAAAAAAAGTTGGGATGGTTTGAAAAAATAGGGGCGGGCGTGGATGAAAATCTAGGAATTTTTTTTGTTGTCACCTAATGTAACTGTCATATCCAGCCAAATCTATTCACAGAAATTTTAATAATTTTTCCACTTTTGCCTCCATAAATTAGCTGATGACTCCCTCATTGGAATGAGCATCGATCTTATTTCATTGAGGGGGTCATAGGCTATGTTTTTGAGGCAAAAGATGAAAATATTTAGTTACTCCAGCAGTTTTCTGTGTAAGTGTTATCTTTTAATCATGTTAGATAAAGGGTTAACTTCATAAACGTGTATAATTTCAGGTGGCACAAAGACAATACATCCATCCCCATTCTTTTGAGACAAACTCACAGAATGGTATGCCATGACAACTAGTAGAGTGATCCTATGAAGCAGCAAATTTCTACAACTGACAAACAAATTATCCAAGTTGTAATGTGATATATGGAGATGATACGACAAAGGTGGATTCTATGCTGACAGCTGACTTTTTATACCACAATTGTTTTGTGTATTCAATGTTTCCTGGTACAATTCAGACATGGAAGAATAATGTTCTGGATATACCATGCCTGAAATCCAGCCTACATGTAAGAATGCATCTGGTTGTCGCTACACATCTGAATGAAGCGATGGCATGAATGAAATGCTTCAATACAAAACAGTGTAATGCAAGAAAGTAAATTGGCTCCCGAAGGTGATATTTTTCTTTAAAAATCTAAGCTTCATTCATTTAATTCTTAACCCATTGAGTAATTTTAAACTATTTTTCATTAAATATTGTCATGGCTGCAGTGAAGCAGCCATGACTAGATTTTTTGAAAAAATCATGAAAATTTCACTCAAGAGAACATTGGCCAAAAAGTGTATGCAAATCACAGAGAGAAATTGGTTAAAATATCTTCAAAGTTTACTTATTTTAACCCTTTATCTGGGGCGCAGTGGCTGAGTAGGTAGAGGTGCAGGCTGCAAGCCGAGAGGTCCTCAGTTCGAATCCCACCTGCAGCAACTGCATTGTGTCCTTGGGCAAGACACTTCACCCCCATTGCCCATGTGGGGGGCACGGATATGCTGTGCACTAAGGTGTACTGCACTTCAATGATGCACCTGTCTTCAACCAATGCTAACCCTGCTTGTGTGGAGTTAGTATGTTGGGGAGCTGACAGTTGCTCGCCATTGCGCAGTGGTTCTCTCCGGGTACTCCAGCTTCCTCCACCTGTAAAACTGTCGTGGTCCATGATTAGCCATTGTGCAGAAATATGTGACCTTAAACACCAATAAACCAATAAATAAATAAATAACCCTTTACCCTAACATGAAAAGGAGACGATGTAAAAGTAAATTCTTGAGTAACTAATTTTTTTCATTTTTTGTCTCAAAAAACATAGGTTATGACCCCTCATTGGAATGAGCTTGTTCCAAAGAGGGGGGTCAACCTATGTTTTTTGAGACAAAAAATGAAAAAATAATAAAAATTAACTGGTGAATTTTGTGAATAGTGCTGGCAGGTTTTGGCCGTTACATTAGGTGAAGGGTTAATAGCAAGAGATTTCCTGTCCTAGGCTGGAATATCTGTCAGCAGCATGCAAGAAGTTAATCATGTTATATATATATAGAGAGAACACAACTCAGGTAGAGTATAGAGTATGAGGGACATGGATTAATGACCCTTGTTGGAGTTTTTCCCATATTTTTAAAACTCAAACTCGCATCATTGATTCTTGTTCCGCATACTCCACCTGGGTTGTGTTCTGTTCACATGCTCTATTCTCATCCAGTCTTAAGGTGGTTATACACTAAATGCAATGTAAGCAATATGATAACAAACAATTAACAATTCTTCTTCTCAGTTTGGAATTTTGATACTGTGTGATACCTCTAATTCAAGCCTTGCTTTCAGACCAAGACTAGCAAATAAAAGGAGAACTTTTTGAAAATGTCATCATCCATTCATGTTAAGTAAGGAGTTAACGCTTAACCTGCTGAGTATTTTTCAAAATATTTTCATCAAATCTAGCCATGGCTGCTATGAAGCAGCCGTGACTAGATTTTTTTAAAAATTCCACGACAATTTAACTAGAGAAATTATTGGTCAAACAGTGGATTTAATTTCGATGGTAAAAATTTGGTTCAAAGTGCCCAAATTATACTTGTTTCAGAGGCAAGGAATTTCCTGTCCTCTGCAGGAATATCTTCCAGCAGCATGCAAGGAGTTAATATAATTTTGATGTAAACAATTTACTGTATTACAATTATAATCGGTGGTGAGTTTTATGTTTCAGTTTGTACATTGGTCTCAGCATTATCCATACTTGTCCTCTGTTTTACAGCAAGGCTAACATTTGAGGTATAACTTGGCCAAAATGCCCAAAGAAGAAAAATTTGTAATTATCATTCTGTCACATAAAGTGCAATTATTTCATCACATCCAATGTATAACAGCTTTTATTATAACCCCCTCCCTCTTTTACAAAGTGTGTATTGTAATCTCTTTGCTTGACCATCCTTCCACCTGTTGGTTCATTCGTTCATCTTTCCCACTCATTTCTGGACAATAACGTTTGTATCCGTGTTCATACAATGATCATACTTCAAACACAGGTCACATATAATGGGCTAATGGTTGAGATTGTGTTTGAAATAAAAAGGTTGAAGGTCAAGCTCACTATTACTGTAAGTAGATTTCTTATTTCAGTGCAATAACTTCAGTTTCATCTGGCACACAAAACTTTTACTTCATACACATTCCTTATGAGGTGTCGTTAATTGGGATTGTGTCTGGTTTAATTTTAAGATCACTATTACTATAAATAGAATTTAGATTTTCATGCATTAACTTTATTACATGATAAGTATGTCAAAAACCAATCACTGTTACTGTAAAAGAATTTCAGTTCTTGCACAATAACTTTATACGTTCTTGGTTTTCTAGGACTCACAACTTAATTTGACTTTACCGATTTTGTTTTTCTTAGTTAGCTTTGGTGGGTTGCTCTATTGGTAAGATTGAGTGGTGGGTGAATTGGGGGGGAGGGGGGGGGGGGGTGGACATGTATGATGGTGGGGTCCTTTGCCATCCTTAGCATTATTCTAGTTTTGTATTTTCTTGTTCAAACTTCAGCAAATTGAATGGTGTTCACTGTGGAATGATAATTCTTGAGTGTTTAGTTGGCAAAAAACAGAGATCTTGATTATCAAAATTTTATATGATACTGATAGGACCCTGAGTTAGCATGCCTTCGATGATGAAGTACTATTAGGTAAAGCCACAATGGGAAAAGGCAACTCACAGTGCATCATATTTGAAAATTATTATCACAGTCCAGGTGTATGAGGTGTTATATCTCATTGAGTTGACTGAAAGGTTGCCTGCACTCTGTCTGGAGTGGTCAAATAACACTTTGCACAAACATAAGGGTGATAATGTATCTGCAACACAAAACCGCATTCAGTGATGTGCGCTATGAATTGATCTACACCTTGCACTGCAGCTGTGGGTATAGCATGTTTATTACATTTTATGGTTAAGTGATAGAGTGCCGGAAGCCTGTATTTGGGCTTCATTCAGAAGTGCAGGTACCATAACTTTAAGACTTTATTTTCTGTGTATGTGCTTCATATTGTCTTTGTAGTGAAATTATTTAGTTGTTAGCTCACCTGACTGAAAATCAGTGAAAGTTATTGCCATCACTTGGTGCCTGTCGTCCGTCAACTTTCGAAACTTGTCATCTTCTTCAAAACTGCTGGGCCAAATTCAAACATATATTGTACAGACCATCTTGGGAGAATACCCTTTCTACTTTTTTCAAATGAAGCCGCTGCCATCTTTGGGCTGTAGTTAATGCCCAAAAGCCTAAAAATCTTTAAAAATCTTCTTCTTTTTCAAGAACCGATGGGCTGATTTGAACCAAATTTGGCATGTGGTATAATTGGGTCATATGTACTGATTGATGCCCCAAATTTTTTTCAGAGCCCTGAGGGAACCCCAGGAGCTACAAATAGAAAAAAATTGAAACGCCCATATTTCAAAAACTGCAAGGACCAGAATATTGATTTTTGATATGCAGCACCCTTAGGTCCAGTGGAATTGGATAGATGAAAAAATTGCTATCAGTTTTGTCATGGGTGCCATATGGGGATGCCCATTTTAATACTGTTGGCAAAGGGAAAATGCTGAGTCGTCATCTTTCTTGTACTCCATAAACTAATTTGAAACTTGTCTTCTTCTTTAAAACCACTGGGCCAAATTCATTCATATATCGCACAGTCCATCTTTGGAGTGTACCCTTTCTACCTTGTTCAAATGAAGCTGCTATCATCTTTGGGCTGGAGTTAATACCCAAAAAGCCACAAAATCTTTAAAAATCTTCTTCTCATGAACCACCACAGAGAATGCTTTGATATTTGGTATGCAACTTCCTTTGGTGGTGAAGATTGAAATTTGTTCAAGGTAGGTTGGTAAGTCAATATTTAGGCTCTGTGGGAACATGCCCATTTTGGGCTTCACACAAAATTGGAATTTCAAGAACAGATGGACTGATTTGAACCAATTTGGCATGCAGTTTAATTGGGTCATAAGTACTTGATTGCTGCCCCAAAAAATCTTTCACATCCCCGTGGGAACCCCAGGAGCTAAAAGTAGAAAAAATTCAAATGGACACATTTCAAAAATTGCATGGATCAGAAATTGTTTTATGGTAAGGACCACTGGAATCAGGTGAACTGAAAAAAATGCTATTGGTTTTGTCATGGGGTACCATATGGGGATGCCCATTTTAACACTGTTGGCAATGGGAAAATGCTGAGTCCTCATCTGTCTTTTGCTCTATCAACTAAGTATTTTTCTTCAGAATCTTTGGGACAAATCTAAACTAATTTGGTACAAAATGTCTTGCTAGAGTGCATTCTTCTGATTTTTTCCCCCAAAAGTTACTATGCCCCTTGGGGTGGGGTTAATGCCCCATAAGCTTAAAATGCTTTAAAACTCATCTTCTCATAAGGCACGCACAATAATGCTTAGATTGCTGGTATGGAACTTACTTTAGTGATGCAGATTCAAGTTTTTTCAAAGGAACTCAGTCAAAATTTGGGCTTCCTGTGGGAGTGTGCCCATTTTGGGCTTGACTCAAAATGTCAAATTCTAGAACCAATGGGCTGATTTGAACCAAATTTGTCATGTAGTATAAGTGAGTCGTAAGTACTTGATTTAAGCCGTAATTTTTTTTTTTTTTTTTGGGGGGGGGGGGGGGGGGGGGTAGAGAGAACACAGAGACTTTTTTGAGACTTCACAGAACAGAGCTCTATTTTTGTCTAGGAAGCTTTCCTAGGATCAGTAGAAATGAATGTCCAAAAAAATTGCCTTTGGTTATGTGATAGCAAATCAAATGAAAGTGTCAATTACATTGTAGCTTATCTTGTACAATGTTTATGAAAGGATTATGAAAATAAGACAAGAATTGTGATAATTGGGAATATGTTAATTTCTGTTCCCTGTATGCTATGTTTTTAATAAAAATAATATGAGGAGTACACTGTACTAAAGGGCAAAGGGGTGGGTTAATATGACCTCACAGTTAATGTATGTGGCCCTCACAGTTAACGTATGTCAACAAAAGTTACCAAGTTACAATGAAATTATACCAAAACGAGTCATCCTATCAAGTTACATTGAAATCCCTTCAGACATGACGGTTGAGCGATTACTACTAAAAGGGGACGTCCTCATCTCGACATTATACTGAGTCATTCTACTAAGTTACAATGAAATCCCTTCACAAATACGACCTGTAGTCTGTACTAAAGTTTTTGGGGTTTTGGGCTTGGGAAGCCATCATGGTGGAATGATTGCGACCAAAAGGAGACGTTGTCATCTGGGCATCATCTGGAGTGATCCTACAACGTTACAATGAAATCCCTTCATAAATATGACCTGTAGACTGTGCTCAAGGTTTTCCAGCTTCGGGCCCCTGTAGCCGTCATAGTTGCCCAATCATGTCCAAAAGGGGACATTCTCATCTAAACATTATATGAAGTCAACCTACCAAGTTACAATGAAATCCTGTCATAAATATGACCTATAGACTGTGCTAAAGGTTTTCAGGCTTTGGGCTCGGGCAGACATCATGGTTGAATGATCACAACCAAAAGGGGGAATTCTAATCTGGGCATCATCTGGAGTGATCCTACGAAGTTACAATGAAATCCCTTCATAAATATGACCTGTAGACTGTGCTCAAGGTTTTCAGGCTTTGGGCCCCTGAAGCCATCACAGTTGACCAATCATGACCAAAAGGGGATGTCATCATCTGGTCATTATATGAAGTCAACCTAACAAGTTACAATGAAATCCTTACATAAGTACGACCTATAGACTATGCTAAAGGTTTTGGGGTTTTGGGCTCGGGCAGCCATCAAGGCTGAATGATTGAGACCAAAAGGGGACGTTCTCATCTAGGCATTATTTGGAGTCATCCTAACAAGCTACAATGAAAGCCCTTCATAAATATGACCTGTAGACTGTGCTAAAAGTTTTCGGGCTTCAGGCTTCGGGCCCCTGTAGTCGTCAGTTGCCCAATCGTATCTAAAAGATATGACCCCAAACCTGCATATGAAATTTCATTATGATCAGACAAGAACTACGGGGTGTAGCCTGTGCTAAAGGAAAATGTGAACAGACTCACAGACTAACAGACTTTTGCACGCATGATGGCAATCGCTTATCTTGACTTTATCAAGTTATGCTAAAAATTGTTCTTGTTTGGGAGTTTATTTGTTACAATTTATGGGAGAAAGCCTCCTGGCGTGTTAACCAATTTTGACAACAAAACATAATTCAGCACTCTACCAGTTAATGAGTTGGTGGTTGATGTAAATGCACTCTCTACCAAATTACTGTATTTTATCCTTTCATGTAACATTCTCATCTAGACATTATATGAAGTCAACCTACCAAGTTACAATGAAATCCCTTCATAAATATGATCTGTAGACTGTGCTAAAGTTTTTCAGGCTTTTGGCTCATGCAGCTATCATGGTTGAATGATCGCAACCAAAAGGTAAATTCTCATTTGGGCATCATCTGGAGTGATCCTATGAAGTTACAATGAAATCCCTTCATAAATATGACCTGTAGACTGTGCTCAAGGTTTTTGGGCTTCGGGCCCCTGTAGCCATCACAGTTGACCAATCATGACCAAAAGGGGATGTCATCATCTAGGCATTATATGGAGTCAACCTAACAAGTTACAATGAAATCCTGTCATAAATATGACCTATAGACTATGATAAAGGTTTTTGGGCTCAAGCAGTCATCAAGGCTGAATGACCATGACCAAAAGGGGACGTTCTCATCTGGGCATCATCTGGAGTGATCCTACAATGTTATAATGAAATCCCTTCATAAATATGACCTGTAGACTGTGCTCAAGGTTTTCGGGCTTTGGGCCCCTAAAGCCGTCACAGTTGCCCGATCATGTCCAAAAGGGGACGTTCTCATCTAGACATTATATGAAGTCAACCTACCAAGTTACAACGAAATCTCTTCATAAATATGACCTGTAGACTGTGCTCAAGGTTTTCTGGCTTCGGGCTCCTGTAGCCGTCGCAGTTGCTCAATCGTGTCCAAAAGGGGACATTCTCATCTAAACATTATATGAAGTCAACCTACCAAGTTACAATGAAATCCTGTCATAAATATGACCTATAGACTGTGCTAAAGGTTTTCGGGCGTTGGGCTCAGGCAGCCATCATGGTTGAATGATCGCAACCAAAAGGGGGAATTCTCATCTGGGCATCATCTGGAGTGATCCTATGAAGTTACAATGAAATCCCTTCATAAATATGACCTGTAGACTGTGCTCAAGGTTTTCGGGCTTTTGGCCCCTAAAGCCGTCACAGTTGACCAATCATGACCAAAAGGGGAGGTCATCATCTGGGCATTATATGGAGTCAACTTAACAAGTTACAATGAAATCCTTACATAAGTACGACCTATAGACTGTGCTAAAGGTTTTGGGGTTTTGGGCCCGGGCAGCCATCAAGGCTGAATGATTGAGACCAAAAGGGGACGTTCTCATCTAGGCATTATTTGGAGTTATCCTAACCAGCTACAGTGAAATCCCTTCATAAATATGACCTGTAGACTGTGCTAAAAGTTTTCGGGCTTCAGGCTTTGGGCCCCTGTAGTCGTCAGTTGCCCAATCGTGTCTAAAAGACATGACCCCAAACCTCCATTGAAATTTCATGACGATCAGACAAGAACTACGGGGTGTAGCCTGTGCTAAAGGAAAATGTGAACAGGCTCACAGACTCACAGACTAACAGACTACTGCACACATGATGGCAATAGCTTATCTTGACTTTGTCAAGTTAAGCCAAAAATTGTTCTTGTCTGGGAGTTTATTTGTTACAATTTATGGGAGAAAGCCTCCTGGCGTGTTAACCCTTTGAACACTGGTGGTATCTTCCTTGTCAGTTCAAATACAGCAATTAGAAAGGTCCATATTCATTATTTGTGGGTAGACCCATCAATATTTTCAAGGTGCAACCTAGGAGCTGCACGTTGAAAATGTTGATCAGTATATCCCACCCTCAACTTAGCAGGCATCCTACTTAATGAAGGTATGACATACCAAGTCCCTGGGTCGGTAAAATGGCCTCTGGTGTTCAAAGGGTTAACCAATCTTGACAATAAAAAATAATTCAGCACTCTACCAGTTAATGAGTTGGTGGTTGATGTAACTGCACTCTCTACCAAATTACTGTATTTTATCCTTTCATGTAACGTTCTCATCTAGACATTATATGAAGTCCACCTACCAAGTTACAATGAAATCCCTTCATAAATATGATCTGTAGACTGTGCTAAAGTTTTTCAGGCTTTGGGCTCAGGCAGCTATCATGGTTGAATGATCGCAACCAAAAGGTAAATTCTCATTTGGGCATCATCTGGAGTGATCCTATGAAGTTACAATGAAATCCCTTCATAAATATGACCTGTAGACTGTGCTCAAGGTTTTCGGGCTTCGGGCCCCTGTAGCCGTCACAGTTGACCAATCACGACCAAAAGGGGATGTCATCATCTAGGCATTATATGGAGTCAACCTAACAAGTTACAATGAAATCCTGTCATAAATATGACTATAGACTATGCTAAAGGTTTTTGGGCTCAAGCAGTCATCAAGGCTGAATGACCACGACCAAAAGGGGACGTTCTCATCTAGACATTATTTGGAGTCATCCTACCAAGTTACAATGAAATCACTTCATAAATATGACCTGTAGACTGTGCTAAAGTAGCCATCACAGTTTCCCAATCACGTCCAAACAGGGACGTTTTCATCTAGATATCATATGAAGTCAGCCTACCAGGTTACAAAGAAATCCTGTCATAAATATGACCTGTAGACTGTGCTAAAGGTTTTTGGGCTTCGGGTTAGGGCAGCCATCATGGTTGAATGGTCACAACCAAAAGGGGACATTCTCATCTGGACATCATCTGGAGTGATCCTACGATGTTACAATGAAATCCCTTCATAAATATTACCTGTAGACTGTGCTCAAAGTTTTAGGGCTTCGGGCCCCTGTAGCTATCACAGTTGACCAATCACGACCAAAAGGGGATGTCGTCATCATCTAGGCATTATATGGAGTCAACCTAACAAGTTACAATGAAATCCTTCCATAAATACGACCTATAGACTATGCTAAAGGTTTTTGGGCTCGGGCAGCCATAAAGGCAGAATGAAAGCAACCAAAAGGGGATTTTCTCATCTCGACATTATTTGGAGTCATCCTACCAAGCTACAATGAAATCCCTTCATAAATATGGCCTGTAGACTGTGCTCAAGGTTTTCAGGCTTCGAGCACCTGTAGCCGTCACAGTTGCCCAATCATGTCCAAAAGGGGACGTTCTCATCTAGACATTATATGAAGTCAACCTACCAAGTTACAATGAAATCCCTTCATAAATATGACCTGCAGACTGTGCTAAAGGTTTTCAGGCTTCGGGCTCGGGCAGCCATCATGGTCGAATGATCGCAACCAAAAGGAGAATTCTCATCTGGGCATCATCTGGAGTGATCCTATGAAGTTACAATGAAATCCCTTCATAAATATGACCTGTAGACTGTGCTCAATGTTTTCGGGCTTCAGGCATCTGTAGCTGTCATCGTTGACCCAACATGTTACAATGAAATCCTTACATAAATACTATGCTAAAGGTTTTGGGGCTCGGGCAGCCATCAAGGCTGAATGATCGCGACCAAAAAGGGACGTTCTTATCTAGACATTATTTGGAGTCATCCCACCAAGTTACAATGAAATACCTTTATAAATATCACATGCAGAATGTGCTGAAGGTTTTTGGGCTTTGGGCCCCTGTAGCCGTCATAGTAGCCCAATCACGTCCAAAAGGGGACGTTCTCATCTAGACATTATATAAAGTGAACCTACCAAGTTACAATGAACTCCCTCCATAAATATGACCTGTAGACTGTGCTAAATGTTTTCTTGTTTTGGGCTCGGACAGTCACGGTTGACAGATCGCAACCAAATGGGTAAGTTCTCATCTAGACATCATCTGGAGTCATCCTACCAAGTTACAATGAAATCCCTCCATACTAAATATGACCTGCAGACTGTGCTAAAAGTTTTGGTGTGTCGGGCTTGGGCAGCCATCACAGTTGACAGATCATGACCAAAAGGGGACGTTCTCATCTAGGCATTATACAGAGGCATCCTACCAAGTTACAGTGAAATCCCTTCATAAATACGACCTATAGACTGGTGCTAATGGTTTTCGGGCTCAGGCAGCCATACTGGTTGACCGGCCGCAACTGAAAGGGAACGTTCTCATCTAGACATAACCCCAAACCTGCATATGAAATTTCGTGACGATCAGACAAGAACTACGGGGTGTAGCCTGTGCTAAAGGAAAATGTGAACAGACTCACAGACTTCTACATGCATGATGGCAATAGCTTATCTTGACTTTGTCAAGTTAAGCTAAAAATTGTTCTTGTTTGGGAGTTTATTTGTTACAATTTATGGGAGAAGCCTCCTGGCATGATATACAATTTTAATAACAAAAAATAATTCAGCACTCTATCAGTTAATGAGTTGGTGGTTGATGTAACTGCACTCTCTACCAAATTACTGTATTTTATCCTTTCATGTAACAATTAGCCTTATCAGCAATATCATTGGACATAACAGTGATATAATAATAATAAATAATCACTGCATTGCTCTGAAGCTAGATGTTGTATTTAAATACTGTTTTCTGATACTTTTGCAAAGTGGGCACTAAAATAGCAGATCAAGCCAGAAAATAAGCAGACTGACATCTGCAAAATGAGGTCTCCAGAGGGTGAATTTGGTGATGCTCCCCTGTACAGCAGGGTATCATTACAAAATTTACCCTCTGTGAACCTGTCTGAATCAAACCTAAACAGAAAGAATTACCCAGAGGGTATATTTGCCTACTCTATGGGATATGGCACCAGCACATTCACCCTCTGGAGACCTCATTCTGTAAATGACAGATTGCTCATTTTCAGTCTTGTAGCAATACACTGGCACAATAGAATAAAGTGTAATCTTTGGTATTCAAGGTTGATCCAACTGATCTAAGCACTGAAACCAAACACTTATACAGTAAATGATGAGAAGGTTTACCTATTTGATATTAACTAACACAACAATGAAGTGGAGCAGACTTGTTTACTGTGGCAGGCAGGTTAGGGCCTCACAAAGCTTCCAAGTTCAAATGGGTTTCAAATTGTCCTGATTATTTGATTTGATTTGAGTCATATCAGTTCAGAAATTTTAGAATCGGCAGTTCTCAAAATCCTACTACATGTCTCCTCTTGAACTACTGCAATGAACAAGTATGATTCTACTTCCCAGGGTTCTTATGGTGAGGGCAGACCTTTTTGGCCTCAGTATTTCCAATATGAGCATTTAATCCACTGTATGGTATCTGATTGAGCTCTGTCAGAACAGATACAATGGATTAAACACTCAATATGGCAATTTTCCAATGTTCAACTGAATATTCCTGTTAATTGCACATTTTTCCACCACAAACCCTCTGTTCATTTAACAGGGTGCATTGTTTTGAGAGATTTTTTTACATATTTGCATCATTTGTTGAGAATTCGAATCCAATTCATAAATTTGTCTTGTTGTTTAACCCTTCACCCAACGAATCGGCCACATCTGTCCATGCAATATGCAAATTCTGCAGCTGAAAAAATATTATTTTTCAAAAAATTTCAATAAAACCATATCATGTGACCCCTCTTTGGAACGAGCTCGTTCAAGTGAGGGGTCATATGATATGGTTTTGTTGAAATTTTTTGAAACATTTAAAAAAAAAAGATATTTAAAGTAATAAATTTTGATATCATCTGTGTTGGGTAAAGGTTGGCAGTTTTAATGAATTAGTTTTGTGCTATACAGTAATTCACCAAGTATTTAGATTTCTCACCAAAAAATAAAGTGAAATATGGAAAACTAAATTATTATTTTTTGTTATATTTGTGCAATATTATCTTGTTGAGTACTTTCATATTTTTGTAAACATTTATTAGAGTATTTGAATAAAGTCATTCATATTTTAAAAAACTTTGGATACAAATGGTTTGGTCTAAGAAGTTACTTTTTATCCTTCAACTTCAAGATTGCAGGTCTTATGTCGGAACAGCTCAAATGTTTCTCAAAACTTTGTTATTTTGAAAAGTTTTGGTGTATTTTTGTTGTCATGTTTTTTGATTCATTAAAACACAGCCAAATCTACCACACAATATCCATCTTTTAAAACTGGCCAACACAATTCATAAAAATCGCCAGTGAAATTTTATTATTTTTGGGTCTCAACAACATAGCTTTTGCCCCCTTATTGAAACGAATATGGTGCTCCTTCCAAAGAGAAGTCATACAATATGTTTTTGAGACAGAAAATTAAAATTTTTAGTTATTGAGAAAATGTTTTTACAAGTGTCGGCTGCTCTTTGCTTTGGGTGAGTGGATGAGAATTAAAGAGTTGGTGACACTCCGCACTCCTGTGTAGCTCTTTCAAGAGTTTTTAAGACCAAAGGACCTGCCAGTATAAAAGATTTTCATGTATTTTCTCTGTTTTGACTGGAGTATAACATTTCACCAAATCATTCATAAATCATAATGCTGTAGTGAATGATATGGTAATTGATCAGGTGGTTCAAGTATCGTTATGATCAGGATATGGACTCTACTGGTCACATTTGGTTTCTTCCTTTCTCTAAGTGTTCAGTTGAAATTATTTCAAAACTCTAAACAAAATAAAAAACAAGGGCTATTGAAAGCGTGGGCCACTGCCCCCTGTCCCATAGGCATGTTCGAAGTAGCCTTAAAGGTATTGTGGCACAGAAAATCAAAAGAGTGAAAAAAGGTCATAACTCGGGGAAAAATTATTGAATGGAACCCATTCCTTGTGCATATCCATTTCCCCATGAGTGTCTATTAGCATACCAAAGAAGATCCAAATCTGACTTATGGCATTGAAATTATAATCCACAACGTTTGTATGGACAGAGATGGATGAACGGAGGTCTTCACCAGATACCCCTGAATCCTCCTTCGGGGTCATGGGAATAACAAACACCACAAGGCCCCATAAAGTAGATCTTCTGTTTCTCAGGCCATTTTTTGTAAAATTGCATGTGGGTGTGGGGTTTTTATGCCCCTGAAAAATTTTTTCGGGGGCATACAGTGTTTGTCATTTCCGTCTGTCCGTCCATCCATGAGTCCGTCCATCAGGAAGACTTTCGTATCTGCTCCATAACTCTGAAATGCTTCGTTGGATTTTGTTGAAACTTCGCATTTATGTTGCTTATGGAGAGATGATGTGTCGCCAACAAAAAATTTCTTGTTTGATGGTGGTCAAGGTCACAGATCAAGGTCATTGCCACATTGGGGGCATAGTCATTTCCAAGTGACAATCTCTTTTATTTTTGTAATTATACCCCCACTTTTTTTCTAAAAATGAGGTATACTGGATTGCACCTGTATCATTTAGTGAGTAGTGCTCACAGTTTTTCTAGTTTTTTTTATTGGTGTTTAACCCTTTACAAATGTAATAGTCAAAACCAATAGCACTATTATCTTTTCAGTCTTTGCCTCAAAACCATAACTTATGACCCCTCATAGGAACAAGCTCAATGAGCTCCAATGAGAAGTCATAAGCTATTTTTTATTTTTTTGCAAGTGTTGTCTTCTACTCATGTTAGGTAAAGGGTCATTTCCAGTATCAATGGCTATATCATGACTGCAACATAAGTATGAAATCCAGTTTAGCCAATCATTTATTCTATCAGCTATACTCTGCTGCCAACTTTGAAGAACTCACACCCCAGGCATTCCTGAGGTCTCATTTCCTATTAAAAGGTCATACCAGGTCATTGGATATTGGCCAATTGACTATTTTGAGCCATAATTAGCTCCACCTGACAGAATGACAGCAGAGCTTTCCAATGCTAAGATGTCCATCATCTGTCAGTCCATCCATCCATTGTCAACATTTTGTTTGTCCGGTCCATATAATTTGATCTAATTGGCATATCTTTTTCATACTTGGAACAGTTATTGCTCATCACCCAAAGGTGTGTTGCGACTTTGATTCAGAGTCATACCATCAAGGTCAAGGTCACCGACATCAGAACTTTGATATTATTATAGGGCCCTTGTCCGGTCTATATAATTTGGTATGATTGACAGATCTTAATTATACTTGGTACGACGATCATTGCTCATGACTCAAAAGTGTTGTCGCAGCTTTGATCAAAGGTCATATCAAGGTCAAGGCAGCCAACTTTGATATTGTTTTTCAGCCCTTGTCTGGTCCATGTCACTTGGTATGATTGACAGATCTTATTCATAGTTCATACAATTATTAATGAGGACTCAAAGGTGTGTTGCAACTTTGATCCAAGGTCATATCATCAAGGTCAAGGTCACAGGCAGCAAAACCTTTATATTGTTATAAAGCTCTTGTCCAGTCCATATAACTTGCTATGATTGACTGATCTTATTCATAGTTGGTACCATTATTACTCATGACTCAAAGGTGTGTCGCCACTTTGATCCATGGTCATATCAAGGTCACTGACAGCAAAAGTTTTGTATTGTTATACAGCCCTCGTCTGTCCATATAACTTGGTATGATTGATAGATCTTACTCATAGTTGGTACAATGATTTCTCATGACACAAAGGTGTATCACAACTTTGACCCAAGGTCATATCATCAATGTCAAGGTCACAGGCACCAAAACTATTACATTGTTTTACAGCCCTTGTCTGGTCCATATAACTTGGTATGATTGACAGATCTTACTCATAGTTGGTACAATGATTTCTCATGACACAAAGGTGTATCACAACTTTGACCCAAGGTCATATCATCAATGTCAAGGTCACAGGCACCAAAACTATTATATTGTTTTACAGCCCTTGTCTGGTCCATTTAACTTGGTATAATTGACAGATCTTACTCATAGTTGGCCAATGATTCTCATGACACAAAAGTGTGTCGCAACTTTGATCCAAGGTCACACTATTAAGGTTAACATCAGACAGTAAAACTTGTGATATTGTTATACAGCCCTTGTCTGGTCTGTATAATCAAATCTTTGTTACTGATCTTGTTCATGCACAATTCTTACCTATAACACAAGCAGTAACACTTGGGATTCTTGTCTTGTATTTAGCTTCCCTTAAAAACAGTTACCCTTGGTGGACCTGTCTAGATGGAGATGCCTCTTGTTTTATTTTGTGATGTGTCAATTTTGTAAATAATGCTCATTAATTGCCATAATAATCTGCTGATGGTCAGGTGCATTTTAGTTGGAGATGAAGGTCACACGGGAGTATTTAATGACAAATCCAGACCTGTTTGGGAGCCGATATTTTACAGATGACAAATGGGACAATTTTTGTGTGAATTTGCTTTGAGAAAGCCTGTTGAAAAAATGAATAAGAATCCCACATGTTTTGTCTTTGCCAGAATGTTCATCTTATGCTGTTAAATCCTCAGTGCAGAATAATGAATTCCTGTAATATTGTTTTATCACTACCGATGCATGAAAATTGGAAATTCACCCTGAAAATGAGAAAGTTTGACCACGTTGACCCATCTTTTGAACAGTCAAATGCTACATTCATCCAAGTGTATTTGAGTAATATAGTAAGAGTTTGATTGTGTTGTTTTCTACAGGAAAGGCCAAACTGAGAGCTACATACTGTTAAGGTTTTGAAGGGGGGGGGGGGGGGGGGGGGGGTAATTTAAATGTGAAATATGTTATGTTAATGAAGTTGTGCATTTCTTGAAAAAATGATTTATTCAGCTAAATAACTGCAACAAGACCTAACCCGAGTCCTATTTTACCAGTAAAACATGTTTACCACAGTAAATAAGCACTATTCCACTTCTTTGGATTTTCATGGGGAACATAATCAGGACAAGTAAAAGTTTCAGCCAGTAGAGCTCCAGCTTCAATCCAGAGATTGATTGGCTGAAATGTTTGCTTGTCCTCAGAATACAAGTTACATCATGGGAAGATCACTTTGAAGGAGCTTTAGTGGTAATCCACTCTCCATGTGCTAAAAATGTTGCTCTTAAAAAGTGTACTGGTGTCTACATGGCCAGTTGTAATTATTTATTTGTGTTTAAGGTCACTTTCAGTGACTATGGCTATATCATGTATTACTAGATCAGAAGTATGAAGTAGTTCATATATGCTACACTCTTTAGAGGACTGATATTTTCAGGCATGTTAACTCTCCCGGAATGCCCAGGAAAATCCTGTAAATTCAGTTTAGTTTCTGGCCTCTTGAATGAAGTCAGGTTTAGACAAAAATCTCAGAAAATTATACAGTCGAAAAGTTTTCCATTTCCAGATGTTCAGTGTCAAATCATAGGCCTTCGAAACTCTGATCGTAATGAATAAAACAAAAAAAAAGATGCATACAAGTGAATTATATTAAATAAAAGAGTCCTTTGTTATAAATATTTCACTTATATCAAGGTTTTTAGCTCACCGAAGAGAGCTTAACTTATCACCGGCCGGCCATCGTCCGTCGTCGTTAACATTTTTCAAACGACTTCTCTGAAGCCACTGGTCCGATTTTCACGAAACTTCATGTGGATGTTCATTACTATATGGCAATTCAGGTTTGTTCAAATGAAATGGCCACGTCCCTTGGGGGCTCTGTATGGAGCATAATTCTGATAGCACCATATGAATTATAGAAAAATTATTAAAAAATCTTCTTCTCCAGAACCAGTGGGCAGAATCTTTTGATACTTGGTATGCTGCATCATGGGTCTGATTCAAGTTTGTTCAAATCGGCCCCCTGGATTCATATTTGGGCTCACTATAGAAGCCCAAATTCGAACTTAGTGCATTTCAGGCAAATTTCTTAAAAAATCTTCTCCAGATCCAGCAGGCAGAATCTTTTGATATTTGTTATGCAACATTGTGGGGTGGATCTGATTCAAGTTTATTCAAATCGGCCCCCTGGATTAATATTTGGGCTCACTAAAAGCTTGAATTCGAACTTGGTGCATTTCAGGCAAATTTCTTCAAAAATCTTTTTCTCCAGATCCAGCAGGCAGAATCTTTTGATATTTGGTATGCAGCATTGTGGGATGGATCTGATTCAAGTTTGTTCAAATCGGCCCCCTGGAATCATATTTGGGCTCAGTATAGAAGCCCGAATTTGAACTTAGTGCATTTCAGGCAAATTTCTTTAAAAATCTTCTTCTCAAGATCCAGCAGGCAGAATCTTTTGATATTTGGTATGCAGCATTGTGGGGTGGATCTGATTCAAGTTTGTTCAAATCGGCCCCCTGGGTTCATATTTGGGCTCAGTATAGGAGCCCAAATCTGAACTTAGTGCATTTCAGGCAAATTTCTTTAAAAATCTTCTTCTCAAGACCCAGCAGGCAGAATCTTTTGATATTGGGTACGCAGCATGCTTAGGGGTGAGATTCAAGTTTGTTCAAGTCAAGTCATATTTGGGCTCACTGTGGTAGCCCGAATTATAACTTAGTTCAAAATGAGGAATTTTCTTTAAAAATCTTCTTCAGATCCAGCAGTCAGAATGTTTTGATATTTGGTATGCAGCATCTTTAGGGGGGTGAGATCCAAGTTTGTTCAAACCATGTCCCTAGGTCCATATTTGGGCTCACTGTGGGAGCCCGAATGATAACTTAGTTCAAAATGAGGAATTTTCTTTAAAAATCTTCTTCTTCAGATCCAGCAGTCGGAATGTTTTGATATTTGGTATGCAGCATCCTAAGGGGGGGTGAGATCCAAGTTTGTTCAAGCCATATCCCTAGGTCCATATTTGGGCTCACTGTGGGAGCTTGAATTGTAACTTAGTTCGAAATGAGGAATTTTCTTTCAAAATTTTCTTCTTCAGATCCAGCAGTCGGAATGTTTTGATATGTGGTATGTAGCATACTTAGGGGGGTGAGATTCAAGTTTGTTCAAACCAAGTCCCTGGGTTCATATTTGGGCTCACTGTGGGAGCCCGAATGATAACTTAGTTCAAAATGAGGAATTTTCTTTAAAAATCTTCTTCAGATCCAGCAGATGAATGCTTTTGATATTTGGTATGCCGCATCCTTAGGAGGGGGGGGGGGGGGGGGGTTTGGGGGGGTGGGGTAAGATTCAAGTTTGTTCAAGCCATGTCCCCAGTTCCATAAAATTTGTCTCCAATGACTTCATTCCTTTGTAGTGTTGATGAATCATGTCTAACTGAATGTGACCCCAAATACTTCTTTGAATCACTTTGCCCGGTGAGCGATTAAGGCCCCTTGGGGCCTCTTGTTTTCTGTTTTATTCATTTCGATTTAGCTGCATGGTCACTTTACGAGTGCCAAAGCGAAAATAGGTGACTTAAGTACATCACCTATTCACATCCACCTGGTGACTAAAATATATGGAAAAGATTTAAAGAATATATATTTCTTTATTTAGTTCAAACATCCACTTATTTTTAATTCAATTTTCTACTTGATTTGTGATCCACTTCAGCAGAGTGGAACAATACAGTTTAAAATGGGTCAGTTTGCTCTGAGAAATTCACTTTGTTTCCATGATATGCCGAAAAATTACGGCTTGAAATCGAAACACAACGGACATATTTTTTAATAGCCAACAACACTGATTATTGTTCTGGTTCACAAGGCGTTCCTTCCCCGAAATCTCCAAATGGTATTTACACAGTTCAAAACAGAATTATGAACTGCTGATGGGAAAAAATTTCGATCTCCAAAGGCCCAAACGTCCCCTCACAGAAATTGGTGCATATAAAGAAACACCATGAATAACACTAAATAATGGGAAGTTGGATTCAATTGCATGCATCATGAAAAATGGAATTACACTTTATTGCCCATTCCAGAAGGGAATTATATGACTCTGAACTTTGATTAAATTGTAACCACAGATGGTGGTGGTGTGTCTGTGGCCTGGGGGTGGGGATAGCAGGAAGGGGGGCATGGAAAAAAAGGGAGATAAAGTATTTGAGACAATGATTTTTCAACATGGTCAACATGGCATAGAGAGCATCAGCACATTTTTAGCTTGTGCCAGTGGTGGTCCAAGAGCTGAATTTTTTGTTCTTATGTATATTGTTTCGCGCACGTACATTTCCCTGAAATTCATCCAATTTCCCTAAAAAAATCACACCTTCAAGTTCCCTGAAAAAAATTTTCTGAGGTTAACTTGTCTGGATATTTTACAGATGACATATGGGACAGATTTTGTTTAAATTTGCTTTGAGAAATCCTTTTGAAAAAATCAATAAGAAACCCATATGTTTTTTCTTTGCCAGAATTTTCATCTTATGTTGTTAAATCCTCAGCTGGGAAATAAAGAATTTCTTCAACATTGTTTTATCACTACCGATGCATGAAATTTGGAAATTCATCCCCAAAATGATAAAACTAGTAACCACGAGGCAATACTATAAAACTTTTACAATTGTATTCTCTAGAATTTTATTTTCTACCTATTAATATAACTAAAATAAATCATTAGCATTTTAAAATATGGCAGTTTGCCAACTGGCAAATTACCAGATCTTTGAAAATGCTAATGGTTCATTTCATTCAACTCATTTAAAGAAGTCATAACTAGAAATTAACTAGAAAATACAATTCTAGAAAATATAGTTCTAAAAAATACAATTGTAAAAGTTTTATAGTATTGGCACCCTGGTCCCAATTTGTTACCAATAAAACAGGACTTGTGTACCACAGTAAACAAGTATTACACCACTTCCATGGATTTCCGTCTGTAACAACATGTTCAGGACCAGTAAAAGTTGCAGCCAGTAGACCACAGGTTCAACCCAGAGGTTTCTTGGGTGAAACTTTGCATAAATCCTTACAAGCTCAAAATTCATAGAAATTGACTAATTAAGGCCCATAAATCAGTAATGAAGAATCGGGCCAGGCAAGTTTTCGAACTTGCTTCATATATTATTGAAAAAGAATGGTATGGAAAATTTTAGTCAAATCCGAGAATGTTTGTTCAAGTTATTGCGTTACTGAGCACAAAATTCTTCAAAATTAACTAATTAAGGCCCACAACTCTATAATGAAAAATCAGTCCGGGCCAGTTTTTGAACTTGCTTGAGATATTATTGCAAAAGACCTATATGGTAAATATTTGTCAAATTGGAGAAGGTTTGTTTATGTTATTGTGCCAATGATGGACTAATTAAGGGCCATAACTCTGTAACAAAAAATCAGGCCGGGCCAGTTTTCAAACTCTCGTGAGATATTATTGCAAAAGATCTGTATGGCAAATATTAGTCAAATCGGAGAACGTTTGTTCAAGTTATTGTGCTAACAGTGCAAGGATGCCTGCCTAGACGCACTCAGACTGTCGCCAAACCATAGGTCTCAGTTGTTAACACATCTTGACCAAAAATTCAACAAAACCACATCATGTGACCCCTCACTGGAATGATCTCATTGAGATCGTTCCAATGAGGGGGTCACAGATACTGTTTTGTTGAAATATTTGAAATTATTTGATAAACTATTATTATCCCTAAAGTTTACGGGGGTATAGAAATGGGGGTCCCTCCGTTTGTTCATCTGTTGGTAACAACTTTGGACCTTCATCTCTCACCATGGGGGAAATAGATATTTACAAGTAAAAGGTTTTGTCCATTTTTTTTTCTCGAGTTATGGGTCTTTTTCTGCTTTTTTGACTCGGAAACCCTTCAACATAGAAACCCTTGGTGGGGAATACCGGTGGCATTGCACCTTGTTTAAAATAATAAATTTCGGTATCATCTGCATTGGGTAAAAGGTTATTTGAAACTGCATCATCAAGGCATGCTAATTCGTTCCACGATGTGGCTCAAGTCCTGATTGTGGTACATATGTTCAGATACCTGAAGACTCTTTCAATGTACTGGTATACCACCTTATTTTTTCGAATACTGATACCAGTGTTCATTCAGTTTAGAATATCATGCAGCCCTAGTATGAGTTACTACCTGTGAACATCACATCTTTACCCAGAAATTAAAGCGGTTATGGATATAACCACCCACAGGACTGAACCCATTTAATTGAATATAGACCCCAGGTAGTTTGCAGACTGAATGCCACAAGCTTGATCACAGATCCTGGAATGTTTTATCCCTTTTATCCCTTTACCTAATAGGAATAACAGCCAATATGCGACACTTGTCAAAAAAATTCTTGATAAATCCCTTTCAACTTTTGCCTCCAAAATGGTGTATGAGCCCTGATTGGAACACGCTCATTGCATACACCATTTCGAAGGCAAGGATTAAAAAAAATACTGAAATTTTAATCGCAAATTTTGTTAATATTGCCAGCCAGTTGTGTCTTTTATGTTAGGTTTAGTGCTGGCCGGCCAGTTGTGGCCATTATGTTAGGTGAAGAGTTCATTACTATCTTGGGTAATGGCGATGAACCATTCCATTCAGTGATAACTGGAATGAAAGATTTGTCTTCAAGAAACAATGATTGTTTACAAAGGACAAACTTCAATATATTCCACATTCAGAACTACAGTTGGTCACCCTTTTGAACATGAATTTATATCCATGGAAAATGAAGAATCATAATCCCTCCCCCCCCCCCCCCCCCCCCCCCTCCGAAAATAAACCACAAAAAAAACCCAACAATGATAGATTAGATAATAAATTATTTATTAGTTGAAACATGGAACATGCAAGATATTCTATTAGTCTTACACACTAACCACATTCTTATAACAATGGAATGATAACTTTCATCTGCAACAGTTGGTGAGTTTTCAAAAACAAGTGACATGAACGAAACAAAAGATGTAAGGAAGCATCCATGTTAAAAAATGCACAACTGTCAGGTTTCATGGGTGAGTTTCAGCAGTTGCTTGCTTCAGCAGTTGCTTGAATATTTCAGGACATCAGAACAGGCCTGTACAAACCTGGAAACTGGCTGTCTCATTTATCTCCAAATAAATGTGGCGATCAATTTTCATTTGCCAACATAAATATTTATTTACCGGTATTTATGGTCACTTTGAGCATCCATGGCTACTTAATGACCACAACACACAAAAGTACAAAGTCAAATTTAGTCAATCGTTCATAACTATGTTGTCCACTTTAGAGAACATCTAACCCAGGCATTGGTTACCAGATCCACTTTTACCAGTAAAGTTAAAATTGTTTACCACACGTTACTTCCCAGATAATAGCAAGAACATTTGCCTGATTTGTCCTTATTCAATTGTTAGATCTTCCAGACCCATAAATTTATACGGATGAAAAAAAAAGTTTTTTAACTTTAGCAATGAAACTCTTAGATGTAACACACTGTTGGCAAAATACTTTCCGACTACTTTCCAAGAATTATTACACCACAGAATTTCATAAGATTAATGTAAAAACTCACGAAATAAGCTGTAGTATTGAGGTTTATCATCTAAGACATTGTACTTGGAGTGGCAGACATATTAGTATAGTGGAACCCTGTTAAATGAACAACCACTTTGCATGTTAAAATTACTCAGTTAATATGGATATTCAAATAACATGAAGGTTTTCACTTTCCTGTTTTTTAGAAATAAACAGAGATCAAACAGGATAAAATAGATTAAATGTCTGTATTGGATGTACTGAGGCTATATAGGTCTATTAAACAAGAGGGATTTGGTGACTGTCAGGGTAATTTCTTGACAAATTACAGGATTTTTTATTTCATTAACTGGGAGTTGACTCTATAACAGGTATATTTTGTATTGAAGATATGGTAAATGGTTTTGTGTTTGGAAGATATAATCAGTTAATAGGGTTATTTAATTAAGACATATCCAATTGGGACACAACTTTATTACTTTGCCCTTCTCTCTTTAAAAAATTGCTGAAAAAAGAATTGCCAACAAAAAGTAACCAGAGGCTCAAGTGAACCTAAAACACTCACCTGGCTCAAATTGTCAAAAGAGATGAGTGTACCAGAAAGTGATCAGCAGCAAGAGCAATTTTTTTTTATTGGCTATGACACAACCAAAAGGCAACTTTTTTTGCCATTCATTTCTGCTGGTCCTAGGAAAGCTTTCTAGCAAGCTCTGTTCTGTGAATTTTTGTTTTGTTTTCAACTACTGTGGTCCCCCCTCCTCCCCCACCCCCCCCCCCCCCAAAAAAAAAAAAATCTGGCATAAATGAAATACTTAAGACTCAGTTATATACTACATAACAAATATGGTTCACATCTGCCCATTGAAGCTGAAAACAGAAATATTGAGTGTAGCCCAAATTTTGACTTACTGAGTTTCTTTGAAAAAAAAGTGAATCTGCATCACTAAAGTAAGTTCCAAACAAGAAATCTAAGCATTATTGCAAGTGGCTTATAAACATGAGGATTTTAAAAACATATTGGGCTTATGGAGCATTAACCCCACTCTAAGGGATATAGTAATTTGGAGGGAAAAAATCAGAAGAGTAAATTCCACCAGCCTGAAGATGGCAGCAGCTGCATTTGAACAAAGGAGAAAAGGTTTACTCCAAAGATGGTCTGTGCCATAAATGAATGAATTTGGCCCAGTGGTTTTAAAGAATAATAAAGATTTCAAACTAGAGAAACAGAATTTTACTGCCACCAGTAAAATCAAGTCTGTGTGAAAATAGTTAAAGCATTAAAAATAAACAAAACAGAAAGAGAATTTATGGAGGCTTATTTTGGGGGGGGGGGGGTGGGGGGGGGGGGGCAAAAATATTTTTAAAGAAATCAAAAATAGGTTTTCATTAACAGTGTTCAACATAAAATAAAATCTTTGGAAAACACACTGAAGTCATGAGAGGATTAAATTAGATATTCATACTAAAAATTATTTGAAACAATTGACATCATTTGAGATGTCATAAAAAATAATTTTATATACCAAGGACCGAAACTCAAGAAACTAGAGTGATGTCACGCATGCAGCCTGACTGTCCCAGCAATGGCAATGCTTAGACACAAAAATAGTCGGAGCCATTATGTGAGTTTAAAAAAAGTTCCGCATGAAGTGACTGTAAAGAGTTAAAAATGCATAATTGGAGGAAAAAAAAAAAAAAAAAAATGCCTCATTGGCAGGGGCTGGGCAGGGCAGGGCAATAACTTCAACAATTTCATTGGATAATTGTGATCATCAAAACTTGACCTAGAGGCATGTACTGAAATGAATTGAAATCTGTTAACTTTTGTTTAAGTTATGGCATAAAGAAAGTTCGGACGGACGGAGCGAGGTCTGTGCTATATCCCTCTCTTGTGGGAGGGGATAATGAAAGTGCCAATGACACTGTAGCTTGACTTGTGTATGTGTTGTGTTTGATGAAAAGGATAATGTTCAATGTTTATGAAAGGATTATGAAATAAGACAAGAATTGTGATAATTGGGAATATGTTAATTTCTGTTCCCTGTATGCTATGTTTTTAATAAAAATAATATGAGGTGTACACGGTACTAAAGAGCTGAGGGGGTTTATATGACCTCACAGTTAATGTATGTGGCCCTCACAGTTAACGTATGTCAATGAAAGTTACCAAGTTACAGTGAAATATGACCTGTAGACTGTGCTTAAGGTTTTCGGGCTTCAGGGCTGTGTTGCCACAACGGTAGACTGATTGCAACTAAAAGGGAACAACCTCATTGCGACATTATACCGAGTCATTCTACTAAGTTACAATGAAATCCCTTCACAAATACGACCTGTAGTCTGTACTAAAGTTTTTTTGGTTTTGGGCTCGGGAAGCCATCATGGTTGAATGATTGCGACCAAAAGTGGGCGTTGTCCATCTGGGCATAATCTGGAGTGATCCTACGAAGTTACAATGAAACCCCTCCATATATATGACCTGTAGACTGTGCTCAAGGTTTTGGGGCTTCGAGCCCCTGAAGCAATCAGTGACCAAACACGACCAAAAGGGGATGTAATCATCTAGGCATTATATGGAGTCAACCTAACAAGTTACAATGAAATCCTTCCATAAATATGCCCTATAGACTATGCTAAAGGTTTTTGGATTTTGGGCCCGGGCAGCCATCAAGGCTACATGATCGCGACGAAACGGGGATATTCTCATCTAGACATTATTTGGAGTCATCCTACCAAGTTACATTGAAATCCTTTCATAAATATGACCTCTGGACCATGATTAAGGTTTTCAGGCTTTGGGCCCCTATAGCCATCACAGTTGCCCAATTGCATCCAAAAGGAGTCGTTTTCATCTAGACATTATATGAAGACAACCTACCAAGTTACAATGAATCCCTTCATAAATATGTGCTATGTGCTATAGGTTTTTGGGCTCAGACAGCCATCATGGTTGAATGAGCACAACCAAAAGGGGGACATTCTCATCTGGGCATCACCTGGAGTGATCTTACGAAGTTACAATGAAATCCATTCATAAATATGACTTGTAGACTGTGCTCAAGGTTTTCGGGGCTCCTGTAGCAGTCATAGTTGACCAATCATGACCAAAAGGGGATGCCATCATCTAGGCATTATATGGAGTCAACCTAACAAGTTACAATGAAATCCTTCTATAAAATATGACCTATAGACTATGCTAAAGGTTTTTGGGCTCAGGCAGCCATCAAGGCTGAATGATCGCGACCAAAAGGGGACGTACTCATCTAGACATTATTTGGAGTCATCCTACCAAGGTACAATGAAATCCCTTCATAAATATGACTTGTAGACCGTGCTAAAGGTTTTCGGGCTTCGGGCCCCCTGTTGCCGTCACAGTTGCCCAAAAGGGGACGTTCTCATCTAGACACTGTATGAAGTCAACCTCCATAAATATGACCTGTAGACTGTGCTAAAGGTTTTCGGGCAGCCATCATGGTTGAATGATCGCAACCAAAAGGGGACATTCTCATCTGAGCATCATGTGGAGTGATCCTACGAAGTTACATTGAAAATACCTGTAGCCGTCACAGTTGACCAATCACGACAAAAAGAGGATGTCATCATCTAGGCATTATATGGAGTCAACCAAACAAGTTACAATGAAATCCTTCCATGAATATGACCTTTTGACTATGCTAAAGTGTTTTTGGGCTCGCGCAGCCATCAAGGCTGAATGACCACGATCAAAATGGGATGTTCTCATCCAGACATTATTTGGAGTCATCCTACTAAGTTACAATGAAATCCCTTCATAAATATGACCTGTAGACTGTGCTAAAGGTTTTCAGGTTTTGGGCCTCTGTAGCCGTCACAGTTGCCCAATCACGTCCAAAAGGGTACTTTCTCATCTAGACATTATATGAAGTCAACCTATCAAGTTACAATGAAATCCCTCCTAAATATGACCTGTAGACTGTGCTAAAGGTTTTCGGGTTTTGGGCTCGGGCAGTCATCACGTTTGATAGATCACGCCCAAATGGGGAAATTCTCATCTAGACATCATACGCAGTCATCCTACCAAGTTACAATGAAATCCCTCCTTATTAAACATGACCTGCAGACTGTGCTAAAAGTTTTTGGGTTTTGGGCTTGGGCAGCCATCACGGTTGACAGCGCATGCCCAAAAGGGGACGTTCTCATCTAGGCATTATACAGAGGCATCCTACCAAGTTACAATGAAATCCCTTCATAAATACGACCTGTAGACTGTGCTGATGGTTTTTGGGTTTTGGGCTCGGGCAGCCATACCGGTTGACTGATCATGACCATGTAGACATGACCTAAATCCTGCATATGAAATTTCATGACGATCAGACAAGAACTACCTGGTGTAGCCTGTACTTGAAGGTTGAATAAAAAAAACTTTAACCACAAACTTTAACCAAAACTTCAAATGTCAACTAAAGAGGAAAAAAAAACCCCCAAAACCCCCACTTGAACCTTCAGTAAAAAACTTTAACCACAAACTTTAACCAAAACTCTAAATATTAACAGATGGACGGACGGACAAAAGTCATGACTATAGCCCTCACTGTAAACAGTCGGGCTAAAAATTGGACTAAGTTAGTTTTCGGATTCTACTGAGTTATAAAGGCAGAGAATTCAAACACTGAAAACTGATGAAATCCACTGACATTTATTTTAGTTATTGCACTATCATTCTAATTATCACAATACACTGACAACTTAGAACCATGAACTCATTCAGAAGGGAAAACCAGAGAAAAACCTGGTTTTTGAATTCAGTCAATATATCCTGGCAAAAAATTAATATGTCCAAAATTTGATCTGCTCAAATTTGTTCAGGTTATCACAAGTGATAATGCAGGATAGGCCAAACAACTTCCCACCCATATTCATCAAACAAAAAGTCGAGTTCCAAAATGCGACTAATGAAAGGCACTCTCATGAATAAACTGTGAAATTCTGCGCCAATCGGATCAACCTGTACACATAAACAGTCAAATAAAAACAGAATACTAAAAGAAAGATCCAAACAAATACAACTAATTTTTTTAATATTTTCTTTAACCCTCGAGGGCCTGGACATGGGTAGGTCCTAAATTACCAATAGCCCACAGCCTCCATACGTACAGCAGCTTGCTTAGCGATTTCTAGTCCAGTCTACATTGTCTTTTAAGGAGGACAAGACTTGACTAGAAACCACTTCATAGATATTTTGTCTCTCATCAGTAGGATCTCCTCATGATGCATGTTAAGGGCACCTGTTTGGAAGTCAGACAAGTCAGAAATAGGCCTTAAAGGGTTAGAAATTAATTTGTATTTACAAAACTTGTTACTGTTTACTTACATCTTCCTTCCAAATAACATGACTAATGTAACATTTGTCATAGAAAAAAATAAAGAATAAAGACACTTATTACAAAAGCTTTCTGTTTGAAATTTGATTATGCTATGGTTTTGAAAACCTTATAAAAACAATGACAAATAAGAGAATTCTAGTGGAGTCTTGTTTAGGTAACAAAACTCAACTGAAAGTGTGTGAAGCTTTCAGCCTTGAAGATGGTTATACAAAGATATTTAATCAATTATTTATTAGTGTTTAAGGTGCAGCGTGGTGGCTCAGTAGGTATGAGGTCCTCGGTTCGAATCCCAGCTTTGGCGACTGCGTTTTGTCCTTGGGCAAGACACTCCACCCCCATTGCTCACATGGGGGCACAGTGGAGTTGTGTGCTAATGCGGACTGCAGGACAATGGTGCACTTGTCTTCAACCAATGATAACCCTGCTTGTGTGGAGTTAGTATGGTTGGGGAGCTGACAGTTGCTCTGTGTTTCTCTTCGGGTACCCCGGCTTCCTCACCCGTTGAACTGTCGTGGTCATGAATTAGCCATTGTGCAGAAATATGTGATCTTAAACACCAAATGAAAGTGTCAATGACACTGTAGCTCAACTTGTCAAGACAAAGACATGTACATGTATAGTATGTGACACAGCAATGACAAACATCTAGGTAATGACCTGATAACAAAGGTACATATAAAGTATTGTAACGGTCTGTACATAATACTGACCGTTGCCTGTAACAAATGTATAGGAAAAGTATTGTAAAGGTGGGTGACAGTCAGATGCTAAACTAGAAAAGAAATTTTTGAGTCCCAGAGTGAGGTCTGACTGAACCCCAAAATATTTGTTCTCATAGCACAGTGATAACAAAGGCACCCCAAAACACACTCGTTCCTATCCCAAGGTGAAAACAAAAGTACTCAAGAAGTTTTGTGAAGATCAGTTCATAAATACGAGCTGTATAGAACTTGTGACAAAAACTGATTGGACCTAATTTCGGTACAAAATGGCCACTGGCAGCCATCTTCAATTTTGGACCGTACCCAGAAACACTCATTCTCATCCAAGGAGATAACAAAGGTACCCAAGAAGTTTTGTGAAGATCGGTTCATAAATACAGCCTCTACCCTGAGCCGAATTGACATGTGTGCTTACATTGTGTAAGTAGCACTGAATAAATCAAAGTTCATCTAATTTGCATAATTTCTGCACGAAAAAAACCCCCTTACAATATGTGATGTATTCCATGTTACTAAACATTCATACAAAAATTTATTAAAATCAGAACTTTCATACAGAAGTTCTATACAAAAGACTGATTGCACTAATTTTGGTACAAAATGGCTGCTGGTGGCCATCTTGAATTTCGGACCACACCCAAAAACACTCGCTCTCATCCCACGATGATAACAAAGGTACCCTAGAAGTTTCGTAATGATTGGTTCATAAATATGGCCTCTAGTCTGAGCTGTATAGAAGTTGTGTACAAAAAACTGATTAGACCTAATTTCGGTACAAATAGCCACTAGCAGCCATCTTGAATTTTAGACCGCACCCAGAAACACTCGTTCTCGTCCCAAGGTGATAACAAAGGTACCCAAGACATTTCGTGAAGATCAGTTCATAAATACAGACTCTAGTCTGAGCCGTATTGACATGTGTACTTACTGTGTGTAAGTCGCACTGAAAAAATCAAAGTTCATCTAATTTGCATAATTTCTGCACGAGAAAAAAACCCGTATTATATGTGATGCATCCCATGGTACTAAACATTCACACAAAAAAATTATTCAAATCAGGGCTTTCATATGGAAGTTCTGTGCAAAAATCTGGTTGCACCTAATTTTGTACAAAATGGCTGCCATCGGCCATCTTGAATTTCAGACCGGACCCCAAAACACTCGTTCTCATCCCACGGTGATACCAAAGGTACCCAAGAAGTTTCGTAAAGATCGGTTCATAAATACGGCCTCTAGCCCGAGCCGTATTGGCATTTGCACTTACAGTGCTGAAAGTAACCCAAAAAACATCAAAATTAGTCTAATTTGCACAATTTACGTACGAGAAAAAAACCCGTATTATATGTGATGTATCCCATGGTACTAAACATTCATACAATAAATTATTCAAATCAGAGCTTTCATATGGAAGTTCTGTACAAAAAACAGATTTCTGCATCGTCGGTACAAAATGGCAGCTGGCAGCCATCTTGAATTTCGGACCGCACCCAAAAACACTCGTTCTCGTCCCAGGGTCATAACAAAGGTACCCATGAAGTTTCGTAAAGATCGATTCATAAATACGGCCTCTAGCCCAAGCCATAGCAGCTTGGCACTTACAGCTCTGAAAGTAACACTAAATAAATCAAAGTCAGTCTAATTTGCATAATTTACGCACGAGAAAAAAACCCGTATGATATGTGATGTATCCCATGGTACTAAACATTTATACAAAACTTTATTCAAATCAGAACTTTCATACAGAAGTTCTGAACAAAAAACTGATTTTTGCATCATCGGTACAAAATGGCCACTGGCAGCCATCTTGAATTTCGGACCACACGTAAAAACACTCGTTCCCGTCCCAGGGTCATAACAAAGGTACACAAGAAGTTTCGTAAAGATCGGTTCATAAATACGACCTCTAGCCCGAGCCATAGCCAATTGTTGACGTACGGACAGACGGATGACGGGCCATGACAATAGCTCAAATTTGACTTCGTCAAAGTTGAGCTAAAAATAAATATTAATAGTGTTCAAGGTCACATATTTCTGCACAATGGCTAATCGAGACCACAACATGGAGATCATGTCAAGTCTAGCCAATTGTTTCTACCCATATTGCCCATTTTAGAGGACTTCCACCCCAAGCAATGGTGACTGGGTCCTATTTTACCAGTAAAACCAGGCTTGTTTACCACAGTCAACAAGCACTGCTTCACTTCCCGGGGTTCTCACAGGGGTATGCAAAGATGATTGAGAAAAGTTAGCTCAGGTTTTCAGTGTGAACAGAATTGTACTGTTCAGAAACAGTGAAACTGTCAAATTAAAAACACTAATTGAGAAAAATATCCCCATTCTGAGAGATGATTATGCCATTTCTACATCCCTTTTTTCAAACTTCTATCAACATGGCACCTATGTCCCACTTCTCTTGTTTCAAAAGACTCCTCTGAAAATGCATTTTACCCACCTGGGATAATAAAATTTGCAGTATCACTCACTTAAATGAACAAGTAAATATGATTCATTGCATATTGGAAGTACATAACATATTGTAACAAAATTAATGAAAGTGTCAATGACACTGTAGCTCAACTTGTTTAAGACAAGTACATATATAGTATGTGACACAGCAATGATAAACATCTAGGTAGTGACCTGATAACAAAGGTACATGTAAAGTATTGTAAAGGTCTGTACATAAATGATGACCGTAGCATGTAACAAATATATAGGTAAAGTATTGTAAAGGTGGGGTGACAGTTAGATGCTAAACTAGAAAAGAAATCTATGAGTCCCAGAGTGGGTCTGACTGAACATGAAAATATTTGTTCTCATAGCACAGTGATAACAAAGGCACCCAAAAACACTCCTTCCTGTCACAAGGTGATAACAAAGGTACCCCAAGAAATTTTGTGAAGATCGGTTCATAAATACAGACTCTAGCCCGAGCTGTATTGACATGTGCACTTACTGTGCATAAGTAGCACTGAACAAATCAAAGTTCATCTAATTTTGGTACAAAATGGCTGCTGGCGGCTGTCTTGAATTTTGGACCGCACCCCAAAACACTCGTTCTCGTCCCAAGGTGATAACAAAGGTGCCCAAGAAGTTTCGTAAAGATTGGTTCATAAAAACAGACTCTAGCCTGAGCTGTATTGACATGTGTACTTACTGTGTATAAGTAGCACTGAACAAATCAAAGTTCATCTAATTTGCATAATTTCTGCACGAGAAAAAAACCTGTATTATATGTGATGTATTCCATGTTACTAAACATTCACACAAAAATTTATTCAAATCTGAACTTTCATACAGAAGTTCTGTCCAAAAAACTGATTGCACTAACTAAAGTACAAAATGGCTGCTGGTGGCCATCTTGAATTTCGGACCGCACCGAAAACCACTCGTTTTCATTCCACGGTGATAACAAAGGTACTCAAGAAGTTTCGTAAAGATCGGTTCATAAATACGGCCTCTAGCCCGAGCCATATTGGCATTTGCAGTTACAGTGCTGAAAGTAACACTAAATAGATCAAAGTTAGTCTAATTGGCATAATTTATGCACGAGAAAAACCCCCATATTATATGTGATGTATCCCATGGTACTAAACATTCACACAAACAATTATTCAAATCATATGGAAGTTCTGCGCAAAAATCTGATTGCACCTAATTTTGTACAAAATGGCTGCCAGTGGCCATCTTGAATTTCAGACTGGACCCCAAAACACTCGTTCTCGTCTCACGGTGATAACAAGGGTACCCAAGAAGTTTTGTAAAGAATGGTTAAAAAATACGGCTTGTAGCCTGAGCCATGTGTACAGCATGGACAGACGGACGACGGGCCATGACAATACCTCAAATTTGGCTTCGCCAAAGTTGAGCTAAAAATGACGCCATAATTACTCTAGATTTTTCATACAATTTCAACAAACTTAGATAATGAATGAGGTTAACCCAACCCACTGGATTACCTCTATTTAATTACCATTATATCAAGCCATTAATTTATTTCTGTTTTAATTTCATATAATATATTAAGTTTCTTTTATAGAAATTTTCTCTGCTAGAATTAAATTACTAATTGTATAATTTGTTCATAGCTCAGAATGGCTTGGTACTACATTTACTGGACATCAGCAAGAAAAAAATGCTATTGAAATATGATGTTGGGCTGAAGTTCAAAGCACTGCATTAACTTTTAGCATGATTTCACTCAAAAATATTAGTTACAGTTTGCTAGTGATGTAATATGGTAAATAGAGTATCCAAAAATGTTCTATGAAATTTACTGACACATCTCTACCATACATGGATCACAAACATAGGTGCAACTAATGTGTCTTGCCTTCTACTTTTTTAAATACTGAATTGGCATTTGTAATGATTAATAAATGACAGAATTTTCACTTGTTCATTTTAATTTCAACAAAGGGTAGACCACTCTGTAAAGTATGTATAGCTAAAAGAGATATCTTAAAGGGACAATAAGCCTCAATTCTGAAAAAAATAGGCTGACCATTTAACAAAACTATAATTTCCATTATGCAAAAGTACCATCATGCTTTTTTTTAATCATGATGTTTCCACCATGGAAAAGGTTCATTCAACATGAAAAAAAATCTTTGGAAAACAAACTAAGTCCACAAAATTTACTGATTAAAAAACAAGTTTACAATGTTTTCTAGCAGCAGTTTTGTTGATTTGAGAACAATATATCAATTAAGGTTCTTTGTGAATGAACATTTTTCCCCAGGATAAACTTCTGCAAAAATGCTGACTCATCATTTTATCAATACCCTGATTGAACCGGTGGCAATTTTTTTAACCAATCCCTTCTTCCGGTCCTAGGATGCTTCATACCAAATAACAGTTTTCTGTTCCATGTGGTTTGGGATATATGGGCTTTTGAATTTTTTTCTGTTTTTAGCCTCTGGGTTTGCCACAGGGCCGTGAATTTTTTTTTTTTTTTTTTTTTTTGGGGGGGGGGGGGGGGGGAGGGCATCAATCAATTACTTCTGACCCACTTATACTACATGCCAAATTTGGTTGAAACTGGCCCACCGGTTCTTGAAATAGAAATTTTGGGCAGTGCCCAAAATGGATATGCTCCCACAGAGAGCCCAGATACTGACCTATCAACTTCCCTTGAACAAACTTGAATCTTCTACACCGAAGGATGTTCCATACCAAATATCAGGGCATTCCCTCTGGTGGTTCATGAGAAGAAGATTTTTAAAGTTTTTTAAGCTTTTGGGGCAGAAACCAGAGCCCAAAAATGGCAGCTACTTCATTTAAACAAAATAGAAAGGGTACACTCCATAGATGGTCTGTGCAATATATGTTTGAATTTGGCCAAGTGGTTGTGAAGATGTCAAGTTTGCAAAAAGTTAACTGACACCAGACAAAAGTGATGACTTGCAGTCAGGTGAGCTAAAAATAGCCTATTTTTGTGTGTTCAAAAGGCCATTTATTTATTTATTGGTGTTTAAGGTCACATACGTATGCACAATGGCTAATCGTGACAGTTTTACGGGAGGAGGAAGCCGGAATACCTGGAGAGAACCACCGAGCATCCACGAGCAACTGTCAGCTCCTCAACATTCTAACTCAAGATCCGCTCAAGCAGGGCTACAGTGGTTGAAGACGTGTTCATCATCGACGTTCAGTACGCCTTAGTACACAGCGTCATCGTGCCCCCTAATAAGTAACCAGGATAAAGTGGCTTGCCCAAGGACACAACATGCGTCGTCCTGGACAGGGATCGAACTCGGGACTTCTAGCATAGAAGACCAACAGTCTACCAATGAGCCACCGTGCTCCCGGGTTAAGAGTTAAACTTGAATTAAATGAATGAAGCTTAGATTTTTAAAGAAAAATATCACCTTTGGCTGCCGATTTACTTTCTTGCATTACACTGTTTTGTATTCACGCATTTCAATCACACCATCTACCACTGAGCCACTGTGCTCCCCTGTTCAAAGGGCCATAACTCACAGAAAAAGTATTCCAACAGCAAAACGGCTGATGCTACTTAAAGACCTCATGATAGTGAACATCTGTATGAAATTTCATCGAAATGTGAGCAGTAATGTTATAATGCTAACAGAATCGGAGTACGGATGGACACACAGATGGACAGATGCACAGGCGCAATCCAGTATACCCCACTTTTTTCAAAATGTGGGGGTATAAAAATAAACTCTGGAAAATCTAAATTTTATAGTAAATTTCCTTTCTTATTATACCTACTACAATTGTTTACTACAGGCTTGCACTACAGTGGAAGTCCCAAACTCGGAAAATATACTCTCTATTTTGATCTTTCCCAAGGGATTTGGGAAAGAAAAGTGGTGCAAAAGCACCAAGAAAAGAATAAGCCAAAACTGGGTCGAGTGCTACCGGTGCACACCCAGTAGAGGACGCTGTTCTCCAAATACAGATCCATGGCTTCCGGTACCAGTGCACAGTCAGTGACTAATGAATCATTCTTTTGAATCCGCCAACATTGGAGTTATGTGATCAGTGGGGAGGAAGGATTCTTACCCGAATCAGAAGACGGGAGGGCTTCCATGTAAACAATTGTGGTAGGTATAATAAGAAAGGAAATTTACTGTAAAATTTAGATGTCTTATCAACCTACCCTACAATTGTTTACTACAGGCTGAATAGACAATAGGAGGGAATCACAAAACCAACCCCCACATAACCCGACTGCACTGGAACTGTGGACAGAAGTAGAGTTCCCAAGGCCTATCAAACCATAGCATTACAAACATTAGTAAAAGACAATGAGAGATGAGGTGTATGGCACTGCGAGACGCACAGACAAAAAGGACAGTAAAACAGCACATGGCAGGAAATGACCTTGAAGCCTAATGGCTAGGGTACACAACAGAGCAGAAGAAAGAGGGCCCAAAGAAAAAAGGTCCTCAGACTGCTCCTGCAAACGGCACAGATAGAAGGTGGAGAATGTAGAAGCATTTCTCCAGTAGGCTGCCTGCATAACATCCGACAACTTGGCAGAGTTAGCATAAGCCCAGGTGGTAGACAGGGCACGCACCTCGTGGGCAGAAATACGATTGGTAATACAATCATCAGCTGCTAGACGAGCATAAGCCGCACGTATAGGAAGACAAATCCATCGAGAAAGGGATTGAGGAGAGATCCTCTGTCGACCAGGAATAACAGACAGAAAGAATTGTTTCCTGCCTTTCCTTTCGTCCGGTTGAGATAAATACGAAGTGCACGAACTGGACAGAGCAAAGGGTGATTACCCGCAGCTGAAGGAAGAGCCCTGATACAGATAGGAGGTGGAGTTGTTCCTGGTAGACTTGTTCCGATCCTTGGCCAGAAAGGAGCAATCAGTGGTAAAAGTAACACTGTTGGCGGAGCTCCTGTAAAAGGCTGGATCAACAGAGAGGGCGTGAAACTCACTAACCCATCTGGCTGAGGCAAAAGCCATCAGAAAAGCCATCTTATATGTGAGAAAACGCATATCCACCTGGGATAAAGGTTCGAATGCCCCCCCCCCCCCCAACAAGCAAAGCAGCACCCAAGAATGATTCCATCTTGGGGTAAGCTGCAAAAACCTAGGCCTTTTCAAAGAAAAGTGACGAATAAGCTTGGAGAGGTATGGATTTGTGCTGATACGATGCTTTCTCACATACGAAAAGGTCTCCAAAAGCATGAACCTGTACCCTTGGATGGTAACAGGCTGGAGACCCCGAGAATAAAACAGATAGACCAGAAACTCCACAATCTGTGTTATCGAAGGATTGGCATAATCAACAGAGTGATCAGCACACCATCGACAGAAGACCTTCCACTTAGCCGCATAGGCTAAACCAGGGGAGTGCCGCCTTGAAGAAGAAATGCACTCCACTGCTCGTCTCGAAAAACCTCTAAGGAGGAGGCAGGGCCTGACAAAAGATAAGCGTGAAAGCACAATGCAGTAGGGTCGAAGTGAAAACCTCCTCGCGTGACCTTGGCAAAGAAGGTCGCGATGTAGAGGGAGACGTGCCAGAACCGCTGCCAACAGAGAGCGGAGCAGATTGATCCACACCCACTGAGGCAACAGGAGGAGCGATCAGAATTCGACAACTGCAGGTTCTGATCTGGGCCAGAACCTGAGGCAGAATCGGAACCAGTGGGAAGGCGTAGCTGACTAGACCGTTCCGAGTGACAGAGCATCCACGGCGAAAGCCAGAGGATCTGGACACGGGGACACGAAAGGTCCACCTGACGGTTCCAACGGGTCACATAGAGATCGATGTGGGGATGACCCCAGAGATCGCAAAGTGACTGGAACACTGCCCTGTGAAGCATCCACTCGGTGGAAATGACCCTGCCCCGTCGACACAGGGAGTCTATTAGGACGTTCAGACGGCTGAGAAGGTGACAAACAACCACTCCGGTGTCATCATCCTGAGCTATCAGTAGAAGATCCCGAGCCAATTCATACATGGGAACCGAGTGCGTGCTGCCCTGGTTCCGAATGTAAGCGACCACAGTCGAAATGTCGGACAACAGAAGGACCTGACGATTCGAAAGGTGGGGAATCCACTGCCGGAAACTCCGAAGAGCAAGAAGCTCCTGGTGAAGAGCTGCTTGATCCTGGTCCCATACACCATGAAGGGAAAAACCTAGAGGATCCAACATCGCACCCCATCCGAGATCGCTGGCATCTGCCGTCAGAACACGATCGGACATGGGCAAGTCCAACGGAACTCCCTGCATAATCCACTTAACATCCGTCCAGGGAAGAAGGTGACGATGAAGAGAATCCAGTAACTGAAGCACCAGATTCAGAGGATCGACATTCGGCCTCCAAAGACTGAGCAGAAAGTGTTGGAGAGGTCTGACAGGTCTGAATGAATGTTCTTGATGACATAGATCGCCACCTTTGACAGGAGATTGTCTACCTCCGTGATCAAAAGCTCCCGACGTGAAACGTCTGAAGGAACTTGTGTTGGAAGAGGCATTCTTGACAGAGCGGGGTGCCTCCGGCAGGATATTCGCAGCCCGGACCGAACAACGTCTAACACCTAAAGATCGGATGTGACGGTGGCCCAATGTTCTGCGAACCCTGATATCCTTCCTTCAACCTGGGACGAATTGAGGCGAGGATCTTCATCGCGAGGCCCGCGAGAGGAGAAACCACCTCCTCTATTAGATGAATGATCCTGAGTCCTCCCTCTGGTCTGCCAATGCTTACCCTTACCATGTGAGTAAGGAGAAGCGACAGCAGGAGGATCAGCCTTTGGCTTCGCAGAGGAAGCAGAAGGGCGATTGTTAGGCTTCGAACGGCCCCGGCCTCCAACAGAAGGCTGATCAAGCTGGCGAAGCAGCAGCTGATCTTTGGAATGATGCAGGACGTCATCCGGACCGTCGCCACGGAACCATGGAAAAGTCACGGACTCGGCAATGAAGCGGATCGAAGAGCAGTGCGCTGCCCCTCAGGAAAGGAACAGCTTGTGTCCAACACAGCGTCCCGGCGAACTAGTTCCAAGTTAGCCGTGTTACAGGCATGCGTGTGAGTAAGATGCATGAGCGCCTTGGAAATCACATGCAAAGGAACCTGTACGTCGTCAAACCCATCTGGAAGCAGATAAGCAGCCAAAGCAGAGACGACGTGATCTGAGAGAGAAAGCATGTCCAGCATCTCTCTCGATAAGCCCAACAGGGACTCCAGAGACGCCAATGGAATAACAGCCAACAGGGAGGTGGAGTCCTGATCCAAGACCGGCAAAGTCTGGCAGACTGACGGATTGGTGGAATCGTAGGAACGATAACGCACTGGAGGCAAAAAGGTGTCAGCACTGGCGAAGAACGAAGTCTTCATAGCCTTGGAACTCAGCTTAGAGTCCAAAGCTGCAAACGCTTCAACCGCCTCTACCGACTGGCATGGTCGAAAGGGCCAAGAAGCAGTTTGCTCCACAGGCTGGAGTCACGCGACCGATGAGGCCTGGCTGACACTGTCAGCTGATCTGACGGTCTGAGATCCGGAAGGAACTCAACACAAAGTCAAGAGCTGCCCCCTAAGTCAGGTATGTCTGACCCATCCTCTGAGTCAGAAGACACATAGGCCATCACAGGCAAACCAGCCGATGCCTCCCATGGTGTAGACACACCAGGGGGATCAGAAAGTGGCCTGCTTCCAATCCCGGGAGGCGGCGCCACGGTATGGCACCTGGAAAACAACTAGTAGCCTCGCTGGAGGCAACAGGAAGGCCCTCAGAAAGAACCTGGGTGAGCAAGGAGAGGGCCTCCTTAAGCTCATGGCCCGTGGCAGCCGGTTCGATGTGGGAACGAACCGGCAAAGTGGCTTCACTCCTGACCCTCTGAACCAGCGAAGGGTCAACAATCTTGCAGAACACCTGACGTGGGGCGACGGGCGGCAGCTGAAACATCTACAGGAGATGCTGATAGGGGTATACCGGACCCCGAGGATCAACAGTGCGGGAACTCAGGCGAGTCTCAGCCCCCTAAGGTTGCTGCATGCCACCACTGAGGGACAGAAGGTCCAGGCTGCACAAAAAGCGTCGGTCCCGCAAAACTGGCCGTTGGACCAGAGCGCTTGGACGGAAATGCAACAGAGTCCATGGTGACCCCACCAGGAACATCCGAATCCAAAGAGAAGGCTGCTGGGCTCGACGGCTGAGAGACCACAGCAGAGGGTTCAGCTGACAGCCCCTTCCGACTTCGCCAAGTTGAAGTCAGGGAAGGCTGAGGCTGATATCCCACGTGTACACTACCAGACATCTCTGCAGAACCCTGCAGAGATAAGCCGAGGCCGGATGAAACGGTGACCGATGACGTTGGAGACGGAACAGTAAGGAGGAGTCACAACCCTAGTGACAGCCTCAGATGTCAACTGGAGAGGGACCACAGTTCTGGAACCAGGCATCTCTTCACCAGACAACTCAATAGCTCCTGCAGTATCCTCCACAGTTCAAGACTGCACATCCCCCACAGAGGGGTTATAACTCTCACCAGACGTGGTCATGTCGGGAGTCCCCTAACGACAGCATTCCCCGTCCCCGCGGGTGCGGGAGGAACTGCCACGAGAACGCTCCACGTGCTTGGGCAAAAGGCATTGCCCTAAAGGAACAATCCTGGGCATAACAGAGCAGTAGTAGAAAAAGGTGAACTCAACAGATGTAGAAAGTAGAAGAACACCCCCAACTACGAGAGAAAGGTGGCAGAAAATAAAGGACCAGCGGGAACATAACTGAACCCAGACGGCCGACAGGACCCAAACAAGAGGCCCCAGGGGGCCTGAGGGCGCTAACCTGACATGGTAGCCTAAATATCAACCCAGAGAATTGATTTCAACAAGTTGCATCTGCTCCTCCTAAGAAAAGCTTATATCAAATATCTAAAAAAAAAAGATTTTTAAAGAATATTCCTCATATTGAACTAAGTTATAATTCGTGCTCCCACAGGGAGCCCATATATGAACCCAGGGACTTGGCTTTAACATACTTGAATCTCACCTCCCTAAGGATGCTGCACACCAAATATCAAAACATTCCGACTGCTGGATCTGAAGAAGGAGATTTTTAAGGAAAATTTGCCTTTTTGAACTAAGTTACTATTCGAGCTCCCACAATGAGCCCAAATATGGACCTAGGGACATGGCTTGAACAAACTTGAATCTTACCCCCCTAAGGATGCTGCATCAAAAATATCAAAAGCATTAATCTGCTGGATCTGAAGAAGATTTTTAAAGAAAATTACTCATTTTGAACTAAGTTGTCATTCGGGCTCCCATAGTGAGCCCAAATATGAACCAAGGAACTTGGCTTTAACAAACTTAAATCTCAGCCCCCTAAGGTTGCTGCATGCCAAAATCAAAATATTCCGACTGCTGAATCTGAAGAAGAAGATTTTTAAAGAAAAATTCCTCATACTGACTAAGTTATAATTCAGACTCCCACAAGGAGCCCAAATATGGACCCAGGGACTTGGCTTTAACAAACACTCCCCCCCACCCCCACCCCCCAAGGATGCTACACAGCACATATCAAAACATCTCGACTGCTGGATCTGAAGAACAAGATTTTTTAAGACAATTCCTCATTTTGAACTAAGTTACAATTCAAGCTCCCACAGTGAGCCCAAATATTGACCTAGGGACATAGCTTGAACAAACTTGAATCCCATTCCCCTGAGGATGCTGCATACCAAATATAAAAACATTCCGACTGCTGGATCTGAAGATTTTTAAAGAAAATTCCTCATTTTGAACTAAGTTATAATTCGGGCTCCCACAGTGAGCTCAAATATGAATCCAGGGACTTGGCTTGAACAATATTGAATCTCACCCCCCTAAGCATGGTGCATACCCAATATCAAAAGATTCTGCCTGCTGGATCTTGAGAAGAAGAAGATTTTCAAAGACATTTAGGAGAGGTGGTGGTGTAGGCCTTCTGCATAACATACACTGAGCCCAAATATAAATCCAGGGGGCCAATTTGAACAAACTTGAATCAGATCCACCCCACAATGTTGCATACCAAATATCAAAAGATTCTGCCTGCTGGATCTAGAGAAAAAGATTTTTTAAGAAATTTGCCCGAAATGCACTAAGTTTGAATTCGGGCTTCTATAGTGAGCCCAAATATGAATCCACGGGGCCGATTTGAACAAACTTGAATCAGATCCACCCCACAATGTTGCATACCAAATATCAAAAGATTCTGCCTGCTGGATCTGGAGAAGGGGATTTTTAAAGAAATTTGCCTGAAATGCACTAAGTTTGAATTTGGGCTCCTATACTGAGCCCAAATATAAACTCAGGGGGGCTGATTTGAACAAACTTGAATCAGATCCACCCCACAATGTTGCTTACCAAATATGAAAAGATTTTGCCTGCTGGATCTGGAGAAGAAGATTTTTGAAGAAATTTGCCTGAAATGCACTAAGTTCCAATTCGAGCTTCTATAGTGAGCCCAAATATGAATCCAGTGGGCCGATTTGAACAAACTTGAATCAGATCCACCCCACAATGTTGCATACCAAATATCAAAAAATTCTGCCTGCTGGATCTGGAGAAAAAGATTTTTTAATTTTTTTCCCATTGCCTACAGTGTTAAAAAGTGCTGACTCAGCACTTTTTCAAAGTCCCGAAACTGTACCCTATGATAAAACCGATGGCAATTTTTTTTTACCAATCCTTTCTGTTGGTCCTAAGGAAGCTTCACACCCAATTAAAATTCTCGGTGCCGTGCAGTTTTGGAGATATGGGCGTTTTAATTTTTTTCTATTTTTAGCTCCTGCGGTTCCCACGGGCTGCAGGAAAAATTATTTTGGAATAAATCAAGTACTCATAACCCAATAATACCTCATATTAAATTTGGTTCAAATCGGCCTCTGGGTTCAGAAAAAAGAAATTTAGGGTGGGGCAAAAATTCTTGCCCCTCTCAGAACAAAGGTAAATATTGCCTGTCAAACTTTTCTTGAACAAACCTGAGTCTACAACACAAATGGAAGCTGTATACAAAATATCAAGTCTCTGCTATGGCTGGTTCATGAGAAGATTTTTTAAAATTTTGTGCATTTTGGCTCCACCCCACTAGACAATATGAGCAGAAATCCAATTTGAAGAAAAACCCAAATGCCCCTATATAACCACTACTTACATGAAATTTAATTAAAATGTGGTCAGTGGTTTAGGAGAAAGAGGTTGAAACACCACCTTCACGCAGGACGATGGACGGATGGACAACAGACGAAGAGTGATAAGAAAAACTCACCCTGACTTTCAGTCAGGTGAGCTAAAAACAGAAATTCTGCCCTCAACAGAGAGGCAAAATCCTGTCCATACAGCCCCACTGACACCTAACTCCAATAATAATAATAATAATATCCAAAAGGATAACATAAATTTATTATAAAATTATATGTCCGAACCGCACGGTACGCAAAAGTCGCACGCGAACACAAGAGAATATATAAAATACAATGGAAATGTGGTTGGAATTAATAACGAGAATATATAAAACACAGTCCTGTTATTATACGATCTTCAGATCCATAATTCCAGTCACAGGTAACCATTATCAACGAGTTGAATTATCACCGTTTCTTAAAGCAAATGGATGTCTCGCCATGCCGGCGGACGAAAAAAGAATGATTCATTAGTTACTGAAGGCGCACTGGTACCGAAGGCCGTGAATCTGTACTAGGTGTGCACTGGTAGCACTCGACCCACCTTTGGCTTATTTTTTTCTTGGTGTTTTTGCACTGTAGTGCAAGCCTGTAATAAACAATTGTAGGGTAGGTTGATAAGAAATTGATTGTATTGCATAATATCAATGTGCAATGTTCAAATGTCACATGATCAACTGGTATTCAAGAGATAAATCACATAGTCAACATGTATTCAGGGGAAAATAACATTACCTGAGAATCCAACGCAAATGCAGTGATCATTGAAGAAAATTGCAGTTGTGATGTAAACATATAGTTTTGCATTGCTTCTGATGTCTTACACTTTGCATGCTCTATCACATACAAGCAAAATCTGAATCAATATTTTTTTCAATTTAGCAACTTATTGTCCCTTTAAGTAAGGGGTTAATCATTTACCTAATGAATAGGCTGCAGGCACCCTCATAATTTACAAATTGAGCAGTCGAAAAAATAAAATTGAAAAAAATTTCAGCCAAATTATATCATGTGACTCCTCATTGGAATGAGCTTATAAAATACCGATTTTAGTAATTTTGCATTGCATCTGATGTCTTAACACTTTGCACGTTGTGTGTTTTTTTTTACATGCTCTATCACATACAAGCAAAATCTGAGAGTCAATATTTTTTCAAATTAGTGGCTTATTGTCATTTCAGTTATGGTACTGTACACATACTGCAAGTGACATCTTAAATCCAATAAAATTCTCAAGACATTTGCCAAGCTATTGTTCAATAAACTGAATGTTAAAAAGGCAAATGCAATTTACTACAGTATTTTGTCAGTGATAATTCAATCCAGCTTAATACCTCCCTTTGTTCCACCTTTGCTGTTATCCAAAAGAATCACCACCACAAACTAATTGTACACTAACATGATTTTCAAGGGTGTCGGGCTCCATTTCTGGACCACCATCTGTGATTGGCAGCCCAGCAGTCATCAGTGGCCCGTGGCGATAGCCAAGGGCTATTAATGAGTGTGGGGCTGCTAATCACATATGGAGTTCCAGTAATGGAGTCAAACGTCTCCTGAGAAAATCATATTATTATTATTATTAACAATACAATTATAAGAAATATTTTCAACCCTTTTGGATTTACATTATTTCGTGAAAAGAATCATCATTTATTAAGCAATTTAAGGCAGAACACTTTGGCTGGTCCACAGGCACTAATGACTAAAAATGGCCATTTGCAACTGGCTGCGCTTTACATCTTTGTTTCATGTTCATTACACTCCCTTACAGGCTGTGTAAATTAATATAAACATGAAGGTAGCACACAATGAATTGATAATAATCAAGCTTAATACCTCCCTTTTTTCCACCTTCGCTGTTATTCAGAAGAATCACCACAAACTAGTAAGTGTGAATTATACTGAGTCAAAAAAGAAAGTATAATAGAAACAAACGTGAAAAAATAGCATAAAGAATGAAATATAATAGTTCTCATGCCGCATGTTTGTGGACAAGAAGTTGTGCAAAGAGTTTAATAACATGTTTTGTTGTCCACCCAACCATATACAATTTGGCTACGGATTTCAAAATAGCACATGCTACCTGAGAATGTCAAATTGAATGAGTGACCGACAATTTTCTTTGTGCTATGTTGTTCTAGAGAGCCTGGGTTATTGAGAAAACATGCTAGTTTTTGTCTTTCGACATTTTAAAAAATGCTAAGGTTAACCGAAAATCAGAGGTTGCTTGCCACTGGCATGCATGAGTCTGGGATACCTCCAGATGAGCTCGCTGCTGAGTTTGGGGTCACTGTGGGCACTATTTACCATTTCATTGGAAGGTATAGAACCACTGGATCCACTGCCGACCGACGACGTTCAGGTCGACCAAGAGTTACGACCCCTGCACAAGCCCGACACACCAGGACGTCTCACTTGCAGGATCGCTTCCTTCTGGCGATGAGGACAGCAGCAATTACTCCTGGTAGAACTAGCAATAGAATCAGTGCACAAACTGTCCGTAACAGACTCGCTGAACACGGCATCCGAAGTAGGCGTCCATACCATGGACCAATCCTTACCAAACGCCATCGTACCATCAGAATGGAATGGGTATGTCAGCGTGATCGCTGGATTCAACAGCGTTGGACCACAGTTCTTTTTAGTGATGAATCACGATTTTGTCTACGGTGCGCTGATGGTAGGGCAAGAGTGTATCACCGATGAGGAGAACGATTTTCTGATGCTTGCGTGTGGGAATGCAGCCGTTTCGGCAGGGGTAGTGTAATGGTTTGGGCAATGAACAAACATGAAATTGTGCAAATTCATACAGCTAGACTTGAAATATGAATTTACAATAATTTGTTTGGGATTAAAGTCGATAATAATAAATTTGCTCCTCAAAGTTTATTATACTTTCTTTTTTGACTCAGCATATTTTAAAGAATCACTGGGCATTCTTTTAAATAATACACAGTCATTGTTCTAATACAAACATTCTGTGACCTGCACAGTCATTGTTCTAATACAAACATTCAAAGTGACACGACTGAGTTTTAACCTTGAGTTTCTAATGAAGCTATCCATGCTGTTGACTCTGACGAGTTAACCAAAATGATAACTCATTGATCAAACTATTCACATTTTTCAATTTTAATTCTCACCATTGTGATAAAATTGTTTCATTTTTTTTTTTTCCGATTTCAAAAAAGAAATTAATATAAAGTGGGTTAAGTCAGATAATACATTCAACCCATGATAACTGGCCAGATAATGGTAAAGGGCAAAACCCTTGACCATTATCAGTCCAATACCCTAGGCCACGTTTTATCCTTCACATAATCTCTCAATCAAAAGTACCTCCACGAACTTTGGTAAGACTGTTTGGAAAACATAGGCTGGATATAAATCTGAAGCTTTAACACAGGTTATAATATTTGAAAATCACAAAGTTTTTCAAAGTTGGATTTAGGCTTTCAAAGGTTAATGTAAGAAACTTTATAAATTTACAGTAATATGTATATTTTTATACTTACCAATGGCCCAGACTAGCTGCTGGTGCTTAACTCAAAGTTATTAAGGGCCAAACACAAATTTTGAACCCCCAATCCCCAAAATTTGCTTGCAAAACCGAAAATTAAAAGTCCTATCTGGCCCTTCATACATTTACTCTCCGCGCATGTGCAGACGTCAGGAAGTGACCAGAATTGGCGCCAACATCATTCTTTGTAGAAGAGAGTACTACATAAACATTCTGCGGGGAAGTACGAATGCCCACTCATGGGAGGGCCATCTCCGCCTGGGCCATTGGTAAGTATAAAAAATATACAAATTACTGTAAATTTATAATATTTTTACACTGTAAACTAATGGCCCAGACTAGCTGAATCGTAAAAAGGTGGAGGGCCTGGGAATTCAGAATTTGTAGATCAACATAGTTCCAATCCTGTAATCCAAAGTGAAAGGAAAATAAAATTATTAGGAATTACATGTATGTCTCTCTATACAGTAATAGAGAAGACATATCATACAAAAGGAGCCCAGTTCAAGTAATTTTGTATACTTAGCATGAAGACTATGCTAATTGGATGTAGCAAGTTCCCAATTTTTAAGGTTAGCCCAGACTAAGCCCTAAAAATTAGGATGGCGTATTTGAGAATGAGAGAATATCCCCCACAAACATAAGCCATACACAATAAAACTCCAGCTGTATGCAGGTTATAATTACGGACAAAACAGCTTCCCTCATAGTTACATACCTATCAAGCCAGAGGAGAGGTAAAAAAAAAAAAGGAATCTTCAAAAAAAAGAGGGGGGGGGGGGGGGGGGGCGCTCTGGAATGAGTAAAAGCAGTACCGAAAAACAATATAAAGATTCATCGAACAGGCACTCAGGCATTAATTATTATTAATAAATGGTGCTTAATGCCACTTCAGAAGTTAAGGCTATAGCAACAATCCTGGTAATTAGTATTGCCCGCTATATAACGTACACCGCAGATGGCGTATGCAGATAGGTCAAAAACTGGTGATATAATACATAACATACACATGTCCAATCAAACCACAATGTACGATCTCTGGAGAGTAAACACACTTCCCGGGGTAACCCACAGGCGACCCCATTCAGGTGTACAATAAATTCCAGTAACAACACTTCCCGACGTGTACTATCTAATAGCTATGACACTATAAGTGTGGGAATATACAAGATGAGTATGGACATTAATAGAAACCTGGATCTAGAAATGGAAGTTGGTGTGATTAACAGGCTCTGACATGGACCGCCCCCGAAATAATTTATAATTTCAAAGGTCCATAATATACAATAAAGCATCAGCCTAATAATTATTATGTGCGTGAGCATTAAAATGTAATCATCTGAATACCAGTTAACTGGTTATGCAGCCTCTGAGGTACCCAAAGACTAGCAATTTAATTATGATCAAAAATGCGCTCGTATATGACATTTTGACGAATAATCACAGGAAACCAATTCAACCAAAAAGTGGATGTGCCCATGAGGTCGCCATAGAACCAGCCACCAATCGAAAAGTGAAGAAATGCATGTATGTATTTAAACTTAATGAAGGCTTGTGGGAATAAAACTACGTTTTGCCCGGTAATCGCCTCTAAACACATTGGCGGTGCGTGTGTGTGGGGCGGGGGGGGGGGGGGGTCAAAGTCATATCAAAACCCTCCTCACCCGCATTACTTAATCGTTCTTGTGTTAGTCATCAAATAATATGGGAACCACAATGGACTCCATTATGTCACTATGGGCGGAGAAGGATGTGAAGAACAAAAACTTCCCCTGATAAAGAAGTTTCCGGAGGAAGCTTCCGGGAATGTCCCATAACAGACACTTGAGAAGACTGATCCAAGGTTTCTGTGATGACAGAGGTGCTACTAGTAGGATTCACAAGGAGACTGTTTGATCTTAAACTTAATCTACTGAATCAAATGAATTGGAGGATATGCGTATCCTATCATCCATCCCTATGAGATTGGCAGAACGTCTACTGCATGCACTCAATAATGGTCTGGGCATGGCGACACAAACGACGGTAACTGATTGTTCCGGTGCATCACAAACGGATCTATCATGAGGTGATCCCTCTGGTAGCAAAACTATCCAAATACTCGCTTGTTGAGCGTCCATTCCAATTGCAACAGGTGACCTTTCCGAGAGAGCGAATCTACTAGTACGTTCAGACGACCTGGTATATGACGGATAAAAAGATGAACATGATGATTCATGACGTATTAGAAAAATCTTCTCCAGTAGTTGGCATAACGGAAATGAATGGGTGCGCCCTGGTTCCCAATGTACGCTACTATTGTCGAGTTGTCCGACCAAATTGAACATGGACGTCCATAATTATGTGAATCCAATGTTGTAGCGCTAGCTAATTAACATCATCTCGTTGATGTTTATGTGTCTCTCTTGGAACCGAGGGTCCCAAAGACCTAGACACCTCAAGACTGTGGGACTCACATCCGCCATAATCGTGAAAGCCGGATCCGGCAGTTGCAGCGTAACTCCCTGAGTTAACCACTGAATATCTGCCTAATTGAACCCTTGTTTTACTAGGTCCGTTAAAACAATACTGGTTCAAGCAAAAGCGTCTTCACACTCCAGTTCTGAGTAAAGAATATCTGGAGGGGACGTGCGTGCAGACGGCCCACTGGAATGAGATCCACAGCCGCTCCACACAGCTCTAACAGCCGCATGAATTCCCTCACTATTAATGCGTCTGAGTGTAGACAAAAGCGAGCATAACAACTGATTAATTTCGCTCTGGGTAACGACAAACGAACCAGATTGTTGTGAGTCTCAAAGCTCAATCTCAAGTGATTAGACAACTAGTATGGAGCTAGATCCGACTTTTTCTCATTTACGATGAAACCAAGATGTCGGAGTAATAGCAACAGATCCTGAACATCGTTCTGAAGAATAATTCTGTTGCCGTATCCCTGTAGAAGGTCGTCCAAGTAAGCCGACGTTACCGCAGACAAATGAGCACGTAAGTAAGACATTACCGAGTTCATTATTCGAGTGAAATGCCCAGGGGTCCAGATTCAGACCAAAGCATATTGTTCTGAACTGGTACACCTTCCCTTGTACGGCTGACTGCAGGTACTTTTAGAATGCCAGATGTACCAGGACATGAAAGTACAGATCCTTAGATCTATGCTTGCCACATAGTCGATCACTCGAACGCTCACTTTTACCGACTGAATGATTTCCATAAATAAACTTTTAGAGCCATGATAAACTTGTTATCCAGCTAAAGTCTATTACCAGTCGGAACGAGCCGTCTGGCTTTGGTACGAGGAACAGGTGATTGTAAAAATCTTGAGAATCCTGATTTTCCATGTCCTGCATTGCTTTCTTGATAAGAGAGCTTATACCTCCGGTAGGAGAAACCCTCTTATGCAAGAATTTAATGGAAGATTTGTCCCACACGGACAACTTGTTAGTGGGGTTTTACTCGGAATGATAGCCGAAAGCCATCCGAGACTACACTTCTCACCCACTGATCTTCCGTGATTGTTATCCTGTTTTTTGCAGAGCTTGATAACCTTCTGCCAACTGGCCAGTAAAAGAGGTCTAAACCATCACCTGTATGACCTGCGAGGCTTACAGGAGGAGGAACCATGTCCTCCCCACAAAAAACTTGGGGGTGTCTGACCTATACTCCGGATCAGACCTACGCCCCTTTTCCGTGTCGCTATACTGATGACCTCCAGAGTAATTATAAGAGGGTTTCTTGTACCCTCTTGAGGAGTTTCCTTTTGACGATTTTTGTCTGGAATGCCCTCCTTTACTCTTGTCTTCTGAAGCAGGTCATTGATACGCCGACTTCAAAAGCAGAGCACTAGATGCTTTTTTAGTAGCCTGTTCATAGACTAATGAAACCTAGTTGTCGAAAATAAAATGTCCGGAAATCGGAGCAACTCGGAGAGAGCTTTTCACCTTGTCATCTTATCAGTGATGACAACACAAGGGCAGCATCACATCTGATTAACTCCAGATTAGCCACTGTTAGGGCGGAGTTATACGTGCTATACATAACTGCCCTGGAAAGAACTCTCAGAGAGGTACGAATGTCCTAATATTCCTTTCCCTTGAGACGTTGCGCCATAGCTCTTGTAAGGTGATCTGCGTAAGACAGAACGTCCAAATTCGCTCTATTTTAAGAAATTGCTGTCTCAATTGTGTCTGAGCTAATAGTGAATGATACAGGTAAGGATACCTTTAGATCCTCAGCCTGCTCATCCAAACGAAGAAGAACTCTCTGAACATCTTCCCCGACAATTTTTAAATGAACGTGGTTCAAAAAACGGTATGTATACGGAATATGAAGATAAGAAACTGCCTTCTTCCTCGCACTCAAGAGGATAAATACGGCGGCGTCTATATGGCCGAAGGCCTGCAACACCTGCATAAACTGAACCAGAAAAGAAAGGACTTCCTCCTTTGTCCGGATAAAGTCTACGCCTAACGACGCCAGTGGTTTCCCTCTTGTTGTTGCAGCATTCTGATTCGGCGGAACAACAGCAGGGTAGTTGGTTTCCCTCTTGTCGTTGCAGCATTCTGATTCAGTGGAACAAAAGCAGGGTAGTATTGATGGATGAAAGCCATCTCAACCATGTACTGTTCTGAAAGGGAAGGGGAATCCTCTTCCTTATCCCTTTTACCATCCAAGAGAATCAGTTGCAAATCTCGGTCCATTGCATCTGCGCGAACAGATGACTGGACCGACCCAGCACCATCCGACAGCTCAGATTCTGAGTCTGAGGAAGGCTACATCTACACTTGCTAGGATGCTGCGATTAGCTGCACAATCTGCAGCAGCAAGTCCGTCATCAAGGCCTGAGGAGGAGCAGATTTCCATTCCTTAGCCGCATGCTGCTTTTGGGACGGTGTGTCAGAAACGAATCCTTTCTCCGAGCATCCCAATGATCAAGGCCTCGTCTCCCTAGCTACCGGATGGTCAGACTTCACGGTCAAAGAGTGGTTCCTTCTTCGTGCAACACGCTGGATATTCGAAGTCGGGTAGCTAGAATGCGGTCGTGTGTGCTTAAATAATGTAGTGGAGGAAGCCATGACTTAGATAATATACCCACATGTCAAATATCAAAACCTTATCTATTAAGAGAGAAAGATTACAGCCGTACGCACCGACGCACGGACAGAGCGATCACTCACGGCGGGGCCCTAGTTATAGTGCTTGCTCTGCCCAATCCACCTCTTAGACTGCAACAGTCTTACCTGGCGTCACGGCACCCACGGACGGAGTACCGCTTCACCGGTCGAGCTAGCTGCTTGCAAGAGATTAAAACTTTTATCCAAAGGCCCTGACTCTTGCAATGATGAGCACTACAACTAGCTCTATATGCCCCATGGAGCACAACGACGGTAGCACACTTGGATGGGTGTCAGAATATCATCACCCTGTTCATGTTCCTCTGAAATGGAAACTGACAGAATGAATTAAAATGTGGTAAGAGGCTCTGATCCTTAGAACCTCGCCGCCAACAATGTACCATGACACCAGACTCCAACATCAGCCATCCCAGTGCTACACAAGAATGACAAGAGTCCGCAGGAGTGTATCAGCTAAAGTCGATATCAGTCCTCCAAACTCCACAACAATATACATATATAACTGAGATACATGAATAGTAACAATCATAATTAAATTCAAAATATTTTTTGTAAACAAAAAATATTTTTGAAAAACGCCGAAGTTCCCAAAGGGAACATGAAGAGCCCATGGGCATCCCGATAGAGCCTATGTGTGGACAAAATCCAAAATTTTATGAGCTACACTACCGGAATAATAATCCATGTCTTCTACAGTATATTACAATAATAGAATATAAGAAACTACCTAAATATCAGGACATTGATAATGTAAACAACTTTAATGTAAACAAAACATCAGGCACACAAAAAGGCCCATAATCAGAACCAACTGAAATGCTATCAAATGCAAAGCTAGATCTTCATACAAAGAAACAAGAGGCCCCAGGGGGCCTGAGGGCGCTCACCTGACATGGTAGCCTAAATATCAACCCAGAGAATTGATTTCCACAAGTTGCATCTGCTCCTCTTAAGAAAAGCTGAAACCAAATATCCAAATATTCTGACCAGTGGATCTAAAAAAAGATTTTTAAAGAATATTCCTCATATTGAACTAAGTCATAATTCGGGCTCCCACAGGGAGCCCTTATATGAACCCAGGGACTTGGCTTTAACAAACCTGAATCTCACACCCCTAAGGATTCTGCACACCAAATATCAAAACATTCCGACTACCGGATCTGAAGAAGAAGATTTTTAAAGAAAATTCCTCATTTTGAACCAAGTTACAATTCGAGCTCCCACAATCAGCCCAAATATGGACCTAGGGACATGGCTTGAACAAACTTGAATCTTACCCCCCTAAGGATGCTGCATAAAAAAATATCAAATGCATTCATCTGCTGGATCTGAAGATTTTTAAAGAAAATTCCTCATTTTGAACTAAGTTGTCATTCAGGCTCCCATAGTGAGCCCAAATATGAACCAAGGGACTTAGCTTGAACAAACTTGAATCTGAGCCCCCTAGGGTTGCTCCATGCCAAATATCAAAACATTCCAACTGCTGAATCTGAAGAAGAAGATTTTTAAAGAAAAATTCCTCATATTGACTAAGTTATAATTTGGGCTCCCATAGGGAGCCCAAATATGGACCCATGGACTTGGCTTTAACACACTTGAATCCCCCCTCCCTCCCCCCCCCCCCCCCCCCCAAGGATGCTACTCACCACATATCAAACCATTCCAACTGCTGGATCTGAAGAAGAAGATTTTTTAAGAAAATTCCTCATTTTGAACAAAGTTACAATTCAAGCTCCCACAGTGAGCCCAAATATGGACCCATGGACTTGGCTTTAACACACTTGAATCCCCCCTCCCTCCCTCCCCCCCCCCCCCCCCCCCCCCCAAGGATGCTACTCACCACATATCAAACCATTCCGTCTGCTGGATCTGAAGAAGAAGATTTTTTAAGAAAATTCCTCATTTCGAACAAAGTTACAATTCAAGCTCCCACAGTGAGCCCAAATATGGACCTAGGGACATGGCTTGAACAAACTTGAATCTCACCCCCCTAAGGATGCTGCATACCAAATATCACAAGATTCTTCCTGCTGGATCTTGAGAAGAAGATTTTCAAAGAAATTTGCCTGAAATGCACTAAGTTCGAATTTGGGCTTCTATAGTGAGCCCAAATATAAATCCAGGTGGCCGATTTGAACAAACTGGAATCAGATCCACCCCACAATGTTGCATACCAAATATCAAAAGATTCTGCCTGCAGGATCTGGAGAAGAAGATTTTTGAAGAAATTTGCCTGAAATGCACTAAGTTCGAATTTGAGCTTCTATAGTGAGCCCAAATATGAATCTAGGGAGCCGATTTGAACAAAATAGAATCAGATCTACCCCACAATGTTGCATACCAAATATCAAAAGATTCTGCCTGCTGGATCTGGGGAAGAAGATTTTTTAAGAAATTTGCCTGAAAAGCACTAAGTTCAAATTTGGGCTCCTATACTGAGCCCAAATATAAACCCAGGGAGCCGATTTCAACAAACTTAAATCAGATCCACCCCACAATGTTGCATACCCAATATCAAAAGATTCTGCCTGCTGGATCTTGAGAAGAAGATTTTCAAAGAAATTTGCCTGAAATGCACTAAGTTCAAATTTGGGCTCCTATACTGAGCCCAAATATAAACCCAAGGGGCCGATTTGAGCAAACTTGAATCAGATCCACCCCACAATGTTGCATACCAAATATCAAAAGATTCTGCCTGCTGGATCTGGAGAAGAAGATTTTCAAAGAAATTTGCCTGAAATGCAGTAAGTTCAAATTTGGGCTCCTATACTGAGCCTAAATATGAACCCAGTGGGCCGATTTGAACAAACTTGAATCAGATCCACCCCACAATGTTGCATACCAAATATCAAAAGATTCTGCCTGCTGGATCTGGAGAAGAAAATTTTTTAAGAAATTTGCCTGAAATGCACTAAGTTCGAAATCGGGCTCCTATACTGAGCCCAAATATGAACCCAGGGGGCCGATTTGAACAAACTTGAATCAGATCCACCCTACAATGTTGCATACCAAATATCAAAAGATTCTGCCTGCTGGATCTGGAGAAAAAGATTTTTTAATGTTTTTCCCATTGCCTACAGTGTTAAAAAGTGCTGACTCAGCACTTTTTCAAAGTCCCGAAACTGTACCCTATGATAAAACCGATGGCAATTTTTTTTTACCAATTCTTTCTGTTGGTCCTAAGGAAGCTTCACACCAAATAAAAATTCTCGGTGCCGTGCAGTTTTGGAGATATGGGCGTTTTAATTTTTTTCTATTTTTAGCTCCTGCAGTTCCCATGGGGCTACGGGAAAAAAAAAAATCAGCATAAATTAGGTACTTATGACCCAATAAGCCCTCACATAAAATTTGGTTCAAATCAGCCTCTCGGTTTGGAAAATAGAAATTTTGGGCGGGGCCAAAAATTTTGCCCCTCCCATAACGACGCCAAGTATAGCCCCACAAACTTCTCTTGAACAAATCTGAGTCTACACCTCAAAAGGAAGCTGCACACCAAATATCAAGTCTCTGCTACTGCTGGTTCATGAGAAGAAGATTTTTTAAGATTTCAGCACACTTTTTGGGTGTGGCCCTACCCACGGGCAAGACAACTTGATTTGAACAAAATCAAATTGCGATGTCATAACAAACTATTATCTCAAATATCAATTAAATTGGTTCAGCGGTTTGGGAGGAGAAGATGTAAACACCATGTTCACGGACGACGGACGACGGACGGTGAGTGATCACTATAGCTCTCCTGACTGAAAGTCAGGTGAGCTAAAAACGATACACTGGATAGAAGATGCAAGACTAAGTGGCCTAACACCGCTAGGGTGAGAACGTAACCCTGGGGAAGAAACAATAATATTCTGTAATAAATGTTAAACTCCCAAGAAATTTAATAAAAACTTTCAATAAAAAACCGCCAAAAATCTTAAGAGTTTAACAGGAAGAGTTCATGGAAGGATAGGGAATGAATACTTAACACACAGTGGAATAATCATTTTTAAAAATGATGACATCAGGCATATGTCCCAAAATTGGGAAACATAAAATAATTTTATAAATATTATAAAGTTACAGCCCTGAACGTCCAAAACCACTGATGAACACTTCCTTCATCCAATAACAGCCTTGTATCCACCAATTCTTGCTTTGATTTGTGTCTGGCATCCTCAAAAAAGGAGATTTTAAAGCACAGATGTCATTTCATTGTTGATAACTTTTAGGACCAAACAAAGAATGATGTTGGCACCAATTCCGGTCACTTTCTGATGTCTGCACATGTGCAGAGAGTAAATGTATGGAGGGCCAGATAGGACTTTTAATTTTCAGTTTTGCAAGCAAATTTTGTGGATTGGAGGGGTTCAAAATTTGTGTTTGGCCCTTAATAACGCTTACTTAAGCACCAGCAGCTAGTCTGGGCCATTCGTTTACATTGTAAAAATATCAAGAATAATCCGGGCCTTCAGATCATCCATAAGACACAAAGAGTTAATAATATGGTATAAAAGTTAAAGAACAAAAGTGATTGATACTCCAGTATTGGGGGTTCTCAATCAGACAGTATGATCCATTTTCTAGTGTGTGGGTTAGTTTGACCTGATTACTCTGTGCTGTTCTCCCTCCCCAAGATATATATGCTTGTAAAGTTTGGTACTCCTGAAGCATATAGTACAGGAATTATGAGTTTGGATTGTTTTGCGGATGGATGGACATAACAAATAGATACATGGAAATGAACACTAAGCCAACCACTCATGGTTGCGGCTGCAGGGACATAAAGAGTGTGATGGTTGTTGCTACAAACAAGTATGTAGGAAGATAACAAAATATTTTAACCTTTCACCAAATAAGTCTACTTAAAGCACCAAACAATATATAAATACTACCCAATAATTTCAATTTTTTTTTATCAAAACATAATTGATAGGCGCATCACATCATAAGAATGAGCTCATCAAGTTTCTTTCAATGATTTGTCAAGTTTCATGTTAATAAATCAAATTTTAAATTTGTCTATAAAGGGTAGACAAAGAATTTTCTTTTCTGAAACCCCAAAACAGGAAGAGATTTCTGTTTTCAATGTGGCTGTACCAATCATGACAATAAATGGTTTTTAACTTCTTCATGAAATATTATTGGTATCAACTACAACAACATCATGACTCCATTTACAAATCTCTCTATAGAGAAATAACACAATAACATTGATGGCAAATGTTGTCTGTACGGCAAATCATTTAAATTTATACTCACAAATCATAGCTGTCAAATATAAAAGTTTTTTGAAGACACATGGCTGATAAATATCTCATGATAATACTACTCGGATAGAAAAACAGGGCTCGCAAACAGGGTAATGCTGACGTCCCAGAAGAATACAAATTTTGGTACGGCTATTGAAGTCATACTCAGTCTCCTGATGAGACAACCTGTTTTTGAACACTTATATTTAACTCTTTGCATGCTGCTGGTGGATATTCCTGACCAGCACAGGGTTTCTCTTGTCACTGATATAAGTATAATTTGGGCATATTTAAACATACTTTCCCCTGTAAAATGAATGGTTAAGGCAGCCAAGACTTGACTAGTAATCACTGTCCAGCTGATTTGTCTATTGTCAGCAGGGCTTCCTAATGATGACATGTTAAATGTACATGCTTGGAGATAGAAAAAGCCTGAAATAGACCTTTATGTTAAAGGTGTGTTAGAACAAGTCACAAAATCACTGTAAATATGATTTTGTTGGCAAATGAATGCCAATGCTGAGCTCATTGGCAGTGGCATTTGTGGTAGAATGATACAAGAAATTATTCTGTATTTTCCTGGTGTGAATTCCCCTGTGGTATTATCAGCAAATCTCAGTCAAGTCAGATACCGAATACTGAACCAGTTCTGCAGTATACCCCCTAAAATACCAAAACCAATATTAAACTTAAAATTCCAATACCATCCATCTCTATTGAAATGGGAGGAAAAAACCAAACATTTTATGGATGGTAATGGAGACGAAGATGAGAGCCAATTCAATCTTTGCAAAAATGTTATTTACAGATGAAATAATAATTCAAATGAGTAGTGGTAATTTGGAACGATTGCAGATAAATTGGGAAAAAAATTCTAATTTACGATTTTATAAGGTAGGTTGCGAAAAGAACTGTGTAGTTGGTATTTCCTAATTTCATGAACAAATATACTTTAAAAGTGACTGGTATGAAAGGTTGTTGTAAAAACATGGTCATAAAAATTGGGGAAGTGTTTTATCTGGTGGGCAACCAGATCAAGATTCTAGCCCAGCTGGGGGCATCCAGATTTGTCCACTACTTGCGAGCCCTGAAAAAGCAGTACTGATGATGAAAATTTCATTTTCTTCATGAAAACCACCTTTTTAATCTCTGCTTGGGTACACTCAATTCACTTTCGTGAAAAAAGTTATTCTTGAGCATTTACGTGAAAACCAACTTTCTTTCATAAATTGTGTTTTTCTCAATAAGAATGAAAAATAGAGTCCTGCATTTACTTGTTCTGTTTTCTATCACAATGTGCCCATGCTCTCTGGATGAATTTCATGAAACTGGAAAGTCATCAATCTCTCCCATATCTGAGTGGCTCTTGTCATCCATTATGTAAGTTATCTTGAATTTTAATCTGATACTTTCCTGAAATGAAAGGGAAAAATACCAGGTGTTCAGTTATTACAACCTTAGCTAATATATAACTGCATACTGTGAGAAGAATTTTTTCACATTTGAATGCATAAACCTTGTTCTGTCAGTGTTTTTGGCTATTTTTGTAAGTATTTTGTGTATTCCAAAAGCATAAATACTGACCATGTCTCAATTTCATTATTCCATGAATGATGCATAACAATGTATGTAACAAAGTTCATATTTCAAACCTCAGGGGAACTGCCCTGAAATCACAGAAATAAAGAAATTTATTTTGAAATCTGCTATAACATCTCAACCCTAAGTGTATCCTTTTAGGATAGATATCTTGGATAAGAGGTAATCAAGGTAATTTCAGAACAGAAGTCTATTGTCAATTCTTAGTCTTTTCATCCAGCAATAGCTTGTCAGTTACAAATTGCTAGTCAAATACTATTTTAAATTTTATTTATTTTTTGTAAATTCTTTCTCTTTTGGAGATTCAATTATACCAATACCCAAACATTGGCAAACTATAAAGAAACTCATAAAACTTTCTGATCAAAAGAAAGTAAACTGCAAAATCAGTACACAAGTGCAGCCTCTACCCCCATCCCCACCCTACCCTTCTTTTTTGTGATAAAATATCTATATACAAAACAGTGAAGAAGCAGAGATAATAAATGACAAGCATAACCTAGACATGTACTGTTAGGTTACTATAGAAAATTATAATTATGATTAAAAAACTGGAGCACTATGGTATACGAGGTATAGCAAACTCATGGTTTAAAAGTTATCTCTGCCAACGAACCCAATTTGTTCAATTCATGACCAGTTCTTCGGATGCGCAAACTATCACAACAGGTGTTCCTCAAGGTTCTGTCCTGGGTCCCCTCTTATTTCTTTTGTATGTGAACGATATTTGTGAGTCCACAAGTTTGAAAGTATTATTATTTGCTGACGATACTACTGCTCATACATCTGGGAATAACCTAAACAACATAAGTAGGGAAGCCAATTATGAACTATCAAAAATTAGTGACTGGTGTCTAGCCAATAAACTGGCACTGAACGCGAGCAAAACTAAGGCCATTCTACTGCACCCCCAACATGACAATTATAATTTTGACCAAAATATCTCACCTATATCATTAAACAGTACTGAGGTTGAGGTCGCAGGAAATAACAGGAAAATTAAATTCATACAATTTCTTGGAATCAACATGGATGAAAACCTAAAATTTAAGCATCACATATCGACGGTCGCCACAAAAGTGGCCAGGGCAGTTTACGTGTTGAATAGAGTCAAACGTTTGTTACCCATCGAATCGCTAAAACAATTATATTTCACCTTGATCCAAAGTCACCTAATCTATGGTGTCCAAATCTGGGGCAATTCGTCTTCTACCAATAGGCTATTAAATCTTCAAAAAAAGGCTATACGGATTATAACCAACAAAAAATTTAATTCTCACACTGACCCACTTTTCAAACGGTTAGAAATTTTGAAAATACACGACTTGTACAAGTTATATTCCCTCTTATTCATGCATGACTGGTCGAGCAATAACTTACCTAGAAGTTTCGACGACTGTTTCCAGATTCATACAAACCCTTCTGGAAGGGTAACCAGACAAACCGGAAATCTAGTAATACATAAACCACGAACCCAATTCTCAATGGCCCTGCCACATTTCAACTTTCCGAAAATGTGGAACGAACTCGACTCGTTCACAAAAGCCCTTACCCGGTCAGCATTTAAGAAAATACAAACAAAGAAATATCTTGATTCATACCAATCCACTATCCACTGTACTAATCCATCTTGCACTGACTGCTTGGCTAATTCTGGATCACTATCATCTACCTACTTTCCTAACACAAGTGCCCCATCTTTCCCGTAATGATTATCATTATCTTTCTGATCGTTTTTGCGTACACTCACTTCGTTCGTAAAGATATCTTAATTTCGGAATTCCTAATGGGGCAAACCTCAATTGCTGCTTTGCATTCAGATCTGGTAACATATGTGGGGGAAAAAAAACAAAAAAAACAAAACAGAACAAAACAAAAAAAGGGGTCAAGAAATAAAAAGTAAATAAACAATATAAATATACAAATACAATTAAAAAGAGAAATAATCTTTAAAAAAATACAACAATAAAAAAGAATACTAAAAATAAAATTCTGTAAAATCGGATTCTGCTGTTCAAAAAAAAAAAAAAAAAAAATGAATAAATAAAATAAGATAAGGATCAAATAAAATAAAATAATTCATTTTCATTTTTATTTTTATTTATTTTTTTTTCTGTTCTTTCAGGTTTTATCTATTTACCTTAATATTTATTTTATCTTAATATTTCACCATATACCATTTTCTCTGCATGTTTCAATATTGTATATATGTACATATTTTACCCTGGGAATGACGGGAAGACAGTCACTAGACTATGTCATTTCCCAGCAGTATACATATAAACACTTTTTAAAAAAATTCTGTTATGCACTATTATTGTAAAAATATTTGTATACTGCGAATAAATTTCATTTCATTTCATTTCATATGCCACTGCAGATGACCTAAAGGTTTTAGATCCCCTGCTCCAGATTTTTATTTGGTGATTAAAATATTCCCAAACCAAAACATTGGTATTGGCTGTGGTACACCAACAAACTATAGAGAAACTCATAAAATTATAATCAAGAGAGAGTAAAATGCAAAATCAGTACACAAGTTCAGCCTCTTTCCCCACACCCATCATTTTGTGTGATAAAATATCTATATACAAAACAGTGAAGAAGCAAAGATAATAAATGACAAACATACCCAAGACATATACTGTTAGATTACTGTAAAGCATTATATACCACTGCAGATGACCTAAAGGTTTTAGATCACAAGCTCCAGATATTATTTACCTTAAATAAATGAGGCGAGTGTAGAAGGATGCTTCAACTCTTGAGCCTTCCTCTTGTGATATGCTAAAAGAATTTATAATGCCCAAGAGGTATAATAGCTCTGCCCTCATGAGCTTGACTCTTATAGTATAGAAAAAAAGAGAGAGCCACTGAAAACTTATGTTATAAGGTAGACTAATACTACACCCAAACATATCAATAGAATGTAAAACTTAAAACAAAACAAGAATATGAACTTTTGATGCAAAGAAATAATTACAGAAATAAAAAATAAAATGAAAAAATGCCTGCCCACATGCAATTTTACAAAAAATGGCCTGAGAAACAGATCTACTTTGTGGGGCCTTATCTTGAAACAAAATAATTAGGTTAAGTGCAATAGACACAGTCATAGGCAAAACAGAGGCTTCCTGAGAAAGAACTGTAGAACATCAGATGGTAGATGCAGACCAAAACGCCTAAACACCCCTGGAGTGAGGACGTAAACATGGGGAAAAAACAGAAAATAATTCTGTTACCAAGCCAAAAACTCCCAAGAAATTTTAGTAATAAACATTACAAAAAATAAGCCAAAAGCATGGGAGAATAGCTAGGGGGAATAAAGGAAAGGGAGAGAGGAAACACTGAATAAACAATGGAATATTCATAGCAAGAATGACCAGAACAAGGTCATGCCTCGAAAATAGGTAACATGAATAATTTCGTAAAATAATTATAAGTTACAGCCCTGAACATTTGTTTCCACTGTTTTTTTCCTCTCCACTTTCTATTTCCACCATATTTCCACCATTTCTCTCATAATTATGTGTCTGGCATCATTTAAACTGAGATTTACAAGCACAAATATCAGTCAGTTGTAACTGAATTGAGGGCCAAACAAAGAATGATTTTGGCGGCAGTTTCGAGACCTCCTTGACACTGCGCATGTGCAGTGGGGTAAAAGTATGGAGGACCATATAGGACATGTAATTTTCGGTTTTAGATGCAAATTTTGGAGATTGAGGGGTAAAATTTGCATTTGGCCTTATTATTTTAGAGTTAGCACCAGCTAAGTCTGGGTCATTGGTACAGTATAAAAATATGGAATCTGGATTTTTTGTACTTGAATGTTTTGTATGGTGACCATTCGTACCTGGTTGGATAGCTAATTTATCAAGATTTCTGAAATCAACTATAAGATCAAGAATGTGGAATGTATGATGAAGTAACCCTATAAAGTACAGCTGGGCCTGTCACAGAAATATATAACATGGCTGGACTAACAGAAGAATGACCAGTGGCTACTAATTGATGAAAGGTTGGATAACTGACCATTGCTTGAAAGACACAGAAAATATAAAATGCAATAATATGAGCTGGCAAGAGTATAGGTGAACACTGATGATACTGAGGCAGCTGTCTGTATGAAACAAAGGTAACAATTGTCTGTGATCCCACTGGATTATGTATTGATGCTGAGAAAGTTAAGGTGCTACCGGTTGAATTTTCTGGAGACTCACTTCATGGTAACACACCCTTCTGTGAATCCCCTTAGGGTTATTCATCTCTCCTGCTTTGAGCTTATTGTGTAAGCACATGTGCCCTTGTGAGCTGGCATCTTCACCACAGGATTGCCTTATAACCAAGATCACAACAACGGTAATATTTAGTAGCACCCTTACTGTCAGCTTTCTTTCAACCATTCCAGTGGAATATGTTTCTGATGTATGTGGTAGAACATCTTCTGTTGTTGTCTTCTGTAGTGTCTGTAACTGTCCCAATAGAACCGGAATTACTGGAACGGCATTTAAAAATGAAAGTGTCAATGACACTGTAGCTTAACTTGTCTGTGTGTTGTGTTTGATGAAAAGGATAATGGACAATGTTTATGAAAGGATTATGAAATAAGACAAGAATTGTGATAATTGGGAATATGTTAATTTTTGTTCCCTGTATGCTATGTTTTTTAATAAAAATAATGAGGTGTACACTGTACTAAAGAGCTGAGGGGTGGGTTAATATGACCTCACAGTTAATGTATGTGGCCCTCACAGTTAATGTATGTCAACGAAAGTTACTAAGTTACAGTGAAATTATTCCAAAACGAATCATCCTTTCAAGCTACATTGAAATCCCTTCATAAATATGGCCTGTAGACTGTGCTCAAGGTTTTTGGGTTTCAGGCCTGTGCAGCCATGACGGTAGACCGATTGCAACTAAAAGGGGATGTCCTCATCTCGACATTATACTGCGTCATTCTACTAAGTTACAATGAAAACCCTTCACAAATACAACCTGTAGTCTGTACTAAAGTTTTTCGGGTTTTGGGCTTGGGAAGCCATCATGGTTGAATGATCGCGACCAAAAGGGGGTGTAGTCATCTGGACATCATCTGGAGTGATCCTACATAGTTACAATGAAATCCCTTCATAAATATGACCTGTAGACTGTGCTCAAGGTTTTCAGGCTTCGGGCCCCTGTAGCTGTCACAGTTGACCAATCACGACTAAAAGGGGATGTCATCTTCTAGGCATTATATGAAGTCAACCTAACAAGTTACAATGAAATCCTTCCATAAATACGACCTATAGACTATGCTAAAGGTTTTTTGGCTTGGGCAGCCATCAAGCCTGAATGATCGCAATCAAAAGGGGACGTTCTCATCTAGACATTATTTGGAGTCATCCTACCAAGTTACAATGAAATCCCTCCATAAATATGACCTGTAGACTGTGCTAAAGGTTTATGGGTTTCAGGCTTGGGCAGCCATCACGGTTGAAAGATCATGACCAAAAGGAGACGTTCTCATCTAGGCATTACACAGAGGCATCCTACCAAGTTACAATGAAATCCCTTCATAAATACAACCTGTAGACTGTGCTAATGGTTTTCGTGTTTTGGGCTAGGGAAGCCATACCGGTTGACCGATCACAATCAAAAGAGGATGTTCTCATCTAGACAAGACACCAAACCTGCAAATGAAATTTTGTGATAATCAGACAAGAACTACGGGGTGTAGCCTGTGCTAAAGGAAAATGTGAACAGAATCACAGACTCACCTCACAGACTAACAGACTTCTGCATGCGCGATGGCAATTGCTTATTTTGACTTTGTCAAGTTAAGCTAAAAATGCAAAAATTACCAAACTCACCTGGGACAGGACCTAATGTAAGGGGTATGCAAGAACTGGTGTCTTACGTAGCCATTTCCAATGTAAACAAACACAAAAAGTTTAAAAAATAATTAAAAAATGCCAGAAAACATAGAAACAAAAGGGAAGTGGAAGGTAACAGTGAGCAGACATAACTCTATGAAAGAATTAGAATGATTCTACATCAGGGAAAGACCAACATGAGGGTGACACAGGATTCTAAAATTTTCTAAGTAATTAATTTTTAGAATGCACTGTCCTGATGGAAATCTTTATGTCTGCCATCCTCATAGACTTCATCTTTCCTGATTGATCCGGTGTTTGAGCCACCAAAACTCAAGCCTGGCATTCTTTAGAAGTGCAGGAGTGCTGCACGCCTAGAAAAAACTGAGGTGAGCAATTTTTTGCACCCCTTGATTTTCTGGAATGCCAGACCTGTTTGGGACTGCCATTAACCCTTTACCCAATAGTAAGTAATAACTTTATTTGCAAAAGACATTATAATACATGTTTATAACATAATTGCCCAAGAAACAACAAATAGTATTAATAACATATCACATCTAGGATTTATGAACGCAGACGATATCAAAATTTATTATTTTAAATACCATTTTTTTTATTTTTTCAAAACATTTCAACAAAACCATATCATGTGACCCCTCATTGGAACGGGCTCAATGAGCTCCTTCCAATGAGGGGTCACATGATATGGTTTTGTTGAAATATTTTGAAAAATTTAATTTTTTCAACTGCTCAATTTGCATATTATGCAGGCGGATGCAGGCGATTCATTAGGTAAAGGGTTAAAATATATTATCATTTGTCAATGTTGCATTGATTCGCAATAATTAATGACATGATACATTTTGAGTGTAGAAGACAGTCACATAAGAATTGAATGCAACATTTTGAATAATGCTCCAATTTTTCCATTATGAAGCTGAATGTGGTACAACTTTTCAGTCACAATAGTAATACCTTGAAGTGAATATAACCAAAATAGCATTAGCTCGTCTGAGTCAGTGGTAACGATATATAAATATGTCGTGATATTCAAAAGCAAATAAAACCATTGCATATATATTATTTAGCAAATGTCTCACCTTTTCTGGATTAGCTATCAACATAACTTGTGTAATTGCAGAAGGTGGTAGAATGGGATTATATGCAGGGAGATCTGTGGTGGAAGCAGGCTGGAGTTTTATTTTCATGACCTACAAAAAGCAAAAAATGCTCATAACCTCAATACAGGTGTGAAGTCAACAAAGATTTACAGTTTGATATTTTGACATACTTGTGCAGAAGGTTAAGATAAACTAACAAGGGTTATCATAATTTTTTTCAGACAACTCTTGTGGTTTTTTTGCAAAAGAAAGGTAAAAGAGAAAGGTAAACTATACTGATATGCAATATTAATGCAAAGTTGGAGATGGACAACTAAGAATACTGCAGCTTATTTAACGAAATTCCTTCACTTAACTGATGAGGTTCTATGATGTAATAGGTATCACTGAACTAAATATCTGAATTTAGGGTTACCCACCTTGAAATGTTGCACTCGGAAATGATGCAATCTCTAAAAATGAACAGCCTTGGGAAAATATATTGTTTCAATAAACATTTGAAACGTTCTATTGACATCTTGCATTATTGTTAATATTCCAGATAAAAATGTGATTTGACGACTTTTGGACCTAAAAAAATACAATTTAGTTTTGGCATGTTTATGTTGGGAATTCCCTGAAAAATATGTGCATGTGATTGGTACTTGCCTTCCTTTCAGTTTTTCTTTTTATTTGTTGCATGACCCCTGTTTTCAGGTCAGAAAATGTTGTCTGAAGGGCTATACTTGACAAAGATATTTGAATGCCAAAATTAAAGTGATGCAATCCTATTTTTTTTTTGCCTGAACCTTATAATGGTCACCTATGGGAAAATATTTAGTTCTGTGATACCTATACACTGTTGAATTGGGTTCTGAGAGTACAGAACTTTTTCTCCAAAATCACTCCCAAGTTTAATCATCATTATTAACCCTTTACATAATGTAACAGCCAAAACAGGCCAGCACTACTCACAAAAATTGCCGTTCAATTTTCATTATTTTTTTCATATTTTGCCTCAAAAACATAGTTTATAAACCCCTCATAGGAATGAGCTCATTGAGCTCATTCCAATGAGGAGACATAAGCTATGTTTTTGAAGCAAAAAAATTTTAAAAAAATTAGTTATTCAATAATTTTTTTGCAAGTGTCATCAGCTTTTGATGTTAGGTAAAGGATTATGCATATCATTGTTCCAGAAGAGCTAACATTTTAAGTTACTCTTCTAGAATCAAATTGTTTGTCAAAGTAACAGCATGTCAGTACAAAATATCCATGTCACAGATCCAGCATTGTCTGATCACTATGTGGTCTTGATCAAATTGACACTAGCAACTTCAAAAATTCCTCCCAAGAAAATTACTTATCGAAAATATAAACCCATGAATATTGATGCCTTGAAAATGGAAATCAGTTCATCAATTCTGTGTTCGAACTATTTTTGTAGTAGTCATGAATCGTCTGAGCAACTGTTATCTTTATTTGAAGAAACTCTTAAGGGCATCATGGCTGAACATGCACCACCCAAGTCAAAAATTATAACTCATAAGGAAAAAGTGGAGTGGTTTTCAGAAGATGTTAGAGCTGCTGAACAATAGCATCGCAGACTTGAGCGTCTTTACAATAAAACGAAGCTTGAGGTTCACCGGCTGATGTTCTACCACCAAAGAAATACAACAAATAAGATCATCAAAAAGGCGAAGAGGGAGTACTACAATTCTCTTATAGAGGAGTCATCTAATACACGGGTGCTGTTCTCGCTCACCAATAGTCTCCTTGGTCAAGAACAAAAAGTCATTCTCCCAGATCATCTAAATACTGAAGAAATTCTGGAAAAATTCAGCGATTATTTCATAACTAAAATTCAAGTAATTCTGGATAGTATACCATGATGTGAACCACAAGAGTTTAATCATCTTGACATAAAAAGTGATTTCTCTAATTTTCACTCAAAAATGATTTTATCATCATCCAACAAATCCAATGATCTAGATCAAATTCCAACATTCCTTTTGAAAGAGACAATTGATTATCTTCTGCCAGCAATAACATCTATTATATCTGCATCCCTACATGAGGGGTTTGTTCCAAACCCATTGAAAAAAGTACTTGTTACTCTACTCATCAAGAAGCCATCTCTTGATCCTGACAACCTGAAGAATTATCGACCAGTATCGAACCTCTCTTTCCTGTCTAAATTGTTGGAAACAGTTGTTGCTTTACAACTCAAAAATCATCTGCACGAAAATGATCTTTTAGAGCCCTTCCAGTCTGCATATAAAACCAACCATAGTACAGAAACAGCCTTACTGCGAGCCAACAATGACATTGTTAAATCAGTGTCTGAGGGTAAGGCTGTACTGCTTGTTCTCTTGGATTTGTCAGCAGCATTCGGCACAGTCGACCATGGTATACTCATGCAGACATTGACACAGCATGGCATATGCGGAACTGTCTTATCGTGGTTTGCATCATATCTAGAAGGTCGCAGTCAACAAATATGTATCAATAAGATCAATTCAGAAAGCAGGACGTTAAAGTGTGGTGTTCCTCAGGGCTCAGTTTTTGGACCACTCTTGTTTGCTCTGTATACTTCTTCTCTTGTTCGCCTTCTTAAAAAGCATGGCATATCATATCATCTGTACGCAGACGAAACCCAACTGTACATCACATTCAACCCATCTGTTCCAAGTGACTCATTCACCGCAGTCAATAACATGGAAACTTGCATAAATCTTGTGCGGGAATGGATGATAGACTTTAAACTGAAAATGAATGACTCTAAAACTGAATTCTTAGCGATATCCAGGGTTTGCATGCCTACACCCTCTGTTACATCAATTCTGGTTGGAAACAACATCACTATGAAAAGTGAATTGGCCAGGAATATTGGACTGATTATGGACTCAAATTTAAAACTAGACATCCACATCAATAAAATATGTCAAAAATTCTACTGGCAGCTTTGTAATGTTGGAAGACTGCGGCCTTATCTTAACCAGTCAGCATTTGAAAAACTTGTGCACTCCTTCATCACTTCACAACTAGACTATTGTAGTTCAGTGTTAGTGGGGCTGTCCCAGTGCCTGATTCAGAAGCTTCAAAAAGTTCAGAATACTGCTGCTAGGATAATTACTGGTACCAAATGCTCTGAACACGTAACACCTGTTTTAAGACAATTACATTGGCTTCCAGCTAAACAGAGAATTGATTTCAAAATATTGATCCTAGTATTCAAATGTATCCACAAACTGGCTCCAGTTTACCTGCAAGAGCTCTTCACTGTATATAAACCATCACGCAGTCTCAGATCTAAAAACCAAATTCAACTAGTTGTACCTTTTAGCAGATCTAATCAGGCTCATGATCGTGTGTTCTCCATTGTGGGTACAAGATTGTGGAATTCCCTGCCAATTAGTGTCAGAATTTCAGAAACTCTCTATGTCTTCAAAAGAAATCTTAAAACTTTCCTATTTACTGAAGCAATCTCCTGAACCTCTCTACGAGGCAACCAAAACAGATGTGACTCTTTATTTCAGAAAAGTGTATTTATTTCTGTCAAGCGTTTTAGAGCACTATTTGTGGTTTTACATGCTAGAAAATCAATTATTATTATTATGTTCTTGTTTGAAAGTCCAGTATTGTAGGTGATGAAAAAGCAGTCACAGAATTTTTTAAAGTGTGTGCCGGGTCTGCCAAATCACTTCCAACACCTTTGAACAACTTCCCACATCTCTTCCAATGAAGGGTACTATGCTAAAGTTTCGAAGAAAAAAAAATTAAAAATTTTACACATGCCATCTTCTAGTCATATTAGGTAAACAGTTCCCAAAGATATTCATTTAACTAGCATCCAGTTAAGTTGATCAAAACAATTTTATTGGCATGTATCTTGTCATAAAGAGTTTCAGAGATAGCTTTCAGCATTAATAATCATACTGTGTTCTAGTGCATTCCCATAAAAAAAATTCTATTCCAACTTTTTCCACTAATCTAAAAGGTTATGAGGAATTTATAAAAATTTACTGATTAAAACCTTGGCCAATCGGATTAGCTCAGAAAAAAAGAAAGATTTCTGATTTTTCGTGCAATGAGCTTATAAAAAAAAATTGCGACATCGACGTTGTAGCTGCGACGGGTGGTGCAATCGGCAAGTCCAAAAAATATTCTCTGGGGCAATTTACAGGTGATGGTGAAAAAAAAAACAAGAAAAATATTTGGAACAACATTTGCATTGGACATGGGCTAGACATGAATGAGATACATTTGCATATCAAATATGAAGTCATTCCACCAGGTAGTTTGAAAGTTATTCTTTTAGAAACGCGTTGGTCACAAAATTCTAAGTTCATCAAGGGCCATAACTCCAAGAAAAATGGAACAACACATGCATTGAACAGTGGCTAGACATCAATAAGATACACTTACATGCCAAATATAAAGTCATTCCATCAAGTATTTCAAAAGTTATTGAGTTTTGAAACTCGTTAGTCAGACAGACAGACCGACAGACTGACAGACCGACCGACAGACCAACGGACTGACATTGCCACTTATAGAGCTGCTAGTCGCAGCTAAAAATGTTTTATGAAAAACTATCAAGAAGAGCTTTCATAACATTTTTTAACCACTTGCATGCTGCTGGCAGACATTTCTGCCCAGGATAGGACTTTTCTTGCCACTGAAATTAGTATAATAATTCGGGCATATTTAATCAATTTCACTCCCTGTAAATTGAATGTATTCCTTCAACTATGATTTCTTGAGTTAAATTTAGATTATTTTTTCATCAAACCAGATTTGAGGAAAAATCTCTTGTAAATACTCAGCAAGTTAAGAGTTAGACGTGTACCCCGTGAGACAATAAAACAGCAAAAACAGATACATACAGATATTGTTTCAATTATGAAAAATAAATCATAGCAGTGTGCAGATAAATTAGCATTAAATATTTACCTTAGGTACAGCTGCCTGAAAGGCAAAATTTTTTATTGGCGTTGTATTTGTACTTGAAACAGATACAACCATAACTAGAACATCTGGCCGTGGTCGGTCTTTCCCAACGTGCAATATTACTTTAATACCACTTTTATCAAATGCTGTAACTGGAGGTACTGCTCCTGAAAAAAAATCCAACATGAAAAATCCAATATGAAAGTCTTTATGATTTTTAATTTTCTGAATTTGTTTTTCCTTCAAGTATATCCTCAAAAGTAATTGATTTTCACCCAACAAACCAATGAACGTAAACTCAGTTTACTCTCTCGACTTATGATGAATTCAGATCTGGAAGATATAAGATGAAATGTTATTAAAAGTTAAGTCAGATCTTTCCAAAACATGAAAAATGAAAATGATGAGGGAATTCTCCTTAATTTTTAATCTTCCAAATAGTTTCTGGAATTTCCCATAAAATCTAGTCATGGATGCTATAAAGCTGTCATGATCTGATTTGATGCAACATTCAATATTATTAAAAAATCATTAATGAATTATTCATCATTAATCAAAGGACAACTCCTATTTGGGGGGTGGGGGGGGGGTATTCTTTAAAAACAGCCAAAAACATAATTCTTTTAATAATTGAGTATATCTGTACTGGGGAGTAACATAAGTTTGCAGCAGGCAAAGAGTCAAATTTGATTTAATGACACTTGCAACAGTCAGTCACATCAGGCTGGATAATTATATGGGCAGAGGAAGCTGGAGAGAATCACAGAGCAGTAGGTGAGTAACTGTAGGACTCTCCAACTTATTAACTGTGAAAAACATGATTAGCATTGATTAAGGGCAAGTGTACCATTGGCATGGTGTATGCCTGAGCACACTATGCCACCATGCTCTCACTTGGGCAATGGGATTAAATGTTTTGCCCAAGGACATGCCACAGGTCAAACTTATGACTCTTCGATCTGAAGTCCTATGCTCTAACCAAAGAGAAACTGTGTTCCCATCCTTGAGACAATGCTTACAACTGAGTTGATTCAACACTCTGATGTAAAAATACATGAACTTTCACTTGAAAGACTTTTCATAAAGTAAATGAGAATATAATCAATATCTATGTGAACTCTGTCAGATATATTTGGTTAACCATTTATCTAATGAATTGGCCACATCCACCCACATAATTTGTAAATTCAGCAGTTGAAAAAATATTTTGAAGGACATTTCAATGAAACCATATCATGTAACATCTCACTGGAACGAGCTCATTGAGCTCGTTCGAATGAAGGGTCATATGATAGGGTTTAGTTAAAATTTTTGAAAGATTTTTGAAAAAATGATATTTAAAATAATAAATTTTGATATTGTCTGTGTTGGGTAAAGGGTTAAATTTTCAGTCTTATCTCAGCAAAATGTACTCATAACAGAATTTTTTTTTAATTTATATTATCAAAGTACTAGGAGCTAAGAGTCACACCTTTAATCAATTCACGTCCCAAAAGAAAACGTAATGATATCCCAAGAGAATAAAATGACAATTTGTGTTTCAAATTTTGCATTCATTCTTTCAATGGAATTGGTTCATGCCAGTTTAAATGCAGTGGTCATAAAAGTATATTTGGAACAATGTTAGGAATTGATTTATTTATTTATTGTGATTTAACGACACTTTCAACATCCAGGGTCACTTCATGTTGGACAGTTTTATGAGTGGAGGAAGCCAGAGTACCCAGAGAGAATCACAGAGCAATGGCAAGAAACTGTCAGGCTCCGCAGCATACTAACAGGGTTTGAATTGGTTGAAGACAAGTGCACCATCGACATGCAGTAAACCTCAGTACACAACACCACTGTGCCCCACATGGGCAATGGGGGTGAAGCGTCTTGCCCAAGGACACAATGCGATTGCCGCAGGTGGGATTCAAACTGAGGACCTCTCAGCTTGCAGCCTGCACCTCTAGCTAGTGGGCCACCGCACCCCCAATATTACGAATACTCTAGTCCAGATTACTGAGGCTGAGTTGCTGAAGCATTCACAGTGTATATGCCCTTTGTTTTCCAACTGAAGTGTTTCTTACAGTTTCTGAGTCCACACATAGGATTATATAATTTGAACTGACAGGTCATTTAATCATGTGGTGCTATGAACTGTAGTAATCTAGATAAGTTGTTATCAACATTATCCACAATAACTGGGACGGGTGGGGACAACATAATTGCATAGTAATCACAGATCAGTTAGATACCAAAAATAATGGACATATGTTCATCACAGCAACCAACCAGCTTATGATCTGCCATGGGGATAAAATATGTGCCAGACACCCTATAAAAGGGACAAGCATAAACCTTCTGTCCCATAAATATCATGACTGAGGAGAAAACCAGTCTGGTGGTGTACTTGTATCTTCTTCTTGCTTGGATACACTTCCACTGATCATTTATATTTAGAGCAATTTGGACCATTCTATTAACTCCTTACCCAACACAAATAAAATATAACAAATGTAAGACAATTTCTTAATAAACGAAAAATTTTTAAGTTTTGTCTCACAAAAATAGCTTCAACAAGATTGTTCCAATAAAAAAAAAATGAAAAAAATAATACTATTTTATTAATTCAATGGTGAAATTTTGTGAATAGTGCTGGCAGGTTTGAGTCATTACATTAAGTAAAGGGTTAACCCTTTACCCAACATGCAAGATATCAAAATTTGTCATATCAATTATTTTTCTTTTACAATTTCATTCCAAAAAATTCAAGAAAACTGCATCATGTAACTCACTGAATGGAACAAGCTTGTTCCACTGAGGGGTCACATGGTATGGTTTTCTTGAAAGTTTTTGAAAATGAACTGTTTTACAACTGCTTAATTTGTAAATTATGTGGGCAGATGCGGCTGATTTATTAGGTAAAGGGTTAACCCTTCTCCCAACGAATCGGCCGCATCCTCCCGCGTACTATGCAAATTCAGCAGTTGAAAAAATATTATTTTTCAAAAAATTTCAACAAAACCATACCATGTGACCCTTCGTTGGAACAAGCTCGTCGAGCTCGTTCCAAGGAGGTATCACATGATATGGTTTTGTTGAAATGTTTTGAAAAATTTCAAAAAATGATATTTAAAATAATAAATTTTGATATCGTCTGAGTTGGGTAAAGGGTTAAAGGATTAAGTACATACAGTGCAACAACTTACCTGGTTGTATATTCTCGACTAATATAAATAAATCTGACAGAGACAATATTTCCGTTTGTTCTTTTGGTGAATTAATATCAGTGCTAACAGGTAATAACGATGAACTGGATTCAACATTAACATTCATGATATCAGGAGCAGCTAGTGGTTCAACTGTTTGACTAGGTATTGTGGCAGGTTGGCTCAGACTTTGCATCTGGTTTAAAGGTATTTTTTGTTGTTGACTGAAAAACATATAAAAAAGGGAGAGATTTACTGAAAGTCTGTAATTAGTGATGAACCGATTATCAAAACTTGCTATGAACCGATTACTGATTATTTCTCTGCCGATTGTGCCGATTTCGATGCTTGAAATAGGACCAAAAAGAAAATCTGTTAGTGCCTGTTATACTGAAGAATTTCGTTGATAAATCACCAATTACGAATGCTAAATACCACATAAGTTCTCAGAATATGCATGTTTAGTGCTGGGCAATATTAGCAAAAATAATATTTGCATTTTTGGTAGTTGGGGTGGGGGAAGATCGTTACAAACGACACAATCACACAATATTGTTCTCTTGTGAAGATTGTGGTTTATTCTGGTAAATGGTGTTAATACGGTTTTGTGTAAGAATATAATACACTTGGCTATATTAACCACGAAGATATTGAGCACACAAGCTTTGCGTCTTGACTGAATAATAACTTTGATGTTAATGTGTGTTGCGAAGTTGTTTGGTGCCTTGTTTACAAAAACTCACGGGACATCAGAATATATTATTTAATGTTCATTGTTCAACTTGTTTCATCCCTTGATGTGTTTCTTCAGTGCTGAAAAATGAACTTGACAAACTGAAAAAGTGTTTGTGACAGTCATGCGACTTGTACATGTATGTTGCGTGACAAACAAAGAGTGTTTTTCAGTTTTTCTCCAATTTTAATTTCTTATTGTATTGTGATGCTTGCATCATGAAGTACTACAGACTACTGACTGAACACATTCATTTATACATGTACCCAATGCAACGTTGTACAGCACCATGATTGAAGACCAGTGACTTCGATCAGCTGGGAATAGTTGCGATCTTGTACCGAATGCAGATGGCAAATTCCATAATATCTCAGCTCTGCAAATCCCTAAATATCCTGATATGCACTCCACACATTTTTAATGGGGAAACTTTATTAAAAAGGCCAGATATCAAACAGATTTTAATAGTAAGTGTTAAATATAGAATAACCAGAAACTGCCGGTTGTCATAATCGGCCGATGGCCCATAACCGGCCGGTTCCGATTGCCGATTCCGATTATCGGTTCATCACTGTCTGTAATGAAGTGAAATTTGAAATGCTCAACTCAAAAAAAAATGATAAATTTATACCAATTTGTATATTTTTAATACTTACCAATGGCCCAGACTTAGCTGGTGCAACCTCAATATTATTAAGGGCCAAGCACAAATTTTGAACCCCCCCAATCCCCAAAATTTGCATACAATACTGAAAATTAAAAGTCCTATCTGGCCCTCCATACTTTTAGTATGTGCAAATGCGCAGTACCCAGGAAGAGACCGGAATTGGCACCAACATCATCCTTCCTAGTTGTGCCCACTGAAGTGATAACTCAGCGGGGAGGTATGAGTGCCCACTTATGGGAGGGCTATCCCGACTGGGCCACTGGTATTAAAAATATACAAATTGCTTTAAATTTATCATATTTTTATACTAAAACCCAATGGCCCAGACTTAGCTGAATCTTAAAAAGGCGAAGGGCCCAGGACTTAAAGAAATAGCAGACCAAAATACAGCTCCTTAGCCTGCATTAGAACTCCCAAGGTGAAAAGGAGATTAACATTTTAAGGAATTACCTATATGTCTCTCTCTACAGCAATAGAGAAGACAAACTACAGAAATAAGGAGCAATATCCGAGTAATTTCCTATTACTTAGCATACATGATTAGGCTAATTGGGTGTAATGAGCCACCAATTTTAAGGCTAGTCCGGAATAAGACACTTAAAATTAGGAAAGGTGTGTCCGAGAGCGAGAGACTAATGCCCACAAACACATGCCATATATAATGTAACAAGGTGTTCATAAGATCAGAATAATCTACAGATGATAACAGTTTCACTCATAGTTACACACTTATTATAAGGCCAGAAGAGGTAAAGAGAAAATCACCCCTCCACCCCCCCCCCCCCTTTTTTTTTGAAGGAAAAATCTTCAAAACAAAGAGGGAAGCAGTCTGGAATCAGTGAAAAAGCGGTACTGAATAATATATATATTTGCCTAAAAGGCACCCGGCTATTAATTATTATTAATTTATTGGTGCTCAATACCACATCAGCAGCCAAGGCCATATCGTGGCGATCACGGTTATTAAAATCGCAAGCTTCTAAACGTATGCCGCATCTGGAATACGTAGATAGGTCGAAAACCGGTGATATAATATGTACAACCTTAAACTTGTCCAACTGAATTCCAATGGAAAGTTACCTGATAGAACTTATACGCTTCTGAGCCAACCAACAGGCGACCACGTTCAGGTGTACAATTAATTCCAATAATGAACCTCCAAATTGTAACTGTTTAATTATATGAGAATACGATTGAATATGCCTTGTGTACCGCTTCCGGTTGAAGACTGGATTCAGAACATGGAACGGGATACAATTAAAAAACCTGTCACGGACCATGCACAAATAATTCATTGTTCCCTAGGTCCGTTAAACCTTGACTGTTCAGAGAAAGAATATACCACTCTGATTATTGAAGTCAAAAATGGAGAACATATACATAGACGATCTGTTGGAAACTCCATAACTGATCCAACAAGCCCCAAACTTCTCTTAAGCTCTATACTAACGCAGAGCCAGAATTTAAGAGAATCTATTCAGTAATACGTCTGCATAATAATATATAAATATTATGCACACAATCAACAGAATCCCACCTGTACCCTCATCTGAGTACAGCCTGTATCAAAGGCGTGACAGAGCGATACAAAAACTAACCAGGAAACTGAAGGAATAAAACAATGTTAATGCAATTAACCTGAGGAATAGACTCAAACGGCGTAAGAAAAGCAGACACCTCTGAGCCTAACTTCTCAAAGTGGACTAATTGCCACATTTGGAGAATGTCGCACAGATAACCGACATGCCTTCCACACAGGAACAGGAAGGCTAGCAATATCAACCAAATGTATTCATGAAAGAATTTGGAATCCAAAAAAAGTTACTGTTCAGGAATCATATGCTCATATACAACTTATGAAGCAAACCAACTAAAGAGTGGATGCGCCCCTGATGTCGCCGTTAGACCACAACCCACCTGCCAAACGGAGAGCAATTCACATCTTAACATATTGGCGGGGGGTTCGACGAATAAATCATATCGAACCCCCCTCACCCGCATTACTTGAATCGCTAGATAAGTGAGGCCAGCACAGTAATATTAAAGCTTGGAACAGTGACAAATTCCTTTTTCACGCTACATTCCCAAAGCTATACTGCTGCTGCTGTTTTCAATAAAGAGTAATACAGCTAAAAAGCTTATAGTTAGTCAAAGCAACATAACGACACTAACCCGGTGTGGCTCGTAACACTTTAGTGTTAGCTATTAGGAATAGTATAGAAACCATAGGGCTCCCTCATGTCTGACCGACTCCATAATGCCACTAAGGACTGAGGGGGACATGATGAACATACAGGAATATACCCGCTGAAACAGCGTTGACATATCCCTTGAAATCAAGACAGTATGCCATGGCATCAAATAATACATCATATAGACATAATATCCAATCCACCGAGTGGAAATATAATCCACAACAATAGATTTGATAACTAGAAGCACTGTCACAGTGCCGAAGCTGTGACGATTCGTGCAATGCCAATGATGTCTTAAAACTCGTTGGTGACAAAAAAACTTGTTGGTGACAAGTCCATAAATGTGACAGAAATTATCCGAATGACATGCACTATTCAGAGGGTGTAGACATCATGAAGATACACTTGCATACCAAGTATGGTAGCATGGTGTCATTCCATCAAGTATTTTTGGAGTTATGGTGTTTTTTAAACTCGTTGGTGACAGACCGACAGACAGACCGACATTGCCACATATGGAGCTGCTCGTTGCAGCTAAAAATGAAGCGGGAGACGAAAATGAAAAAAATTTAAAGTAATTTATACACACAAATTTTGCCCCGCCCGCCCCCCCCCCCCCCCCCAATCCCCAAAATTTGCATGCAAAACCGAAAATTAGAAGTCCTATCTGGCCCTCCATACATTTACTCTCCGCGCATGCGCAGACGCCCGGAAGTCACCGGAACTGGTGCCAACATCATTCTTTGTAAAAGAGAGTATTATATAATAATTCAGCAGGGAGGTATTAGTGTCCAGTACTGCCCACTCATGGGAGGGCCATTCCCGTCTGGGCCATTGGTAAGTATAAAAAATATATAAATTACTTTAAATTTTTCATATTTTTATAATATAAACCAATGGGTCAGACTTATCTGAATCGTAAACAGGTGGAGGGCGTAGAACTTCCGAAATAGTTGATCAACATAGATCAAATCCTTCAATCCATGATGAAGGAATTTAGAATAATTAGGATTTACATGTATGTCTCTCTACACCATAATAGAGGAGACATATCCTAATATGGATTCCAATTTATGTAAATCCTAAATCTGAGCATGAAACCATGCTAATTAGGATGTAACGAGTTCCCAATTTTTAAGGCTAATCTGGGACTAAGACCCAAAAATTAGGATGGCATATTTGAGAATGAGAGAAAATTTCCCACAAACCTACGCCATACATATAACACTACAGCTGTATGCAGAATATAATTACGGATAAAACAGCTTCCTTCATAGTTACCGTATATGTCCGTGTATAAGTCGCCCCCATGTATAAGTCGCACCCTACTTTTCATACAAAATATCCTCCCTGCGCCTATAACCCTTGTATAAGTTGCACCCCCGATTTGGGTTGAAAAATGTTAAAACAATTCCGTAAATTTGGCTAAAGGACTGGAAGTCTTGTGGACTGAACAGGGAGGTTTGATGACTGATTACAGTATATTTATAAATTATATTTGTTTGTATACTTTATTGATACATTCAATGTGTCGTATTTATTAAAAGATATATGTCAACTGTGTTTGTTATTACTCGTGTATCGTATTTATTAAAAGATATATGTCAACTGTGTTTGTTATTACTCACGCCGGTAAAAGAAGGAATGCTCCGGTGCATGTGTTCAGGTAAGAACGAGGTAAGTTGAATTCAAATGGTAAATCCATAAAACAGCTTCCTTCATAGTTACCGGTACATACCCATTAAGCCAGAGAAGGGGTGAAAATGATCCCCCCCCCCCTTTTTTTGAACATATCTTCAAAAGAAAGAGGAGAGAGCTCTGGAATCAATAAAAGCGGTACCAAAAAACAATATAAATAATTATCGATCAGGCACTCAGGAATTAATTCATGAATAATAAATGGTGCGTAACGCCACTTCACAAACCAAGGCTATAGCAACGATTCTGGTAATTAATATTGTCTGCTACAAAACAAATCGGTGATATAAAATATAACATACACATATTAAATTGAGATACACTGAACAATCTCTGCAGAGAAAACACACTTCCAATGTAATCCACAGGTGGCCTCTGTACAACAAAATCCAGTAACAACACTCTCCAATGTGTACTATCCGATATCTACAACCGTAAACACTTGAGAATATGCGATTTGAGAACCGACATAATAGAAACCAGGATCTAGAAATGGAAGTAGGTATGATTACCAGGCTCCCAAAATATATAATAATTTCAAGGTCCACCAAAGCGATAATCTAATAATATAATGCGTGAGTGCATTAAAATACAGCAAGTAACCAGAAACTGTTTTAGCGCACTAAAACATATGGCTCCCCTTCCTTTCTATTTAATGCACTACAAATTATATACACATGAATAATATTGACAATCATACCAAATATCTAAGGTCTAGCTCAAAAGAGAAATAAGTTATGACTCTGACAAATAAACCCTTATAAAATACCTGAACTTGACCTGGGAAGGGGGGGGGGGGCAAAGGTCAAGATCATGTGATGGTCACCATGGTTTACATAGCCACAGTGCCACATGTTGATACAGCCAGGTCACATGAAGGTCATGATGACATGTGGTCTCATTGTGATACATCCACATGTCAATCATCTAAGTCCTAGGTCAAAAAACAAAAAGTTCTGATCTGGACAATTATTCCCCATTTGAAGTACATAAATTTGACCTTGAGGTCAGAGGTCAAGGTCGCATGCAGTTCATCAAGGTAGCATCATGCAGTTTCATGGTGACACATCCACATGTCCAAAAAAAAAAAAAAAATTGTCTGGACAATTACACCCTATTTAAAGTACATAAATTTGACCTTGAGGTCAAGGTCACATGAAGGTCATGATTACATGTGACATGTGGTCTAATTGCGATACATCCACATGTCAAATATCTAAGTCCTAGGTAAAAAAAAACCAAAAAAGTTCTGGTCTGGATAATTATTCCCTATTTGAAGTACATAAATTTGACCTTAAGGTCAGAGGTCAAGGTCACATGAAGGGCATCGAGGTAGACGACATGCGGTCTCATGGTGACACATCCACATGTCAAATAACCAAGTCCTAGGTCAAAAAACAAAAAAAATTCTGGTCTGGACAATTACTCCCTATTTGAAGTACATAAATTTGACCTTGAGGTCAAGGTCACATGAAGGTCACAATGGTATGTGACACACCGGCTCATGGTGATACATCCACGTGCCAAATATCTAAGGCCTGGCTCAAAAGCCAAACAAGTGTTGGTCCGGACAAAGTTTCCTTGAAAAAAGCACAAATCTGACCTTCAGATCAAAGGTCAAGGTCACATGAAGGTCACAATGGTACGCTACACACCGGCTCATGGTGATACATCCACATGTCAAATTTCTAAAGCCTGATTCGAAATACAAAAAAGTTCTGGTCCAGACAGTTTCCCTTAAAAAAAGCGCATAAATCTGACCTTCAGGTCAAAGGTCAAGGTCACATGAAGGTCACTATGGTACACTGCACACCGGTTCATGGTGATACATCCACATGCCAAGTATCTAAGGTGTAGGTCAAAACACAAAAAAGTTATGGCCCGGACAAAGTTTGTGTGATGTTTCCCTTAAAAAAACACATAATCTGACCTTCAGGTCAAAGGTCAAGGTCACATGAAGGTCACTATGGTACACGGCTCATGGTGATACATCCACATGCCAAGTATCTAAGGTGCAGGTCAAAAGACAAAAATGTTATGGCCCGGACAAAGTTTGTATGAGAAGAAGAAGAAGAAGAAGATGAAGAAGAAAAGAAAAAAAGAAGAAGAAGAATATGCACTAAAACAATATGTCTCCCTTCTGGGAAGGGGAGACATAATCATCTAAATACCAACTAACTGGTTATGCAGCCACCGATGAACTCAAATAGTAGCAATTATGACAATTTTAATAAGCACTTGTACATCAAAAATCAACAAATTATCACAGGAAACTAATGCAGCAAAACTGCGTATATGCCTATGAGGGCGCCATCAAATATGACGCAAATGCATAGTATGTATGTATTAAGATATATATACGAGACAGTGTGTGAGTGGGGGGTGGGGGGGGGTGGTGGGGGATTGAGGGGGAATTCGAAGTCATGTCAAAACCTCCTCACCCACATTACTTAATCATTGCTGTTCCAGTCAGCAAATATATAAGAACCACAAAAGCTCCCTCACGTCTAACAGACTCCATTATGCCACTATGGGCAGAGAATGACGTGAAGAACAAAACTTCCCCTGAAGAAGAAGGCCCTCTTGTGGAGGAAGCTGCTGGAGAATGTTCAATATCAGGCAGTTGAGAAAACTGATAGAAGGTTATTGTGACGACAGATATGTTATTAGTAGGAATCACACTAAGACTGTTTAATCTTAACGTAATCTACTGAATTAAATGAATTGGAGGATGCGCGTATCCTACCATTCATTTCTATGAATACGGCCGAGCATCAACTGCATGCGCTGAATTGTCTAACACTGGCGACACAAATGATGGAAACTATTGTTCCTGTGTGGCGCAAACTTAACTATCCTGGAGCGATACCACATGCATGTTCGCTAATAATGTAAATCCAATAATGTAGCGCGAACAATAAGACATCATTTCTTGATGAATATGTGAACTCCAGGAACCGAGGGTCCCAAGAACCCTGCACATCGAGTCTGTCGGACACAGGGTTGTAACCCAATTTATGAATCTACATCCGTCATAACTGAGAAAACCAAATCTGGCAGCTGCAGCGGAACTCTTTAAGTTAACCAATGAATATCTGCCCAAACTTGACCTTATGTTTACTAGATTCGCTAAAACAATACAGGTCTTGAGCGAAAAGCGTCTTCCTACTCCAGTTAAGAATAACTGGAGGGGACGTGTGCGTAAGCGGTCCATCAGAAGAACGTTCGTAGCCGCTCCGCACAACCCCATCCGACGCATAAAATCTTTCGCTGTTAATGTGTCTGATAGAAGACAAAAGCAAGCCTAACAACTGGCTAATTCGCTCTGTGAAACAACAGACGAACCAGCTTGTTGAGAATGAATTGCAGGACACGCATATCCTATCATTCATCCCATGAGACATTATCTAGTTCATTATTCAAGTGATCTGAAGAACTATACTTGCCGCACAGTTGATCATTCGAATGCTCGCGTTATTGACTAAATGATTACCATAAATAACCTTTTAGAGCCATGATAAACATGTTATCCAGTTCCAGCCAATTATCGGTCGGACAGACCTCTTGAAGAGCCTCAAGCCACCGGCTTATGGTTGTCTGAACAGTAATCTCGAACAGACCTAAACCCCCTATCCGAGTCGCTGTATTGATGATCCCTAAAGTAATTATAGGAGGGTTATCTATACCCTCGCTATGAGTCTTTTTTAGACTATCTGTGTCTAGGACATCCTCTCTTACTCTCTTCTGCTGTTGTTGGTCGATTTGACACCAACTTAAGGAGCAGAGTATTGATGCTTTCTTTTTAGCTTAATCCTACATTAATGAAAGCTTATCGTCAAGGACTTAGTGTCTGGAAAACCAGAGCAACCCGTAGAGATTTTTCCACCTTGTCATCTATTAAAGATGACGACGCAAGACTTCGTCACATCAGAATAACTCCCACTTAGCAACTGTTAAGACAGAGATATATGTGATAAATAGGCCTGGAAAGAATTTTTAAAGAGGTACAAACATCCACAAAATTCCTTTCCTTATAGACTTTGCGTCACAGTTCTTAAATGTGATCTACTTAAGACAGTGAGTCTAAATTCGCTCTAAGAAATTATCTTCTCAGTTGTATCTGAACGAACAGCGAAATGACGAAGGTAAGGCCACAACTAAGACCTTAGCCTGCTCATTCAAACACAGAGAAACTCTCAACACATCTTCCCCGACCGTTTTTTAAAAGAATGTTGTTCAAAAAATGGTAAAAAATACAGAAGATGATAAGAAACCGTATTACTTCTTCCCACACAAAGTTTGAATATGGCGTCGTCTAAATAACCGAAGACCTGTGACACCCGTATAGACTTAACCGGAAAAGACATATCCTCCTCTTTGTCCAGATGAAGTTAGCGTCTAACAACACTAGCGGTTTCTCACAATTACTCGCAACATTCTGATTCAATGGAACAATTTCAAGGTAGTGATAATGGATAGCATCCATATCATCCATGAGTTGTTCCGAAAGGGAAGGTTAATCCTCCTCTGTATCCCTTTCATCATTCGTCTAAATCAGTTTTAGAATCACGGTCAACAGCATCTGAACACGCAGATGACTGGACCGACCGAGCACCATCCGACAGCTCAAGTTCTGAGACGGACGTTGAGTGCTTCTGCATTTGCAGGAATACTGCGAAGAGCTGCGCAATCTGCGACAGCAAGTTCGTAACGGAGGCCTGAGGAGCAGCGGTCATGTATAGCTTGTCCGCCGACTGCTCCTGGAACAGTGTGTCCGAGATTGCTCTTAACTTCGGACGTCCCGATCAATAAGGCCCCGTCTCCTTGGCTACTAGATGGTGCGACTTCCTTGACAAAGAGTGGACCTATTTGACAATGCAGACTAGATATCCGAAGTCACGTGGCCAATGTGCGGTCGTGTGTGCTTAGTAGATGCTGAAAAAACCAAATTGTGGCCGACCCCGGCTGTGTATTAAACGGAGCGTCCCGGACAATAAGCAGGTACGTAGGCTCTGCCTGACGCAAGTTCCTATCAACATCATCTGGCCCCAGAAGTTGTTGTAAGAGAGAGGGGCCTCTCTCTTGCTCGCGGTCCTGGCAGACCTAGTTGAGCATACCTCAGAACTTGCCAGCTTCCTCCTTTCCGTCGTCGCAGGGTGAGCACGTTTGGATTTTATAGTGCTCGCTACACCCTTTTTTCTCACCTTGATTGCTACGGACACACCTGGCGTCACGTTACTCAAAACCTGAGTAATCGCTTCACCGGTCGAGCTAGCTGGCAACAAGGAAGTAAACCCTAAATGCTAAGGTCTAGTTCCTTGTCTAATATTATTGAGCACTTTTGCCGCTAGCTCTGATTTACTATGTAAATGCGACACACCCGGTGTCATGGCTGTGGTTTATAGCCCTGTGCAATATTGAGAGCACTTTAGCCGTTAGGTAGAGGAAGCTGTAAGACTAGCCGACCCCGGCTGCCTATTAGATGGAACATCCCAGACAGGAGGCATGGACGTAAGCTCCGACTGACGCAAGTTCCTACCAACAACATCTGGCCCCAGATGATGTTGTAAAAGAGAGAGGCCTCTCTCTTGCTCGCGGTCCTGGCAGACCTGGCCGAGCGTACCTCAGAACTTGCCGGCTTCCTCCTTTCCGTCGTCGCAGGGTGAGCATGATTGTATATTAAAGTGCTCGCTCCACCCTTTTTTCGTCTCCTAGACCAGAACGGACACACCCAGCGTCACAGTCCTCAGAGGCCTGAGTAACCGCTTCACCGGTCGAGCTAGCTGGCGACAGGGAACTAAAACCATGCGGTTTTTAGCCTGTCTAAATGCGACAACAGACTTTTTTGCGCGGTTGTGTGCGCTTTTCAGATGTAGAGGAAGCCGTAAGACTAGCCGACCCCGGCAGCTTATTAGACGGAGCGTCCCGGACAGGAGGCATGGACGTAAGCTCCGACTGACGTAAGTTCCTACCAACAACCTCTGACCCCAGATGTTGTTGTAAGAGAGAGGGGCCTCTCTCTTGCTCGAGGTCATGGCAGACCTGGCCAAGCATACCTCAGAACTTGTCTGCTTCCTCCTTTCCGTTGTCGCAGGGTGAGCATGTTTGGATTTTATAGTGCTCGCTACACCCCTTTTTTTCTCTCCTCGACCGCTACTGACCTATCCGGCATCACGTTACTCAAATCCGGAGTAATCGCTCCACCAGTCAAGCTAGCTGGCGACAAGGAAGTAAACCTTAAATGCTAAGGCCTAGTTCCTTGTCTAATATTATTGAGCACTTTTGCCGCTAGCACTAATTGTACATCTTATTGCGACGACGGAAGCACACTCTCTGACGGCATCATGTAACCTCACCATGTTCTTGTTCCTCTGTAAATAGAAACTAAACAAGAGGCTCCAAGGGGCCTTAATCGCTCGCCGGGCAAAGTGATTCAAACAAAGTGGTTCAAAGAAGTATCTGGGGTCACATTCAGTTAGACATGGTTCATCAACACTACAAGGGAATGAAGTCATGAGAGACAAATTTTATGGAACTAGGGACATGGCTTGAACAAACTTACCCCCCTAAGAATGCTGCATACCAAATATCCAAAGCATTCATCTGCTGGATCTGAAGAAGAAGATTTTTAAAGAAAATTCCTCATTTTGAACAAAGTTATCATTCGGGCTCCCACAGTGAGCCCAAATATGAACCCAGGGAATTGGCTTGAACAAACTTGAATCTCACCCCCTAAGGATGCTGCATGCCAAATATCAAAACATTCTGACTGCTGAATCTGAAGAAGAAGATTTTTAAAGAAAATTCCTCATATTGACTAAGTTATAATTCGGGCTCCCACAGGGAGCCCAAATATGGACCCAGGGACTTGGCTTTAACAAACTTGAATCTCACCCCCCTAAGGATGCTTCACACCACATATCAAAACATTCTGACTGCTGGATCTGAAGAAGATTTTTTAAGAAAATTCCTCATTTTGAACTAAGTTCCTCATTTTGAACCAAATATGGACCTAGGGATATGGCTTGAACAAACTTGAATCTCCTAAGTTATCATTCGGGCTCCCACAGTGAGCCCAAATATGGACCTAGGAACATGTTTTGAACAAACGTGAATCTCACCCCCCTAAGGATGCTGCATACCAAATATCAAAACATTCCGACTGCTGGATCTGAAGAAGATTTTTGAAGAAAATTCCTCATTTTGAACTAAGTTATAATTCGGGCTACCACAGTGAGCCCAAATATGAACCCAGGGACTTGGCTTGAACAACTTGAATCTCACCCCCCTAAGCATGCAGCATACCCAATATCAAAAGATTATGCATGCTGGATCTTGAGAAGATTTTTAAAGAAATTTGCCTGAAATGCACTAAGTTCAAATTGGGCTTCTATACTGAACCCAAATATGAACCCAGGGGGCCGATTTGAACAAACTTGAATCAGATCCACCCCACAATGTTGCATACCAAATATCAAAAGATTCTGCCTGCTGGATCTGGAGAAGAAGATTTTTTAAGAAATTTGCCTGAAATGCACTAAGTTCGAATCAAGTTTTTATAGTGAGCCTAAATATGAACCCAGGGGGCCAATTTGAGCAAAGTTGAATCATATCCACCCCACAATGTTGTATACCAAATATCAAAAGATTCTGCCTGCTGGATCTTGAGAAGAAGATTTTTTAAGAAATTTGCCTGAAATGCACTAAGTTCAAATTCAGGCTTCTATACTGAGCCCAAATATGAATTCAGGGGGCCGATTTGAACAAACTGGAATCAGACCCATTCCAAGATGCTGCATACCAAGTATGAAAAGAGTCTGCCCACTGGTTCTGGAGAAGAAGATTTTTTAATAATTTTTCTATAATTCTTACGGTGCTATCAGAGTTATGCCCCACACAGAGCCCCCAAGGGACGTGGCCATTTCATTTGAACAAACTTGAATTGCCATATAGTAATGAACATCCACATGAAGTTTCGTGAAAATCGGACCAGTGGTTTCAGAGGAGAAGTCGTTTGAAAAATGTTCATGACGACGAACGACAACGACGGACGAACCGCAAGTGATAAGTTAAGCTCCCTTCGGTGAGCTAAAAACTCGAGTGACTTTTTGGCGAGAGGACCAGCAGTGTCCTCCCGCCGCAAGAGGACCGGTAGTGTCCTCTCGCCTCAAACAATGAACCATGACACCCGTCTCCAACGTTGTCTAAATCTAACACGTTGTGCAAGAATTAATGGGAGTACATTGACTACAAGCAAGGCAACGACCATGTAAACAGAGGAAAGGCTTCCTCTTTTGCCCTGCTATTTGAGAAATATTATTACATAAAAGCTTAAATAGGTCGATTGTACCACCACCAAGTCTACATTAAATATAAGATAACATTAAAATATATAATCGAGAAATAATTACACCCAGATGAAAATATTTAGAAAAAAAATTTCAAAAATTTTTTCTTATATAAGAGCCCAAGTTCCCAAAGGGAACGCTGAGCCCAAAAGAGCCTAAATGTGGACAAAATTATTATATTATCCCAAAAATTGATTGGCACACTACCGAAATATTTTATGTTACTTACAACCGTTGTTTCCTTAAAAATAACAGGAAACTACCTATACAAATAAAGCATTGTCAATGTAAACAACTTCAGAATAAAAACCGGAAACAAGACCCCAGGCAAAACGGCCCGAAGTCAGTAACAGAATTAAAACCATCTGATGTAAAGCAAGATCTTCAGCAGAAGAAAAAAACAATACATCGGATGTATGATGCATGACCAAAACGCCTAAACACCCCTAGGGTGAGGACGTAACCATGGGGATGTACAGAATAAACCTTCTGTATAATACGTTAAACTCCCAAGAAATTTTATAAAAAAAAATTTTTTTTTGATAAAACAATACAAAAAGCTTGGGAGTTTAACTTGGGGGTTCAAGGAAGGATAGGGAAGGAATACTAAACCGTGGAAAATCATTAATAATAATGATGATGTCAGGCCCATGTTCCCGAAATTGGGAAACATGAAATAATTTTTATAAATATAATCAAGTTACAGCCCTGAATGTTTCAAACCAGCATTTCTTCCTTCCTTCATCCAGTTGTGTCCTTGGATCCACCAAATTAACCACTGATTTGTGTCTGGCATCATTCAAACTGAGATTTAAGTAGCACAGAAGTCAGTTTGTTGTTATCTGACTGAGGGCCAAACAAAGAATGATGTTGGCGCCAGTTCCGGTGACTTCCTGGCATCTGCACATGCACAGAGAGTAAATGTATGGAGGGTCAGATAGGACTTCTAATTTTCAGTTTTGCATGCAAAGTTTGGGGACTGGGGGGCAAAATTTGTGTTTGGCCCTAGATAATTTTGAGTTAGCACCAGCTAAGTCTGGGCCATTGGTTTATAGTATAAAAATACTATGTTCCGGCACCCAATCATAAAAACCTAGATGAACACCTTGTGCCTCATTCCGATTATAGTAGAAAATATATTCCTGAAAAGGAGTTAACTATAGGCATTCGAAAGAACGTTCATTAATTACCCTAGGTTAATATGGCGTCATCAATAGGGAAAAAAGCCTCAGACAACTAACACAAAAACAATACCGCTAAGGAGAGATCAACTCTTCTCGTGTAACGCTACCTTGTCCAATAGGACAGTGGTCACAGCCTGGCTGAAGCAACTAAAGGTCTTCCTATTCGTGAAGATGACTAAATTGTTGTTAAATGAGGCCCTAGAGGCTCACTAAAGGAGACTTACAATGCCAGCCGCTAATGATAGGGAAAAACACCACCCATAATTCTAGCTAGGCTACTATAGCGTCAACAATAAGACTAAAGTCTGTGACACTAAGAAAAACACCGAGAAGGAAAACATGAACTCTTTCCTTTAGTAGTTCTACTCCCAAAAGATAGCGGTCTCAGCCCAGCTAATGAAGCTTAAAAGACTTCATCTCCGTGAAGACAGATATCTCGGTGTAAATTTTTGAGACTTTAGAAAGCTCATTAGACAGGGGCTTACAACATTAGTGGCTCAAGTTAAGGGAAAAAAGGGCCGCACTTGATTCTAATAAGGCGTCAACAAAAGGACTAAAAGCCTCAGATGCCTCAGAATACAACACCGAGCAGGAAACTATGTAATCTTTCCTTTTAACGGCCCTAATTCCAAAGAGACAGCAGTCTAAGATTAGTTAGCGCAGCTATTAAGTCTTCATCCCATGAAGGCAGATATCTCAGTGAAACTGCGACTTTGAAAGCTAACTCACTCACAACATTAGACGCTCAAGATAAGGAATAAGGACTGCTCTTCTGATGTTCATAATTCCAAAGGGACAGTAGTCTCAGCTTAGCTAATCCAGTTTATTAGTCTTCACCTCCAAGAGACAAATATCTGTGTCACCTGCGGGCCTATGAAAGCTCACTGAACGGAGACTTACAACGTTAGAGGCAATGTATAAGAAAAAGACTGCTGTAAAATATATAAGGCCACTATGACGTTATCCGCTAATGATATATAAATACAAGACCGCTCTTAATTCACATAAGCCAAACTAAGCCGACAACAATAGAACTAATTGCCTGTGACGCCAAGGAATACTACGAGAAGGAAAACATAATCTTTCCTTCTAACGGCCTTATTCCAAACAGCTAGCGGTCTCAGCGTCGCTAACACAGCCTAGAAGTCATATATCGATGAAGATAGATATTTGTGTGTTACCTTGCGGTCTTAGACAGCTCACTAAACGGAGACTTACGACGTTAGCCGTTAATGTATAAGAAAAGACAACTCTAACTGTATGTAAGGCTACTGTGGTGTCCACAATAGCACTAAATGCCTCTGACGCCTAGGAATACAACATCGAGAAGGAAAAGACATACTTATTCCTTCTAACGACTCTATTTCAAACAAGACAGCTGTCTCAGCCTAACTATGAGCTATTGATCTTCTATTCATAAGGAATAGATCATGGCCTTTCTTGTACTATTGCTAAGCCAAGGGAGGTGTTGTTAATCAGAACAAATACCTTCAACACCTGAGCCGAAAGATCAGGGAAGGAAAGATCTCCGCCTTTCCTTTGCCCAGTACCTTAAGCTGTTTTTTGCCTTGCAAACACAGACTTTTGTTCAGATGGAACAAGATTCGAAGAGCTCATGAATAAAAATTCATAGTCTTAATGTGCCATTCCGTGAGGGATTGAGAATCAACCTCTGCAGCCCTCTCACCATCTGAATGTTCCATCTGAAAACATGGTCAATACTATCCGAATGTACAGATGACTGGACCAACCCAGCACTGTCAGACAGCTCACTATCAGAGACTGTTGACGGCAGAACCTGCGACTACTGGGATGCTGTGATACGCTGCACAATCTGCGGCAGCAGGTCCGTGAACGAGGATTGCAGAGCAGCGATTATCCGATTCTTCACCATGTGCTGCTCACTGGACGGAGATCTGTCCCCAGATCTTTTGATGCATGTCCCATATAAAAATGCCTCAAACGACTAGCTACAGGTTAATCCGACTTTGGTGGTGAAGACTTGGAACATCTCCGTGCAAAAGCATGAACATGCAAAGTTGGATAGCTATATTTATTTATTTATTAGTGTTTAAGGTCACATATTTAGAATGGCTAATCATGACTGTGACAGTTTAACAGGTGGAGGAAGCCGGAGTACCCGGAGAGAACCACTGAGCAACAGCGAGCAACTGTCAGCTCTCCAACATACCAACTCCACACAAACGGGGTTAGCACTGGTTGAAGACAAGTGCACCACCAATGTGCAGTACGCCTTAGTACACAACGCCACCGTGCCACCACGCGGGCAATGGAGATGAAGTGTCTTGCCCAAGGACACAACGCGGTTGCCGCAGGTGGGATTCAAACCGAGGACCTCTCGGCTTGCAGCCTGCACCTCTACCAACTGAGCCACCACGCCCCCCGGTCGGATAGCGGTCTAATGTGTTTCATCGATGAAGGAGAGGAAGAAGCCATAGCTGCAACTGGCCCCGGCTGCAGTGTGGAGGAGCGTCCCGAACCACAAGCATCCCAACTCACTAAAGTTTCTCGAATCAAAAGCAGTTGACCCCGACTGCCAACGGAACGGAGAGGGATCTCCAGCTCGTGTCCTGGCTCCAAACCTTGCCGAGTGTTCTGTTTAGAAACTTGTAGGCTTCTACCCCTTAGCGTGCTTTTTCATGGAAGAGGAAGTCGTAACAACAGCCGACCCTGGCTGAAGTGTGGAAGGAGCATCCCAATTCGCACATTTCAGACGGGTGCTCCGACTCCTTGAAGTTTCTCATGATAGAAAACAGTCGACCCTGACTGCTAAGTGGACGGAGAAGGCTCTCCAACTCGCGATCTGACCCCAGATCTCGCCGAGTATCCCATTGATAAACTTGTAGGCTAATCCCCTTTGCATGCGCTTCCATGCAAGAAGAAGTAGCCATAACAGCAGCCGACCCCGGCTGCAGCGTGGAAGGAACATCTTGACGCATGTTCCGACTTACAGTTTCTCGCAAAGGACACAGTTCACCCCGACTGCTAATGGGACGGAGAGGGTTCTCCAACTCGCAAACTGACACCAGATCTCGCTGAGTATCCCGTAGAGAAACTTTCAGGCTTCTTCTCCTTTTGCCATCGTTGCTGGGTAAGCTTTATATTATGAGGTGCTCGCTCTACCCACGTTATACTACTCGAACGCAACGGACCTACCTGGCATCCCGGCTCCAATATAGGTTTGAACAATTCACCGGTCGAGCTAGCTGCATGCAGAGAATTAAGCTTCTATGGCTTTAATCCTGTGCAAATATCATGAGCACATTGGCAGCTAGCTCTGTTTACTCATCAGAGTGGGGCTCATCAGAGTGTGCCGACGGCAGCACTTAACCGACAGGTGTCAAGGCACCATCACCATGTTCTTGTTCCTCTGAAAAAGAGACCAAAAGACTAGTATCAGCCAGCGGTGAAAGCTCCTACATCGGAACTTCACCGCCCACCACACAGGTCGACACCCATTTCCAACGTTCATATCCCACAGTACAAGTACTGAAGGAGTGCCAAGACTGTCGGCAAACAACAAGCCTTTAATCCCGATGCTTCCTGGACTTACACTAAGTACTAATTATTATAATGGATATAATAATACTGAAGCCAAAAACATAAGTCTGCTGCACTCCCAATAATAATAATGCAGAATAAACATCGCAAGGATATTTAACATACACAATAACAAAAATTTTCAAAATAAATAAATAAAAAAAAAATTTTGAATGAAGCCTAAGTGCCCCAAGGGAACCTCATGAGCCCAAGGGTATCCCAATAGAGCCTAAGTATGGACAAGCACTAACTAATTAAAGCTAAACTACTGGAATAAAATTTAATATGTATCCTAACCGAAAAAACAATAATTGTTTTTAACTAAACACTGAATTAATATGAATCGAAAATGTTATTGAACAGACTTTAAGAGGAAAAACCGGAAACTAACCAACAACAGGCACAACAAATGTCCAAAGTCAGTAACCGATCAATAACCACCTGATGCAAAGCTAGATCTTCATATGAAGAAAAAACAATGCATCTGGAAGAAGATGCAAGAATACAAAACATCCTGAACAGTAAAGAACAGGATGTAAACATAGGGGATAAATGGAATACCTATTCCGTTTTACAAGTTAAACTCCCAAGAATTTAATAAAAAATTCTTCAATAAAAATGCTGAAAGAGCTTGGGAGTATAACAGGAGGTTTAGGAAAGGGAAGGGAAGTAATACTAACAAAACAACAGTGGAGTCATATTATAATGACGACGTTCAGAAGCATATCCCGAAATTGGGGAACATGAATAATTTCACATAAAAATTATAAAGTTACAGCCCAGAACATCCAAAACCACCGTTATTCACTTCCAGCATCCTGCTATACTGTTGATTCCATAAAAACCATCATTGATTTGTGTCTGGCGTCTTCAATAAACAGCTGCGCCATGAGTGTGTGATATGCCCGTTATTAATTACAAGAGGAAAGCACACAATATGAGTATATATGTGTACTTGTCAGGTTTTTTTTTATATTCTTGTACAGTAATCATAACCAACAACATACTGTGTTCATTAATTTGGAAATAAATCAAAAGGGAGATTCCAGTTATCAACAAATACTTGCAACCAAAAAATCATGAAAATTGCTCAAAGTATTTTCAAGTTATTGCCCGACGTGGAAAACTGCCTATATTTTGTCACATAAAGTCCCATAACTCTGGAGTGACAATTCTGACTGCGACACAAATCAAAAGGGAGATTCCTTCTATCAATATATACTTGCAACCAAAAAATCATGAAAACTGCTCGAAGCATTCTCAAGTTATTGTCCGACATGTGGAAAACTGCCTATATTTTGATGAATAAAGTCCCATAACTCTGGAATGACATATCAGACAGCGACATAAATCGAAAGGGAGATTCCTTCTATCAACATATTCTTGCAACTAAAAAATCGTGAAAAATGCTCTAAGCAATTTTTTGCTACACCAAAACATCACAAAAATTGCTCAAAGCATTTTCGAGTTATTGTACGATGTGTGGACGGACAGACGGACGGACAGCAGTATACCGTAATCCAACTGTTTTTTCAAAATGGGCATATAAAAATGAGATTTTAAAGCACAGATGTCAGTTCAGTTGTTACTGACTTTGGGCCAAACAGAAGAATGATGTTTGCGCCAATTCCGGTCTCTTCCTGGGTACTGCGCATGCGTAAGTACTAAAAGTATGGAGAGCTAGATAGGACTTTTAATTTCTGGTATTGTATGCAAATTTTGGGGATTGAGGGGGTTCAAAATTTGTGTTTGGCCCTTAATAACATTGAGGTTGCACCAGCGAAGTCTGAGCCATTGGGTTTTAGTATAAAAATATTAAACTTAGGCTTATGCAGTACAGGGAGAGTGGATTATCACTAAATCAATTGTGGCGTCTTCATCCTGACAAAAATAAACAATTTAAAGTAATTTGTATATTTTTTATGCTTACCAATGGCCCAGACTTAGCTGGTGCAAACTCAATAATATCCAGGGCCAAACACAAATTTTGAACCCCCCAACCCTCAAAATTTGCAAACAAATCCAAAAATTTAAAGTCCTATCTGGTCCTCCATACCTTAGTACTGTGCATAAGCGGTAACCAGGAAGGTTATCGAAATTGGCGTCAAGCATCATTCTTTCTAGTTCTACCTTCTAAATGTTACAAATCAGCAGGAGGTATGAGTGTCCACTCATGGGAAGGCCACCCCGTCTGGGCCATTGGTAAGTATAAAAAATATACAAATTGCTTTAAATTTTTCATATTTTTATACTAGAGCCAATGGCCCAGACTTAGCTGAATAGTAAAAAGGCTGGAGGGCCTAGGACTTTTAAGAAAACAAAATAACTCTATTACTCTGACTGAAAGGAGGACTCCTATAATAGAAGATAAATGAGGAAATACATATGTCTTTCTCTATAAGAAAAAGAGAAAGACATAACACCAACAATTTAAAGGAGTAATATATAATAAATTCTCCATTTAATGCCAGCATAACCTTTATGCTAATTCGGTGAAGGAAACCAATTATAAAGCTAGTCCAGAGAATGAGACGCTTTATACTGACTTAAAAGTGTCTGAGGATTGTATATAAAAGTTTGTATGACACATGACATATACATAAAGCTTCACCTGGAGCTACACTTTAAAAGAACAATACATAATGAGACAATACTGTTGCTTCACACCGAGCTACACATTAAAACCACCCAGCACCAATGCTTGACAACTATCCTTGGGGGAGGCATTCCCTTGCTTTTCACTATAAAGCCAGATGATACTAAGGGAAGAATCCTCCGAAGAGGGCAGCGGACCAGCGTCAGTGCTCGAGCCGGCTGCATAAGACATCTAAAAGATGTTATATTAATGGACGACATTTTGTGCGGCAGAAAGAGGACCCAAGGATCTAAGGTAACTGGAGATAGACTAAGTTTCTAAGATAAAACTTAGTAAAAGTAGAAAGTTGCGTCCAGTAAGCTGCTTTCATTAAATCAGTAATGGCAATACTATTGGAATAAGCCCAAAAAGAAGACAAGGCTCTAACTTCATGCACTGAAATCTTGTTTACAGAATGCTGAACTGTAGAAAGATTTTCAAAGGCAATACGTTCGCCAATTGAATCCCCCTAGCAACCGCATGAACGAAAATATCTTTTCTGTTAGGAATAAGAGAAAGAAAAAATCTCTCTCTTCCTTTTCTATCAAACCTAGAACGACGTTTATAAATACGCATCACTCAACACTGGTCTAAGGTTGTCCGAAGACAGTAAAGCCTTAATAACAATAGGCTTCGGCCACCTATCCGGAATCTGGTTCTTAACCAAGAATCCCACCTCAGTAGTAAGAGTAATACCCACACTATGGAAATGAGAATCTTCTACTGATGAAGCATTAAGTTCACTAACTCTTCTAGCAGAGGCATCGGTTAAGAGAAAGGCAGTTTCATAAGATATTTAAATTCTACCTCATCTAATGGCTCAAAAGGAGATTCCTGTAACTTCAGGAGAACAAAAGCTAAATTCCATTTAGGAATTAATCTTAGGGTTCTATGTCTATTAATAGAGATATTTCTAACTAGCTTGGATAAAGAAAGATCTGATCCAATAGCCAAATGATCATGATGAGCATACGTGTCTCATAACTTAGACCTATAGCCTTAATAGTAACAGGCTGCAGTTTTAATAGATCAAAAAGGTAGACCAAAAAATTGGCAATTTGAGGTATAGATGGATTATAAATATTCACTGACTGATCCACACACCAACGGAAGAAGACTCTCCACTTAGCCACATAGTTTAATGAAGAGGAGTTCCTCCTACAGTTAGAAATTGCGTCCACTGCTCGTCCTGAAAACTGCTTTCCATGAAAGGACCGCACAACGGAAATACGTGAAGGTTGAGACCTTCCAGATTGTGAGGCAGTTTATGGGACTTCCCCTGAAACAGAAGATCCATGAGTGGAGGAAGCTTCCGAGGGATGTCCCACAACAGACACTTTATGAGATTGATACAAGGTTTCTGTGTTGACAGATGCTACCAGCAGAATCTTGCAATGAGACTGTTTGATTTTCAACAGGATCTGCTGAATAAGAGGAGTTGGAGTTCCGTTCCATGAAATTAATAAAGCACCCACCGCATACGCCTGAGGATCTGACTACGGTGAGACAAACATCGGAAGCTGAATGTTCAAGTTCTCGGCAAAAAGATCTATCTTGGGATGATCCCACTGGTAGCAAATCTGCTTGAAGACACGTCTGTTGAGAGTCCACTCCGACCTTTCATTGAGAGCAAGTCTGCAACTACGTTCAGACGACCCAGAATATGATGGACCGAGATAAGAATGTGATGATCCAGAGCAAATAAGAGAATTTTCTCTGTCAATTCGAATAGAGGAATGGAATGAGTGCCGCCCTGATTCCTAAGATAAGCCACTACTGTGGAATTGTCTGACAAAATCTGAACATGCACGTTCGCTATGTGAACAATCCAATGCTTTAGGGCTAGCCAATGGACATCATCTCTTTGATGTTTATGTGCTTTTCCAGGAACCAAGAGTCCCAAAGACCCTGACACTTTAGATCTGCGGGAATCAGGGAGGCACTCCAACCCATCTGACTGGCATCTGTCATAATAGTGAAGATCGGATCTGGTACTTGAAGCAGAACTCCCTGAGTCAACCATTGAAGGTCCGCCCAAATCTGAATCTTTTGTTTTACTAAGTCTGTTAAAACAATCTGACTTTCGAGCAAATGCATCCCAACACTCCAGTTCTGAATGAAAAAAAATCTGGAAAGGACGTATGCGTAAGCGACCTTGTGGAATGAGTTCCGTAGCCGCTTCGCACAGTCCCATCAATCTCATAAACTCCCTTGCTGATACTGTGAGAGAGTTTAGGAGAAAACAAGCATAATAACTGACCAACTTCGACCTTGGTGTGGGAAGACAAAGCAGATTGTTGTGAGTCTCAAAACTCATTCCCAAATGAAGGAAGGACCTCGACGGAGTAAAATCCGACTTCTTTTCATTTACAATGAAACCGAGACATCAGAATAACAGTAGCAGACTCTGCACATTGTTCTGAAGCGTGCCTTTGTCACTGTATCTTTAAAGAATGTCGTCCAGGTAAGCAGACGTTATTACTGCCGAATGAGCTCGGAAATAAGACATGACCGAGTTCATTATCCGAGTGAAGGCCCAAGGAGCCAGTTTCAGACCGAAACTCACATCGTTCTGAACTGGCAAACCTTTCCTTGATCGGCAAAACGTAGATACTTTCTGAATGCCGGATGGACCAAGACATGAAAGTACGTATCTTTTAGGTCTATGTTTGCCGCAAAGTCGTTCACTCGGATGCTCACTCTTACCAAATAGTTTCCATGTAAAACTTTGGAGCTATTATCAATTATTTTATCCAGCTAAAGTCTATAACTGGTCGAAACGAGCCGTCTGGCTTCGGCACAAGGAACAAATGACTGTAGAATCCCAGAGAATTGGGATTCTCTACAACCTCTATTGCCTCATTTTCTAAGAGAGATTGAACTTCTAAAAGAAGAGGCTCTCTCTTTGAAGAATTCCTGGAAGATTCATCCAACGCAGACTTCTTGTAAGGGGAGGCTTTGATTGGAATGAGAGCCGAAGACCCTTTTGGACTACATTCCTTACTGATCTTCCCTTATTTCTATCCAGTTGGTTGGGAATTTTGATAACCTTCCACCAACTGGAGAGCAATAGAGGTCTAGAACATCATTTGTAGGACTTATGAGGCTGGCTGTAACAAAGTGTTAGTGGCCTTTTTGGTAGCTTCCTCGTACACAAAGGATAACTTGTCATTGAACAAAGTATGACCAGAAAACAGCGCAACTCTGAGCTTTTCACCCAATCGTCAATCAAGGTAGACGATGCTAAGGCTCCATCACATCTAACCAACTCCAAATCAGCCACTGAAAGGGCGGAGTGATACGTGGCATACATGACTGCTCTAGAAAGGGCTCAGAGCGACAGAGTAATGTCGTCAAAATCCTTTCCGCTGAGACGCTGAGTGAGAGCCAAAGTGATATGATCTGCGTAAGACATTGCGTCCAGGACCACATGACTGGAATCAATAGAAGATTTCGGAACGTCTGAACAGACATTGAATGAATATCTAAATCAGACGACCGCTCATCCAAGTGCAGAGGAGCTCTCTGAACATGTTCTATTGTTTTCAAATAATGTGGTCCAGAAAACGGTAATTGCAGAGAAGCCGAAGGTAAGAAACCGCTTTTCTTTTTAGTATTTGCTAGGCCAAAGGTGGCATCGTCAAGTAGACCGAAGGCCTCCGGAACCTGAGCAGACTGACCCAGAAAGGAAAGAACCTCCCCTTTCCTCCGCCAGGTACTCCTATCCAGGGAAGATAGCAGTTTCTGCCTAGCTGACACAGTCTGTTGGTCAGATGGAACAAGATCCGGGAAGAACTAATGAATGAAATTCATAGTCTCCATGTGCTCTTCCGGAAGGGATAGAGAATCATCCTCCGTAACCCTCTCGCCATCCGACTGATCCATCTGAGAATTGTGGTCAACACCATCTGAATGAACAAATGACTGGACCGACACAGCACCATCCGACAGCTCACTACTGGAGTCTGTTGACGGCTGAACCTGTGACTGCTGGGATGCTGCGATAAGCTGCACAATCTGTGACAGCAGGTCCGAAACCGAGGCTTGCGGAGCAGCAGTCTTCTGTTTCTTCGTGGCATGCTGCTCTTGGGACAGAGATCTGATCCCAGATCTTTTTGACGCATGTTCTGTATGTGCAAGCCTCGAACCACTAGCTACAGGTTGGTCCAACTTCGGTGGCACAGACTGGGAACATCTCCATGAAACACCAGGAACATCCAAAGTCAGACAGCTAGTCTGCAGTCTAACGTGCTTTGCCGATGAAGAGGAAGAAGTCATAAATGCCGCCGGCCCCAGCTGCAGTGTGGAAGGAGCGTCCTGAACCACAGGCGAGGAGGGGGCTCCGACTCACTGAAGTTTCTCATGGCGGAAGCAGTCGATCCTGACTACTGACGGGAAAGAGAGGGTTCTCCAGCTCGCGATCTGACCCCAGATCTCGCGGAGCGTCCCGTAGAGAAACTTGCAGGCTTCTTCCATTTTACCGTCATCGCTGGGTGAACTTTTGTTTTTGAAGTGCTCGCTCGACCCACATCTACACTCTCCTCGACCGCTACGGACATACCCGGCTCACACTAACTGGGGAACCGCTTCACTGGTCAAGCTAGCTGCCTGCAAAGGATTAAGAGCACTAACTAGAGGCCTTATCCCTTGCTTAATATTCATGAGCACCTTGGCAGCTAGCTCAGTTTGCTCATCAGAGCGCGACGAAAGCAGCACATTATGGACAGATGTTGAATTACCATCACAATGTTCTTGTTCCTCTGAAAAAGAGACTGAAAAACTAGTATTAGCCTGCACTGAAAGTTCCAGCATCGGAACTTCACTGCCCACCACGTAGGCAGACACCCACTTCCAACGTTTCGCATCCCAATCTCTTCACAAGTAGCACAAGTATTATAAGGAGTGCAATGACTATAGGCAAGACAACAAGCATGTAAATCCACGGAAGACTTCCTGGACTTACACTTGGAGCAAAAAGTTTTCATTTTAGAAATTACAAGCCAAAAATCCTAAGTCCGCTCCACTACTGAGTAATAACATATAAATTATACATAGCAAGGACACATAAAGACAATCAAAAACATTTTTGAATGAAATAAGAAAAGAAAAAATTTTGAAACATTTTTGAATGAAGCCTAAGTACCCCAAGGGAACCTCATGAGCCCAAGGGCATCCCGATAGAGCCTAAGTGTGGACAAGCACTACATAAATAAAGCTAAACTACTGGAATAAGTAATAATATGTGTCCTAATAGAAATACAATAACTGTGCTATATAAAATACTGATATAATACATATTCAAAACGTTAAGACAGAAAACAATGTCACGAGGAAAAACCGAAAACTAACTAAACAAACGGGCACAAAAGAGGCCTGAAGCCAGTAACCGATCAACAACCACTTGATGCAAAGCTAGATCTTCATAGGAAGAAGAAACAATGCATCTGGTAGAAGATGCAAGACAACAAAATGTTCTAAACACCCATATATGAGGATGTAAACACGGCAGTAAACGGAATATCCATTCCGTAATACACATTAAACTCTCCAAGAAATTTAATAAAAAATTTCAATAAAAAAGCCAAAAGAGCTTGGGTATCTAACAGGAGGGTTCAGGAAAGGACAGGGAAGGAACATTTAACAAACAATAATCATTAGCAAGAATGACGACGTTCAGGCGCATATCCCAATGAAAGAGTCAATGACTCTGTAGCTCAACTTGGATATGACAGGAATTAGTACTTGCTGTGACCAAGACAACTGAATAATGAATATGACAGGAATTAGTATTTGTTTTGGCCCAGTCAACAATAATAAAAGAATTACAAGGTGACTGTAATGCACTACAGATTAAGACCAATCATTGTAGATTATTATTTTTGTGTGGAAATTTTCAGTCCGAAACAAAATATTTTCAGACTAAAATTTTTTCTTCTTCTTCTTAAAATTGACCAAAATGCATCAAAACACAAAAAACTAATTTCCGGATTTTGGTCCAAAATTTTCTAAGTCCCACCCGGACCCCAAATTTTCAGTGTAAAAAAATTTTTTTTTTTGTTTGTCTTAAAATTGACCAAAACGCATAAAAAACCAAAAAACTAATTTCCGGATTTTGGTCCAAAATTTTCTAAGTCCCACCCGGACCCCTAATTTGCATAATTTATTCACGAGAAAAACTCTGTATTATATGTAATGTATCCCATGGTACTAAACATTCATACAAAAATTTATTCAAATCAGATCTTTCATTTGGAAGTTCTGCGCAAAAATCTGATTGCACTTAATTTTGAACAAAATGGCTGCTAGCGGCCATCTTGAATTTCAGACTGGACCCCAAAACACTCCTTCTCGTCCCACAGTGATAACAAAGGTACCCAAGAAGTTTCATGAAGATCGGTTCATAAATACGGCCTCTAGCCCGAGCCGTATTGGGATTTGCACTCACAGTGCTGAAAGTAACACTAAATAAATCAAAGTTAGCCTAATTTGCATAATTTACGCACAAGAAAAAAATCTGTAATATATGTAATGTATCCCATGGTACTAAACATTCATACAAAAAATTATTCAAATCAGAGCTTTCATATGGAAGTTCTGTACAAAAAACAGATTTCGACATCGTCGGTACAAAATGGCTGCTGGCAGCCATCTGGAAATTGGGACTGCACCCAAAAACACTCGTTCTCGTCCCAGGGTCATAACAAAGGTACCCAAGAAGTTTCGTAAAGATTGGTTCATAAATACGGCCTCTAGCCTGAGCCATAGCAGCTTGGCACTTACAGCTCTGAAAGTAACACTAAATAAATCAAAGTCAGTCTAATTTGCATAATTTACGCACGAGAAAAAAACACGTATTATATGTGATGTATCCCATGGTACTAAACATTTATACAAAACTTTATTCAAATCAGAACTTTCATACAGAAGTTCTGTACAAAAAACTGATTTTTGCATCATCGGTACAAAATGGCCGCTGGCAGCCATCTTGAATTTTGTTCCCATCCCAGGGTCATAACAAAGGTACACAAGAAGTTTCGTAAAGATCGGTTCATAAATACGACCTCTAGCCCGAGCCATAGCCAATTACGGACAGACGGACGGACAGACGGACGACAGACGACGGGCCATGACAATAGCTCAAATTTGACTTCGTCAAAGTTGAGCTAAAAATGGAAACATGAATAATTTTATATATTTCAAAGTTACAGCCCAGAACATCAAAAACCACCATTGTTCACTTCCAGCATCCTGTTCTAGTCTTGAATCCACCATAACCATCACTGATTTATGTCTGGCATCTTCAAAAATGAGATTTAAAGCACAGATGTCAGTTGAGATGTTTACTGACTTGGGCCAAACAAAAGAATGATGCTTGGTGCCAATTTTAATACCTTCCTGGTTACTGCGCATGTGCAGTACTAAAGTATGGAGGACCAGATAGGACTTTCAATTTTTGGATTTGCATGCAAATTTAAGGGGGTGGGGAGGGGGGGGGGGCAAAATTTGTATTTGGCCCTGGAGATTACTGAGTTTGCACCAGCTAAGTCTGGGCCACTGGTTCTAGTATAAAAATACTCCTCATCATGAAACATGCATTAGAACAAGCAAAGTTCCATCCAATGAACCTTCAAGTTGAACCCGGAGATGCTTCGGCTAAACTGTGCTTGTCTTCTCTGGCACTTCCACAGAAATCAATGGTTATTCTCTGGGTGGAACTCAACTCCACAAGTAGATAGTGCTCTCCATGCACTGTACACTCAATAGCCGTATATTCATTTTTTCATTATGTCTGGGCGTGGAAAAGGTGAAGAGGGTTAAGGCACTCAGTGCCACTTGTTCCTTTTGTGCTTTTTTCTTCTTAGCAGGAGGTGGTTCTGAGGGAGAGGTCATTGGAGTATTTTGGTTTTTTTTTCAAAAGGTCGTGGCAGTTGATGTTACTGATGTTTCTGACGTTTTCCGTTGCAAATACCAAGTATCATGTTGATGGTTTCAATTTCATACAGAATGTTTTCTGTATTCTAAAGGTGTTCTGAAGATAGTATTGTGTGGGCAAAAACTAAAATATATTACGGGCGCTTCCATCAGATACATTTTGAGTATACTATTCAGATAAAGTGGAGAATAACTTCAAACTTGTGATTTGATTGGACTGTTAAAAAAAAGAAGACATTTCTGTTGTTCAGTTAATAAGTAATACCATTAAACTTGGAATTGTGTAATTAAAATTAACATTGTAAACCTATTATCTGAGGTGCCTCCTTTGTGTCATAAAAAACAGACAGTCACGTTTTTAACACAACTTGCATGGAGTTTTGTGGTAAGAACAGCTTTTGGAGAAGTTTCAGTAGCAGAGTCACCCTCAATCTTAACACCTAAAGTCCCATCTCTTCCTCTAGCCTGTCCCAGCGCCTCCCCCTTCAAAACAAAAATAATCATGAATTCAATACATGTACTACCTCTTGTCTATTGCAGAAGTGTTTATTGTTATTGCAATTGTCTTTTCAAGAACATGATGTGAATTCTTACCACTAGAAATTAATAAGCATAGGGGTAAGAATAAACACCATAGGGTAGTAAAAGTTTCCACTGAAATATTAAATGTATGGGTCCGTTTATTTGGATCCTGAGAGAACACATGTTAATTTTCATAAGAGATTTAACAAGAGCAACACGAAGCGTGGCATATGCCCCCTCCTGCAATACCATGGATAGCATTACGCCATCAAAAGCATGACATGTGCCTGCAGCAATCTGTACTAATATAAAGAAGCAAGGCAAAAATTATTTCAATCCAACGTATGATGACAGAGCTAGAGCAGCAAATATGTTGGACGGACAAATTTTTCAATCATCCCCTAAGTTAAACAAGGGCAAATAACACTGTAAATGCTCATGCGAAGATATTAATTCTACTGTAGGATCTGTTCCCCCATGCTCAGGAACAAGCTTGGTAAAAATTATCTGAATTCAAGGTATGGTGACAGAGCTAGAGCAGCAAATATTTTGGACGGACACATTTTTCAATCATTTTTCAATAATAGGTTAAACAAGGGAAAATAACTCTGTAAATGTTTATGCGAAGATGTTAATTCTGCTGTAGGATCCATAAGCATGGCAAAAATTATTTGAATCCGACAAATAATGACCGTGCTAGAGCACCAAATATGTTGGATGGACACATTTGCGTTACGCACGAACATATGCAGCTTTCCACTAGATACCCCCTCCGACCAAGTCGGGGGCATAATAAAGTCTTGCTTTTTTATCGGTACAACTTCCATGGTCTGTTCTTTGTGCATTCTTCAGATTTAAACTTTGAGTCATTTTAAAATTAATATCCCATTTTCCGACGCATTAATTTGGGCACATTCCCAAAATTTGAGTACACAGTTTACTGGCATTAATTTGGGGGAATCAAAAAGCTTCTGCATAGCATAAATAGCTTTCAGATCAGGTCAGTTATTTAAAATCATTATATAATTACATATTCAAGCACACCTGTCATGTAAGCTACCCTATCCACAAAGAAATTTGATTGTTGCCTGTGATAATACTTTATGTTCATGAACAGATATGACATGGTATTTTGGTTAACTACTAAAACGCAAATCTCTATTCAATAATAATTGTTTGTGATCTTTTACCTGTCTGCTACTTAACAATAAAAAACTTGTAATGAAGTTATACTATATATAAAATGTTGGTCTGAGGAAACTTTAAATGTCGAAAGTACTAACCAAATCTATTGTACATAGTGTAAAAATGACCAAAACTTTGGTATTCTATGTAAATGTGGATTACAGTGAATTAAACAGACATATAATGAATTGTATGAAACTGGTACCTCTTACTTTTTTCATAAAACCAGAATTTATAGAGGGGCTTGTCCAATGGTTGGAGCTTTACTACAAAACATGTGAATACACATTATTTTTAAAACTTCTGAAAAAAAATATACATGTTTCAACTGCACAATGTAAGAATTGTAGTACACAACCACTAAAAGATCCAATTTACTCAGAATAATACCAAAAGTTACATCTGGTAATAGCAAGATTGACTTACACAACAGAAGGAATGATAGCAGTTTTATCTTTCGGAAGGTTTTCTTTTATTAATGTCTGTCCCAATAAATCTAAATCTTCCATTGCTTTCTTCTGTTGAGCAGACTCAGTTTTCTGAGCAGTGTTACCAGTAGCCCCTGTTGTTCCATTGAAAACACCAACATACTGACTTGTTACATTCTGGTTGAAAGCTCCAGCCAACCCTGCTCCAACAAAATATTTAAAAAGTAAACTATTTAACCTCTGACCTAACAAACTGGTCAAAATATCAGGACTACACAAAAACTCAAATCTAATTTTGTAATTTTTTAAAAGTTTATGTTTTCATAACGTTGCAAATGACCTCTAAGTGGAACAAGATGGTAAAGTTTGTACCAGTGAGGGGGGTGGGGGGGGGGGTGGGGGTGGGGGGGGGCATAAATGCTGTTTTGGGCATAAATGCTGTTTTGGATACAAAAAGTAAAATCTCTTATAGCTTATTTAGAAACTAGAAGCACTGTCACAGTGCCGAAGCTGCGATGATTCGTGCAACGCCAATGATGTTTTAAAACTCAGTGACAAAAAAACTTGTTGGTGACAAAAAAACTCGTTGGTGACAAGTCCATAAATGTGACAGAAATTATCCGAATGACATGCACTATTGGGAGGGTATAGACATCATGAAGATACACTTGCATACCAAGTATGGTGTCATTCCATTAAGTATTTTAGGAGTTATGGTGTTTTTAAAACTCATTGGTGACAGACCGACAGACTGACCGACATTGCCACATATAGAGCTGCTCGTCGCAGCTAAAAAAACATTTGAAGCATTGACTGATGGTCATGTTAGGGAATATAGTTACTATTTTAATGGAGATACCAGTTAGATTAATGCCTTTCACTATAATGGAAAAAATATACATCCTTACTTCCAAATGTTTTGTACTAAAACTGGTACATGTATAAACAATCCAGGACATCTCAACTCATTTAAGCACACCTAAGTGGGTCAATGTTTTCAAAAGAAAAATTAGTTTCACCTTATCTACATACTTAATAGCTTTCTTAAAGATATTAACTCATAGGATATAGATACATAGCAATATTAGACAGGTAGGTGTGAAGTTGTGATAGATGTTTTGAATCAACGGAACGTTTTTAGCCCACTGGCAGTGAAACACTTGTAGCGCATGTCATTTATAAATACCACACATATGTAGCTTACCTTTTTTGAACACATGCTATAACTGTCCACACAATAATGTGTTATTTCCTGACCTGCAGAGCAGAATATTTTTGCTTAATCAGAAAATGATAATTTTAAAGTAATTTGTATATTTTATATACTTACCTATGGCCCAGACTTAGCTGGTGCAAACTCAATATAATTCAGGGCCAAACACAAATTTTGAACCCCCAATCCCCAAAATTTGCATATAAAACAGAAAAATTGAAGTCCTATCTGGTCCTCCATACTTTTGTTTACTGCACATATGCAGTAACCAGGAAGGCACCGAAATTGGCACCTGCTAAATGTTAGAATCAGTGGGGAGGTATGAGTGCCCACTCATGGGAGGGCCATCCCTGTCTGGGCCATTGGTAAGTATAAAAAATATACAAATTACTTTATATTTATTATATTTTTATACTAATAACCAATGACCCAGACTTAGCTGAATAGTAACTAGAGTGCAATGTCACAGTGCCGAAGCTGCGACGATTCGTGCAACGCCAATGATGTTTTAAAACTCGTTGGTGACAAAAAAACTTGTTGGTGACAAAAAAAACTCGTTGGTGACAAGTCCATAAATGTGACAGAAATTATCCGAATGACATGCACTATTGACTATTGAGAGGGTGTAGACATCATGAAGATACACTTGCATACCAAGTATGGTGTCATTCCATCAAGTATTTTAGGAGGTATGGTGTTTTTTAAACTCCTTGGTGACAGACCGACCGACAGACAGACCGACATTGCCACATATAGAGCTGCTCGTTGCAGCTAAAAACTTGTTGGTGACAAGTCCATAAATGTGACAGAAATTATCCGAATGATGTGCACTATTGAGAGGGTGTAGACATCATGAAGATACACTTGCATACTAAGTATGGTGTCATTCTATCAGTTATCTTAGGAGTTATGGTGTTTTAAAACTTGTTGGTGACAAAAAAAGTTGTTGGTGACAAGTCCATAAATGTGACAGAAATTATCAGAATGACGTGCACTATTGAGAGGGTATAGACATCATGAAGATACACTTGCATACCAAGTATAGTGTCATTCCATCAGTTATTTTAGGAGTTATGATGTTTTAAAACTCGTTGGTGACAAAAAAACTTGTTGTGACAACTTGTTGGTGACAAGTTCATAAATGTGACAGAAATTATCCGAATGACGTGCACTATTGAGTGGGTGTAGACATCATGAAGATACACTTACATACCAAGTATGGTGTCATTCCATCAGTTAGTTATGATGTTTTAAAACTCGTTGGTGACAAAAAGAGGCCTCACCTGACATGGTAGCCTAAATATCAACCCAGAGAATTGATTTCAACAAGCTGCATCTGCTCCTCCTAAGAAAAGCTAAAACCAAATATCCAAAGATTCTGACCAGTGGATCTAAAAAAAAAGAAGATTTTTAAAGAATATTCCTCATATTGAACTAAGTTATAATTCAGGCTCCCATAGGGAGCCCATATATGAAATCGGGGACTTGGCTTTAACAAACTTGAACCTCACCCCCCCCCCCCCCCCCCTCCCTAAGGATGCTGCACACCAAATATCAAAACATTCCGACTGCTGGATCCGAAGAAAAAGATTTTTAAAGAAAATTCCTCATTTTGAACTAAGTTACAATTCAAGCTCCTACAGTGAGTCCAAATATGGACCTAGAGACATGGCTTGAACAAACTTGAATCTCACCCCCCTAAGCATGGTGCATACCCAATATCAAAAGATTCTGCCTGCTGGATCTTGAGAAGAAGATTTTCAAAGAAATTTGCCTGAAATGCACTAAGTTCGAATTTGAGCTTCTATTGTGAACCCAAATATGAATCTAGGGAGCCGATTTGAACAAACTTGAATCAGATCCACTCCACAATGTTGCATACCAAATATCAAAAGATTCTGCCTGCTGAATCTGGAGAAGATGATTTTTTAAGAAATTTGCCTGAAATGCACTAAGTTCGAATTCAGGCTTCTATAGTGAGCCCAAATATGAATGCAGGGGGCCGATTTGAACAAACTTGAATCAGATCCACCCCACAATGTTGTATACCAAATATCAAAAGATTCTGCCTGCTGGATTTGGAGAAGAAGATTTTTTAAGAAATTTGCCTGAAATGCACTAAGTTCGAATTCGAGCTTCTATAGTGAGCCCAAATATGAATCCAGGGAGCCGATTTGAACAAACTTGAATCAGATCCACCCCTCAATGTTGCATACCAAATATCAAAAAATTCTGCCTGCTGGATCTGGAGAAGAAGATTTTTTAAGAAATTTGCCTGAAATGCACTAAGTTCGAATTCGGGCTTCTATAGTGAGCCCAAATATGAATCCAGGAGGCCGATTTGAACAAACTTGAATCAGATCCACCCCACAATGTTGCAAACCAAATATCAAAAGATTCTGCCTGCTGGATCTGGAGAAGAAGATTTTTTAAGAAATTTGCCTGAAATGCACTAAGTTCGAATTCGAGCTCCTATACAAAGCCCAAATATGAACCCAGGGGGCCGATTTGAACAAACTTGAATCAGATCCACCCTACAATGTTGCATACCAAATATCAAAAGATTCTGCCTGCCGGATCTGGAGAAGAAGATTTTTTAATCTTTTTCCCATTGCCTACAGTGTTAAAAAGTGCTGACTCAGCACTTTTTCAAAAGTCCTGAAAAGAGTACCTTGTGATCAAACCGATAGGGATTTTTATAACCATTCTGTTCTACTGGATAAAAGTAAGCTTTACAAAATAAGAATTCTCTGTGCCGTGTAGTTTTGGAGATATGGCAGTTTAAAAGTTTTTCCTATTTTTAGCTCCCGAGGTTCCCAAGGGGCAATGAGAAAATTTTTTTTTGCATCAATCAACTACTTATGACCCATTATCATCTCATATCAAATTTGGTTCAAATCGACCTGACAGTTCTGAAAATAGAAATTTAGGCGTGGCCAAAATTTTTGCTCCTCCCATAATGAAGGCAAATAATGCCCGACAAACTTCTCTTGAACAAATTTGAGTCTACACCTCAAAAGGAAGCTGCATACCAAATATCAAGTCTCTGCTATTGCTGGTTCTTGAGAAGAAGATTTTTTAAGAATTGGAGCATTTTTGCCCCATCCCTCTGCTCAATATGAGCCGAAACCTAATTTGACAAAAAATCAAAATGCCCTTATAACCCATACTCACATGAAATTTCATTAATATGCGGCCAGTGGTTTGGGAGAAAAAAGCCCAAACACCACCTTCACGACGGACGACAGACAACGGACGAAAAGTAATCAGAATAGCTCACCCTAACTTTCAGTCATTTCAGCTAAAAACTTGTTGGTGACAAGACCATAAATATGACAAAAATTATCCGAATGATGTGCACTATTGAGAGGGTGTAGACATCATGAAGATACACTTGCATACCAAGTATGGTGTCATTCCATCAGTTATCTCAGGAGTTATGAGGTTTAAAACTTGTTGGTGACAAAAACACTCGTTGGTGACAATGCCACAAATGTGACAGAAATTATCCGAATGACGTGCACTATTGAGAGTAGTGCTGAAATGGTTACTAAATTTTGTAACCGGTTAATCGTTGAGCTGTAACCGTGCCGTTACCGGTTAACTGTATATATTGATTTGGAGAAAGTCACGCAGTGAGTGGACAGTGGGTATCAAGTAAATTCAAGTTATCAACAGATTAAACGAGAAAGATAAAATACCTGAGTTCAATCCAGGATTGTGCAGCAGTTTTTTAACTTTTAATGCCTCCGGTCTATCACTCCACAATAAATGCGAACAATCCATTCTGTTTATCTGTTACTATGATTTTTTTAATGCACACACATCTGTGCCTTTACTTTGAGACTCCATGTTGACAGTTCTCAATCACGTGCTGTGAAATGTCAAGGTTGGGGGATTGCCGAGACTGGTAAAATACCCGTAGTGCATTTTATTCGGCTTGATTTTGGACCAGTAAAACCGACCCATTTGCTCCGTGTCACAAACTACCGCACACTGAAGATATAGATAGGCTTAGAAATATCTGCGTTGATGTAAAGTTGAAAACTTGGCGGACATTAATTAGCATATGTACTGCGTCCATGACTTCTCTAAGCGAAGTGATGGGTGCAGTACATATATGAATCATCCGAATGAAGACCAGTGTGTCATTCAGTAAACTTGAGTAAAGAAATTAATTGTAGGCCGCAGGTGTGATACATGCATTGGTTGCTGCCTGGGTTGCATTTCAGTGATTCATTGAAATGGAAAGGCTGGGGGGAGCGGGACGTTTCGGCCCTTTACCAGTTCGGCCCCGGGACGTTTCGGCCTCGATATATTTTTTTTTTTTAAGTTCTCGGGGAACACAACGAGGCCGAAACGTCCCCAAGACGGAAACAACCCTTCGAAGGGGACATTTTGGCCTTCGGATTTGAGAAATTTTAAGTCTTTTTCTACTCACCAATATATGAAATGTAAAAAAAGCAGAGCATCCATTAATGAAAGTTAATGAAATGAATAATGAAAAAAAGACACATGATGTCACACATCCTTCGGCCACAAAATTTCTCACTGAATGAACCTTGCTTATTTAGATTAAAATTTCACTTTTTGGCATCGGACTGGTTGTTTTGATTGTTCTGTCTTTGAAGGCTTAGTCAATAAAACGTTTCAGCTTCATAATCAACAAGGGGGTTTCATTCAACACATTAACTGCTGTTTCATGACATCAACACAATACCCGTGAAAGACCACTTGTCAGGACTAATATAAGTGTTAAATGTTGTGAAAACAGTGGCTGTAATAGGAAAGTCTGAGTTAGCTTGACACTTTGTTTTGAAAGTGCGTTTGGCCCCACACTTTTCGAACTGAGTTCCCCAAATGATTGGACAGTTCAGCTTAATAGGGCTTTCAACTAAGCTTCACTTTGAACTCCACAAGCTGCATCTCCGAGGCACCTTGTCTTTCATATTTGTTATCCAAGTCAACATGCTGTGTGAAATTCCGTAGGCTTAGCTATCGGATGCTTTAAGGAATGCTGGAAGTTTTATTTCTTTAATGTTTGAAGCTCCGTGTATGCTTTGTAGTATTAGATAAAAATTGTTGTTGGTAAAAAGTTATGAAAACTGAAAATTGGTTGCGAAAATATATCCGTCAACAGCGCTTCGGTTTAAGGGCGTTGCGGGCGAAATTGTGAAGGAAGGTTTTGTTTTGTTCTCAATTTTCTCATTTCTCGGACGGATTTAATTTAACGACTTTCAGACTAAGGTAACTTTCTTTCAAGTTATTCGGCACTGCATTTTTCACCATAGGGGGGGGGGGGCATACCTCCTCACCCCCCAGAAAAAAAAATTACCAAAAAATCGGGACGTTTCGGCCTCGACAGGTGGGGCGTCTCGGCCCTGGTCGAGGCCGAAACGTCCCGAAAAAAACACAGAGGTCGAAACGCTCCGAGGCCGAAACGACCCTGAACCGGTGGGGGAGGAGGGGGGGGGGGGTGGGCACACTCCCGGCGAGACCGGTGGCGAGAGGTGCGTATTGATTTATGTTTCGGTCAACTTTCGGAATCGTTTCCTGTCATTTTTTCTGTAGTTTGAAACTTTGAATTGAAATGCATGTGAACCTTCGGACGATGGTGGTTTGTTCAAACGGTTAACCGGTTAGGAAAAACGTAACCGGAATATACTCATAACCGTTCCATTACTGGTTAACCGAGTAATCGTTTCAGCACTAATAGAGAGAGTGTAGACATCATGAAGATATACTTGCATACCAAGTGTGGTGTCATTCCATCAGTTATCTTTGGAGTTATGATGTTTTAAAACTCGTTGGTGACTAGTCCATAAATGTGACAGAAATTATCCGAATGACGTGCACTAATGAAAGGGTGTAGACATCATGAAGATATACTTGCATACCAAATATGGTGTCATTCCATCAGTTATCTTAGGAGTTATAATGTTTTAAAACTCGTTGGTGACAAAAAAACTTGTTGGTGACAAGTCCATAAATGTGACAGAAACCGAATGACTCGCATTATTGGGAGGGTGTAGACATCATGAAGATACAATTGCATACCAAGTATGGTGTCATTCCATCAAGTATTTTAGGAGTTATGGTGTTTTTGAAACTCGTTGGTGACAGACCGACCGACCGACCGACAGACCGACATTGCAGCTAAAAAGACTGGAGGGCCTAGGACTTAGATGAAAATCCAATCTCTCAATTACTTCGATAAAGAATAGCTCCTACAGGAGAATAGGAGAAGACAGAGGGATTACTTACGTCCTTCTCTTATAAAAAAAGAGAATGACATAACATCAACAATGTAATTGACAGTTACATAATTTCTCCATTTAATGCCAGCATAACACCTTATGCTAATTCGGTGAAGGAAACCAATTATAAAGCTATATTTATATTTATTTATTTATTTATTGGTGTTTAAGGTCACATATTTATGCACAATGGCTAATCATGACCGAGACAGTTTTACGGGTGGAGGAAGCCGGAGTACCCGGAAAGAACCACCGAGCAACGACGAGCAGCTGCCAGCTCCCCAACATCGTAACTCCGCACTGCAGCACAGGCAGGGTTAGATTGGTTGAAGACATGCGCACCATCGACGTGCAGTACGCCTTGGTACACGGCGTCATCGTGCCCCCACGCGGGCAATGGAGATGAAGTGTCTTACCCAAGGACACAACGCGGTTGCCGCAGTTGGGATTCGAACCGAGGACCTCTCGGCTTGCAGCCTGCACCTCTACCAACTGAGCCACCGCGCTCCCAATTATAAAGCTAGTCAAGAGAATGAGACGCTTTATACTCATTTGAAAGTGTCCGAGGATTGTATAGAAATGCTCGTTTGACATGTGACATATACAAATGCTTTACAGTGAGCTACAATTTAAAAACAGTACATAAATGAGGCATAGTTATTGTTTCACACCGAGCGACACATTAAAACCACCCAGCACCGACACTGGACTTCTGTCTCTGGGGGAGGCATTCCCTTGCTTTTCACTATAAAGCCAGATAACATAAGGGAATAAACAGCTGCGCCATGAGCACATGATACGCCCGATATTAATTACAAGAGGGAACCACACAATATGAGTATACATGTGTACTTGTCAGGTTACATATACTTGCCACCCAAAAATCATGAAGATTGCTCAAAGTCCAACATGTGGAAAATTGCCTATATTTTGATGAATAAAGTCCCATAACTCTGGAATGACAAATCGGACAGTGACACAAATCGAAGGGGAGATTCCTTCTATCAACATATACTTGCAACCAAAAAATCATGAAAATTGCTCTAAGCATTTTTAAGCTATGGTTCGACATGTGAAAAATAAAGTCCCATAACTCTGGAATGACTAATCGAACGGCGACACCAACCGAACGGGAGCTTCCTTCCATCAACATAAACCACCTACCAAAAAATCATGAAAATCTCTCGAAGCATTCTCGAGTCATCGTACGTGTAAAAAATCAACAATTTTCTAAGTAATAAAGTCCCATAACTCTGGAATGACAAATCGAACGGCGACACTAAACGAAAGGGAGCTTCCCTCCATCGATATACACCACCTACCCAAAAATCACGAAAATCTCTCAAAGCGTTCTCGAGTTATCGTACGACGTGTAAAAAATCAACAATTTTCTAAGTAATAAAGTCCCATAACTCTGGAATGACTAATCGAACGGTGAAAGTAAACGAAAGGGAGCTTCCCCCCATTGATATACACCACATACCCAAAAATCACGGAAATCTCTCACAGCGTTCTTGAGTTATCGTACGACATATGACCGGATGGACAGATGGACAGACAGATGGACAGACGCGGCGACACCAACCGAAAGGGAGCTTCCTTCCATCAACATAAACAACCTACCAAAAAATCGTGAAAATCTCTCGAAGCGTTCTCGAGTTATCGGATGACGTGTAAAAAAACAACAATTTTCTAAATAATAAAGTCCCATAACTCTGGAATGACAAATCGAACGGTGACACTAAACGAAAGGGAACTTCCCTCCATCGATATACACCACCTACCCAAAAATCACGAAAATCTCTCAAAGGGTTCTCGAGTTATCGTACGACATATGACCGGAAGGACAGACGGACGGACAGCGGTATACAATAATACGACGCGTTTTTTCAAAATGGGCGTATAAAAAACAGCCCCCACCCTCCCTTCCCCTTGTTCTGAAGGACAATTCCTCAGAACGAAGAGGGCAGCGGAACAGCGTCAGTGCTCGAGCAGACTGCCTAAGACATCTTTCAGATGTAAGATTAATGGACGACATTCTGAGCAAAAGAAGAGGACCTAAAGATCCAAGGTCACCGGAGATAGACTCTAAATTTCTAAGGTAAAACTTGGTAAATGAAGAGGGGTGTGTCCATTAGGCAGCCTTCATAAGATCAGTAATGGCTATACTACTAGAATAAACCCAAGAAGCAGACAGTGCTCTAACCTCACGCGCTGAAATCTTGATAGAATGTTGATCCGAAGATAGACTTTCATAGGCAATACGTATTGCCAGCTGAATCCATCTAGTGATAGAATGAACAGATACAGTAAAACCTGTCTTGAGAGACCACTGTCGTGAGAGACCACCTGTCTTGAGAGACCACTGTGACCCTGTAACACTGGGTTGTTTTACTCTATAATGGACCTATCATGAGAGACCACCTGTTTTGAAAGACCACTTTTTCATGGCAAAAAGGGAGGTCTCTCAAGACAGGTTCTACTGTATATCTTTTCTGTTAGGAATCAAGGAAAGAAAGAATCTTTTTCTTCCCTTTCTAATAAAACTTGATCAGCGTTTATAAATGCGCATTGCTCTAACTGGACAAAGCAAGGGTCTACGGTTGTCCGAGGACGGTGAAGCCTTAATGATAATAGGCTCCAGCCGCTTATCCGGAATCTGATTCCGTAGGGAGGGTAACAGAATTACCCACACTTCCGTAGTGAGGGTAACAGAATTACCCACACTACAGTAATGGGAATCATCAACAGATAATGCATGAAGTTCACTCACTTTTCTGGCAGACGCAAAGGCGAAGAGAAGGGCTGTTTTATAGGTCAAGAATTTGAACTCTACAACATCTAACGACTCAAACAGAGCTTCTTGAAGCTTCAACAGAACCCAAGCCAAATTCCATTTAGGAATTAATCTGAGGGTTCTAGGTCTATTAATAGAGAAATTTCTAACTAGCTTGGATAAAGAAGAATCTGATCCAATAGCCAAGTTATATAAGTGTCTGATAACATAGACCTATAGCCCTTAATAAACTTGACGGGCTGCAAGTTTAAAACGTCAAACAAGTAGACCATGAAATTGGCAATATGAGGAATGGACGGATCGTAAATGTCTACAGACTGGTCCGTACACCAACGGAATGCAACTCTCCAGCAGGATTTTACAGTGAGACTGTTTGATTTTTAGCAGAATCTGTTGAATCAACGGAGCAGGAGGATATGCATATCCTATCATTCCGTCCCATGAGATCGATAGAGCATCTACTGCGTACACTTGATGATCTGGGCATGGCGACACAAACTTCGGTAATTGATTGTTCAGGTGTGTCGCAAAAAGATCTATCATGAGACGATCCCACTGGTAGCAGATCTGACTGAATACATGCTTGTTGAAAGTCCAGTCCGATGGTAACAGGTGACCTTTTCGAGAGAGCGAGTCTGCTAATAGTGCGTTCGGACGACTCGGTATCTGACAGACTGAGAGATGAACCTGATGACTCAGAGTGAATAGGAGAATCTTCTCTGTTAATTCGCTTAACAAAATCGAATGAGTGCCTCCCTGGTTCCTGAGATAAGCCACTACCGTCGAGTTGTCCGACAGAACGTTCGCTATTTGAGCAATCCAATGTTGTAGTGCTAGCCAGATAGACATCATCTCCTTGATGCTTATGTGCTTCTCTAGGAACCGAGAGTCCCAAAGACCCTGACACTTCAAGTCTGCAGGACTAAGGGGTGCACCCCAGCCTGTCTGACTGGCATCCGTCATATTCGTGAAGACCGGATCCGGCAGCTAAGCGGAACTCCCCGAGTCAACCACTGGTGATCCGCCCAAATCTGAACTTGTTTTACTAGGTCTGTTAAAACAATCTGGGTTCCGAGCGAATGCATCTTCACCCTCCAGTTCTGAGTAAAAAAAAGCTGGAGGGGACGCATGCGCAGGCGACCCATCGGAATAAGATCCGCAGCTGCTCCACACTGCCCCATCAGTCGCATAAACTCCCTCGCAGTCACTGCACCACCCCCGGCTGCAGTTTAGACGGTGTGTCCTGAGCGGCGAATGTGGACATTAGCTCCGACTCAGGCAAGTTTCTCAAAACAACATTTGGCCCCAAATGTTGCTGGGTTAGAAAAGGCTTTCCCGCTCGCTGTCTATCAGACTTCGCCGAGCTTCCCGAAGAGAAACTTGCAGGCCTCTTCCCTTTTGCCGTCGTCTCTTGATGAGCTTTAGTTTTTGAGGTGCTCGCTCTAGCAAATTCTACACTTCCCTCGACCGCAACGGACTTACCTGGTGTTACGGCACCCAATGTCGGGTTGGCCACTTCACCGGTCAAACTGGCTGCTTGAATAAGAGGCCGCCTTATTCCTTGTTTAATATTAAGGAGCACCTTAGCAGCCAGTTCTGTTTGCTCATCAGAGGGTGATGACAGCAGCACACTTTGATTGGGTGTCGCAATACCATCACCATATTCTTGTTCTTCTGAAAAAGAAACTGAAAAACTTGATTTATCCAGCGGTGACAGCTCCGGCATCAGAAGTTCACCGCCGACAACGTACCATGACACCCATCTCCAACGTCTGTCATCCCAATGTACACAAGTAGGACAAGAATCTGTAGGAGTGCATTGACTACAGGCAAGACAACAAGCATGTAAATCCCAGGACGACTTCCTCGCCATGCATTTAGAGCAGTAAGCTTTCATAATTATTTACAATCCTAAAACAGTCAATAGCACTCCTTCAAATTCAACAACAAAAATACATGATAAGGATACATGAAAATAGCAATCAAATTAATTTCGAAAAACAATTATAAAATTTTTTTTTTGAAAATGCCTAAGTTCCCAAAGGGAACGTCATGAGCCCAAGGGCATCCCGATAGAGCCTAAGTGTGGACAAACGCCAATTTTTCTGAGCTACACTACCAGAATCATAATCAATGTATCCTAGAGTAATTCTAAAGTATTATAATACTAAATATTACATGTTAAGGGCATTGCCAAATGTAAACAAGGTCAATAGAAAAAAACGGAAACAAGACAACAGGCACACAAAAAGGCCCAAAGTCAGTAACTGATTTAAATGCTGCCAGATGCAAAGCAAGATCTTCATACGAAGAAAAAACGATACATCGGACAGAAGATGCAAGACCAAAATGACCCAACACCCCATGGGTATGTAACCATTGGGATAAACAGAATAAACATTCTGTAACACATGTTAAACTCCCAAGAAATTTAATAAAAACTTCCAATAAAAACAGCCCAAAAGCTTAGGAGTTTAACATGAGGGTTCAAGGAAGGACAGGGAAGGAACACTTAAGAAACAGTAGGTAAATTCTTAGCAAGAATGATGATGTCAGGCACATGTCCCGAAAATGGGAAACATAATATAATTTTTATAATTATTGTAAAGTTACAGCTCTGAACATCTCAAACCACCGTTGTTCACTTCCATCATCCATTTATAGCCCTGAATCCACCAATTCTTTCATTGATTTGTGTCTGGCATCCTCAGAAAAGGGGATTTAAAGCACAGATATCAGATCATTGTTTACTGACTTATGACCAAACAAAGAATGATGCTTTGCGCCAATTTCGGTACCTTCCTGGTTACCCTGCATGCGCAGTAAACAAAAGTATGGAGGACCAGATAGGAGTTCAATTTTTCAGTTTTCTATGCAAATTTTGGGTATTGTGGGGTTCAAAATTTGTGTTTGTCCCTGAATTATATCGAGTTAGCACCAGCTTAGTCTGGGCCATTGGTTATTTGTATAAAAATAATGATTATGCTTGACATGGTTTGCTGACCTAACACACAGACAATTAGAGTGTTTGTGCAATTTTTACCTGCTTTTTACTACGTACTTATCACTTATATGTTGTGTTGTTTGTCTCCCAAATCTTGATCGCCATTTGTCTGTCAACTCTCAATTATAAGATACCTTAGTGGTATTACGATTCCGTATCAGATGGTTGGTCTCAGAATGAGACCAGCACAGTATTAACATCCAGGATTCGTACACATTTTTCCAAGTGGAAGTCCAGAACTTTTCCAGTATTAAATAAGAAAATTTCAGTTTCATGTGAATGTAATATTAAACAGGTTCAATGCCATAGTTTCTTATAATTGCAAACTGTACATTTCACTTGATGCAGTTTAATTTATTTATTTATTTATTGGTGTTTAAGATCACACATTTCTGCACAATGGTCAATCATGACCACTAGTAAGGCAATAACATCATTTTTTAAGGATTTACCACACCAAAACTTATTTTATGGGCTTAATAATAGTTTTAATTAACTGCGTTCATCAGACAAGAATGCAAACACTGTCACTCAAAATGTGTACAGCATGCAACCCAGTGGTACAAAAATAATACCCCATTCTCCAGGACTCTCCAGGACTGCTGAAAAAAAAAATGCATTTTTCCAGGAGTTTCCTGGACCCGGAAACCAATGAGTTCACTTTCCACTATCTTCCTATTTACAGGAGTAGAGTGCACAAACCCTGAACATCTGTCAAGTCCACAGAAGTTACTAATTCCATTTCAGTGATTGCTTCATTCTTATAAATATTTTTTAACAACTTTAATATGTGATATTACGCCAAACCAATTTAGTAAGTTTGTTAATTGATCTCAATTTTTTTTTTATATATTTATTTCAGATATATAATCACATCATGAAAATAATTCATTCAAAACTGTAGTAGGTTGTACATTCATGTATCTGATACATATCTACACAGTATATAGCTTGTATTACAAACAGCATACACTGCCACAGGACAGCTACAAATTTCCAAATCTTGGTATTCTATTAATTTTGTGTATAGTTAGGAAGGGATCTTAACGGGTTGCGTGTTAGAAGCCACTTTCAGAGCTTTAAAAGAAATAATGGTAAAAGAAATAATGGTACCAGAACAAAAGCCAACATTTTTCCTTGCTCATGTTTCCTATTCAGTCATATGCAAATAATATTTTGTTTACATAAGTTTGTTCTATTAAAAATTATTGGAGAGTGCCTGTGGGCACTCTCCAATAATTTGTAATAAAACACATTTTAAATAACAATTTTTGACCACCAAAAATAATCTATCCCTCAACGAGTTAATGTTGTAGTAATCATGTCAGTTACACAGCTGAAAGATTACCAGACCCATAGTCGAGGTCAAATAAAACAACATCAGCAAAACTCTTGCTATGCTTCCCCACCCCTTCTTCACGAAACAGTAGGAACTCAAACCTCAGCTTCCCAAAAATCTCTCTATGATAGGTTTCAAACAACCAGTAGCTGTCATGAACACTACCAGAAGAGAGATAAAAAGAAAAATGGTGAACACATCATACACACTCTAGCCTGTTTTACCAACCCGGCTTCTTCATCAATATTGCAATAGACAACAATATTAGGCTTTCTAACAGTAGCATTTTAGTTCATAGTAGATTAACTAAACATTTTAACTGAAACATTTTAGTTGATAGAGATTAGTGATTGCTATAGAGTAAATGATACAGACTATAAACTACTAAATCATGGAATGAAATCTGTGAAGGATGATTAAATGAGGTGCAAGGCACTTCACCCCCCATTGCCCCCGTGGGGGCACGGTGACGTTGTGTACTAAGCCGTACTGCACGTCGATGATGCACCGGTCTTCAACCAATTCTAACTCTGCTTGTGTGGAGTTGGTATGCTGGGGAGCTGAACGTTGCTCGCCGTTGCTCGGTGGTAATCTCTCTGGGTACTCCGGCTTCCTCCACCCGTAAAACTGTCATGGTCATGATTAGCCATTATGCAGAAATATGTGACCTTAAACACCAATAAATAAATAAACAGATTAAATGAGGTTGTCAGTAATTAAGGCATTGCCCCTTTCACTGGAATTGCCTTTTCAACAGAAGGAAAATCACTGGTATGGTGATATCATCTAACATGGACCAGGTTCTGAGAAACCCTCACAAACAGATGTTCAACAACAAATTCAAACTAGAGGAAGTGATTGTACCTTCCGAACAATACACAGGATTTTCCTTAGTGGTTTTACTCACTGTTCTACTCAGCAAGTCCTAAGGGGGCTCGATAGCAAATGAAAATTTGAATTTTTTTCGGTTTCGTGAAATGTTTTGGCAAAAAGGTGTGAACCAACTACCATTTTGTGCCCTTAATTAATAGAAAAGTGTATTACAGTCATTCCTGTGAAAAGTTCAAGTCAGTCGCCCCTTCCAGTCCAAAGATATCGGCTCCCACATATTTGGGCGTTTTTGGCTGGAAAAATGCAACATGTGGATAGTTTTATTGATGAGAACTAATGAACCTAGACATAACAAAGTAAAAAAAAAAACAAGAAAATTTTTTTCAATTTTTGGTCACAGTGTCCCGAAGCCATGTTTGACTGCTAGCAGAAGACAAACGAAGAACAACTCCAATTCCAAAAGTCGATAACTGTTCATGTACACTGTGAATTCAACATATCTAACCTTAGAAGCTTTCAAATCATCCCCGTTGTTGAGTACTCAGACGGCAAAGTAGCCCGGTCGTTACAAAAATTTCCGACTTTTCATCAAAAATTTCAAAGTCCGAAGCAGACCGAAAATTTTCAGTGTAAAAAAAAAAAAAATTTTGTCTCAAAATTGAACGAAATGGATAAAAAACGAGAAAAAAATTTTTAGATTTTTTTGGCCGCCATTTTGGATTAACGAAAAATCGAAACGAAATTCTTTCGATTCTTCTTATAAAGTGGTATTACTACCTTCAATTTGGATCCCTTTTAGAGGGCTCATTATTTTTAAATCCCGATATTTCAATCCAAAATGGCCGATTTTCGAGATAACTTTCCCTTTTGTGAAAAATTTTGGCAGAAAACATAAAAAATGGAAAAAAATACCGATTATGTTTGTTTTAGACAAGAGTAATTCTGACAAGTCTGTCAAGAAATTAAGTCGATAGCTTTTTTCTTTCATGTGATATTGGTCTCTAAATGTTCTGATGTTTTGGGGCGTTTTTGCCCAACAAGAAACATTTTGCCCCAAATATTGATGGTTTTATTTATTAGGACTCATGGCCGTCATTGATAGTTTTTATTTATGAGAAATAATGAATCTAGACATAATAAAGTATAAAAAAACAAGAAAATTTTTTTCAATTTTTGGTCACAGTGTCCCAAAGCCATGTTTGACTGCTAGCATAAGCCAAATTAAGAACAACTCCTTTTCCAAAAGATGATAACTGTTTATGTACACTGTGACTTCAACATTTCTACCCTTAGAAGTTTTCAAATCATCCCCCTTGTTGAGTACTGTGACGGCAAAGTAGCCCGGTGGAAACAAAAATTTCCGACTTTTGGTCGAAAATTTCTAAGTCCAAACTGAAAATTTTTCTGGTGCAAAAAAAATGTTTTTTTTCGTCTCCAAATGGCCTGAAACGCATAAATAACCGAAAATAAAAATTCGATTTTTCGGCCGCCATTTTGGATTTTCAAAAATTTGAATCGAAATTTTTTCGATGGTTTTTACAATTCGGTGATACAGTCTTCATATCTAAGCCATTTTAGATGGTTCAGCGTATCCCTGTCCCGAGATTGAGTTAAAACATGGTCAAATTTTGAATTTTTTTTTCGTTACGAAAAATGTTTTGGCAGAAAGGTGTTAACTAGATACATTTTTGTAGTATATGCTGATAGAGGGGTGTACTGCTGACATGTCTGAGAAAAATTTCAAGTCAATCGCCCTTTTCAGTCCAAAGATATGAGCTGCCAAATATTTTTGTGTTTTTTGGCATAAAGGGTTAACTAAAACGTGTTCAGAAAAATGGGAATATGACGATTAGTTACAACTTATGACCCTTTATGAGTACAGAAACTTTAAAAAAAATCGTCAAGAGCGTTTTCGAGAAATAGTGAAAATAAAAAGTGTGGAAGAATAATAATAATAATACAAAAAAAAAAAATAATCATTGCAATAACAAATAGATTTTCCCTTTAGGAAAATCCAAATAATCAATACACAGGTGGAAGGCATCACATTTGTTATGATCCACTCTTTCTACATCTTAAATATAGTTTAATGTTTAACCCCCAAGAGCCCAATTCCATCACTTTTTATTACAACAAAATAGGTGCAGCAATATGCATTTTTTGTGGTAAACTCACAAGTTACTTTTATTTATACCATGATTACCTATTGTACTATATATGAAAAGCCTATGACATCAATTTTAGTTTTATACACCAACCGTGGTGAACATGCCAGCAATGGGATTTCAGTAGTTAAAATTTACACCTATAGTGGAACTACATCCAAACCGACCTTTGGTGACGTCGACCTGAATGCGAAGTTGTCTAAATTTATCGCACGTCACCTCGCGAAGAGTGAAATAAAACCCGCAATTTTTTATTATGTTTTTAAATGTGTTTACCTCATAAGATACCAAAAATTAACAAACATGCATTGTCTCATGTTAATAAAGCATCCATAACTCGAAACAGTATGTTATTGTTATTAAAACGAAAAAGGCTCTGTTTCTTTTTCAATTTCGTTTCGGCGTTAAAATTGCCAGAAGTATCGTCCACCAATGTTCATGCAAACAAAAACAGATTCGCATTCATATTGGAATTTCGAGTTTGGTATTGGTTGCACTATTTTTAGGAGGGTACACACTAAAGTATCGGTTTGGTTTTCGACTGGACTGAGATATGCTGAGAGTACCAAAAGGAAATTCACACCAGGCAAATATTTATTTATTTATTTATTGAGGTTTAAGGTCACATATTTATGCACAACGGCTAATCATGACTGTGACAGTTTTACGGATGGAGGAAGCCGGAGTACCCGGAGAGAACCACCGAGCATCGACGAGCAGCTGCCAGCTCCCCAAGATCGTAACTCCACACTGCAGCACAGGCAGGGTTGGATTGGTTGAAGACATGCGTACCATCGACGTGCAGTACACCTTAGTACACAGCGTCATCGTGCCCCCACATGGGCAATGGGGGTGAAGTGTCTTGCCCAAGGACACAACGCGGTTGCCGCAGGTGGGATTTGAACCGAGGACCTCTCGGCTTGCAGCCTGCACCTCTACCTACTGAGCCACCGCGCCCACACACCAGGCAAATACAGAATAAGTTGTTCTTGTACCATTCTACCACAGCACAACAAAGGCCACTGCCAATGAGCTCAAAATTGGCATTCTTTTCACAAATTATATTTACAGTAATTTTGTGACTTGTTCTGGACACTCCTTAACAAAACTGAAAAAAAAAAGCATTTACTACTTTAGCTGGTATGAAGCCTCAACAAGCTCTTATAAATAGCAACTGTAGGAAAAATTTTCTTCACCATGCTCTATTCAAGAAAGACAACAATTCTGAGATATAATACTTTTGCTGATGAAATACTTTGATGCAAGATACTATAGGAAATGGGTCCTTCAGTGAATTCAAAGAATTAGCTGGTGTATTCTGTCGAATCAGATCATCTACAGCAATAGAACAGTTACATGGTGCAGTGCTAGTTAATTTTTGAAAATCAAAATTTATTCATTAATACTAACTATTTTATTGTTAGATTTTTTGTCAAGTCAAAGCTCACAGGTGATATGAACAAGTACATATATAGTTGTTTAATTCTAAAATAATACCTGTAAAATTAGGATTAGTTAAAAAAGTTCCACCACCAACTGAAGTAAATCCTGTACCTGTACCTGTACTGGGCATTGCCGTTGCTGTCTGTGCCAGGGAAGGCTGTACCACTGGTGTTTGAAGAACATGCATCGACTGTGCAGAGTTCTGAAAACTGCTTGTTGGTGCTGCTGCTGCTGCTCCCCCAAAGAGTGGCAACTGAGGGGGCAATCCACTTGCTGTGGCAGCCTGTCAAATATATTTTTTAAAAAAAGTACACATACCAGTCTAATGATTAAACACTTCATCCAAGTATCCATAAAAATTTTACCCTCTTAATTGCCTATAATTTTCAAACACCAAGCAATTTACAATTCTTGTGGTACAAATTACCCTATTAACTGCATATGGATGACAAAGTAAAAAACTTTTAATAATTGAATAAAAAAAAAAATAGTGATCCCCAATATTGAACGGGGGATTCAATTTGAACAAACTTGAATCAGACCCATAACAAGATGCTGTATACCAAATATCAAAAGATTCTGCCCATAGGTTACGGAAAAAAAGATTTTTAAAGAAATTTTCTTAAACTGCACTAAGTAAAAATTCACACCCCTTTAGTGAACCCCAATATTGATCGAGGGACTCAATTTGAACAAACTTGAATCAGATCCATACCAAGATGCTGTATACCAAATATCAAAAGCTTCTGCCCACTGGTTCTGGAGAAGAAGATTTTTCCTTAAACTGCCCCTATAGGAAGCCCCAATACTGATCCAGGGACTCGATTTGAACAAACTTGAATAGACCCATACCAAGATGCTGCATACCAAATATCAAAAGATTCTGCCCATTGGTTCTGGAGAAGAAGATTTTTAAAGAATTTTTCTTAAATTGCACTAAGTAAAAATTCAAGCCCACATAGTGAGCCCAATATTGGTTGAGGGACTCGATTTGAACAAACTTGAATCAAACCCATACCAAGGACCCAGGGACTTGGTTTTAACAAACTTGAATCTCACCCCCCTAAGGATGTTACACACCCCATATCAAAACATTCCGACTGCTGGATCTAAAGAAGAAGATTTTTTAAGAAAATTCCTCATTTCGAACTAAGTTATCATTCGGGTTCCCACAGTGAGCCCAAATATGGACCCAGGGACAAGACTTGCACAAACTTGAATCTCACCCCCCTAAGGATGCTGCATACCAAATATCAAAACATTCCGACTGCTGGATCTGAAGAAGAAGATTTTTAAAGAATATTCCTCATTTTGAACTAAGTTATCATTCGGGTTCCCACAGTGAGCCCAAATATGGACCCAGGGACAAGACTTGAACAAACTTGAATCTCACCCCCCTAAGGATGCTGCATACCAAATATCAAAACATTCCGACTGCTGGATCTGAAGAAGATTTTTAAAGAAAATTTCTCATTTTGAACTGAGTTATAATACGGGCTACCACAGTGAGCCCAAATATGAACCCAGGAACTTGGCTTGAACAAATTTGAATCTTACCCCCCTAAGCATGCTGCATACCCAATATCAAAAGATTCTGCCTACTGGATCTTGAGAAGAAGATTTTAAAGAAATTTGCCTGAAATGCACTAAGTTCGAATTCGGGCTTCTATACTGAGCCCAAATATGAATCTAGGGAGCCGATTTGAACAAACTGGAATCAGATCCACCCCACAATGTGGCATAACAAATATCAAAAGATTCTGCCTGCTGGATCTTGAAAAGAAGATTTTTTAAGAAATTTGCCTGAAATGAACTAAGTTCGAATCAAGTTTTTATAGTGAGCCTAAATATGAACCCAGGGGGCCAATGTGAACAAACTTGAATCATATCCACCCCACAATGTTGTATACCAAATATCAAAAGATTCTGCCTGCTCGATCTGGAGAAGATTTTTTAAGAAATTTGCCTGAAATGCACTAAGTTCGAATTCGGTCTTCTATACTGAGTCCAAATGTGAATCCAGGGGGCCAATTGGAACAAACTTGAATCAGATCCACCCCACAATGTTGCATACCAAATATCAAAAGATTCTGCCTGCTGGATCTTGAAAAGAAGATTTTTTAAGAAATTTGCCTGAAATGCACTAAGTTCGAATCAAGTTTTTATAGTGAGCCTAAATATGAACCCAGGGGGCCAATTTGAACAAACTTGAATCATATCCACCCCACAATGTTGTATACCAAATATCAAAAGATTCTGCCTGCTCGATCTGGAGAAGATTTTTTAAGAAATTTGCCAGAAATGCACTAAGTTCGAATTCGGTCTTCTATACTGAGTCCAAATGTGAATCCAGGGGGCCAATTTGAACAAACTTGAATCAGATCCACCCCACAATGTTGCATACCAAATATCAAAAGATTCTGCCTGCTGGATCTGGAGAAGAAGATTTTTTAAGAAATTTGCCTGAAATGCACGATGTTCGAATTTGGGCTTCCATAGTGAGCCCAAATATGAATCCGGGGGGCCGATTTGAACAAACTTGAGTCAGACCCATACCAAGATGCTGCATACCATGTATCAAAAGATTCTGCCCACTGGTTCTGGAGAAGAAGATTTTTGAATAATTTTTCTATAATTCATACGGTGCTATCACAGTTATGCACCACAAGGGATGTGGCCATTTCATTTGAACAATCCTGAATTGATATATAGTAATGAACATCCACATGAAGTTTCGTGAAAATCGGACCAGTGGTTTCAGAGGAGAAGTCGTTTGAAAAATGTTCACGACGCCGGACGGCAAGTGATAAGTTGAGCTCCCTTCGGTGAGCTAAAAAAGGGTACAATTGCCAAAATTACAATTACAATTGCCAAACTGATGGATAGACAGATAGATGAATGGATGGTCAAACATGGGCCCATCAATGGAAAGTTTAAACATTTATAGTAATTTATATATTTTTTATACTTACCAATGACCCAGACTTAGCTGGTGCTAACTCCTTAAATTCTAGGGCCAAACACAAATTTTGCCCCCCAATCCCCAAAATTTGCATCAAAAACCGAAAATTCAATGTCCTATGTGGTCCTCCATACTTTTTATCCACTGCGCATGCGCAGTGTCAAGGAGGTCTCGAAATTGGCGCCAATTGTCATTCTTACAACCAGTGCCTGGTAAGCATTATGTAATCAGCAGGGAGGTATGAGTTCCGAACTCATGGGAGGGCCATCCCCGTCTGGATCATTGGCAAGTATAAAAAATATATAAATTACTATAAAAATTTTTTTTAACATTTTTATATTGTACCAATGACCCAGACTTAGCTGAATAGAAAAAAGGCTGAGGGCCTAGGACATAAAGGAAAATCCAATAGGCTCAATTACATGTAAACAGAATTATCCCCTCAAGGAGAAGAGGAGAACAGGTTTTACATGTATCTTTCTTGATTGTGTCAAAAAAGAAAGACACAATACCATATTGTAATTGAGCACAATAACATCAATGATCTCTATTAACATCCAGTATAACCCGTTATACTAATTTTTTTAAAAGGAAAGCCAATAAATAAAGGAAGTCCAGAGAATGAGACTCTTTATACTCATTAAAAGTGTCCGAGGACTGTATATTAACGCTCGTATGAAACGTGACATATACAAAACCTTCACACCGAGCTACACTTTAAAAATATTACATGAATGAGTTAAACATTAGCTTTTCACTTTAAAACCATCCCAAAACCGACTCGGAATTACTGACTCCAGAGGAGGTATTCCCTTGCTTTTCACTATAAAGCTGGTGACCTAAGGGAACACCACCCCCCCCCTCCCCTTGCCCTGGGTATTGGCACCATCCCCCTCCCCTACCCTTGCCCTGGGTCAAATACCCCAGAGCGAAGAGGGCAGCAGGACAGAGTCATTGCCGGAACAGAAAGCCTGCATAACTATAGTTGCAACTGTTTAGTGGACGACAGATAACGGACCTAAACAACGCAGGTCGCCAGAAATGGACTCAATATTTCTAAGATAAAAACTCGTGAATGTAGAAGGCTGAGACCAATATGCAGCCTTCATCAAATTGGTAATAGCAAAACTATTAGCATAAGCCCAAGATGTAGACAGCGCTCTTACTTCATGCGCCGAAATCTTAAGCACAGACTGCTGAGTTGAAGATAATTTTTCATAAGCAGTACAGATAGTTAATTGAATCCACCTTGTAATAGAATGGACCGTAATGTCCTTTCTATTAGGCAGCAGAGACAGAAAGAAACGTTTACATCCCTTTCTGATAAACTCAGATCTACGTTTGTAAATACGTATAGCTCTAACAGGACAGAGTAAAGGCTTATGCCCATCTGAAGACGTAAGAGCCTTAATAACAATAGGTTCCGGATATTTATTAGGAGCCTGATTCTTAGCCAAAAATCCGACATTAGTAGTCAAGGTAATAGTATTTCCTACACTACGACAGTGAGAATCATCAACAGATAGTGCATTCTAGCCGAAGAGAAGGCTAAGAGAAAAGCTGTCTTATAAGACAAGAATTGGAAGCCCACCGTGTCAAGAGGCTCAAATGATGCTTCTTTTAGCTTAAGAAGAACCCAAGCTAAATTCCACTTAGGAATAAACCTAAGGGTTCTAGGTCTATTTATCGAAAAGTTTTTCACTAACTTAGATAAAGAGACATTAGATCCAATCTGTAAACTATCATGATGTGCATAGGTATCAGATAGCATAGACCTATAACCCTTAATGGTAACAGGCTGCAGTTTGATCTCCTCAAACACGTAGACTAGAAAATTAGCAATGTCTGGAATGGAGGGATCATAAATAACAACAGAATGATCCCTACACCACCGTAAGAATACCTTCCACTTAGCAGCATAATTTAGCGAAGAGGAGGTCCTCCTACAGTTAGAAATTGCGTCTGTCCTGTAAATGCTTGCCGTGCAAGAAGGACCGTACAATGGAAATACGTGAAGGTTGAGACCTTGCGGGTTGTGATGCAGTGTGCGCGATTTCCCCTGCGAAAGAAGGTCCTCCCGTGGAGGAAGCTTCCACGGAATGTACCAGAACAGACACATGAGTAGTTTTATCCATGGTCTCTGGGGTGACAGAGATGCTACCAACAGAATCTTGCAGTGAGATTGCTTGATTTTTAGCAATATCTGCTGAATAAACGGAGCTGGAGGATATGCATATCCTATCATTCCGTCCCAGGAGATCAAGAGAGCGTTCACTCGAGGATCTGGGCAAGAAGGAAGGGATATATCTAAATTCCCGGCCTGCTCATCTAAACACAGAGGAGCTCTCTGGACATTTTCTCCAACCGTTTTAAATGAACGTGGTACAAGGAACGGTATATTTTTGAAAGATGTTAAGAACCCACTTTTCCTCTTAGCCGTAGAGAGGTTAAATATGGCATCGTCAACATGGCCGAAGGCCTGCGACATCTGTCTAGACTGTACCGGGAAGGAAAGAACTTCCTCTTTCCTCCACACGAAGTCTGAGTCTAAAGACAGCGGTTTCTCCGTAGTTATCACAGCTTGCTGATCAGGTGGAACAAATTCAGGATAGTATTGATGGATAAATTCCATTGCTTCCCTTTGTTGTTCCGAAAGGGAAGGGTAATCCTCTTCCTTGTCCCTTTGACCATCTGACTGAATCAGCCGTGATGTTCGGTCCATCGCATCTGCGTGTGCAGATGACTGGACCGACCCAGCACCATCCGACAGCTCACTACCGGAGTCTGCAGGAGGCTGCTCTTGCACTTGCTGCAATCAGCTGTACAATCTGTGACAGCAAGTCCGTTACTGAGGCTTGAGGAGCAGCGATTTTCTGTTTTTTAGATGCTTGCTGCTCCTGGGACGCAGTTCTGGAGATGGATCTCTTCTCCAAACGTTCCGATGATTGAAGCCGCGGTTCCCTAGCTACTGGATGGTCTGACTTCAAGGGCGAAGACTGGCTCCGTCTTCGCGCAGCTGGCTGGATATCCAAAATCGGGTAGCTAGGATGCGGTCGTGTGTGCTTTCGAATCGTAGCGGAGGAAGCCATGACTGTAGCTGAGGCCGGCTGCAGTCTAGACGGAGCATCCCGAGCAGCAGGTGTGGAAGTATGCTCCGGCTTGTGCAAGTTTCTCAAAACAACATTTGGCCCGAAATATTGTTGGGTTAGAGAGGGACCTCTCCTGCTAGCAGCCTTGTCAGACTTCGACGAGCTTCCCGAAATGAAACTTGCTGACTTCCTCCCTATTTCTGTCGTCGCTGTGAGAACTTTGGATTTTAAGGTTCTCGCTCTACCCAAATCTACACCGCAATGGACTTATCCGGTGTCACGGCTCCCATGGACAGAGTAACCACTTCATAGGTTGAGCTAGCTGCTTGCAAGGGATTAAGAACACTAACTAGAGGCCTTATCCCTTGCTTAATGTTCATGAGCACTTTTGCAGCTAGCTCTGTTTGCTCATCAGAGTGCGACGACGGTAGCACACTTTTGGTGGGTGCCACCATACCATCATCATGTTTTTGTTCCTCTGAAAAAGAAACTGAAAACTCGAATTATCTTGCAGTGAGAGTTCCAGCATAGAAATCTCACCGCCAACAATGTACCGTGACACCCATCTCCAACATTTGTCATCCCAATTAACACATGTAGGACAAGAATCTGCAGGAGTACATCGACTACAGGCAAGGCAACAAGCATGTAAATCCGAGGAAGACTTCCTCGCCTTGCATTTAGAGCAGTAAGCCTTCATGATTCAATTAAAATACAAAGTCGATAGTATCCCTACTAACTCGACAATAAAATATACGATAAAGATACATGAATAATTGCAATCAAAATCAAATTCGAAAAATTAAATCCAAAACATTTTTCGAAATTTTTTTGAAAAAGCCTAAGTTCCCAAAGGGAACATGATGAGCCCAAGGGCATCCCGATAGAGCCTAAGTGTGGACAAAATCCAAATTTTTTGAGCAACACTACCGGAATCATAATCAATGTATCCTACAATAATCCTACAGTAATATAATACTAAATACTACATATATTTGAAGACGTTGTCAATGTAAACAACATCAAGGAAAAAAACGGAAACAAGACATCAGGCACACAAAAAGGCCCAAAGTCAGTAACAGATTTTAATGCTACCAGATGTAAAGCTAGATCTTCATATGAAGAAAAAACGATACATCGGATAGAAGATGCAAGACCAAAACAACCCAACACCCCTTGGGTGAGAACAGAACCATGTGGATAAACAGAATAAACATTCTTGTGTAATACGCGTTAAACTCCCAAGAAATTTAACTAAAAATTTCAATAAAAATAGCCAAAAAGCTTTGGAGTTTAACAGAGGGCTTCAAGGAGGGAAAGGGAAGGAACATTTAACAAACAGTGGATAAATCATTAGCAAGAATGATGACGTCAGGCGTATGTCCCGAAAACATGAAATAATTTTTATAATTATTATAAAGTTACAGCCCTGAATGTTTCCAACAACCGTTGTTCACTTTCATCATCCATTTACAGCCTTGGATCCACCAATTTTACAACTGATTTGTGTCTGGCATCCTCAAAAAATACCCATACGCGCAACTAGTAGAAAGCTGTTATCTCAGGACCAATTTTTGGAGGAATTTTCAATTTGAGGGATAAAGGGTTAATATCTCAGGATCAAATTATCAGATTTACACCAAAAACTATACAGCTCGGCACATCATTAACCTAAACAGAAATTTAAAGTAACAACAGAATCTGATTAATATTATTTGAGGTATTGCATGTCAAAGAAATAGATTGAAAATTTTTTATTAATTAAGTGGATCAAGGGTTAATACCTCGGGATCAAATGATCAGATTTACATAAAAAACTACAGAGCTCGGCAAATCAGTAACCTGAACATCTATATGAAGTAACAAGACAATCAGATTGATATTCTTTGAGTTATCGATTGTCAAAGAAATAGATTGGAAAAATTCACAATTTGATGGATAAAGGGTTAAAATCTCAGGATCAAACTACTAGATTTACACCAAAAACTATGCAGCTTGGCACATCGGAAACCTGACCACACATATGAAGTAACAAGGCAACCTAATCAATATTTTTTAGATTACTGCATGCCAAAGAAATGGATTGGAGTAATGTTTAATTTGATGGATAAAGGGTTAGTATCCCAGGATCGAATCGTCAGATTTACATCAAAAACTATACAGCTCGGCACATCAGTTACCTGAAAATATCTATCAAGTTACATGACATTGGAACAGAGTGCGTGCCGCCCTGGTTTCCGAATGTAAGCAACCACCGTCGAATGGTCAGACAACAGAAGGACCTGGCGATTCGAAAGGTGAGGGATCCACTGCCTGAAACTCAGAAGAGCAAGAAGCTCCTTCTGGTTGATGTGTAGAGCTGCTTGATCCTGGTCCCACATCCCGTGTAGGGAAAGACTGAGAGGATCCAATGTCGCACCCCATCCGAGATCGCTGGCATCTGCTGTCAGAACGCGATCGGACGTGGGTAAGTCCAGTGGAACACCCTGCGTAATCCACTGAACATCTGTCCAGGGAAGAAGGTGAGGATACAGAGAGTCCGGAAACGGAAGCACCTGATCCAGAGAATCTACATTCGGCCTCCAACGACTGAGCAGAAAGTGTTGGAGAGGTCTGACACGCAGCCGACCTAGAGGAATGAGATCCGTCACCGAGACCGATCAGCCGGAGAAAACTCAGAGCGGTCGCGGACATGGACTGGGACAGAGTCAGAGCAAAAGCTGAGAGAATCACAGCCTTGGCCTGGGAAACCGCTACCAAATTGAATTTGGTTTGGAAAGCCATCCCCAGATGATAAAATGACTGAGAAGGGACCAGGTCCGACTTCTCCTCGTTGACTCTGAAACCTAGCGACGTGAGCAAGCTCAACAGAGTGGCGACATCTGACTCCAGTAAGGCAGCATTGGAATGCCACTGGAGGATATCGTGCAGATATGCCGAAGTAGTCACCTTGGACTGTGTGCGATGGAAAGCTATCACATGCAAAATCAGTCTGGTGAAGGCCCAAGGAACCAGGAAGCTGGAAGCAAAATCTCCCTGGTGAATTGAATGGAGGACCGACCTGAAAGTCTCCATGCTGAACTTGGGAGCAATGATAGACTGGTTCAGGAAACTCAGATCGATAACCGGTCGGTGTCGGCCGTCCTTCTTTGGCACCAAGAACAGGCGGGAATAGAAACCCACTGACCTAATGTTCTTGATGACCTCAATCGCTCCCTTTGTCACGAGATTGTCTATCTCTGTGGACAAAAGTTCCTGACTTAAAATGTCTGAAGGAACTGTGGTTGGAAGAGGCACCCTGGACAGAGTGGGGTGCATTCGGAAGGATATTCGCAGCCCGGACCGAACAACATCTAACACCCAAGGATCGGATGTGATGGTGGCCCAACAGTCTGCGAACTCTGCTATCCTTCCTCCAACCTGGGACGAGTCGAGGTGAGGACCTTCATTTCGAACCTCGACGAGGCTCGTGAGAGGAGAAAACACCTCCTCTACTGAATGAAGAATCCTCGGACTTCCCTCAAAACTGCCGACGCTTGCCCTTACCCCTTGAGTAAGAAGTAGAAGCGGTGGCAGAAGGATCAGCCCCTTTGCTTCGCAGAGGAAGCAGAGGGTACTTGTTAGGCTTGGAATGGCCCCTGCCTACCCTAGAAGGCTGATCAATTGCAAGCTGAAGAAACAGCAGCTGATCGTTGGAATGACGTAGGACGTCATCCCGGACCATCAACACAGAACCATGGAAAAGTTGTGGAGTTGTCAAAGAAGCAGATCAAAGAGTAGCGCACTGCTCCTCAGGAAGGGATCGGCCAGTGTCCAGCACAGAGTCCCTTCGAACTAATTCCAGATTAGCCGTGTTACAGGCATGCATGTGAGTAAGATGCATGAGCGCCTTGGACAGCACACGCAAAGGAGCCTGTATCTCGTCAAACTTATCTGGAGGCAGATAAGCAGCAAAAGCTGAGACGACGTGATCGGAGAGAGAAAGCATACCAAGCATCTCTCTCGATAAGCCCAATGTGGACTCCAGAGTCGTCATCGGAATGACGGTAGACTTGGACTTGGAAAGCCCGATGGAATTGGATTCCTGATCCAAAACCGTCAGAGTCTGGTAGACCGACAGATTGGCGGAATCGTAGGAACGATAACGCGCCGGAGGCAAAAAGGTGTCAACCCTGGTGAAGAACGGAGCCTTCATAGCCTTGGAACTTAGCTTAGAGTCCAAGGCTGAAAATGCTTCAACCAACTGTACCGACTGGCACGGTCGAAGACGCCCAGAAGCGGGTTGCTCCATAGGCTGTTGGCACGTGACCGATGATCGCGGCCTGGCTGACACTGTCGACTGGTTAGATAGTTTGAGATCCGGAAGGAACCCAAACATGAAATCAAGACCTGCCCCCAAGTCCGCAGACTGCTGGCTCTCGACATCAAGCATGTCTGACTCTTCCCCTGAGTCGGAAGATACATAGCCCATCGTGGGCAAACCAGACGACACCTCCCATGGTGTCGGAACACCAGGGGGATCGGAAAGCGGCCTGTTTCCAATCCCGGGAGGCAGCGCCATAGCGGGCGTCTGGAAACCACTTGCTGGAAGCAACGGGCAACGGGAAGGCTCTTTGACCGAACCTGAGTGAGTAAGAAGAGGGCCTCCCTAAGCTCACTGCCCGTACTGGCCGGTTCGACAGGGGAACGAACCGGCAAAGTGGCTTCACCTCTAACACTCTTCACAAGCGAAGGGTCATGATCCTCCAAAACACCCGACGTGGGACGACGGGCGGCAGCGGAAACGTCCAAAGGCAGACGTGTATAGGGGTGTGACACACCCCGAGGATCAACATAGTGGGAACTCATGAGAGTCACCGTGGATCTCTGCAGGGCAGAAGGTTCAGGCTGCACAAAAGACGTTGGTCCCCCAAAACTGGGCGTGTGGCCAGAATGAGTGGACGGAAACGCCACGGAGTTCATAGTGTCCCACTAAGAACATCCGAATCCAATGACAACTGTGGTGCTCGACGGTGCAGAGACCACAGTAGAGGGTCCGGCCGGCAGCCACTTCCAACTTCGCCGAGTTGAAGTCAGGGAAGGCTGAGGCCGATACCCCCACATCTACACACCAGACACCGCAGCAGACCACTGCAGGTATAAAACTACTGTGCCCAATGGCTGAGAGGACACAGTAGGGGGTTCAGTTGGCAGCCCCATCCGACTTCGCCGAGTGGAAGTCGGGGAAGGCTGAGGCCGATACCCCTCAACCACACTACAGACATCCCTGCAGACCCTGGCAGGGATAAGCCGAGGCTGGCTAAAAACGCTGCCTAATGACGTTATAGACGGAACAGCAGTATCAGCAGATACGACGGAAGCTGTTGGAACTGGCGGAAAAGTGGAGAGAGCCACCAAGCTCGGTCTCAAAAGGAGGAGTCACAACCCTAGTGACAGCCTCAGATGTCGACTGGAGAGGGCACATAGTCCCGGAACCTGGCATCTCTTCACCAGAAATCCAACAGCTCCCGCAGTATCCACCACGGTAAAAAACTGCACATTCCCCACGGAAGGGGAATAACTCTCACCAGACATGGTCGAGTCGGGAAGCCCCGAGACGACAGTGTTCCCCACCCCCCACTGGTGCGGGATGAGCTGCACATCCCCCATGGAGGGGGAGCAATTCTCACCAGACGTGGTCAAATCGGGCGACCCCGAAACAATAGCATTCCCCAACCCCCATGGGAGTGGGAGGAGCTGCACATCCCCCATGGAGAGGGTCAAACTCACACCAGATGTGGTCGAGTCGGGGGTGGGTGGGGGTGAAATGACAGTGCCCCCCCCCCCCAGGGGCAGGAGGAGCTGCACATTCCCCACGGAAGGGGGTAAACTCACACCAGGCGTGGTCGAGTCGGGTGGCTCCCGAAACGAGAGCGTTCCACACCACCCGTGGGTGCGGAAGAAATGGCCACGAGAATGCACCAAGGCGAGGGCAAAAGGAATTGCCCTAAAGGAACCGAACTGGAAATAACAGAGGTGAGAGCAGTAGAAGAAAAAGGTGAACTCAACAGAAACAGGAAGTAGAACACCCTCAACTACGAGGGAAGGTGGCAGAAAAAAAACGGTGGGTACATGACAGAACCCATACGGTCGACAGGGACCGAAAAAACAGAAATTCAGCCCTCAACAGAGTGAAGAAATCCTGTCCAGACAGTCCCAGATTGACACCTAACTCCAAAAATTAATTCATCAACCGAAAAATTCATTGTTGAATCGCGTGATGTCGAAAACAAAACATTCGCGAAAACGGAATAGTAAATAATATTCAATGAGAATGTGGTTGAAAATATAAACGAGAATAAATAAAACACAGTCCTGTTATTATACGATCTTCAAATCCATAAATCCAGTCACAGGAAAACCATTATCGACGAGTTAAAATATCACTGTTACTGAGCAAAGATGGCACACATCCACCACGTGTGCGGATAATCAAAAGAATGACGAATTGACGCATTGCGCACTGTTTTACGGTAGTCATGGATTTGTACTATGGAAGAGCTTCCCATACTGGGTGTGCACCGATGGCGCTCGACCCAGTTTTGGCTTATTTTTTCGTGGTGTTTTTACACCACTTTTCTTTCCCAAATCTTGGGAAAGATTAAAATAGAGAGTATTTTATCCAAGTTAGGTTCTTCCACTGTAGTGCAAGCCTGTAGTAAACAATTGAGGTAGGTTGATAAGAAATGGATTGGAATAATGCTTAATTTTCAAGTTATCGAATGCCAAAGAAATGGATAAGGTTGCCGGACGGATGGACAGACAAAGGATGGATGAACGACGGAGGGCCACCCCGGATGCCGGCATTATGTGTACCATACATGGTATGGGTACACATAAAAAGGAGATTTAAAAGCACAGATGTCAGTTCATTGTTGCTGACTTTAGGGCCAAACAAAGAATGATGGTTGGTGCCAATTTCGGTACCTTCCTGGATACTGCGCAGGCGCAGATCACAAAAGTATGAAGGACCATAAAGGACTTATTTTTTTCAGTTTTGCATGCAAATTTTGGGGATTGGGGGTGGCAAAATTTGTGTTTGGCCCTGGATTAATTTGAGTTACCACCAGCTAGTCTGGGCCATTGGTTGTGGTATAAAAATATCACTGTGAGCTGTAAGTTCTTTCGACACTGTGATATTGAATAAATATGTTGGACTGGGAAGAAAAATTAGTAAAGTCCGAAATTACTGAGGAAAGTGTGAAAGAAAGACACAAGATTTATCTTTTTAAATAAACTGATGCGTTATCAATGAGTAACTGAGAACACTTATCCAGCACTTAACAAACAAACCTGTTGCTGTGGGTTTGCAGAAACAAAGATATCTTCCAGATCAGTCAGCATTTGTGGTGGTGCATTAGTTTGAACTTTTGGTGATGGATTTTCATTTAAACCTGTAATGAAGAAATATGCTTGATTTGTGAATGAAGTCAGTGATGTATTAAAACCTCTTTTGTGTAACTATTACCATAACCCTTTACCTAACAACCTATTGGCTGCATCTGCCCATGTAATTTACAAACTGAGCAGTTAAAAAAAAAATGTTTTTCTAAACAATTTCAACAAAACCATATCATGTTACCTCTCATTAGAACAAGGTCGTTACGGTCATTTAAATGAGGGGTCACATAAGGTAGTGTTGACATTTTTTGAACAGTCTGAAATCAAAAGCATTGAGTACAGAGATAACCCTTATATCTTTCTTTCATCAGAAAATCCTTATTAATTCTCAAGGGACTGTACAATGGTCCCAAAATCTCACCAGACCATAGCCTGTACATGTCTACTGGCTTAGCAGAGATTTCTATTCAAGTCTTGGCTGCTTTAACTCACTGCACTCTGAGGTCAAAGTGGAAATGTTTTCAGCAGCAAATATTTCCCATAATGCAGTTTGATATTCAACCAAATATACCTTGTTTGACAGATCTCACTGAGCTCTGTCAAACAAGATACAATAGGTCAAATTCATAGTTAAACAAGAGAAAAACAGAGTGATTGGAGACAATTCTATTGCACTACAAGTGTGATAGGGGTTAACAGGTAGCCAAGGCTTGACTAGAAACCACTGCCTAGGTAATTTGTCTACTGTCAGCAGGAGCTCTCTCATGTTAAGGACGCCAGCTCTGAAGTCATAAGTAGGCCTTGAGGGTTAAGGTGAAGAACAGAGCAAAAGTTAAGGTACTGAAGACATCTCTACCAGTTAACTTCTCAGGATTTCAAGAAAAGATCGAACAAATATTCTTGAAATGAAACAGTTGAATTGCATATGTCTGATAAGCTATATAACCAGTCCTGAACAGTTTGCACCTGCAGAAGTTTTTGAATCCCAAAAAGAATTTTCATAGAAAAGATGATCTCTTTGAATGACAAACAAGACTGCAGATGGTTAGTACAGATCTTCCAGATTTGTGTTTATGCATTCTGCTGTTTAATAACAATTTCAACATTTATGCCAATGTCACCCTCTTTTGAAGATTCATAGGTATTAGTAGACAAGGCAAAAATAAACAGAACATGCTCACCATAGAAATTAGGCACAGTTTCACTTTCCCATGGGGGCTTGCCTTAGTTACACTTTCATATCCAGTTCCACAGGAATTACATGAATAATGAAGCACATATAAAACATATCTTGTCTAACATCCATAAAACAAAAAAATGCCAAATACTAAGAGTCCACAATTGCAGTGAACTACCTCTCTGTACTAAATTTCATAGAGTTTGGATAAACAGCAGAGCCTTGTATTTTGCATCACAAAGCTGTATGAGTTTACAATGAAGAGCTGTGGCCATTTTGGATGTGGGATCTATCTCTGTGCGATAAAACATGAGGACGTCCAAGGGCCCAGAAGTTCTGACGTGACAAAGGTCCAATGATTCGAAACAAAAAAATTTAAGGATTTTTAAAAATTAGTTGCTTATTAATTAGGCCATACAAAGTTGATTGTCTGTTTCTCAGGCCATTTTTTTCCAAAAAAGCATGCGGGCGGGCAGTCTTTTTTTTTTCTTTTTCTTTTCTCCCCGAGAGGTTGTTTGTGGTAATTCGACCCCCACCCAAACGCCTGGTGGACCACACAAAATTTCGCAACGCAAATATATTGGTTATTCACCGTAGGGGTGTTGGGTCATAATTGAAGTGGGGTTTGAATGTTTGTTTTTTCAGTGAAATGTGAAAATTATGACACAGGACGAAACGCTTCGTGGGTGAAATGTCTCGGGATGAAATGTCTCTGGGACAAATCAAATGTCGAAGTGCCAACTTTCACAGATTTATTTTACCCCCCCCAAAAAAATCCTTTCACAACCTGCCAAATAAAATCGTGAATCGCAATTTTTCCCCATTATATTCAAAATTATCACAACCCATTTGAACAGGCAGTTCATCCATAAATCATATTTTTCGAAAATCTGAAAATGAAATACAAAATGAATGTTTGCGTGTTTTTATTAACCAATTCGACCGCACATAGCTGCCTATATGCGATTTATTTTCAACTATGACTGTTACTCTTTATCAAGCAACGGTTACTATTAGTTATCCAATTATCCTGAATCTCAAATGCATTTATTTAAATTAACTGTGTAACTCGTAACGGTTTCAAATAACAGTACACAAATTCCCAATGACGGCCACAATACAAATGTTACTAAAAATAAATGCCAGGAGACTGTGTTCCATTCAACATAGCACTGACTTTGCAGACTTTCTGAGGGTTGGTGCGAATTAAACGTGGTGCGAATCGACCATTCCCCTTTGTGACTGTTTGTTGTCAGACTGAAAGACACCTTCCTTCTTGCTGTCATTATGACTTACCTTTTACAGAATAAAACACTTTCTGTCGTGAATATTGCTAAAACCCACCCACTTTATTAAAGTATGATGCAGAAAAAGCTTGAAGTGTGTTAATTTAAAATTTGCGAACGCATCAATATCGATTTACCGAAATGAGCTCAATATCTCAAATTTTTTTAAAAGATTTTTGGTGTCATAAAAAGGTTGCATGCGCACCAAAAATGACCATGCGTGCGGGCCTGAGAAACAGAGGTTCTTTTTTTTTATTGGCTAATTTTTTTTGCTGATACCAAGTGGTTTGACAGAACAAGCCCTATCAAACATCTAAGTTTCCATAAAGAAACTGCATTATTATAAATAGTTCAGGTGAAAAAAAAATTACAAACTTCCTCAAAACACAGATCAATAAAGTTGAAACAGTTAAAATGACTAGAGGTATGATTGGTAGGAACTTGATTTGAACGAACTTGAATCTGTCCTCCTGAAGATGCTGTATAAGAAATATCAAAAGATTCTGATTAGTGGATCGAAAGATTATTTTAAAACTTTCCTCATATTACACTAGGTTGAAATTAGGGTTCCAAAAACAGGTACAAATATGAATCCTGAGACGTGATTTTAACAAACTTGAATCGGACACCCATAAGGATGCTGTATACCAAATATAAAATACTTGTGACTGTTGGATCTGAATAAGATTTTTAAAGAATTTTCATCATTTTGCACTCAGTTAACATTTGGGCCCTGATAAGGATCGAAAATATAAACCCAGGTACTTGGTTTGAATAAATTTGAACCTGATGCCCAAAGCGATGCTGTTTATCAAATATCAAAAACATTCTGAAGATTTTAAAAACAAATTAATCCTACTCCTGATCTGAACAGACTGCTCTCTTCAATACCCCCACCCACCCACCCCCAATGATGCTGTATACCAAATATCAAAACATTCTGACTGTGGACTTGATGAAGAAGATTTTAAATAACTTTCCTCATCTTTCCCTAATATGAATCCAGGGACTTGATGCAAACAAAATTTAATCTTATCCCCTATAGATGCCGAATACCAAACATGAAAAGCTTTTGAATGGTGGATCTGGAGAAGAGCCTCTAATTTTTTAAAACATGTTGGCTCAGCTTATTTTCATTTCTGACGTTATTAAAAAGGGCATCCACCAAGTTTTGAAAATATGAGCATTTGGAAAGTCTTTTCTATTTTTAGGTAGATGTGGATGCGGTAAAAACATTTTTGCATGGATGATGTACTTATGACCCACTAATAAAACATATCAAATTTGGATCAAATCAAGCTATCAGTTCTCCAAAATTGAAATTCTGGGCAAGGCCAAAAATGAAAATATTTATAGTAATTTATATATTTTTATACTTATCAATGACCCAGAATTAGCTGGTGCTAACCCCAAAATATCTGGGGCCAAACACAAATTTTGCCCCCAATCCCTAAAATTTGAATGCAAAACCGAAAATCAGAAGTCCAATCTGGCCCTCCATACATTTTACCCTCCGCGCATGCGCAGACGCCAGGAAGTCACCAAATCTGGCGCCAATAAATCATTCTTTATAGAAAAAAGATTATAATAATTCAGCGGGGAGGTATGAGTGCCCAGTACTGCCCACTCATGGGAGGGCCATTAACTTCTGGGTCATTGGTAAGTATAAAAAATATATAAATCACTATAAATTTTTTCATATCTTTATACTGTAACCAATGACCCAGACTTAGCTGAATCATAAAAAGGCGGAGGGCCTAGAACTTCTGAAATAGTAGATCAACATAGATCAAATCCTTCAATCCATGATGAAGAAATTAGAATTTACATGTATGTCTCTTAATACCGTAATAGAAGAGACATAACCTAATATGGATCCCAATTATGTAAATCCTAAATGTAAGCATAAAATCATGTTAATTAGGATGTAACAAATAAACAATTTTTGTCCAAGTCTGGACTAGGCCCTAAAAATTATTATGGCACACTGAGAATGAGAGAAAATTGCCTATAAACCTATGCCACGCGATAATACTGCAGCTGATCGCGAACATAGTATGGACAAGACAGCTTCCTCAATAGTTACATACCTCATAAGGCAGAGACAAAATGAGCCCCCCACCCTTTTTTTTTGAAAATATCTTCAAAAGAAAGAGGGAAGAGCTCTGGAATCAATAAGCAGAACCCGGAAACGATATAAATAAATATCAATCAGGCACTCAAAAAATTAATTCATGAATAATAAATGGTGCTTAATGCCACTTCACAAGCCAAGGCTATAGCAATGATTTTGGTAAATAACATAATCCGCTACAAAATATGCACTGCAGACGCCGTATACAGGCACGACGAAATCAGTGAGAAATCAAATATAACATATACATACAAAAGCGGGATAAGATGAACAATCTCTGCAGAGAAAACATGCTTCAAGATCATTCACAGGAGGCCTCTATAATATTAATCCAGTAAAAACACTTTCCAACGTGTACTATTTGGTATCTACAACTATAACATGTAAGAATATGCAATTTAAGAACCGACAAAATAGAGACCAGGATCTAGAAATGGAGGCAGGTATGATTAACCAGCTCCAACACAGACCGCACTCGAAATACATAATAATTTCAAGGTCCACCAAAGAGATAGCGTAATCACACATTGCACGAGTGCATAAAAATCCAGCCTATTAAACATCTAAAAACCACTACATGGCTATGCCGTAACCTATGAGCTCAAACAGTGGCCATTATGATGATAAAATAAGTGCCTGTATATTAGAAATCAGAAATTAAATACTGGAAACAAATGCAACAGAACTGCATATATGCATATGAGAACGCCATCCAACACGACCCAGGCGCAGAGTATGTATGTATTAAAATATATACTCGCCCAAAAAAGAAAGTGTGCATTGCAGAAATTGATCAAACTCCAAAAAAAAAAATTTCGTAGGTGTAAAGAGTGTTAACCTGTTCATGAATAAGTTATATTGAACACAAAAACAGCTTTCCCGTTAAAATTGCATTAACGTTAAATGACGTGCTGCACGTTTGTGAAAAGTCATGTTTTGCACGTGGAGAGTCTGAAACTTCATGTAGCAGTGTGAATCCTTGGGTATTTAAACACTAAAGTAAGGCCTTCCTATCGTTTACATTCAAACTTGCGCTGCTGTTAAAACGACTCCAGATTAGCATGCCAAGATTGACAATGAATCAACGTCTCCTTGCCCTGGGTATGATTAGAACTGGTAGAACACACAGAGATGTTGCCCAGCATTTGAACTGCCACCGTAACACTGTAGACAGGCTAGTCCATCGACATGCACAACATGATGACTTTCGAGACCGACCCCGCTCCGGGAGACCCCGAGTTACCACCCCTGCACAAGATCGGTATATCCGTGTCGTCCATCTCCGGAACCGGCAACAAACGGCAATGACGACAGCCAGGAACATCCCTAACCTGACACGGATACATCCTCAAACAGTAATCAACCGGCTGAGAGAATATGGCTTACGTCTTCGAAGCCGTGCAATTCGTCCGATTTTGACGTTACGTCATCGTCGTGCTCGACTGCAGTGGTGTAGACAACATCTCAGGCATCCCTTACACTGGTGGCGATGTGTTTTATTCACAGATGAATGTCGTTTCCATCTTTCATCATCAGATGGCCGCCAGAGAGTGTGCAGACGTCGAAACGAACGCTACGCAGATCCATGTGTCGTGGAGCGAAACTGTTATGGGGGAGGGTCTCTCATGGTGTGGGGTGGCATCACTGCCCGTAACAGAACTGAGCTGGTCATTATTGATGGCAATCTCAATGCAGCCAGATATCGTGATGAAGTGCTTACACCTGTTGTTGTCCCATTTCTGCAACGTCACGGCCCCGACGTCATTCTACAGCATGACAACGCCCGACCCCACGCAGCTCGTGTTGTTCAACAGTATCTGCAGCAACAACAAGTGGATGTTCTTCTCTGGCCCGCAAATTCACCCGATATATCACCCATTGAGCTCGTATGGGACGAAATGAAACGTCAGCTATGCCGGCTTCCCCATGCACCATCAACGCTTGTGGAACTCCAAAGACAGCTTATCAGAATATGGAACAACATCCCATAACACTTCCATGCTAACTTGTTTGCTTCCATGAGGCTTAGATGCACAGCAGTAGTCGATGCAGATGGAGGTCATATGAGATATTGAGTGTGTGACTTTTGTGTTTGACCCTTAGTGTCTTTGACTCTCCATGGCACCAAGAGTATTCGTCGTAGCTTCATGAAATTTCTCGTGTTGATTACAAATTGATTCATCTGTGATTGAATAAAATTTCCATGAATGAAAATGATCTATATATTTTTTTTGTGTTATTTTTTAGCATGCACACTTTCTTTTTTGGGAGAGTATATATACGCGACAGTGTGAGTGTGTGGTGGGGGGGGGGGGGGAGGAATTCTAATATATGTCGAAACCTCCTCACCCACATTACTTAATCATTGCTGGTGCAGACAGCAATAATATAGTGACCATAAAGCTCTTTCACGTCTGAAATACTCCCTAATGCTACTGAGAGCAGAGAATGACGTGAAGAATAAAACTTCCCTTACAGAAGAAAACCCTCTCATGGGGAAGCTTCTGGCAAATGCTCAATAGCAGACCCCATAACCTCAATGAAATCAATAGGAACAAATGAATTGAAGGATACACATATCCTATCATTCATTCCCATGAAAACCGCTGTGCGTCAATGTATGCGCTCAAAAGCCTTATACTAGCGACACAAATAATGGAAACTATTATTCCCATGCGCCGAAAACTTTACTTATCCTGAAGAGATCCTACATAAGATCATGTAATAGCCATACAGTTAGAATAAGCGCAAGATATAGCCAGTGCTTACTTATGCACTGAAATCTTAAGCACTGACTGCTAATTGGAAGATAAAATAACCCAAGCAGTACGAATAGCTAACTGACTTATTTAACAATAGAATGAACGTTAAAAAATTTACAGTTATTTATATATTTTTAATACTTACAAATGACCTACACTTAGCTGGTGCTAACTCTAAAATATTTAGGGCCAAACACAAATTTTACCCCCCCAATCCCCAAAATTTGCATCTAAAACCGAAAATTACATGTCCTATATGGTCCTCCACACTTTTACTCCACTGCACATGCGCAGTGTCAAGGAGGTCTCGAAATTGGCGCAATTATCATTCTTACAACCAGTGACTGGTAAGCGTTATGTACTCAGCAGGGAGGTATGAGTTCCCAACTCATGGGAGGGCCATCCTGTCTGGGTCATTGGTAAGTATAAAAAATATATAAATTACTATAAATTTTTTAACATTTTTATACTGTACCAATGACTGTACTTAGCTGAATAGTAAAAAGGTTGGAGGGCCTAGGACATGAAGAAAATCCAATACACTCAACTACATATAACAGAATTATCCCCTCGATATATAACAGTATAACCTGTTATGCTAATTATTTTTAAAGGAAAGCCAATAAATAAAGGAAGTCCAGAGAAATGAGACTCTTTATACTCATTAAAAGTGTCCGAGGATTGTATATTAACGCCCGTATGACATGTGACATATACAAATGCTTCACACTGAGCTACACTTTAAAAATATTACATGGATGAGTAAACACTAGCTTTACACTTTAAAATCATCCCGGTATCAACTGGAATTACTGACTCCAGGGGAGGTATTCCCTTACTTTTCACTATAAAGCAGGTGACCTAAGGGAACACCCCCCCCCCCCCCCCCCCACTTCCCCTTGCCATGGATCAAATACTCCAGAGCGAAGAGGGCAGCAGGACAGAGTCACTGCCAGAACTGAAAGCCTACATAACTATAGTTGCAACTGCTTAGTGGACGACATTCTGAGCAACAGATAACGGACCTAAACAATGCAGATCTCCAGAATGGACTCAATATTTCTAAGGTACAAATTCATGAAAGTGGAAGGCTGAAACCAATATGCAGCCCTCATTAGATCTGTAATAGCAACACTATTAGCATAATCCCATGATGTAGAAAGAACTCTTACTTCATGAGCTGAAATCTTAAGCACAGACTGCAGAGTTGAAGATATTATCATAAGCAGTACTGATAGAAAATTGACGCCATCTAGCCATAGAATGGACCAAAATGTGGAGGAAGCTTCCACGGCATGTCCCACAACAGACACCCGAGTAGATTAATCCACGGTGTTTGTGGAGATAGAGATGCAACCAACAGAATTTTGCATTGAGATTATTTAACTTGAGCAATATCTGCTGAATCAACGGTGCTGGAGGATACGCATATCCTATTATTCCATCTCACGAGATCAATAGAGCGTCTACTGCAAATGCTCGAGGATCTGAACATGGTGACATATACGTCTGCAACTGATTGTTGAGATGAGTTGCAAATAAGTCCATCATTGGCCGCTCTCATTGGTAGCAAAACTGATTGAATACTTGTTTGTTGAAAGTCCATTCTGACGGCAACAAGCGGCCCCTCCGTGAAAGGGAGTCTGCTAATACGTTCAGACGACCCGGAATATGACGGACCTATAGGAGAACTTGATGTTCTAGTACAAACAGAAGGATTCATTCCGTTAACTTGAATAACAGAACGGAATGAGTGCCTCTCTGGTTCCGAAAATACACTAATACCGTCGAATTGTCGGACAGAATTTGCACGTGAGCATTCTGAATAACATTCATCCAATGACGTAGCGCAAGCCAAAATGACATCATTTCTTGATGTTTATGTGCTTGATTAGGAACTACGGATCCCAAAGACCCTGGCACTTCAAATCCGTTGGGCTCAATGTTGCGTCCCAACCTGTTTGACTGGCATCCGTCAAAACTGTAAAACTCGGATCCGGCAATTGCAGTGGGACTCCCTGAGTTAACAACTGAATATCTGCCTAAGTCTGATTCTCTTATTCACTTGATTTGACAAGAGGATGTCCGTATCGAGCGAAAGAATCTTCACCCTCCAATTCTGGGTCAGAAGAAATTTGGAGAGGACAAGTGCGTAGCCGCCCCATCGGAATAAAAGCGCGGCAGCTCCGCACAAACCTATCAGTTTCATGAGATCTCTCGCTGAAACCTTGTCTGAGTAAAGACAATAGCGAGCATAACAACTGATTAATTTCGCTCTGGTTAACGGCAGACGAACAAGAATGTTGTGCATCTCGAAGCTCATACCCCGGTGGGTGAATGACTTGGACGATACCAGATCCGACTTCTCCTCGTTTACTTATGAAACCGAGATGTCAGAGCAAGAGAAACAGATTCTGCACATCGTTCTGAAGCGTTAACTCATTGCCGTACCTCTGAAGAATGTCGTCCAGGTAGGTCGACGTTATCGCAGACGAATGAGCTTGGAAATGAGTCATTACCGAGTTCATTATTCGAGTGAAAGCCCAGGGGGCTAGATTCAGACCGAAGCACATTGCTCGGAGCTGATACACGACTCCTATGATGAGGAAGCGAAGATACTTTCTGAACGCCTGATGAACCATGACGTGAAAGTACGCATCTTGAGATCTATGCATGTAGCATAGTCGTACACCCGGATACTCACTCTGACCGATCGGATGGTCTCCATATATAAACTTGGAGCCACGATCAGCTTGTTTATCCAGCTCAGATTTATGAGTGGACGGAACGAGCCGTCTGGTTTTGGAACCAGAAAAGGATGGTTGTAGAAACCTGGAAATTCCTGGATTTCTACGATCTCTATCGCGATCATTCCAGAAGAGACTGGACTTCTGATGGAAGTGAGCCTCTTTCCTGCGGACTTGACGGAAGCTGAGTCCATCTTGGACTTCGAGTTAATGGAGATTTTTGTTTGAAGGACAATTTAGTCCTTCCGAAATCACCCCTCGAATCCAAGGGACGGCCGTAATCTACTCCCAGTTGATTGAGAAACTCGACAGTCTTCCGCTCACTGGAACACGATAGAGGTTAATACCCTTATCTCCTGGTCCTGCGAGGCTTGCGGAAGGAGAAACCATGTCCTCCACGGCTCGCACTTCGCCCCGTCGACCTAGGGGTGTCTGACCGGATGTCTCAGCCAGTATTACGGCCCCTACCTGAGTCGCTACCCCGATGGTCTCTAGAGTAAGACCTAGAGGATGCATAGGAACCTCTACAGGAACTTCCCTTGTACGTATTCGTCCCAGAAGTGCCTGTCTTACTTTTCTCCGCTGAATCCGACTCTATGGAAGCGGATTTGAATAGCAGAGAGTCTGAAGCTTTCTTAGTTATCTGATCATAAATTGAGGAAAGCTTGCCGTCGATGAGAAACTCTCCGGAGACCGGAGCGACTCTGAGAGAGTTTTTCACCTTACTATCCACACGCGTGGGTGTAGCCAGGGCCGCGTCACGTCTAACCAACTCCATATCACCACTAAAAGAGCGGAGTTATACGTGGAGAATGCTAAGGCCCTTGAAAGAACTCTCAAGGAGGTTGTACATCCTCGAATTCTTTTTCCTTTGAGATGTAATGATAACGCTCTGGTAAGGTGATCTGCATACGATAATGCGTCTAACCCTGCTAGACGATATTGTCGTTTCCAACATCGTGGTTGGAATTGACATAGACGGCACTATAGACAATACTAGGTCTTCGGCCTGGTCGTCTAGACGCAGAGAAACTCTCGGAATGCTCTGTTCTGCTTTTTCGAAATTATTCCTTGAATTGATGAAAGGCAGATGTAAAGCATTTGCCGATAAGAAAGCGGACCTGCCCATTTAGGTAGCAAGTTATATAAAGCGTCATTCAATAGTTCCAATGTCCGTGAGACATTTCTGGACTATTTTGGAAACTGAGGGACGATGTCCCTAAACCGATTAAGAATTCTGTGTCCAGTGGCGCTATCAGTCTCTTATCCGGCAACGCTGCATTTTGCTCCGGAGGAACAATGTCAGATGATAATGCCGGATGCACTCTACGGCAATTATATTGTTCCGAAAGGGAAAAATACAACTCCTCCGTATCCCTTTCGCCATCCAGTCGGACCACTTGGAATTCTTGGTGGTCCGGGCCTGAAACTGTAGCTGAACGTACCAACCCAGCTTCCTCGGATAATTCCTAATCCGACAGAGTTACTGTCGGTTGCTGGAATGTTGCGATAATTTGTGCTATCTGCGATAGCATGTCCATAACGGAGGCCTGTGGAGCTGCGGTCCTACAGGATTTAGCCACTGGAAGCTCCTTGGACGTTGACTCCTGCATACTTCTTATATGCGAACGTCTGGAGTATAAAAGCCTCGTATCCTTGGCTACCGGATGGTGTGACCTGGTCGCCGTAGAATCCCTGGTCAGCGATGTTGGTTGAATATTACTGGTCACATAGCCAAGGTGAGGTCGCGTGTGCTGCCGTGAGGATGAGGAAGCCGAAAGAGCAGTCTCTCCAGACTGTCTATATAACAGAGCGTCCCGAGCAGTGGACGTATGCTCCGACGTTTTGTACCACAACATCTGGGCCCAGATGTTGTAGTACGAGAGAGGGATCTCTCTCGCTCGAAGCCCGCATGGACCTGGACGAGCTAGTTCCGGTCTAATAGGCTTCCTCCGTACCATCCTCGTATCCGTCGTCACTGGGTGGTCACATTGAATTTTATAGTGCTCGCATCACACAAATCTCCTTCCTGGACCGCAATGGACGAACCCGACTGCTGAGCCATTCGATGAATGGTCACTACACCTGGCGAGCTAGCGGACGCCAACGCCGTCGATCCTACTTGGGACCTCTTAGGCAATTGACGTATCTGCATGTGCACTTTTACCGCTAGCTCTTCATTTGACTGTGACGACGGAAGCACACTTTACGAAGACATCACGGTAACATCACCTTGTTCATGTTACTCAATGAGACCTGTGGAGCCGCGGTCCTACATAATTATCCGCTGGAAGCTCCAGGGACGTTCATTCCTGCATTTATATAATATGCGAATGTCCCAACTAGAAAGGCCTCGTGTCCTTGGCTAGCAGATGGAGTGACCTGGTCGACGTGTATTCCTTGGTTGACGAAGTAGGAGCACCAGGGACGTTCAATCCTGCATTTATATAATATGCGAACGTCCCCTGGAAATCTGTGGTCATATAGCCAAGGTGCGGTTGTGTGTGTTGACGTGAGGATGAGGAAGCCAATATAACAGCCGCGTTGGACTGTCTATGCAATGGAGCATCCCGAGCAGGAGGAGTGGAAGTAAGCTCTGACTAACGAACAAACATACAACAACATCGCAGCGCAGATGTTGATGTAAGAGAGAGGGGGGCCTCTCTCGCTTGCGGCCTGGGTGGACCTGGACGAGCTAGCTACCGGACTGACAGGCTTCCTCCGTACTATCCTCGGATCCGTCGTTGCTGGGTGTGCACATTCGATGTTTTATAGTGCTCGCATCACCCAATCTGCTTCCCTGGACTGCAATGGACGAGCCCAGATGCCGATCCATTCAACACAGGGAGGACTAGCGGACGAGCAATGCCTTCGATCCTACTAGGGAACTCTTCGGCAATTGTTGTAATACCTTGAACACTTTCCGCTAGCCCTAATATTGCAACGACGGAGACACACTTGTTGAAGACATCACGGAAACATCACTCTGAATTCTGAAAAAGTGACTGATAAAGCAGAATGACCCTGCGAAGAGAGGACCGGAATGGACCCCTCACCGCTAACAAAATACCGTGACACATGTCTCCAACATTGTCATTCCAATAACACACACAGAGCAAGAATTAGTGCGAATACATTGACTATAAGAAACACAATGAACCTGAGAATTAGAGGAAGATATCCTCGCATTACAATTTGAACAATATTTTTTCAAGAAAAAATATACACAGTCATATTACTCGCACTAACCCTTGAAACAAAGATACATAATATAATATAATCCATAACATTTCGAAAAGAAAATAATTTCAAAAAAAAAAAATTTTGAAAAAATTTTCAGAAGAGCCCAAGTTCCCAATGGGAACAATGAGCCCAAATGGATCCCCTAAAACCCTAAGTGTGGACAAAAATTTTAAAACCATTTCAAAAAATTAATGTAACACTTACGGACAATATTAATGTATCTTGCTATGAACTGAACTAAGAAGAGGACAAGTAATCACTATCAGAAGTAACCGTTGTCAAAATAAACAAAAAGTGTACACAAACCGGAAACATGACTCCAGGCACCGATAAACATGTGTCACAGGCCCGAAATCAGTTACCAATTTAAACACTATCTGATGCAAAACAGAGACTTCCAGAGAAGAAACTGCAGAACATTAGATGGCAGATGCAGACCAAAATGCCTAAACACCCAAGGGTGAGGACGTAAACATGGGGAAAAAACAGAATATTATTCTGTTACCAAGCCAAAACTCCCAAGAAATTTTAGTAATGAACATTACAAAAAATATGCCAAAAACATGGGAGAATAGCTAGGGGGGAATAAAGGAAAGGGAGAGAGGAAACACTGATCAAACAATGGAACATTCATAGCAAGAATGACCACAACAGGGCCATGCCTCGAAAATAGGTAACATGAAATAATTTCGTAAAAAAATTATAAGTTACAGCCCTGAACATTTCCTTCCACTGTTTCTTCCTCTCCTCCTATTTCCTCCTTATATCCACCATTTCTCTCATAATTATGTGTCTGGCATCATTTAAACTGAGATTTACAAGCACAAATACCAGTGAGATGTAACCGAATTGAGGGCCAAACAAAGATTGATAATTATGCCAATTTCGAGACCTCCTTGACACTGCGCATGCGCAGTGGAGTAAAAGTATGGAGGACCATATAGGGCATGTAATTTTTGGTTTTAGATGCAAATTTTGGGGATTGGGGGGTAAAATTTGTGTTTGGCCCTAAATATTTTAAGAGTTAGCATCAGCTAAGTCTGGGTCATTGGTACAGTATAAAAATATAAACGTCCCTTCTACTGGAAAATAATGACAAAAGAAGCGTTACTTCTCTTCTGATAGACTCTGATCTGCGTCTATAAATACATGAACAGAAAAAAATTCAATGATGAAACGTAAACAATGAGACACCATTGACTACGTGATTTCCAATAACAGAGGGTCCCAAGATCCCTGCAGAGAGAGACCATCGGACTCAGGATTGTAACTCAATATATGAACTCACGTCCAAAATAATTGAGAAACCATAATATATGCCCAAACTTGACCTTATGTTAAAAGATTCTTTAAAACAAAACAGGTCAAGAGGGAAAAACGTCTACCACTCCAGTTAATAACTGGAGTAGACATGTATGTAAGCGACCCATCGAAATAACATTCCAAGCCGCTCCACACAACTCCATCTGGTGCATAAAACTTTCATTGTTAATGCATCAGATAACAGATAAAAGCGAGCCAAACAGCTGGCTAATTCGGTCTGTGAAACAACAGATGAACCAGCCAAATGAATAGTGGGATATGTGTATCCTATCATACATACCATGAGACATCATCTAGTTCACAAAACAAGTGATCTAAAGAACAATACTTGCTACAATAGCCGAACGTTCGCTTTTCGACTGAAAGATAATCATAAATAACCTAATTATCCACTTCCAGTCAAAATCGGTCGCACCGAGCTCTATAAGAGCCTCGAACCACCGGCTCAGGGGAGTCTGATCAGTAACTCAGACAGACAAAAATCACCTATCCAAGTGGCTGTATAGACAATCCTAAAGAAATATATATAGGAGAGATACCTATACCTTCGCTATGAGCCCTTATAGGCGAATTGAGTCTAGGACAAACTCTCCTACTCCTTCTGTTGGTGTGATCGATTTGACCCCAACTTAAAGAGTCAAGTATAGATGCTTTCTTGTAGTTAATCCTACAATAATGAAAGCTTATCATCAAGACTTAGGTATACCTATACCTGCGCTATGAGTCCTTATAGACGATCTGAGTAAAGGACAACCTCTCATACTCCTTCTGCTGGTGTTTGTCCATTAGACCCCAACTTAAAGAGTCGAGAATTGGTACTTCTTACCATAAAAGACTAGAGTTGGAAGACTAAAGCGACCTATAGCAAGTTTTCCACCCAGTCAGATGCAAAGATGAAGACACATCAGAATAACTCAGAGATAAAAATACTAGGTCTGGAAAGAATTTTAAAATGCACTAACAACCACAAAATTCCTTTCCATATAAACGATGTGTCACAGTACTTAAAATTAAAGTACATAAGACCATGAGCCTAAATTCGCTCTGACAAAGAAATTATCTTCTCAATTGTGTCCGAGCGAACAGCTAAATGATGAAGGTAAGGATACCACTAGGATCTTAGCCTGCTCAATCAATGCAGAGGATCTCTCCACATCTTCCCCTGTTGTATTTAGAAGTATGTGAATCCATCACAAACGATTAAAAATACAGAGGAAGAAGATAAGAAACCGAATTATTTTTTCCCGCAGGAAGTTAAATATGGTGTCGTCTACACAATCGAAGACCTGTGACACCCGTGTAGGCTTAACCGGAAAGAGATCTTATTACCCTGCTCTTTATCCGGATGAAGTCAGCGTCCAACTACGCTAGCGGTTTCTCATAATTGCTCGCAGCATTTTGATTCACTGGAACAAGTTCAAGGAAATGATAACGTATGGTATCTATATCATCCAAGAGTTGTTCCAGAAGGGAAAGTTATCCTTTCCATTATACGTTCAAATCAGTTAAAATCACAGTCACCAGCATCTGAACAGGCAGGTGACTGAACCAAATAAGCACCATGCAACAGCTCAAGATTTGAGACTGACGTTGAGTGCTTCTGCCTTAGCAGGAATACTGCAATTAGCTGCCCAACTGCGACAGCAAGTCCGTTACAGAGGCCTGAGGAGCAGCAGTCATGAATAGCCTGTTCGCCGGCTGCTCCTAGGACAGGGAGTCCAGTATAGTTATTACTGCAGATGACCCGATGAATGCAGCCTCATCTCCTTGGCTACTAGATGGTGCGACTTTCTTCACAAAAGATGGACCCTTTTGACGATGCAGACTGGAAATACTGAGTCACTTAGCCAAGGTGCGGTCGGGAGTGCTTGGTAGACGCTAAAGAAGCAAAACTGTAGCCGGCCCCGGCTAAGAATTGAACTAAGCGTACCGGACAATAGCTATGTATCGTAAGCTCTGACTGACGCAAGTTCTTACCAACAACACCCAGCTCCAGATGTTGTTGAAAGAGAGAGAGGGGTCTCCCTCTTGCTCGTGGTCCGGAGAGACCTGGACGAGCATACCTAAGAACTTGCCATCTTCTTCCTTCCATCAACACTGGGTGAGCTTGATTCGATTAAACAGTGCTCGCTACACCCTTATTCACTCTCGACTGCCACAGACATACCCAGCATCACATCACCCACATATGAGTGAGATCTGCTGGTTGAGCTAGCTGTAGACAAGGGACGTAAATCTCTTTTGAAGCCTAGCCCTTGTCTAAAATCATTGAGCACTTTTCCACTAGCTCTGAATACAATGCATTTGCGACACATCTGGAGTCACGGTCTTTCTCGTATTCAATCTTGACCGTTTCACCGTTGTCAGGGAACTGTAGAGGAAACCATAAGACTAGCTGACCCCGGCTGCCTATTAGACGTGACATCCCGGACAGGACGCATAGACGTATACTCCGATTGACGCAAGTTCCTACCAACAACATCTGTCCCCAGATGATGCTGTAAGAGAGAGAGGCCTCTCTCTTGCTCGTGGTCCTGGATGACCTGGACAAATGTACCTCAGAACTTGCTGGTTTCCTCCTTTTGTCGTCGCTGGGTGAGCATAGTTGCATATCATATTGTTCACTCCACCCTATATCATCTCCTAGCCCGGATCGTATACACCCGGCGTCACAGTTCTCAGAGGCCTGAGTAACTACTTCACCGGTCGAACTAGCTGGCGACAAAGGACTTGTACGGTCATGTGTGCTTTTCGAACATAGAGGAAGCTATAAGACTGGCCAACCCCAGCAGTCTTTGGAAGGCGCGTCCCATGGACGTAAGTTCCAACTGACACAAGTTCCTACCAACAACCTCTGATCCCAGATGTTGTTATAAGAGAAAGGGGCCTCTCTCTTGCTCGTGATCACGGAAGACCTGGAGGAGCATACCTCAGAACTTGTCTGCCGGACACAAGTTCCTACCAACAACCTCTGACCCCAGATGTTGTTATAAGAGAAAGGGGCCTCTCTCTTGCTCGGGATCACGGAAGACCTGGACGAGCATACCTCAGAACTTGTCTACTTCCTCCTTCCCGTGCTTCCTCCTTTCCGTCGTCGCAGGGTGAGCATGTTCGTATCTTTATAGTGTTCGCTACACCCTTATTCCTCTTCTCGACCAAACGGACATACCCGGCTTCACATCACCCACATACGAGTGAGATCTGCCAGTTGAGCTAGCTGGCAAGGTCGTCAATCCTACTAAGGATCTAGGCACTTGTCTAATTCCTGGAGCACTTTTGCCGCTAGCTCTTCATTGAATTGCGACGACGGCAGCACACTCCCAGACGGCGTCACGAAACCACACCATGTTCTTGTTCCTCTATAAATAGAAACTAAAAAACTATAGTGACTTTTTGACGGGAGGACCAGCCAAGTCCCCTCGCCGCGATAGGACCAATAGTGTCCACTCGCCTAACACAAACCATGACGCCCGTCATTCAGCTTATCAAATCTGACACATGGAGCAGAATTAGTGGTAGTACATCAACTAAACTCATTACAATGACCAAGTAAATAAAGGAAAGGTTTCCTTTATTTGCCATACTATTAGATAAATATAATTACCTAAATACTAATACATGTCATTGTACCACCACCAAATCTACATATAAGATAACATTAAAATATAATCAATGAAATAAATATATCCAAAAGAAAAACTCCTTCAAAAATAAAATAAAATTTTTTCTAATATAAGAGCCAAAGTTCTCAAAGGGAACGATGAGCCCAAAAAAGCCTAAGTGTGGACAAGATTATAAAACTGTGTAAAATTAACTACCACACTATCAGAATATTTAATGTTACTTACAACTGTTGTTCCTAAACAAAAATAGGAAACTACCTAGAGTAATATAATGTAAACAAAACACTGGAATCAAGACCCCAGGCAACACGGCCCGAAGTCAGTAACAGAAACAAGACTATCCGATGTAAAGCAAGATCTTCCTCAGAAGAAAAAACGATACATTGGATGTATGATGCATGACCATAATGCCCAAACACCCTAAGGATGAGGACGTAACTCTGGGGATGTACAGAATAATCTTCTGTATAATACTCTCAATAAATTTTATAAATTTTTTTTATTAAAACAAGCCAAAAAGCTTGGGAGCTTAACTGGGGGGATCAAGGAAAGGCAGGGAAGGAATACTACACAAGAGGCCCCACGGGGCCTGAGGGCACTCACCTGATACTGGCCGAGTCATATCACCAAAATAGCAAGGGATTCTGCCTTGTGGTTATTATCAGTTTTTTCAACATAAAAGTGTTTTCTCTACTTAGTAACCCAGAGTGTTCATATGTTAGATCCCCATATTGGGTACTCAATAATTTATCTATTTATTTATTGGAATTTAAGGTCACTTTCTAAGGCTACATCATTACAGAGGCATAATTATAATATCAGGTTTGGTCAATCGTTTATGCCTATTACTGCCCACTTTACAGGGCTTTCAACGCAGGAATTGGTTACTGGGCCCAATTTTATCAATAAACCAGAACTTGAACAAATTTCAACTTGCCGCTTCTAAGAAAACTAAAAATCAAATATCAAAAGATTCTGAGAGGAGTATCAGAAAAAAAAGATTTTTTTAAGAATATTTCTCATACTGAATTAAGTTATACATTGGGCTCCCATAGGGAACCCAAAAACAAAAGCTTCTGAAGCAGTGGTTTGGGAGAAGAAGATTCTTCAACGTTATTCCCATTAGCTACACTGTTAAAAAATGATGACTCGGCACTTTTAGTCCTAGAAAAGAACCTTATGATAAAATTTTTTACCATTTTTTTTCTTCCGGTCCTAAGGAAGCTTCACACCATATAAAAATTCTCAGTGCCATGTAGTTCTGGAGATATGGGCATTTAAAAAGAAAAAAATTTTTTTAGCTCCTGCAGTTCCCGTGGGGGACAGGAAAACAATTTTCGGCATAAATTAGGTACTTATGACCCAATAAGCCCTCATATCAAATTTGGTTCAAATCGACTTTTTGGTTTGGAAAATAAAAATTTTGGTATAATTTGGGCTCCCACAGTGAGCCCAAATATGAACCCAGGTACTTGGCTTTACCAAACTTCACTCTCAGCCCCTAAGAATGCTGTACATCAAATATCAAAACATTTTGACTGGTGGATCTGAAAAAAAAATTTTTTTTAAAGAATATTCCTCATATTGAACTAAGTTATAATTTGGGCTCCCACAGGGAGACCAAATATGAGCCGAAGGACTTGACTTGAACAAACTTGAATCTCACCTCCCTAAGCATACTGTATACCAAATATCAAAAGATTCTGACCGGTGGATGCGAAGAAGAAGATTTTAAAAGAATATACCTCGTATTGCACTAAGTTACAATTTGGGTTCCCAAAGGGAGTCCAAATATGAACTCAGGGACTTGGCTTGAACAAACATCAATCTCACCCCCCTAAGGATGATGCATAGCAAATATCAAAAGATTCTGATTTGTGGATCCGAAGAAGAAGATTTTTAAAATATATCCCTCATATTGCACTAATTTGAACATTTGGGTTCCCATAGGGAACCCAAATATGGACCGAGGAATTTGATTTCTACAAATATGTGAATCAATGTTCCAAAGATGTTATATGTAAAATATGAAAGCTTTTAGAGCAGTGGTTTGGAAGAAAACAATTCTTTATTTTTTTCCCATTGCCTACTGTGTTAAAAAATACTGACTCAGCACTTTTTCAGAGTCCCGAAAAAGTACCCTATGATAAAACCGATAGCAATTTTTTTTTACCAATCCTTTCTGTTGGTCCCAAGAAAGCTTCACACCAAATAAAAATTCTCACTGCCGTGCAGTTTTTGAGATATAGGCGTTTTAATTTTTTTCTATTTTTAGCTCCTGTGGTTCCCACGGGGCTACAGGAAAAAAAATTTCTGCATAAATTAGGTACTTATGACCCAATAAGCCCTCACATAAAATTTGGTTCAAATTGGCCTCTCGGTTTAAAAAATAGAAATTTGGGGTGGGGCCAAAATTTTTGCTCCTCCCATAACATCGCCAAGTATAGACCTACAAACTTCTCTTGAACAAACTTGAGTCTACACCTCAAAAGGAAGCTGCATACCAAATATCAAGTCTCTGCTATTGCTGGTTCTTGAGAAGAAGATTTTTTAAGAATTGGAGCATTTTTGCCCCACCCCTCTGCTCAATATGAGCCGAAACCTAATTTGCCCAAAAATCAAAATGCCGCTATATAACCCCTACTCACATGAAATTTCATTAACATGCGGCCAGTGGTTTGGAAGAAAAAGACCCAAACACCACCTTCACGCCGGACGACGGACGACGGACGCCGGACGATGGACGACGGACGACGGACGAAAAGTGATCAGAAAAGCTCACCCTGACTTTCAGTCAGGTGAGCTAATGAACAGTGGATAGATCATAATCAATCAGAGATAACATCAGGCTCATGTTCCAAAATTAGGGAACATGAACTAATTTTAATAAATATTATAAAATTACAGCCCTGAACGTTTCAAACCACCGTTTCTTCCTTCCTTCATCCAGTTCTGTCCTTGGATCCACCAATTTAACCATTGAATTGTGTATGGCATCATTATTAATTGAGATTTAAAAGCACAAATGTCAGTTTGTTGTTATCTGACAAGGGCCAAACAAAGAATGATTTATTGGCGCCAGATTCGGTGACATCCTGGCGTCTGCGCATGCGCGGAGGGTAAAATGTATGGAGGGCCAGATAGGACTTTTAATTTTCAGTTTTGCATGCAAATTTTGGGGATTGGGGGGCAAAATTTGTGTTTGGCCCTAGATATTTTTGGATTAGCACCAGCTAAGTCTGGGTCATTGGTTACATTATAAAAATATCTAGCTCCTCCAGCTGCAATGCCAAATATTGCCCTACAAATTTTGTTTGAACAAAATTTATTCTGCACCTCAAGATGAAGCTCAGTACCAAAATATCAAGGCAATGTACTTATTGGTTCATGAGATGAAGAGATTTTCAACATTTTACAGTGAATTTTGGAGCATTTTTTGCCACAAGCTTCAGACAGATGGACAGATGATGGACAAAGAGAGATCAGGATAGCTCAACCTGACTTTAAGTCAGGTGAGCTAGAAAAGAGGAGCATATCCTTGATTTTTGTATTTGGTCATTGCAGAAAGTCAACAAACATTTTTCTGTAAATATACATCAGGCTTTCAATTCCCTTTCTGTGAAAAATAAGGGCATTTTGGGGGGCAAACTTTGTAATAAAAAAACGAGCATTTTTAGGGATAAATAATGGAACTTTCCAAAAAATTAAGGGCAAAATTATAGCACATTTTTCATAAAAATAATTACATTACTTACCTATAACCATGCCAAATACTGATATAAGACCATTACCATAGATATTAGCTTCCATAGTCATCAGCATACCCATTCAGCACTCATTCACTGTGCTACAACTTGTATTTTACAAGAAGGACAATGATCCATCAGTACTTTCTGGGAGAATGCAGTGTCAATTAAATTACCTTCAACGGATGAGAGTAATTTTCATCAAATCCATCAGATAAATGCTGAGTGCATCTGTTTCTGACTATAGCCATCCTCTGGTTGATCTTTCTCAGTATCCGAAAGACTAAAACTTTGATCAGATTAGCAATACAGATACATTATTGTTTTTCTGACATAAACTAACAAGAGCACAACATTTTTAAAAAGTGGGAATTTTCATTAACTAGAGGCTCTAAAGAGCTTATAATCGCTCACCTGGCAGAACTACACATAAAAATGTGATTTCCCACAGGTTTTCCATGGTAACTATGAGCTGCAATTGTGACCATGTTTGCAACATTACATGGGGATCATTGGTAGAAGGGCCTCCTTTAGACCATTCCTGCCAAGTTTTGGTTCACGTCGGCTCAGTAATTCCAGAGAGAAGATGAAAATGGGATTTTCCATAGGGTTTTTCTATAGCAACTATAAACCGCAATTGTGGCCATGTTTGCAACACGTTCCAACATTAAATGAGGAACGTTGGAAGAGGGTGTCCAGTCATCAACCATGCAAAGTTTCAAAACATTTGGCCTTGTGGTTTCAGAGGAGAAGAGCTTTTCAAAATTGATCAATCAGAATCAAAGAATGCTTCTGACGGCCTCGTTTTTCATCCAACAGGAATAAAATGAGAAATAGTTGTAGAGAACCTCTCATAGACCATGCCTGCCAAGTCTGGTTCACAATGGCTCAGTACTTTCAGAGAAGATGATGAAAATGTGATTTCCTATAGTGTTTCTATAGTAACTGTAAGCCACAATTGCAGCTATAATTGCAACCCGATGAAGATTCAATGAGGATCATTGGTTGATGGAGTTACAGTCATCAATCACAAAACATTTGGCCTTGTAGTTTCAAAGAAGATTTCTTGAAAATGCATACATTTATGAATTCTGTTTCAACAAAAAAATCAGTAAAAGAAGGTTAAATATTTTGAAAATTACAATTTTTTCAGACAGTATTCTCTTTCAAATAGCGTTGGACAGGTAAAGGGTTACAGGAAACACATTTTACTCCAATCTTGTCATATCTTAAATGATTTATTAAATAAACAAAACTTCCATGCCTTTCCAAACACATGTCATCAATCAGTATTTCAGATAAGTAACTTGAGAGTAATATATGTATTAACATCATTGCAGCTGCACTTGTTTAAAGTAGTAGTCAAAATAAGTTGTAGGATAATCCTATAAACTATGTATCTTTTCTCTTCCTACAGTGATAAGACCAGAAGCTGACATCATTTTCTGGAAAGCTCTCACTGATAGATTTCTAGAAAATGTCAGATTCTGATCTTGTCAGGGCAGGAGCAGCAGTTTACTTAGTTTATTGTAGTTATGCTACAACTTATTTTGACTTTTACTGTATACAGAATATTTTTGGTTTTTTTCCCAGTTCTCAGGGGAGAAAACTGGAACCAGCCCTTACCAGATTCTCAAAAAAAACAAGTATTTTGCTGACAGTACCGATCTTCGTGCAGAAAGGAGAGGCACTGGGATAAGCATTAGAATATAGCTTCTGGTGGCCACATATATCCATCCTCTCATTGACTATTCCTGCGAAGTTTGGTTCATGTCGGCTACGTAATTCCAGAGAAGATGAAAATGGGATTTCCCTTAGGGTTTCTATCGTAACTATAAGCCGCAATTGCAGTCATGTTTGCAACCCGATCAACAACAAGAGGCCCCACGGAGCCTTAAGCGCTCATCTTGAACAGAACACAATTTAAACAGAGTCCAAGAATGAGTCTACATTAAGCAAGCCATCTCCATAGGCTACACTGTCAATCCTTGAGTCCCTCATGAGTGACAAAAATAATCTGGGCATCATGCCTTTTCTTCAGTTGATCATAAAGTAAAATGTAGAGCTCCCCTATGAAGCCCTTTGATACAACCTATGTGGATTAATCTTAGTTACACACCTCTAGAGGGTACTGAATACAAAATTTTTAATTCTTCAGCAAAATGGCCAATTCCGGCTCCCATAGAGAGCCCAAATATTAACCCAGGCTCTTGATTTGAACACAGTTGAATCTGACGTTCCTAGAGATGTTGTGTTCCGAATATGAAAGCATTCTGACTGTTGGATCTGAAGAAGAGAAATTGTAAAGACATTTCTTCAAATTGCACTAAGTTCAAATTTGGGCTACCATAGCGAGCCCAAATATTAACCTATGGTTCTGATTTGAACAAACTTGAATCTGACCCCCCTAGAGATGTTGTATACCAAATGTGAAAGCATTCTGACAAGTGAATCTGAAGAAGATTTTTGAAGAAATTCCCTCATATTGTACTAAGTTAAATTTCATGTTCCCATATGGAACCCAAATATTAACCTAGGCACTCGAATTGAACAACCTGGAATCTGACACACCCCCCCCCCCCCCCCCTCCCCCTTAGAGATGTTGTATACCAAATATGAAAGCATTCCGACCGGTGGTTCTGAAGAAGATGATTTTTAAAGAAATTTCCTCATATTGCACTAAGTAAAAATTTGGGCTACCATAGTGAGCCCAAATATCAAAGCATTCTGACTGGTGGATCTGAAGAAGATTTTTTTAAATTATCTTCCATATCGAACAAAGATAGGAAGCCCAAATATTAACCTAGGGACTTGGTTTGAACAATCTTCAATCTGACCCTCATAACAATGATGTATACCAAACATTAAAAGATTCTGACTGGTGGTTCTGAAGAAGATTTTTAAAGAATATTCCCCATATTACCCTATGTTAAAACTTTGGGCTCCTGTAGAGAGCCCAAATATGAACCAATGAGCTTTATTTCAACAAACTTTTATCTGACCCCCCTATGAATGTTGTATACCAAATATCAAAAGATTCTGATGATTGGTTCTGGAGAAAAGATTTTTAAAAATTTTTGCGAATATGCTGACTCAGCATTTTTTCAATGCCCATTACAGAACACGCTAACATAACCGATGGCAATTTTTTTTACCATTCAATTCTAATGGTCCTAAGGATACTTCATACCCAATAACAGCTCTCTGTTCCGTGTGGTTTGGGAAATATGGGCGTTTGAAAATATTCCTATTTTTATCTCCCAGGGTTCCCATAGGGATGCAGGAATTTTTTTTTTTTGCATGGGTCAAATACTTATGACCCAATAATACCACAAACCAAATTTGGTTCATACCGGACCATCGGTTCCGAAAATAGAAATTTTGGGCGGGGTCAAAAATCTTACCCCTCCTATTACAAAGCCAAATATTACATCACGAACTTCGTTAGAACAAACTTGATTCTACACCTCATATGGAAGCTCCATAGCAAATATCAAGACACTGTTCACACTGGTTCTTGAGAAGAAGATTTTAAAAATATTTTGGAGCATTTTCCCCCACTCCCTCCTTATGGGGCTGGGCATGTTGAGTTGAACAAAAATGAAATGCCCCTTTGGGACCATCACTCACACAAACTTTCACTTGAATTGGCCCAGTGGCTTTGGAGGAGAAGACCAAAACATGGTGTTGACAGGCGACGGACGATGGACGGAGAGCGATGAGATTAGCTCAGCTTGACTTTGTCAAGATGAGCTAATAAATGCGGATCGTTGGTAAAGTGTGTCGCAGTCATCAACCATGCAAAGTTTCAAAACATTTGCCCCTGTGGTTTCAGAGGAGAACATTTTTCAAAATCCACCAATAAAAATCAAAAAATGCTTCTGGCAGCCATGTTTTTCGATGCACGGTAACCAAAATGAGGAGCCTTTATAGAAGACCTCCCATAGACTATCCCTGCCAGGTTTGGTTCACGTCGGCTCAGTAGTTCCAGAGAAGAAGACGAAAATGTGATTTCCCACAGGGTTTCTATAGTAACTATAAGCCGCAATTACGGCAATGTTTACAACCCGATCAACATTAAATGAGGATCGTTGGTAGAGGGGGTCCCAGGCATCATTTATGAGAAGTATCAAAAAATTTGGCCTGGCAGTTTCAGAGGAGAAGATTTTTGAAAATCCACCAATGAGAATCAAACAATGCCTCTGGCGGCCATATTTTTCAACCCACTGGAACAAAATGAGGATCGTTTGTAGAGGGCCTCTCACAGACCATTCCTGCCAGGTTTGGTTCATGTCAGCTTAGAAGTTCCAGAGAAGAAAATGAAAATGGGATTTCCCATAGGATTTCTATAGTAACTATAAGCCACAATTGAAGCCATGCTTGCAACCCGATCAACATTGGTAGAGGGGGTCCCAGTCATCAACCATGCAAAGTTTCAAAACATTTGGCCCTCTGGTTTCAGAGATGATTTTGAAAATCCACCAACCAGAATCAAAGAATGCCTCTGGCAGCCATATTTTTCAACCCATGGGAACAAAATGAGGATCGTTTGTAGAGGACCTTCCATAGACCATTCCTGCCAGGTTTGGTTCATGTCAGCTCAGTAGTTCCAGAGAAGATGATGAAAATGTGATTTCTCATTGGGTTTCTATCGTAACTATAAGCTGCAATTGGGGCCATGTTTGTGACCCAATCAACATTAAATGAGGATCGTTGGTAGAGGGGGTCCCAGTCATCATTTATGTGAAGTTTCAAAACATTTGGCCTGGCAGTTTCAGAGGAGAAGATTTTTGAAAATCCACCAACCAGAATCAAAGAATACCTCTGGAAGCCATGTTTTTCATCCAACGGGAACAAAATGAGGATCGTTTGTAGAGAACCTCCCATAGACCATTCCTGCCAAGTGTGGTTCACACTGGCTCAGCAGTTACAGAGAAGAAGATGAAAATGTGAAAAGTTTACGCCAAGTGATGAGAAAAGCTCACATGGCCTTTTAGACCAGGTGAGCTAAAAAGAGAAATTTCAGGATTACTACATAAAAATTAGGAACATCAGGGTTGGCATCAAAAAAGGAGGAAAATTAGGTCCAGTAGAAAGTCTGATACATATAAATTAGAGGCTCACCTGGAACTACATATAAAAATGTGATTTCCCATAGGCTTTCCATGGTAACTATGAGCTGCAATTGTAGCCATGTTTGCAACATTACATCAACATTACATGAGGATCATTGGTAGAAGATGTCCTCAACCATGTAAAATTTCAAAACATTTGACTTTGTAGTTCAAGAGGGGAAGATTTTGGCAAAATCCATCAATCAGAATCAGAGAATGTCTCTGGTGGCCATATTTTCCAACCAACGGGAACAAAAAGTGGATCGTTTGTAAAGGGCCTCCTATAGACCATTCCTGCAAAGTTTGGTTCATGTCGGCTCTGTGGTTCCAGAGAAGGAGATAATGTGATTTCCCACAAGGTTTCTAAAGTAACACAATCAACATTAAATGAGGATCGTTGGTAGAGGGTGTCCCAGTCCTCAACTATGCAAAGGTTCAAAACATTTGGCCCTGTGGTTTCAGAAGAGAAGATTTTTCAAAATCCACCAATCAGAATCAAAAAAGCTTCTGGCAGCCATGTTTTTCGATGCACGGTAACAAAATGAGTAGCATTTGTAGAGAACCTGCCATAGACTATCCCTGCCAGGTATGGTTCACGTCAGCTCAGTAGTTCCAGAGAAGAAGATGAAAATGTGAATTCCCATCAGGTTTCTATAGCAACTATAAGCTGCAATTGTAGCCATGTTTACAACCCGATCAACATCAAATGAGGATCGTTGGTAGAGAAAGTTTCAAAACATTTGACCCTGTGGTTTCAGAGGAGAAGAGATCCTCGTTTAGAATCCCACATGCGGCAACCGCGTTGTGTCCTTGGGAAAGACACTTCACCCCCATTGCCCATGTGGGGGCACGGTGACGCTGTGCACTAAGGCGTAATGCACGTCGATGGTGCACATGTCTTCAACCAATGCTAACCCTGCTTGTGTGGAGTTAGTACGTTGGGGAGCTGACAGTTGCTCACCGTTGCTCGGTGGTTCTCTCCGGGTACTCCAGCTTCCTCCACCCGTAAAACTGTCGTGGTCATGATTAGCCATTGTGCAGAAATATGTGACCTAAAACACCAATAAATAAATATTTCAGCAGAAAAGATTTTTCAAAATCCACCAATCAGAATCAAAGAATGCCTCTGGCAGCCATGTTTTTCAACCCATGGGAACAAAATGTGGATCGTTTGTAGAGGACCTCCCATAGACCATTCCTGCCAAGTATGGTTCATGTCAGCTCAGCAGTTCCAGAGAAGAAGATGAAAATGTGATTTCTCATAGGGTTTCTATAGTAACTGTAAGCTGCAATTGCAGCCATGTTTGTAACCTGATCAACATTTAATGAGGATCCTTGGTAGAGAGGGCCCCAGTCATCATTTATGTGAAGATTCAAAACATTTGGCTCAGCGGTTACAGAGAAGATGAAAATGTGAAAAGTTTAGGTGAGCAAAAAATAAGAGCATACTTTGGTTTGTTTCAACACTTTCAACCTGGTACGCACAAAGTTTTTGCATAAATAAAAATTTTGTAATTGACAGGCAGAGGACACAATTAACTTGAAATGAATAAGGAAGAACGCTGCTAGTTTAATCCTACACCTCTGTAAATAATGACTGAATCTCTCCAGAAATGCAAGTTGGTTTCACCCATTTTCTTTAGAGAGTATTGTATATGACACTATAATTCAGAACTAGATACTTTTGTGAAGGATTCCATCACTTGGCCTCGCATATGATTCAATGCCAAAGTATTTTCGAGTTGGAGCCTCAAAACTATTTTTGGCCGTGAGCACCCTGTGACCTTGACCTTTACTGACCTCAAAATCTATAGAGTTCATCAATGTTCACTAAACCAGTGTACCTGTGATGTTTCATGATCCCAGGCCAAAAAAATTGTCAAGTTAGAGTCTGGAAACCATTTTGGGGTTAGAGCAAACCGTGACCATGATCTTGAACCATTTGACCCCCAAATTGACAGGGTTCCCCTTCCTCTGGGCAGAATACCTGTGAAATTTCATGATCCTAAGCCAAAGCATTGTCAAGTCACAGTCCAGAAGCATGCATGCATGCTCGCCAGTGACAGAGTGATCATCATTTTCATGTTGAGGGTACTCTTTGACCATTTGAGCCCCAAATTGCTGAAGTCCTACCTTTCCTCAACACAGTATACCTGTGAAGTTTCAGGATCTTAGGCCAAAGAGTCATCAAGTTAGAGGCCAGAAGCATGCATGCTTACAGTGAGAGAGTGATCATTATAGAGCATCAGCCAGATTGCAGGGTATACAGGGTCAAATAAAAAACTAAAAGAGTACAATGGGGAGATACACACTGTATTTGTAAATCAGCATATAACAATTTGCAAAATACAACTTTATATCAGTTCATAAGTCACTTCCACTTAAAAAAAACCCAGCTTTTCAACCTTGACTACAAGCATGAGCAAGACAATAAGTGCCATAAAATCAAGAAGTTTTTTGCAAAATTTATTGATCCAATATAATATTGATTATATATGATCACACTGTAGAACAAAGTGTTAAAATTAGATTGGCTCTGTAAGTTCAAAAATATAACATGAAGAAACTATATTAAAGAATTAATTGCTTTTGTCAAACAAAAGAGAATTTTTTTAATTTGTAGTAAAAACTCCCAGTAAACTATTTTTAACTCAGTATGGACATTAACAATAAAATAAATGCATAAAGCAGACTTGAAAAAGATAGAAAATGGTGGTTCACGCTTACCTAGTGATAGCAGCTGGTCATCAAGCATGGAATAATTGGAAGAGGGTGTATCTGATAGGGATGTGCTTCTGGTGTTGTCAAAGAGGCGATCAAGGAGTGCAGAATTACTGTTGGAGAAATCTGATGATGATGGAGAGGTTTATTAATAACATTGTCACAACGTACACAAAGAAATAAATAATTATGGCGCTTGCGTTATAACCACTATCTGAAGCAAAAAATTTCAATACTTTGATACACTAATCTATAGTAATAATAATTAAAAGCTTACCCCCCCCCCCCCCCCTCCAACCCCCTCCCCACACAGAAGTCACAATCACAAAATTCCAATCTGCAAATTTTCCCCATATTGCAGCTAGGAATTTAATCAATTCAACCTTGTTTGACAGAGCTCATTGAGCTCTGTCAAACTAGACTGAATTGCTTAAATTTCTTAAAATTACAGTATTCTGACATCAGTGTGTAGGGGGTTAAACTGAGAGTTTCAAAATAACATACTACCTTTCATTTCAAGAAAAATGTTAACTGAAAATGTTTGCAGGCAAGTTTAATTCTCCACAAAAATTGGTGTTAAAATACAGAAATATCAAGCAGTATATTTTCCCATGTAACTTGAAATATAACCAATCCAGTCTTGTTTGATAGAGCTCATTAACTCCTTAGATGCTGCTGGCGGATATTCCTGCCAAGGACAAGATTTCTCTTGCCACTGAAATAAATATAATTTGGACACAATAATCAAATTCCCCCAAGTACATTGAATTGACTTTTTGACCAATGATTTCTTGAGTTAAATATGGATAAACTTTTTAGCAAATCTAGTCATGGCTGCTATGAAGCATCCATGACAAGATTTGATAAAAAATATTTTGAAAATAATCAGCAGGTTAAGAGTTAAGAAACATTTGCAGCTGGAAATTTTGATTTATTTTTTAGAGTTTAATGACAATTTAACAGCCAAGGTCATATCGTGCCAGTGACAGTTTTACAGGTGGAGGAGTACACAGAGAGAACCACCTAGCAACGGCGAGAAGTTGCCAGCTCCCCAACATCGTAACTCCGCACTGCAGCACAGGCAGAGTTAGATTGGTTGAAGACATGCGCACCATCAATGTGCAGTATGCCTTAGTACATGGTGTCATCATGCCCCCATGTGGACAATCAGGGTGAAGTGCCTTGCCCAAGGACACAATGCAGGTGTCCGAATTGATCGCTCAGACGGTCACCCATCCAAGGACTAACAGGCTCGACGTTGCTTAACTTCAGTGATCTGACGAGAACCGGTTACCGCAATGCCACCGTGCCCCCAGAAATTTTGATATAATCAACATCAGTGTAAACAAGGTTAAATCTGGAGTGTATTTATTTTGCCGGTTCTGGGAAAATGTACGATTAATGAAATTGGGCATTCTCTATTCACAATACATGTGCTAGAGTTAAGAAGAAACAAAGACTTAGATCCTTAAAATAATATAAAAAAAACAAGAGCTGCACTGTCGTCCGGTGCATACCCCCACATGGTGTACCGCCTAGTGTGGGCATACCTATGACCAAATATTATAGAAAAAAATGTGTATTTTCCAACAGGATTGCATTTTCAGAAAGGATTGCATTTTCAGAAACGATTGCATTTTCCGACATTACTGCATTTTTCAACAGGATTTTGTAAGTCAAACAACATATTAATTGCATACCAGGTTTCATTTAATTCCATAATGATTTACTCAAGTTATGAATATTCTCGTATAGATGGACGGATGCACAGATGCACAGACGGACAGATGTAATCCAGTTTACCCCCCCCCCCCCCCCCCATTTTCTTCGAAAGTTTTCAACAATTTCCAAGTTAAAAGGCATGGTAAATTGTTTGGTGTTTGGAAGTTTTATGCAATGAGGTAGAAGCCTTTGTCATAGGCAAACTGCATGCCATATTTCACTGAAATCCGATAACCCATACCTGAGATACAGGCTGAACAGACAATCTGACAAGTACGAAAATTATTCTAGTCTTGGGAAATGTTACAATTTAATTACAGACCAAGTTCCATAATAATAATTTACTTGAGTTATGAAAGTTATGAATATTCTCGGACAAACTCCCACACGGACACATGTAATCCAGTATACCCCCCCCCCCCCCCTCCCCCCCCCCCCATTTCTTTGAAAGTGGGGGTATAAAAATACAAAGGACATGCAAAATTGTGTTAAAATCTTTGGTATGAAAAGTTATTAAGAACTGAAAGGTATTTTCATAACCATGGTTTTTGTTTTACTGAATTATGGAGTGTACCCATTGATGCATGGAATCTACGAGCTCAGTTATTTAGGCTAAATGGTCTCTGGTGGCATTGCATCAAATAATTTTGATGTCCTTCATTTAATTGTTGACTTGTGAAGTGTCTGTGAGTATTGAGCATTAACATAAACTATTCCGCGGTGTATAGAAAAATTGATGTTGTTGACTGGTAGTTGACAAAATCAAATTGCATATGTTTAGTGGAATAATTTTTGCAAATACTGCTCATGAAAATGACTGTTTCAATCTTATTATCAATGTAATAATGGCCACAGGTAATCGGTTATTACCTGGTAATAGCTCTTGGTTAGCCAGTTACAGGAAATGGTCAACCATTTCAGCACTACAACCACTATTCCCATAAAAAAATATTAAATTGAATGTGAAGGCCCCTTTAACTGGTAGAGTGGAAGAAGTCCATATCTGGGCTTTATTTTTAAGTGCATAAGTCGCAACTTAAAAGCTTCATAGTCTGCAGATGTTCTTTATGTTAATTTTGAAGTACAATTAATTAATCTTATGAATTCGCCTTGTTGGAGAGTGCCTATATGCACTCCTCTATCAGCTGTAACAAGGGAAAAATAGATGACAAAAAATAATTTACCACTGTACCAGTTAAGATGTATTCATCACTGGAGATAAGAGTATACAACCCATAGGGGATAATAAACATAATAACTCTACAGGCAAACAAGGTTTGTCAAGAAACAAATGTCTTGATAATGTGATGAATTTCTGGAAGATTTCCTCATACTTACACAGTGGAACACCTTTTCTGAAACCACAAAAATTGGTTTCAAAGCTTTAGAGTTAAACCACTGACATTGTGTTGTAGTCATGTAGACTGGCCCGCCCCGGGTGCCACTGGACCAGTTTGGACCAGTTTACACTCCTGGTCCAGTATGTTCCGGTCTGGTCCACTATTTTACGTCAAGCCAACTATCGCAAATTTATTGCATATAAATCCTAACCTACAATTAGCAATGATATATTTTAATGGGTTCTCGTGGTTAAAAGTCAAATATTTGATATCATGAAAACATCACAATCGCATATTTCGATGTCACGGACCCCATGCTGCATGTGTCAGCGATTCAGTTGAATGTGGCTTTGTGGGCAGCTGCATGCTTTTGATGTCGCCGACTTGTGGCTGCATGCTTTTACTCAACATACATTTGAACTGTGCAGGATTTCACAGCATGAGTTGTGACTGGGTTAGAGGTATTTCATAAGAGCAAAGCTCAAGTGAAATGTAACTATGACATGAAGAACAAGCTGTGTGAAAGCCTCTTGGTTTAAGTTAATGTTGTGTTGTGCATTTATTTGACATCTTGTTTTGCAAAAAATCCTGATTTTGAGTTCTTCCAACCATAAAATATGATCTCCTTTTAAGTAGGTACATTATTCAACATGTGAAATTTGTGAATTTTATTCAACGTTTTTTCTCTGTTCAATAAGGGGTTTTGCCTAAAATGGATGTGAATGAATATAATAGTGTACATTCACGTTAATGCATGGGCTATTGTAGTGTGCCCTTGCCACCAGAGACAGACAATGCTACACACAATCATCAAACATTGTATATGCACTCTTTGCAAAACAGGGCAATTCATTATTAACATATGTGTGGACCGGACTGCTTTGGACCAGACCAGGCATGGGTACCAGACTGGAATGACCTGGACCATACCAGACTGGATCACCTTGACAGTGTGCCGGACCATCTTGCGTGGACCGATCCAGTCTGCATCATATTGTGGTGTGTGATACGCATTTGAAGGGGGCTGAAAAGGACATTTCCAGTTGTGAATAACAGCATTATATTAGCAAAAGCCAAGCTACATAAAGCTTCTATTCACATTCTAGAAATAATCAAAGTACTAAAATTATTATCCTTTTATTATTTTGGACAATAATTTAACTCTCAAGGGCCTAATTATGAATTTGATAACATTTTAATGCAAAGGAACAGATGTCCCAACATGCATTGTTCGGGTAAACTCAAAACTTGTTTTTGAAGTACCTTGTCAGTTGTTTCTAGGCAAGTCTTGGCTGCATCTTTAGACATCAAAGACTTGACTAGAAACAACTGCAAAGCCACTGGATGTAGACTTTGATAGCGAAAGTGTATAAAAATCTCCAGGCCATTAAGGGTTAATAAAAACAATCGTCAATTTGGAACCTGAAAAAGGTTATGTTTATTCTGGGACACATTTCAATACGATACCATTTATCAGAGGAACATATGCTTGCACGTGAAATCTTAACAATCACTAAATGTGTCGCACATTCTTTGAGCCAGCAGCAATATAGCTTAGAAATAATTTTTAAAATGCTAATGTATTAGACATGACATTTATACATTTATTTCTTTTATACAGAAATGATACAATTTTCAATGAATAAGACAGAAGGTGTTTTGTGCAGTTGTGTTTTAAAGAAAGCTGGTGTTAGGTAGGTATACAATATCTGGTTATTTTCTTCTGATACAAAGTTTAATAGATAGAGCTATGAAGAGAACAGAGAACTATCCACAGCCTTGTAAACCACATATCAGTAGACAAGCTCCAGATACAATTAATCTGGCAACTTTTAAAATCTGAGTGGAAAAATTATCAAAAAATATAATGAAAAAATTGCAAACCAACCAAGATAAATGGCCCACAATCAATGCTGATGTTTTGGATACGAAATCGTCCGATTGTCGACGCTGATGTTAGATTGTCAGTTTTTTATGTTTAATTGATGGTAATCTTCACGCCATGCACCATGTAAACCTCCAATCCCAACAACGGTTTTAGTGGTGCTTGTTATCAATGTTAAGGACATTAATTAACAATTTATTTTTGGAGAAGAGCACATTTAGTTTACTGATGGGCGCTGCCATCTTGCATACATAATATTTGATAAGCCAGAATCACAGCAGAATAAAACTAAACAAAACTAACATAAACCCGAACACTACAATTTTATCTTTTATGGAAGCCATCGCCAAAATGCATCAAAGGTGTTGCAAGTTCCTGCAAATTCTCGTTTTAGGATTTCTTTGTTATCTAGCCGACACTCATCACTTGAGTGAACATAGTTGTCTCTCAATTTTCACAAGTGCTGGGCGAAATTTAACGAGATCAAACGGAACTACAAATCACTCAAGTGTCATTTCAATAAAAATGTCTTAAAACTGGATGATGAATTGAGAAAATCACAACAATGTTTTTAGGTGTCACCATCAATGAGGGCCGATCCAACGCCCCCAACTACCGATTGTCAACTGATGAGTGCTTATCAGCAGATGACTGATTGTATACCAATTAACTGCCTCATCACTACCCAAAATTACATATAACTAGAGTGATGTCACGCATACAGCCCATCAGTCCCAGCAATGGCAATGCTTAGACACAAAATAGTCTGAGCCATTTTTTGGTAACTGTTTACCTAACGAATCTGCCATATCTGCACCAGTGATATACAAAAATTGCTATTCAAATTTTATTTTTTCATTTCTCTATCCCAAAACATACCTCATGATCTATTAATGGAACAAGACTGATGAAGAATTAAAGGTGTAACTCTGTAAATAAAAAACTTGAACCAAAAACTTCAACCTGGAAGTTCTAAGTTAAACTGACTGCAAAAAAGAGCTAAATATGTCCCAAAATAACATAAAACATAATGAGAATGATACAATCAATAGTAAATAATATTAATTAAAAATAGGCCGATTAAATCATCAGATGTGTACCCATACGCGCAACTAGTAGAAAGCTGTATGACGGAGGGCCATCCTGGATGCCGACATTATGTACACCATACATGGTATGGGTACATATAGAAATGGATTGGAGGAGTGTCTAATTTGATGGATAAAGGGTTAATATCTCCGGATCAAATTATTAGATTTACATAAAAAACTCATCAGTAACCTGAATACATATATAAAGTAACCTGATAATCGGATTAATATTTATTGAGTTATCGCATGCTGAAGAAATGGATTGGAGGAGTTCTCAATTTGAAGGATAAAGGGTTAATATCGCAGGATCAAATTATCAGATTTACACCAAAAACAGTACAGCTCGGCACATCAGTAAGCTGAACACAAATATAAGATATCTTGACAATCCAAGCAATATTTTTCAAGTTATCAAATGCCAAAGGGATTGGAGGAACTTTCAATTTGAAGGATAAAGGGTTAATATCTCCGGATCAAATTAACAGATTTACACCAAAAACTATACAGCTCGGTACATCAGTAACCTGAACACAAATATAAAGTAACTTGACAATTCAAGCAATATTTTTTAAGTTATCGAATGACAAAGGGATTGGAGGAATTTTCAGTTTGAAGGAAAATCTCAGGATCAAAATAACAGATTTAGACCAAATACTATACAACTCGGCACATCAGTAACTTGAACACAAATATAAAGTAACTTGACAATCCAAGCAATATTTTTCAAGTTATCGAATGCCAAAGGGGTTGGAGGAATTTGGAAGGATAAAGGATTAATATCTCAAGATCAAAATAACAGATTTACACCAAAAAATATACAGCTCGGAACATCCGTAACCTGAACATATATATAAAGTAACATGACAATTGGATTGATATTTTTTTAGTTATCTCACGCCAAAAGGATTGGAAGAATTCTCAATTTGAAGGATAAAGAGTTAATATCTTAGGATCAAATTATCAGATTTACACCAAAAACTATACAGCTCGGCACATCAGTAACCTGAACACAAATATAAAGTAACTTGACAATCCAAGCAATAATTTTAAAGTTATCGAATGCCAAAGAAATGGATACAGACGCTGGACAGACAGACGGACAGACAGACAGACAGACAGACAAACAAAGGACGAACGACGGATGGCCAACCCGGATGCCAGAATTATGTGTACCATACATAGTATGGGTACACATAAAAGTCAATGTCACTGTAACACAGTGTTTGAAGAATGATTGGTACAACCTTGAAAAGCAAAACTTTAATCCGAAACTTTAAGCTGGGAATACTAAGTAAAACTGATAAAAGAAATCATTGATGTAAATGTAATCATTAAGTTGTATTTACTATGCAAGAATAAAAGAAAGACAGTATGTGGAAAATCCTAATTTCAAATACAAAGAAACTAAGTCTGAAAACATGTTTAAACGGGGTTAAAATCATGCCAATATTAATGAAAATCACTGTAGAAAGGTTCAGTAGACAGTAGACGTTGTCCCAAATGAGAAAAATAGGCCGATGAAATCGTCAGATGTGTACCCATATGTGCAACTAGTAGAAAGCTGTATGACTGAGGGCCACCACGGATGCCATCATTATGTACACCGTACATGGTATGGGTACATATAGAAATGGATTGGAGGAGTGTCTAATTTGATGGATAAAGGGTTAATATCTCCGGATCAAATTATCAGATTTACATAAAAAACTATACAGCACAGCACATCAGTAACCTGAATAAATATATAAAGTAAAATGACAATCGGATTGATATTTTTTAAGTTATCTCATGCCAAAGGGATTGGAGGAATTTTCAATTTGAAGGATAAAGGGTTAATATCTCAGGATCAAATTATCAGATTTACACCAAAAACTATACAGCATGGCACATCAATAACCTGAACACAAATATAAAGTAACTTGACGATCCAAGCAATATTTTTCAAGTTATCGAATGCCAAAGTGATTGGAAAATTTTCAATTTGAAGGATAAAGGGTTAATATCTCAGGATTATTTTATCAGATTCAAACCAAAAACTATACAGCTCAGCACATCAGTAACCTGAACACAAATAGAAAGTAATTTGACAATCCAAGCATTATTTTTCAAGTTATCGAATGCCAAAGGGACTGGAGGAATTTTCAATTTGAAGGATAAAGGGTTAATATCTCAGGATCAAATTATCAGATTTACACCAAAAACTATACAGCTCGGCACATCATTAACCTGAACACAAATGTAAAGTAACTTAACAATCCAAGCAATATTTCTAAGTTATCGAATGCCAAAGAAATGGATATGGATGCCGGATGGACAGATGGATGGACGGAAAGACGGATGGACAAAGGATGGACGGACGACGGATGGCCACCCCAAATGCCGGCATTATGTGTACCATACATAGTATGGGTACACATAAAAAAGGACATTGCACTGAACTGTTTGAAGAATTAAAGGTGTAACTTTGTAAACAAAAAACACTTTCATCAAAAACTTTAACCTGGAAGTTGTAAGTTAAATTGCCATACTAAAAAGGGTCAAATATTTCTCAAAATCACATGAAACATAATGAGAATGAAACAATCAATAGTAATTAATATTAATTTAAAAGAAAAAAAACTTTAACCTTGACTAAAAAACTTTAGCCACAAACTTTAACCAAAACTCTAAATGTTAACAGACGGACAGACAGACGGACAGATGGACAGGCAGTTGGACGGAAGTCATGACTATAGCCCCAAACTGTAAACAGTCGGGGTTAAAATGGGCAACGCAAGGCATGGGCCAATGCCCCCAATCTGTATTCAAGTTCAAAGTAGCCTTGAAGGTATTGTGGGACAGAAAAATTTTCTAACTGGAAAAACTGGAAAAAAAAATTTCCAAGCTGAAAAATGGGCATAACTTTGGGAAAAATTATTGGATGGAACCCGTTCTTTGTGCATTTCCGTTCCCCCATACAGGCCGATCAGCATACCAAAGGAGATCCAAATCCGAGTGATGGCTTTGATATTACAATGCAAAATGTTTGTATGGATGGACAGATAGAGGGCTTCACTAGATACCCTCTTGTGCCTTTCAAAACAGTGAAATTTCAATTCTCTTAGGAATACTGTTATTATCATACTTGACTAATGTTAAGAATATATATCAAGAGACTTACAGGTAGATGCAACACAAGCAAAACTTGAATAAATTGTTTATACTGATTACACTCACTTTAGAGGACTCACACTCTTAGCATTGATTATCTAGTCTTAATTTACTAGTAAAAGAGAATTTCTTTAACACAGTCATCAAGAATTGCTCCACTTTCCATTGTTCCTACAGGGAACCAAGAAGACATAACTAAACGTCAACTTTCCAACTTATGAACTCATCACAAAGCTAGTTTGGTTAGCACTGGGGTGACTGTTCACAAACAGCACGGTCTGTTAACAATGCCTTACCCTAATATTACACAGGTCTAATAACAGTGTGTTTCATTGATGCATATTTTATCAATGTAAGACCTAAAAAGTTACAAATGTGTTTCTCAGGCCCTCCCACATGGTCCTTTTGGCTGCCGCATGCTGTCTTTTTTTAACCAATGCAAATTTTTTAAAAAAAATAAATGGTTTATGTCTGATATTTTATCCAAGTTAATAAAATTGATAAATTTGTCCCTTGAGTGCAAGAAGGTTTTGCAATGCTTTAGCATTGCAAAGCTTTCTTGCACTCAAGGGACAGAATACACTACCACCCATGCTGTTCTGTAGATTATGAGGCCTAAAACATAAAACAAACCAAAAATATGAAATTTTGCTGGCAAAGATATAATTACAAAAATAAAAAAATTAAATTAAAAAACGACCGCCCACCGTTAACTGAATACTCCAATTAATCGAATATTTTTCATTGGTAAAACAGCTATTCACTATATATAACCAACTCAAAAGAGTTTGAGAGCATTTGGAAATTATGTTGCTAGTAATGTTGCCTGACTGGTTTTGTCTTTGTTTCCACTCATCAGATGCACAGAATGGTGCTGCAAAATGGCCGTCTTTTATATACTATTTTATTGGCATTTACAGGAAGTTATGGTTACAATGCAGAACCCAAATAGTTTGGTTGGTCACATACAGGTGAAACACACCTATAACCATACACTTCAACCACGACAATCACACCACGAAATACAACTGATTTTTCCTTAAAAAACATTCATTCCATATGGCTTGGACATTAAAGGTTTTTGATTTTGTTTCTTGTATAACAACTATTCAATTAAAAGCGTTCCATTGTAATATCTTTATGAAACTCAGAAGCTGTCAGTAAGTTAAGATACAAGATGTTTCCAGTACCTGCGACAGAAAACATTGTTCTGAGGCCATGTTTACCAAATTTCTCTCAGGTTCCATTTCATTCAAATCTCTTGGTGCCCAACTTTGTGACATGTGACTATTTCATGTCCATGCCATGTTTTTAAAATTACCTCATTATGTTATAGTTGCCAGATCAATAATAATCTCATGGTTGGTTGTTCAACTGTCTTGCTGCCCTAATATAATTTGATCGCTTTTTCAAACAAATTTCATTCTAATGATCTGATAATAATGACATGATTACACTTTGTCATAAAGTAGAATTTTATTCCTTTACCCAACATAAATAGTAGACAACACTTGCAAAAAAATTTGAGGTTCAACAATTTTTTATTTTTGGTCTGAAAAATGTGGCTTACAACCCCTCATTTGAAGGTGATCAAGATCATTTCAATGAGGTGTCATAAGCTATGTTTTTTTAGACCAAAAAAAAAAACAAACAACAGAAGTCAAATGGTATTTTTTGTGAATAGCACTGGCCTTTTGAATCACAGAATATTATTCAGATTCATTCAAAGTCTTATACCATCCACATTAAACATCCTGCTTTGTTTATAAATATTAATAATTTAATCATTTGCCCCACTTCTGCATGTCATTGGTTACAGGCATACCGCATGACATTCATCAAAATTGTATAAACCAAATCACATAATAGTATTATTATATCGAGGAATACCCCTCAGTAGCTTTTTAAATGATGTCATGCTATGCCGTATCAGGTCGCCTTGAAGGAACGATCAGCTGATCTTTGTTATTGTTTTGAAACGTATGTATTTGGGGTCAAATTGGGCTGAATATTGTGCAATAAAATGTCTCATAGCATATAATAAAAAAGAAAATCTACTTTATTTCAGTCAGTATCGGGAATTATCTCATGATGGATTTAATCGATAATGGAGCTATGTTACACTTTTGTTTTTAATGTAATCATAAATCTGTATTCTTCAAATTGAGACCATGTCCATTATATGTTAATACACTCAACACAGATATGTTTGAGATTTCTAATTACCAAACAAATAAAAGTTATTATTTATTTATTTATTCATTGGTGTTTAAGATCATATACTTATGCACAATGGCTAATCGTGACCATGATAGTTTTATAGGCAGAGGAAGCCTGAGTACCCGGAGAGAAACACCAAGCATCGACAAGCAACTGCCAGCTCAACATTCTAACACTGTTCAAGCTCCGCTCAAGCAGGGTTACAGCAGTTGAAGACATGTGCACCATCGACATGAAGTACGCCTTAGTACACAGCGTCATAGTGCCTCCATGTAGGCAACCAGGATAAAGTGCCTTGCCCACGGACACAACGCAGGTCGTCCCAGACGGGGATCGAACTCGGGACCTCTAGCATATAAGTTCAACAGTCTACCACTGAGCCACCGCACTCCCAAATAAAAGTTTTTCAGAACTTCAAAAACAACCATGAACCCTATTATCAGAGCATCTTACTGATGAATGTATAAATAATGCATCAAATTTATTGAAGTGGCTTTCAACAGTTTACAGTGTAGCCAATATAATGATTTCTGGCAACAAGACAGTTGTTGATGAAAATACTTTAGATGCGCTGAGTCACAACTTACTGATAAAGAGCCTAAGAGTATCTGAAATATCAACGATTGTTACAACAATATATACAAAATAATAAGGAAATTTTATAAAGCATAAAATCACAAAGTGCTCTAAAATGCTGTAGAGTTAAATAAACAATGAGCTCGCGACTATCAAGGCAATATACAGACTGAGAAAGGTGTGAAGATCAGCAGGTTACATACTGCCAAAAGCCTCTCTGAAAAGATGCGATTTTAAATTTTTTTTAAATTGGTTGAGATCTCTCGATGCCTGAACCTGAATTGGTAAATTATTCCAAAGTGCAGATCCAGCGAAAGAGAAAGCTCTGTTATTCACAAAAGTGGACCGAGAGAAGGGCATCTCAAGCTTGATCTCTGAGGAGCGCAAGTTCCTTTCAGGTTTTTTAATTGCCAGAAGGTCTTGTAAGTACTTAGGTGCCGAGCCATGAATGCATTTAAATACCAAAACCAAAGTTTTGAAAATAATCTGCTGTCGTACAGGGAGCCAGTGCAATTTTTTTCGTACTGGTGTCATATCATCATAGCGTTTAGAGCCTGTGGTGATACGTGTAGCTGTATTTTGAATATTCTGTAGTTTTGAAATATATGTCTGTGGCAACCCAATAAGAAGTGAGTTGGAAAAATCCAAGTGGGATGAAATAAAAGCATGAACTACAGTTTCCAATGGCTTAGTGGAGAGGTAACGACAAAGGTAGCTCAGGTTCCTAATTTGCATGAAACAGCGCTTGCATATAGTATTGACATTTTCCTCCATTGATAGATAAGAGTCAAATATCACACCAATGTTACGAGCAATGTTGGATGTTAAAAAATTTATAGTAATTTATATATTTTTTATACTTACCAATGACCCAGACTTAGCTGGTGCTAACTCTTAAATTCTAGGGCCAAACACAAATTTTGCCCCAATCCCCAAAATTTGCATCAAAATCCAAAAAATATATGTCCTATGTGGTCCTCCATACTTTTATCCACTGAGCATGCTCAGTGTCAAGGAAGTCTGAAATTGGAGCCAAATCCTCATTCTTACCACCAGTGCCTGGTAAGCGTTATGTAATCAGCGAGGAGGTATGAGTTCCCAACTCATGGGAGGGCCATCCCCGTCTGGGTCATTGGTAAGTATAAAAAATATATAAATTACTATAAATTTTTGAACATTTTTATACTGTACCAATGATCCAGACTTAGCTGAATAGAAAAAAGGCTGGAGGGCCTAGTACATAAAGGAAAATCCAATAGGCTCAATTACATGTAAACAGTATTATCCCCTCAAGAAGAAGAGGAGAACAGGTTTTACATGTAACGTTCTTGTTTGTATCAAAAAAGAAAGACACAATACCATTCCGTAATTGAGCACAATAACATCAATGATCTCTATTAACATCCAGTATAACCCATTATACTAATCTTTTTAAAGGAAAGCCAATAAATAAAGATAGTCCAGAGAATGAGACTCTTTATACTCATTTAAAAGTGTCCGAGAATTGTATATTAGCGCTCGTATGACACGTGACATATACAAATGCTTCACACCGAGCTACACTTTAAAAACATTACATAAATGAGATAGACATTAGCTTTACACTTTAAAACCATCCCAGCACCAACTCGGAATTACTGACTCCAGAGGAGGATTCCCTTGCTTTTCACTATGAAGCAGGTGATATAAGAGAACACCATCCCCCCCCTCCCCCCCCCCCCCCCAACTTCCCTTTGCTCTGGGTCAAATACCCCAGAACGAAGAGGACAGCAGGACAGAGTCACTACCGGAACAGAAAGCTGGCATAACTATAGTTGGCAACTGTTTAGTGGACGACATTCTGAGTAACAGATAACGGACTTAAACAACGTAGGTCACCAGAAATGGACTCAATATTTCTAAGATAAAAATTCGTGAACGTGGAAGGCTGAGACCAATATGCAGCCTTCATCTGATCGGTAATAGCAATACTATTAGCATAAGCCTAAGATGTAGACAGCGCTCTTACTTCATGCGCCGACATCTTAAGCACAGACTGCTAAGTTGAAGATAATTTTTCATAAGCAGTATGGATAGTTAATTGAATCCACCTTGCAATAAAATGGACTGTAATGTCCTTTCTATAAGGCAGCAGAGACAGAAAGAAATGCTTACGTCCCTTTCTGATAAACTCAGATCTACGTTTGTAAATGCGCATGGCTCTAACTCGGCAGAGCAAAGGCCTATGACCGTCTGAAGACGGAAGAGCCTTAATAACAATAGGTTCAGGATACTTGTTAGGAGCCTGATTCTTAGCCCAAAATCCAACATTAGTAGTTAAAGTAATAGTATTACCAACACTACGATAGTGAGAATCATCGACCGATAGTGCATGAAGCTCACTAACTCTTCTAGCAGAAGAGAAGGCTAAGAGAAAAGCTGTCTCATAAGATAAGAATTTGAAGTCCACTGTATCAAGTGGCTCAAATGCCGCTTCTTTTAGCTTCAGAAGAACCCAAGCTAAATTCCACTTATAACCTAAGGGTTCGAGGTCAATTTATCAAAAAGTTTTTCACTAACTTAGATAAAGAGACATTAGATCCAATCTGTAACCTATCATGATGAGCATAGGTATCCGATAGCATAGACCTATAACCCTTAATGGTTATTGCCTGCAGTTTGATCTCGTCAAACAAGTAGACCAGAAAATTAGCAATATCTGGAATGGAAGGATCATAAATATCAATAGAATGATCCCTACACCACCTATAGAAAACCTTCCACTTAGCAGCATAATTTAGCGAAGAGGAGGTCCTCCTACAGTTAAAAATTGCATACACTGCTCGTCCTGTAAAATGCTTGCCGTACAAGAAGGACCGCACAACGGAAATACGTGAAGGTTGAGACCTTGCGGGTTGTGATGCAGTGTGCACGATTTCCCCTGCGAAAAAAGGTCCTCCCGTGGAGGAAGCTTCCACGGAATGTCCCACAACAGACACCTGAGTACATTTATCCATGGTCTCTGGGGTGACAGAGATGCTACCAACAGAATCTTGCAGTGACATTGCTTAATTTTTAGCAATATCTGCTGAATAAACAGAGCTGGAAGATACGCGTATCCTATCATTCCGTCCCAAGAGATCGAGAGAAAGTCTACTGCGGACGCTCGAGGATCTGGGTATGGCGACACATATGTCTGCAACTGATTGTTGAGATGCGTCGCAAATAAGTCTATCATTGGACGATCCCATTAGTAGCAAATCTGATTGAATACTCGATTTGTTGAGAGTCCATTCTGATGGCAACATGTGACCTTTCCGAGAAAGGAAGTCTGCTAGAATGTTCAGACGACCCGGTATATGACGGACCGATAGAAGAACTTGATGCTCTAGGACAAACAGAAGGATCCTTTCTGTTAAACTGAATAACGGAATGGAATGAGTGCCTCCCTGGTTCCGAATGTACGCTACTACTGTCGAATTGTCGGACAGAATTTGAACATGCAATTTCTGAAGAATGTTCATTCATTGACGTAGCGCAAGCCATATTGACATCATCTCTTGATGTTTATGTACTTGTTAGGAACTGCGGATCCCAAAGACCCTGGCACCTCGAATCCGCTGGGCTCAGAGTTGTGCCCCAACCTGTTTGACTCGCATCCGTCATTATCATAAAACTCGGATCCGGACAGTTGCAGTGGTACTCCTTCAGTTAACCACTGGATATCTGACCAAGTCTGAATCTCTTGTTTCACTTGATTCGACAAGACGATGTTCGATTCGAGCGAATGAGTCTTCACAGTCCAATTCTGAGATAAAATATATGTGGAGTGGAATAAGATCCGCAGCGGGTCCGCACAAACCTGTCAGTCTCATGAATTCTCTCGCTGTTACTACATCTGAGTGAAGACAAAAGCGAGCGTAACAACTGACTAATATCGCTCTGGTTAATGGCAGAAGAACGAGATTGTTGTGCGTCTCTAAGCTCATTCCCAAGTGGGTGAATGATTTGGACGGCAATAGATCCAACAATGACAATTCCAGGTCTTCAGCCTAGTCGTCCAAATGCAGAGGAACTCTCGGCACACCTTGTCCTGCTGTTTCAAATCTATGTCTAGCATTGATGAAAGGCAGCTGTATAGCGTTAGGCGATAAGAAACCAGATTTGCCAGTCTTAGAGGCTAGCTTGAATATAGCGTCATTCAAAAGTTCAAATGTCCGTGACATTTCTGGACTGGGTCGGAAACTCAGGGAGTGTCCTTAATCCGGCCAAAAAAGTCTGTGTCCAGTGACGCTTTCAGTTTCTTATCAGGTAACGCAGCATTTTTTTTTCAGAGAAACAACTTCCAAAAGGTGATGCCGGATGAAATCTACGGCCACCTTAAGTTGTTCAGAAAGGGAAAATTTCAGCTGTGCTGATTCCCTTTTACCAACCGCCTGGACCACATAAGAACCTCGGTCGTCCCTTACTGACGCTGCAGGGGAGCGAACCGACCCAGCTTGCTCAGACAGTTTCTTTCCTGAAAAAGTTTCGGATAGCTGCTGGGATGCTGCGATGAATTGAGCTATCTGTGATAGCAAGTCCGTCACGGAGGCCTGTGGAGCCGCGGTCTTACGTAATTTAGCCACTGGAAGCTCCAGGGACTTTAATTCCTGCATACTTCTGATATGCGAACATCCCAACTGGAAAGGCCTTGTGTCCTTGGCTGGCAGATGGCGTGACCTGGTCAACGTGGACTCCTTGGTCGGCGAAGCAGGCTGGATATCTGCGGTCACATAGCCAAGGTGCGGTCGTGTGTGCTGACGTGAGGATGAGGAAGTTAATAGACAAGCCGCATCGGACTATCTACGCGACAGAGCATCCCGAGCAGGAAGAGTGGATGTATGCTCCGACTAACGAACGTTACATACAACATCTTGGCCCAGATGTTGTTGTAAGAGAGAGGGGGCCTCTCTCATTCATGGTTCGGATAGACCTGGACGAGCTAGCTACCGGACTGACTGGCTTCCTCTGTTCCATCGTCACCGGGTGTGCGTGATTCGAGATTATAGTGCTCGCAACACCCCTTTTCCTCTCCTGGACCGCAACGGACGAACCCAGCATCACAAACATTTCGTGAATGATTGCTTCACCGGGGGAGCCAGCAGGCGACAAGTGACCGTCGATCCTACGTGGGACCTCTTAGGCACTTGCTGCATTCCTTGAGCACTTTGCCGCTAGCTCATTATTGCGACGACGGAAGCACACTTTAGAAGACATCAATGAAACATCACCCAGTTCTTGTTCCTCTGAAAAAGAGACTGAAAAAACTAGAGTGACCCTGTGGAGAGAGGACCAGCATAGACCTCTCACCACTAACAATATACCGTGACACAAGTCTCCAACGTTTGTCATCTGAATTGGCACACACTGAGCAAGAATTAGTGCGAGAACACTACAACAATACAATGACCATGAGAATCAGAGGAAGACTTCCTCAATTTACAATTGAACAATATTATTTTGAAAAAATATTAAACATTAAACAGTCATCGTACTCGCACCAACCCTTGAAAACAAAGATACATAATAATAATAATCCATTACAAACATTTCGAAAATTAATTCAAAAGAAAAAAATTTTTTCGAAAAATTTTCAAGATGAGCCCAAGTTTCCAATGGGAATGATGAGCCCAAATGGATCCTCAAAAAGCCTGAGTGTGGACAAAAATTTGTAAAGCATGTTTAAAATTAATGTTACACTTACGGACAATATTAATGTATCTGGCTATGAGTAGAACTAACAGAAGACAAAGAATCACTGTCAGAAGTAACCGTTGTCAACATAAACAAAAGTGAATAAAAACTGGAAACAAGACTCCAGGCACTGATAATATGGCCCAAAATCAGTAACCAATTTAAACACTCTCCGATGTAAAACAGAGGCTTCCTGAGAAGAAACTGCAGTACATCAGATGGTAGATGCATGACCGAAACGCTTAACCACCCTAGGGTGAGGACGTAACCATGGGGAAAAACAGAATAAACATTCTGTTACCAAGCCAAAACTCCCAAGAAATGTCAGTGAAAAAAATTACAAAAATTATGCCAAAAGCATGGGAGAATAGCAAGGGGGGTATTAAGGAAAGGGAGAGAGGAAACTCTGAACAAACTGTGGAAATTTCATAACAAGAATGTAAACATCAGGCCTATGCCCCGGAATTAGGGAACATGAAATAATTTTGCATAAAAATTATAAGTTACAGCCCTGAACACATCCTTCCACTGTTTCTTCCTCTCATCCTCTTATTTCAACCTTAGATCCACCATTTCTTTCATGATTTTGTGTCTGGCATCATTTTAACTGAGATTTATAAGCACAAATATCAGTGAGATGTTACTGATTACAGGGATAAACAAAGTAAATGGGGATTTGGCTCCAATTTCAGACTTCCTTGACACTGAGCATGCTCAGTGGATAAAAGTATGGAGGACCACATAGGACATATATTTTTTGGATTTTGATGCAAATTTTGAGGGCAAAATTTGTGTTTGGCCCTAGAATTTAAGAGTTAGCACCAGCTAAGTCTGGGTCATTGGTACAGTATACAAATACATTTTGTGTACAATTTCCGATAACAAGTGACTTGATTTGCAAATTTGATGGACTCTTTGAACGCGATATGACTAGAACCTCGGTCTTATTGTCATTCATTTTAAGTCTATGACAGGCCATCCAGCCCGAACCTTGTGTACACAGTCTTCCATCATCGAAACTGAAGCAATGGGGTCAGACCAAATTGAAGGGTCTAGTGACAAAACAAATGAGTGTCATCAGCATACAAATGGTAAGGAACACCGATTTGCCTCAGCAACTTTCCCAATGACGCTGTGTAAAGTGTAAACAATATCGGCAGCCCAGTGGAACTCCACACGTTAATACTTTACTGTCAGACTTCGTTTTAGAAATGGTTACTTGTTGTTTACATAACGAGAGATAAGTTTGGAACCAGGCAAGAAGTTTTCCGTTGATTCCAACCTGTTACATTGTGGATAAGAGAAGGGAATGATCAATGGTATCGAAAGCAACAGAAAGATCCAATAAGACCAGAAGGATAGATCTACGTTCACCTAATGAACATATTATATCGTTACAGCCCCTTAAAAGAGCAGTTTCCATACTATGATTAGCCTGATAGACCGATTGATAAGGTTCCAATAGGAGATATGGTTCCAAAATGAAGAACTTCTTCACAAAGATAGCTGATAGTGTCACAATGGTTATTTTTCAAAGTCTGCAAATACACACTGTCAAACCACAAGGTCTCTAAAATAGAATAAACACATCTGCAGAACTTCCATACCCAAGAGTTTAGTTGCAGCTGACTTAAGAAACAGCTAAGATAATCTGGAATAAGCAACAATTAAAAATCACCTGAATTGTGCCAATATTGCTAATGATTTGAAATACACTGCCACACTAACTCGTAATAATTTGAAGTACATTCGGCCACTAATATAACAAAAACATTATTTTCAAGGGTGTTGCCATTCGTTGTTCTTTGTTTGCTGGGGTTTAACAATGCTTTCAACAACCAGTGTCACATGGTGTCGGACAGTTTTATGGGTGCAGAAAGCCAGAGTACACAGAGAGAACCACAGAGCAGCAGAGAGCAACAGTCAGACTCTGCAACTTACTAACTCTGCACAAGTTAGCAGTGGTTGACAGCAAGTGCACCATTCCTGTGCAGTATGCCTTAGTACACAATGACAACATGCCCCATATGGGCAATCGGGATTAAATATCTCGCCCAAGGATACAATGCAGTAACTGCTGGTCAGGATTGAACCATCAATCTTTCAGTATAAAGTCCAAGGTGCCAACTACTCAGCCACTGTGCTCTTGCCATTGCTTGCAGAATGCTTTGCTGAGACCTTTGCTGAGACCAGCATTGTCAATAAATACTTGATCTGCCTTTGGTATTAATGTGTGTTAGCTCTTCTAGAATCATGCCCTACTTGATATAGATGATAGAGGTTAGTGTTCTTTGACTGTAACAATGACAAGATGGGGAGCACGGTGGCCCAGTGGTTAGGGCATTGAACTTCAAACCGAAAGATCCATGGTTCGATCCCCACCAGGGGTAACTGCATTGTGTCCTTGGGCAAGGCACTTAATCCTGATTGCCCATGTAATGGCACGGTGGCGCTTAGTACTAAGCTGATATGCAGGGCGATGGTGCACTTGCCTTCAACCAATGCTAACCCGTTGGGGAGTATGATGGTTGCTCACCATTTCTTGGTGGTTCTCTCCAGGTACTCTGGCTTCCTCCACCAGTAAAACTGTCCGAATCGAGGTGACCCTGGCTGGCGAAAGTGTCGTTAAAACCCCAATAAATAAACAAATAAATAATCACATGATGTGATGGAAAACACTGCTGGAAAGGGGTCTTGGAACGCTTTCTAACAGTGTATTACACCACAGCATATCATTAGCCCTATGAAATGGTATCATCCCAACAAGACAAAATGGAAAAATACCCAAACAAGATGATACCAAGAAGATGAATCCCATCAAGACCAAAAATTTTTTTTCATTAATTCCAGAGGAAGTTAATAAAAAACAAGAGGCCACAAGAGCCTTAATCGCTCACTGGCCAAAGTGGTTCAAAGAAGTATTTGGGGTCACATTCAGTTAGACATGGTTCATCAACTCTACAAAGGAATGAAGTCATGAGAGACAAATTTTATGGAACTAGGGACATGGTGTGAACAAACTTGAATCTTACCCTAAGGATGCTGCATACCAAATATCAAAAGCATCCATCTGCTGGATCTGAAGAAGAAGATTTTTAAAGAAAATTCCTCATTTGAACAAAGTTAGCATTCGGGCTCCCACAGTGAGCCAAAATATGAACCCAGGGACTTGGCTTGAACAAACTTGAATCTCACCCCCTAAGGATGCTGCATGCCAAATATCAAAACATTCCGACTGCTGGATCTGAAGATTTTTAAAGAAAAATTCCTTATATTGACCAAGTTATAATTCGGGCTCCCACAGGTATGGACCCAGGGACTTGGCTTTAACAAACTTGAATCTCACCCCCCTAAGGATGCTACACACCACATATCAAAACATTCCGACTGCTGGATCTGAAGAAGAAGATTTTTTAAGAAAATTCCTCATTTCGAACTAAGTTACAATTCAAGCTCCCACAGTGAGCCCAAATATGGACCTAGGGACAGGGCTTGAACAAACTTGAATCTCACCCCCCTCAGGATGTTGTATACCAAATATTAAAACATTCTGACTACTGGATCTGAATAAGAAGATTTTTAAAGAAAATTCCTCATTTTGAACTAAGTTATCATTCGGGCTCCCATAGTGAGCCCAAATATGGACCTAGGGACATGGCTTGAACAAACTTGAATCTCTCTCTGTGTGAATCTAGGGAGCTGATTTGAACAAACTTGAATCAGATCCACCACACAATGTTCCATACCAAATATCAAAAGATTCTGCCTGCTGGATCTGGAGAAGAAGATTTTTGAAGAAATTTGCCTGAAATGCACTAAGTTCGAATTCAGGCTTCTATAGTGGGCCTAAATATGAATCCAGGGGGCCCGATTTGAACAAACCCTAATCAGATCCACCCCACAATGTTCCATACCAAATATCAAAAGATTCTGCCTGCTGGATCTGGAGAAGATTTTTGAAGAAATTTGCCCGAATGCACTAAGTTCGAATTCGAGCTTCCATAGTGAGCCCAAATATGAATCTATGGGCCGATTTGAACAAACTTAAATCAGATCCACCCCACAATGTTGCATACCAAATATCAAAAGATTCTGCCTGCTGGATCTGGAGAAGAAGATTTTTGAAGAAATTTGCCTGAAATGCATTAAGTTCGAATTCGAGCTTCTATAGTGAGCCCAAATATGAATCCAGGGGACCGATTTGAACAAACTTGAATCAGATCCACCACACAATGTTGCATACCAAATATCAAAAGATTCTGCCTGCTGGATCTGGAGAAGAAGATTTTTGAAGAAATTTGCTCCTATACCGAGCCCATATATAAACCCAGGAGGCCAATTTGAACAAACTTGAATCAGATCCACCCCACAATGTTGCATACCAAATATCAAAAGATTCTGCCTGCTGGATCTGGGAAGAAGATTTTTTAAGAAATTTGCCTGAAATGCATTAAGTTCGAATTCGAGCTTCTATAGTGAGCCCAAATATGAATCCAGGGGACCGATTTGAACAAACTTGAATCAGATCCACCACACAATGTTGCATACCAAATATCAAAAGATTCTGCCTGCTGGATCTGGAGAAGAAGATTTTTGAAGAAATTTGCCTGAAATGCACTAATTTCGAATTCGAGCTTCTACAGTGAGCCCAAATATGAATCTAGGGAGCCGATTTGAACAAACTTGAATTAGATCCACCACACAATGTTGTATACCAAATATCAAAAGATTCTGCCTGCTGGATCTGGAGAAGAAGATTTTTTAAGAAATTTGCCTGAAATACACTAAGTTCGAATTCAGGCTTCTATAGTGGGCCTAAATATGAATCCAGGGGGCCGATTTGAACAAACTTGAATCAGATCCACCCCACAATGTTGCATGCCAAATATCAAAAGATTCTGCCTGCTGGATCTGGAGAAGAAGATTTCTGAAGAAATTTGCCCGAATGCATTAAGTTCGAATTCAAGCTTCCATAGTGAGCCCAAATATGAATCTAGGGAGCCAATTTGAACAAACTTAAATCAGATCCACCACACAATGTTGCATACCAAATATCAAAAGATTCTGCCTGCTGGATCTGGAGAAGAAGATTTTTGAAGAAATTTGCCTGAAATGCACTAAGTTCAAATTTGGGCTCCTATACTGAGCCCAAATATAAACCCAAAAGGCCGATTTGAACAAACTTGAATCAGATCCACCCCACAATGTTGCATACCAAATATCAAAAGATTCTACCTGCTGGATCTGGAGAAGATTTTTGAAGAAATTTGCCTGAAATGCACTAAGTTCAAATTCGAGCTTCTATAGTAAGCCCAAATATGAATCTAGGGAGCTGATTTGAACAAACTTGAATCAGATCCATCCCACAATGTTGCATACCAAATATCAAAAGATTCTGCCTGTTGGATCTGGTGAAGAAGATTTTTTAAGAAATTTGCCCGAAATGCACTAAATTCGAATTCGAGCTTCCATAGTGAGCCCAAATATGAATCTAGGGAGGTGATTTGAACAAACTTAAATCAGATCCACCCCACAATGTTGCATACCAAATATCAAAAGATTCTGCCTGCTGGATCTGGAGAAGATTTTTTAAGAAATTTGCCTGAAATGCACGAAGTTCGAAATCGGGCTCCTATGCGGAGCCCAAATATGAACCCAGGGGGCCGATTTTAACAAACTTGAATCAGATCCACCCTACAATGTTGCATACCAAATATCAAAAGATTCTGCCTGCTGGATCTGGAGAAGAAGATTTTTTAATCTTTTTCCCATTGCCCACAGTGTTAAAAAGTGCTGACTCAGCACTTTTTCAAAGTCCTGAAAAAGTACCTTGTGATCAAACCGATAGGGATTTTTTTTAACCATTCTATTCTACTGGATAAAAGTAAGCTTTATACAAAATAAGAATTCTCTGTGCCGTGTAGTTTTGGAGATATGGCAGTTTTAAGGTTTTTCCTATTTTTAGCTCCCGGGGTTCCCACGGGGCAATGAGAAAATTTTTTTTTGCATCAATCAACTACTTATGACCCATTATCATCTCATATCAAATCTGGTTCAAATCGACCTCACGGTTCAGAAAATATAAATTTTAGGCGTGGCCAAAATTTTTGCCCCTCCCATAACGAAGGCAAATAATACCCGACAAACTTCTCTTGAACAAACTTGATTCTAAACCTCAAAAGGACTCTGTATACCACATATCAAGTCTCTGCTACTGGTGGTTCATTAGAAGAAGATTTTCAAAAAATTTGGCCATTTGCTCAATATGAGCCGAAACCTAATTTGCATAAAAATCAAAATGCCCCTATATAACCACTACTTATATGAAATTTAATTAAAATGTGGCCAGTGGTTTAGGAGAAAGAGGCTCAAACACCACCTTCACGACGGATGACGGAAGAAGAGTGATGAGAAAAGCTCACCCTGACTTTCAGTCGGGTGAGCTAATAATTTTGTCAAGTCAGGACTGCAGATCATAGTAACTGGATTTCTACACACAAATAAAATCTCTTCATGAAGCATATAAAATACAGGATTAGTCAGCAGTGGCTCAGAAGCATCTTTGTCTAAAGTTTAGCCTACATTGGCATGCTAGCTTTAAAAGCCATTTTCCATTCATTATAATTTATAAAGCAATACCAATGAATATTAGTACAACATGCCATATTATTGGACAGATATTGTTTTACACTCTTGTTTGATAGAACTCAATTAGCAGGTCAAACAAGAAAAAAAAAATGGTACCCCTTGGTGTTATCTTCCATGCCAGTTCAATGGTAACAATTGGAAGAGTCCATATTCATTATTTGGGGGTAAACCAATTAAGCCTTGGGGCTGCACACTGAAAATATTTATTGATCTACCCCACACATTCATTGAGCAGATATCCTACTTAATGAACTATTTATTTATTTATATACTTATTGGTGTTTAAGGTCACAGATTTCTGCACAATGGCTAATCATGACCTCGACAGTTTTATGGGTGGAGGAAGCCGGAGTACCCAGAGAGAACCACCGAGCAACAGCAAGCAACTGCCTGCTCCCCAACATACTAACACTTAATGAACTTATGACCTATCATGTTTCTGGACCAGAAAAAGGGCCTCTGGCATTCAAAGGGTTAAATTACTAGTTCTATTATGAGAAATATTTGCAGCTAAAAACTTCGGTATTTTGACATAAGTATGCAATCTCAGCTTGTGCATGCCTGGGCTCAAGACGTTATCAAATACTCTGAACCTCTGTTGAAAAGACCTGGCAATGCCCATGATGACTCCAATAGGCATACTATCGGGATTGAGAATAAAACAGCTAATTGTCACATACCTTTATTTTGAGCAGAATCAGCATTATCCTCGTTAATGCCTAAAACTTTCTTCTTATACAGAGTCATTGCTTTCATCACAGAATCATTAGCTGACAAAATGGAATCTAAAATAAATAAACATTAAAATTTTAAATGCAAATATCAACCTTCAAGACTTGAGGTACTTACATCAACTCGAAACAATTTTATAGGTTAGAAAGAAAGGTGTTCCTTATAATGTCTGGTTTAGGGTTCAAAGCTGTAACAAACTTTAACTTCATCAACCCTCATGCCACTACTATCAACAGGGAATGGACATGTCTCTTTTGAATCTGTAGGGAGGTTTAGTAATAATTCTACAGCGCCATAGGGCTATAGGATTAAATAATTACTGATCCTTCATCCCAATTTGATATACTTGAGCCCACTTAAGTTGATATCTCTCAATTGAAAAATGCTGTTTAACCCTTTACCTAACACGAAAAGTCGACGACACCTGCAAATAAACTTCTTGAATAACGAATTTTTTTTACTTTTTGCATCAAAACCATAGCTTAGGACCCCTCATTGGAACGAGCTCATAAGCTATGGTTTTGAGACAAAAAATGAAAAAAATAATGAAAATTGAATGGTGATTTTTTGAATAGCGCTGGCCAGTTTTGGCCGTTACATTGGGTAAAGGGTTAACTGAATATAACTTCCAAACACAAAACCATTTACATAACCTTCAGTGCAAATCTGACCTATTAATTACATAAACATAATGGTGATTATAGATTTATCTTACAATTCTCAACTGTAGTGCCAATAATTTGATTAACTAGAATTTTAAATTTCATTTTCCAACTCATAAAATGCAGGTTGTTTCAGCTGAAACTGTATGCAGCTGCTTAAAATTCCCTGATCCTCCCTGCATAAACTTAAAGCTGATGTTTGTTCAACACAGGGTTCTTGCACTTGCCAGGAAATGAAAGTGTCAATGACACTGTAGCTCAACTTGTGTAAGACATGTACATGTATAGTGTGTGACACAGCAATGACACACATCTAGGTAATGACCTGATAACAAAGGTACATATAAAGTATTGTAACGGTCTGTACATAAATACTGACCATAGCCTGTATCAAATGCATAAGTAAAGTATTGTAAAGGTGGGTGACAATTAGATGTTAAACTAGAAAGAAATCTTCATGTTACAATGAGGATCCTTGTATGGCACATCATAAGCCAAATGTAGCAATTGTTTTGGCTTGTTTGATTCAAACACTTCTAAGGTTGATTCATACTAATTGATAAAAATTTTGTCCTGTCCTTCTTAAAATATAGGTATTTGAATTTTTTATCTTTAGCTCATAGGATTCCCACAGGTGCTGGCAGCCATCTTGAAGTTTGGAAGGCACCCAGAAACACTTGTTCTCGTCCCAAGGTGATAACAAAGGTACCCAAGAAGTTTCGTGAAGATCGGTTCTTAAATACAGACCCTAGCCCAAGCCGTATTGACATGTGTACTTACATGTACTGTGTGTAAGTAGCACTGGATAAATTAAAGTTCATCTAATTTGCCAAATTTTTGCACGAGAAAAAAACCTGTATTATATGTGATGTATTCCATGTTACTAAACATTCAGACAAAAATTTATTCAAATCAGAACTTTCATACAGAAGTTCTGTACAAAAAACTGATTGTACTAACTTAGGTACAAAATGGCTGCTGGTGGCCATCTAGAATTTCAGACTGCACCCAAAAACACTCGTTCTCGTCCCACGGTGATAACAAGGGTACCCAAGAAGTTTCGTAAAGATCAGTTCATAAATACGGCCTCCAGCCCGAGCTGTATTGAAATGTTGACAGACAGACAGGTGGACAGGCGGACGACGGGCCAAGGCATAACCTCAAATTTGACTACAGCAAAGTTGAGCTAAAAATGCAAAACACTTTTTCCAGACATGTTAGCCCATTTTTCTGTATCCATTTGAGAACCTAGAATTGATGGAAATTGGTCTGTGGAATGATTTTTACAAAAACAGTGACACAAGGTAACATTATCTTTTTTTTTAAAAACATTTGCAAGAATGGAATTTCTTCATACTTATGTGGTTCAGCGAAGCTGCTTGTTCGATTAGACAAAGACTATTCAATTACTAGGAATTTTAATGGTGATTCTTTTTATTTCAAATGATTCAACCGTTACCACAATTATGTCAAAATATGAAAATTTCAAGTTTTGCATGAGAAAAATTTCCCATAATGCAACTAGTAATTTAATTAACTAATTCAATCTTGTTTGATAGCTTGGAATTTAACCAATTCAATCTTGTTTGACAGAGCTCAATGAATTGGTTAAATTCCAGTTTCCATTATGAAAAATATTTGGAGGTTGAAATTTGGATATTTTGACTTCCGTTGGGAAAGGGTTAAAGTTTGCTAACTAGAGGCTCTAAAGAGCCTGTAATCGCTCACCTGGCAGAACTACATATAAAAATGTGATTTCCCATAGGGTTTCCATGGTAACTATTAGCTGCAAATGCGGCAAAGTTTGCAACACGGTCAACATTACATGAGGATCATTGGTTGAGGGTGTCCCAGTCATCAATCATGCGAGGTTTCAAAACATTTGGCCTTGTAATCAGAGGAGAAAATTTTTCAAATAGACCAATCAGACCAATCCAGAATGCCAGGAGGCATATTGGCAGGTGTGTGGGTGGGCACGTGGATGGGCGCATGGGCAGGCAATCTTTCAGGCACAGTCAGGCAGACAGACAGACAAATGAACAGATGGATGGATGGATGGATGGATGGATGGATGGATGGATGGATGGATGGATGGATGGATGGATGATGGATGGATGGATGGTCACAAGGATGGATGGATGGGACAGACAGTCTGCATTTCATAATATTCCAGCCATAATTGCTGGAAACCCATATCTACGTCTCTGAACCCATATGGGCAGGTATAAGTTAGAAATCAACAGTATCATAGTAATATTGCTTATCAAATAGTGCCAGCACACATTTATGAATTCTGTTTCAATAAAAATTTGTAAAAGAAGGTTAAAGAACATTTTGAAGATTACAGTTTTTCAGACAGTACTCCCTTACAAAGAGATTTGGATAGGTAAAGGGTTACACAAAGAACAACATTTGATTCAAAGGAGTTGTCATTATGTCTATCTTGAATGAATGATAAAAATCAAAAGAATAATAATGTGGAGATTATTTGTACACTATCATTTAGAGCTGACCAGTAAATTACACCAAGTTTTCCAAGCACCTGTCATCAATCACAACTTGACAGTTTTTCTGATAACATATAGTAGCAAAGTTGTTTCCAGTTACATCCCAACATAAAACTGTACACAATTTTTATCATTGTCCAAGTTCTCAGTGGAGAAAAAACTGCTACAGTACATGGCAAGTGTATTATCACTAAAATCACCCACAGAGTGGAAATTCCACCCAAGCAATAACTGCAAATTTGTTGCAAAGCATAACAATCACAAGCAAAGTTCCAGCCAATGGGCTTCCATTTTAAATCCAGAGGTCCATTGGCTGGTACATTGCTTGTGTTTTGTTTTTTTTGTCCACATGTACAGAATTTGAAACTGATACTTTGGGTGATTATTCCACCACAAAGGTGATTTAGTTACAATCCACTCTCCACTTACTGTACTATTCAAGCTACCCTGATGACATAGGGTTTATATTTTCATAAAAATATATAACGGCAAAGTTGTTGCTCTTATATTGAGTTTCCCAGTCATCAATCATGTGAAGTTTCAAAACATTTGGCCCAGCTTGTAGTTTCAGAAAACATTTTTCAAAATTGACCAATCAGAATCAGAGAATTCCTCTGGCGGCCATGTTTTCCAACCATCAGGAACAAAAAGAGAATTGTTTGTACGGGACCTCCCAAACCATTCCTGCCAACTTTGGCTCAGTAGTTCCAGAGAAGATGATGAAAATGTTATTTCCCATAGGGTATCTATAGTAATTATGAGCTACAATTGAGGCCATGTTTGTGACCCAATCAACATTAAATGAGGATCGTTGGTAGAGGGTGCCCTAGTCATCAATCATGCAAAGTTTAAAAACATTTGGCCATGTGGTTTCAGAGGAGAAGATTTTTGAAAATCCACCAACCCAAATCAAAGAATGCCTCTGGCGGCCATGTTTTTCATCCAACGGGAACAAAATGAGGATTGTTTGTAGAGGATCACCCACAGACCATTCCAGCCAAGTTTGGTTCACACCGGCTCAACGGACCGGCTCAACGGTTCCAGAGAAGATGAAAATGTGAAAAGTTAACGGATGCCGGACGATGACGGTCGCCAAGTGATAGCAAAAGCTCACATGGCCTTTTAGGCCAGGTGAGCTAAAAGTAGAGAGGATTAAAGTTTGCTCAAATATATTAATTTCAATGCATTTTCTATACCCTCAAGGTTTGATTACCGTTTTACCATACTTTTTAAGATCTTTTCCCGACTGACACAAATTTCCAGACTTTTTGAAGAATTTCAAAACTTCGCAACTATAATATAAAATATTTCTTTGAAAACTTATGTGTTAACTTGAATACAAAATCCATAGTTCATTAAAATGGCTTAAAAAAAATCTTCATAGTAACTGCCTATGTCCTTCTAGGTACAAACAAAATAGAAAACAGTGGTATGCCTTGCAAAACTGATTACTTACTTATACCACTCTCATCTTTATCATCTACATCACTTGCTAATCTAAACAGGTTCGGTCGTAGCCGCTCCAATGTTTCATAAAATTCCTAAAAAAAAGAATATTCATTTGAAATGACGTTGCACCTACTGTTAACCTTCTCAAAAAACATAAGGATAGCATTTGAAACAAGTCTATTACTAAACATAACACCTAAAAAAATTCAATTCAGGCTCATCACAGGAGACAACAATTAACAAATTTTACAGTACAATAGACTCCTAAACTTCAATATACATACATGGGACTGTCAATCACTGGGAGTTACCAAGACATTAAAAAAAAGTTTACACTGACAATAAATATCTTCAAAAATTATAATGGAAGTTGCCACAGGATGCTAATGGCTACAAATAATTGCCACATGGTATCCCTCCACAGGCACTCACTACATTGTTATATTTCATTTCACTTCTTGTGTATGTTACAGTCAATGTGTCAAATCAGTCATTTGGCCAAATGACAAACTTTCAGTCATTTGGTCAAATGCCTGTGACTGTCAGTCATTTGACCAAATGCCTAAATTAGCCAGTCATTTGGCCAAATGACTGAAATTGACCACCAGGCATTTGGCCAAATGCCTGGTGAGTATTCATTGAGGGTTTGAAAAATAACAACACCATGTGCCATCTTTATTTATATTTATTATAACAGAAGTATAAATTTTATAGTAAATTTCCTTTCTTATTATACCTACCGAAATTGTTTACTACAGGCTTGCACTACAGTGGAAGAACCTAACTTGGATAAAATACTCTCTATTTCAATCTTTCCTAAGATTTGGGAAAGAAAAGTGGTGTAAAAACACCACGAAAAAATAAGCCAAAACTGGGTCGAGCGCCATCGGCGCACACTCAGTATGGGACGCTCTTCCATAGTACAAATCCACGACTTCCGTAAAACAGTGCACAATGTGTCAATTCGTCATTCTTTTGATTCCGAACAACACAGGAGTTATGTGATCAGCAGGTAGGAAGGTTTCTTACCCGAATAAGAAGACGGGAGGGCCTCCATGTAAACAATTTGGGTAGGTATAATAAGGAAATTTACTATAAAATTTATACTTCTTATCAAGCTACCTTGCTATTGTTTACTACAGGCTGAATAGACAGAAGGCTGGAGGGAATCACATAACCAACCCACACATAACAATAGCACTGGGACCGTGGACAGAGGAAGAGATCCCTAGGCCTATCAAACCATAGCATCACAAACATTAGAAAAGACAATGAAAGATGAGGCATATGGTGAAGTGCGACGCAGAGACAGAAAGGGCAGTAACAGCACAAAGCTGGAACTGACTCTGAAAAAGGCAGAAAGGCTGGGATAGACAACAGCCTGAGCCGAAGAAAGAGGGCCCCAAGGTTCTCTGTCGGCTCCTGCAACTGTCGCAGATAAAAGGAGAATGTAGCATTTCTCCAGAAGGCTGCCAGAATAACATCCGTCATCCAACAACATGACAGAGTTATTAAAAGAGGAAGACAATGCACGCACCTCGTGGCAGAAAAAACAATTGGTAAAACAATCACCAGTAGCTAGACGAGCGGAAACTGCACAAATAGCAAGACAAATCCATCAAGAAATGGATGCAGGAGAGATCTGGCATGCGAGAGAACGCATATTCATCCAGGATAAAGGCGTGAACGCCCCCACCCCCAACAGAGCAGCGCCCAAGAAAGTGACCATCTTAGAGGAAACTGCAAAGTCCTAGGCCTTTTCAAGGAAAGGAGCTGAACAAGCTTGGAGAGGCAAGGATGAGTGTTGAAACCATGCGGTATCACATATGAAACAAATGTCTCCGAAGCATGGACATGTACCCATTGCTGGAGACCCCCAGAAACAAACATATACCAGAAACTCCGCAAGCGGTGTGATCGAAGGAGTGACAGAAGCAACAGAGTGATCGCACACCATCGACAGAAGAACCTTCCACTTAGCCACAGAGGCTAAACCAGTGGAATGAGTGCCTCCTTGAAGAAGAAAAGCAACTCCACTGCGTGTCTCGAAAAACCACTACGGAGGAGACAGGACCCGATAAAAGACATGTGCGAAGGCACAATGAAGTTGGGTCAACGTAACACCTCCTCAGGCGACTTTGGCAAAGAAAGTTGCGAGGTAGAGGGAGACATGCCGGAACCGCTCCTAACAGAGAGCGGAGCAGATTGATCCACATCCACCGAGGCGATGGGTGTGATCGAAAGGATTCGACGACTGCAGGTTCATATCTGGGCGAGAACCTGAGGCGGAATCAGAACCGGTAGGAAGGCGTAGCCGACAAGACCATCCCAAAGGAGGGCCAGAGCGTCCACGGCGAAAGCCAGAGCATCTGGACACGGGGACACAAAAGTGTCCACCGGATGGTTCCAATGAGTCGCAAGAGAGCGATGGAACCCGCCATGTGGAGCATCCACCTGGTGGAAATGACCCTGCCCCAACGGGACAGGGAGTCGGCTAGGACATTCAGACGACCAGGAATGTGACGAACAGCCACACCGGCGTGGACATCCTGAGCAAGCCGTAGAAGATCCCGAGCCAATTCGTACATTGGAACAGAGTGCAGGCCGCCCTGGTTCCAAATGTAAGCAACCACCGTCGAATGGTCAGACAACAGAAGGACCTGGCGATTGGACAGGTGAGGGATCCACTGCCTGAAACTCAGAAGAAGAGCAAGAAGCTCCTTCTGGTTGATGTGTAGAGCTGCATGATCCTGGTCCCACATCCTGTTAATGGAAAGACCTAGAGGATCCAACGTCACACTCCAACCGAGTTCGCAGGCATCTGCCATCAGAACGTGATCGGACGTGGGTAAGTCCAACGGAACATCGTGCGAAAGCCACTGGACATCTGCCCAGAGGAGAGGTGAGGAGAAAGATATTCTGGAAACTGAAGCACCAGATCCAGAAAATCGACATTCGGCCTCCAATGACTGAGCAGAAAGTGTTGGAGAGGTCTGACACGCAGCCGACCTAGAGGAATGAGATCCGTCACCGAACAGCAGAGACCGAGTAGCCGGAGAATACTCCGATTCGTCGCGGAAGTGGACTGGGACAGAGTCAGAGCAAAAGCTGAGAGAATCACAGCCTTGGCCTGGGGAACCGCCACCAAATTGAATTGTGTGCAGAAAGCCATCCCCAGATGATAAAACGACTGAGAAGGGACCATGTTCGACTTCTCCTCGTTGACTCTGAAACCTAGCGACGTGAGCAAGCTCAAAGGAGTGGCAACATCCGACTCCAGTAAGGCAGCATTGGAATGCCCCTGGAGGACATCGTCCAGATATGCCGAAGTAGTCACCCTGGACTGTGTGCGATGGAAAGCTATCACATGCGACATCAGTCTGGTAAAGGCCCAAGGAACCAGGTTGAGGCCGAAAGGCATGGCCTTGAACTGGTAAACTCTCACCAAAAAAACGAACCTGAGATACTTCCGCAATGCCCAATGAATGGGAACGTGAAAGTAAGCGTCTCGCAGGTCGAAGCTGGAAGCGAAATCTCCCTGGTGAATTGAACGGAGGACCGACCTGAAAGTCTCCATGCTGAACTTGGGAGCAATGATAGACTGGTTCAGGAAACCCAGATTGATAACCGGTCGGAGTCGGCCGTCCTTCTTCGGCACCAAGAACAGGCGGGAATAGAAACCCACTGACCGAATGTTCTTGATGACCTCAATCGCCCCCTTTGTCAGGAGATTGTCTATCTCCGTGGACAAAAAGTCCCAACGTAAAATGTCTGAAGGAACTGCGGTTGGAAGAGGCACCCTGGACAGAGTGGGGTGCCTTCGGAAGGTTATTCGCAGCCCGGACCAAACAACATCTAACACCCAAGGATCGGATGTGATGGTGGCCCAACAGTCTGCGAACTCTGCTATCCTTCCTCCAACCTGGGACGGGTCGAGGTGAGGACCTTCATTTCGAACCCCGACGAGGCTCGCGAGAGGAGAAAACACCTCCTCTACTGAATGAAGAATCCTGGGACTTCCCTCAAGGCTACCGACGCTTACCCTTACCCCTTGAGTAAGAAGTAGAAGCGGAGACAGAAGGATCAGCCCCTTTGCTTCGCAGAGGAAGCAGAGGGTACTTGTTAGGCTTGGAACGGCCCGTGCCTACCTTAGAAGGCTGATCAAGCTGAAGAAACAGCAGCTGATCGTTGGAATGACGTAGGACATCATCCCGGACCGTCAACACAGAACCATGGAAAAGTTGCGGACCTGCCAAAGAAGCAGATCGAAGAGTAGTGCACTGCTCCTCAGGAAGGGATCGGCCTGTGTCCAATACAGAGTCATTTCGAACTAATTCCAGATTAGCCGTGTTACAGGTAGGCGTGTGAGTAAGATGCATGAGCGCCTTGGACAGGACACGCAAAGGAGCCTGTACCTCGTCAAACTTATCTGGGGGCAGATAAGCAGCTAAAGCTGAGACGACGTGATCGGAGAGAGAAAGCATACCAAGCATCTCTCTCGATAAGCCCAATGTGGACTCCAGAGTCGTCATCGGAATGACGGCAGACTTGGACTTGGAAAGCCCGAGGGAATTGAAGTCCTGATCCAAAACCGTCAAAGTCTGGTAGACCGACGGATTGGCAGAATCGTAGGAACGATAACGCGCCAGAGGCAAAAAGGTGTCAACCCTGGTGAAGAACGGAGCCTTCATAGCCTTGGAACTTAGCTTAGAGTCCAAGGCTGAAAATGCTTCAACCAACTGTACCGATTGGCATGGTCGAAGACACCCAGAAGCGAGTTGCTCCATAGGCTGTTGGCGCGCGACCGATGAACGCAGCCTGGCTGACACTGTCGACTGGTTAGATGGTTTGAGATCTGGAAGGAACCCAAACACGAAATCAAGAGCTGCCGTCAAGTCCGAAGACTGTTGGCTCTCGACATCAAGCATGTCTGACTCTTCCCTTAGTCGGAAGACACATAGCCCATCGTGGGCAAACCAGCCAACGCCTCCCATGGTGTCGGAACACCAGGGGGATCAGAAAGTGGCCTGTTTCCAATCCCGGGAGGCGGCGCCATAGGGGGCACCTGGAAACCACTCGCTGCCTCGCTGGAAGCAACGGGAAGGCTCTTTGACAGAACCTGAGTGAGAGAGGGCCTCCCTAAGCTCACTGCCAGTACTGGCCGGTTCAACAGGGGAATGAACCAGCAAAGTGGCTTCACCTCTGACCCTCTTAACCAGCGAAGGGTCACGATCCTCCAAAACACCTGACGTGGGACGACGGGTGGCAGCCGAAACGTCTGAAGGCAGACGTGTATAGGGGTGTGACACACCCCAAGGATCAACATAGCGGGAACTCATGAGAGTCACCGCGGACCTCTGCAGGGCAGAAGGTCCAGACTGCACAAAAGACGTTGGTCCCCCAAAACAGGTCATGTGGCCAGAATGAGTGGACGGAAACGCCACAGAGTTCATAGTGTCCCACTAAGAACATCCGAATCCAATGACAACTGTGGTGCTCGACGGCGCAGAGACCACAGTAGAGAGTCCAGCCGGCAGCCACTTCCAACTTCGCCGAGTTGAAGTCATCAGGGAAGGCTGAGGCCGATACCCACACGTCTACACAACCAGACACCACAGCAGACCACTGCAGGTATAAAACTACTGTGCTCAATGGCTGAGAGGACACAGTAGGGGGTTCAGTCGGCAGCCCCATCCGGTTTCGCCGAGTGGAAGTCGGGAAAGGCTGAGGCCGATACCCCACAACCACACTACAGACATCCCTGCAGACCCTGGCAGGGATAAGCTGAGGGCGGCTAAAAACGGTGCCCAATGACGTTGTAGACGGAACAGCAGTAGATATACGACGGGAGCTGTTGGAACTGGTGGAAAAGCGGAGAGAGTCACAACCCTAGTGACAGCCTCAGATGTGGACTGCAGAGGGCGCATAGTCCCGGAACCAGGCATCTCTTCACCAGAAATCCAACAGCTCCCGCAGTATCCTCCATGGTAAAAAACTGCACATTCCCCACGAAAGGGGAATAACTCTCACCAGATATGGTCGAGTCGGGAAGCCCCAAAACGACAGCGTTCCCCACCTCCCGCTGGTGCGGGAGGAGCTGCACATCCCCCACGGAGGGGGAGCAATTCTCACCAGACGTGGTCGAATCGGGCGACCCCGAAACGATAGTGTTCCCCACCCCCCGCAGGAGCGGGAGGAGCTGCACATCCCCCACAATGGGGGTCAAACTCATACCAGATGTGGTCAAGTCGGGGGGAGGGGGCCGAAATGACAGTGCCCCCCCCCCCCCCCATTGGGGCGGGAGGAGCTGCACATCCCCCACGGAGGGGGTAAACTCACACCAGATGTGGTCGAGTCAGGAGGCTCCCGAAACGAGAGCGTTCCACACCACACGCGGGTGCGGAAGAAACAGCCACGAGAATGCACCAAGGCGTGGGCAAAAGGAATTGCTCTAAAGCAACCGAACTGGAAATAACAGAGGTGAGAGCAGTAGAAGAAAAAGGTGAACTCAACAGAAACAGAAAGTAAAAGAACACCCTCAACTAAAAGAGAAGGTGGCAAAAAAAAAAACAGTGGGTACATGACAGAACCCAGACGGTTGACAGGGACCGAAAAAACAGAAATTCAGCCCTCAACAGAGTGAAGAAATCCTGTCCAGACTGTCCCAGATTGACACCTAACTCCAAAAATTAATTCATCATCCGAAAAAATTCACTGTCGAATCGCGTGATGTCGAAAACAAAACATTCGCGAAAACGGAATAGTAAATAATATACAATGAGAATGTGGTTGAAAATATTAACAAGAATATATAAAACACAGTCCTGTTATTATACGATCTTCAGATCCATAAATCCAGTCACAGGAAAACCATTATCCACGAGTTGAATTATCACTGTTTCATAATGCATATGGCAGAGCCACATCCTTCACGTGTCTCGGATAAAAAAAGAATGACGAATTGACGCATTGCGCACTGTTTTACAAAAGTCGTGGATTTGTACTATGGAAGAGCATCTCATACTGGGTGTGCGCCGATGGCGCTCGACCCATTTTTTGCTTATTTTTTCGTGGTGTTTTTACACCACTTTTCTTTCCCAAATCTTGGGAAAGATTAAAATAGAGAGTATTTTATCCGCGGTAGGTTCTTCCACTGTAGTGCAAGCCTGTAGTAAACAACTGAGGTAGGTTGATAAGAAATGAAAAATCCAAGTTTGTTAATCAAATAATTCAAATACATTCAACATATATTCCATAATTGCCATAATATAGTGGAGCCTACTCAATTAGATCTCTATAAACCTGTTAAATGAATATAATTTCCAGACATATTGAACAATTATTTAGATAACTGCTGAATTCGCTATCAATAACCAAATAAAGGTATTTAATCTATCATATCTTGCTTGACAGACCTCCATGAGCTCTGTCAAATAAGATATAATAGAATAAATGCACATATTTTATAATATACAATAGCATACATATGTAAGACACAATATTCACATAATTCATTTGTTTGAACAATTTACACTGTTGTAACATCTACTGTTACATAAAGCATTATTTTTGAAACAAGCACATCTCTTACTCTTACACCTCTTAGGTCCATTACAATTACACTTAACGAAACCTTGACAACCATGTGGAGACTCAATTTTGTTTGCTTAACGAAGCGACACACTGCTATCACTGTTAATGTCCGATTCACTCAAAAGCCACTGGGGACATAAGTCAAACTGGTTTCTACTATATTTCCCTTTCTGAATACCAGAAGGGCAACCTATTATGTATTGTCCATTTTCCACTGCTAATATGACACCTAGAATGTTTCTGGGATCTCCATGTCAACAGATGGAATAGGTACCGCTACATTATCACAAATGGTATCATCCTTGAGAATCACCCAGCTTCACTTTACAACCCGCTTGGCCTGTTCTTGCTGTGCAGTTATTGCAAGTTTTCTTTTGGTGGCTATGTTATGTTCTGGTTGATTTGTAGGTTGTGGTAGAGTTGTCATCTCTGGTTGAGTTGTCATTTCTGGTTGAGTTGTCATTTCTGGTTGCATTTATGGTTCTGGTTGAGTTATTGGTTCTGATTGAGTCATTGGTTCTGATAGAGTTGGTTCTGATAAAGTTGATTCTGGCTGTTGAGTCATTGAGCTGCTTGACTGAACTGACTGTGATAGAAACAATCAAAGAAAATGTTTTCGAGTGTGAAACAAACAATTGCAAGTAATGTAATCTTTGTAGTTGTTTTAAAAACACTAATTAATTGGTAGTCACTTTGTGTGAACTGATCAATGATAGTTCTATTGATAAATCCAAAAGTCTGTGATCTCCTGAAATAATCAATACTGGTTGTGCATTATTTAACATATTGACTGAACTTCAAATTCAGGACACTGAATTTCTGTCATTTGTCCAAATGACTGAAAAAATTAGGCATTTGGCCAAATGACTGACGGTCACAGACATTTGACCAAATGACTGAAAGTTTTAGTCATTTGGCCAAATGACTGATTTGACACATTGACTGTAACATACGTTAGAATGTCTAACACATTGACTGTAACATATTTATTTATTTATTTATTTATTTATTTATTTATTTATTTATTTATTTATTTATTTATTGGTGTTTAATGTCACATATTTATGCACAATGGCTAATCATGACCGTGACAGTTTTACGGGTGGAGGAAGCCGGAGTACCCGGAGAGAACCACCGAGCAACGACGAGCAGCTGCCAGCTCCCCAACATCATAACTTCGCACTGCAGCACAGGCAGGGTTAGATTGGTTGAAGACATGCGCACCATCGACATGCAGTACGCCTTAGTACACGGCGTCATCGTGCCCCCACGCGGGCAATGGAGATGAAGTGTCGTGCCCAAGGACACAACGCGGTTGCCGCAGGTGGGATTCGAACCGAGGACCTCTCGGCTTGCAGCCTGCACCTCTACCAACTGACTGTAACATATACATCTGTAAATATGGTTTGCAAAAAATAATGTTGAAATGTCACAAGACTCTCAATATTCCAAAATAAAGATTTGATTGGTTTTCAAGAAAATATATTATACTGTTGTTGTTAGGCCAAAAAAAAAAAAGTTTTGGTTCTCAGGCAATTGGTTTTCCAAATTCAGTGAGGGAGGGCGATTTTTATTTTTTTATTTTACCACACCAAGTATACCCTATTCACATAGCCTGACAATACCTACACTGGACCTTTGGAACTTTATTTATGACAGACAAGATACATTTCTGTTTGAAAAAGAATAAACTGAGTCACGGTTTACCGTTAAGTGATGGCGTGGGAGACGTTTTAAGGCTGGAACCCCAAACCAGCAATCCACCAGTGGTACTGCAATACTGGCGTCTTAAACTTCGCTTGAGGTGAAAAGGTTTGTTCTGTTGTTGTGACTTGTCAGCTTAACGATACTGAAATGGTGGCCAGCGTGATGTTTATAAAGACTTTAAAAAAAAGTTCATGATATCAAAGTCTGAGATTACTAAAAATTATTTAAAATCAGCCATGGAACAAAGCAAATTAAATGTGGTGAGACATATGGGAGGGGAGGGGGGGCACATTAGGCGTAAAGCACTGTCAGCAATTTCCAATGCATGAAAAAAAGAGAGTTCTTCGATAGTTAATTTGATTACCTCCCTTACATTAGTTACCTTTCAACAGTTCAAAAATACACTTTTTAATATGCTTCTGGTGAGCTGTTTATACATCCCAATGGGGAGGGGGGGGGAGGGGGGGGGGGGTCACACTGTCAGGAATTTCCAATGCATGAAAAAAAGAGAGTGTTACCTTTCAACAGTACAAAAATACACTTTTTAATATGCTTCTGGTGAGCTGTTTATAAAGTCGGGAGGGTTTTTACTGTTCGTTTTACCTCAGTTTCAATAGCACCAACAATGCTTATGTAGGACAACAATTTGCGCTGTAACCTGTGCAGTTGTTGTATTTATATTGGTTTTTCCTGTCACGTTTGGGAAAAACCAACGTAAACACAAGAACTGCGCAGGTTATGGCACAAATGGTGCTCTGATTCTGAAACTATGAAGTCTCAGGTACAAACGAGTGTTGGATTTTCTCGACAGGGATGAAGACATTGGGGTGATAAACAAACAACGAAAAACAGATAAAATGCAAGTATTTTTTAATACTAATTTTCCTTTATTCTTTTATCTTATTCAACACAGGGTAACTCGTGAAAATTACCTATTTCCGTTGCATCCCAAATTGGCAAAACATATAAACTTGCAACTAATTCTTGTTGACTGCATATACTTGAAAATGGGTGTGTGACATATACATGAGCTTTAGGCAAAAGGGAGAAATTCCAAGCGTGAGTTGGGGGCGCGATGTATACACGGACATATATGGTATTTTTGCTATACTGCAATGAATGTCTGAGATTGGCAGTGCATTGTTTACTTTTGGGAAAATCTCAAACCTCCATAAAAAAATTCAATGCGGGGTGTATTTTTCCAACGCGGCAGTGCCTGAGAACCAAAACCCTTTTTTTTCGGACTTAGTGAGAATATTCAATTAATAGGATTATTCAATTTATCAACAGTTGGTAAATTTCTTTCAACAGGATGACAAACAGCATTTCAAATATTCTATCTTGTATACCAGAGCTTTTTGTGCTCTATCAACATATTACGATTAAATGTCAAAATTATAAGTACAGATGTCCAAAAGGTCCACAAAGACCAATTTTTAAGGTATTAAGGGCCTAAATCACTCACTTGACAAAGTGATTTGAATTCGTATGTTGGGTCACAGTCAGTTAGTCATGGGTCATCAACACTGAAGAGGAACGAAGTCATGAAATTATTCCTAACTCTAATGTCCATGTCAGATGATTATCATCATAGGTCTTCCTGACTGCTTCCAATTCTATCAGTTGTAGACAAGCACTGCCAACTTCAAAGAGTTGTTATGTCACTGCAAACAACCCCAGCCCCCAATAGACAGCCCAGATATTAACCCGATTTGAACTAACTTTAATCTGATCCCCTCTAGAGATGTTGAATACCAAATATGAAAGCATTCTGACTGGTGGATATTTCCTCATATTGCACTAAATTAAACTTTGGGCTCCAATAGAGAACGAAAATATTAACCCAGGGACCCTATTTGAACAAATTTGAATCTGCCCCCACTACAGATGTTTTATACCAAATATTAAACGATTTTAATTGATGGTTCGGGAGAAGAAGATTTTTTAATTTTGGAAAACAATTTATGAGTGCTATCAGAGTAATACCCCTTGTGGTGCCACCAGTAGGTGTGGCAACTTTATTTGAACAAACTTGAATTGACATTTGATAAGGAACACGCATATCAAAGTTGGTTCAATTCAGTACAGTGGTTTATGAGGAGAATTTGATAATGTAAAGTTCAAGACCGACGGACAGATAATAGACAGAAAGTGATGACTTAAGTGCCACCTGACTTTCAGTCAGGTGAGCTAAAATTTCCCATGATTTAGTAAGATATAGCAAGTGTTATCCTCCAGTGATGTTAGGTAAAGGGTTAAGAAATTTATTGATAATGTGTCAAAACCAAAAAAAATGGAATCAGTCTAAGCCATTGCTTAACACACTGCACACTGATGTCAAAGTACTGAAATTTCAAGTTGTAATTTTTTCCCATAATACAACAGGGAATTTAACCATTTCAATCTCATTGAGCTCTGTCAAATAACATTGAATTGGTTAAATTCCAAGCTGCATAATGGGAAAAATTGGCTGCTTGAAATTTAAGTAATTACTTTACTTACGATTATTTCATTTTCATTGAACCCTGATATTCCAACTTACTTATTTATTAGTGTTTAAGGTCACATATTTATGCACAATCGCTAATTGTGACCACAACATGGAGATAAATTCAAGTTTTGTAAATCGTTTATACACATGTTGCCCATTTTAGAGGACTTCCACCCCAAGCATTGGTACTGGGTCCTATTTTACCAGTAATGATGTTTCAAAAGAAATGTAAATAACTTACCTTCATCATTTCTTTTTCCGATGAAGTGGTTGAATCAGGGTTATAGTGAGTCAACATATCTGTTAGTAACTGCACATTATTACTTATAGTTTCCAATTCATTTATACGCCTTGAAATACGATCCGATTTCTCCGCCTCCTGTAAACAAAGTAATACAACACATAACATGATTTTAACCTACTTCAGTGTTATAATATACATCTTCATGAGATATATATAAACTGTTCTGAAGGCTTATCGATTTTTGTACTGACAAAAGTCTCAGCATTTTATGTCCTTAAAAAAACCTAATTCTGACCGACAAACTTTAGAAAAGCTGTCCCAGACTACAGACTTTGGATTATCTTGCAGTAGCCAAAGTCCTGGCTGTCTATAGAGGCAGCCAAAACCTGATTAAAATCGACTTTAAAAAAGTCTATGCACACTAATAGAATAATATATGAAATGACTCCCAACAATTTGAAACATGTCCTTTACCTCAACAGAAACTATCTTATTGTGTAATTAAACATGGAAATGATTAAATACAAAAAGAGGGGGCGTGGTGGCGTTGCGGTAACAGGTTCTTGTCAGATCACCGAAGTTAAGCAACGTTGAGTCCGGTTAATCCTTGGATGGGTGACCGTCTGAGCGATAGATTCAGACTCCCGCATTGTGTCCTTGGGCAAGACACTTAACCTCAATTATCCACATGGGGGCACAATGACGGCATACTGCACGTCGATAGTGCACATGTCTTCAACCAATCTAACCCTACTTGTGCTGCAGTGTGGAGTTATGATGTTGGGGAGCCGTCAGCTGCTCGTCGTTGCTCGGTGATTCTCTCTGGGTACTCCAGTTTCCTCCATCCATAAAACTGTCACCGATATATGACCTTGGCTGTTAAAGTGTTGTTAAACCCTAATATAAAAAAAATAATAAAAATACCTAAAGTCTTTATCCTCCTCTAATTGATGTTCAAATTGAGATGATAGTAAGGAACAACCATTATAAAAAAAGTAACAAGAGGCCTCAAGGAGACTGAGATGCTCAACTGAGAAGGCTGCTCAAAGAAGGATCTATTAAAAGGTTATTCCTCATATTGAACTTTAAGTGAGTTAACATTCATATTATTAATATTAACTAGAGGTACTGTGAGCAAGCTCACAAAGTGATACCCCCCACACCTCAGTTGTTGCACTTACGAGGACACAACCATATGATGTTGCAATTGAAATGTATAAGTTAGATTATCTCCCCTTGAAAATGTCAGAACGGAATTATATTTCTTCATGCACATCTTCATTTGGAGTTCTTCCATTGTGTAAAGTTTCATGAAAATTCTTCAAACGGTTTAGGATATGCGCTAAAAAAGGATGGACAGACGGACAGATGGATGGACGGACAGGTTGATTCCTATATACCCCCCCCACCCCACCCCAAACTTTGTTTGCGGGGGGTATAAATATTAACTCAGGGATATCATCTGAACAAGCTTTAATCTGTCCCCTCCCCCACCCCCCTCCTACCCCCCCCCTCCCAGGATGTTGTATACCAAATATCATTAGATTTTGACTGGTAGTTCTGAAGATTTTTAAAGGATATTCCTCATATCAGATGAAGTAAAAATTAATTAAAATTCATATAACCCATGGACATGATTTGAGAAAACTCAAATCTAATCCCCCCCCCCCCCCCCCCCCCCCCCCCCACACACACACACATACACACACACACACATTCACAATCCACCCCTTACCACCACCAAATGTCAAATGTCTCAGTTCAGTTCTAATTTTCTAAAAAAAAATTTTGTCATAGCATTCTGAGTTGGTAATAATTCAACATTAATATTACCTGTTTAACCATATTTTTTATGAGTCTATTAGCTGCTTGCAAGTCATCTGCATTTTTACTTGCCAACAATTTCTGCAACAGCTTAAAATAGAAATCAAATTCTGTTATTAATTCCAGACAATTCTTTTATTTTTCATTGAAGGTCAATGTGAAGGCAGAACTAGAAATAAAGAGCTTATATCATAACCCATTAGTAAGCAACGCTATATACCATGTTGGTGACCTATTGGGGAAAAACGTGTGTGATGCTTTTCCATTAGCTTCGTTTTTATTTTTCCAGCCATGCTGTTTACATTTAAACAGAACTTCTGCCAAAATTAATAGCGACAATTAACGGGCGATATCGATTGCACGGTGGATGTTGCTATTTTTTTTGGTGGAATTTTTGTAAAGATATAACTGGCATGCCAATCTATCCATCCATATATGGATGCAATGATAAAACTTAGTCGAGTTAGTTCCAAAAGACTGGCAAGTGTATGTGGCCAAACATGTGGGATTAGGGATTTAATTAAGGAATGATCATTTGTTTCTGTCTATTTCTTGAGTTATGAACCCCAAAAAACAAAAGCCAAACTGTATAAATGGGAGTAGCCAATTTCCACTATGTTAGGCCTTTGTTTTTTGGGGTTTATAACTCAAGATATAGACAGAACAAATGATCAATCCTTATAATTAAACCTGGGGAGCAATCAATCTAAACACTCTCTACTTTGTGGAGTTATAATAAAAACCAGGTCTCATCATGCTTCCTATTGAGAACTGAATAAAAAAAAAGCATAGTTTTCTCAAATTTTGTTTGAAATGGCGACACATTTCACTGGAACATGTTCTTGTGCCATTAAAAATTTTATTGACCAATAAATTGCATAAGTTAAAAGGAATGCCATAGGCCATGTCCACACAAAACCTCAATTTTCTTTTCCACTTGATGGGAAGGTGATGTCATTCAAAGCAAGGCTGGGTTAAAATTAATTCTGATTTGGATCATTTCCTGCAAAATTGAAAAAACATTTATTAAATATGGTGTTCGATATAAACCCAGATGACATGAAGTTGGCTGAACTTTGTCTCAAAAAGAGTTAATTCAGGTTATTTGGAAATTGGAAAGTTTTGAATGCGCGAGTTTCGTTTGTGGATGTCAGTGATGTAGCATTTTGTTCATGCTGACACTGTTGTGCACGAGGCTGAATTGTCACGGAGGACAGCGTTTGACTGATCTTTTGTTTCTTTAAAGTGGCACATTCCCTATTGGAACTGCAGACGGAACCTTCATTTCGATGTCCACTCACGTACATAATGTGTCTTAGTTCAAAACCAACATCACGCATTCTCTGGATATCAGTTACACATAAACAGTGTGTTGTGTATGTTGTGCTACAATGTCTATATTTTGCAATTCGTGAAATGTCAGGCATAAATTTTGAGAACTGATATTCTCTTACAAATTACACTCTTGTCAGTGAACCACATACATTCAGTTGATGGTGAAAGGAGAGCACTGTGGAGTGCAGGTAGGTGGCAATTTTATTTAAATCAGTCTGATCAATTATATCTTTATGACAGGTTCGTAATGATTATGACCAGCCATTCTTTATGTTTGATTTGGGTAAAATGATGAAAAGAGACGATCATCTATTGATTTTAATTGCGTATTAAATGAAAGTGTCAATGACACTGTAGCTTAACTTGTGTGTTGTGTTTGATGAAAAGTATAATGTTCAATGTTTATGAAAGGATTATGAAATAAGACAAGAATTGTGATAATTGGGAATATGTTCATTTCTGTTCCCTGTATGCTATGTTTTTGATAAAAATAATATGAGGTGTACACTGTACTAAAGAGCTGAGGGTGGGTTAATATAACCTCACAGTTAATGTATGTGGCCCTCACAGTTAACATATATCAACGAAAGTTACCAAGTTACAGTGAAATTATTCCACAACGAGTCATCCTATCAAGTTACATTGAAATCCCTTCATAAATATGGCCTGTAGACTATGCTAAAGGTTTTTGGTCTTCGGGCCCCTGTAGCCGTCAGTTTCCCAATTGCATCCAAAGGGGACGTTCTCATCTAGACATTATATGAAGTCAACATACAAAGTTACAATGAAATCCCTTCATAAATATGACCTGTAGACTGTGCTAAAGGTTTTTGGGCTTTGGGCTCGGGCAGCCATCATGGTTGAATGATCGCAACCAAAAGGGGACATTCTCATCTGGGCATCATCTGGAGTGATCCTACAAAGTTACAATGAAATCCCTTCATAAATATGATCTGTAGACTGTGCTCAAGGTTTTCGGGCTTCGGCCCTGAAGCCGCCACATTTGACCAATCACGACCAAAAGGGGATGTCATCATCTAGGCATTATATGGAGTCAAACTAACAGGTTACAATTAAATCCTTTCATAAATATGACCTATAGACTATGCTAAAGGTTCTGGGGTTTTGGGCTCGGGCAGCCATCAAGGCTGAATGATTGCGACCAAAAGGGGACGTTCTCATCTAGACATTATTTGGAGTCATCCTACCAAGGTACAATGAAATCCCTTCATAAATATCACCTGTGTAGCTGCCACAGTTGCCCAATCACATCCAAAAGGGGACTTTCTCATCTAGACATCATATGAAGTCAACCCACCAAGTTACAATGAATTTTCTCAATAAATATAACCTGTAGACTGTGTTAAAGGTTTTCGGGTTTTGGGCTCGGGCAGTCGTCATGGTTGGCAGATCACGCCTTAATGGGGAAATTCTCATCTAGACATCATAATGAGTCATCCTACCAAGTTACAATGAAATCCCTCCATATTAAACATGACCTGCAGACTGTGCTAAAAGTTTTTGGGTTTCGGGCTTGGGCAGCCATCACGGTTGACAGATCAAGGGGACGTTCTCATCTAGGCATTATACAGAGGCATCCTACCAAGTTACAATGAAATCCCTTCATAAATTCGACCTGTAGACTGTGCTAATGGTTTTCGGGTTTTGGGCTCAGGCAGCCATACCGGTTGATCGATCGTGACCAAAAGGGGACGTTCTCATGTAGACATGACCCCAAACCTGCATATAAAATTTTGTGACGATCAGACAAGAACTACAGGGTGTAGCCCATGCTAAAGGAAAATGTGAACAGACTCACAGAATTCTGCACGCGTGATGGCAATAAATATGACCTTTTGCCTATGCTAAAGGTTTTTGGGCTTGGGCACCCATCAAGGCTGAATGATCGCGATCAAAATGGGATGTTCTCATCTAGACATTATTTGGAGTCATCCTACCAAGTTACAATGAAATCCCTTCATAAATATGACTTGTAGAATGTGCTAAAGGTTTTCGGGCTTAGGGCCCCTGTAGCCGTCACAGTTGCCCAATCACATCCAAAAGGGGACTTTCTCATCTAGACATTATATGAAGTCAACCCACCAAGTTACAATGAATTTCCTCAATAAATATGACCTGTAGACTGTGTTAAAGGTTTTCGGGTTTTGGGCTCGGGTAGTCGTCACGGTTGGCAGATCACGCCTTAATGGGGAAATTCTCATGTAGACATCATAAGGAGTCATCCTACCAAGTTACAATGAAATCCCTCCATATTAAACTTGACCTGCAGACTGTAATAAAAGTTTTTGGGTTTCGGGCTTGGGCAGCCATCACGGTTGACAGATCAAGGGGACGTTCTCATCTAGGCATTATACAGAGGCATCCTACCAAGTTACAATGAAATCCCTTCATAAGTTCGACCTGTACACTGTGCTAATGGTTTCTGGGTTTTGGGCTCGAGCAGCCACACCGGTTGTTCGATCGCGACCAAAAGGAGACATTCTCATCTAGTCATGACCCCAAACCTGCATATGAAATTTTGTGACGATCAGACAAGAACTACAGGGTGTAGCCCATGCTAAAGGAAAATGTGAACAGACTCACAGAATTCTGCATGCGTGATGGCAATAGCTTTTCTTGACTTTGTCAAGTTAATCTAAAAATTAAACACGGAATAAAAAGCATGATAAGGATTTCATTGTTTGATTTTACTTTGAAAGTATTTTTAAAATGGTGAGATAAATATTAATTACTTTTCATTTTGAAACAATATGAACGTGCAGAGGTTCTTTTCCATTCACACTGTGCAGCGTAATTTTAACGACTGGCATTGGGGCGTGGTTTTGGGCGGGACTAAATGCATTTTTTTTCAATTCATTGTGATATAAACATTAAAAAAAAGGAAATAATTTAGCCAATCATTTTGCCTGAAAATGCATGCATGAACAGAAAAAAAGTTTTAATTATTTTATGTTGTATCACTTTGTCCTAACGTGTAGGTTGTGTATATGTGTATTTTACAATTCTAGTAATACCTCACGTAACCTAATCGATAATTTGCATGTTTTTCCCAAGCCTATGAAGGTATTATTATGATATATAAAATCACAATCAACTGGTGCAAGTGTATCTTTTTATTACATATGTCACAAAATTATGAAGCTTTTCTCTAGAACAGTTTTTTGTTTATTGATTGATGTTTGCAGACACATTCAGCACATATGGCTATATTATGATGATAACACATCAAGTATAAGGTCAAGTTTGACTAATCATTTATTCTCATACTGACAACTTTAAAGCACTTCAGACAATAGCTACCAGGTCCAAACATTTTCGGTCAATTGCGAGTGACAGAACACAATCTTGAAAATGAAAGAATGCTCTTCCAAAGGTTAAAAAACCCAAAACAAACCCTTTAACCCTCAAAGGTCTATTTTCAACTTTTACGACCACAGCACAGGTGCCCTTAACATACCATCATGAGCAGGTCCTGATGACAATAGGGAAATTACATAGGCAGTGTTTCTAGTCAAGTCTTGGCTGCGTATTAAGGCAGCCAAGACTTGACTAAAAATTACTGTTAAGCCATTGGACTTATACAGGCTGCAGTCAGGTGTGAATTCAGGACAACTGTCCAGGCCCTTGAGGGTTAAATTAAGTGTAAGAATCCAAGAGGTACCAAAGAGATTACTCCTGGAAAGAGCAGAACAAGCAATAATCTCAATAATGCCAGAAGAGGTAAGACAAATACCAAAGTAGTATAGTCAAACAATTACTTTCTAATTAAACAATATATATGAGAAGTGGTAGGTGTTCAATTGATGATAATCTGTGATAGATTAAAAAGATAGATGAGTAGGACAAAACAGAAAATCTGCAAAATGTTTTTGTCAAAACATACTGCTGAATAATACATGACAGGCCGATTGGATCCACGCATCTATTCACCAATATACAAAAAAAGTTTATTTATATAATTAAAGCTAGAAAAAATCATTTAACAAAATCTGCATGCATTCTGTAATCAAGATATGTTTTTTTATTAACACAAGACTTTTGGGATTGATTTTACACAGGTCATCAAGTCTATTTTTGTCATACTCAAAATATTCTCTAACCCTTAAAGGCTTCATTACAACTTTGATCACCACTACTACAATTGACCAGGTGCTCCATCATGCACTCTTTTAGTAAACTGGCAAGCAAAATCAAGTCTTCGCCTAAATACAACTGCAAAAACTTGCCTAGATACAACTGCAAAGCTACTGTTAAAGTATAGCAAAAATGTTTAAAAGCCTTAAGTCTTTTGAGGGTTAAGCATGCAACTACTGTTCTAATTTCAATAGCCTTTTAGGCTTATGGAGCATTAACCCCACCTCAAGGGAGTAACTTTTTTTTGGGGGGGGAGGGGGGTGGGGGGGGGGGGGGGGGTGGGGGGGCAGAAGAGTAAATTCCACCAGCCTGAAGATAGCAGAAGCTTCATTTGAACAAAGGAGAAAAGGTTTACTCCAAAGATGGTCTGTGCCATAAATGAATGAATATGGCCTAGTGGTTTTAAAGAATAAGAAAGAGTTCAAACTAGAGAAACAGAATTTTACTGACACCAGTAAATTGAAGTCTGTGTGAAAATTATAAATTCATATTAATTTGTCTATTTTTTATACTTACCAATGGCCCAGACTAGCTGGTGCTAACTCAAAAATTAATCCAGGGCCAATCCCCAAAATTTGCATGCAAAACTGAAATTTTTATGTCCCATCTGGTCCTCCATACTTTTGCAAACTGTGCATGCGCACTATCCAGGAAAACACCTAAATTGGCGCCAACCATCATTCTTTCGAAAAATTGCCTGCTAAATGTTGTAAACAGCGGGGAGGTATGAGTGCCCACTCATGGGAGGGTCATCCCCATCTGGGCCATTGGTAAGTATAAAAAATATACAAATTACTATGAATTTATAATATTTTTATACAACAACCAATGGCCCAGATTAGCTGAATCGTAAACAGGCTGGAGGGCCTAGGACATAGAGGAAAATCCAATCACTCAATCACTTCATAAAGGATACCTCCTACAGGAGAATAGGAGAGAAAGGAATTATGTATGTCTTTCTTATTTCCGATAAACGAGAAAGATATAACACCAACAATGTAATTGAGCATTACATATTATATAATTCACCATTTAATGCCAGCATAACCTCTTATGCTAATTCGGTGAAGGGAAGCCAATATATAAAGATAGTCCAGAGAATGACACTCTTTATACTCATTTAAAAGTGTCCGAGGATTGTATATTAATGCCTGTTTGACACGTGACATATACAAATGCTTCACAGTGAGCTACACTTTAAAAACAATACATAAATGAGACATATTATTTGCTTCACACCAAGCTACACATTAAAACCATCCCAGCACCGACTCGGGGCTACTGACACTGGAGGAGGTCTTCCCTTGCTTTTCACTATAAAGCCAGATGAGCATAAGGGAAAAAACCGTCCCCCCCCCCCTCCCCTTGTTCTGAAGTACATGACCACAGAACGAAGAGGGCAGCAAAACAGCGTCACTGCTGGAACGGGTTTCCTAAATAACTATAGATGTAATCATTTAGTGGACGACATTCTGAGCAACAAACAGAGGACCTAAACATCTAAGGTCACGGGAGATGGACTCTAAATTTCTAAGGTAAAACTTGGTAAATGTAGAAGGCTGTGTCCAGTACGCAGCTTTCATGAGATCAGTAATGGCTATACTGTTAGAATAAGCCCAAGAATTGGACAGTGCTCTAACTTCATGACCTGATATCTTATTTACAGAACGCTGATCCGAAGATGGACTTTTATAGGCAATGCGTATTGACAACTGAATCCATCTAGCAGTACATGTAGAATGAACAGAAATATCTCTTCTGTTAGGAATTAGCGAAAGAAAGAAGCGTTTTCTTCCTTTTCTTATAAAATCTGATAGGCGTTTATATATGCACATAGCCATGACTGGGACACAACAGAGGTCTAAGGCTATCCGTAGACGGCAGAGCTCTTATGGTAATAGGCCCAGGCAGTTTATCTGGAGCCTGGTTCTTAGCCAAAAATCCCACTTCTGTAGTTAAAGTAATGGTATTACTAACACTACAGTAGTGAGATTCGTCAACAGATAAAGCATGGAGTTCACTAACTCTTCTAGCAGATGCAAAGGTTAAGAGAAATGCTGTTTTATAGGTCAAGAATTTGAACTCTACAACGTCCAACGGCTCAAACGGAGCTTCTTTAAGCTTCAACAGAACCCAAGCTAAATTCCACTTAGGAATTAATCTGAGGGTTCTAGGTCTATTTAGAGAGAAATTTCTAACCAGTTTGGATAATGAAGCATTAGATCCAATTGCCAAGTTATCATGATGAAAGTAAGTGTCTAACATAGACCTATAGCCCTTAATAGTGACGGGCTGCAGTTTGAGAACGTCAAACAGGTGGACCAGAAAGTTGGCAATATCTGGTATGGACAGATCATAGACGTCTATCGACTGATCCTCACACCGACGGGAGAAAACCTTCCACTTCGCTGCATAATTCAACGAAGAGGAGGACCTCCTGCAGTTAGAAATTGCATCCACTGCTCGTCCTGTAAATTGCTTGCCATGCAAGGACCGCACAACGGAAATAAGTGAAGGTTGAAACCTTCCGGGTTGTGATGCAGTGCGCGTGACTTCCCTTGATAAAGAAGGTCCTCTCGCGGAGGAAGCTTCCGGGAAACGGCCCATAACAGACAACTAAGAAGATTGATCCACGGTTTCTGTGACGACAGAGATGCTACTAGCAGAATTTTGCAACAAGACTGTTTGATCTTTAACAGAATCTGCTGAATCAACGGAGTTGGAGGATACGCATATCCTATCATTCCATCCCATGAGATTGTCAGAGCATCTACTGTATACGTTCGATGGTCTGGACATGGCGACACGTATGTCTGCAACTGATTGTTCAGGTGTGTCGCAAACAAATCTATCATGGGTCAATCCCACTAATAGCAAATCTGCCTGAATACTCGCTTGTTGTGCGTCCACTCCTATGGCAACAGGCGACCTTTCCGAGACAGCGAGTCTGCTAGTATGTTCAGACGACCCGGTATATGATGGACCGATAGTTGAACATGACGATTCATGATATACAGAAGAATTTTCTCCGTTAATTTGCATAACAGAATCGAATGAGTGCCTCCCTGGTTCCTGATATATGCTACTACTGTCGAGTTGCCTGACAATATCTGAACATGAGTGCCTGCTATAATGTGAATCCAATGTAGTGCAAGCCATATTGACATCATCTCTTTGATGTTTATGTGTTTCCCTAGGAACCGAGGGTCCCAAAGACCCTGACACTTTGAGTTTGTCGGGCTCAGGGTCGTGCCCCAACCCATTTGACTCGCATCCGTCACAATCGTGAAAGCCGGATCCGGCAGCTGCAGGGGAACCCCCTGAGTTAACCACTGATTATCTGCCCAAATCTGGACCCTTTGTTTTACCAGGCCCGTTAAAACAATACTGGTCTCAAGCGAATGCGTCTTCACACTCCAGTTCTGAGTAAAGAATATCTGGAGGGGATGTGTGTGCAAGCGACCCATCGGAATAAGATCCACAGCCGCTCCGCACAACCCCATCAGTCGCATGAATTCCCTCGCTGTTAATGCGCCTGAGTGAAGACAAAAGCGAGCATAACAACTGACTAATTTCGCTCTGAGTATTGATTGTTGTGAGTCTTGAAGCTCATCCCCAAGTGAGTGAATGACTTGGACGGAGCTAGATCCCACTTCTTCTCATTTAAGATGAAGCCGAGACATCAGAGCAAAAGAAGCAGATTCTGAACATCGTTCTGAAGAATAGTTTTGTTGCTGTATCTCTGAAGAATGTCGTCCAAGTAAGCCAAAGTTATCGCAGACGAATGAGCTCGGAAGTGAGACATTACCAAGTTCATTATTCGAGTGAAAGCTCAAGGCGCCAGGTTCAAACCGAAGCACATCGCTCGGAACTGATACACTGTCCCTTGCACGGCGAACCGCAGGTACTTTCTGTATGCCGGATGTACCAGGACATGAAAGTATGCATCCTTTAGAACTATGCTTGCCGCACAGTTGTTCACTCAAATGCTCGCCCTTACTGACCGAATTGTCTCCATATAGAACTTTTGAGCTACGATAAGCTTGTTTATCCAGCTCAAGTCTATTACCGGTCGGAACGAGCCGTCTGGCTTCGGTACGAGGAACAGGTGACTATAAAATTCTAAAGAATTTTGATTCTCGACGACCTCTGTTGCTTCCTTTGATAAGAGAGCCTGTACCTCCGCTAGGAGAGACTCTCTTTTGCAAGGATTTGACAGATTTGTCCACCGCGGACACCTTGTTAGTGGTGGTTTTACTTGGAATGTTAGCCGTAGGCCATCCAAGACTACACTTCTCCCCTACTGGCTTTCCGTAATTGTTATCCTGTTTGTTGCGAATCTTGATAACCTTCCGCCAACTGGCAAGCAATAGAGGTCCTGACCATCACCTGTAGGACCTGCGAGGCTTATAGGAGGAGAAGCCACATCTCCCTCGCAAAGAGCCTCGACCCGCTGGCTTAGGGGCATCTGAAAGGTAGTCTCGATCAGATCTACGCCCCTTTCCCAAGTCGCTGTATTGACGATCTCTAGAGTAATTACAGTAGGGTTTCCTACACCCTCGCAAGGAGTCCTCTTCAGACAATTTCTGTCTGGACATCCTCTTTTACTCTTTTCGCTGTAGCAGGTAGATTAGACGCCGACTTTAGAAGCAGAGAATTGGATGCTTTCTTTGTAGCTTGGTCATAAACCAATGAAAGCTTGTCGTCAAATATTGTGTGTCTGGAGACAAGAGTGACCCGGAGTGAGTTTTTCACCTTGTCATCTATTAAAGATGACAACGCAAGGGCACCATCACATCTGATTAACTCTAAATTAGCAACTGTTAAGGCGGAGATATACGTGGTAAATATAATTGCCCTGGAAAGAACTCTTAAAGAGGTACGAACGTCCTCAAATTCCTTCCGGTTGAGACGTTGTACCACAGCTCTTGAAAGGTGATCTGCGTAAGACATAGCATCCAAATTCGCTCTATTTGAAGAAATTGCCATCTCAATTGTATCCGAGTGAATTGTGAATGACCCAGGCAAGGATAGCTCTAGATCCTTGGCCTGTTCATCCAAACGCAGAGGAACGCTCTGTACATCTTCCCCGATCGTTTTAAATGAACGTGGTCCAAGAAACGGTTAATTTATGGAAGATGATGTCAAGAAACTGCCTTTCTTCTTCCCACTGGAGAGTTTGAATATGGCGTCATCTAAATGGCCGAAGGCCTGCGACACCTGTCTAGACTGAACTGGAAAAGACACAACCTCCTCCTTTGCCTGGATAAAGTCCAACGACACCAGCGTTTTTTTTTCTAGTAGTCGCAGCATTCTGATTTGCCAGAACAAATTCAGGGTAGTGTTGATGGATTAAATTCATCGCAACCATGTGCTGTTCCGAAAGGGAAGGGTAATCTTCTTCCATATCCCTTTCACCATCCATAAGATACATAATAAATAACATTCAAAATATAAATCGAAAAATTAATTTAAAAAAAAAAAAAAATTTGAAAAATTTTGACAGGAGCCCAAGTTCCCAAAGGGAACAAGATGAGCCCAAAGTTATCCCGATAGAGCCTAAGTGTGGACAAAATTCCCCAAAAATAATTGCTACATTACTGGAATATTATAAATGTATCTTACAGCAAGCATACCATGAGATAAATAGGAAACTACATGTATTATACAACGTTGCCAATGTGAACAACGTTAGAAGAAAAACCAGAAACAAGACCCCAGGCACTGAATAAAGAGGCCTGAAGTCAGTAACGGGTTTAGAACTATCCGATGTAAAGCAAGATCTTCAGAAGAAGAAAAAACGATACATCGGATATAAGATGCATGACCCAAAACGCCTAAATACCCCTAGAGTGAGGGTGTAACCATGGGGATATACAGAATAAACATTCTGTGTAACACATCAAACTCCCAAGAAATTTATAAAAAAAATTCAATAAAATAAGCCAAAAAGCTTTAACTGGGGGCTTCAAGGAAAGATAGGGAAGGAACACTTAACAAAGAGTGGAAAAATCATCAACAAGAATGATGACGACAGGCCCATTCCCGAAATTGGGAAACATGAAATAATTTAGATAAAAATTATAAAGTTACAACCCTGAACGTTTCCAATAGGATCCACCAATTCTACCATTGATTTGTGTCTGGCATCATTAAAACTGAGTTTTAAAAGCACAGATGTCAGTTTGTTGTTACTGACTGGAGGGTAAAGAATGATGGCTGGTACCAATTTCGGTGTTTTCCTGGATACTGCGCATGCACAGTATGGAAGACCAGATAGGACATAAAGTTTTGGTTTTGCGTGCAAATTTGGGAGATTGGGGGGCAAAATTTGTGTTTGGCCCTGGATTAATTTTTGAGTTAGCACCAGCTAGTCTGGGCCATTGGTTGTTGTATAAAAATAGGGTTAAAGCATCAAAAATAAACAAAACAGAAAGAGAATTTATGGAGGCTTATTTTTGGGGGCAAAATATTTTTAAAGAAATCAGAAATAGGTTTTTGTTAACAGTATTACATGAAATAAAATCTTTGGAACCCACATTGAAGTCTTGAGAGGGTTAAATTATAGACATTCATACAGGAATCAGAGAAATTTTTTCCAAGCCGCCAGAATTATTTATTTATTTATTGGTGTTTAAGGTCACATACTTATGCACAATGGCTAATCGTGACAGTGACAGTTTTACGGGTGGAGGAAGCCGGAGTACCCGGAGAGAACCACCGAGCAACGACGAGCAGCTGTCAGCTCTCCAACATCGTAACTCTGAACTCTGCACAGCAGCACAGGCAGGGTTAGATTGGTTGAAGACATGCGCACCATCGACGTGCAGTACGCCTCAGTACACAGCGTCATTGTGCCCCCATGTAGGCAATCGAGGTGAAGTGTCTTGCCCAAGGACACAGCGCGGTTGCCGCAGGTGGGATTCAAACCGAGGACCTCTCGGCTTGCAGCCTGCACCTCTACCAACTGAGCCACCCCCCCCCCAAGCCGCCAGAAAAAACATATAATGTGCACAGCATTGAAAAGGTTTGATCAAGGCATCAATAAAGTCTTTGAAACCCACACTGAAGTATTGAGAGGGTTAAATTAAAGGCTTTCATACAGGAATCAGATGTTTCCAAGAAACAAGAAAAAAAAAACTTGTGAACAGCATTGAAAGGGTTCAACATAAAATAAAATCTTTGGAAAACACACTAAAGTCATGAGATGGTTAAATTAAAGATATGTATACAGGAATCATACCATTTTTTCCCCAAGGAACCAGAAAAAACATATATGTGTACGGCAGTGAAAGGGTTCACCATGAAATAAAATCTTTGGAAAACACACTGATGTCATGAGAGGGTTAAATTAAAGATGTTCACACAGGAATCAGATCAATTTTTTTTCCAAGGAACCAGAAAAAACATTTATGTGCACAGCATTGAAAGGGTTTGATCAGGGAGTCAGAAAATGGACATTCTTGAACTGAACATTTTCATTTTCTGATTAAAATAATAAGATTAACAAGTGTGTTTGACAGCCAGCTGTTTAGATAAAAGCAATATGTTATTCTAGTCTTTGAATAAGTGTAACAGATATTCCCCCAGGAAAAATTACTGCAAAAATGCTGACTCACCATTTTTTCAATATCCTCTACTGGGCACCCTGATAGAACTGGTGGCAACTGTTTTTAACCAATCCATTCTACTGGTCCTAAGTATGCTTCATACCAAATAACAGTTCACTGTTCAGTGTGGTTTGGGAAATATGGGCTTTTGAAACTTTTTTGGTTTTTAGCTAATGGGGTTTCCATGGGGCTATGAAAAAAAAAAAATTTCAGGCATCAATTAATTACTTAGGACCCACTTATACTACATGCCAAATTTGGATGAAATTGGCCCACCGGTTTTTGAAATAGAAATTTTGGGTGGAGCCCAAAACGGATATACCCCACCGAGAGCCCAAATATTGACCAACCAACTTACCTTGAACAAACCTTAATCTTCAACACCAAAGGATGTTCCATACCAAATATCAAGGCATTCGTGAGAAGAAGATTTTTAAGCTTTTGGGGCATTAACCAGAGCCCGAATATGGCAGCTGTTTTATTTGAACAAAATAGAAAGGGTACACTCCATATATTGCAATATATGCAATGTTTGAATTTGGCCTAGTGGTTGTGAAGAAGAGGTCAAGTATGCAAAAGTTAACGGACGACGGATGACGGACGGCAAGTGATGGTAATAGCTCCCACTGACTTGCAGTCAGGTGAGCTAAAAAGAAATGAAAGTGTCAATGACACTGTAGCTTAATTTGCCTGTGTGTGTTGTGTCTGATGAAAAGGATAATGTTTAATGTTTATGAAAGGATTATGAAATAAGACCAGAATTGTGATAATTTGCAATACGTCAATATCTGTTCCCTGTATGCTATGTTTTCATGAGGTGTAGACTGAACTAAAGAATTGAGGGGTGGGTTAATGTGGCCCTAACAGTTAATGTATGTCAACCAAAGTTACCAAGTTACAGTGAAATTATTCCAAAACAAGTCATCCTTTCAAGTTAAAATGAAATCCCCTTCATAAATAAGGCCTGTGTAACTATCACGGTTGACAGATCGCAGCAAATGGGGACGTTCAAATCTAGGCCTTATCTGGAGTCATCCTACGAAGTTACAATGAAATCCCTTCATAAATATGACCAGTAGACTGTGCTAAAGGTTTTTCGGGCTTCAGGCCCATGTATCTGGCACAGCTGACCAATCGCGACCAAAAGGGGACCTTATCATCTAGGCATTACATGGAATCAACCTACCAAGTTACAATGATATCCCTCCATAAATACAACCTGTAGACTGTGCTAAAGGTTTTCGGGTTTTGGGCTTGGACAGGCGTCACAGCTGAATGATCACGACCAAATGGGGATGTTCCCATCTAGACATTATCTGGAGTCATCCTACCAAGTTACAATGAAATCCCTTCATAAATATGATCTCCAGACTGTGCTAAAGGTTTTCGGGCATCGGGCCCCTGTAGCCATCACAGTTGACCAATCATGACCAAAAGGGAACGTTCTCATCTGGACATTATATGGAATCAACCTACCAAGTTACAATGAAAACCCTCCATAAATACAACCTGTAAACTGTGCTAAAGGTTTTAGGGTTTTGGGCTCGGGCAGTCATCACGGTTGACAGATCATGACCAAATGGGGACGTTCTCATCTAGACATCATACGGAGTCATCCTACCAAGTTACAATGAAATCCGTCTATATTAAATATGACCTGTAGACTGTGCTAAAAGTTTTGGGGTTTCGGGCTTGGGCAGCAGTCACGTTTGACAGATCATGACCAAAAGGGGACGTTCTCATCTAGATATAATACAGAGACATCCTACCAAGTTACAATGAAATCCCTTCATAAATACGACCTGAAGACTGTGCTAATGGTTTTAGGGTTTTGGGCTCGGGCTGCCATCACAGTTGACCGATCGCGACCAAAAGGGGACGTTCTCATCTAGACACGGCCTAAAACCTGCATATGAAATTTCATGATGATCGGACAAAAACTACAGTTGTAGCCTATGCTAAAGGAAAATGTGAACAGACTCACAGACTAACACACTTCCGCACGCGTGATGGCAACAGCTTATCTTGACTTTGTCAAGTTAAGCTAAAAAATAATTAAAATAACAAATTTTGAAATTAGAAATCGTGTACATTGGGGAAAGGGTTAATTTACAATTTGTACAGGACTGGAATATATCCCATCCTGAAAATAGATTAAAAATAGGTCATTATAAAAATACAGCCTGATTCATGTTTTCTGCAGGCAAGCTAAAAAGTTGTGTCAATTGCACATATTTTTATTGTAGGTGGCCATACTGAAAAAAAAAAAAAATTTTGAAAATGTATGTGTTACCTTTGCCTTCTCTTCATCCTCAAATGATGCAAGTCTTGGCCTGTCTGAAGATACTGGAAAACTGGACTGCAACAAAAATCACAGTTCTCAATATAACAATTATTTAATAACTGTTGATGCTTGCAAATCAGTGTTTGGAGTTCTATAATGCACCTTTCTACTCTGTAAAGGCCATTTTATACTGGAGGCGAACACGATCAGTCCGAATTTCCGCGTGACTTTCCACACAAATTATCTTCATACTGGAAAGTAGTGATTCACACAGAAATTTGCAGTGTTAATAAACAATGCTCCTCTTCCCTCTTGTATACGTCAAATAACCTATATTACCCATCCCAGCAAGGGCCCAAGGTCATGCAATAATACACATAATCCTAATGATGAAACTGGTGCATTCACGGTTGGATTATGAACGAGGACACATAATCCGGCTGCGAGGACAAGACGTTAGGTTTGTAAGTCCTTCTGAAGAAAAAGAAATGAAGACGAAGGAGAAGAATTTCTGTACATGAGATATTCCAAAGGTGGAGTAGATATGGTGAATATGAAAAAATTTATAGTAATTTATATATTTTTTATACTTACCAATGACCCAGACTTAGCTGGTGCTAACTCAAAAATATCTAGGGCCAAACACAAATTTTGCCCCCCAATCCCCCAAATTTGCATGCAAAACCGAAATTAGAAGTCCTATCTGGCCCTCCAAACATTTTACCCTCCGCGCATGCACAGACGCCAGAAAGTCACCGAATCTGGCGCCAATAAATCATTCTTTGTAAAAAAAGATTATAATAATTCGGCACGGAGGTATCAGTAGTGCCCAGTACTGTTCACTCATGGGAGGGCCATTCCCGTCTGGGTCATTGGTAGGTGTAAAAAATATATAAATTACTATAAATTTTTTCATATTTTTATACTGTAACCAATGATCCAGACTTAGCTGAATCGTAAAAAGGTGGAGGGCCTAGAACTTCCGAAATAGTAGATCAACACGGATCAGATCCTTCAGTCCATGATGAAGAAATTAGAATTTACATGTAAGTCACTTAATACCATAATAGAAGAGACATATCCTAATATGGATCCCAATTATGTAAATCCTAAATCTAAGCATAAAATCATGTTAATTAGGATGCAACAAATAAACAATTTTTGAGACTAGTCTGGACTCGGCCCTAAAGATTATTATGGCATACTGAGAATGAGAGAAAATTGCCCATAAACCTACACCAAACGATAATACTGCAGCTGATCGCCGAACATAGTACGGACAAGACAGCTTCCTTAATAATTACATACCCCCAAAGGCAGAGAAGTGGAAATGAAAGTGTCAATGACACTGTAGCTCAACTTGTCAAGACATGTACATGTACAGTATGTGACACAGCAATGACAAACATCTAGGTAATGACCTGATAACAAAGGTACATATAAAGTATTGTAATGGCCTGTACATAAATACTGACCGTAGCCTGTAATAAATGTATAGGTAAAGTATTGTAAAGGTGGGCGACAGTCAGATGCTAAACTAGAAAAGAAATCTTAGAGTCCCAGAGTGGGTCTGACTGAACCCCAAAATATTTGTTCTCATAGCACAGTGATAACAAAGGCACCCCAAAACACACTCATTCCTGTCCCAAGGTGAAAACAAAGGTATCCAAGAAGTTTCGTGAAGATCAGTTCATAAATACGAGCTGTATAGAAGTTGTGACAAAAAACTGATTGGACCTAATTTCGGTACAAAATGGCCACTGGCAGCCATCTTGAATTTTGAACCGCACTCAGAAACACTCGTTCTCGTCCCAAGGTGATAACAAAGGTACCCAAGAAGTTTCGTGAAGATCGGTTGATAAATACAGCCTCTAACCCGAGCCGTATTGACATGTGCACTTACAGTGTATAAGTAGCACTAAATAAATCAAAATTCATCTAATTTGCATAATTTCTGCACGAGAAAAAAACCCGTACTGTATGTGATGTATTCCATTTTACTAAACATTCATACAAAAAATTATTCAAATCAGAACGTTCATACAGAAGTTCTATACAAAAGACTGATTGCACTAATTTTGGTACAAAATGGCTGCTGGTGGCCATGTTGAATTTCGGACCACACCCAAAAACACCCGTTCTCATCCCACGGTGATAACAAAGGTACCCAAGACGTTTCGTAAAGATCGGTTCATAAATACGGCCTCTAGCCTGAGCCATATAGAAGTTGTGTACAAAAAACTGATCAGATCTAATTTCGGTACAAAATGGCCACTGGCAGCCATCTTTATTTCGGACTGCATTCAGAAACACTCGTTCTCATCCCGAGGTGATAGCAGAGGTACCCAAGACGTTTCGTGAAGATCGTTTGATAAATACAGCCTCTAGCCCGAGCCGTATTGACATGTGTACTTACTGTGTGTAAGCAGCACTGAAAAAATCAAAGTTCATCTAATTTGCATAGTTTCTACACGAGAAAAAAAATGGTATTATATGTGATGTATCCCATGGTACTAAACATTCACACAAAAAATTATTCAAATCAGAGCTTTCATGTGGAAGTTCTGCGAAAAAATCTGAATGCCTCTAATTTTGAACAAAATGGCTGCCAGTGGCCATCTTGAATTTTGGACCACACCCCAAAACACTCGTTCTCATCCCACGGTGATACCAAAGGTACCCAAGAAGTTTCGTAAAGATCGGTTCATAAATGCAGCCTCTAGCCCGAGCCGTATTGGCATTTGCACTGACAGTGCTGAAAGTAACACTAAATACATCAAAGTTAGTCTAATTTGTATAATTTACGTACGAGAAAAAACCCGCATTATATGTGATGTATGCCATGGTTCTAAACATTCATACAAAAAATTATTTAAATCAGCGCTTTCATATGGAAGTTCTGTGCAAAAAACAGATTTCTGCATTGTCGGTACAAAATGGTGGCTGGCTGCCATCTTGAATTTCGGACCAAACCCAAAAACACTCGTTCTTGGCCCACGGTCATAACAAAGGTACCCAAGAAATTTCATAAAGATCGGTTCATAAACACGGCCTCTAGCCCGAGCCTTATTGGACTGGCCATGGCATAAGCTCAAATTTGGCTTCGCCAAAGTTGAGCTAAAAATGACAACCCTCCCTTTTTTTGAACATATCTTCAAAAGAAAGAGGGGAGAGCTGTGGAATCAATAAGCAGAACCCGGAAACGATATAATATCGATCAGGCACTCAAAAGATTAATTCATGAATAACAAATGGTGCTTAATGCCACTTCACAAGCCAAGGCTATAGCCATGATTTTGGTAAATAACATTATCTGCTACAAAATATGCACTGCAGACGCCGTATACAGGTAAGACGAAATCAGTGAGAAATATAACATATACATACAAAAGTGGGATAAGATGAACAATCTCTGCAGAGAAAACACGCTTCAAGATCATTCACGGGAGGCCTCTTTAATATTAAATCCGGTAAAAACACTCTCCAACTTGTACTATTTGGTATCTACAACTACCAAAATAGAATATGCGATTTGAGAACCGACAAAATAGAGACCAGGATCTAGAAATGGGGGTAGGTATGATTAACCGGCTCCTGCATAGACCGCCCTCGAAATATATAATAATTTCAAGGTCCACCAAAGAGGTAGCGTAATCACACATTGCGCGAGTGCATAAAATCCAGTCTATTAATCATCTAAAAACCACTAAATGGCTATGCCATAACCCATGAGCTCAAATAGTGGCCATTATGATGATAAAATAAGTGTCTGTATATTAGAAATCAGAAAATAAATACCGGAAACAAATGCAACAGAACTGCATATATGCCTATGAGGGCACCATATAACACGACCCAGATGCAAAGTATGTATGTATTAAAATATATATATGCAACAGTGTGAGTGTGTGTGTGGGAAGAGGGGGGGGGGGGGATTCGAATATATGTCAAAACCTCCTCACCCACATTACTTAATCATTGCTGGTGCAGACAGCAATAATATAGTGACCACAAAGCTTTTTCACATCTGACATACACTGTAATGCCACTAAGAGCGGAGAATGTCGTGAAGAATAAAACTTCCCTTACAGAAGAAAACCCTCTCATGGGGAAGCTTCTGCCGAATGCACAATAACAGACTCCATAACCTCCATGAAATTAATAGAAACAAATGAATTGAAGGATACACATATCCTATCCTTCATTCCCATGACAACGGATGAGCGTCAAATGTATGCGCTCAAATGCCTTATACTAGAGACACAAATAATGGAAACTATTATTCCCATGCGCTGTAAACTTAACTATCCTGAAGTGATCTCACATAAGATCATGTAATAGCCATACAGTTAGAATAAGCTCAAGATGTAACCAGCACTTACTTATGCGCTGAAATCTTAAGCACTGACTGCTAATTGAAAGATAAAATATCCAAAGCAGTACGAATAGCTAACTGACTTATTTAACAATAGAATGAACATAAACGTCCCTTCTATTGGAAAATAATGACGAAAGAAGCTTTACTTCTCTTCTGAAAAACTCTGATCTGCATCTATAAATACATAAACGGAAAAAATTCAATAATGTATCGTAAACAATGAGACATCATTGAATATGTGATTTCCAATAACCGAGGGTACCAAGATCCCTGCATAGAGAGACCCTCGGACTCAGGATTGTAACGCAATATATGAACTCACGTCCAAAATAATTGAGAAAACCATTAATATATGCCCAAACTTGACCTTATGTTAAAAGATTCTCTAAAACAAAACAGGTCTAGAGGGAAAAACATCTACGATTCCAGTTAATAACTGGAGTAGACATGTGTGTAAGCGACCCATTGAAATAACGTTCAAAGCCGCTCCGCACAACTCCATCCGGCACATAAAACTTTCACTGTTAATGTGTCAGATAACAGATAAAAGCGAGCCAAACAGCTGGCTAATTCGCTCTGTGAAACAACAGATGAACCAGCGAAATAATAGTGGGATACGTGTATTCTATCATAAATCCCATGAGACAATATCTAGTTCACAAAACAAGTGATCTAAAGAACTATACTCGCTACAATTGCCAAACGTTCGCTTATTGACTGAAAGATAATCATAAATAACCTAATTATCCACTTCCAGTCAAAATCGGTCGGACCGAGCTCTATAAGAGCCTAGAGCCATCGGCTCAGGGGAGTCTGATCAGTAACTCAGACAGACGAGAAACAATTATCCAAGTGGCTGTATAGACAATCCTAAAGAAATATATAAAGGAGAGATACCCATAGCTTTGCTATGAGCCCTTATAGGCGAATTGAGTCTAGGACAACCTCTCCTACTCTTTCTGTTGGTTTGGTCGATTAGACCCAAACTTAAAGAGTCGAGAATTGATGCTTTCTTGTAGTTTAATCCTACAATAATGAAAGCTTACCATCAAAGACTTAGGTATACCTATACCTTCACTATGAGTCCTTATAGACGATCTGAGTCTATGACAACTTCTCGTACTCTTTCTGCTGGTGTTGGTCCATTAGACCCCAACTTAAAGAGTTGAGAATTGATGCTTCTTACCATAAAAGACTAGAGTTGGAAGACTAAAGCGACCTACCACAAGTTTTCCACCTAGTCAAATGCAAAGATGAAGACACAGGGCTTCGTCACATCAGAATAACTCCCACTTAACATTAGTTAAGACCAAGATATATATAATAAGTCTGGAAAGAAGTTTAAAAAATACAAACGACCACAAAATTCCATTCCATATAGACGATGCGCCACAGTACTTAAAATTGAAGTACATAAGACCATGAGACTAAATTCACTCTGACAAAGAAATTATCTTCTCATTGTGTCCGAGCGAACAGCTAAATGATGAAGGTAAGGCTACAACTAAGATCTTAGCCTGCTCAATTAACGCAGAGGAGCTCTCCACATCTTCCCGTGTTGTTCTTAAAAGTATGTGAACAATCACAAATGATTAAAAAATACACAGGAAAAAGATAAGAACCCGAATTACTTTTTCACGCAGGAAGTTAAATATGGTGCCGTCTACACAATCGAAGACCAGTGACACCCGTGTAGACTTAACCGGAAAGAGATCTTATTACCCTGCTCTTTATCTGGATGAAGTCGGCGTCCAACTACGCTAGTGGTTTCTCATAATTGCTCGCAGCATTTTGATTCACAGGAACAAGTTCAAGGAAACGATAATGTATGGTATCTATATCATCCAAGAGTTGTTCCGGAAGGGAAAGTTATCCTTTCCATCATTCGTTTAAATCAGTTAGAATCACAGTCACCAGCATCTGAACAGGCAGGTGACTGGACCAAATAAGCACCATGCAACAGCTCAAGTTTTGAGACTGACGTGGAGTGCTTCTGCCTTAGCAGGAATTCTGCGATTAGCTGTCCAACTGCAACAGCAAGTCTGTTACAGAGGACTGAGGAGCAGTGGTCATGAACAGTCTGTTCGCCGGCTGCTCCTAGGACAGGGTGTCCAATATATTTATTACTGCGGACAACCCGATGAATGAAGCCTCATCTCCTTGGCTACTAGATGGTGCAACTTTCTTCACAAAAGATGGACCCTTTTGACGATGCAGACTGGAAATCCTGAGTCACTTAGCCAAGGTGTGGTCGGGAGTGCTTGGTAGACGCGAAAGAAGCAAAACTGTAGCCGTCCCCAGCTAAGAATTGAACTAAGTGTACTGGACAATAGCTATGTACGTAAGCTCTGACTGATGCAAGTTCTTACCAACAACACCCGGCTCCAGATGTTGTTGAAAGAGAGAGAGGGGTCTTCCTCAAGCTCGTGGTCCGGGGAGACCTGGACGAGCGTACCTCAGAACTTGCCGTCTTCTTCCTTCCATCAAAACTGGGTGAGCATGATTCAATTAAACAGTGCTCGCTACACCCTTATCTATCTCGACTGCCACAGACATACCCGGCATCACATCACCCACATATGAGTGAGATCTACAGGTTGAGCTAGTTGTAGACAAGGGACGTAAACCTCTTTTGAAGCCTAGCCCTTGTTTAAAATCATTGTGCACTTTTCCACTAGCTCTGAATACAATCCATATGAGACACATCCGGAGTCACGGTCCTCGTATTCAATCTTAACCGTTTCACCGGCGTCAGGGAACTGAAACCACTCATCGGGTTTTATAGCCCTGTGCAATATAAAGATCACTTTGTCCGTTTTGTAGAGGAAACCATAAGACTAGCCGACCCCAGCTGCCTATAAGAGGGGACGTCCCGGACAGGAGGCATGGACGTATACTCCGACTGACACAAGTTCCTACCAACAACATCTGTCCCCAGATAATGCTGTAAGAGAGAGAGGCCTCTCACTTGCTCGCGGTCCTGGATGACCTGTACGAGCATACCTCAGAACTTGCCGGTTTTCTCCTTCCGTCGTCGCTGGGTGAGCATGGTTGCATATCATAATGTTCGCTCCACCCTATATCATCTCCTAGCCCGGATCATATACACCCGGCGTCACAGCACTCAGAGGCCTGAGTAACTACTTCACCGGTCAAGCTAGTTGGCAACAACGGACTTGTGCAGTCGTGTGTGCTTTTCGAACATAGAGGAAGATATAACACTGGCCGACCCTGGCAGTCTATGGAAGGAGCGTCCCGTGGACGTAAGTTCCAACTGACACAAGTTCCTACCAACAACCTCTGACCCCAGATGTTGTTATAAGAGAGAGGGGCCTCTCTCTTGCTCACGATCACAGAAGATCTTGACGAGCATACCTCAGAAGGGTGAGCATGTTCGCATCTTTATAGTGCTCGCTACACCCTTATTCCTCTTCTCGACCGCTATGGACATACCCGGCATCATATCACCCGCATATGAGTGAGATCTGCCAGTTGAGCTAGCTGTAGACAAGGGATGTAAAATCACTTTTGTAGCCTAGCCCTTGTCTAATATCACTGAGCACTTTCCAGCTAGCTCTATAGTATAATGCGACGACGGAAGCACACTCCCTGACGGCGTCACAAAACCACACCATGTTCTTGTTTCTCTGTAAATAGAAACTAAAAAACTCTAGTGACATTTTGACGAGAGGACCAGCCGAGTCCCCTCGCCGCGATAGGACTGATAGTGTCCACTCGCACAACACAAACCATGACACCCGTCAATCAAATTATCAAATCTGACACATGGAGTAGAATTAGTGGTAGTACATCAACTAAACTCATTACAACGACCAAGTAAATAAAGGAAAAGCTTCCTCTATTTGCCAAACTATTAGATAAATATAGTTACCTAAATACTAATATATGTCATTGTACCACCACCAAATCTACATATAATACAAGATAACATTAAAATATAATCAATGAAATAAATATATCCAAAAGAAAAACTCTTTCAAAAATAAAATAAAAAATTTTTGAACAAATTTTTCTAATATAAGAGCCCAAGTTCCCAACGGGAACGATGAGCCCAAAAAAGCCTAAGTCTGGACAAAATTATAAAATCTCTGTAAAATTAACTACCACACTATCAGAATATTTAATGTTACTTACAACTGTTGTTCCTAAACAAAAATAGGAAACTACCTAGAGCAATGTAATGTAAATGAAACACCGGAATCAAGACCCCAGGCAGCATGGCCCAAAGTCAGTAACAGAAACAAGACTATCCGATGTAAAGCAAGATTCCTCAGAAGAAAGACCGATACATTGGATGTATGATGCATGACCAAAACGCCCAAACACCCTAAGGATGAGGAAGTAACTTTGGAGATGTACAGAATAATCTTCTGTATAATACGTTAAACTTCCAATAAATTTTTTTAATTTTTTTTATTAAAACAAGCCAAAAAGCTTGGGAGCTTAACTGGGGGGATCAAGGGAAGGCAGGGAAGGAATACTAAGTAAACAGTGGACAGATCATAATCAATCAGTGATAACATCAGGCTCATGTCTCGAAATTAGGGAACATGAACTAATTTTAATAAACATTATAAAATTACAGCCCTGAACGTTTCAAACCACCATTTCTTCCTTCCTTCATCCAGTTCTGTCCTTGGATCCACCAATTTAACCATTGATTTGTGTCTAGCATCATTATTAATTGAGATTTAAAAGCACAAATGTCAGTTTGTTGTTATCTGACAAGGGCCAAACAAAGAATGATTTATTGGCGCCAGATTCGGTGACTTCCTGGCGTCTGCACATGTGCGGAAGGTAAAATGTATGGAGGGCCAGATAGGACATCTAATTTTCGGTTTTGCATGCAAATTTTGAGGATTGGGGGGTGCAAAATTTGTGTTTGGCCCTAGATATTTTTGAGTTAGCACCAGCTAAGTCAGGGTCATTGGTTACAGTATAAAAATATCAAATATAGATAGGTCATAGTATGCCCTTTGACCTAGCAATCTGATTGGCTGAATAGAATTGTTCGTGTGAACAATTCCCCAAAATTTGCTCTGGGGCACTCTCCATGGTTTTCCGTGCGAACAAAAAATGAGCCGAGTTCACATTCGATCTTAGTATGAACGACTCCATTAAAACTGGTGTTAATAAAACAAATGCAACCACCGCGGTTGGAGTCGTGGTCGCATTCGCCTCCAGTATAAATGGCCTTTAACCAGCCCTCAAAATTAAGTATATGGCAACAAATTGCAATGGACAAGGATACAGTCAATAGCAATTTTAACAATCAGCCAACAGCCCTGATTCAATGCTTCTACTGTTGATGTATCAGTTGAACAGATGATTTTAACAAATTACGATTGACTTAAAGTCTTGTGTTGTCCTAATGCCCCCTGTGGCACATTGATAGTGCTGGTTATAAATCGCCTTCTTCACATTTTTAACGAAGAAGCCCACAGCAGTCAATTGCTGTGGAGAAATTCATATCCTATGGTACTCCCTACGGCATTTGCTGATTGCCGTGGCTAATTTTGAGGGCTGGTAAACTGACACTAATAAAAAAATCTTTCCACTCTGTTATTTAACATTTTTGGAGCAACAGGCAAATAAAGTGGACAGCATGGCAGACCACAGTAGGTGACTACAGTCAACATTTTAACCGACCGTGTGGATCTCCAAGTGCTATTCATCAAACACGTATATGTTCCTATGTTTCATGCACAATTTCTATTCCATTCAAGAACAACTATATCACATTGTTTCAAATAATTTATATCACATTGTTTTCACTTTGGCTACAGAAGTACAAAAATCACCAAACAATGACCCCATAACACAAAACACAACTCTACATGATGTTTTTTTGGTTATAACTGGTGATTCGGACTTGCACTTCTCAGCCTGATAATGTCAGTAAATTAGAACCACATGGTCAAATTTCATTAGATGATAGTGATAGGGGTGCAACTACGATTATGATTCTGACCCCCATCCACTGCCAAACCCATATCCAATTAGGCAATTACTCTGAAATAAATGTAAGAAAGTTGTACCAAACTATATTCCATCAGATTCGCAAAGTTGCTCTTGTGAAAGGCTATACAATATATAAACTAGATGAATCAGTATAACACATATGTCCCCAAAAGCAAAAAAAGGTCAGGAAAACTGATTCTCTGAGTTACAAATCATAAACCAAGTTCAAGGTCAATAACTCCACTAAAAATCATCTGACTGGGACAAAACACAAACTCATTGTGTGGGTACCCATGATAAAGCTACATGCCAGAAATAAACCAATTATCTCAATGTATGGTGAAAAAGTCCAGAAAGTTAAAAAATTTATAGTAATTTATATATTTTTTATACTTACCAATGACCCAGACTTAGCTGGTGCTAACTCCACAAAAACCAGGGCCAAACACAAATTTTGCCCCCCAATCCCCAAAATTTGCATCCAAAACAAAAAGAAATCATGTCCTAAAGGACCTCCATAGTACGACTCTACTGCGCATGCGCAGTGACGCAGTCGTCCCGAAATTGGCGCCAAATATCATTCTTACTGGCAGTGCCTGGTCAGCGCTATGTACTCAGCGGGGAGGCAAGAGTTCCCAACTCAGGGAGGGCCATCCCCGTCTGGGTCATTGGTAAGTATAAAAAATATATAAATTACTATAAATTTTTTAACATTTTTATACTGTACCAATGACCCAGACTTAGCTGAATAGTAAACAGGCTGGAGGGCCTAGGACATAGAGGAAAATCCAATAAGCTCAATTATAAAATAAAGAGGTAACCCCTTAAGGAGAAAAGGAGTATTAGGCTTTACATGTATCTTTCTTATTTAATATTTAAATTAGAAAGATACACTACCCTTAATAATTGAGCACAATAACATTCATGTTCTCTATTAACATCCAGTATAACCTTTATACTAATTATTTTTAAAGCAAGCCAATAAATAAAGTAGTCCAGAGAATTGAGACTCTTTATAATCATTTAAAAGTGTCCGAGTATTGTATATTAAAGCCCGTTTGACACTTGACATATACAAATGCTTCACACCGAGCTACACTTTAAAAATAAGACATGAATGAAATTAAACATTAATATTACACTTTAAAACCATCCCGGAAGCGACTCAGAAATACTGTCTTGGAGGAGGCATTCCCTTGCTTTTCACTATAAAGCAGGTGACCTAAGGGAACACCCGCCCCCCCCCCCCCTTCCCCTTGCCCTGGGTCAAATAGCCCAGGGCAGCCGGACGGAGTCACTGCCGGAACAGAAAGCCTGCATAACTATAGTTGCAACTGTTTAGTGGACGACATTCTGAGCAACAGATAACGGACCTAAACAATGCAGGTCTCCAGAAATGGACTCAATATTTCTGAGATAAAAATTAGTAAATGTGGATGGCTGAGACCAATAAGCAGCCTTCATTAAATCTGTAATAGCAACACTATTAGCATAAGCCCAGGAAGTAGAAAGAGCTCTTACTTCATGAGCAGAAATCTTAAGCACAGACTGCTGAGAGGAAGATAAATCTTCATACGCAGTACGGATAGTTAACTGAATCCATCTAGCAATAGAATGGACTGAAATGTCCTTTCTATTAGGCATCAAAGACAGAAAGAAACGTTTCCGTCCCTTTCTGATGAACTGAGATCTCTGTTTATAGATACGTAGTGCTCTAACAGGACAGAGTAAAGGCCTACGCCCGTCTGAAGACGGAAGAGCCTTAATAACAATAGGTTCCGGATATTTATTAGGAGCCTGATTCTTAGCTAAAAAACCGACATTAGTAGTGAAGGTGATAGTGTTCCCAACACTACGATAATGAGAATCATCCACCGATAGTGCATGAAGCTCACTGACTCTTCTGGCAGAAGAGAAAGCTAAGAGAAAAGCTGTCTTATAAGATAAGAATTTGAAATCTACTGTCCCAAGAGGTTCAAATGGCTTTTCCTTCAATTTAAGGAGAACCCAAGCTAAATTCCACTTAGGAATTAATCTAAGAGTTCTGGGTCTATTTATCGAAAAGTTTCTAACCAATTTCGATAAAGAGACATTAGATCCAATTTGTAAACTATCATGATGTGCATAGGTATCAGATAACATAGATCTATAACCCTTTATAGTAACAGGTTGCAGTTTGATTACGTCAAACAAGTATACTAGAAAGTTAGCAATGTCTGGTATAGAGGGATCAAATATATCAACAGAATGATCCCTACACCAACGACGGAAAACCTTCCACTTAGCCGCATAGTTTAGCGAAGAGGAGGTCCTCCTACAGTTAGAAATCGCGTCCACTGCACGTCCTGTAAAGTGCTTGCCATGCAAGAAGGACCGCACAACGGAAAAACGTGAAGGTTGAGACCTTGCGGGTTGTGATGTAGTTGGCGCGATTTCCCCTGCCAAAGAAGATCCTCTCGTGGAGGGAGCTTCCGCGGTAGGTCCCACAACAGACACCTGAGTAGATTTATCCACGGTCTCTGTGGCGACAGAGATGCTACCAACAGAATCTTGCATTGAGATTGTTTTATCTTTAGCAATACTTGTTGAATTAACGGCACTGGAGGATACGCATATCCTATCATTCCGTCCCAAGGGATTGATAGAGCGTCTACTGCAAATGCTCTTGGATCCGGACACGGGGACACATACGTCTGCAACTGATTGTTGAGATGTGTCGCAAATAAGTCTATCATTGGCCGTTCCCATTGGTAGCAAATCTGATTGAATACTTGTTTGTTGAGAGTCCACTCCGACGGCAACAAGCGACCCTTTCGTGAAAGGGAGTCTGCTAGCACATTCAGACGACCCGGTATGTGACGGACCGAAAGAAGAACGTGATGTTCCAACGCAAACAGAAGGATTCTTTCCGTTAGATTGAACAACGGAACTGAATGAGTGCCTCCCTGATTCCGTATGTACGCCACTACTGTCGTATTGTCGGATAGGATTTGGACATGAGCATCGTGAATAATGTCCATCCAGTGACGTAACGCAAGCCAAATTGACATCATTTCCTTGATGTTTATGTGCTTGCACAGGAATTGCGGATCCCAAAGACCCTGGCATCTCGAATCCGTTGGGATTAATGATGCACCCCAACCTGTTTGACTGGCATCCGTCATAATGGTAAAACTCGGATCCGGCAACTGCAGCGGAACTCCTTGAGTTAACCACTGAATGTTTGCCCAAGTCTGAATCTCTTGTTTCACTTGATCTGACAAGAGAACGTCTACATCGAGCGAATGAATTTTCACACTCCAATTCTGAGTCAGGAAAATTTGAAGAGGTCGTGTGCGTAGCCGTCCCATCGGAATGAGATCCGCGGCAGCTCCGCACAGACCTATCAGTCTCATAAATTCTCTCGCTGTGACTTTGTCTGTATTCAGACAATAGCGAGCGTAACAACTGACTAATTTCGCTCTGGTTAACGGCAGACGAACGAGATTGTTGTGCGTCTCGAAGCTCATTCCCAGATGAGTGAATGACTTGGACGGCACCAGATCCGACTTCTCCTCGTTTACTATGAAACCGAGACGTCGGAGCAATAGAAGAAGATTCTGAACATCGTTCTGAAGCGTTAACTCGTTGCCATACCTCTGAAGAATGTCGTCCAGGTAGGCCGACGTTACCGCAGACGAATGAGCTTGGAAGTAGATCATTACCGAGTTCATTACCCGAGTGAAAGCCCAGGGTGCTAGATTCAATCCGAAGCACATGGCCCGGAACTGATACACCACTCCTAGGACTGCGAAGCGTAGATACTTTCGGAATGTCGGATGTACCATGACGTGAAAGTACGCATCTTTGAGATCTATGCTCGTTGCATAATCGTTCACCCGAATACTCGCTCTGACCGATCGAATCGTCTCCATATAAAACTTCGGAGCGACGATCAGCTTGTTTATCCAGCTCAAATCTATGACTGGACGGAACGAGCCGTCTGGTTTCGGAACCAGAAACAGATGGCTGTAGAATCCCAGCGATTCCTGGTTTTCTACGACCTCTACCGCGTTCTTCATTAAAAGAGACTGCACCTCTGATAGCAGAGCGTCTCTTTTCTGAGGGTTTGACGGAAGATGAGTCCACTTTGGACTTCGAGTTAATGGAGGCTTTCGTTTGAAGGATATCTTTAGACCTTCCGAAGTCACTCCTCTCACCCACGGGTCGTCCGTAATCGACGCCCACTCTTGAGAAAAACTCGACAACCTTCCGCCAACCGGAACGCGATAGAGGTTTGAGCCATCACCTCCTGGATCTGCGAGGCCTGCGGTAGGAGAAACCACGTCTTCCACGACCCGCACCTCGCCTCGTCGACCTCGGGGCGTCCGACCGATTGTCCCGGCCTGAAGGACGTCCCGAACGAGAGTCGCTATCCTGACGGTCTCTCGAATAAGAGCTAGAGGACGCACCGTAACCTCTATAGGAACCTCTCTTGGGCGGATAAGACCCAGAAGTGCCCGCCTTATTCGTGTCTGCTGTATCTGACCTTTTAGGAGCGGATCTAAACAACAGAGAATCACTAGCTTTCTTTTTAATATTATCATAAATAGCGGAAAGCTTGCCGTCAAAGAGAAGATCTCCTGAGACCGAAGCGACTCTAAGAGAGTTCTTCACCTTAGAATCCACTAGTGTGGATGTAGACAGGGCTGCGTCACGTCTAACCAACTCCAGATTTGCCACTGAAAGGGCGGAGTTACACGTGGAATAAGCTACTGCCCTTGAAAGAAGTCTTAAGGAGGATTGTATATCCTGAAACTCTTCCCCTTGAAGACGCAGTGATAACGCCTTCGTAAGGTGATCTGCGTAAGATAAGGCATCTAAATTGGCTCTGTTAGACGCAATAGCTGTTTCCAACACTGCGGTTGGAATAGAAGCTGACGACGGTAATGATAGCTCTAAGTCTTCCGCCTCGTCGTCCATACGCAGAGGAACTCTCGGTATACCCTGACCTGCCGTGTCGAATTTATTCCTTGCATTAATGAAAGGCAGGTTGAGAGTATTTGCGGACAAGAAGCCTGCTTTCCCCGTCCTGGAAGCAAGTTTAAAAATAGCGTCGTTCAATAATTCAAATGTTCTTGCAACATTATTGGACTGCGACGGAAACTCGGGAGCGATGTCCCTGAACCGCTCGAAAAAATCAGAGTCCAATGACGCTATAATTCTCCTGTCCGGAAGCGCAGCAGTCTGGCCCGACGGAACAACTTGAGGAAGAAAGTGCCGGATGAAGTCCACGGCAGCTTTGTGTTGTTCCGAAAGGGATAGCTCCAATTCATCCGTATCCCTTTCACCATCCGGTCGGACCTCCCGATGTTCCCGGTCGTCCGCCCCCGATGCTTCGGCGGAGCGTACCGACCCAGCGCCGTCGGATAATTCTCGATCCGACACCGTCTCTGTCGGCTGCTGGGATGCTGCGATAAGCTGTGCTATCTGCACTAGAATGTCCGACGTCGAGACCTGCGGAGGAGCGGTCTTTCGCTGCTTTGCCGAGGGCAGCTCCGCATCAGATGGCTCCCGCATACTTTTCCTATGCGAACGTCCGGAGTCCATCGGTCTCGAATCCCTGGCTGCCGGATGGTGTGACCTGGTCGCCGAAGAATCCTTCATCGGCGAAGCTGGCAAAATATCGGAGGTCACGCAGCCAAGGTGCGGTCGTGTGCGCCGGCGAGAAGAGGAAGCCTTAACAGTCTCTGCGGACTGCTTATACAACGGAGCGTCCCGAGCGACGGACGTATGCTCCGCTAAAGACACATTTTGTACCACAACATCTGGTCCCAGATGTTGTTGTACGAGAGAGGGGCCTCTCTCGCTCGCGGCCCGGCTGGACCTGGACGAGCTAGGAACCGGACTAAAAGGCTTCCTCCGTTCTCGTTCACTATCCGCCGTCACTGGGTGTGCATCTATTATTTTTATAGTGCTCGCATCACCCAAAATTTCCTCTTGGACCGCATCGGACGAACCCGGCTGCCGAACCATTCGGTGAATGGACGCTACACCGGGCGAGCTAGCGGACGACATTTGTCTAATCTCCATGAGCACTTTTGCCGCTAGCTCTGTATTTATTTGTGACGACGGACGCACACTTGAAGAAGATAACATGGAAACATCACCCTGTTCTGGTTCCTCTGAAATAGAAACTGAGAGAGTAGAGTGACCTTGTGGAGAAAGAGCCGGCATCGCTCTTTCTCCAGAAACAACATATCGTGACACACGTTTCCAATGTTTCTCATCCCAATGTTCACATACAGGACAGGGATTAATGCGAGAACACTGACTACAATTAATGCAATAATCATGAAAGTCAGAGGAAGATTTCTTCCTATTACAATTTGAACAAGTTCCCTTCATTGTGAAAGAACAACAATAAGTCCTAGTTACTCGCAAAAACCCCTGACACAAAGATACATAATAACATGATCCATTAATAAATGAAAAAACAATTGCAAAAACAAAATAATTTTGAAAAAATATTTTTTTTCAGAGAAGCCCAAGTTGCTGAAAAGTAACGTTGAGCCCCGATGGATCCGATGGCAAAGTGTGGTCAAAAATTTTAAAATTATATAAAATAATTAATGAGACACTTTTGGATAATATAAATGTATCTTATAATGAGATAAACTACCTCAAAGGCAAACAGCCCCCCTCAAAAAAGGCTGTTGCCAATGAAAACAAACAGTGTAAACACAGAAGAAAACATGACTCCAGGCACTGAAAAAACTGGCCCGGAATCAGTCATCAATTACACTCTATCTGATGCAAAACAGAGACTCCCAGGGGAGAATCTGCAGAACATCAGATGGAAGATGCAGAACACAAACGTTATACACCCATGGGTGAAAACGTAACTATGGGGAAAATAACAGAAAACATTCTGTAACCAAGCAACTCTCCCAGGGAATTTTTAGAAATGAAACTTCTCAAAAATATGCCAAAAGCATGGGAGAATTGCAAGGGGGGACTTTAGAAGGTTAGGGGAGAGGAAACACTGAATAAGCAGTGCAACAATTAGCAAGAATGACAACAAGAGGCGTTTGCCTCGAAAATAGGCAACTTAACATAATTTCAACAAAAAATTTTAAGTACAGCCCTGATTATTTTTTGCCACTTCTTTTTTCCTCTCCTCCTTCTATCCTCCTTAGAATCACATTTTCTCCAAGAATTACGTGTCTGGCATCCTTTAAACTGAGATTTACAAGCACAAAGATCAGTGAGATGTTGACTGATGAAGGGCCAAACAGAGAATGATATTTGGCGCCAATTTCGGGACGACTGCGTCACTGCGCATGCGCAGTAGAGTCGTACTATGGAGGTCCTTTAGGACATGATTTCTTTTTGTTTTGGATGCAAATTTTGGGGATTGGGGGGCAAAATTTGTGTTTGGCCCTGGTTTTTGTGGAGTTAGCACCAGCTAAGTCTGGGTCATTGGTACAGTATAAAAATATTGTTATTTCTGAATACTGGAATGACAGATGGACAAGGGTAACACAGTATGCCAATAGGTATTTTATTAACCTCTTATGAAACAACTTTCAATAAGAACTCTAGAACGATTTTAAAATTGTAATCCTTTAGTCTAATAATTTTGGTAAAATTCCTTGAAAATATTAAGCGCTGGGAATTCTGGTTTATCATAATTTTCCGTGCCAAAAGAATTAATACCAGTAAAAAGTAAAACTGAAAATCTATCTGGCAGGAATGAGAACACAGAGAGACCGGACAGGAGTGAAGCCATGTATACACCCTGACTGCTAAAACACTAGTAAAATCAGAAGCATTGTTCATGTTGCATTCATGATATATGATCCCCAGATGCTCAAAAGTGAATATGAACATTCTTTTGTGGTTGACGTATAGTCAAGTATTCTTAATTTCCAATGTTGCAACAGAGGATGAAAGTTATTCTTGTATCATTTTACCACATCGCCACAAATCAGGCATGCACAAATTGAAAATTAAGGCAACCTTTTTGTGGGTTCCCCTAATTATTTTAAGGTAACCCTTCGAATTAAGGTAACACATTTCAGCATTGCATTGTAATAACATTGAACAGAAACTATTCAACATATTAATAGTGTGCCACTAAAATAATATCTCTTTAGACATGCTCCTGATTGCTCTAAACAGAATCCATGCAAATTTCCACCTTCAGTTTCTTAGAAAAGTAAAGCAAACACTGAACAAGAGTTTCAATTTTCAGGCAGTGATTGACAGATTTATTGATCGGTTTGAGTGCTACAAATTGAGCTGAAACAGCACTCAACTGCTCCCTGTGCCTACAGCACGCCACAATTAAACCAATTTCTATCATGGGTAAAATGTGTTAATGATTCAATTTTAAAAAGAAAGAGGTTGAATTATATTATAAGATCGCGTTGGTGTACACCGTAACACATGCTAACTCAGCTGTTTTGCTGTTCAGTTTGTTTACAGACCTGAATCGCCACCATGAGACGATTTCCTCATGACTGATACTGTACCAATTGATAACTATAAAATTTGAGGACTGTGACTGAGTTCAGCATGAAAATTTTATTCTTTTCGGCTGGAAGTAATTATTCCTCTAAATAAATATATTTACAACATGGTTACAACAACCGAAATCATCAGTTGCACCGTTTTATTTTGACAATGTTATCAATTGGGAAGAATCATTGACATCATGCGCGATCATCAGACATGTTAACCCTCCTGATTTCACCAGGAGACTCCCGGTTTGGCATCCAATCTCCCGCCCTCATGACAACCCCCTATTTTCTCTCGCTTTGTAATTTTCCAAACCTGTTTTCCAGTAATCCAACAATTTTTGTGTGTTTACAATATGGAAATCAGGATGCACGAGTCAGCAAGAGAATTAAGTGTTCCAGTTGACAGGTAAAACAGGGCTGTTCACATTTCGATGGCCCCCACCATGATTGTCCAGATGATAGAGATTGACACTCGCAGTCACACCACTCTTCTCACTCGTCTCAAACCAGTTGTTAGGTGATATGAATGAATGGATATCCTGCACCGTGTTATTTTGCATTAAAATTTAGAGTGAAAAAGTTCATGAAAATATGAAAAATATAAATCTTACTTTCAAATAGTTGGTAAATACATTCATTTGAATCCAATAAAAAATAACAAAATTTTGTTTATATTTCATTGTTTACTCTCTGGGTTTCCCCAACTATCAGTGTGATGTGATGTAAACTGTAGGTAAAGTGGAGATCATGTGAGGTGCACAAGGGGTTCAAATAATCAATATTACACTAAAAATATTGAAATTTTGAGAAAAAAATACCTGGTGAATTTTTCTAAATCTTCAGTAATTATCCCTGTCAGTGTATTCAACACATGAACCCACCAATCATTGCTGCTAATATTTTTTCACACTAAAGAAAATAGATTCTGCACAAGACAACACGTGTACTTGGAAACTGAAGCACTGTTCAATGGGGGTTATCCCAGTCTATAAATATCTTTATTTACAGTATGTGGAAAATGCAGTTCTTTCCCTTTCATCAACAGCTGATTTTCATACTGGGAAACCTCTCTGTCTGTGGTAAATAAAATGGATTAACGGCCTCATTCAGTAAACAGAGAAATAAATGAGCAAAGTGAACATCAGTATATATTTGTTATTTACAAAGTTTATCAAATTAAAAGCTAAAAAAAAGTCAAAGGGAAAATAAAAACTCCAATATCCAGTCCTGATTTGGTAAGAAGAATGTTGCAACAAGTCACCTATTTTTGTTTCACTCACCCGAAATTGACGTTTCAGCCAACTTGAAACTTGGGGAATGGGCTTTGATGTGGGTGCTTTCTAGTTCAGTATGGAGGGAGGGGGGGGGGGGGGGGGGGGGGGGGGGGCAGCCACTTAGTTCAGATCGCTGAATTACCCCACTTTCCTACATGTCCATTGATATCATCAGGTTTAGACATCAATGTCAATGACAGCTTTCCAAAGAATAATGCAAAGAACCAAATGTTATGAATGCGAGAAATTCTTACGCAACTTGCAATGTACCTTCGTTCAATCACTTGGGGTAAAAAAGGGCTCTGTCATATTGCCCATTGTGTATCATGGCAGTGAATTTTGACATGCACAGAAATCTCCCTGACAAGCATGGAAATCTCCCTGACAAGCATGGAAATCTCCCTGAGAGCTCAACAAAATCTCCCTGATAGCTGCATTCAGAGGTTAACAGGTCTGGCGATCATATGGAGAACAAGAAGGTAAGGTATGTTGCGACAAAAATAAAACATTCAATGATGAATGTGCAGTCTCCACAGTTATTTATTGTACAAGTGGTTAGCTCTGTCAATAGTAAATATGTCACACATATGATCTCACACGATTGCTGGGGATTTCCACACGATGTACAAGTAACAACCGTACTTTCGCAAGTAATTAATTAAATTAGCAGTGACCGGTCTCCATGTATAAACAATAAGAAAAAGACGACTGGCTTTCAAGTTTTGTATACAGTTGGATATGTCAGAAACACAGCTGATAATTTGGGCGAACGGGAAACAAACAAAAATTAGGGCAACCTTTAAGCGAACGAAACGACCGTTCGCCCAATTTGTGCAATTTGTGCAGTCCTGCAAATGCAACTGCCAATGAGCTCAACATTGGCATTTTTTGCCAATACAAATCATATCTACACAGTAATTTTGAGACTTGTTCTAAACACACACTTTAACGGCCCATTTCAGATTTTTGCGATCTTAGCTGATGTGCCCGTAACATACCATCATTTGGAGGTCACCTGGGCAGGGATTTCTAGTCACAATTGGCTGCCTTAACAGGCAGTCAAGCCTTGGTGAGAAATCAGTGCTTAGCAGCTGGACATGTGCAGGTTGTAGGGAGTGTGGTGGCTCAGTGGTTACGGCATTTTGACATCAAACCAAAGGGTCCACTGTTCGATCCCCATCAGGGTTAACTGTGTTGTGTCCTTGGGCAAGGCACGTAATCCTGATTGCCCACATGGGGGTATGGTGGCACTGAGTACAAAGGCATACTGCACGTCAATGGGGCACTTGTCTTCAACAAATGCCTGCTTGTGTGGAGTTAGTATGTTGTGGAGTTTGACAGTTGTGTGCCATTACTCAGTGGTTCTCTCTAGGTACTCCACCCATAAAACTGTCTGACATGTGGTGAGCCTGGCTGTCAAAAGTGTCATTAAACCCCAATAAATAAATATAATGTGCAGGTTGTCTAGTGGGACTTCAGAACAGTTGCCCAGGCCCAAGAAAATCAGACACTTATTTACAGACAATGCATCTTCTGCCAGTATTTATTTCCCCACAAGAGTCCCTTCTGTAACAGTTTAAATCATAACATTAGAAAAACATGTTAATACAGAATGTAAACTTTGCCGCAAAAATGTGCAGAAGTTTAATCATCCTTTTTGTAATAAATGGTAATAAACAATAATGCCACTGCCTGCTATGTTTAGATACCACATGGAAATGAGTTTTTGTTACAAGAGATACACATATGCTATGGGAGAGACATAACCTGGCTGGGTTGATGATAGACTTTCACACTCGGCACAAGCAGAATTTGAAGCATTGAAGGCAAGTGAAGAACTTTAAAAGAACTTAACTTTAGCAACCTTGTCTCGATACGTTTGAGCGATTCACGTTCATTTCAACCAGATATTACTGCATGCCTTATTAATCCCATGTCACTTGTGAATAAGACATCTATTATTAGGGACATCATGGAAGATAATTACCGAGACATGGGTCTCCTCTGTTGACACTTTCACCGCCGGTGAACTGCAGCAAAATGACAAACTGTTCCTTCACACACCCCAACCCTCAAGAGGTGGTGGAGTGGTGATGCTTTTTGACAACACTCTCAAGATACAAACAGATTCAACATATAAATTCAAGTCCTTTGAATCTATGCTAGGCATACTAACAACGGGGACTCGTTCACTGTGAATTATAACAGTTTACAGACCCCCACCAAATGCCAAAAACAAACTCTCCTTCAGTATGTGTATGTCGGAATTTGCTCAGTTTGTCAAATGCTTACTCGCTGCACCTGCACCATTCGTTATTACTGGTGACTTCAATCTTCATTTGGAGAATAAAAACGACGCCAGTGCACAAAAATTTCTTGTCTTGCTGGATTCTATGGACCTTGTGCAACATGTCATTGGTCCAATGCATAAAGCTGGTCATACACTGGACCTAGTTATTACAAGACAGAGTTATGCGGAAATTGTGTATGGTGTCGATGTGTTTGACGTCGCCCTCCAGGATCATTTTATGGTTCAGTTTAACCTCAAAGTAGGGCGCCCAACCCAGCACAGAAAGAATATTTTTTTATCAGAAATTCAGTAATATAGACTCAACTGAATTTCCGGGTGCCTTCTCGTCATTAGCTTCAAATCCTACTACTAGAATCGGTTGACGAGACTGTTGAAACTTTCAATAAATTTCTACAAGAACTTATCAACAGATTTGCCCTTTGAAGTGTAAAACATTTTCTAAGGCTAGGCACTCTCCTTGGTTCACCTATGAAATTAAGAACGCAAAACGTCAACGCAGACAACTAGAGCTGCAGTGGCGTTCGTCAAAACTTCACATCCATAGGGAACTATATGTAACCCAAAGAAACCCTGTGAATAATTTGATAACTCAAGCCAAGAAGGCCTACTTTTCTGGTATTGTGTCCGATAACATTGGGTGGCCAAACGTGCGGTCAACTGTTTGTCAACTGTTATGGACAAACTACTACACCTTAAGGCAAATACAGCCTTTCCAGAACATACATCAAAGGAAGAACTTGCTGGAAAATTCTCAGTGTTCTTCACAAACAAAATCGAGGTAATAAGGTCCAATCTTACAGCTGAAGGCAATGTTGCACATGCCTCCACCTTTTCATCCAGTCCACCTGGCACGACGGACCGTGTGCAGTTCAGCTCATTTGAACTGATTACCGCCAACGATTTGATCACAGTGTTGAAAAACTCGCCATCAAAACAGTGCACGTTGGACGTAAATCCGTCAAGACTTTTGAAATCCATCTGCCGGCTCTCACAACATGGCTTCTGGAAATTGTAAATAAGTCCCTTGTCTCTGGAATTTTCCCACAACAAACAATGAAACAGGCTCTCATTACCCCACTGCTCAAAAAGCCTGGACTTGATCCAGACGTTTTCAAAAACTATAGGCCGATATCAAACCTTTCGTTCATCTCCAAACTCATTGAACGAGTAGTTACCATCCAAATCCGTCAGCATCTCAACAATTGTGGTTTATCTGAAGAATTTCAGTCGGCATAATAGGCCACAGTGTAGCAGTGGAACAGCACTACTACGTGTCCAAAACGACGTACTTCTGTCTATGGACAAACAACAAATATTATGTCTGGTGTTACTAGATCTTAGACACAATTGATCATGCCATTCTCCTGGAAAGACTACACAGCTATGTTGGCGTTACCGGCATAGCTTTAGAATGGTTCAGATCCTATCTTACTGGCCAGACGCAAAGTGATAGCATTAATGGTTCTGCTTCTAAGAGGCTCACTCTGAAGTTCGGAGTTCCCCAAGGCTCTGTCCTATGACCTCTTCTCTATGTTATCTATGTTTTACCATTAGGAGATATAATATGCAAACATCACCTAAAGTTCCACTGTTATGCTGATGATACTCACCTCTACATTCATTTCGAGTATGAAATATTAGCTAAAGAACAGCTTGAGCGATGCGTGGCAGAGATTCAACTCTGGATGACTGAAAAATTTCTCAAAATCAACGCCAAAAAAACAGAAATTATCTATTTTGACTTGCCGCGACAATTAGCAAAAACATCTAAACATTCGCTTAACATCGACTCAAAATATTGTTTCCCCGTCAGACGCGGTTCGCAACATGGGATATTTTATGGATGAACATCTGTCATCAGAAAAACATGTTAACTCGGTTTGCAGATCTGCGTATTTGCATCTCCAGAATATCAGCAAGGTGCATCCTGTGATCGACGAGGGAACAGCCAAGAAGCTTGGCCATGCATTTGTGACGAGTCGCTTGGATTATTGTAACTCTTTACTTTTTGGGTGTAGGTGATCATTTATATGCCAACTACAGCTAATTCAGAACTGTGCAGCAAGAATTGTAACACGCAGAACAAAACTCTGCCACATTACCCCAGTCCTGCAAGAACTTCACTGGCTCCCCGTGGAAATGAGGGTTGAATTCAAAATCCTTCTCCTCAACATATAAAGCCTTGAACAACATGACACCTTCCTATTTGTGAAGCCTAATCTCAAGATTCAAACCCGATAGATCTTTAAGGTCAAGTACAGCTAACAATTTGGCTCATAGTCGTGGTAATCTCGTAACAATTGGTAACCGGGCTTTCTTGGTAGTGGCACCACTTTTGTGGAACCGGCTTCCAGGTCACCTGAAGGCACCACAAAACCTTAGCAGTTTCAAAGCATTACTTAAAACTCATCTTTTTCAGAACTTTTTAAATAGCTGTAACTAATGGTTGCTAGCAGAGCACCTATTCCACGTAAAGCCTGAGAGTACTTCATAGTGGAATCATGGCTATAAACTATATTATTATTATTAAGAGCACCATCAATGATTTTTCATGCATCTACTTTCAGATGTTTTTGACACTGCCGGTATCTAGGGTAGTCTGACAGCTCCGTACGTAAAGGGTAAGACAGAAGTAGCATTAAGCTAGTATATGATCTTGGGACTCTCGAACAAGGAAATTTACTCTGTCTGATCAGTCCGTGGAGAGTCTATGACAATTTCTAACATGGATGAGGGGATTATCTCAAGATAGTGGTGGCAGTTCTTTGATCTGGGAACATCAAACTGGAAAGCTACAATGTCCTATTAGTCATTGTAGACTTTCAAAAATTTATTTTACAAAATGCAAAATTCCTTTCAAAAGCTACCTAATAAAACTGTGAATCAGAATTTCTCCTCAGTTTATTCCAAATTCTCTCAGCTCATTTGAATCAGTTTTTCATATATAAATAATATTTTTGAAGTTTCCAGATGCATTTATCATATACTATTCAAAAAAAAGTAGGGGATATTTGATAAAAGTGATATATATGAGGAAATATATTTATATTTTCATCAAAAAGACAGTTAAGGCATTGTAATGTGATATCTGGTAAATGATTTCAGCGATAGTGGGGTGCCTGACAAGCACACATTTCACGCACTGAGCTGTAGAAGACATGGATGGTCAGTCAAAGAATTTACCACATTCAGTCCAAGACCTCAATACCTTGTAAATCCTCCTTGGTTCGAGAGACATGTGCAGATCCAACATGGCATACTCCTCACCAAATGTCCAATATCAGCTTGACTGATGTTATTCCATTCTTCCTGCAGTGCAACGGCGAGTTCCTGGACATTGGTAGGGGGTGTTGGCGTTGTCGTATGCGCCTGCCAAGCATATCCCAGAAGTGCTCGATTGGTGAAAGGTCTGGACTTAGTGCTGGCCAAGGCAGTGTAGTGATGTTCTGCTCCTAGAGGAAATCTGTTGAGACATAAGCAATGTGTGCTCTTGCAGTCATCTTGGAAAATGAATTGGCAGCTGTGACGTCCTGTAAATCGCACCAGATGAGCTGCTGACATGTTGTCACGGTAGTACTGCACTGTGACACACCCTTGGAAGACATGTAATGCTGTTCTGCTTGTCATGGTTATGCCTCCCCACACCATAACCGATCCACCACCAAAACGATAGTGCTGCCTAACGGTTACGTCGTGGTATCGTTCCGCCGCCACACTCTGTTTCGCCTGTCATGGAAGTCGAGAGTGAACCTCAATTCATCAGAAAACATGACGTTGCTCCACCGACTATTGTCCCAGCACTTTCATGCTCCACACCAATTATGCCTTTCTGCAATGTGATGTTCAGTCAAAAATGGAATTATTCGAGGTCATCAAGCATATTGTTTGTTTGTTTGTTGGTGGTTAACGTCACATATTTATGCACCATGGCTAATCGTGACACAACATGGAGATGAAGTCAAGTTTAGTCAATCGTAGATCAACATGTTGCCCATTTCAGAGGACTTTCACCCCAAGCATTGGTGACTGGGTCCTATTTTACTAGTAAAGCGGAACTGGTTTACCACAGTAAACAAGTGCTGCTTACTTCCCGGGGTTCCCACGGGGAGTCATCAAGCATACAAATTTCAGCTGTGTAGGCGATTTCGGATAGTCTGACCACTGACTCGCACATCTATCGCACGGTGCAGCTGCTGACCAATTTCTGAGGCACTTTGATGGCGGTTACATAATGCTGTTATTCAGATGAAATGATCCTGGTTAGCAGTTGTCGCCCTTGGACGACCTGACCGATGTCTGCCAACATGTGATGTATTAGTATTATCAGGGCAAAGTCAAGTGATGAAATTCATTGCGCTCACCCAACACTTTCTTCACAGACAATTTGTAAGAAACGTTTTACATCACACCCTGACAGAGCCAAGTTTTATTGAAAATTCAACAAAAAATGACTAAGAAAGTAATTCATGTTCATAAAACCCTCTCATACACACGATCAAAGCAGAAACAGTAACCTTGGGGCCAGGCTTTTCTTACTGTTTCACTAATTAACAAGTCAAAAATTATCACCCTCAATTAGCATCATCAATGATTTTTCATGCATCTACTTTCAGATGTTTTTGACACTGCCGGTATCTAGGGTAGTCTGACAGCTCCGTACGTAAAGGGTAAGACAGAAGTAGCATTAAGCTAGTATATGATCTTGGGACTCTCGAACAAGGAAATTTACTCTGTCTGATCAGTCCGTGGAGAGTCTATGACAATTTCTAGCATGGATGAGGGGATTATCTCAAGATAGTGGTGGCAGTTCTTTGATCTGGGAACATCAAACTGGAAAGCTACAATGTCCTATTAGTCATTGTAGACTTTCAAAAATTTATTTTACAAAATGCAAAATTCCTTTCAAAAGCTACCTAATAAAACTGTGAATCAGAATTTCTCCTCAGTTTATTCCAAATTCTCTCAGCTCATTTGAATCAGTGTTTCATATATAAATAATATTTTTGAAGTTTCCAGATGCATTTGTCATCATATACTATTCAAAAAAAAGTAGGGGATATTTGATAAAAGTGATATATATGAGGAAATATATTTATATTTTCATCAAAAAGACAGTTAAGGCATTGTAATGTGATATCTGGTAAATGATTTCAGCAATAGTGGGGTGCCTCACTTTCACCGACTTCGAGTTATCCCTATAGATTACTTAATTGGGACCTGGTAATTACTTCGAGTTATCCCAGTTATTCAAGATATCTGTATTCAACTTACCAAGCTTATTTTAACACTAATATTACAGGCATTGGGTCAGAACAGGTGGCCGACTTTGAGTTATCAATGTTATTCGAGATATCTGACTTCGAGTTGATGAGTTTCGAGTGGATATTATTATTATTGTTACTATTATTAATATATTACATATTCTATTAATTTTCCCTGCATTCCAAATTCATATAATTTTGAGTAGTTTGAAAATTTGCAGTTTACAAACTCAACTCTGCAGCTAATGACATTACTGAAAACTTTATGAAGCTGACATCAATGATGACGTTTTTAACTGACACAAACTTCTGCTGGATTCAGTGAATTGATACATCCAAAATTTGCTCGGCATTTAGAGTTTGTGAAGTAAAACAATGAAAAATAGTTCAGGAGAGTAATTTCTAACCTATGTACATCCCATGGGGGTTTGTGAAGTAAAACAATGAAAAGTAGTTCAGGAGAGTAATTTCTTGCCAAAGTACATCCCAGGAAAGCGACTTTTTGCAAGCTTGGATTTTTCAAAAAGCCTGATACAGTGGAAACCCTTTAATCAATAGTCGCTTTGCCTGGAAATAGCTGTATTCAATTAACATAGATTTGGGCACTTTCCTACATTCTAGAGATAAACTGAGCATTTATTCCATTCCAACTTGCTCTGGGCTTGGATAATTTGAAAACTGTTCTGTCAAACTGAAATAACCTTTTGATGATAAAATAATGAAAATCAACAACATTTCGGCAGTTTGTGACTAACTGACAAGCCTTTAAATTCACCAATTTAGCAATGGTATATGCGTGGTGTATCCTATTAAATATCATACATAACTGGAAAACTAAGAAACCTTCTTGAGTAAATTTTAGCTCAAGGAGGAGAACCAATAATGATAAGCGTATGCCATAAGATGGCAAAATCACCTGTCCACAAAGTGAGGAGTGGATCAAAATGTTTATGAAAACAAGACCAATACCGGGTCAGGACCTGCATCGCTGCATGCAATTGATTACAGAGATGAACAGACTTCAAAGTATCGGCAAACAGGAAGCGGCTGCACGGCAGATCTGAAAATTAGATACACGATACAACTCATCATTATGAAGCAGCAGACCAAATATAAAATCATTCCCTTTCATTGAAGCCAAGAAAACTTTGACGGAAAAAGTGTTTCGGACGGACTGATGGATGGACTGAGGGACGGAGTTGAGCGGTTACTAGACCTGCTCTGTCGCTGGCGACGCAGGTAAAAAACAAGATCAATGCACAGTGTATGTATACATCAACTTTTGTGAAAATCTGCTTACAATTATTCAAGTTAATGCATTCACAAAGTCATTATCAGACAAACACCAAGTTTTCAATAAAAAAGAGGCATAATGCCTATAAAAGGTGAGGAAATTCGGTGAATATCGAACTTGACCAAGTTGTTCTCACAATGTATGCCTGTGGCAAGTTTTGTAAAAATATGATTTCATTTGTTCAAGTTTACGCATTCACAATGTCATTACATGTATCAAACAAATATCAAGCTTCAATAAAAAGGCTCATAACTCCTATAAAAGCCGACAAAATATTGAACTTGACCGTGATCTTCTCCAAATGTATGCACATAGCAAGTTTTGTGAAAACCTGATTACATTTGTTCTGTTTACTAAGTCATTATCACAAACATCAAATTTCCAACAGAAATGGGCATAAATGCTACAAAAGCCAAGCAAGTAAATTGTGTGAAATTAGATCACTTGTTTATTTGTCATGACAACCCATCCACTTCGAAAAACAATGAAACCCAGTCTCAGTTATAGGGTTCACAAAGTCCTTATTAGTCAAATACCAAATTTCCAACAAAAAAGTGCGTAACTGCTAAAAAAGCCCCAAACATTTGTTGAATACTGAACTTGACTTGAGATCTTCTCACAATGTATTTCGTGAAAATTTCATGAAAATCCAGTTACATTTGTTTAAATTAATGTGTTCACTAAATGTGAGGATGGACACATGGACGGATGCCTGAAAAGTATATGAACAGTAAAAGGGAAGCCCAAATTAGACTAATTTAAAGGTTTTCTAAGCTGAATAATTAACAGATATGTTGTTAAGCTTTCAAACAATCATTTTGCTGACTGACTGACTGTACCATAATTCCTACCATTTGCTATTTGGTAAATTCAGAATGATTTAAGTTTGTCAGAATCCAATTTCAGTTCAGTTGGCGAATTTACGAACAACAGCTTAAATACTGAGAAAATTTTGAAATTTGAAATTCAAAGAGGCAATTTCCTGCAGAGATTGCATCTTTGAGTGTACAGTTTCTCATACTGGGAAGATACAAAGCATGGTTGGCCCAGTGGGTGTGGTGCAGGGACCAGCCTATGGGGGAATTTTAGGGAGACTTCAAGTCTCCCTCCAGAAAAAATAGGGAGACTGCAGAGTCATGTAGGGAGACTTCATAGGCAAGTGGGGAAAATTAAAAATATTCATGTACCACCCCCGCTGCCCTTTCATATTTTCAATTTGTGGTCCTCCATTAACGTCAAAATAATCCAGGTCCAGTTGTCTATGATGCATCTGTGCAAGGTTAAAAAATCACAAAGTAATTATTGACTGAAAGTTAAAAAATTTATAGTAATTTATATATTTTTTATACTTACCAATGACCCAGACTTAGCTGGTGCTAACTCTAACAAAACCAGGGCCAAACACAAATTTTGCACCCCAATCCCCAAAATTTGCATCCAAAACCAAAAGAAGTCATGTCCTATAGGACCTCCATACTTCGCCCCTACTGCGCATGCGCAGTGTCAAGGACGTCCCGAAATTGGCGCCAATTATCATTCTTACTGGCAGTGCCTGGTCAGCGCTATGTACTCAGTAGGGAGGCAAGAGTTCCCAACTCCTGGGAGGGCCATCCCCGTCTGGGTCATTGGTAAGTATAAAAAATATATAAATTACTATATATATAGTATAACCCTTATACTAATTATTTTTAAAGTAAGCCAATAAATAAAGTAGTCCAGAGAATTGAGACTCTTTATAATCTTTTAAAAGTGTCCGAGTATTGTATATTAAAGCCCGTTTGACACTTGACATATACAAATGCTTCACACCGAGCTACACTTTAAAAATATGACATGAATGAATTTTAACATTAATATTACACTTTAAAACCATCCCGGAAGCGACTCAGAAATACTGACTTTGGAGGAGGCATTCCCTTGCTTTTCACTATAAAGCAGGTGACCTAAGGGAACACCCTCCCCCCCCCCTTCCCCCTGCCCTGGGTCAAATAGCCCAGAGCGAAGAGGGCAGCCGGACGGAGTCACTGCCGGAACAGAAAGCCTGCATAACTATAGTTGCAACTGTTTAGTGGACGACATTCTGAGCAACAGATAACGGACCTAAACAATGCAGGTCTCCAGAAATGGACTCAATATTTCTGAGATAAAAATTTGTGAATGTGGATGGCTGAGACCAATAAGCAGCCTTCATTAAATCTGTAATAGCAATACTATTAGCATAAGCCCACGAAGTAGCAAGAGCTCTTACTTCATGAGCGGAAATCTTAAGCACAGACTGCTGAGAAGAAGATAAACTCTCATAAGCAGTACGGATAGTTAATTGAATCCATCTAGCAATAGAATGGACCGAAATGTCCCTTCTATTAGGCATCAAAGACAGAAAGAAACGTTTCCGTCCCTTTCTGATAAACTGAGATCTCTGTTTATAGATACGTAACGCTCTAACAGGACAGAGTAAAGGCCTACGCCCGTCTGAAGACAGAACAGCCTTAATAACAATAGGTTCCGGATATTTATTAGGAGCCTGATTCTTAGCTAAAAAAACCCACATTAGTAGTGAAGGTGATAGTATTCCCGACACTACGATAGTGAGAATCATCCACCGACAGTGCATGAAGCTCACTGACTCTTCTAGCAGAAGAGAAAGCTAAGAGAAAAGCTGTCTTATAAGATAAGAATTTGAAATCTACTGTCCCAAGAGGTTCAAATGGCTTTTCCTTCAATTTAAGAAGAACCCAAGCTAAATTCCATTTAGGAATTAACCTAAGAGTTCTGGGTCTATTTATCGAGAAGTTTCTAACCAACTTAGATAAAGAGACATTAGATCCAATTTGTAAACTATCATGATGTGCATAGATATCAGATAACATAGACCTATAACCCTTAATAGTAACAGGCTGCAGTTTGATTTCGTCAAACAAATATACTAGAAAGTTTGCAATGTCTGGTATAGAGGGATCGAAAATATCTACAGAATGATCCCTACACCAACGACGAAAAACCTTCCACTTAGCCGCATAGTTTAGCGAAGAGGAGGTCCTCCTACAGTTAGAAATCGCGTCCACTGCTCGTCCTGTAAAGTGCTTGCCATGCAAGAAGGACCGCACAACGGAAAAACGTGAAGGTTGAGACCTTGCGGGTTGTGATGGAGTTGACGCGATTTCCCCTGCGAAAGAAGATCCTCCTGTGGAGGAAGCTTTCGCGGTAGGTCCCACAACAGACACCTGAGTAGATTTATCCACGGTCTCTGTGGAGACAGAGATGCTACCAACAGAATCTTGCATTGAGATTGTTTTATCTTTAGCAATACTTGCTGAATTAACGGCACTGGAGGATACGCATATCCTATCATTCCGTCCCAAGGGATCGACAGAGCGTCTACTGCAAATGCTCTTGGATCCGGACACGGAGACACATACGTCTGCAACTGATTGTTGAGATGTGTCGCAAATAAGTCTATCATTGGCCGTTCCCATTGGTAGCAAATCTGATTGAATACTTGTTTGTTGAGAGTCCACTCCGACGGCAACAAGCGACCCTTTCGTGAAAGGGAGTCTGCTAGCACATTCAGACGACCCGGTATGTGACGGACCGAAAGAAGAACCTGATGTTCTAGCGCAAACAGAAGGATTCTTTCCGTTAGATTGAACAACGGAACTGAATGAGTGCCTCCCTGATTCCGTATATGCGCCACTACTGTCGTATTGTCGGATAGGATTTGGACATGAGCATTGTGAATAATGTCCATCCAATGACGTAACGCAAGCCAAATTGACATCATTTCCATGATGTTTATGTGCTTGCCCAGGAATTGCGGATCCCAAGGACCCTGGCATCTCGAATCCGTTGGGATCAATGATGCACCCCAACCTGTTTGACTGGCATCCATCATAATGGTAAAACTCGGATCCGGCAACTGCAGCGGAACTTCCTGAGTTAACCACTGAATGTTTGCCCAAGTCTGAATCTCTTGTTTCACTTGATCTGACAAGAGAACGTCTACGTCAAGCGAATGAATTTTCACACTCCAATTCTGAGTCAAGAAAATTTGGAGAGGACACGTGCATAACCGCCCCATCGGAATGAGATCCGCAGCGGCTCCGCACAGACCTATCAGTCTCATAAATTCTCTCGCTGTGACTTTGTCTGCGTGCAGACAATAGCGAGCGTAACAACTGACTAATTTCGCTCTGGTAAACGGCAGACGAACAAGATTGTTGTGCGTCTCGAAGCTCATTCCCAGATGTGTGAATGACTTGGACGGCACCAGATCCGACTTCTCCTCGTTTACTATAAAACCGAGACGTCGGAGCAATAGAAGTAGATTCTGAACATCGTTCTGAAGCGTTAACTCGTTGCCGTACCTCTGAAGAATGTCGTCCAGGTAGGCCGACGTTACCGTAGACGAATGAGCTCGGAAATAGATCATTACCGAGTTCATTACCCGAGTGAAAGCCCAGGGTGCTAGATTCAGTCCGAAGCACATCGCCCGGAATTGATACACCACTCCTAGGACTGCAAAGCGTAGATACTTTCTGAATGTCAGATGTACCATGACGTGAAAGTACGCATCTTTGAGATCTATGCTTGTTGCATAATCATTCACCCGAATACTCGCTCTGACCGACCGAATCGTCTCCATATAAAACTTCGGAGCGACGATCAGCTTGTTTATCCAGCTCAAATCTATGACTGGACGGAACGAGCCGTCTGGTTTCGGAACCAGAAACAGAATCCCGGAGTCTCCTGGTTTTCTACGACCTCTACCGTGTTCTTCATTAAAAGAGACTGCACCTCTGATAATAGAGCGTCTCTTTTCTGCAGATTTGACGGAAGTTGAGTCCACTTTGGACTTCGAGTTAATGGAGGCTTTCGTTTGAAGGATATCTTTAGACCTTCCGAAGTCACTCCTCTCACCCAAGGGTCGTCCGTAATCGACGCCCATTCTTGTGAAAAGCTCAACAACCTTTCACCAACCGGTACGCGATAGAGGTTTAAGCCATCACCTCCTGGACCTGCGAGGCCTGCGGTAGAAGAAACCACGTCCTCCACGACCCGCACCTCGTCCCGTCGACCTCGGGGCGTCCGACCGGTTGTCCCGGCCCGAAGGACGTCCCGAACGTGAGTCGCTACCTTGACGGTCTCTCGAATAAGACCAAGAGGACGCACCGGAACCTCTATAGGAACCTCTCTTGGGCGCATTAGACCCAGAAGTGCCTGTCTTATTCTTGTCTGCCGTATCCGACTTCTTAGAAGCAGATTTGAACAACAGAGAATCCAAAGCTTTCTTTGTAATTTTATCATAAATAGCAGAAAGCTTGCCGTCAAAGAGAAGTTCTCCGGAGACCGAAGCGACTCTGAGAGAGTTCTTCACCTTAGTATCCACGAGTGTGGATGTAGCTAGGGCTGCGTCACGTCTAACCAACTCCAGGTTTGCCACTGAAAGGGCGGAGTTACACGTGGAATAAGCTACTGCCCTTGAAAGAAGTCTTAAAGAGGATTGTATATCCTGAAACTCTTTCCCTTGAAGGCGCAGTGATAACGCCTTAGTAAGGTGATCTGCGTAAGATAAGGCATCTAAACTAGCTCTGTTAGACGAAATAGCTGTTTCCAACACCACGGTTGGAATAGAAGCCGACGACGGTAATGATAGCTCTAAGTCTTCCGCCTCGTCGTCCATACGCAGAGGAACTCTCGGAATACCCTGTCCTGCCGTGTCGAATTTATTCCTTGCATTAATGAAAGGCAGGTTGAGAGTATTGGCGGACAAGAAACCTGCTTTCCCCGTTTTGGAAGCAAGTTTAAATATAGCGTCGTTCAATAATTCAAATGTTCTTGCAACATTATTGGACTGCGACGGAAACTCGGGAGCGATGTCCCTGAACCGCTCAAAAAATTCAGAGTCCAATGACGCTATAATCCTCTTGTCCGGAACCGCAGCAGTCTGGCCCGACGGAACAACTTGAGGGAGAATGTGCCGGATGAAGTCCACGGCAGCTTTATGTTGTTCCGAAAGGGATAGCTCCAAATCATCCGTAGCCCTTTCACCATCCGGTCGGACCTCATGATGCTCCCGGTCGTCCGCCCCCGATGCTTCGGCGGAGCGTACCGACCCAGCGCTGTCGGATAATTCCCGATCCGACACCGTTTCTGTCGGCTGCTGGGATGCTGCGATAAGTTGTGCTATCTGCACAAGTACGTCCGGCATCGAGACCTGCGGAGGCGCAGTCTTTCGCTGCTTCGCCGAGGGCAGCTCCGCATCTGATGGCTCCCGCATATTTTTTCTATGCGAACGGCCGGAGTCCATCAGCCTCGTGTCCCTGGCTGCCGGATGGTGTGACCTGGTCGCCGAAGAATCCCTGATCGGCGAAGCTGGTAAGATATCGGCGGTCACGCAGCCAAGGTGCGGTCGTGTGCGCTGACGAGAAGAAGAAGCCTGAGCAGTCTCCGCGGACTGCCTATACAACGGAGCGTCCCGAGCGACGGACGTATGCTCCGCTTGCGACACATTTTGTACCACAACATCTGGTCCCAGATGTTGTTGTACGAGAGAGGGGCCTCTCTCGCTCGCGGCACGGCTGGACCTGGACGAGCTAGGAACCGGACTCAAAGGCTTCCTCCGATCTCGCCTACTATCCGCCGTCACTGGGTGTGCACATTGAATGTTTATAGTGCTCGCATCACCCAACATTTCCTCCTGGACCGCATCGGACAAACCCGGCTACCGAACCATTCGGTGAATGGACGCTACTCCGGGCGAGCTAGCGGACATTTGTTTAATCTCCATGAGCACTTTTGCCGCTAGCTCTGTATTCATTTGTGACGACGGAAGCGCACTTGCAGAAGATAACATGGAAACATCACCCTGTTCTTGTTCCTCTGAAATAGAAACTGAGAGAGTAGAGTGACCTTGCGGAGAAAGAGCCGGCATAGCCCTTTCTCCAGTAACAACATACCGTGACACATGTTTCCAATGTTTGTCATCCCAATATTGACATATAGAATAGGGATTAGTGCGAGAACACTGACTACAATTAATACAATGATCATGAAAGTCAAGAGGAAGATTTCTTCCTATTACAATTTGAACAATATCCTTTCATTGTGAAAAGTCAACAACAAGTCCTAGTTACTCGCACAAACCCCTGACACAAAGATACATAATAACATGATCCATTAATAATGAAAAAACAATTGCAAATCAAAATAATTTTGAAAAAATATTTTTTTCAGCGAAGCCCAAGTTTCTGAAAAGTAACGTTGAGCCCCGATGGATCCGATGGCTAAGTGTGGTCAAAAATTTTAAATTTATATTAAATAATTAATGCGACACTTACGGATAATAGAAATGTATCTTATAGTGAGATAAACTACACCAAAGGCAAACAGCCCCCCTCAAAAAAGGCTGTTGCCAATGTAAACAAACAGTGTAAAACACCAGAAAACATGACTCCAGGCACTGAAAAAACTGGCCCGAAATCAGTCATCAAAATTACACTCTATCTGATGCAAGACAGAGACTCCCAGGGGAGAATCTGCAGAACATCAGATGGAAGATGCAGAACACAATGTTTATACACCCGTGGGTGAAAACGTAACTATGGGGAAAATAACAGAAAACATTCTGTAACCAAGCAACTCTCCCAAGAGAATTTTAGAAATGAACTTTCTCAAAAATATGCCAAAAGCATGGGAGAATTGCAAGGGGGGACTTAGAAGGCCAGGGGAGAGGAAACACTGAATAAGCAGTGCAACTTTTTAGCAAGAATGACAACAAGAGGCCCATGCCTCGAAAATAGGCAACTTAACATAATTTCATAAAAAATTTTAAGTACAGCCCTGATTATTTTTTGTCACTCCTTTTTCCTCTCCTCCTTCTATATCCTCCTTAGAATCACCATTTCTCCAATAATTACGTGTCTGGCATCCTTTAAACTGAGATTTACAAGCACAAAGATCAGTGAGATGCTGACTGATGAAGGGCCAAACAGAGAATGATAATTGGCGCCAATTTCGGGACGTCCTTGACACTGCGCATGCGCAGTAGGGGCGAAGTATGGAGGTCCTATAGGACATGATTTCTTTTGGTTTTGGATGCAAATTTTGGGGATTGGGGGGCAAAATTTGTGTTTGGCCCTGGTTTTGTTAGAGTTAGCACCAGCTAAGTCTGGGGCATTGGTATAGTATAAAAATATCACCCACTGCTACCCTTTTCTTCATGACCTCTCCCCTCTTCTTTGTGCCAATCCCCCAGCACCCTCCTGTGATTGCCTTTCACCAAAGTCTACTGAGCTAATAATTTCCTAATTAGTTTAATAAAAATGAAAGTGTCAGGACACTGTAGTTCAACTTGTCAAGACAAAGACATGTACATGTATAGTATGTGACACAGCAATGACAAACATCTAGGTAATGACCTGATAACAAAGATACATATAAAGTATTTTAACGGTCTGTACATAAATACTGACCGTTGCCTGTAACAAATGTATAGGTAAAGTATTGTAAAGGTCGGGGTGACAGTCAGATGCTAAACTAGAAAAAAATCTTCGAGTCCCAGAGTGGGTCTGACTGAACCCCAAAATATTTGTTCTCATAGCACAGTGATAACAAAGGCACCCCAAAACACACTCATTCCTGTCCCAAGGTGAAAACAAAGGTACCCAAGAAGTTTCGTGAAGATCAATTCACAAATATGAGCTGTGTAGAAGTTGTGACAAAAAACTGATTGGACCTAATTTTGGTACAAAATGGCCACTGGCCGCCATCTTGAATTTTGGACTGCACCCAGAAACACTCGTTCTCGTCCCAAGGTGATAACAAAGGTACCCAAGAAGTTTTGTGAAGATCGGTTCATAAATACAGCCTCTAGCCCAAGCCGTATTGACATGTGCACTTACAGTGTATAAGTCACACTGAATAAATCAAAGTTCATCTAATTTGCATAATTTCTGCACGAGAAAAAACCCCGTACTATATGTGATGTAGTCCATGTTACTAAACAACATTCATACAAAAATTTATTCAAATCAAAACTTGCATACAGAAGTTCTGTACAAAAGACTGATTGCACTAATTTTGGTACAAAATGGCTGCTGGTGAATTTCAGACCACACTCAAAAACACTCGTTCTCATCCCACGGTAATAACAAAGGTACCCAAGAAGTTTTGTAAAGTTCGGTTCATAAATACGGCCTCTAGCCTGAGCCGTATAGAAGTTGTGTACAAAAAACTGATTAGACCTAATTTCGGTACAAAATGGCCACTGGCAGCCATCTTGAATTTTGGACCGCACCCAGAAACACTCGTTCTCGTCCCAAGGTGATAACAAAGGTACCCAAGATGTTTCGTGAAGATCTGTTTATAAATACAGACTCTCGCCCGAGCCGTATTGACATGTGTACATACTGTATGCAAGTAGCATTGAAAAAATCAAAGTTCATCTAATTTGCATAATTTCTGCACGAGAAAAAACCCCGTATTATATGTGATGTATCCCATGGTACTAAACATTCACACAAAAAATTATTCAAATCAGCACTTTCATATGGAAGTTCTGTGCAAAAATCTGATTGCACCAAATTTTGTACAAAATGGCTGCCATCGGCCATCTTGAATTTCGGACCGGACCCCAAAACACTCGTTCTCATCCCACGGTGATAACAAAGGTACCCAAGGAGTTTCGTAAACAACGGTTCATAAATACGCCCTCTAGCCCGAGCCGTATTGGCATTTGCACTTACAGTGATGAAAGTAACACCAAAAAACATCAAAGTTAGTCTAATTTGCATAATTTACGCACAGGAAAAAAACCTGTATTATATGTGATGTACTAAACATTCATACAAAAAATTATTCAAATCAGAGCTTTCATATGGAAGTTCTGTACAAAAAACAGATTTTTGCATCGTCAGTACAAAATGGCGGCTGGCAAAAACACTCGTTCTCGTCCCACGGTCATAACAAAGGTACCCAAGAAGTTTCGTAAAGATCGGTTCATAAATACGGCATCTAGCCTGAGCCGTTTCCAATTGTTGACGGACAGATGGCCAGACGGACGATGGACGACGGGCCATGGCATAAGCTCATTAAAAAAAATTAAAAATATTGGTACTTGTTATTTCAAACAAAACACATGCTAGTGCCTTAGATGCAATTAACCCCCCCCTCCCCCCCCCAATCCAACTTTATATGCATTTGGTCTGAGGGTATTTTGTCCGAGGGTATTTTGTCCTACCCATTGAGGGTATTATGTCCTAAGGGTATTTTTTTTAGGGTATTATGTCCTAAGGGTATTTTGTCCGAGGGTATTTTATCCTACAATCTACTTGTAATCGGCCCGACTATTTTTCTAGGCGACTTTAGGCTTAGAAGGGCAACATATTCGCCCTAGTCGCCCTCACGGCTTGTCCCTGGTGTGGTGTATCCAAGTGAGTTATCCAAGACAAAATGTGGAGTCTCTGGCTGCTTATAAGCTGGTTGGCTGCTAATCATTTCTGTCGGACTGTTGTTAATCATTTCTGTGGGGCCATTTATAAACCAGAATCCCCTCAAAAATCATGTAATTGTTCTATTCGATACAAACCTTTTTATCTAGATAGGTAGGATCTTCAGTAATTACTCCTTGTTTCTTGAGCATTTTGTATGCATCTTGAATTTTTAACTCATTTGGCAAACCTTTATGCCATTCATAGAGCAACTCGATACATTTTTTTTTTACACCTGATGTTGTTTTGTTCCCCAAATACTGGAAAGTAAGACAAGAAAAAAATAATTGCTTATCCTATCAATCAACAGAGCATTTTCTAATACTTTACAAATCACATGTCGTGAGGAGATCACATCGAGACACATGCCATCAAGATAAGCTCATTCACTAACAAAATGTCACAATACATTTCAAAAAGGATCAATTAGGATTAACCTTCTGCACAATGATGTCAAATTTTAGAGCTGAAAATGTTTGCCATAATGCAAGAAGAAATTTAACCAATTCAATCTTGTTTGACAGAACTCAGTGAGTTCTGTCAAACAAGGCTGAATTGGCTAAATTTCTAGTTGCAGGGTGTGAAAAATTTGTTGCTTGAAATTTTGGTATTTTCATATTGCTGTGCTCATAGTTAAAAAATACTCTTCTTAATCAATGAAATTTCCTTTTTACACTGGTCATACTGCACAGGCTGATTGGTGGTTCAAAATACACAGCAGGAGTAGACCAGAGCAACAGCCACTTAATGTAAGTTCAGTCCTTTTGCAATGCAAAATATGCCTCATACATTTCAAATCCGTCTTTATGTACTATGAGAACTAGAACAAGAGGCCCCAAGGCACCTTAATCACCCACCTGATAAAATTGTTTGAAGAAGGAATTAAGGTCATATTCAGTATCTACATGTTAATATAGTTAATCTAATTTAGCTTGGGGAGTGCCGGGGTGGGGAAGACAGGTCAGTTTGGTACATTTCTTTTTGCATAAAATCACTCAAACCCCTTCAAAACTCCTTTTGAAGCATAACAGTGAAAGGGATTTGATTTGCATAAAACCAGTCAAAAAACTTCCAAATCTTGATCTCAAGCCCAACAAAACAAACATGTTGACCAACAGACCCTCCTCCATATCCCCCCCCCCCCCCTCCCTCCACGGCCTCAAGAGGACTCGTGGGAGCCCATTTGAACAAATGTTGATCTTATGCAATCGCTACATGTAACTAAAGTTTACCAGCTCTCTTTTGCATTAGTACAGTTCATTTAAACAAACAGTATATTCTACATTGGGTTCTGTGTTAAATTTGAAACCCCTCTGGTGAATACCAAAATCAGTCAAGCAGAACACATTGATTAAACTTTACTCTAAGAGTTATAGCAATAGCTATCCACCAAATATCAAAAGATTCTGTCAGGTGGATCTAAAGAAGATCTTTCAAGAATATTCCTCATGCTGTAATAGGAAGCCCAAATATGAGTCCAGGGATTTGAATTGAACAACTTGAATCAGGGAACAAAAGAATCCGACTCATGAATGTGAAGAAGATTTTTTAAAGAAGAGTACTTATTTTGCACTAACTTAAAAGTTGGGATCCCACTGGGAGTCCAATTATGACCCATGGGACTTGATTCGAACAATCTGCATATCAAATACCAATATTTTCGAAGTGCTGGACATGAAGATTTTTAAAGGAATATTCCCCATATTGCATCAAGTTAAAATTTAGGTTGCCATAGGGAGCCCAAATATGAGCCCAGGAACTTGATTTGCACAAACTGGAATCTGACCCCACTGAGGATACTGCAAATCAAATATCAAAAGATTCTGACTGGAAGATCTGAAGAAGAAAGTTGTTAAAGAATATTCCTCATATTGCACTAAGTCAAAATTTTGGTTGCAACAAGGAGCTCAAATATGGCCCCCGAGACTTAGCTTGATTAAAATTGAATCTGAACCTACTAAGGATGCTGAATATCAAATATCAAAGGATTCTGACTGGGAGATCTGAAGAAGAAGATCTTTAAAAAGAAAAAGTACAATTCCAAGGGTGGCTATGCCCCCCCTCCCCCCGCCACACACCCCACTGCCAAGCGTGAGTTCTTGATCATTTATCTTTATTAATATTAAATTAACTTGTTGAGTGCTAGAAGCCACTATCAGGGCTTTCAGAAAAAGGAGGGTACCAGAGCAAATGTTGACATTTACATTGCTCGGGTTTCATATTCAGTCAAATGCAAATAATATTTTGTATATATAAATTTGTTTTATGACAAATTTTTGGAGAGTGCTCCTGGGCACTCTCCAATAATTTGTAATAAAACAAATTTTGATTAACAAATTCATACCACAAAAATAATTTAGCCCTCAACCAGTTAATAAATAAATCAATTTATGACCCCATTAAAATGTTTTAAGTTTACAGGCTACTTACGGCATGAATGTTACAAGGACAGTGGGCAAATAAGTGAAGATAACTACTGCTTTGTGGAAAGGACTACACTGTTTATTTAAGCCTAATCTTTTAAAATGTATAATACATGAAAAAGGGGGATATGCCCCCAGATGATACAATGTAGCTGATAACAGTGAGACAAATAATTAAGATACATAAAAAGCCTTGTTGTTAAGGTGGGCGTGAGATGCCACCGATGGGCACCCCCCCCCCCCCCCCCTCCACACAAGAGGGAATCAGAGGAGCCACATCCTATTTATCCTCTGCAGTTGACCATAAGCAGTGTAACTTAATCTCATTCTTATTCTCATTCCAAAAACATTTTATTTTAATCAACAACATATTTTTCCATCCATCTAAATTTGATTAACAAACTTGATGTAAATAGTTTGTTACAGTTTTCCTACTGGAGAAAATAAAAAATTATTGTCATCAAGTACAGGTGCTAGACAAAAGCGTGTGCTTTTCAGGTCGGAACTTCCTGTTTTTTTAATCATGTTTACAACAAAATAAATTAATATATTTCTGCATAAAATTAAAGGTGCTGTGCTTTTCAAATCTCAAAATTATTGAGGGATTTAATCTGAAGGGGGTTTGGTCTTCATTGAGTTTGTCCAAGAGGGTTTTGTCTTGAGAGATTTGGTCCACCTATCATTTTTCCTGAGTGGTATTGTCTTGAGGGATTAAATGCAATTTTCTTTGAGGGGTTTTGTCTTGCAGGGTTCTGTCTCCCATTGTCGGTTTTTTGAGAGGTTTTGTCCAGAGGGTTTTGTCCTACACTCCTTTAATACCACTGCGTCTCAAACTGATCAAGCTATAGTGTAACCATGTTAGCGGAATACCCTCTTTGCTGATGAAAAATATTTACTTTCAGTGTTTGCAAAAGGTACTAGAAGTAACGCAACTTGACTGCTCAAGAGATTTACATGTAAAACTAATCTGTGCTTTTCCAAAATGTTACATATCAGCAGGAGTCAAATGATACAAATCCTGCATGGGTGTTGGTTGATAAATCTGAATAACTGGTGGTGACAATGAAATTCATTATCAGGCAACTACACACTGTACAAAAATCATATATGCTGATTTGATGATAAAACACATTTCAGACTACTATATAGTGTCACTTTCTCAAAAGAAACTCCCTTCAAACTTAGCTTGTATTGGGTATTGTTACTGGTAAACTTCTATTTATCGTAAATCCACAGGTTCTCCATAGATATTGTTTTAACACTTACCAAGAAACTGTCAACAAAATTATCTGTAACATTCAGAGGTTGATGTCACCTTTAATTTTATATCTTACTAGCAGGGTTACCCAGCGTTGCTCGAGCTGAGGAGAGTATTCTCCCTTAATCTATACTATATTTTGCTGGTCATAACTGTTGGTGCCCCTCTATACCCCCACCCCACCTCACCCCGGCACTTTTTTAAACCTCACCATTAGACTCCTGGTAAAAAATTACCCCTAGTAGACCCCTTTGAAGACCTATATAGGTGAGAACAATTTTGGTCATAACTTTTGGTGCTCCTCTACACCCCCACCCCGATACTTTTTTAAACCTCACCATTAGATTCCTGATAAAAACGTACCCCTAGTAGACCCCTTTGAAGACATCTACCGGTAAAAGAAATTTGGTAATAACTTTTGGTGCCCCCTCCACTCCCACCCCCACACTTTTTTAAACCTGACGATGACCTCCGCCATAAAAAAGTACTCCTAGTAGACCCATTTGGACACTCAGGGTGGTCCCCTTGTTTCATTTCTATAAAAGACAGACAGACAGACAGACAGACAGGCAGGCAGGCAGGCAGGCAGGCAGGCAGGCAGGCAGGCAGGCAGGCAGGCAGGCAGGCAGGCAGGCAGGCAGACAGACAGACAGACAGACAGACAGACAGACAGACAGACAGACAAATAAGTATTTTGTCGAACTGCACTATCATTATTCGGTATTCTGTAAACTCTGAGAGTACACAATAGCAATGGCATGAATGAGTAAAGCTATGAAGAAAATGAACCCAATTTGGTACTACTTCACAACTGACATAAATTCTCCAAAGATGCATTCAGTGTTCACAATACAATCAATCAGACTGGATACAGCACTAGTAGCATGAATATATTTTAAAAAAAACATAAAACATGATAGTCTAATGACTTCCAGATCTCCCTCTAACTTTTCTGACAATAAGATGCATAAAATGAGCATTGGAGAACTAACACTGTAATTTTATTGGTTGAAAGGTTAATGATTTGACAGATTAATGCAATATCTCATGTAAAATTGTCCCACTGATGTTATTTTCTCATAAAAAATTATCCCTTGGGGCCAATTTTTGGCACAACAACTGATCAAATGTAGGAGTTAAGCAAGTAAACAAGGGTTGTAACAACAAAAAACCTGTCAAATCCAAAATTCCCCAGCACATGCACATCTACACTTCATACTGATACTTCACACCAAATTTCGTAAAAATCCTATGAAATATGTATGATGACAAAAATCTGTTCTCGAATCAGTGACACCTTTCCCGATGCCCTGATATTTATCTGTGATCACCATTTGAAGCAAATCACCCACACTGATCCCAACAATGATGAACATGCATGAGTGATGCACACCTGACTGATCTGTGACAATAAAAGTATTTACGATTTGTGAAGAAACAGAGAAAACATGGAACATTGTTTTAATCTCATTGTGTTAATAGTTTGTTTTCTGTTGATGAAAAGATGTGTATTTGTGTATAAATAATTTTTTATTAGAATACTGTGTTCTTAGATGATCAAGACATTCCTAAGATCCTTCAATAGTTGTGATCCTATCTCAGTCAGGGCAGTATGCATTCGACAGGACTCAAGGAGCTCTGTTTCAAACATGGTACAAGAAATTAAATGCCTCTGTTGAAAGTTCTGAGGCTCAAAGGATCCAAGAAGCTGTGGAGTTTGGGGTTTGTTAGGAAAATTTTTTGATATTTTTTATTCAAATAACATGGAATTTCTCTATAAGCTTGCTTACACAGATATGGTTTGGAAAATAAGACAGACATTAACCCCTTCACATAATGTTTGGTGAAAACCGACCAGCATTATTCAACAAACATCTCCATTCAAATTTTATTTTTTTTTTCAATTTTGGCCTCAAAAACATAGCTTTTGACCTCTCATTGGAACAATCTCATTCCAAATGGGGCCGATAAGCTATATTCTTGAGGCCAAAATTAAAATGTTTTGTTCAAGAATTTTTTGGTGCCATGTAAGATAAAGGGTTAAGGAAACAGGTGGATGGAATGAAGAGATAAACAGACAGAAATTGATAGACGGATGGATAAATATGAGAAATGACGAGTAGTATGGAAATCTTTCCTGCACCCCTTGAGCACAAAAATGAGCCTATGGTAATTGTTGGAATAGCACTTTATGTTTGTATGAAAAACTGATCAGTACACTGACCTTTTAGCTAACATAATGGCTTAATCCGTTCATTACAATGTACAAACGTTGGCTTGTGACCGATTTTAGGAACAAGCTCATTAAAGGTAACCCTCTCACACTGATATCAAAATATTAAAATTTCAGTCAAAATCTTTTCCCCATAATGCAAATTGGAATTTAACCAATTCAATCTCATTTGACAGAGCTAAATGAGCTTTGTTAAACAAGAGATTGAATTGGTTCAATTCCTAGTTGCATTAGGCCCCACAAAGTAGATCTTCTATTTCTCAGGCCATTTTTTGTAAAATTACATGTGGGCAGGCAGTTTTTTTATTTTATTTTTTATTTTTGTAATTATTTCTTTGCCATCACAAGTTCATGATCTTGGGGCGTTTCATATTTTAGGCATCATAATCTATAGAATACCTTGGGTGATGGTGTATTTCGTTCCTTGAGTGCAAGAGGGTGTATTTCATTCCTCAAGGGGCAAATTTATCAATTTTATTAACTTGGGTAAAATATCAGACATAAACCATTTAATTTTTATTATTTTAAGTTTGCATTGGTTATAAAAAGAGAGCATGCAGCAGACAAAAGAACGTGCAGGAGGGCCTGAGAAACAGATTTTTTACTTTTTTAGGCCTTATGGGAAAAATTTACAACTTGAAATTTAGACATTTGAACATCAGCATGCAGGTTAATCCAATGAAACACCAGAGATAAAGTTTCAGAAGTAAAAAATGTTCACTTATAGTTATTCAGAAAGAAATTTGTTGCCTTTTTTCTAATTGTGTTATGGAAAGGGTTAATAGAAGAAACAACAAATAACATACATACCTTTGGAGAAACAACTTTTATTATTTCATTAAGAAATCTGAATTTTCCAATTTCGTTATGAAATCGCCTCCCACAGTTCTCAACACAACTTTCAAGAGTCTGAAATGTATAAAAGATGCAGCTGAGAACAAAATCAAATTGCTGAGTTACTGTCATAGAATATTCAACCTATGATTCCAAAGGATTGCACCAAATTAATAAGACGCAAAAAAGTGGGTGAGTTTAGGATGTGGGAGGGACCAAACCCTTTATTTAATACAAAAAATTTTGTTTATAATTTTACTATGAATATTCCAGAAAATATTATTTTTTATTGAAAACAATGCTGACACTGCATTTAATTAAGATCTATAAGTTCATTCAAAAGAAAATCATCAGCAATATTTTGAGTGAAATAAACAAAAGAAATTAAAGCATGTTTTTGTTGGTAAATTAAAAAAGATATCTTGAGAGAAGAGAAAACCACAAAAATAACTTAAACAACATACTAAGCCAGCCAAATCCACAAACACAAGAATAAAATGAACCTTTTTCTGTTTAAATTTCCTTTCTTGTTTCAAATGTCTAGGTATCAAAGTCAATACATTGAATGATTGGCTCTCTGAAGAAGCAGATTTTTCAAGAATTTTCCTCATATTGATTGCATTGAGTTAAAATTCCCATAATGAGTCCAAATAAGAACCCTGGGACTTTATTTGAACAATCCCTCTACAGATACTGTATACCAAATGTCAAAATATTCTGACTGGTGGTTCTGAAGAAGATTTTTGAAGAATATTCCTCCCATAGGGAGCCCAAATATGAATCCAAGGACTTGATTTGAAAAAAAAATGTAACTGAAAAGAACACCCTCCCTCCACACACTTGTACCCCATCTCCCCATCATGCAGTATACCAAATATCAGAAGATTCTGAAGGATGGATTTGAAGAATATTTTTCAAGTATTTCCATCATATTGCACTAAATTACAATTCAGGGCTCTACAAGGAGCCCAAATATGAATCCAGGCACTTGGTTTAAACAAACTTAAAAAAATTGTTTTTGCATAAATCAAGTACATGTACATATCACATCAATAATACTGTATACCAAATTTGATCCAAATTGACCCATTGGTTCTGAAAATAGAAATTTGGGTGAGGCCCAAAATTTCCACCTCCCAGAACAGAAAATATTGACTCTCATACTTCTCTTGAAGAAACTTTAGTGTATGCCACAAAAGCAAACTGAATACTAAACATTACCTTACGCCACACATTCAATCATGAGAAGATTTGTTTTTAAATTTGCGGCAATTTTCTTTACCTCATCCCTATGGAGCATGGCAGCTTGACTTGAACAAAATCAAAATGTGATGTAATGACAAATAATTCCCTCAAATTTCACAGAAATCAGTTCAGAGGTTCGGGAGAAGTCGTGAGAAGAAGTAAGTCTGGAGAGCTAAAAATTAGTTATGGTTGCTTTCAAACATACTTCTAATGCATATAGTGCCTCCTTCTCTTGGGGTGACTGTATTTTATGAGCAATTAGTCTAATTGCAGTCTGTGGACCATCAAAATCTTTGTTAATTTCTTCACAAAAGGAAGCAATGGCCTTTTCATCTTTCTCCTTCAAAGCAGGATTAGTTGCTCTATCTGCAAAATAATGAGAGAAAAAAGGAAACCATTATTCAAATACATGCAGGTGGTCAGTTAAAAACAGAGGAGCAGAAAAGCCTAACTTCCATTGGCTGAAACTTTGCTTTTCATTCTTTTGCATTATCACAGGAAACAACAGCTATTGTCCGCATAGAAAATCCCCAGTCCACTAGTGATGAACTGATAAAAGAAAGCCCCAGTAGATGAATATTGATTGTTTGAATATACAGTCTGCTGATGTCAGATGGGCAGTGTTGAAGTGTTTGAGTATTTATATTTAAACTGCATAATAATTTAGCCACTACAATCTCAATCCTGATGTTGTTTTAATTATTTTTCAAAACCTAATACATCAAAAGGAATACACATGTACACAATGTCGCAAAGCAGTTCGTACAACTTTGGGCTGACATCAATAAAATGTCTTCAAAGATTTATTTCACGAAAAGTTAAAAAATTTATAGTAATTTATATATTTTTTATACTTACCAATGACCCAGACTTAGCTGGTGCTAACTCTAACAAAACGAGGGCCAAACACAAATTTTGTCCCCCAATCCCCAAAATTTGCATCCAAAACAAAAAGAAATCATGTCCTAAAGGACCTCCATACTACGCCTCTACTGCGCATGCGCAGTGACGCAGCCGTCCCGAAATTGGCGCCAATTATCATTCTTACTGGCAGTGCCTGGTCAGTGCTATGTACTCAGCAGGGAGGCAAGAGTTCCCAACTCCAGGGAGGGCCATCCCCGTCTGGGTCATTGGTAAGTATAAAAAATATATAAATTACTATAAATTTTTTAACATTTTTATACTGTACCAATGACCCAGACTTAGCTGAATAGTAAACAGGCTGGAGGGCCTAGGACATAGAGGAAAATCCAATAAGCTCAACTATATAGTGAAGAGGTAACCCCTTAAGGAGAAAAGGAGTATTAGGCTTTACATGTATCTTTCTTATTTAATATTAAATTAGAAAGATACACTACCCTTAATAATTGAGCACAATAACATTCATGTTCTCTATTAACATCCAGTATAACCCTTATACTAATTATTTTTAAAGCAAGCCAATAAATAAAGTAGTCCAGAGAATTGAGACTCTTTATAATCATTTAAAAGTGTCCGAGTATTGTATATTAAAGCCCGTTTGACACTTGACATATACAAATGCTTCACACCGAGCTACACTTTAAAAATAAGACATGAATGAATTTAAACATTAATATTACACTTTAAAACCATCCCGGAAGCGACTCAGAAATACTGACTTGGAGGAGGCATTCCCTTGCTTTTCACTATAAAGCAGGTGACCTAAGGGAACACCCGCCCCCTCCCCCCCCTTCCCCTTGCCCTGGGTCAAAATAGCCCAGAGCGAAGAGGGCAGCCGGACGGAGTTTACTGCCGGAACAGAAAGCCTGCATAACTATAGTTGCAACTGTTTAGTGGACGACATTCTGAGCAACAGATAACGGACCTAAACAATGCAGGTCTCCAGAAATGGACTCAATATTTCTGAGATAAAAATTCGTAAATGTGGATGGCTGAGACCAATAAGCAGCCTTCATTAAATCTGTAATAGCAACACTATTAGCATAAGCCCAGGAAGTAGAAAGAGCTCTTACTTCATGAGCAGAAATCTTAAGCACAGACTGCTGAGAAGAAGATAAATCTTCATAAGCAGTACGGATAGTTAACTGAATCCATCTAGCAATAGAATGGACTGAAATGTCCTTTCTATTAGGCATCAAAGACAGAAAGAAACATTTCCGTCCCTTTCTGATAAACTGAGATCTCTGTTTATAGATACGTAGTGCTCTAACAGGACAGAGTAAAGGCCTACGCCCATCTGAATACGGAAGAGCCTTAATAACAATAGGTTCCGGATATTTATTAGGAGCCTGATTCTTAGCTAAAAAACCCACATTAGTAGTGAAGGTGATAGTGTTTCCAACACTACGATAATGAGAATCATCCACCGATAGTGCATGAAGCTCACTGACTCTTCTGGCAGAAGAGAAAGCTAAGAGAAAAGCTGTCTTATAAGATAAGAATTTGAAATCTACTGTCCCAAGAGGTTCAAATGGCTTTTCCTTCAATTTAAGGAGAACCCAAGCTAAATTCCACTTAGGAATTAATCTAAGAGTTCTGGGTCTATTTATCGAAAAGTTTCTAACCAACTTCGATAAAGAGACATTAGATCCAATTTGTAAACTATCATGATGTGCATAGGTATCAGATAACATAGATCTATAACCCTTTATAGTAACAGGCTGCAGTTTGATTTCGTCAAACAAGTATACTAGAAAGTTTGCAATGTCTGGTATAGAGGGATCAAATATATCTACAGAATGATCCCTACACCAACGACGAAAAACCTTCCACTTAGCCGCATAGTTTAGCGAAGAGGAGGTCCTCCTACAGTTAGAAATCGCGTCCACTGCTCGTCCTGTAAAGTGCTTGCCATGCAAGAAGGACCGCACAACGGAAAAACGTGAAGGTTGAGACCTTGCGCGTTGTGATGGAGTTGGCGCGATTTCCCCTGCGAAAGAAGATCCTCTCGTGGAGGAAGCTTCCGCAGTAGGTCCCACAACAGACACCTGAGTAGATTTATCCACGGTCTCTGTGGCGACAGAGATGCTACCAACAGAATCTTGCATTGAGATTGTTTTATCTTTAGCAATACTTGTTGAATTAACGGCGCTGGAGGATACGCATATCCTATCATTCCGTCCCAAGGGATCGACAGAGCGTCTACTGCAAATGCTCTTGGATCCGGACACGGAGACACATACGTCTGCAACTGATTGTTGAGATGTGTCGCAAATAAGTCTATCATTGGCCGTTCCCATTGGTAGCAAATCTGATTGAACACTTGTTTGTTGAGAGTCCACTCCGACAGCAACAAGCGACCCTTTCGTGAAAGGGAGTCTGCTAGCACATTCAGACGACCCGGTATGTGACGGACCGAAAGAAGAACGTGATGTTCTAACGCAAACAGAAGGATTCTTTCCGTTAGATTGAACAACGGAACTGAATGAGTGCCTCCCTGATTCCGTATATACACCACTACTGTCGTATTGTCGGATAGGATTTGGACATGAGCATCGTGAATAATGTCTATCCAGTGACGTAACGCAAGCCAAATTGACATCATTTCCTTGATGTTTATGTGCTTGCACAGGAATTGCGGATCCCAAAGACCCTGGCATCTCGAATCCGTTGGGATTAATGATGCACCCCAACCTGCTTGACTGGCATCCGTCATAACGGTAAAACTCGGATCCGGCAACTGCAGCGGAACTCCTTGAGTTAACCACTGAATGTTTGCCCAAGTCTGAATCTCTTGTTTCACTTGATCTGACAAGAGAACGTCTACATCGAGCGAATGAATTTTCACACTCCAATTCTGAGTCAGGAAAATTTGAAGAGGACGTGTGCGTAACCGCCCCATCGGAATGAGATCCGCGGCAGCTCCGCACAGACCTATCAGTCTCATAAATTCTCTCGCCGTGACTTTGTCTGCGTGCAGACAATAGCGAGCGTAACAACTGACTAATTTCGCTCTGGTTAACGGCAGACGAACGAGATTGTTGTGCGTCTCGAAGCTCATTCCCAGATGAGTGAATGACTTGGACGGCACCAGATCCGACTTCTCCTCGTTTACTATAAAACCGAGACGTCGGAGCAATAGAAGAAGATTCTGAACATCGTTCTGAAGCGTTAACTCGTTGCCGTACCTCTGAAGAATGTCGTCCAGGTAGGCCGACGTTACCGCAGACGAATGAGCTCGGAAGTAGATCATTACTGAGTTCATTACCCGAGTGAAAGCCCAGGGTGCTAGATTCAATCCGAAGCACATCGCCCGGAATTGATACACCACTCCCAGGACTGCAAAGCGTAGATACTTTCGGAATGTCGGATGTACCATGACGTGAAAGTATGCATCTTTGAGATCTATGCTCGTTGCATAATCGTTCACCCGAATACTCGCTCTGACCGATCGAATCGTCTCCATATAAAACTTCGGAGCGACCATCAGCTTGTTTATCCAGCTCAAATCTATGACTGGACGGAACGAGCCGTCTGGTTTCGGAACCAGAAACAGATGGCTGTAGAATCCCAGAGATTCCTGGTTTTCTACGACCTCTACCGCGTTCTTCATTAAAAGAGACTGCACCTCTGATAACAGAGCGTCTCTTTTCTGTGGATTTGACGGAAGATGAGTCCACTTTGGACTTCGAGTTAATGGAGGCTTTCGTTTGAAGGATATCTTTAGACCTTCCGAAGTCACTCCTCTCACCCAAGGGTCGTCCGTAATCGACGCCCACTCTTGTGAAAAACTCGACAACCTTCCGCCAACCGGAACGCGATAGAGGTTTAAGCCATCACCTCCTGGACCTGCGAGGCCTGCGGTAGGAGAAACCACGTCTTCCACGACCCGCACCTCGCCTCGTCGACTTCGGGGCGTCCGACCGATTGTCCCGGCCTGAAAGACGTCCCGAACGAGAGTCGCTATCCTGACAGTCTCTCGAATAAGACCAAGAGGACGCACCGGAACCTCTATAGGAACCTCTCTTGGGCGCATTAGACCCAGAAGTGCCTGTCTTATTCGTGTCTGCTGTATCCGACTTTTTAGGAGCCGATCTGAACAACAGAGAATCATTAGCTTTCTTTTTAATTTCATCATAAATAGCGGAAAGCTTGCCGTCAAAGAGAAGTTCTCCTGAGACCGAAGCGACTCTAAGAGAGTTCTTCACCTTAGAATCCACTAGTGTGGATGTAGCTAGGGCTGCGTCACGTCTAACCAACTCCAGATTTGCCACTGAAAGGGCGGAGTTACACGTGGAATAAGCTACTGCCCTTGAAAGAAGTCTTAAAGAGGATTGTATATCCTGAAACTCTTCCCCTTGAAGGCGCAGTGATAACGCCTTAGTAAGGTGATCTGCGTAAGATAAGGCATCTAAATTGGCTCTGTTAGACGCAATAGCTGTTTCCAACACCGCGGTTGGAATAGAAGCTGACGACGGTAATGATAGCTCTAAGTCTTCCGCCTCATCGTCCATACGCAGAGGAACTCTCGGTATACCCTGTCCTGCCGTATCGAATTTATTCCTTGCATTAATGAAAGGCAGGTTGAGAGTATTAGCGGACAAGAAACCTGCTTTCCCCGTCCTGGAAGCAAGTTTAAATATAGCGTCGTTCAATAATTCAAATGTTCTAGCAATATTATTGGACTGCGACGGAAACTCGGGAGCGATGTCCCTGAACCGCTCAAAAAATTCAGAGTCCAATGACGCTATAATTCTCTTGTCCGGAAGCGCAGCAGTCTGGCCCGACGGAACAACTTGAGGGAGAAAGTGCCGGATGAAGTCCACGGCAGCTTTATGTTGTTCCGAAAGTCCCTTTCACCATCCGGTCGGACCTCACGATGTTCCCGGTCGTCCGCCCCCGATGCTTCGGCGGAGCGTACCGACCCAGCGCCGTCGGATAATTCTCGATCCGACACCGTTTCTGTCGGCTGCTGGGATGCTGCGATAAGCTGTCCTATCTGCACAAGAATGTCCGGCGTCAAGACCTGCGGAGGCGCAGTCTTTCGCTGCTTCGCCGAGGGCAGCTCCGCATCAGATGGCTCCCGCATACTTTTCCTATGCGAACGTCCGGAGTCCATCGGTCTCGAATCCCTGGCTGCCGGATGGTGTGACCTGGTCGCCGAAGAATCCTTCATCGGCGAAGCTGGTAATATATCGGCGGTCACGCAGCCAAGGTGCGGTCGTGTGCGCTGACGAGAAGAGGAAGCCTTAACAGTCTCTGCGGACTGCTTATACAACGGAGCGTCCCGAGCGACGGACGTATGCTCCGCTAAAGACACATTTTGTACCACAACATCTGGTCCCAGATGTTGTTGTACGAGAGAGGGACCTCTCTCGCTCGCGGCCCGGCTGGACCTGGACGAGCTAGGAACCGGACTAAAAGGCTTCCTCTGTTCTCGCTTACTATCCGCCGTCACTGGGTGTGCATCTATTATGTTTATAGTGCTCGCATCACCCAAAATTTCCTCTTGGACCGCATCGGACGAACCCGGCTGCCGAACCATTCGGTGAATGGACGCTACACCGGGCGAGCTAGCGGACGACATTTGTCTAATCTCCATGAGCACTTTTGCCGCTAGCTCTGAATTCATTTGTGACGACGGACGCACACTTGAAGAAGATAACATGGAAACATCACCCTGTTCTGGTTCCTCTGAAATAGAAACTGAGAGAGTAGAGTGACCTTGTGGAGAAAGAGCCGGCATTGCTCTTTCTCCAGAAACAACATATCGTGACACACGTTTCCAATGTTTCTCATCCCAATGTTCACATATAGGACAGGGATTAATGCGAGAACACTGACTACAATTAATACAATGATCATGAAAGTCAGAGGAAGATTTCTTCCTATTACAATTTGAACAACGTCCCTTCATTGTGAAAGAACAACAATAAGTCCTAGTTACTCGCAAAAACCCCTGACACAAAGATACATAATAACATGATCCATTAATAAATGAAAAATAATTGCAAAACAAAATAATTTTGAAAAAATATTTTTTCAGAGAAGCCCAAGTTGCTGAAAAGTAACATTGAGCCCCGATGGATCCGATGGCAAAGTGTGGTCAAAAATTTCAAATTTATATAAAATAATTAATGAGACACTTTCGGATAATATAAATGTATCTTATAATGAGATAAACTACCACAAAGGCAAACAGCCCCCCTCAAAAAAGGCTGTTGCCAATGAAAACAAACAGTGTAAACACACTAGAAAACATGACTCCAGGCACTGAAAAAACTGGCCCGGAATCAGTCATCAATTACACTCTATCTGATGCAAAACAGAGACTCCCAGGGGAGAATCTGTAGAACATCAGATGGAAGATGCAGAACACAAACGTTATACACCCATGGGTGAAAACGTAACTATGGGGAAAATAACAGAAAACATTCTGTAACCAAGCAACTCTCCCAGGAAATTTTAGAAATGAAATTTCTCAAAAATATGCCAAAAGCATGGGAGAATTGCCAGGGGGGACTTTAGAAGGCTAGGGGAGAGGAAACACTGAATAAGCAGTGCAACAATTAGCAAGAATGACAACAAGAGGCCCATGCCTCGAAAATAGGCAACTTAACATAATTTCATCAAAAAATTTTAAGTACAGCCCTGATTATTTTTTGCCACTTCTTTTTCCTCTCCTCCTTCTATCCTCCTTAGAATCACATTTTCTCCAAAAATTACGTGTCTGGCATCCTTTAAACTGAGATTACAAGCACAAAGATCAGTGAGATGTAGACTGATGAAGGGCCAAACAGAGAATGATAATTGGCGCCAATTTCGGGACGACTGCGTCACTGCGCATGCGCAGTAGAGGCGTAGTATGGAGGTCCTTTAGGACATGATTTCTTTTTGTTTTGGATGCAAATTTTGGGGATTGGGGGGCAAAATTTGTGTTTGGCCCTGGTTTTGTTAGAGTTAGCACCAGCTAAGTCTGGGTCATTGGTACAGTATAAAAATATACGGTTCATTTCACATCCTATCTTATAAATACATAAATAGGAGTTGTTCCCAATGTATTCCAAATTACTGCAACTCGTTTAAATTAGTATTTCATCTGCAAATATTATTTTTTGCCAGATGTGAAAAAAGACCAAAATGTTTGCGGTTTTTGCTTCCACACTTCGACAGTACCTAGTTATGTGTAATTTATCATCAAATACTAATGCCACTTTTATATAAAGTAAAGGTTAGGCCATCAAAAAAAGAACCTCTGTTTCTCAGGCCCGCGCGCATGGTCATTTTTGGTGCGCATGCAACCTTTTTATGACACAAAAAAAAATCTTCAAAAAATTTGAGATACTGTGCTCATTTCGGTAAATCAATATCGATGCGTTCGCAAATTTTAAATTAACACACTTCAAGCTTTTTCTACATCATACCTTAATGAAGTGGGTGGGTTCTAGCAATATTCACAACAGAAAGTGTTTTATTCTGTAAAAGGTAAGTCATAATGACAGCAAGAAGGAAGGTGTCTTTCAGTCTGACAACAAACAGTCACAAAGGGGAATGGTCAATTCGCACCACGTTTGATTCGCACCAACCCTCAGAAAGTCTGCAAAGTCAGGTGCTATGTTGAATGGAACACAGTCACCTGGCATTTATTTTTAGTAACATTTGTATTGTAAATGGCCGTCATTGGGAATTTGTGTACTGTTATTTGAAACCGTTACGAGTTTCCCAGTTAATTTAAATAAATGCATTTGAGATGCAGGATAATTGGATAACTAATAGTAACCGTTGCTTGATATTAAAGTAACAGTCATAGTTGAAAATAAATTGCATATAGGCAGGTATGTGCGGTCGAATTGGTTAATAAAAACACGCAAACATTCGTTTTGTATTTCATTTTCAGATTTCAAAAAAATATGATTTATGGATGAACTGCCCGTTCAAATGGGTTGTGATATTTTGAATATAATGGGGAAAAATTGTGATTCACGATTTTATTAGGCAGGTTGTGAAAGGATTTTTTTTTTTGGTCAAAAAAATCTCTGAAAGTTGGCACTTCGACATTTGATTTGTCCCAGAGACGTTTCAACCCGAGATGTTTCACCCACGAGGCATTTCGTGACTTTCGTCCTGTGTTATAATTTTCATGTTTCACTGAAAAAACAAACATTCAAACCCCACTTCATTTACGACCCAACACCCCTGTGGTGAATAACCAATATATTTGCGAAATTTTGCATGGTCCACCAGGCGTTTGGGTGGGGGTCAAATGACCACAAACAACCTCTCGGGGAGAAAATAAAAAGAAAAAAAAACCCGCCCGCCCGCATGCTTTTTTGGAAAAAATGGCCTGAGAAACAGACAATCAACTTTGTATGGCCTTATTTTTTATATTTTATCATTTCCAACAAGTACCCAGCATCACCAACTCTCATTTTTTATCAGCTTGGAAGCTTATGCAAGTTAAATATACAAAACAAGAGAAGCCATTCAAAGAAAGTTTCAATTTGAGTGATTTTGCACAGGACTGGCATTATAACATGAAGAATTGACACATAACCTCCGAGTTACAGGTGAAAGTTAATGAGTTTGAACTGTGATATAAATGCACTGGCGATCCATTTTTCCATCCTAAAACGTCTTATTTGTTATTTCTATCCTAAGACAACATGTGTAAGTTCAATAAATCGAGGTATGGCAGCATGAAAGTGTTAACAAACCTTTCTTTTTGACAATCAGGATTTGCCAATGTTTACCTAAATTCTGATTGGTGAATCAATGGTCAGATACTGGCCGATGGCCAACTGTGTACCGATTACTCGTCTCATCACTGCAATTCACAAGTGTTAAGTGGTAATTTACTCACCATGTGCTGCATATTCTGGGGAAATAATGTATCACAAATTGTAATTGGTAAGGGAAAACGTCGACAACATTAAACTCAGAATTTGTTTCGCAATTAAAAAGTAATGAAATGGAATATTTGAATGGTCTGTTTTTAACCCTCTTAATATTTCAATGTGAGTACAAACATCTTTCATATAACTTACGGCTACAGAATGTTTTTACATTTTCTTTTCTGAAACATTTAATTCTATGCGGAATAGGACACCTTTTCAGTGTGGCTTCCAAAGTAAGGCATTTTTAACCCATTACTCAATATAACGCCGAAAACCAGCCAGCGTTATTCACAGAAATTTCCAATTAATTTTATTTTTTTCATTTTTGCTTGAAAAACATAGCTTATGACCCTCTCATTGGAACTCGCTCATTTTTTAAAGGGTTAAAATGGAGTATTTAAAGTGAGTAATTTAATTCTCTCAAGATCTTAATATAGGTCCCAAAAATATTATTTTATGCAACACAAGAATAATGATAACCCTTTCCATTCTCACACAATGTTCTAAACACACATGGGCATCGATGGGACTTCGGTATTTTACCAATGCCACTAAGCCTTCAGATGGGCTCTTGCAGGGTTCGTACCCAAAATCAAGATTGAAATTCAAGGGCTTTTTCCAGGACTTTCAAGGACCAAAAAACCGAATTTCCATAACCAACATTAGGATCTGTAATAACAAAAAATGTGCGATATACATGTTATCTGTCTTACCTGACATCAAGTTTACTGTTCAAAGTATAGCTCCAGGACCTTGTAAACATTGAACAGAAATAGAACACATCATATGGCACCCTGACAAATATTTTTACAGTTACTGTGGGTACAAATGAGTCATCTAATATTTTTGTGCAGATTTATTAATTGCTTTCAAATATTTATATTAAGAAAATTCCAGCTACTGAAACAGGAAACAGAAAAATAGGCCGATGAAATCATCAGATGTGTACCCATACGCGCAACTAGTAGAAAGCTGTATGACGGAGGGCCACCATGGATGCCAAAATTATGTACACCATACAAGGTATGGGTACATATAGAAATGGATTGGAGGAGTGTCTAATTTGATGGATAAAGGGTTAATATCTCCGGATCAAATTATCAGATTTACAAAAAAAAAACTATACAGCACAGCACATCAGTAACCTGAATAAATATATAAAGTAACATGACAATCGGATTGATATTTTTTGAGTTATCTCATGGAAAAGGGATTGGAGGAATTTTCAATTTGAAGGATAAAGGGTTAATATCTCCAGACCAAATTATCAGATTAACACCAAAAACTATACAGCTCAGCACATCAGTAACCTGAACACAATTATAAAGTAACTTGACAATCCAAGCAATATTTTTCAAGTTATTGAATGCCAAAGGGATTGGAGGAATTTTCAATTTGAAGGATAAAGGGTTAATATCTCAGGATTAAATTATCAGATTTACACCAAAAACTATACAGCTCGGCACATCAGTAACCTGAACACAAATATAAAGTTACTTGACAATCCAAGCAATATTTTTCAAGTTATCGAATGCCAGAGGGATTGGAGGAAGTTTCAATTTGAAGAATAAAGGATTAATATCTCAGGATCAAATTATCCGATTTACACCAAAAACTATACAGTTCGGCACATCAGTAACCTGAACACAAATATAAAGTAACTTGACAATCCAAGCAATATTTTTCAAGTTATCGAATGCCAAAGGGATTGGAGGAATTTTCAATTTGAAGGATAAAGGGTTAATATCTCGGGATCAAATCATCAGATTTACACCAAAAACTATACAGCTTGGCACATCAGTAACCTGAACACAAATATAAAGTAACTAGACAATCCAAGCAATATTTTTTTAAGTTATCGAATGCCAAAGGGATTGGAGGAATTTTCAATTTGAAGGATAAAGGGTTAATATCTCAGGATTAAATTATCAGATTTACACCAAAAACTATACAGCTCGACACATCAGTAACCTGAACACAAATATAAAGTAACTTGACAATCCAAGCAATATTTTTCAAGTTATCGAATGCCAAAGCGATTGGAGGAATTTTCAATTTGAAGGATAAAGGGTTAATATCTCAGAATTAAATTATCGGATTTACACCCAAAACTATACAGCTCGGTACATCAGTAACCTGAACACAAATATAAAGTAACTTGACAATCCAAGCAATATTTTTCAAGTTATCGAATGCCAAAGGGATTGGAGAAATTTTCAATTTGAAGGATAAAGGGTTAATATCTCAGGATCAAAATAACAGAATACACCAAAAACTATACAGCTCGGCAAATCAGTAACCTGAACACAACTATAAAGTAACTTGACAATCCAAGTAATATTTTTCAAGTTATCGAATGCCAAAGGGATTGGAGGAATTTTCAATTTGAAGGATGAAGGGTTAATATCTCGGGATCAAATTATCCGATTTACACCAAAAACTATACAGCTCAGCACATCAGTTACCTGAACACAAATATAAAGTAATCTGACAATCCAAGCAATATTTTTCAAGTTATCGAATGCCAAAGAAATGGATACGGATGCCGGATGGACAGATGGACGGACAGACGGAGGGACAAAGGATGGACGAACGACGGATGGTCACCCCGGATGCCGGCATTATGTGTACCGTACATCGTATGGGTACACATAAAAAGCAAACGGAGAATTGGAGCATGTTAAATACTGTTAACGAAAATCCATTTCCGATTTGTTTAAAAATATTTTACTCCCTAAAATAAACCTCCATAAATTCACTTTCTATATAATTTTTCCCTGATACTTTACCCCTTTTCACAGACTTGAATTTACTGGATGCAGTAAATTCTGTTTCTCCAGTTAACTTTTATTCTGAAAGTCATTTAATACGATTTATTTTACTTATTTACTGGTGTTTAAGGTCACATACTTATGCAAAATGGCTAATCATGACCGACGGAGTTTTACTGGTGAAGGAAGCTGGAGTTCCTGGAGAGAACCACCGAGCATCGATGAGCAACTGACAGCTCCTCAACATTCTAACTCTGTTCAAGCTCTGCTCAAGCAGGGTTACAGCGGTTGAAGACATGAGCACCATCGACGTGAAAATCGCCTTAGTACACGTCGTCATCGGCCCCCACGTAGGCAACCGGGATAAAGTGTCTTGTCCAAGGAAATGACACAGGTTGTCCTGGACGGGATCAAACTCGTGACCTCTAGCATAGAAGTCCAACAGTCTACCACTGAGCCACCACACTCCCATTTTAATATGATGAGAAAAGTAACATATACACTGTCAACCATGGGTCAATGTAGATGGTAAGCTCTTCCTCCCCACTCCCCATGGAAATTGACTTACACAGTTTCCCAAACACCTGTAAGTCTTCAGTATGGACAAACTAAATGAGAATATCTGATTAATTATGTCCAATTGAAAAAAGCATGAGGTTCAATCTTGTGATCACCATTTCATAGCAACTCTATATAAGCTCGCCATAAAATTGCCTAGGCAAAACAGAAAGTAGTAGAGGCAAAAAAGTTTTGCCTAGGCAATATTTTTGCCAAGGTGATTTTTCCTAATTCCTAGCGTTGGATGAATGCATGAACGTGTACAATCAGCACCAATGTTCTGGACATGTCAACAGATTTTTGAGTGCTGCAGGTTATTCTAAGATGGGACCTTTTTGTGTAGCCTTATTCTTGCTGTGGAAATAACTTTTGTAGGATGCATTGCCGAAAAAGGTTTACAGAGCACTTTCCACCAGGATGTTATTCAACATATCATAAATTTAATGCAGGATTCAAACATATTAGGGCTGTCGCGATTAGTCGACTAACCGTCAAATACGGTGGTAGTCGACAGTTTTTATTTTTAGTCGATCATCATTCATTTTCAAGGTGACACAAGTTGGATTTAAATTGCACTGTATAATGAGATGAATGAACTGTTAGTTTATTATTAAACTTTGAAGTGACTAACCAGAGTTACTTGTGATATTCAAAGGCCTTTGTTTTTGTGCAACAACATAATTTTAAAAACACTGAGCCTTGCCATTTGATCAATCACTGTTCCATACTGTAGACGAAGAAAGTTCCCAGCGTTGTCAATTTGACTCAGAGTTCTAACAATGGCATTTCGTTTGATGATTGCATCTTGTTTTCACTCCATAATCAACATGCTGAACGATGTCACATCATAAAGGGTGAGTCTCTTCATTCTTTTCATTTTCATTTCTTTAGAACAGTTTAAAATGATTCACGGTTTGGGAAGTATTGCAACATGCAGAGTAAACAGAAGAATCTTCACTCTTGTACATTCAAACGACCCCATTGGAACAATCCATTGTCAACTTGTCACAACTGTGTTGGAATGAACATTTATGTTTGAAATTTCTGGAAATTAGTTATGGAAATGAAACATTCACAAAAAGGTTCTCTTATTTAAATTCTACAAATCAGCCAGGATATTTTGGTGTTTCCATTTTTCTCAACACGGTGACTGGAGTGAACAGGGCTACTGTACACATTTGTATATTGTTTTAAATATGTAAGTATATTAAAGATTGTTGAATTTACGGGAAACGACTATTAATCGACTAACCGTTGATTAATGGTGGTGATTAGTCAACTATGAAAAATGTTAACTTTATAGTAATTTGTATATTTTTAATACTTACCAATGGCCCAGACATAGCTGGTGTAACCTCAATATTATTAAGGGCCAAAAACAAATTTTGAACCCCCCCAATCCCCCAAATTTGTATACAATACCGAAAATTAAAAGTCCTATCTGGCCCTCCATACTTTTAGTACTTGCGCATGTGCAGTACCCAGGAAGAGACCGGAATTGGCGCAAACATCATTCTTCCTAGTTGTGCCTACTGAAGCGATAACTAACAGGGAGGTATGAGTGCCCACTCATGGGAGGGCCATCCCCATCTGGGCCATTGATAAGTATTAAAAATATACAAATTACTATAAATTTCTCATATATTTATGCTAAAACCCAATGGCCCCGACTTAGATGAATCGTAAAAAGGCGGAGGGCCTAGGACTTAAAGAAAGAGCAGACCAAAATACAGCTCCTAAGCCTGCATTAGAACTTCCAAGGTGAAAAGGAGATTAAAATTATAAGGAATTACCTATATGTCTCTCTACTCAACAATAGAGAAGACATACCACCGAAATAAGGAGCAATATCCAAGTAATTCCCTAATACTTAGCATAAATGATTAGGCTAATTGGGTGTAACAAGCCACCAATTTTAAGGCTAGTCCAGAATAAGACACTTAAAATTAGGGTAGGCGTGTCCGAGAGTGAGAGACTAATGTCCACAAACACACACCATATATAATGTAACAAGCTGTACATAAGATCAGAATAATCTACAGATGATAACAGTTTCACCCATAGTTACACACTTATTAAGGCCAGAAGAGATAAAGAGAAAATCACCCCCCGCCCCTATTTTTTTGATCTTCAAAACAAAGAGGGAAGCAGTCTGGAATCAGTGAAAAAATGGTACTAAATAATATATATTCTCTTAAAAGGTACCCGGATATTAATTACTATTAATTTATTGGTGCTTAGCACCACATCAGCAGCTAAGGCTATATCATGGTGATCCTGGTTATTAAAATCGCAAACTTCTAAACGTACCACATCAGCAGCTAAGGCTATATCGTGGCGATCCTGGTTATTAAAATCGCAAGCTTCTAAACGTATGCCGCATCTGGAATACGTAGATAGGTCGAAAACCAGTGATATCAATATGTACAACCTGAAACTTGTCCAATAGAATCCCAATGGAAAGTTATCTGATAGAACTTATACACTTCTGAGCCAACCAACACGCGACCACGTTCAGGTGTACAATTAATTCTAATAATGAACCTCCAAATTGCAATATATGAGAATAGGAATATGCCTTGTGTACCGCTTCCAGTTGAAGACTGGATTCAGAATATGGAAAGTGATACGATTAAAAACCCATCCCGGACCGTCCCCAAGTAATTCATTGTTCCCTAGGTCTGTTAAAACCAATGACTATTCGGAAAAAGAATATACCGCTCGTGAATATTGAAGCCAAAACTAGAGAACGTAAGCATAGACGGCCTGTTGGAAACTCCATAACTGATCCAACTAGCCCCAAAATTCTCATAAGCTCTATACTAACGCAGAGCCAGAATTTAAGAGAATCTATTCTGCCTGCCTAATAACTTTTACATATTATGCACACAATCAACAGAATCCCACCTGTCCCCTCATCTGAATACAGCCTGTATCAAAGGCGTGAATGAGAACCAGGAAACTGAAGGAATAAAACAATGTTAATGCAATTAATCTGAGGAATAGACTCATACGTTGGAAGAAAAGCAGACATGTCAGCGTAATTTCTCAGAGTGGACTAATTGCCACATTTGGAGAATGTCACCCAGATAACCGACATACCTGCCACACAGGAACACGAAGGCTAGTAATATCAACTGAATGTATTCATGAAAGACTTTGAAATCCAAAAATAGTTACTGTTAAGGAATCATATGCTCTTATACAACTTATGAACGACCAACCACACGAAGCAAACCAACTAAAGAGTGGATGCACCCCCTCATGTCGCTGTTAGACCACAACCCTCCCGCCAATCGAAAAGCAATTAATAATTGAATGCATACAAGACTTCCTCAAGTCTGACCGACTCCATAATGCCACTAAGAACGGAGGGGGCGTGATGAACAAGGCACTATTGCAAGGAATATACCCACTGAAACAGCGTCGACATATCCCTTGAAATCAAGACAGCATGCCATGGCATCAAATAATACCCCATATAGACATAATTATCCAATCTACCATGTGGAAATATAATCCATAATAGATTTGATAAAAATCGCGACATCGATGCCGCAGCTGCGACGGGTGGTGCAATCTCAAAAAATTCTAAGTTCATCAAGGGCCAAACTCTGAGAAAAATATTTGGAACAACACATGCATTGAACAGTGGCTAGACATCAATAAGATACACTTACATGCCAAATATAAAGTCATTCCATCAAGTATTTCAAAAGTTATTGAGTTTTGAAACTCGTTGGTCACAGACAGACCGACAGACCAACCGTCTGACAGACAGACGTGTCATAACTCCAAGAAAAATATTTGGAACAACACATGCATTGAACAGTGGCTAGACATCAATAAGATACACTTAGATGCCAAATATAAAGTCATTCCATCAAGTATTTCAAAAGTTATTGAGTTTTGAAACTCGTTGGTCACAGACAGACCGACCGACTGACTGACCGACCGACCAACCGACTGACCGACAGACAGACAGACCGACATTGCCACTTATAGAGCTGCTAGTCGCAGCTAAAAATGAAGCGGGAGACGAAAACTATGTTCCGGCACCTGATCATAAAAACCTGGATGAACTCGTACCGATTATAGCAGGACATATGTTCCTGAAAAGGAGTTAACTCTCGGCATTCGAAAAACGCTCATTAATCACACTAGGTTAATATGGCGTCATCAATAGGGCTAAAAGCCTCAGACAACTAACACAAAAACAATACTGCTAAGTGGAGAACAAACTCTTCTCTTTTAATGGTACCTTGTCTGATAGGACAGTGGGCTCAGCCTGGCTGAAGCAGCTAAAGGTCTTCCTATTCATGAAGACATTTAAATGGCTGATAACTGCGGCCCTAGAAGCTCACTAAAGGAGACTTGCAATGCTAGCCCCTAATGATGGGGATAAAACACCGCTCATACTTCTAGCTAGGCTACTATGATGTCAACAATAAGACTAAAGTCTGTGGCACTAAGGATAACACCGAGAAGGAAAATATAAACTCTTTCCTTTAGGAGTTCTATTCCCAAAAGACTGCGGTCTCAGCCTAGCTAATGAAGCTTAGAAGACTTCATCTCCGTGAAGACAAATAATTATCTCCGTGTAATTTTTGCGACTTTACAAAGCTCACTATATGGCGACTTACAACGTTAGTCGCTCAAGTTAGGGAAAAAGGGCTGCACTTGATTCTTATAACGCGTCAACAAAAGGACTAAAAGCCACAAATGCCTGAGAATACAACACTGAGAAGGAAACAACATATTCTTTCCTTTTAACGACCCTAATTCCAAAGAGACAGCAGTGTCATATTAGCTGACGGAGCTAATAAGTCTTCATCCCATGAAGACAGATATCTCGGTGAAACTGCGACTTGGAAAGCTCACTAAATGGAGACTTACAACATTAGTCGCTCAAGGTAAGGAAAAAGGACCACTCTAACGACCATAATTCCAAAGAGACAGTAGTCTCAGCTTAGCTAGCGCAATTTATTAGTCTTCATCTCCATGAAGACAAATATCTGTGTCACCTGCGGTCTTGGAAAGCTCACTAAATGGAGACTTACAACGTTAGCCGCAATGTATAAGAAAAAGACCGCTGTAAAATATATAATGTAAGAACACTTCTGATTGGAGGTTACACATCTAAGTGATGTTATAACGTGAATGAAATGTGTCGACACAAAACTGTCAGGCAAGAATGTTTTCAGACGGCTGAAGATATATTTTTAAAATATCAGCTTTATTCACCACAGTACAGCTCACAATAAAGTGGAAACCTGGTCACACCAATAATGTGCTATTTGGGCAATATTTGCCTCACATTCAGTTTAAACAATATTTATTCAACAAGTAAGCTATATGTTACAGGACTGAATACCAAGAAAAGTAACAGTATATATAGTGAACATCAAGAATGTAACATATATTTACACAAGAGCTGAGCACTCACCTGACATGGTAGCCTAAATATCAACCCAGAGAATTGATTTCAACACGTTGCATCTGCTCCTTCTAAGAAAAGCTTATATCAAATATCCAAAGATTCTGACCAGTGGATCTAAAAAAAAATAGGCGGATGAAATCGTCAGATGTGTACCCATACGCGCAACTAGCAGAAAGCTGTATGACGGTGGGCCACCACGGATGCCGACATTATGTACACCATACAAGGTATGGGTACATATAGAAATGGATTGGAGGAGTGTCTAATTTGATGAAACCGATTTGAACAAACTTTAATCAGATCCATCCCACAATGTTGCATACCAAATATCAAAAGATTCTGACTGCTGGATCTGGAGAAGAAGATTTTTTTTAAAAATTTGCCTGAAATGCACTAAGTTCGAATTCGGGCTTCTATAGTGAGCCCAAATATGAATCCAGGGAGCCGATTTGAACAAACTTGAATCAGATCCACCCCACAATGTTGCATACCAAATATCAAAAGATTCTGCCTGCTGGATCTGGAGAAGAAGATTTCTGAAGAAATTTGCCTGAAATGCACTAAGTTCGAATTTGAGCTTCTATAGTGAACCCAAATATGAATCTAGGGAGCCGATTTGAACAAATTTGAATCAGATCCACCCCACAATGTTGCATACCAAATATCAAAAGATTCTGCCTGCTGGATCTGGAGAAAAAAAGATTTTTTAAGAAATTTGCCTGAAATGCACTAAGTTCAAATTTGGGCTCCTATACTGAGCCCAAATATACTGAACATAAATGCTGACCGTAGCATGCAACAAATGTGTAGGTAAAGTATTGTAAAGGTGGGCGACAGATGCTAAACTAGAAAAGAAATCTTTGAGCCCCAGAGTGGGTCTGACTGAACCCAAAAATATTTGTTCTCATAGCACAGTGATAAAAAAAGGCACCCAAAAACACTCGTTCCTGTCACAAGGTGATAACAAAGGTACCCCAAGAAGTTTTGTGAAGATCAGTTCATAAATACAGACTCTAGCCCGAGCCGTATGGACATGTGCACTTATTGTGTATAAGTAGCACTAAACAAATCAAAGTTCATCTAATTTTCATAATTTCTGCACGAGAAAAAAACCTGTATTATATGTGATGTATTCCATGTTACTAAACAATCCTACAAAAATTTATTCAAATCAGAACTTTCATACAGAAGTTCTGTACAAAAAACTGATTGCTCTAATTTTGGTACAAAAAGGAAGCTGGTGGCCATCTTGAATTTTGGACTGCACCCAAAAACACTCGTTCTCGTCCCACGGTGATAACAAAGGTACCCAAGAAGTTTAGTAAAGATCGGTTCATAAATACAGCCTCTAGCCTGAGCCGTATAAAAGTTATGTACAAATGAAAGTGTCAATGACACTGTAGCTTAACTTGTGTGTTGTGTTTGATGAAAAGGATAATGTTCAATGTTTATGAAAGGATTATGAAATAAGACAAGAATTGTGATAATTGGGAATATGTTCATTTCTGTTCCCTGTATGCTCTGTTTATGATAAAAATAATATGAGGTGTACACTGTACTAAAGATCTGAGGGGTGGGTTAATATGACCTCACAATTAATATTTGTGGCCCTCACAGTTAACATATATCAACAAAATTACAAAGAAATTATTCCAAAATGAGTCATCCTATCAAGTTACATTAAAATCCCTTCATAAATATGGCCTGTAGACTGTGCTAAAGGTTTTTGGGCTTCGGGCCCCTGTAGCCGTCAGTTTCCCAATTGCGTTCAAAGGGGATGTTCTCATCTAGACATTATATGAAGTCAACCTACCAAGTTACAATGAAATCCCTCCATAAATATGACCTGTAGACTGTGCTAAAGGTTTTCGGGCTTCAGGCACCTGTAGACATCACAGTTGACCAACCACGACCAAAAGGGGATGTCATCATCTAGGCATTACATGGAGTCAACCTAACAAGTTACAATGAAATCCTTCCATAAATACGACCTACAGACATGCTAAAGGTTTTTGGGCTCGGGCAGCCATCAAGGCTGAATGATCGTGACCAAAAGGGGACGTTCTCATCTGGACACTATTTGGAGTCATCCTACCAAGCTACAATAAAATCCCTTCATAATTATGACCTGTAGACTGTTCTAAAGGTTTTTGGGCTATGGGCCCCTGAAGCCGTCACAGTTGTCCAATCGTGTCCAAAAGGGGACGTTCTCATCTAGACATTATATGAAGTCAACCTACTAAGTTACAATGAAATCCCTTCATAAATATGACCTTAGACTGTGCTAAAGGTTTTCGGGCTTCGGGCTCCGGCAGCCATCATGGTTGAATGATCGCAACCAAAGGGGACAATCTCACCTGGGCATCATCTGGAGTGATCCTGCGAAGTTACAATGAAATCCCTTCATAAATATGACCTGTAGACTGTGTTCAAGGTTTTCAGGCTTCGGGCACCTGTAGCCATCACAGTTGACCAATCACGACCAAAAGGGGATGTCATCATCTAGGCATTATATGGAGTCAACCTAACAATGTTACAATGAAATCCTTCTATAAATATAACCTTTTGCCTATGCTAAAGGTTTTTGGGCTCGGGCACCCATCAAGGCTGAATGATCACGGCCAAAATGGGACGTTCTCATCTTGACCTTATTTGGAGTCAACCTACCAAGTTACAATGAAATCCCTTCATAAATATGACCTGGAGACAGTGCTAAAGGTTTTTGGGCTTCGGGCACCTTTAGCCGTCAAAGTTGCCCAAACATGTCAAAAAGGGGTCGTTCTCATCTAGGCATTATATGAAGTCAACCTACCAAGTTACAATGAAATCCCTTCACAAATATGACTTGTAGACTGTGCTTAAGGTTTTCGGGCTTCGGGTTCGGGCAGCCATCATGGTTGAATAATCGCAACCAAAGGGGACAATCTCATCTGGGCATCATCTGGAATGATCCTATGAAGTTACAATGAAATCCCTTCATAAATATGGCCTGTAGACTGTGCTCAAGGTTTTTGGGCTTCGGGCACTTGTAGCCAACACAGCTGACCAATTACGACCAAAAGGGGATGTCATCATCTAGGCATTATATGGAGTCAACCTAATAGGTTACAATGAAATCCTTCCATAAATATGACCTTTTACCTATGCTAAAGGTTTTTGGGCTCGGGCACCCATCAAGGCTGAATGATCGCGATCGAAAGGGGACGTTCTCATCTACACATTATTTGGAGTCATCCTACCAAGTTACAATGAAATCCCCTCATAAATATGACCTGTAGACTGTGCTAAAGGTTTTCGGGCTTCGGGCACCTTTAGCCGTCACAGTTGCCCAATCATGTCCAAAAGGGGACGTTCTCATCTAGACATTATATGAAGTTAACCTACCAAGTTACAATGAAATCCCTTCATAAATATGACCTGTAGACTGTGCTAAAGGTTTTCGGGCTTCGGGTTCGGGCAGCCATCATGGTTGAAAAAATCGCAACCAAAGGGGACAATCTCATCTGGGCATCATCTGGAATGATCCTATGAAGTTACAATGAAATCCCTTCATAAATATGGCCTGTAGACTGTGCTCAAGGTTTTTGGGATTCGGGCACTTGTAGCCAACACAGCTGACCAATTACGACCAAAAGGGGATGTCATCATCTAGGCATTATATGGAGTCAACCTAATAGGTTACAATGAAATCCTTCCATAAATATGACCTTTTACCTATGCTAAAGGTTTTTGGGCTCGGGCACCCATCAAGGCTGAATGATCGCGATCAAAAGGGGACGTTCTCATCTAGACATTATTTGGAGTCATCCTACCAAGTTACAATGAAATCCCCTCATAAATATGACCTGTAGACTGTGCTAAAGGTTTTCGGGCTTCGGGCATCTTTAGCCGTCACAGTTGCCCAATCATGTCCAAAAGGGGACGTTCTCATCTAGACATTATATGAAGTTAACCTACCAAGTTACAATGAAATCCCCTCATAAATATGATCTGTAGACTGTGCTACAGGTTTTCGGGCTTCGGGCTCGGGCAGCTATCATGGGTGAATGATTGCACGTTCTCATCTAGACATTATATGAAGTTAACCTACCAAGTTACAATGAAATCCCTTCATAAATATGACCTGTAGACTGTGCTAAAGGTTTTCGGGCTTCGGGCTCGGGCAGCCATCACGGGTGAATGATCGCAACCATAGGGGACAATCTCATCTGAGCATCATCTGGAGTGATCCTAAGAAGTTACAATGAAATCCCTTCATAAATATGACCTGTAGACTGTGCTCAAGGTTTTCGGGCTTCGGGCACCTGTAGCCATCACAACTGACCAATCACGATCGAAAGGGGATGTCATCATCTAGGCATTATATGGAGTCAACCTAACAGGTTACAATGAAATCCTTCCATAAATATGACCTTTTGCCTATGCTAAAGGTTTTTGGGCTCGGGCACCCATCAAGGCTGCATGATCGCGATCAAAATGGGACGTTCTCATCTAGACATTATTTGGAGTCATCCTGCCAAGTTACAATGAAATCGTTTCATAAATATCACCTCCAGACTGTGCTAAAGGTTTTCGAGCTTCGGGCTCCTGTAGCCGTCACAGTTGCCCAATCACGTCCAAAAGGGGACTTTCTCATCTAGACATTGTATGAAGTCAACCCACCAAGTTACAATGAAATTCCTCAATAAATATGACCTGTAGACTGTGCTAAAGGTTTTCGGGTTTTGGGCTCGGGCAGTCGTCACGGTTGGCAGATCATGCCCAAATGGGGAAATTCGCATCTAGACATCATAAGGAGTCATCCTACCAAGTTACAATGAAATCCCTCCACATTAAACATGACCTGCAGACTGTGCTAAAAGTTTTTGGGTTTCGGGCTTGGGCAGCCATCACGGTTGATAGATCATGCCCAAAAGGGGACGTTCTCATCTAGGCACTATACAGAGGCATCCTACTAAGTTACAATGAAATCCCTTCATAAATACGACTGTGCTAATGGTTTTCGGGTTTTGGGCGCGGGCAGCCATACCGGTTGCCCCATCGCGACCAAAAGGGGATGTTCTCATCTAGACATGACCCCAAAACTGCATATGAAATTTCGTGACGATCAGACAAGAACTGCGGGGTGTAGCCCGTGCTAAAGGAAAATGTGAACAGATGTCACAGACTCACAGACTAACAGACTCACAGACTAACAGACTTCCGCACGCGTGATGGCAATAGCTTATCTTGACTATGTCAAGTTAAGCTAAAAACTGATTGGACCTAATTTCGGTACAAAATGGCCACTGGCAGCCATTTTGAATTTTGGACCGCACTCAGAAACACTCGTTCTCATCCCAAGGTGATAAAAAAGGTACCCAAGAAGGTTCGTGAAGACCAGTTCATAAATACAGACTCTAGCCCGAGCCGTATTGACATGTGCACTTTCTGTGTATAACAGTATAAGTAGCACTGAATAAATCAAAGTTCATCTAATTTGCATAATTTTTGCACGAGAAAAAAACCTGTATTATATGTGATGTATTCCATGTTAATAAACATTCATACAGAAATTTATTCAAATCAGAACTTTCATACAAAAGTTCTGTACAAAAAACTGATTGCACCAATTTTGGTACAAAATGGCCACCGGCAGCCATCTTGAATTTTGGACTGCACCCAAAAACACTCGTTCTCATCCCAAGGTGATAACAAAGGTGCCCAAGAAGTTTTGTAAAGATCGGTTCATAAATACGGCCTCTAGCCCGAGCTGTATTGGCATTTGCAGTTACAGTGCTGAAAGTAACATTAAACAGATCAAAGTTAGTCTAATCGGCATAATTTATGCACGAGAAAAAAACCCGTATTATATGTGATGTATCCCATGGTACTAAACATTCACACAGAAAATTATTCAAATCAGCGCTGACATATGGAAGTTCTGCGCAAAAATCTGATTGCACCTAATTTTGTACAAAATGGCCACCAGTGGCCATCTTGAATTTCAGACCGGACCCAAAAACACTCGTTCTCGTCTCACAGTGATAACAAAGGTATGGTACCCAAGAAGTTTCATAAAGATTGGTTCATAAATACGGCCTCTAGCCCGAGCCGTATTGGCATTTGCACTTACAGTGCTGAAAGTAACACTAAATAAATCAAAGTTAGTCTAATTTGCATAATTTACGCACGAGAAAAAAACCTGTATTATATGTGATGTCAAATCGGAGCTTTCATATGGAAGTTCTGCACAAAAATCTGATTGCACCTAATATTGGTATAAAATTTCTGCCAGCTGCCATCTTAAATTTCGGACCGGACCCAAAAACACTCGTTCTCGTCTCACGGTGATAACAAAGGTACCGAAGAAGTTTCGTAAGGATCGGTTCATAAATATGGCCTCTAGCCTGAGCCGTGTGTATGGCGCGACGGACGGACGACGGGTGATGACAATACCTCAAATTTGGCTTCGGCAAAGTTGAGCAAAAAATGAAACTAGAGTGATGTCTCACATGCAGCCCGATTGTCCCAGCAATGTTAGGGGTCAGGGGAGTCCATTTTTTTTTCTGCATGTGGTCAGTCTAAATCCTTCAAAATGCATTTTGAGCAAAGAGAAAAAAAAATGCCTAACTGGCACAGAATGGAGGGGGGGGGGGTGTTTGTCTGGGTTTTTAACCACAAGCTTTAAGCAAAACTGTAAAAAATGCATTTTTGACAAAAGAAAAAAAGTGTCAAATTGGCCCCGGGAGGGGGGAGGGAGTGGGGGGGGGGGGGGGGGGGGGGGGGGGGGGGAGGTATGTGAGTTTAAAAAAAGTTCTGCATGTAGTGACTGTAAATAGTTCAAAATGCATATTTAAGAAAAGAGAAATTTTTCTAAAAAAATGGTGATAGGATCACCGATCCAATGTCAAGTTGTGACAGCGCAAAAGTGGGTTTAATCATTATCAACTTATCGTCCGGAAACCAGTTGTTTACAATCTACTATGTCACGGGGGAGGAACTGTTACATGAAAGAGACTCCTGTTCCAACTTTACGGACGGTTCGCTTGCAATTAAATCTTCAGTTCGTTACTGACTTTGGCCGTTTTTCATCGACAGATGAAGAAAATATGGTGAGTATTCTATAGATATAATGTTTCTTGAATGGAAGGTCATTTCTCCGGCAGGTAAAAAGGTACACCATGTCACGTTGTCATAAGCTATAGATCATTATCTGAGTTTACACAGTAAAAATGTCCATGATCACTCGATTTTCATTGAAAAAAAAATTAAAGACTGGTGATACGCCAACATTTTAGAGACCACTTGAGGTTACAGAGGTGAACAGTTTCAAATAGCAGCGCAAAAATACCTTGTTTTAATATTGTACAAATTTAGAATGAACAGTCAAAATGTAATCCTCTACAATGCTATCGAGTTGAACCTCCTGTAAGCCCCAGTTCGCTACAAGTGAAGATCCAGATCGCTCAAGAAGAAAAATCATAGGCTCCAGTTCACTACACCGAAAATTGTCCATTTATCTTGGCAGCATAATTGACGATTTTAACAACAACATTGTGAGCAATATTGTGTTGGTTCGCCCAAGCACTACCACATTTTGTTTAAAATTGTCATATACAGTTAAAACTAGAAGTCCTGTCATGAAATGCGCACAAATAGCACGTTGGTATGCGCGTTAATATACGCGTTATGGCCCAAGAAAAGCTTGCAAATTCTGTACATATGGCCTGTGCACAAGCAATGTTTCAGCCAATGGACCTCCGGGTAACCCGGAGGTCCATTGGCAGAAACATTGCATGCGTTTGCTTTGAGTAACCAAGAGAAACTGCCGTGCTTTGGATGCCATTCGATATGGCAATTGCGCACAATCCCAACGCGCAATTAAGCCTAGATAAGCGCACTATTCGTGACAGGACTTCTAGTTTTAACTGTAAGCGACCAGGACCACTGTGGGTATGTTTTGCAATAATTTTATGACATTACCACTGAGTGTAATTTTATACATACATCATAATTCACAATGTCGCAATGTGCATGCTCAAACAATCATTTTCTCCACCCAATATTTATTACACTAGTCTTTGCTGGCCTGCTTACCAATTTCGCAACAAGCCGTGTGATACTATACATTGCATAGTTTTGAGTTTGAGACAAAGATTCATCAACTTTCAAAGGTGGATAAATCCTCGTGTCAATCTCAAAATTAAGCAGCAAACATTTTATGAATATGGCCTCGGCGGTACAGTTCATGTGATAGCCCTGCTAAAGTACTTTGTAGAAACAAATTGGGGATTGGGCAGACAATTAGATTTTATGACCTTTTAGTTTCTATAGGATTTTATGGGATAAATTTAGAGTCATATAATACAAATTGCTATATATGTAACTGTAACTTATAATATATTGGATTTTTGTTTGGGCTACAGTATATAATAAGTGAGAGCAGGCAAGGGGCATATGAGATCCATTAAATCTAGGAAACTCTTGTGATACCGGTGACATCATTGTTCATTTAATGAAAGTGTCAATGACACTGTAGCTCAACTTGTTAAGACATGTACATGTCTAGTATGTGACACAGCAATGACAAACATCTAGGTAATGACCTGATAACAAAGGTACATATAAAGTATTGTAACGGTCTGTCAAAGTTGAGCTAAAAATGACGTTCAATGTGGGTGTAAACAAAATACCATATTTGGAAAGTTCCTTGATAATTATTAATGTGATTTGTACTCCTCTTTTCCAGAATAAATTCCGGTGTTATCACTGTAAAAAGAAATATGAGAAGGCCAAAGAACTAACCTAAAATGGAGTAATTAGAGGATTTGACATGAGTACTCGTGTAATATGTCACAATAGTTCGTGCAATATGACATTTATGAAACGAGTCGAAGAATGTTCAATTTTGCCTAGCTTCGTGCAAGTGAATTTCATGAATTCCATATTACATGAACATCCTATTTTATTCATCACATAAATAATATACGATAATAACATCCTGTCCTACATTTTATTTTAGATCGGTCGCGTGGTGTATTTTGACTATATATGAATGCTACATCACCTATATTGTACTGTACTACAACTATAATATCTCACAAGTGGCACACATTTATTGACCGTATGCAAAACATAGTAAATATGATTATATACAGACATAATATAAGTCTCGCTGCAAACTGATCTCAAACAAAGCGAACCGATCTGATCAGTAGTGAACTGGAGCGTCTTGCATGAATGTTTACAGCTCAAAATCTCGGTCGTCCGGATTCCTTGGGTTGCTGTCGAACTTAAAATATGCTGAGAGTGATTATATCTTGCCAGATACCCCAGATTTCCTTGAAGAAAATATTCATATGGAAGAAAATGAGGCTTACAAAATTACTGCATAGACAATGGGATTTCTGTACAAAATATAGCTTCTGTTAAAACGCATGGCAACTTTACAATTTGTCCCCTTTGTTTCATCTTGTCCTTCAAATGGGCAGCGGAGATATAGTTTTATATGAAACGAAACTTATTTGACTCAAATGATGTTAATATGTACCTGCAATCTTCCATTTTTCAACTTTCTGTCAGAAATTCATTCGCTAGCGAACTGTAACAAATCGGTAAAGAACTGGTCAAAAAGTCGGAACAGGAGTCTCTTTCATGGAATAGTTCCTCCCCGTGTATGTGAAGGGTCTCTGTAACCTTGACCTTTGACCCAGTGATTCCAAAATAAATAGGAGTCTTTCTTGCACCAATGCCAACCAACCTTTGAAGTTTCATGAACGTGGTTGGAACCATTATTAAGTTATCAAACGGAAACCAATTATTTACGATTTATTATGTTCAAGGTCACTGTGACCTTAACCTTTGATCTGGCGAGTCCAAAATAAATAGGGGTCTTCCACTCACCTAGGCCAACCTACCTATGAAGTTTCATGAATGTGGGTCAAACCATAATCAAGTTATCATCCGGAAACCAATTGTTCACGATTTACTATGTTGAAGGTCACTGTGACCTTGAGCTTTCACCTAGCGAGTCCAAAATAAATAGGGTTCTTCCTCTCAAGAAGGCCACCCTACATATGAAGTTTAATAAATGTGAGTTGAACCATAGTCACGTTATCATCCGGAAACAATTGTTTTTGATTTACTATGTTCAAGGTCACTGTGACCTTGACCTTTGACCTAGCGAGTCCAAAATAAATAGGGTTCTTCCTCTCACTGATGCCAACCTACATATGCAGTTTCATGAACGTGGGTCAAACCATTATCAAATTATCATCCGGAAGCCAACTGTTTATAGATTTACTATGTCGAAGGCCACTGTGACTTTGACCTTTCACCTAGCAAGTCCAAAATAAATAGGGTTCTTCCTCTCATTGATGCCAATCTACCTATGAAGTTTCATGAACATGGGTCAAACCATTATCAAGTTATCATCTGGAAACCAAATGTTTTGATTTACTATGTACAGAGTCACTGTGACCTTGACCTAGCCAGTCCAAAATAAATGGGGTTCTTCCTCTCACTGATGCCAGCCTACATATGAAGTTTCATGAATGTGGGTTTAACCATAGTCGAGTTATCATCCGGAAACCAATTGTTTATGATTTAGTATGTTCAAGGTCACTGTGACCTTCACCACTGACCTAGTGAGTCCAAAATAAATACGGTTCTTCCTCTCACTGAGGCCAACCTACCTATGAAGTTTCATGAACGTGGGTCGAACCATTATCAAGTTATCATCCGGAAACCAAATGTTTATGTATGCCCACCCACCATTCATCAAACTATAAGTCGAGTTTGACTTCGTCACAACTCGACTAAAAATGTCTAATTGTCGGGGGCAGGGCAGGGCAGGGCAATAACTTCAACAATTTTCATTGGATAATTGTGGTCATCAAACTTGACCTAGAGACATGTACTGAAAAGAATTGAAATCTGTTAACTTTTGTTTAAGTTATGGCATAAAGAAAGTTCGGACAGGTGGACGGATGGACTGACAGATAGACAGACGGAGCAAGCTCTGTGCTATATCCCTCCCTTGTGGGAGAGTATAAAAAGTAACAAAGTATGAGGTAGAAGCCTAATTTGAAATTTAGAGAAACTAAGTTCGAAAAGTATTGTGAAAAGGGTTAAATTAATGCCAATATTATTTTAAACCAACATGTACAGCTTCAGTAGACCTTGCCCGAAATTTAAAAAAGAAATGACATTGTAACAGAGTGTTTGGAGAATGAAAGGTAGAACCTTGAAAAGCAGATCTTTAATCCAAAACTTTAAGCTGGGAATACTAAGTAAAACTGATTGGCAAAAAAGGGGCAAATATTTCCTAAAACCAATAAAAGAAATCATTGATGTAAATGGAATCATTAACCCCCTTAACTCTGATGTCAAAATATCAATATTTCAAGTAGCCATTATTCCCATAATGCAACTAGAAATTTAATCAATTCAGTCTTGTTTGACAGAGTTCAACGAACTCTGTCAAACAAGACTGAATTGATTAAATTTCTAGTTGCATCATGGGAAAAATTAGCGGCCTGAAATTTTGAGATTTTGACATCAGTGTGCAGGGAGTTAAGTTGTATTGACCATGCAAGAATTAGAGTAAGAAAGTAAGTGGCAAAGTCTAATTTCAAATACAAAGAAAGTAAGTCTGAAACATGTTTAAAAGGGGTTAAAATCATGCTGATATTAATGAAAATCACTGTAGAAATGTTCAGTAGATAGTAGGCATTGTCCCAAATAAGAAACAGTAACATTCCACTAAACTGTTTGAAGAATTAAAGGTGTAATTTTAAACCACCACCACCCCCCCCCCCCCCCACCCCCACAAAAAAAAAAAAATTCCCAAAATAACATGAAACATAAAAAAAAAACATAATGAGAATGATACAATCAATAGTAATACACTACTCAAAGTTTGCTGCGCACCAAGTATATCTAACTATGTCCCGATACCAACCGCAATACCTTGCAGTGATTGGTCAATGCCTCGTTGATTTTATTTTATGTCGCCAGGCACGCGCATATGTCTACTGTCAGCGATTCTTATGTTCACTGTCAAGAAAGGCGTCTCGTTGCCATGAGCAATGGTTCATCGCAATGTCTTTTTTCACTTGAAATCAACTGAGACAAATACATTTAACTTAAGTAAAATACACACAAAAGTACCGTTATTACGTACAAAAAGATTAGTTATGTATTATTATTTTATTATTTATTTGTGTTTAAGGTCACATATTTCTGCACAATGGCTAACCATGACCGTGACAGTTTTAAGGGTGGAGGAAGCCGGAATACCCAGAGAGAACCATCAAGCAACGGCGAGCAACTGTCACCAACCCAACATACCAACTCCACACAAGCAGGGTCAGCATTGGTTGAAGACAGGCGCACCATCAACGTGCAGTACGCCTTAGTACACAATGCCACCGTGCCCCCACATGGGCAATGAGGGTGAAGTGTCTTGACCAAGGACACAACGCGGTTGCCGCAGGTGGGATTCAAACCGAGGACCTCTCGGATTGCAGCCTGCACCTTTACCAACTGAGCCACCACCCCCCCCCCCCCCCCCCCCCAATTAGTTATGTAAACATGGGTAATTATTTATGAAACCGATTAGATTATCAGGTCTTTTTCATTAATTTACTGTAACATAAACTGAAAGGAATTAACACCTTACCGAAACGTCTGCTTTCTAATATTCGCTGTTCACAAACGAAGAGGCTCACGGCGGTGTTTTTTTGTTATTTAAGATTACAACAAAATAAAAGAGTTTTAAGATTTTGTTTCCAATTCAATTTTACTTGTGTAAGAATGGGACATATACATTATTTTGTTTGTTGACTGGGGACAGGGTCTCACGTTCCCTGCATGAAACATATATTCAACCTCGGCAGATACCTCGGTTGAATATAAATTTTATGCAGGGAACGTGAGACCATGTCCCCTGTCAACAAACAAAATAACTTATAACCTGTTTTACGTTTTAGTTGAAATATTGTAATGAAAAGCGTATATATTTTTTATTTAATTATATCTTTAATGATTTAACTGGTAGAGTGCTGGAAGCCCTATTTTGGGCTTTACTAAAAGTGACAGGCAATAACTGTCTGTAGCTACATTCTGCCCGAGGAAGCCTTTATTGTCCCTGATATGAATCAGATTTTTTATACAATACCTTGCTCTCTGACATTTAATTGGATAGTGCTATAAGGCACTATCCAATTAAATGTAATAGAGCAGTATATGATGAGCTTTGATTTGTTGTCAGAAAAAAATCAGCACTTTACCAGTTAAGTACAGAAATTAAGATTTTATTTATGTTTGACATTATTTTTTAGCTTTTGAATACGATAACCATGGAAAATGGATAGATATTATTGGTAAAAGAGGAAATTTTTAAATTTGCCAAAAAGTTGACGGAGCAAACTGGTATGGGTTCAATATCGAGTATGAGACCCATTAACGTTAATTACAGCTTGACAATGCCTTCTCGTGCTCCCAATCAGGTTCCTGGTGGTCCTTTGTGGGATGTTGTTCCATTCTTGGACCAGCATGGCACCAAGCTCCTGGACACTTCTTGGTTGGACTGGATGGGCTGAAATTGCAAGCCGCAACTCATTCCAGACATGTTTGATTGGATTGAGGTCAGGGGATCTTGCTGGCCAGTCCATACGCTCAATCACCTCCCTCTGTCGGTACCCCCCGACAGCATGGGCAACATGTGGCCAGGCATTATCGTCCATCAGAATGAATCAATGACCCACTGCACCGGCATACAATCTGACGTCAGTGACGTGACATCCAGGATCTCATCAATATACCGCTGTGCAGTCAATGTACCACGTTCAAGGACACAGAGCTCTGTACATCCATCCCTGCTGATGCCGCCCAGACCATGATTCACCCTCCAACATAACGGTCAAGCTCAGCAATGTTGGCTGCATGGAATTGCTCTCCTGGTCTTCTCCATACCCTAGAACGCCTATCTGTGTGGTCTAGGCAGTACCTTCACTCATCTGTAAAAAGGACAGGTCGCCAATCTTCTCTGGTCCATCCAGCACAGTCTGTGGCCCATTCATATCGTGCCTGGCGGTGGTTCTGGGACAGTGGAATGCAAATACATGGTCTTCTCAATCGGAGACCACCTTCGTGCAACCTTGCCCGGATAGTCTGCGTCGAAACCTTTACCCCAGATGCATTCTGAAGGTCACTGCGAAGCTGGGTTGCTGTGGCAAAGTGGCTCCTACAGGCCTGAATGATCAAAAAAACGGTCTCCAGCTACAGATGTTGCCCTGTCTCTGCCACCATCATGCAGTCTTACTGGTGTGCCACACTGCTGAAATTTTGCCCAGGCCCTGGTGATCACCGTATGGTGCACACCAAGGACTTCACCAACCAGACGATGGGTAGCCCTTTGCTCCACCATCCCTACAGCCTGCCACATTTCTACTTCAGACAAAAGTCTTCTTACATTTGCATTTGCCATATTCAATTATTAAATCACAAGGGTTTGTGTTGAAATGAAGATTGAATACCCTACACATGTCACGTACATGTAGACAGTACACGAAAACATCATGAAAATCAAGGGGTATATGTTTTCCATGACTGTTACAAAAAGTCTGCCTGTCAAGAGAGCTAATGTAAACACTGGGGACCATTTATTTATTTATTTATTGGTGCTTAACGCCACATCAGCAGCTAAGGCCATATCGTGGCGAGAAAACATTAAAAAAAACCATGGCAGAAACGATATTCAAAGATGAGTAAAAAACAATTATAGTATAAAAATGATACTCAATGTAATATGAACAGTGATGCGTGAGAAACAAGAAAGATGAATAATTCACAAATCAACCTGATGAATTTAAGTCTTAAAGACTCTAGTTAAGATAATAAAAACAGTTTTAAAATTTATTAAAAAGGTTGATTGATTTCAAAAATGAGAGAATCATATTCGGGCTAGTACGATAAAAAAGATCTCTCAGAGATCCTACAGAGAAAAACTGCCCTCTGACATGATTAAAATCTGTACAATGTAAAAGAATGTGCTCCACTGACAACACCTGCTGGCAGGGAACACATTCTGGTCGCACAGTACCCTCCAACAAAAAGGAATGTGTAAGTCTTGTATGACCAATATGACATCGCGTCAATACTGCAAGATCCTTTCTAGAAAGGTTACTAGACGGGTAGTGATCACAGATATCTGGTCGGAATCGATGGAGCTTGTTATTTGTCGCTCCATCCCAATCCGCCTGCCACACAGATTTGATGTACTTATTGATATGTGGTTTCAAATCACTGGAAGGGATGTTAAAATCAGTGAGAGGCTTGGATAAAGCCTGTTTTGCTGCACTGTCTGCCCTGGTGTTACCAGCGATACCTACATGTCCGGGTAACCAGCAAAACACGATATCATATTGGTCAGACATGAGAGTTGTCAACTTCTCACGAAGTTCCAAAATGAGAGGGTTCTTCAACTTGGGGTTGAGTAAAGCAAGTAATGTGGAAAGAGAGTCTGAGAAAATAATTGACTTCCTTTCCTGTACATTCTCGATGTGTTCAAGTGCAAGTTGTATAGCTTTAACTTCAGCTGTGAAAATAGAACTCTGATTCGGTATTCTTATTGAGGTAATATGATCACCAGTAACAGCAGCTGATGATACTTTGTCACCATCTTTAGATCCATCTGTATAGATCCTTGTATATGTACTAAACCTGGACTTTATTTCGGCATATTTTTGTTTAAATTGCAAAGAATTTGTATCAGATTTTTTGGTAGAAGCAAGGTCTAAAATAACTGTAGGTTTTTTAAGATGCCAAGGAGGAATATGTGATTTACGGTTATCTTTTATAGAATTAGAATCAATTTTGGCAGACTCCATGTGGGGTTTAATTCTAATTCCCAATGGAGGAATATGTTTCTGGTGGCGATTAAAAAATTCAACATTTTGTGGTTCTGAAACACAATTAAAAGCCGGATTTGATTTATTAGCTAAAAGTTTAGTTACATATTGGAGAGATAGTTTAATTCGACGCTTCTCAAGAGAAGGCTCCTCTGCTTCAACAAGCATTGAATCTACCGGTGAAGTTCTAAAAGCACCAAGGCTGATTCTAATGCCACTATTATGAATGGCATTAAGAGGTTTGAGATATGACTTTCTTGCAGAACCGTAAACCACGCAGCCATAATCTAATTTTGATCTGACAAGTGATCTATACAGATGAAGTAAAGTTTTTTGGTCAGCACCCCAATCAGTGCTACCAACTACCTTCAAGAGGTTCAGTGCCCTTTTACACTTAACTTTTAGTTGTTTTATGTGGGAAGTGAAATTCAGTTTGTTGTCAACTTTAATAGGACTACCATCAATTTTTAACTCCGGATCGAGGTGATATTTCCGAAGCTTACAAAAATGAACACAATTTGTTTTCATCTTTGAAAATTTAAACCCGTTTTCTGTGGCCCATTTTTGAATTCTGTTTAAACACAGCTGAAGTTTGCGCTCTATGGCATTCATTTTCTTGCTGCTGTAGCAGATTAAAAAATCATCTACATACAACGAAGAATCTACCATATTTTCAATTGTTTCGACAATACTATTAATTTTTACTGAAAAAAGGGTAACAGATAAGATACTACCCTGAGGAACCCCCAATTCCTGCTCGTGCGAATCGGATAACGTTGATCCAACACGAACCTGAAATTGGCGGTCCCTTAAAAAATTCTCAATAAAAAGAGGCATTCGCCCTCTCAACCCCATGTTAAAAAGATCCTTTAAAATCCCATACGTCCACGTCGTGTCATATGCCTTTTCCAAGTCAAAGAAGATGGCAACCACATGTTCTTTTCTGGCGAAGGCATTTCTGATAAACGTTTCAAGTCTGACCAAATGATCGACAGTACTTCTCTGGCTTCTGAAACCACACTGAACATCCGCAAGCAGATTGTTCGATTCCAGAAACCAGACAAGTCGATCATTGATCATCCTCTCCATGGTTTTGCACAGACAACTGGTTAAGGCAATAGGCCTGTAATTGCTTGGGTTGCTGTGATCTTTATCAGGCTTAGGAATGGGAATTACTATCGCTTTGCGCCAAGATGGTGGGAACTGGCCCGTCCTCCAAATGTCATTAAAAATAGATAGTAAGAGCTTTAGAGATGATTGCGGCAGATGTTTTAAAATTTGATAATGTATTTCATCGGGCCCAGTGGCGGTATCCTTTGCTCTATGCAAAGAGTTGTTTAACTCCTGCATAGAAAAAGGTTCGTTGTAATCCTCTGAATTATTGGATGTAAATCTAAACTTTTGCTTTTCTTGTTGTTTTTTAATTTTCAGAAATTCAGGATTACAATTTTCAGACGACGAATGTTTTGAAAATGTAGAGGCCAATTTATTTGAAATTTCGTTTTTTGATGTGATTAGTGTGTTGTTATCTTTCAGATGTTGTACCGTTGATTTTGTGTCTTTTCCTTTAATTTTTCTTATCATTTTCCAAATTTTGTTGATGGGGGTGTTTTGGTTAAGCTTTGAAACATAAGTTTCCCAAGAACTTTTCTTTTTTTGTTTTATTAGTCGTCTTGTTTTTGCCCGACTCATACGTAATTTATCTAAATTATTTGTGGATGGTGACTTGTTGAATTCCCGTTCAGTTTTCTTCCGATCCTTTATAGCCTGTTTACATTCGTTATCAAACCATGGTTTGGTGAAACGTTTTGGATTTGTCGAGGTTTTAGGAATGACTTGGCTTGCAATGTCAAGTAACTCTGTTGTAAAATGTTCAATCTGGTCAGTACTTTCACTAAATTTCTCCAGAGTGAGGCGTTCAGAACAGAGCAAGATGAAGGCGCCCCAGTCAGCCTTTTTAAAGCTCCACTGGGGCACCCTCAGATCGTCTGCCGGAATTACACTCTCCAACACGACCGGAAAGTGGTCACTGCCGCACAAGTCACCTTCCACCTTCCAAGAATATTCAAGAAAGAGGGAAGGGCTTGCAACTGAAAGATCAATTGAGGTGTAAGAACCAGATGCGGGGTGCAGATAAGTATCTGACCCATCATTGAACAAGCACAAGTCATATTTTGTAATAAACTCTTCTACAGTTTTCCCTTTCACATCTTCTTGACTGCAGGAATTACCCCAAAGTGGGTTATGAGCGTTAAAATCACCCAACAAAATGTATGGAGTTGGGAGCTGTTGGACGAGTTGCTCAAGATCATTGAGATGTAGTGCCTTACTGGGTGAAACATAAATCGAACAAAGTGTGACTGTTTTGTCTAAAGTTAGGCGTACCGCCACAGCCTGTAAATTTGTATTCAAAGGTACAGAACTGTGAATGATATCGTCTCTAACCAAAACAGATGTTCCACGAATGTGAAGGTCTGTATCATCAGCCCAGGCATTATACGAAGTATAATGCCTAAATGCTGAATGATCTTGAGCCTCGGGTTTCTTTAAAAGAGTTTCCTGCAGGCAAAAAGCAGCAGGTTTATATTTTTGGCTGAGTAGACCAAGTTCATTAAAATTGGCTCTAAAACCTCGACAATTCCACTGTATTATGTTATTTTTGTTTGTGTTAGCCATATTTGGTTTACGACTGAGAGGGTGGACGTATAGGAGAAATAGACCCAGTTGTTTTCTTGGGTGATTTCTTCCTCGGCGACTTATTCTGAGAGGAGTTGGGGCGTAGTTGCCAGAATGTTTCTTCAATACACTCACCGACTTCCATGTCTTCTAATCCCTCGAACCTGTTACGTGTAACAGGATCTTGTAAAAATTTTGGCGTTCTTTCAGATAATTGCTTTTGTCTATCTTGTTTCTTTCTCTGACTCTGACTCAGATTTGATTGTTGAGATCTTTGTTCTTGCTGTGCTTTAGGGTGTGGTTTGTTTTGATCATTTTTCTTATTAGTTGCCGCTTTTTGTTCGGATTTCTTTTCAGGTTTAGATGTATCTTTTCTCTGAGTGTGATCTGTTTTGTCTTTCAATGGTTCTGTAGTATACTGTTGTGTTTGAGTTGACTTTGGTTCAGTTTCTGTGATTTGCTCAATTGTAAACGCTTGAATTAAGGACGGAATTGTGTTGTTGTTAAGCCATGTCCATGGTGTTTGACATTCTACTGATTTGGTTTGTATTTGTTTCAACGTTGTTGCATACGATGGTGATGAAAAATTCATTCCAGGCCTTGAAATTACTATCTCTCTGGCTTCTTTAAATGAAATATGTCTTTCACATTTGACTTTCTGAATTTCTTTCTCCCGTTTCCAGACAGGGCAATCCTTGGATGAAGCTACATGATTGCCCTGACAGTTACAGCACTTTATGGTATTATTACAGGGCCCTTGGTGTTGTTGGCCGCATTTGAAACATATTTCCTGTCCTCTACAGTTATTTTGCCCGTGACCATACTTCTGACATTTGAAGCATCGGAGTGGATTCGGAATATACAAGTCCACTCCAATGTTCATGTAACTTACTTTAATTGACTTTGGTGGTCGCGAGGAGCCAAAAGTTAAAATATATGTATTGGTTTTCACTGTGTTACCATCCTTTTTAATTTCTATTCTTTTTACATCAGTGATATTCTGAGATTTAAGTTCTTCCTTTATTTCCAATACATCCATGCCAGAAAGTTCTCTAGTTCTCATTACGCCTTTACTGGTGTTCAAAGTCTTGTGTGGAAATGCCACAACCTTCATGTCTAAAATCTTATCAATTTTTAATAAATTTATTGCCTGAAATTCCGTCCTACATTCTACTAATAACCCGCCCGATCTCATTTTTTTAACTTCCTTTACTGAGCCTGCAATTCCTTTTATAGTTTTCTCAATAGCAAAGGGATTGATCGTTGATACATTTTCACCTTCTTCTTCCGCATAAATAATGATAAATTTTGGCCATTTCTTTTCAATGGTGGTGCTTTCTTGATCTGAGTCAGAGTCTGATAGAGTTAATTTCACTTCATTACCTCGTTTTTGTTTTTTTGGTGGTATTTTTTCCATGTTTTAGTATTAATCGTTCATTGCTCCGGCTCCCACCCACCATGGAGTCCAACAAGGGGTAGAGTTACTGCTATGCAGTGAACCCACCGGGCTGCCGGTATTCCCACATACCTGGTATGGAGCAATATACTCAGCCAGTGTTGATACCGAAGTATGCCACTGGCTGATTGGCCCGTGTGTGGAAGTGCCATGTCTTCAGATGGCGATCATCCAACCAATCACTCTATAAAACCTTGTAATTAAAGCTGCCACGTAGAACTGAATCGAACAGTAGTGCAGCAAAACTAAGTATTTGGTAAAATATGTTTAAAAACAGTACACAATGGCAATTATGATGTTTGATTAAAAGAAATGACTGATTGAATGACCACCAAATGCCCCCGACGTGACACCCAGTACTTTTTGGGGTGGGGGCTCCCGATTGGCCAGAACGGACCATCCGACCATCCTTCTACTCCCGAAATTGGGGCCAAAGCAGTGTCTTGGACATTATCTGAAAAAATGGAGACCAGGGCCAAACAGAGTTTACGACCTGACCCCCATCCTTGGAGACTGCCCTAACCGGGGCCCGAGTCCTCAACTGCCAGGATTCCTTCTTCCGGGGCCTTCGGAACGCACCTCACGGGAGAACAAGGTGCCTGCCAGATGGTATTAGCAGGGTTGATCATTTTGGTCCGGGGCTGCGTATTTGTGTATTTCGCAGCGAACCAACTCAATTGAGCAAACCTGCCAATTAGAAATTAGAAAACCTGCCCAATTGAGCAGGCCGTCCTCTATCCGCCACCTGAGGACCCGCCTAGTAGGGGACGATCAAACCCCCCTAGGACTGGGGACCATCTCAATACATTCCTCAATCATATCCACCAAAAATATCGCAAATATGTCTCAAGCAAATTTCACAATGATGTGTCATATATTTGGTGCTTAGCAAACTTTGAGTGGTATATTAATTTAAAAGAAAAAAAACTTGAAGGTTGACTAAAAAACTTTAACCACAAACTTTAACCAAAACTCCAAATGTTAACAGACGGACAGACGAAAGTCATGACTAAACAGGAAAAAAACAAACAAAAACACTTGAACCTTCAGTAAAAAACTTTAACCACAAACTTTAACACAACTCTAAATGTTAACAGACGGACATACGGACGAAAGTCATGACTATAGTCCTCACTGTAAACAGTCTGGCTAATAAAGGAAAATGAGATAAAAATTTAAATTGCTCCTAAAGTTCCATAATATAGTTTACATATTAATTTCCTAAATTGACAACACTAAAATCTGGCATTATTTTTTTTGGAAGCTCTCGAGAAATTATGCCAGGTCTTAATCTGTTCAATAAGAGAAAATGAGATCAATTTTCAGTGTTTATGTGACTTAACTGGCCATAAATACTGGAAACATAATCCCTTTTTGTTTCTGTTGATTGGCAATAGTGTTCAAATGATTTTTCGACCAGTCGATGCTGATGCGATTAGTAGTAAACAAATCTATTACCTGATTAGTGAATCACTCGTCGTTTAGTCACCTGAGTGTATTCTCCAAAGCCTTAAGTTTCCACTTTGCGTTCCTTTCCGAAATTTAATTCAATTTTATTAAAATTAATTCAGTGCTTTCGATTTGAGGTGGGCTATCGCACTCGTGCTTCTACATTGGAAACGAAAGCTCTCTACAGATGTTCATGCTTTTTCAACATGCTCTTGTTTTGGGTAAATGTTGCTGTAATAAGACTGATCAGAAACCAAAATGTCACATAATGATATTTACTACTAAATGAAGTTTTACAACTCGCCTTACGTAATGCACATACTGACTAAACAAATCGCACTGTTTGGTCAGGTGATGAATTTAATATTAGTTTGTTTAGCTTTTCATCGTTGGTTAAGCTATGCAGGTCATGGAACAATCACGTCATCAGTGTACACTTCTTCAGTGACCTGTTTTCTGCTTTCCAGTTTTTTTAGCACAATAACAATGTGCAGAAATTTCTTATTAGACCACAATATACAAGGGAATTTGGGGGAGAAAAGTTCAATTTTGCTTAAAAATATTTGACAGAACCGAATATTGGAACACTGAAAATTTATTATTAGACAACAATTTATTTTTTCCGGCACCTGTTGTTTGGTCGTAAGGACATGGAGACATCGGGTTCCATAATGTCGCTCAATTAGACCCATTAATTGTATCGTAATTTGGAAGCCACTCCAGCCAATGAATTCAGTTAAAACCAGTTTTGTAGAATTTATTGCTTAGTTTAGCACCTGATATTGCATAACCGACTAGTTGATTAATCATTGACTACTAGCAGGCGATTAGTCGATTAGTAAAAATTCAAATGGCATTAATCGTTTCAACACTAATTGGCAATTAATTAAAAAATGTCAAAATCGCATGGAACAATATAATTAATTGGTGCTCGTAATATGTTAAACATACTGTGCAATTCCGTATTCTTGTTTTGTATATTACTGTTTATGTTCTGATTTTAATTTTTTTGTACTTTTGTTGGAGTGTTTTATGACTTTGACCATAGAATAAAATGAATGAAAATTAAGTATTTATTCTCAGTGTTCTTCACTCTAATAATGGTAGAATATATTAAAGCCTTCCTTGTTGGCGCGAACTGACCAAGCCTTTGTTGCGAGTCAGCCAAGCCTTTTCTGCGAGGCAACAAAAACTGTGATGCAAATACACCATTGGGGTGGTTTGAATCGACTTCAGGGATGGTGTGAATTGACTTATGGGATGGTGCAAATCAACCACTGGATGGTGCGAATCGACCGTTCCCCTGGCCCTACAGGCTATACACCTTACCACGCCTGGTCTTTTGAGGGGAACTATAGCTCCCGCCCTCCATGGATCCTGTAAAATCAATTTAAGGAGAGCAGTAATTGCTCTCCTTAACAGCTGTGATAGCTCTCCTTCAACCTTCAATTCCCTTATTAATAACTGACTAAGCACAGAATAGCTATCCTGGCACAGGATTAGGGGAGCCATAGTAACTCCTCTGGATTTTTTAAGGTGCTATATAAGTAATGGAATGTTGTTTATTTTGAAATTCTCACCTCTGATATTCCTTAAATTCTGATTAAATATACACAAATTATACATCAAAATGAAGGTTGGGAGGTACAGAACACGAAAAATATATGAAATCAACTCATAGAGTTGACAGCAGACACCACTAGTTCCTGGAAGTCTGCTACCGTATTCGTACCCGAACTGATCATGATACCTTGCATTGAATATCGCAACTGTGCAGTCTCTATATAATAATAGTATACTGTATTAAGGTGATCTTTCTAATTATTTGATTTTAGGCGGCGTTGCATATCAATGCTTTTTCTGTCTGATGATGTCGACCGGAAATCGAAAGTAAATTCATATGTAAATAAAAGCTAAGGTTTTGGAATTTACCCCCATGCAGCTCTGTCGCTGTGTTTTGAAGAATTTTGATACCCTAACTTTGTTCTTGGATATGTAAAGCACATTTGGCCACAAGTTGTTCTCGTGAAATATTATTAAATTATCAGTTCTGGTACGAATACGGTTGCTGACTTCCAGGAACAGGTGGTGCCTATGGCCGACTCTATGAGTTGATTACTCGCAGAGCTGGGAGGAGTTAAAATTTTCCTTAACAGGTTAACGTGTTAAATAATTCTGCGTTAACAAGTTAAATGTTAAAATTGACAAAATTTTAATAACTTCGGCCATTTTTATTACGTACAGTTCGCCTCTTGAGTTCCAATGTGTTCTATATGCCTACTGGCACATAGAACACGTTGGAACTCAGGGGATGAGTAGTTAATCGAGTTCTCGCAGGTTATCCTAAATTCTAACATTCAGCAATGCTTTCATTTAAGAATACAATCGCTGCGGCCGTATCCATAGAGACATCCGCCATTCCTCGAATACCAGTACTTACATGGAAAACAGGGGTTCGGATGAAGATGATATTGTTGTATTGCCAAATATCGGCGGGCCAACATCACGAACATTGGTAGGAGGGCTTCATGGTCTCTCCACCAAATCAATGGGTCGTCTATAATTGACGGACATCTAAGTTATTCGTGTTCTTCAATTTCGTCAAATGGAGTAAATGGCGTAAAATTCTTCGTCATTGGCATGCACGATCCGACTGGGGTAAACACAAGATAACGACGCAATGCTACATATTATACAATTATAATCTTCAAAGTTAAAAGTTATTAACTTGGTTAAATATTTTTAACGTTAAAATAATTTAACACATTAACGTTTGAAACATTAACTGCTCCCAGCCCCGATTTCATTTCATGTTCTATACATCTCAATCTTCATTTTGATGTACAATTTCATAACTTATATAGCACCTTAAGGGGCTATATAAGTCATGGAATTTTGTTTATTTTGAAATTCTCACCTCTCATATTCCTTAAATTCAGATTAAATATACACAAATTATACATCAAAATGAAGGCTGGGATGAATAGAACACGAAACACATATATAATCAACTCATAGAGTTGACAGCAGGTACCACTGGTTCCTGGAAGTCTGCTACCATATTCGTGCCAGAACTGATAATAAAATAATATTTCATCAGAACAACTTGTGGCCAAATGTGCTTCATATATCCAAAAACAAAGCTAGGCATTCAAAACACTTTCGAATACAGCGATAGGACTACATTTGGGAAAAGGACAACACTGTCTGCATTTTTTATTGAAGATGGTTTCCATGCTCGTCATGCACAAATCACTCGATACCACGAATTTCCATGGAAAAACAAAATCGTAGTTCTAAGAAATTTCAACAGGTATCATGATACCTTGCATTGAATATGGCAACTGTGCAATCTCTATCTAATAACAGTATACTGTATGAAGGCGATCTTTTTCATTATTTGATTTTAGACGGCATTGTTTTTACATGCTTTTTCCGTCCGATGACGTCGACCGGAAATCGAAAGTATATTCATACGTAAACAAAAGCAAAGGCTTTGGAATTTACCCCCTTGCAGCTCTGTCGCAGTGTTTTGAAGAATTTTGATCCCCTAGCTTTGTTCATGGATATGTAAAGCATATTTGGCCACAAGTCGTTTTTGTGAAATATTATTAAATTATCAGTTCTGGTACAAATACGGCAGCTGACTAGGGCTGGGCGATATGGGAATCTGAATACCGGTAACGATATCAGAAAAAATATCGCGATATACCGGTATATCATGCAGCAGTGTGTGAAACACATATTAAATGCAAGGGATATCATGAATAAAAAAGATATTTTTGGAGCAAAAGATAGAAGTATCACTTACTACTCTGGGAAAATTAGTGATTTGAATGGAAGACCATAATAATCAATGTCTACAAAGTTATTGAACCTATTGTTTAATACGAAAATAAGCCATAAAATTATCATGGGTTTACTGGCTTTCATCTAAATCTCGGATACAAGTTTATTAGTCTTTGTCAATTTAATTCCTGTAAAAACATGGCCAGCCTCTCTTGACTGATAAGCGTTTAATTAGTGAGCCAGTCAACTGTCACATTGTGTTAATTGCGTATGTGTGGCTTCATGGAAACAGTGGCAAACAAAACTTTTTATCAAAACAACGGGTGTCCAGTTGATGGAATTCTGAGGGCCTGGTTTCACAAAGAACCAGCAGTAGCTCCTCCCCTTCTATCTTCCAACAGTGAACTTCCTCAGATGACAATGTCAAATGTCATCTGTCACATGTCAGGCCAGTCGGTCTGTTGATATTAAGCACGCCTCCAAGACGTGATCACCCTTCACTAGCAGGTGTCAATCACCAGCCGACAATGTTTTCTCCCAGTGATGGCATCACACCTCTCTCATATTTGACAAAAATTGTTGCAGATTTCGCAATTGTGAATATGTGTGATTTGAAACATTTTTGTGTCAGATTGCTGACAACGAATTAAGCGATAAGTATTGCTTGCTGATTACAGTTCAAACAAATGTGACCAACAGCAGGTGACCGTGTTTTTACTGCGTGACAGTCGGGTGTGTTTTCCGTGTAACAACAAACTATTTGTGTGATGTATGCTACTTTAATTATTCACTAATTAAAAATAATCAAACAAATTTAGCAAACAAGTATTAAATTTTTATTTCATAATTTCTCCATGAATGCTTGCATGTAGGTGACGATAAACGAGATAGAATGTTACTCTTGTCATCTCTCGCTGTTTATCATTTGTTCACGAAATGAGGAAAGATAAACTTCCTGTATTTTCAAAGCAACTTTCTGTGCGATTTTCCGGAAAAATACATGTTGAAATTGTATTATCATGTGACCTAAACCAATATCGTTACAGACGATATACCGGTATTGCCAAAAAATAGACGATATTTAACCGGTACCGATTTCAATACCGGTATTTACCAGTATATCGAAATATCGCCCAGCCCTACAGCAGACTTCCAGGAACCAGTGGTGCCTACAGTCGACTCTACCAGTGGTGCCAACAGTCGATTCTATGAGTTGATTACACATTTTGTGTTCTATACATCTCAATCTTCATTTTGATGTACATGTTGCGTATATTTAATTTGAATTGAAGGAATATCAGAGGTGAGAATTTCTAAATAAACAAAATTTCATTACTTATATAGGCCCTTAAAGTTAATTCCACCTGACCTGTAAAAGCTCACATTCTGTCTTTTTCATTTTCTTGTCATAAACAGGCCAAATCGATAAAATAGGTTGTTCTCTTCAAAACCAATAATCGTATGCTCCGAGAAGAGTACTACTTCGGGGGTACAGCAAGACAAGATGCGGATCGACCACATAAACATTTAGTTCCGGCACTCGCAGCAGCAACCTGTGGGGCATCAAAAAATGAAATTGTTGCCTATTTTCGATGCGCAGTTTTTAATGACATTCCGGCTACTCGCCTGTCTAAACAACTGTCCAGAGGAGAGGAACGACTAGGAAATATAAGGGCGAGCATAATTTACAGTGAATTGAAGATGGGTTCAATGTAAATAAATCAGAACGCACTTAGAAATGTTTCCAATGTGTCGTTTTCATCTGCCATAATGACAGTCACGAGATCTCTCCTGTTTTGACGAGAATCCACGTTCTTTGACAGGCTGGCAACTTATTTTTAAAGAAGCCTATCCAATATGGGATATATTATTATATAGGATAATTATAAAATAACATGATATTCGAGGGCGTTGGGCTTTATTACTGGACCGCCAATCCGCCATCTGTGATTAGCAACCCAGTAGTCAATAAGTCAATACAATTTAAGTCAATACAATTAAATTAAAATCTTTAATAACTTAAAAAAATAAAATTTAGAATTTTAGAATTATTTACAAATAAAAATAATGGATAAACAAAGTCAAGCTCAGTTAAACAGTTCTGCCTTTAATTCTGGTAGTCTGAGAAACAGTGGAAATTCCACTAATACTGATATGACGGAGTATGGACAATTCGGACCATGTACGATTCGGACCAGATTTTTTTTGGACGATTCGGACCAGATGTATGGACGATTCGGACCAGATAGCTGGACGATTCGGACCAGATAGTTGGACGATTCGGACCAGATGTCTGGACGATTCGGACCAAATTTAATATGATGTAAAACTTGTTTAGAATTATCTCACACTTTAACCCTTAGTGATATGGCCCAAATGTGTTCACGTTTCGTATCATATTTAATATGATCTCAATATGATCTGATATGTAAGAAATTAAAATAAGTGTGATAAATTAAAAGAAAAACTACGTAAATATCTATCCAGAAGTCGTTAAAAACCTTATTTATAAAATCATCAGTACACTGGCTGCATATATTGCAACTGCGGGTCTCTACAGATTAAAGAACACTGTTTATAGAGCATTTGCCACAACGACTCTATGCGCTATAACAACATTCTGTCGAGTCTGTTTGTACCTCTTGTGATATGCACATGGTGTTTTTATTGTCTCTTGTCTACGGAAAGCCCTTTGTGTGGCTTGATCTCTTTGATGTGGAATTTATTTGTTTGCTTGTCATATATAAAAGACTAGATTATACTGATCTTATCATTCTGGTTTCCTGAAATTGAGTTGGCGGACATGGCAATTTTATGCCTACATTGCAATAGATCAGTGACTTTGCGTCACCAGGCAATAGATTGTGACAGTTGTGGTGGCTGGCAACATCGTGGTTGTGGAAACACTGGACTTTCAAAGTACATGAGATCTCTCATGAGTTTATCTGTGAAATGTGCCAGGGCAACACAGACACACAAACATCCACACAGGTTAGTACAGACATACAAACATCTGCACAAGGCAGTGTCGAAACACATACGTCACAAGACAGCACAAACACACAGACATCTGCGCAAGGTAGTGCTGACACAGATATACATGCATCACAAGACAGCACAAATACACAGACATCGGCACAAGGTAGTGCTGACACGCATACGTCACAAGACAGCACAAACACACAAACATCAGCAGATAAAAAGTAGAGGACCTTGACCACCGAGTTGCCTTAGCACTTGTGACAGTCGGAGGGGGGGGGGGGGAGTGACATGGCTACTCCCAAGTGTGGAAGTTAGGGCCAAATGCGTATTTACAGGTGGGTTGTGGTAGTAACTTCACACAAAAGAAAACTGGCCAGTTTAAGAGTGGTGATGACTTGAAAGTTGCACGGTAAAGATTCTGGTCAGAGTGTTAAGATTTTGTTAGCCAATAGGTAGGGTCCGATTTGTTGGACGAGTTGGTATATAATAGCTTGAGTTGATGAAAAGATTTTGTCGCGTACCCGGGATGGGTAGGGTTAACGTTTCATTTCTTTTATGTTTCAGACTACTTATGCCTCAAGAGACAGTGCCCATAAGCTACTTAGGAAAATGTTTGCTCTACCATTGCTCCCCCCTGAAGATATCAGATCTGCCTTTGAAGAGCTACGTCACAAGGTCAGCAATGATGCCACACAACTACTGAACGTCTTTGATTATGTTGAAACAACCTGGATCGATTGCTTTTTTTTATCATCCAATAATTTGTCCACATGGGTTAAAAAATATATCGTCCAATAATTTACACAAAATGAACCCAACCCATTTATAAATGTCATTTATAAACGAGATTTGGTTCATATTGTATAAATCAATGGGCGATTTTGGGAAGCATTAATGTGGTCCGAATCGTCCAGAAAATTTGAACCCGTCACGTTGTCTCGATCGTCCAATAATTTACACAAAATGAACCCAACCCGTTTATAAATGTCATTTATAAATGAGATTTGGTTCATATTGTGTAAATCAATGGGCGATTTGGGAAACATTAATGTGGTCCGAATCGTCCAGCCATCTGGTCCGAATCGTCCAGACATCTGGTCCGAATCGTCCAACTATCTGGTCCGAATCGTCCAGCTATCTGGTCCGAATCGTCCATACATCTGGTCCGAATCGTCCAAAAAAAATCTGGTCCGAATCGTACATGGTCCGAATCGTCCAGACCCCGATATGACATCGATGATGTCGATGATGTCTGGCTTCCAGAAAGAAATAGCCAGATTAAATGACACCATAGAGGGTTTGCGGTCAGAGCTTCAAGCCCAGAAGCGGCAGGCAGATAAAGAAAAGGCTGAATTGAGAAGGGAATTGGAAAAGGCAATTCTGAAAGCCAAACCAGGTAAGGAGGACCATGCTCCTCCAGTTCCTGATTTACCATGTATTGACGCTGCTACAGAAATGAGAAGACCTGCGTCCGCCGGCTCACTGCCGGGGATATCTGAAACAGATTCAGATCTAATTACCCCCAGCCAGGATAACTGACTGCGTTCCATAGTAGAAGAAGCTACCAACACGGTCGCAGTTTCCCCGGCCGTGGCGGTTGAAATTCAATTGGATAAAAATTCAGCTAAAGTCCCCAAATCGCAGCGACAGAAAAAGTCACCAAACCAAAATCGATCGAAAAGGAAACTCTCCAATGAGTTCCGTGAAAATGATGAAACCGTGGACGTCGAAGACGAAAATGGTTTCTGTATGACTATTGATCGGCATGTCAAGAAGACAAAAATCATCAAGAAAAATTCACAGAGCACCGCTACTGGAAAGGACTCGGTGGTCACACCAAGAAATGGGGACTCTGTTAACGCAACAGAGTCTACATCACCGGAAATAGTGAATGCGACAGCTAGCCCAACCGATAGAGCGACGTACGCCGATAAAGTAAAAGCCAAAACGCCCCCTAAGGTGACCAATAAAACCAAACAAGACACAGGGCCACCCGCAACCAAACCCCTGTGTCGTAATCACACGCATGCACCCCAAAACGGAAAAAAACTCGATTGATAAAGCCCTTCCAGGATGCTCGTGGGAGAGACTAATCTCCAAAGCCACGGGTAACCATACTTGGAAAATAAAAGTAAAATGCCCTAATAGAGCAACGAAATTAAATCTGATAAGCAAAGGGGTAATTATTAATGGCAAAAAATACGAAACCGAGGAATATCGTGTTCTTCCGCAACCCGTTCAGTGTCACAAGTGTCAGAAATTTGGGCACTTGTCACACAAATGCAACGGGGAGCAACGATGTATGAAATGCGGTGACAAACACATCGCGAAAGCATGTAGTGCTAAAACTCTGAAATGCCCGAATTGCGGTGGTCAACACCCCAGCAACTACCGCGGTTGTAGCCACTTCAAAAAAGTTAAAACAAACGTCCAGCTTAAAGCTCTAAATGTAAGTAATGTCGGGAACTCATCTTCCCCTTATTCCACGTGTACTCTAATGGCTGGCTCTATTTTCAGCATAATGAAGAAACACTTGGACACCAGTCTTTCGGACGTTTGCAAAGAGATTAGTAAAACAGCCTCTAAGTTATATAATACTCAAATATCTCACACGCTATTAGAAGCGGCCGTTAACAGAATATAATTATGTAACAATATTACAAATAGTAATTAAACTTAAATAAACTTAGTACAGTTATTCCTAAACCATTCATGGATACACTAAAAATAGTCCAGTGGAACGCTCGAAGCGTTAATCAGAAAAATTTGCAAATGTCACATTATTTAAAAAATACGGACGTAATTGGAATTAGCGAAACCTGGCTTAAACCAAATAAACAATTCTCGTTATGTGGTTTTGATATTATTAGAAGAGATCGCCCCGCCCAAAAACCGGCGGTGTCGCTCTGTTAATAAGGCAGGAGATTAAATACAAATCAATACCATGCGACCACCTCAATGCTGAAGTGAGAGTGGTTTAATAGAGGCAGATACTACTGTAGATTTCACTTCCAAATCGTCTGATATCTAACGAAAATACGAGGAGCTTGTAGGTCCATATCTCACTGAAAAGATCATTCCTACAATAAGGGAACATGTGTATAAGGCTCGCAGGGCCAACCCGAGAGTTCCTTTGCATTGGAATAATAACAACTGTGAGTCGATGAATCACATTTTGAAACTTAATCAGGAGTGGAAACCTGAAAAGCTACCAGAGCTGTTGAATAAAATATATAAAGAAATAAAATTACAGGAAAGTTTAATATATGGTGCTTTATACGGTCATGGGGATTTTGAATTAAACCCGTCCGTTGTCCACTTGCAGTGCTCAAAGGCTCTTTGGCAGGGTAAATCTGAGAAAGAAAAGCAAGCAACTCTGCATAAATTTCTAACTCATGGCGCTAAAAATCCCAAGCAGCCAGAATCTACTACATCAACGGATGGCGCACTCACTATTCCCAAAACGAGTGCTTTTGCACGAAAACCCGGGCAAAGAAAAAGGGTCAGGAGTGAAAAAACGATGTCAACAAAACGACTAAAAACCAAATAAACCTGCCAACTCCTACCACATTGTACACTCTGTATATACTGTATATAAGTTGCCAAAAAAAAAAAAAAAAAAAAAAAATGTGGATCCCGGTGTAGAACAACGTCCTCGTCGTGGGATCTGGAAACATGCCGAGATAGGCGTGCCTAAGAGTTCTCTCAACAACGAATATAATATTTCATTTATAAATATATAAATTATAAATATGTAATCAATATTATTTTTAATTTCTTGACGCTATATAGGAATTTTGGCGCTTCTTGACGCTTCTTGTCGCTTCTTGACGCTTCTTGTCGCTTCTTGTCGCTAATTAGGGAGACCGCCCAGTAGTCATTAACGGTGGGTGCTGGACGTTGCGTACACTGGCGTTTCGTACACGGCCAATTTAGGACGTTTCGTACACAAAAAGCCTGGACGTTTCGTACACAGATTTCAATTTCGCATTTTCTCTTTATATCTCACTTTTTTCCTTCTAATTTCAGATTTTGGGTTTAAAAGAAAGAAAGAAGACTATTTTCTTGCATGAAATAATTTTATTTTCCAATAAATACGTGGTGATTTTAGTTTTTATGACAATTTATCTCCAGCGATACTGCACATTTTCGGCGAATCACCTCATTGCATTATGCTAAACTGATTTTATTTTATCGATATTTGCCCTTTATTGATAGCAACAGTATTTGGTGTCATTTAATGGAAAGTCCAAGGGATTCCCATCAAATGGAACCAGAGACTAGTACTATCTTTGAAGGGCAAATATCGATAAAATTTTATTGCGTTTTTATGACAACTTATCTCCAGCGATACTGTACATTTTCGGCGAATCACCTCATTGCATTATGCTAAACGAACGACGAAATGATGATTTCGCGCGCCGAAGGCGCGCAGGGACGGTATGGGGGACAAGCCCCTTTCGACCCTCTGTAACTGTATAGGATGGCTGTCACATGTCTAGGCAGTTAGTATGATTGCACCGTATTCGAGTACTGGGCGCACAAAGGATTTGTATAGTTTGAGTAGGGTGGACTGGGTGGCTCCCCATGAAGTTCCCTTGAGCATTTTCAGTAAGTTAATTCGTTTGGTAGCTTTTTTCGCCATGTCGTCGGTATGTTTGTTGAAGGACAATTTTTGATCAATGGTTATGCTAAACTGTTTTACCTATCCAATATATACCCGATCAGTTTTTTGAAATCCAGATTTGACAGGACACCCGCTTGTTGTTTTTCCAAGTCAAAGGTCACTTCTAGACGGGTTCAGGACATTTTCCCCTAGGACATTTCCCCCTAACAAAGTGTCACCTAGGACATTTTCCCCTAATTTAAAATGAGAGGGTGGACATTTTCCCCTAGTTAGGAAGAAAAGAGAAGACATTTTCCCCAAACTAAAAAAAATTAATTTCATTTCAAGATTTTGTTACAAAAAAAGAAAGAATTTGTTCCATTTAATGTCACACTATTTTCAAAGTACTAAATAAAAATAAAATAGGTTGAATTACTGTATAAATCATTATCAATACTTAGAAATTGTAAGAACGATTTTCGATCCTTTGGGATTTATATTATTACATGAAAAGAATCAATGTGAAACACCATTGATTAAGCAATTTAAGGCAGAACACTTTATATTTAGAGACATGTGAACATTTCCTGGAAGAAGAAATGACGCTATGAACAAAACTTCAGAGCGTAATTGCCGGTCTGCCGGCGCTAATTATACAATAACCTGATTTTCGAGGGCGTTGGGATCCATTACTGGACCACCATCTGTGATTAGCAGTCCAGCAGTCTTTAGCGGCCCGAGGCGATTGCCGAGGACCGCTAATGGGTGTGGGGCTGCTAAGCACAGATGGAGGTCCAGTAATGGAGCTACACGGCACCTGAGAAAACCATGTTATTATTATTATCAATACTTGAAAATTATAAGAACGATTTTGACCCTTTTGGATTTAAGTTATTTCGTCAAAAGAATAAATGTGAAACACCATTATTAAGCAATTTAAGACGGAACTCTTTATATTTATCTCATCCAACAACAATGAAAGTTAAACTCGTTAGAGAAATGTTAACAGATTTCCAGGAAGGCGAAATGACGTCACGGGCAGAACGTCAGCGCGTGCTAAGCCGATCTGCGGGCGCTCATGATTGAAAATAGCAATTATTACCATTTTATAGGGCCAATCCTTAAGCTATTATCACTAAAAATGAGGGCGTTCATTTTGTGTATTCGTACTGTTCCCGATGACGTCCCCGGGCCGGCGGGCCAATAATAAAATTGATTTTCATTATTGGCCCGGCGGCCCGGTGACGTCAATGTTCATTCAGCATTTCGGAGCATCGATCAAACCGCCGAGGTAACTCTCCTTCACTTCCGATAAATATCGATATATTTTGAACGCGGTTGTGTTTAAATTGATCGTTTCTCAGTCGTTTCCTTGAGCTCTCCGTGATTTCATGAGAAAAAAGCATTTCATTTGAGAGGATAATCATCCGATGATCATCGTCAGGTAAGTAACATACATTGTAAATAATACATCGTTAGTTGTTCGGCAATTTCGCCTGAACTTGGCTTTTGTTTCGCCTAATTTCGATGTGAACAAGACGATTGTCAGCTGATCAGTCATGTGACAATGGGAAGTGATCTTACCAAGTTAGCCCCAAAAGCTTCAATGCTGTGATGAAAGTGATTGTTTTTTGTTCATTAAATTATGTTGAGTTCAGTAGTGCATTATTTCTCTCCTTGAAATTCCAATGAAGCAATACCTACATGTACCTAGTGCCCTTCAATATTTATTAACAGTCCATGTGGTAATAATAGTAATAACATGATTTTGTAGGGCGTTATGGTTCATTAACGGCCCACAGAAATGATTAAAAGCCCTTGGGCCTATTAGCGGCCCTCGACTCAGTCTCGGGCCGCTAATAGTCCCTTGGGCTTTTAATCATTCCTGCCGGATCGTTAATGAACCATAACGCCCTACAAAATCATGTTATTGTATAATTAGCGACCGGCCATGCTTTACAATCTTTGTTTCAGGTTTATTAGGCTTCCTTACAGGCTGTGTAAATTAGTATTAATGTGAAGGTAGGGCACAATAAATTGATAATAATGACTAATATGAATTAAGTTAGACCTAGAAGAGAACGCAGGTATAACCTGTGACAGAGAGTAAAAATGATCTACGTGGGAAGACTTTTTTACTGAAAACCTTAATGATTGAAGTTGGGTGGGACAGCATCGAAACAAGAAGACACATACAAAAGATGTGCACCTTCTACAAAATCGTAAACAACGATGCGCCCGATTATCTGCAGGAATTACTACCACGAAGAGTTCGTGACACTTCTGGTTATAACCTTCGAAATTCGGCAGATTTTATGCCTTATTGCATGCGAACAGAGCTATTCAAAAGTTCATTTTTCCCCTCGTGTACAGGAACATGGAATAGTCTACCAGTGTCCGTGCGAAACAGCAGTTCACTCAATGAATTAAAAAAACTCATATCAGGATACTTCTCCTGTGGTGTCAGAAAATACAACATTATTCATAGTAGAATTCGAACCTGTTGCAGCGATTTGAACAGTGATAAGTTTCTCAATTACATCTCCGAATCTCCATACTGTTATCACAGGGTTGTTATTTTAAGGTCATTCTAAATTTTAAAAATAAGTAAATAATTCGAGTTATTTAGAATGAATGAAAGAAAGAAAGTTTTTAATAATCAGTGTGAGTAAACGGGGTAAGCGTATTAATTTAATTAAGTTCGTATTCGGAAAGCGTTCTTGGTTCAGTCGCTGTCATGCAGGGACTGTATAAACAATGCATTCCAAATTAGAACTTATTGAAAAGTCAGTTCATGTCACTGCAAGTCATCAAAGCCGTCTTTTGTAAATTAGCACCTTTGCCCAGATCAAGTCTTTGATAGGTGATGCGCGCGTATATATAAGACCCCTCGAGTTAACCTCAGGACAGCCACTTCAAAAAAGTTAAAACAAACATCCAGCTTAAAGCTCTAAATGTAAGTAATGTCGAGAACTCATCTTCCCCTTATTCCACGTGTACTCTAATGGCTGGCTCTATTTTCAGCATAATGAAGAAACACTTGGACACCAGTCTTTCGGACGTTTGCAAAGAGATTAGTAAAACAGCCTCTAAGTTATATAATACTCAAATATCTCACACGCTATTAGAAGCGGCCGTCAACAGAATATAATTATGTAACAATATTACAAATAGTAATTAAACTTAAATAAACTTAGTACAGTTATTCCTAAACCATTCATGGATACATTAAAAATAGTCCAGTGGAACGCTCGAAGCGTTAATCAGAAAAATTTGCAAATGTCACATTATTTAAAAAATACGGACGTAATTGGAATTAGCGAAACCTGGCTTAAACCAAACAAACAATTCTCGTTATGTGGTTTTGTTATTATTAGAAGAGATCGCCCCGCCCAAAAAGGTGGCGGTGTCGCTCTGTTAATAAGGCAGGAGATTAAATACAAATCAATACCATGCGACCACCTCAATGCTGAAGTGATTGCAGCTGAAATTGAACTTGACCACAAACACGTGGCCATCATATCATATTATAACAAGCCGCAAGCAACAGTAGACAGTAAAGTATTTTAATTTTTTACCAACAAGTACAAGCACTGCATATTCTTGGGTGATTTCAATTCCAAACACCAGGTATTCGGTTGTCATAAGACTGAGCCTAATGGTGACGCCCTTTTCCATATCATTGAAGAACTCGATCTATTCGTGGTAAATAACGATCAAGACGTAACACACATAAGCAACAACCCACTCCATCAATCAGATATCCTAGACTTGATTATCACCAGCAAATCACTAACCAGCCAAATGCAAGACATATTTGTAGGAGATGATGATCTAGGCAGTGATCACCTGCCGGATCACGCCACTCTGAAATGTAATACTGGTCCCGCAAGGTATCCTCCCGTGAATAGGAGGAACCTATCAAAATTGACTGGAACCTCTTCAGAAACATTATCGAAGTAAAAATAAAGGCAAATGACCCCTCAAATGTTCATGAACTAGAAAAAGCCTGCACCCACCTTAACGAGGTTATTAACAGTACGCTAGATGAAATCTGTCCCAAGCAAACTCTAAAGACGCGGATAAACAGAATAACCCAAACAACTCTTCAAATAATCAAACAAAAAAGAAAAGCCTTCCGAGCTTTCCAATCAGAGAATGATCAAATGAAAAGAGCAGAACTTAAAACCGCGTATAATCGCCTTCATGGGGAAGTAAAAAAGGCCATAGCTAACGACAATCGCGTGAGATGGGAAAAAGCAACCGAAAACCTAAATGGGCTGAGAGAACCTAAGAGGTTCTGGGATACATTTAAAACTCTTACTGGCCAAAAGAGCAAAATTGCCAATAATAATGCGCTAAAGACTAGCGACGGATCTATGGCCATAGACGACAAGGCAAAGGCCAGTGCTTTTGCCGAACTTCTAAAGAAGGCACATCGTCCACAAGAAGGGAACAGATATGACAACGATTTTAAGGTACGAGTAAATAAATTTGTCCAAGATAACCACTCAATCTTCAATGAACCGAACTTCGACCAAAGGCATGAAGACGGGGACGACCATGAATTAACCGAACCAATAAGCGTAGAAGAGGTCATGGGTATAATCAGAAAATGCAGGTCATCTTCGTCCCCAGGAGAAGAGGAAGTCTCTTACAAAATAATGAAACAGTGCCCCAACATCTTCTACTGCAGACTTACCAAACTCTTAAACTGCTGTCTCTCCTGTGGGTACTTCCCAAAATGCTGGAAAGTGGCCACGGGAGTCATGATACCTAAACCCGACAAAGACCTTACCAACCCTTCTAACTACCGCCCAATCAGCTTGCTTAGCTGTGTTGGGAAAATATTTGAGCGGATTCTCACTACGAGACTTCGCAGCTATCTCGAATCAATCAATTTTTTCAACAAATGGCAAAGAGCGTATAGGAGTCAGAAAGAGGGAATCGAACACGTATATAGACTGGTCGATTATATGAAAACAGCATTTAGTCAAAACGAAATCGGAACCGCGCTTTTCTTGGATGTAGAAAAAGCGTTCGACTCGGTATGGCACAATGGCGTGAGATATAAACTAGCGAAAATGGGATTACCCACTAAAATTCTAAGGATCATATCATCATTTCTAACTGACCGAAAAATCAAGGTGAGGGTTAATCGCGAGGTGTCAGAGGAAGTAATACTCGAAGCGGGAACACCACAAGGGTCGGTTCTAAGTCCGCTTCTTTTCATAATATATGTGAATGATATAGAAAAAGTAGGGAAAAACTTTGTTGAACTATCGGAGTTCTCAGACGACAAAGGCATTTGGACAGCCAGCAAGTCCAGAAACATAATTAAAAATCGTCTACAGGATACCTTTCGCGATCTTGAGAGCTGGTGTGCCCTGTGGCGCATCAAACTCAATGCCGCCAAAACTCAAAAAGTTACGTTCTTCAAAAAGCAAAGGAAAAAAACAGTCCCGAGTATCGATCTCCAGTTATACGATCACAAACTAGAAGCAAACAAAGAGGCCAAATTTTTGGGATTTATCCTAGATAGCAATCTCAGTCTAAACAGTCACGTAAACTCCATTACGGTTAGAGCTACTAAACGTATCAATTTTCTGAAGATGATCAGAGGTAGAAATTGGGGAGCAAACAAAGATGTGCTTCTCAAGCTCTACAAAACATTTATACGTCCGGTACTAGAATACGGTGCCATAATAACAAGCGACCTAAGCAAAACCAACATTCAGAAGCTACAGAGGGTTCAAAATTATGCCCTGCGAGTGGCACCATGCAAACCGAAATGGACACCGATAAAGGAACTTCATGAGCTAGCAAAAATAGAAACTATTGATACGCGATTAAAAGGACCTACAAACCAAAACCCTCAACAGACTCCAAGATAGTGAATTAATGGTTGAGCTGAACGAACACCGATCCCTTAACAGAAAAACAAAATAAGTTTCCAGAAAAAAAAAATAATAAAATAAAATAAAATAAAAATTATACAATATAACTAAATCGCGTGGAGTCAGTGAGGATTGCCTCGCTACTCATTGGAAACTTTAGGATAGAGTCTGTGAGGACTGCCTCGCAACTCTGCTGAAGCGCGATTGAAACGCGTTTAATAAGATCTATATAACAAAACCCTAAACAGAAAAACAAAATAATCCACAGTAAATTAAAATTACTCAATAGAATTAAACTGCGTGGAGTCAGTGAGGATTGCCTCGCTACTCATTGAGATCTTTAGGATTGAGTCTGTGAGGATTGCCTCGCAACTCTGCGTGTGGGGAGTGGGCTCCGAAGAAACACACCCCTTACCCCATCCATAGCAACAATCACACAGCAGGCACAATATACAATAGCGGATACCTATCTTTCTCTCTACCTTTTACTTTTCTAACTGAACATTCTCAAATTTTCTTGCAACACTATTATCAAGAAGACGCATGGAAATGGTAGACAAAGCGTAGGAGGAATTGGTGCAACCTACCTTTCTGCAACATATACAAGAAACCACCAAACGCTAGGCAAGGATTGAAACAAGCTTGTCTGGCTGGGAACGAGTGTACATTTGATATAAATAAACATTTGAATAAAGATTTAACAGTCCTTTTAAGGGCTTGAGGGTGTGTGTCAGTGAGTGTTTTTTTTTTTGGGGGGGGGGGGGGGGGTGGGTGGAGGAGGTCATTTGGAATTCCCGAAGGATAACCAGATACCTCAAAATCACATACGGCATCCTATCTCCCAGAAGGCTTGATGGATGACTCCCGGTTTCTTAAAACTAAACTGTTGGAGCTTTCTCCACTTCTTTTTTGTAACCGCTATGGTCATATACCGGGGCCGCTACCAAACCGGCGTTGCTGTTTGGTTTTCTTTTCTCTTCTTCCCTTAAACTTGCCATCGCACAACATTACATTCTGGCTCGCCACCATGGTGGGACTCAAACCTCTACCATCGCCGAACTGGAACCGAATAGAGCTCGCTCTCTAATAATTTTAAAGACGTTGAGGGATTGAGTATTGACCATCTAACACTCCAGCGTAAACTGCCGGGTATTCTAACCGCGTGCATAACCCCCTCAGACTCCATTTTGGGCAATAGGATAGACGGGCCTGTGTGATCCAAGGGAAAAAAATAAGGTTAACCGGGTCGCAAGGGATTTGTAAATCCCACATCGTCCCTGCGCGCCTTCGGCGCGCTAAAACCTTTCATTCATTCACACCTCAGGACAGACTCGCTAGGATGGAATAATCGTTAGTTCACGCGGTGCAGTAAAGAGTTAAGGTTTTTGTGTGGTTCCGGTAAGCCGTCATTTGGACGACAGGATTCCCGATCTGATGATTTGCATCGAGGGGAGACGCCGAAGAAGAATCGATGAGTATATGTAGTATTTAGTTTATAGTATTTAGTTTATAGTATTTAGTTGTGATAACACGTCGTAGTTACATAGTTATTAGTTAACAGTTTTAAGTGTATTAGTGAATCTGTGTTGTTAGATGATCAGTTGTTATTATTGCGAGTTAGAAGCACTATTAGTAGAAATTGTAGATGATAGAATATTCTAAAAGGTGAAATTTAGTATTAAAGGTAATTCCCCGTAATGTGGTAGGCGTGACAGGATAAATAGCACATGAGCGGTTGAGTGAAAGATTTCGTGATTTCTTATCAGTAGTCGCAGCTTCGACCTTTCTCTACGAATATAAGTTTGGGAAACAATTTAATTTTAGATGATATTTTAGTACTTGTTTTCGGTGGGATTCAGTGACTAGTCACAAAACTCATTTCAGTAGTGTTGAGATTATTTATTTAGGATTTGTTGGCTATTTGTAAATAAGAGTATAGAAGATTTATATATAAAAATTGTTGGATTGTTAATAGTCTTTATCTTATTAATGAAGAAGCCCTCAGTACCCTAGGAATTGATGTAACCTCAGCCCCGCCAAGAAATCGGCCCATGCTAGTTCATTACCGTTGAAAGCAATTGATTAAAGCGCGGCGCTACTCTGTGGCTCGTGAATAAGCAATTGCGATCTACAAAAGTGAGCTAGTGAGAATCCCCTGTCCCCGGTGAGAGATTATCTTAGGCCCCCAGCAAAGTTGATCAACCCCAGCCTTGGCCCTCCGTTGACAAGCGCCCTCTGGTAAATAAATATTCACTCTCTCCGAGACGTTGCCACGGCGGCGTTCCAGGGGACAGTAATTTCTATTTATCAGAAAGTGCTAACCTCTGTATAGACACCTGAATGAGCGATTCCCCAGCGATTCCACTTTACAGGCGGACCGTTTGGTCATACTGTTCCCATTGTCCAGCTGTTGTTGAGGACGCAGAGCACTATTTACTCTTTTGCCCCTTTTATTCAGAATCTCGCAACGCTCTCATTGGTAAGCTATTGGAAATTAACGTTAATTTGAACTCCGTTGATATTTTATTGTACGGCGATCCCATTTTAGAACATAAAACTAATACCTCACTTTTTAAATTTGTTCAAAAATTTATTCGTAACACTCGAAGATTCGATAATGAGTTTCCATCCTAGTATTGTTTAACACATGCAGTTCATTGCGACTTCTAAGGCGCGTGATTAGGCGGCTAAAGTGTAACCAATGGATGATTACGGAAATTAATATGTAAATATTATTATTATTATTATTATTATTATTATTATTATTATTATTATTATTATTATTATTATTATTATTATTCGCCGCAGGAGAGTTATGTCGGTGGTAAGATTTGAACGCGTTAGCAAAAGTATTATCTTTTGTTGTAGCAGCAATGATGGTGGTAGTAGTAGTAGCAACCACTCGGTGCAGCGCCTGGTCGACCCTCGGCATGGAAAATCAAATTGACAGAGACAGACTCAAGGTGCAGAAAGGACATCAATCAATTAATCACTTTTTTTTCTCTCTCTCACTCTTTTTATTGTGAAGTAAGATTTTCTAGTATATATATATATATATATATATTTTTTTACATTTCTCTCATTTGTTTGTTTCGCCATTATATTGATTTTTTGTATCATGTTAAGGGAGCGGAGGGTATACTAAGTGGAAAGCACTTGTCCTCCAATCCCTATTTGCAGCTTATTTGTTTGGCAAATAAAAATATGTTGAACCTAAATGATAGCACAGAGAACTTTACATCGTATATCGTGGACTCAGCTAAAAACTACATACCAAACAAAAGCATTGTAGTACATCCGAATGATAAACCACGGAGGAACTCAACGATCCGAAAAGTGATGAGAGTGCGTGATCGATCACACAAAAAAGCCAAACAGACAAATAGGACAGAGGACTGGGTTAGATTTAGGCATGACAGAAACGAAACCATATCATTCATACGAACAGCCAAAGCGGAATACGATATTAAAACTGAAACTTATGTATCATCTGCTAACTTTGGCAGTAAACATTGGTGGGGGACCCTTAAATCTTTCTCCAAAGAGCACAATCTATCGAATGAACTCTTCCCACCACTTGAAGAAAATGGGGAAATAATTAGTGATACGATATCGATTGCAGACGTATTAAATACGTATTTTGCTAGTCAAGCTAACTCAGTTGGTGACAAAGAATTACCACCCATTCCACATTGTGAAATGAGTCTTGAATCCATAGTAATTTCCGAAGAGGAAGTCATGTCAATTATTAGCAATTTAGACCTCTAGAAAGCTAGTGGACCAGATTTAATAATAACAGAATTATTAAGGCATGTGCCCAACAGTTAGCTCCCCCTCTAACTCATCTTTTTAATCTGTCCTTATCACGTAATGAGTTCCCAAATTTATGGAAGATGGCTAGTGTTGTGCCTATTCATAAGAAATTATCCGTAAATGACAAGGCAAACTATCGGCCAGTCTCTCTAACAAGTTCTGTCAGTAAAATTCTAGAAAAAGTAATTTTCAGACGCATTTTTTCCTTCTTGGTTGAAAACGGATTGTTAACACCCTTACAATCAGGCTTCATTCCGGGTGACAGTACAATTTACCAACTCATAGATATTGATAACTATATTGCCAGCAATATGGACACCAATAAGGAAGTCAGAATGGTACTCTGTGATATAAGTAAGGCTTTTGATAGAGCATGACACGACAGATTAATTCATAAATTAGACTCTAATGGAATAAGAGGTAACCTACTCACGTGGTTTAAAAGCTACCTAACAAATCGCTCCCAGCATGTAGTCGTAAATGGTGAGAAATCTAAGAATCAAATCATTAAAGCTGGTGTGCCACAAGGATCCGTTTTAGGTCCTCTACTGTTTAATATTTACATGAATGACATTGTTAAAGATATTATGTCTAATATTAGACTTTATGCCGATGATACTACATTTCATCTAGTAATCGAAGATGCAAACTTAGCAGCAGAAGTTTTGAATAATGACCTGAGAAACATTGCTCAGTGGTCGAACACATGGCAGGTCTTATTTAATCCACTAAAGACCGAATCATTGTACTTTTCAAGTGAAGTAAACCCTACGCTTCGTCCCAATCGTTACCACCTAGGACAACAAATAGAAGAGACGGACACCCATAAACATCTTGAGCTGATCTTTCCAAAAGCGGGACAATGGGATTCACATATAGAGAGTATTATAAATAAAGTCAGTCCCATTATAAACTGCCGAAGAAGCCTAAAATACATACTCTCTAGACACGCATTGGAAACTCTATATACATATTTCATTCTCCCGCTTTTTGAATATGCCGATGTTATATGGGATGGTTGCACGGAGACCAAATCGACACTCCTAGAAAAGCTGCACTTGGATGCTCTACGAACTATAATAGGGGTAACTAGGGGAACAAGTCATCACCTTATTTATAGGGAATCGGGGTTCACCCCCCTCAAAGAGCGCAGACGACGTCACAAATTAGTAGCTCTGTATAAAATCATGTTCACAAACGTGCCAAACTACATTAGGCTGCTCGTTCCGCGACCTGTATCAGAATTGACCTGTTACCCGCTAAGATCATCAAACTCACAAAGGGAAATTAAATGCAACCGTGACACTAATAGGTTCTCTAACTCGTTTCTACCATCAGCGGTAAAACTTTGGAACGACCTACACGCAGACGTGCAGAAATGTACTTCCATAGGCCTATTTAAGAAGAAACTTGCAATTAGCGACAATGTCGTTCCTGGGTTTTATTATGTGCATTACGTGTACGCTCCATTTAAAACCCCCTTTCGTCACACCCGGTGAACACATTGTCTTCACGGGTCCACAACCCCCTTTGCGAGGCTAATTAAAGACGACGGGAAAATCCAGACATCAAAGGCGGTTCGTTTCTTGATGAAACCGAATTACTGATATCCAGTCGCATATGAAAAACATTCTGTGTTCATGCAATTAATACATCGATTCGTTTTCAAACATAATAAAAATGAATGTAGACTAATTCATTATTTGTCCCCCAATAGGAATCAACTATTTATTTAAACAAAAAACAGCATAAATGATGGACAACAAGTTTGTTGTGAATGCGAATTAATTTCAAGCACATTGATAACAAGAACGCCCTCATCTTTGCATTACGTGTACATTGCATACAAAACCGCACTTGTTAATTACCCCGTCGTTTGTGTAGAAACGACCGGGTATATGAAAAGCTGTTTTAGTGCGGTCATGTGAGAAGGATTACATAACCAATTAATGTTTGGCGAAAAAAATCTCTCAGAGACTGTCCCTGATTAGCAATTATATTGTTCAGTCAGGAAATTTCTAAACCCTACGTTTAATAAAATATTCAGATACAAATGCAATATCTTTCATTTCCAGAACTCTGTACAGCGGTTTAATATAGGAATTGAAAAATCCGTCCGTTAATTCGCGAGATTTTCGATTTGTTTTCATATTAAAATAAAAGTTTCGCTGATATATGATTTGGATTCCCTGGAATAGAACGAGTATTTCAGTGAATAAAATGTGTTCTTGGTGTACGGTGGTTTTGAAACAACAATGTGACATTCTTGGAGAAACATCCTGGCGTTTCGCTGCGGCAATAGCTTTTCCGATACGGGATTATGGATTCTATACTGTGTCGAGTGCCCAAACATTTCAAAGTTAAAACCCGATGATTTAACTTTTATTATAGCATAAGCATTTTACCGAAATAGTTGAGATGAACTAAAATGAGAATGTATTATTAATTAAAAAAATTAATCGTCCAATATGCGGGAAAAAGCATGAAAACCGCTAGCAAGCTTTCTGTTTTTACCCAACGTCAACAGCCAAATTCGGCCAGCACTATACACAAAAATCTCCATTCAAATTTTATTATGTTTTAAATTTTTGTTAAAAAACATAGCTTATGACCTCTCATTGGAATGATCGCGATAAGGGAATGTCAACCAAGGTTTTTGTTGTTTTGACCAGCGATGGAGCACTGAAAGGGAAAAAGATTCCCATTCCGATAAGGCAAGCACTTCGAAGGGTTTTCCCCGTCATGTCCTTACATCACACCCTGGACTGCATTGACAGTAAAACTTGTTTACCAACAGAAAATTATCAGTTAAATTTACCGAAAAATGTGTCCATTTTAAAAGATACCACCCTTGAAAAAAATATTTTGGCAGGACACGCAACATGATCAGTGACTTGAAAAAAAAATGAAGAAGAAAAAAATAAAAACACCGGTCAAACTTATCTCCCCTGGTCGAAACAGTTCTTTGTACTTTGTTTTCAAAAAAAGAAGTGAAATTATAAAAAAGGACCCCGATTAAACTTTAAAGAGACTCGTGGGTATAACCAAATCACGTTTCACAACCACAAAAAACTGTTACCCCCCCCCCCCCCCCCCCCAGTTAAATTATTCTCGTGTGTTTAAACAAACACGTTGAATGGATCACAACCTCGCTCAAGAGGTGTGCTGTCTGAAATATGGGGGGGGGGGGGGGGGGGCGTGGGCGGGGGGGGGGGGGGCATTGCATTTCCACAGAATTTCTTAGACAATAATGTACACTGTGATAATATTTAATAGTGCTTCTTTCCCCGTGGCAACGGGAAGTGAAGCAATGCTTATTTACTATGGTAAGAAAGTTCCGCTTTACTGGTGAAATAGGACCCAGTCACCAGTGCATGTGATGGATGTCCACTAAAATGGGCACCAAAGGGGTAAACGATCGGCTAAACTTGACTTTAGACATTTGTTGTGGTCGCAATTTATTTATTTATTGGTGTTTAATGTCACTTTTCTGCAAATATTGCCAATTGCGACCGATGGGCACAATTAGCCATAGCTGATGAAAAGTGACCTTAAACACCAATAAATAGATAAATAAATAGCTAATGCTTCTTGCAAATTGTCTAGTTTGTTCACACAATTTATTTCGTGTGTGTAGAAGGTGCAGGGTGGATTACAACTAAATCATACACAGAGTGAATTATCCACTCAACTTCAACTTTCAGGCGCCGTTAAACAGCAGACAAGCAAGCAAATTGTCTCTTGATGGATGCGTAGATAAATCTGGTGGCCCTTAAAAAGTCAGTTTGTGTAAAAATAATATGAGTTCTGTAAAACATTCACTTGACAAGTGATTTGGTAGTAGTCCACCTGTCACGTACTGTGTATTTTTACCCATTAGTAGTTGAGTGCTAACTCCATGGAATATTAGCAGAGATTTTCTGTTCAAAAGTGCAAACAAAACCCGATCGATATTATAGAGCTTTGAAAGAGTGCTTGTGTATATATTTTTTTAAAAGATAATATATTCTGTTATTCGTGTGAGCAAATGTTTGTAGATAAAGCATTAAAGTCAGCTATCATTAATAAAAAAAATTGCTTAATAAAGTATTGTTTGTTAAAATCACATGGCCCATATAATCAGTCAACACAGATGACTGTCCATAAGATCATCATTGACAACTGCACCTGTTATTGTTGAAGTAATTACCATGGATACTAAAAAGTTCCCCTCAAAGCCAATTAGCTTATCCTATTTTTAGACACCCTATTATGCAATCGACCAGTGGAGATGAGAGAATATTTTAAATGGACTGTACACGTAATGTGGGTGGCAGAAGGGAACAAATCTTTCACACGAAGCTGCGTTTAAATTGTAGTGGTTTAAACGGACACAAATTTGATAGATTTATAAGTGATAATGCTTCTTGTAGCTGTGGCCATTTATATGAAGACACTGAACACTATTTATTATTGTGTCCTCTATACACAGAACAAAGAAATTCGCTTCTAACAAAATTGGGCCACACCAATAATATCACTCTAATGTTATATGGTGATCCAGAGAAAACTGTTTTGGAAAATGCTAGTATATTCAGTGCGGTACAAGAATATATTAGGGAAACAATGAGATTCGAGTGACTAATTATTAGCCAGTGGAAATGAATTCTTGGCTTTTGCCCTTGGAGACTGATTTTTGATAGTGCACATCAAAAAGGACACGCGTACTGTTGGCATATTATACCTTTATCTATATACCAGAGTGCCTCCCCACCCGATAGGTAATGGATATATAAGAAATAACGAGATATTTTGTGGTACTTTCTTTGTAATTCATGTGATCAGTTTCTGTTTTATGTACAATTGCACTTGCACCATTGCACATGTGTTTTTTTGTAGGGTACGGTGTTAATATAGGCATTGCCTGTTCGCCAAACCCCATTTCAATGATGAAATAGAAATATTGTTTAAAAAAAGAGACAAAAAATCAAAGGACTCTGTTGTATCGTAAAATCGAGAGAAAATGATTCTTGCTGTTGATAGTTATGATACTGGCAGTAAACCTGAAGAAATAAAATCGCGGTAAATTTCTGCTTTGGTAATGGTGAGTTCTTCTTTTTTCAAAAAATAACAGTGGTCATGAATTGACAAAATGTCTGATAAATGCTCCACTCCTTTTTGGAGCCCCCCCCCCCCCCCCCCCACCGGTATCATTGCTTTTCGGTTTCGCGCTTTTGGTCCCAACGCGTTTCGTCCTTGGAGTTTGACGGTTTTTGGCCTCAGGGATTATTCAGGTTCTTTAAATGACGTTTTTGTCCATGTTTATGGGCAAGAACAAAATAGGAACACTGTACAGGTTTCTTTTTTTTTTATTATATTTTATTATATTTTGATACGGAATCGACAAAATTGTACATAACTACATTTTCGCAGATATTACGTTTCACTACAAAGAGGTGTGGAGATTGGTATGAGCTTATAATAATTTGATAGTGTAACAGATTAACTTCCCTGTCTAGAGGACGAAGGTACAATAAATTGATTTTTTAGAAATTTTAATGATGAATTGCTTTCCAGGCAGTGCAGACATCCATTGAATTTCAAACAAGCAGGTGACTGGAATTGCAAATAATACGCATATTGCCTGGAAAACAGTTTATCTAATAGACTGTTCAGAAAAATAATTCTACCACTAGAAAATTGCTGGGTCCTGGACCTATGACGGTATCATCTTTGTTAAACTGCACGATGGCATCGTCCATCGTATTTCAAATTCATCAGAAATGGCCCGAATTGAAGAGAAATTTAAACTTGTGGTCACTATCCGTAATTTTCAGACATAAGTGAGCATCGTTAGTCCTCTTTACTGTTTTAGACTATCGCAGCATTTCGCCCCATAGCTACTATGCACTGTCCTATCACGTGAATGGATACCCTGTAGGTCTACCGCTCTCGGACCACTTCCATTTCTATAAGGTGGGGTCACCGTCATAAAATATCTCCTCTTGAGGGCGTTAACAACATCGTCTATCCTCGTACTCCCGATTATCAAGGCCATAGCACTAGAACGAAATTGATGGACCATCAGTAGGTGATAATTGAGAATACGAGCTCACCTGTACATGTAAGTGTACATGTACATCTCCATAGGATTTAGTGTTAAAATCGTGTACGTGTAAAAGATTTTAACGGTTTTTTAGGGTGAGCTCGAATTTTTTTAACACTGAATTGTATCCTAGACGCGCGTAGTTTTACGTACACGTACATGTACCGTTTTGATTGAAATCTGCAGATGAGTTTTCCCCATAGGATTCAGTGTTAAATTGCGAGCAAAAAAACGTTTTGAGAGTTCGAACTCATCGTCTTGTCGATTCTAACAATCCGCATCCGTACACGATTTTAACACTGAAACCCTATGGAGAGTGTTAAATTGCGAGCAAAAAAACGTTTTGAGAATTCGAACTCATCATCTTGCCGATTCTAACAATCCGCGTCCGCACACGATTTTAACACTGAATCCTATGGGGGAAACTCGCTTGCGGATTTTAGGTCTGAAATCGACTCGCGTGAAGAGGTGATGTTTGAATCCGCAAACCCACTGTAGTGTTTCTCGAAGTGAGACTGGCGCACGTTATTGCGAGGTGATCTCGATGAGCACTTGATGGAAATGTTTTGAACGAAGAGTGTTGTCGTCGGTGTGTTAGAAATTCGCGAGCCCGCTGTCACGTCCTCCTGAAGTAAAACTAACACATGTTATCGTTATGACCGAATGAGGTTTCTGTTCAAAAAGAGTCGATTATGAATATGGTCTGTATTATAGACATTCATGTTTTGTCTTGATGAGACGGATAGAAATTGAGTTTTGGAGGATATTGTTTGAAAGAGACGATCTGTAATAGATATTCGTGTTTTGTCTTGATGAGATGAATAGAAATTGACTTTTGAGGGATATTGTTCGAAGAGTCAAACACTTAGTGAAATGTTTAAAACGCATTTTCCGCTCAATTAGGTTTTTGAGTGGTAAATTTTAAATATATTCATGATAGCAATCAGAGAGAGATGAATAAGTTCTCAGCGTTAAAATTAGTTTTCTTTTGTGTGTTGAAACTGTTTAACAGTCATCAAAGGGATTCTCTCTTAATTCGAGACTGAGTGAATGGTTGTTTGATGTGTGAATGGAGATCTTTTGACAAAATGTAAAAACTACTGTCAAAATGCGTTAAATCAGAAACCGGTTTGTCATGTACTGTTTAAACGTATTCTTAAACTTCACCAATTCAATTAACAGTCAGTTAAGGCGAATATTTTCAGATTATTATATTAAAGACGGAAAGATTTTTATTACTTAAAACATAAAAATATAATTAAACATTTAATTTTGAAAATAATAAAACAATTAAAATGAAAGATGTTTTTACAGATGGATCCTACACACCGAGATCGAATTTTAGAAGAGTTTGAGCGTGCTAAGAAGGGATTCAGTCTGCTGATAGGAGCAGACGTCCTGGTGAGATGGAACTCAAACGCGAAGCCACAAAAATATTTAAACCCATGACGGAGGGTCAAGAGCGAAGCAGGAAGGAGATAGTCGAAGAATTGAGACCCATAAAGGAGAGTTCTTTGAGAATGGTTCGTTGCCTCCTAGTTTTGGAAATCGGTATTCCGTTCAATCTACACTGGATTACGTTCCCACGGGAATTCAAACAGAGAGCGAGTCTGATGATACGGCTTCGACTATCACCACTAGTAGCATCGCATCGTCCAATGATGATGGCGGTAAGAGAGATCAGTTGTATGGATTTTATAAGGATTCGGAGGGAAGGATTTTTGTAGGTGACACGGAAGTGGATACTGGGGATGATGAATTGATCGTCGGTTCGAACAGATACGAATTGACTGATGGTCTGTGGAGATTGCTCCTTTACGACAAGCCCAGCGATTACACGGAACAGGATTTCGACAATTACGTTGACATTCTGGTCCAGACCCACGCCATGAAGAGAAATAACGATGCCAGAGAGACGAGACCCAAAGCCAACAGAGGTTACAAGTGGACGAAAGTGGTGAAACCCATATGGGATATGAACAAGAAGTTCATCGAATCGGTGACTGGCAAAGGGGTGAAAATCACTTTTCTTCCGAGCGATTCTGACGCTCTGTCTCAGAGATTGAGTTTGTTGATGGCAAGCAGACGGGCTGGTAACACAGGATTAGATAAACAGATAGTTACTATATCTGACGAATTGTTAAGACAGAAGGTTTTGAATAAAAACCAGTATAAAAGGCTGATGAACGAATTGAAGGATTGATGTGTATATAATAAGTAGAGAGAAACAAACAAACAAACAAAAATAAAACAGTAAATTTTTACACTAGAATAATAAAGGTATTTAAATGGCAAAAACGATTTATCAGTTCAAGAAGGTTCTGGCATCGTCGATTCTATAAGGCGAGCGTTCACGAGCGATGCGGGTAGAAAACCCGCATCGACCGCATTTGAGGTCGGTAAGAAGATGGCTTTGGATGCTGGTAAGAAAGCCGCTTCCGAAGCCAGTGGTAGGATAGCTTCTGTGGATGGCAAGAGGGCAGCCGACGCATTGATCGACAAGTTGATCAGTCCGCCGGCAAAGCGAGCTGCGTTAGAGCGAACGCCGAAAAGTTGGAAAGATTTTAAGGATGCCGTGGTGCCCATACAAGATTTGCCCAAAATGACGAGTGGATCCGGATTGAAGAGAACTCGCGACGGTGCGATATAAATAAATAATAACATTAAAAACAGAGTTTGAAAAACATAAAAAATTTGCGTTTGAAAAGAATCTAAAATAACAACAAAAAAAAATAAAACAAAGATGAACATTAAAGATATGTCTTGGAACGACGCCGCGACCAAGAGGTCGAATAACAAGTTCTTTCCCAAAAGCATAAGAGGTTTGATAGTGGGAAAATCGAATTGTGGAAAGACCAATCTGTTGATGAATCTGTTGTCCCGACCCGACTGGTTGGATTACGACAGATTGTTTGTGTTTGGCAAGAGCTTGTTTCAACCTGAATACAGATTGCTTCGAGAGTGCATGGATCGTAGATTGCCCAAGGACGTCATAGCCAGATCTTTGACAGTAGGGAGGAATTCGACAAGAGCAAAGCGCCACTTTCGACCATTTTGGACGGTGCGGCGACGGAGCTGATGAAGAGAAATGCATCTTCGAACGTCGAGTGTCGATTTTATGAGAACGCTAGCGACGTTCCGGATCCTAGAGAACTGAAATCAGAAGATAAGAATCTCATGATTTTCGACGATCTGCTTTTGGAGAGACAGAACCGATGCGAATCGTATTACGTTAGGGGTCGACACAGCAACGTGGACTGTTTCTACCTGTCGCAGAATTATTTTCGATTGCCCAGACAGACGATAAGGGAGAACGCTAATTTTCTATGTCTCTTTCGCCAAGATCTCAAGAATCTCAATCACATCTACGGCGATCACGTCGCAAACGACATGAGCGCGGCGGAATTCAGGAGATTTTGCAAGAGGGTTTGGGATGGTGGACTTTACAATTTCGTCATGATCGATTTGACAAGCGAATTTAATCGCGGAAAATATCGGTGCGGATTCGACAAGTTTTATGTTTCTGATGATAATAATAAGATAGAGCATGAAAATAAAATTTAGAAAATAATAAATCTTCAAATAATTAGTTTTGAATAAAATAAAATTAAATATAATGTTCAAACATGGAGAATTGTTAGGACGGATAGCCGAGAATACGGCTGCAAAACAATCCATTCAAATCGTGGTGAGTGGCGATTCGACTCGATTCGCTACGAAATTCAAACCTTCCATTGAATTGAATAGAGAGAAAAGATACGAGATGGCGTTGGTGAATTTGGAGACTTATTATTCCTTTCCCAACATCACCGAAAAGAATAACTCGTTCAAGTATTCCGACGGAGTGGATTGGTTGGAGATTCGAATTCCCAAAGGGAGTTACGACATAGACGATTTGAACAATTACATTCAGACGCGAATGAAGATGGATGGAAAGGGAAGCAACAAGATCAGACTCGCTCCCAATCCTAATACCTTACAGACGATGTTGGATTTGGAAGATAATTTTCGAGTGGATTTCAACACGGACGATTCTATAGGCAAGATGTTGGGATTCGATCGAAAGATGTATCGAGGCCACGCGGCATCTGAAAATATGGTTGACATTCTCGCAGTCAATAGCATTCTGGTGAACGTGGACGTGATTGCTGGAAGCTACGTGAATGGTAGCGCTCAACCGACGATCTATTCCTTCTTTCCAAACATGTCGCCGGGTTATAAGATCGTGGAGCGACCTCAAAATTTAGTTTATCTACCAGTGATTTTAGACATGTTGTATAGTCTTAAAACCACATTGACGGATCAAAATGGTGAACTGTTAGATCTTCGCGGAGAGAGGGTGACGATACGATTTCACATAAGAGAAATATAAAAGCAAAAAAAAAAATATTGTGTATATATATAGATAACAAAAATAAAATAAACGCAATATTAATTTTACAAAATTATTTTAATATAATTATTAAACAAGAAACAATTGAAGTAAATATATTTTAAAAAACAGAATTATGACAGAATACGTGGTTAAAAACTTGAACATATCCGCAGGACAGAGGAAGAAACTTAAGAGAGCGTTAACAACTCGAGGCGAGGCGGTGAGATTCAAATTCACTCACGAAGATCTGACGAGAGGCAGTCAGGATTCGATCGCCTGGACCAGAAGTCAAATCAAAAGGATGGAGAAAGCGATTCGCGATGGAAGAGGGTTGACGGTGAGAATGAGTCCCGCTCAATTGAAATACAATTTGAGAATGAAAGGCGGTTTCCTACCGCTATTGGCAGGAATAGCCGCAAAAGCATTACCCTTCACCGCAAAGGCACTACCCTTTCTCGGAAAGACTCTTGGCGTGGGAGCTCTCACGGGACTCGCTAGTTTGGCGGTTGAGAAATTAATGGGTGGCAGCGGACTGTTTTTGAAGAAGGGAGGAGCCGTGTGTCGCATCCACGTAGACGACAGTGGTAAAGGATTGTATATAGAACCCGTTAGAGGTGGCAACTCTCTGAGAGGAAACGGTCTCTATCTGAAGAGTGGACGGAATGTCGAGCGACTCGGCAAGGGTTTGTTGCTCGGTGACAATTCGCCGTTTAAGAACATACCGATTTTGAATATGTTATTATAATATAAAATTGTATAAAATATAAAATCATAGAAAGTATAAAATAATATATTTAAAATTAGTAAAAAAGGTGGAGAAATAATTTTATCATCAGGATGACAAGGTGGAGAATTTATCACCTGGATGAAAAGGTGGAGAAACAATTTGATGATAATGATGAACATCGCAAGCCAGAGAGCGAAAAAATAAAAAAATGGTTAGACACTAATGATGGATATCTAAGGAAAGAACTGATGAAAGAGATAGATAGAGCGCGGGATAGACGGTTGAGAATGAGACGACGCTTTCCACCTTCACCACTACCTTCTGAAGAGAATGGTAATGATGTGAGTGTTACCAAGAGATGCACAACATTCATTCATAATTATGATTCGGATAAACAAAAATGTTGTTATAAACGTATCATATCACAAAAAAAAGAAAAAAAGAAAAACAAGAATCGACGCTGAAAATTGAGAAAAAAGGAAACATTATTATAATATATGATAATAGCGAAGAAGGAAAACAAAACAAAAAAAGTAATGAGATCTAAAGATGATCTCATTACTTTTTTTTTTTCATTTTTCTTCGCTAAAAATCAATCACTCTGTTGTTTATATTTCCAAGTCCGTTATTAGCATGTTGACACTCATGTTTTCAAGATGATCTCATCACGTTTTTTCTTTCTTCTTCGCAAAAAAAAATCAATCTCTCTGTTGTTTATATTTCCAAGTCCGTTATTAGCATGTTGACACTCGTGTCTTCTCCTTTTTTGAAAATGTGTTGAATGTTTATCTTTACTCTCTTGAGTTTTTTTTTACACCGGTCAACTCGCTCTCACCACCCAATTTCTTCATGAGTTTGAATGAGATGTTTGGAAATATGTAATTTCCATAGGGCAACGACAAATCGTCCTTGTCGAATTCTCTATCTTCGGTGATGACGATGTTCTGCAGATCGCTTTGGTACTCGTAAATCAAATCGAGCGCGGCTTCATCCAATTTCAAAGGCATCTTATATCTGTTGTATTTGTGCTCTAAGCCCTTCGTCTCGACCTCGTTCAATTCAATGGGATCGTGTCGTTGTAATCTATAGATTTTATGACTGAATTTCTTATTCGTTTCGACTCGTTTCAATTTCAATTCGCATCTTTTAGGTGTTGTTGTCCTCATGATCGATTATTTAGTTTTTTGTTTTTACGAATTCTTGCAAATAATGTATATTTTAAATTTTGTAGTTTTTTTTTTTTTTTTGCTTCTTATATATATAAAAAAAAAGTTGTTTTTAATTTTAATTTCTTTAATGTGAAAATTTTTTTGTAAAAAGTAATGAGATCACTTTTAGATCTCATTACTTTTTTTCCTTCTTCTTTGCTAAAATCAATCTCTCTATTGTTTATATTTCCAAGTCCATTATTAGCATGTTGACATTCGTCATTTTTCCACTTACGAAAATGTCTTGTATGTTTATCTTTACTCTTTTAAGTTTTTTTACATCGGTGAACGCGCTCTCACCGCCCGATTTGTCTAAGAGTTCGAGTGAGATTATTGAATATATGTAATTTCTAAAGAACAACAACAAATCGTCCTTGTCGAATTTTCTGTCTTCGGCGACGATGATATTATTCACCAGATCGCTTTGGTACTCGCAAAACAAATCGAGCATGGCTTCATCCAATTTCAAACACATATGAGATTTGTCGTAGTAGTGCTCTAAGCCCATCATCTCGACCTCGTTCAATTCGATGGGATCATGTTGTTGTAATGTATAGATTTTAAAACCTAATTTCGTACACGCTTCGACTCGTTTCAATTTCAATTCGTATCTTTTAGGTGTTGCTGTCATGATCGATTATTTGGGGTTTTTTGTTTTACGAATTCTTGCAAATAATGTATATTTTAAATTTTTGTATTTAAATAATTTGTTTTAAAAGTTTTTTTTCTCTTTAAATATATATAAAAGTTAAATTTTAACATCCTTTTTTTTTGTATTAATTTAATTTTTTTTCACGAGTTTTTAGAATGGGCAAGACATCGAACGTTTAAAAATTAGCCTTCGCATCTTGCAGTTATCATCATCTATTGAGAAGGAATCAGGTGACATGAACACGCGTCTGCTTCGCGGAAATTTGTTTTGAACCTCGTGCGAGACTTCGTGTAAAAGTCATAAGAGTTCTATTTGTCTTGAACCTTCTTTTTTAATAGTTCAAACGACATTATCGATTAATTTTTGTTTGCTAATAGTATTACGATTCGATTTTCTATCGCAAATCGTATCATTTTCTTTCGAAGCGCGTAAATATAAATTACGATTTTTTTCTTCTTGGTTTTTTGGAGAATAATGATTTATTAAACAACGTCGACGTTTATGTCGAGATTCCGTCATGGATGTTGTCATCATGATCGATTATTTGGGGTTTTTTTGTTTTACGAATTCTTGCAAATAATGTATATTTTAAATTTTTGTATTTTAAATAATTTGTTTAAAAAGTTTTTTTTCTCTTTATATATATAAGTTAAATTTTTAACATCCTTTTTTTTTCGTTTTTTTTTTTTTAACATTAAGGAACATAAAAAAATCGATAAATTTCATCAAAAAAATATTTTTTTTCACATTAAAAAAACAAAACTTTTTAAATAAATTATTTAAAATACAAAATTCGAAAAAATATATTCTTACAAAATGAAACAAACAGATAAAAAAAAATTGGAAAATTTAAATGAGAAAACCATACCTCAGTTAAACGAGATTTGTAAACTATTAAAAATTTCACATTTCAGAAATCATAGAACTAAATCAAAAAAGATTGAAGTCATACAGAAACATTTGCGAAACGATGGAAAGGCAAATGAAATGCCGATAGCAACGACGTCAAAAAATGCATCGGTTGTGAAAAATGAGAAGAAGAAAAAGATAGTAAAAGGAATCGAAATGCCGATAGCAACGACGTAAAAAAATGCATCGGTTGTGAAAAATGAGAAGAAGAAAAAGATAGTAAAAGGAATCGAAATGCCGACGTCAAAAAAAACCGAAAACGTTTTGATTGTGAAAAATAAGAAGACGACTAAACGAAAAACCATTGAAGAACTTCAAGTTTCCAAAGAAAAGAAAAGAAAAACGAAAACGAGTGATGCACATCAGATTCTAGGCAAACGAGATATATCGAACGAACTTCGAAGAGCAATAGACGAAGGGAAAGGAGAAGAATATCCAGTGCAACTCGCCACAGAACTATTTCAATCGAAGTTCGTGGAACGGGAGAGTGCGATCAAAGGCATTTTTAAAACTTTCGACGTGGTTCCCTCGTTGAAGAAAATCGATCCGAAATTGTTCATGGAACGGGTGAAGAAAAAGGTATTGGATTTGTTTCGCAAATACATGAATGTGGGACTAAAAATTAAGATGATACTCCATTGCGTGATGAATAAAATCGACGTGAAGTCTGGCGAGAGCATCGTGAAAAATGCATATTTCAGATCTAATGTCGAACCCGTATTTCGAGGTTCAGATTTATCGGACATTTTCGAAAAGATGAAAGACAAGATGTTGACGTCTCTCGCGAATTATCAACATGAAGGTAGTAATTGGACGTTCGATGAGGTGTTGAAACTCGAAATTCACATAACTAAAAACGATTTGTTGAAAGGGTCTTCCTACGTGAAATTACCGTATTTCCTCGCTAAGAAATATGCCGTGATCAACGTGAAAAATAACGATGATCAGTGTTTTAAATGGGCAGTCACATCCGCTTTATACCCTGTCAAAATAAACTCCGATAGAGTTTCTCAGTACGAGGAAACTTCTAAAAATCTTGATTGGACCAGAGTGACTTTTCCAATGCAGTTAAAACACATCGAACGTTTCAAGGCTCAAAATCCCACCGTTGCGGTGAACGTCTTGGGATACGACGACGAAAAACGAAAGATCCATCCTCTCAGACTGACTTCGTATCTCGGAAGAGAAAAGACGATTATTTTATTATTGATTTCGAATGGTGACAATCGTCATTATTTTTGGGTTAAACATCCGAGCTGATTACTGTCGAAACAAAATAATAATCATAACGGAAAGATATCTTTATGTTACAATTGCATGAACGTGTTTCACAGCAAAGACTCGTTGGCAAAACATCAGGAATATTACAACGAAAATCAAGGTGTCGCCATCGAAATGCCCAAACCCAACACCATCGTGAAGTTTGAAAATCACAATAGAAGGTTAAAAGTACCATTCGCTGTGTACGCCGATTTCGAATGTTTCACCGCGAAAATGAGTTCCTGTCAACCCAACGCTCTCCAAAGTTACGTCGAAAGATATCAAAAACACATATCTTCGGGCTATTGCATTTACGTGAAATGCGCTTTCGACTCGCAACACGACATGGGTCCCTTCACCTACACGAAACAGTATGAAGACTACGACGTGGCTCAAAGGTTCGTGGAAGAGTTAGAATGGAAACTTCAAATGTTATACGACAAATTCAAAACTCCGGCAGAAATGATCATCACGCGAGAGCAGCAGGACGAAAATAACAGAGCCACCGAATGTCACATATGCAAACAATCGTTCGACGAGAATTCGAAGGAAAATAGGAAGGTCAGAGACCACGATCATTACACGGGTCTGTATCGCGGTCCGGCTCACAGCAAGTGTAATTTAAAATATCGAGACGCCGTTTTCTATCCGGTGATGTTTCACAATCTCTCGGGTTACGACAGTGATCTGTACGTGAAAAATCTCGGCACCTCACACGAAGAATTAAATTGCATCGCAAACAGCGAAGAAAGATACATTTCCTTCACGAAATGGAAGCTCATGGAGGAGAAAAGAGTAATCGATGGAGAGACGTTGGAAGAAAAAACGAAATTCATTCGTAGAGCCATACGTTTCATCGACAGTTTTAAATTCATGTCGACCGCTCTGGAAAAATTAGTCGATAACATGAGCAAGGATAAATTTAAAATCATGAGCGAACATTTCGAAGAATGAGTAGATGTCATGTTGAGGAAAGGAGTCTATCCTTACGATTACATGAATGATCTAAAGAGATTTGAAGACACCGCACTACCTTCGAAAGAAGATTTTTATTCGAAATTATATGAATCAGACATTTCCGATGAGAATTACGAACACGCTAAAAACGTGTGGAAATCATTTGATATGAAAACCATGAGAGATTATCACGATCTCTATCTGAAGACCGATGTTCTACTCTTGGCAGACGTGTTCGAAAATTTTCGAGACGTCTGTTGTCGAAATTATGATCTGGATCCCGCTTGGTATTTCACCGCACCCGGTTTGGCGTGGGACGCTCTGTTGAAGTCCACCGAAGTCCAATTGGAATTATTATCCGACGTGGACATGTTGCTAATGTTCAAAAGGGCTGCGAGAGGTGGCATCTCGATGATCTCCCACAGACATTCTGAGGCTAACAATCCCTACATGAAAGAAGGTTTCGATTCGAAACGGTCGACTAAATACATACAGTATTGGGAACGCTAATAATCTGTATGGTTGGGCTATGAGTCATCCTTTACCGATTGGAAATTTCGAATGGGTGAAGGAACCAGATGAGATGCAAAAATGGAGAGATTATCCTTGCATTTTAGAAGTCGATTTGAACTATCCGGAAGAATTACACGATCTACACAACGATTATCCGCTGGCTCCTGAACGAATGGAACCAAACGAGGGAGACGAGGAAAAACTCATTCCCAATTTATTTAACAAACGTAACTACGTCATCTACAACGAGAATTTGAAACAGTACGTTGATTACGGGATGAAATTAGTCAACATACATCGCATCATTCGATTTGACGAAGAGCCTTGGATGAGAAAATACATCGATCTCAACACAAAACTCAGAACTCGAGCCGAGAATGATTTCGAAAAAGATTTCTTCAAACTCATGAACAACTGCGTGTACGGTAAATCGATAGAAAACATCAGGAAGAGAACCGACGTTCGACTCATCACGTCTGAGAAAAGAGCTAAATCATTAGTGGCGAAACCCAATTACAAACACCGAACCATATTCGGCGAAAATCTAGTGGCCGTTCACATGCAAAAGACGCACCTGAAGTTTGACAAACTGTATTATCTCGGACCGATCATCTTAGATATCAGCAAGCGATTGATGTACAAGTTTCACTACGATTACGTCAAACGAAAATTTGGTGATAAAGCCAAACTACTGTTCACCGACACGGACAGTTTAGTTTACGAGATAGAGATGAAAGACGTCTACCGAGATATATCTCAGGACGTGGCCGAGTGGTATAACACGAGCAATTATCCCGTTGATCACCCGTCCAACATTCAATCGAACGACAACAAGAAGGTGTTGGGTAAATTTAAGGATGAGAGCGGCGGTAAACAGATCGTCGAATTCGTGGGATTGAGACCCAAACTGTATGCTTATCGTCTAGAAGATGATGAAGAGATCAAGAAGTGCAAAGGAGTTAAAGCGTGCGTGGTGAAGAAAAACATCTCTTTCCAAGAGTATAAAGATTGTCTGTTAGGAAGTGGTCCGGTGTATAAGACTATGAAATTGATTCGAAGCGAAAATCACGACTTGTATACCGAAATAGTCAACAAGATTTTGCTGACGGCCGACGACGATAAGAGATTCGTGTTAGACGATAAAATCAGCACTTTGGCACTCGGATATTGGACTCCGGATCTAATTAGAGACGATATGAATATGGATGATTGGATTCTAGATACGATTGTGGATGATAGGATTCCAGAAAATCAAGAGGAATTAGATGGATTCAAAATTATAGAAATCGATAGTAACATCAAGTGTCCAGAAAATCAAGAGGAATTAGACGGATTCAAAATTATAGAAATCGATAGTAACATCGAGTGTCCAGAAAATCAAGAGGAATTAGACGGATTCAATATTATGGAAATCGATAGTGACATCAAGAGTTCAGAAAATCAAGAAGAATTAGATGGAATCAAAATTATAGAAAACGATAGAGACATCGAGAATGTTAGTTTAAAAAAAAAGAGAAAAAAAACAAAAAAAATAACGACATTTTTTAGTGAATTATAATAAAATAAATAAAAAAAAATATATACGCATTATGAATAAGAAAATAAAGATATCCGTAGAAGGTGTCGTCTTACCTAATGAACCCCTATCCAACATCGATCTGTTGAATGCGGGAAAAGATTTGAAAATCGAAGATTTTCTAGGAGTGTTTTCCAGAGATGCCTTGCTGAAGAGAAGACTTCGACAATCGGAATGCGGAGTTTTAAATCTAGACGATTCATCGGGTGAAGGCACTCACTGGGTGGCGTGGATGAAGAACGGAAAGAAGAAAAATTATTATTTCGACAGCTACGGAATCTTGCCGCCAAAAGAAATAAAGAACTATTTCAACAAATCGATGGTTCGTTACAACACGGAACAAGTGCAATCACCACATCAAGTGTTTTGCGGTCACCTGTGTCTCTACGTTCTCAAGAGATGGTCTGAAGGAGATCGATTTCAAGACATTCTCAATGATTTACATTAGAGAGAGATTTTTTTTTTTATAGTATATATAAAGATAAAAAATTATTTTAAAAAAATTTTAATCGAATAAAAACGAAAAATAAAATAACATAGTTCATTTTTAATAAACTGCGTTTGAACATATTTTTCTAAAAACAAAAAAATCCCACAACAACATGCCAGTCGATAAATTTGGTAGAAGTGACGACGAAAAAGTCAACCCGAGAAAGAAGAGGAAGACGTTCGAAGTCGACGATGGTTACGACGTTGCCAACTTGGACGAACGTTACGTTCGGAGATACGAACCTCGAGAAGAACCTTTGAACATGAACGATAAGAAGCTCTACAATCTTCCTGAGCCGATAGATCTCACAGATGCTGCGACTAAAAAATACGTCGACAGGGGGAACGCCGATTTCGAATGAATCCTGCTAGATAATTACGTGGATAAAACCATGACTGACGATCTGGATCTGAAATCCAAACGTTTGGTGAACGTCGCGAATCCCGTAGATCCCACCGATGCCGCGACCAAGAAATACGCGGACGACTCTCACGCGAGATTCAGCGAACACCTGAGAAAAAGATACGTTCAGAAAACGATGCACTCAGAATTGAACGCTAATTCTAAAAAGATAATGAACATGGCCCCTCCCACGAATCCCAAGGACGTGGCGACCAAATGCTACGTAGATCTAGAACAGAGAAAGTCTGACAGACGAGAAATGAAATCGGATCTGAATGCGGGATTCAACAAGATATTGAATCTGTCGAAGATTGACAACACGGATGCGGACTCAACCGCGGTCAACAAGGGCTACGTAGATTCTGTCGTGATACAATCACAAGAATACCTAGAATCACAAGTGGATGATCTCTACCTGAACAAACAATCTGGCGGAACCATGGAGGGTGGCATCGACATGAACGGTAAGAATTTATTCGGACTCAGTCACGATCCCGAATTTGATTCCAGCGCAGTCAGCAGTTAGTACGTGGATGACAACTCGGTCTGGAGAAAGGGTGACATCATGGAAGGTAAACTAGACATGGGTGGACACGCGCTCACGAATCTACCGGATCCCGTGAACATGACGGATGCCTGCACCCTGATTTCGGTGGTGGAGAAAGTCAAATATGCTAGACAATTGATCACCGTGTGGGCCAAAGAGGCCGGCACCTTAGATGAGGGAAAAGCTGAGTGGTCTTTTGGAAATGGAAGTAGCAGATCGAAACATGGTCAGGTGGGATATCCCATGCCGTTGGGAGGTGAAATCCTTCGAATGAGTCTGGCTTCCTCGGATTTGAATAACAGAGCGGTCGTCAATCTCATGGTGAATGGTGTGGAGAGCGATAAGAGATACAGTGTCGAAAAGACTGAGAATCAACACGCGAATGTTAGCACATTCGGCACGCCTCTCTAAGTGAACGCCGGAGACAGGATTAATTTCATTACGAAAACCAATAATCCCGAAGCCGCCACTTCCGTGGTGAGTCTACTGATCGAACTGGATCCTTTGAACAAACAGTGAACGCGTGGAAAATAATGAATTAAAAAAAATAATGTGTGATTATTAAAAACAAAAAAAAACAAAAAAAAAAAGTAATGAGATTTAGAAAGATGTTCAATCTCTCTAGATCACATTACTTTATTTATTTTTTTTTTGTTTTTAATAATTACTCATTACTTTTTATTTTTTTTGTTTTTTATTTTTTTTTCACACTCATCTCTCATCGAATGATCGACATCTTATTTCCATCCGATTTGAATTGTAATTCTCTGTCCGACAGGACCAGGGCGAAGGCTTCGGTTTTTCTCGGCACGTTCCTATCGAATTGCATCTTGATCTGAATGTCTAACACGCTACTCTTGAGTCGTTCACTCTGTTTACTGATGTCTAATACGAACATGGGATACATCGACTTGTATTCGCCGGGAGACATGTTAGGGTTGCTCATCAATTCGTCTAGACCGTGATACTTCTTTCTAAAATCAGCGGCGTCGCCGTACAGTCTGCAGAAATCGTTCTTGTCGAACGACGCATTGTAATCGATTGCTGGATATCTCGTGGCATTCAGAAACACTTGCATGTTTCTCAAACTGCAATGATCGAACAGCGACGCATTCTTTTCCTGAGACCCGTCCCTATCGGTCTGAAATGCAACCACGATGAAACGCGGTCTCTTGGAAGCGGATTTCACCTTCAATCTCCAATCGAAGTGATTCGTGGAGGGAGGAATGCTAGCCGTGTCGCACTGTCTCATTCTAAATCCCACGGGTAATTTACTCTTGGATTCTATGATCTTGTAGAGACGCACTTTCTCCAGGATCGAAGGCTCCACGTGCGGAACGAACCACGATATCTTGTGTAGAGTTATCTTACCCACATCGGTCGCAGTGAGTCTCACTATTGCATCGTCGTTTCCTTTTCGAATCAACGTCAGATTGTGTTTGAATCCGTACATGATCTTGTTGTAATCATCCGCAAATCCGAAGATGTGTTTCAAAGGTATCCTGAACGAAAACGTTCCTTTAGGTCTAGACGTCTTGACGACGTAGTCGAATATCAAGGCGGCGCCGGCGCTAGCAGGGCCAACGGTGTCTTTCACCCACAACTGATTAAGTCCTCTGGATTTCGAAAAATCATCAGGATACATCAAGAGTCCGAACATCGTGGTGGCCTGACCGGGATGAAACACAGATTCTATCTCTTGTCCGGATAGCATGTATTTTATGTTACTGAATAGATGCATGATGACATTATTGGCTAGAGTAATTGTGTCGTCGTCGGAGTAGTCGCTCCCATCTTCCTTGGTGAGACGTCTCTGCACCACTATGTAACTCTCGCCAGGATGTACGAATAGATCTTGAGTTTCAACGTTGATTCTTATCTCTCCCGCATTGTTCAAACTCGTTCCGGTTACCGGTTCGTATTCGTGAACCCCATATTCTTGAATACTTTCATCTTTCACTATGCTTTGTGCTATATCTAGTATATTTGTTATTTTAAAGGATTTTTAGTTTTTTGTTTATTAATTAACTTGCTTTTTTTTATCTAAAAATAGTTTTTAATTATTTTTTATTATTTTTTTCTCTCTTATATATATGTGTCTAAACAAGAAAATGTTAAAGAGAGTAAATAAAAAAAAAAATTGTCTTCTTCATCAAAACTTCGTCTTTTGTAATTGTTGTTCGTAAAACTTTCCGATGATCTCTTCTCCATCCAAAGCTTCGATTTCATAAGTCACCGGATCGGTGTGAAATATTTTGATTATCACGAAGATTTCCGAGGTCCATCGAGGAGTATAACCCTTTTCGAAGTGATTCTTGTAAGTGTAAATTCTCACTCAATCACCAACTGCAAATTTTGGCGTTCTAGACTTCTTCGTGATCTTAGATCGCTCAGGATTTAGATTTGTGTAGACTCGTTTTTCGTTTCAAGGATCGCTAGCTTCCACGGGAGTCATCTTGATCGATCTGTGTCGCGTGTTATTGTAATCTTTGACCAGACCGTTCAGAGCGTATATGTATTTCTTGGTCGAATTTGCTGTGAAGTATCTGTGCATCTTCTCCTTCATCGTTCGATTCCAACGTTCCACCATGCTGGCTTTCTCTTCGTTTTCGATCGAGTAGAGGTCTACCAATCGATGAACGTGCTTGTTGTAGAATTCCTTCCCCTTATCCACCCACAATTTACTCGGTTTTCGAGAAGACGAGTCGAACACGCTCTTCAGAGCCTCGGCGACGCAAGGTCCCGATTTATCCTTCAAAGCTCTGATCCAACCGTATTTGGAAAACACGTCGATGACCGTCAATAGATATTTGACGCCCTCATTCCACCTCGAAAACGATCTCATGTTGACCAAGTCAGCAGACCAAATATCATCCAGACCCTTCACGAACGCCCTTCTCTTTCGAAATTTATGCACTATGGGTTTGTGTAACTCCTCGGCCAATTCGCTCGTCAATAATCATTTCTTCTTCTTTTCAGATGTGCTTTTTTTTTTAAACGCCCCATCCGAATCGACGTTTCGCACCGATCAGATTGCCGACCAGCGAACGTTCCATCTTCTCTCTCCTGGTCGGATTCGATATGCCTCTCAATTTCCCCAACATGTTTTTATCGCAGACGTCGTTGCGAGTCTTGGTGTCGGGATTTTCGACGTAGCACAGATCGTGATCATACGCAGCCGCGTCCACCCTATTCACAGGTTTGCTCCAAGATTTGGGTGTCAGATCGGTGTTGAGTCTCTTGTTCAATTTCGTTCCGGGTCCCGTGAAACTGTGACCAGGCAGATGCATTTCGAAAGGTAGATTATTGATCATTTTATTCACGATGCCTTTACCTTTGCTCGCGTTCTTTTTTTTGACGAATCGCGTCTTGACACAACCACACACGTCGCAAATTCCGCGAAGCATCCGTCTATCATTCTTAGTTCGCACTTCTCGAGAATTACTCGTCTCGGTAACTCTCTTACACTTTACGCAATACATTTTTTTAAGAGTTATTTAAATTAATTTCGTTTTTTATTTTATATATAAATTTAATATTTTTTTTTTTAAAATTCTGTTGTTATTATATATATATATATTTTTTCAATCGCTGCTCTTGAGTTCTATCATCTTACTGAATTCCTCCCTGGCCTCTTTCCTCCCCTTTTCCATGAGAGAATCCTTCATATCTTCCTTGATGATCTGACGAGTCTTGATTCTCACGGCTTCTTTCATGGCATCGTATTTCGTTTTCTCACGCAATATCGCGAAATATTCTCCGTCGGATATCCTACCATCTTTCAACGCCATAGAGATCATTTTGGATATCGTGTCGATCTTGGAGTTGGCCAAGACGCGAATCTTGTCGTGTTTCCTCGCCTTCAGATATAATTTCCTACTCAAAAAGTTTCTGAGCGTGCTAAACAATCTGGCGGCGAGGGCCACTCCTTCTACGGTCAACATGATCGGAATGGCGACCGCGGTCGACAACAACAATCTGATGCTGGCCACGTGTAAACCCATGGAAATCGTGATGAGTGTCGTGTCGATCGCATTGAGGAATGTCACGAAACGTGAATACTTCTTCTTGAGAGAACGGCAAGAATCTCTCTCTCGAGTTAGATACTCTTGGATTCTATTGATTTGATCGATGCGATACCTCTCTCCTCTTTCTCTTTCTTCTAGCGACGGCGGCGTCGGCAAAACGTCGATCGGCTTCTCGTCCTCGTCGTCCACTAACGTCGGATACAATTTATTTCTGGTTCTCATTTTTGTTTTTTTCTTTCTAATATTAGATAAAAAATTTATGTGTGTATTTATTTTTATTTTCTATTCTCCCTTATTTTATATCAACGAGAAAACTTAGACGTATGCTTCATTGAGCAATAATTTCAAGATGCTTCCCTTATCTCGTAAAGTCAGACTTTTACGCGCCAATTTCTGTTCTTCCGAATCTGTGGGCTTGCTTCGATTCTTACAGTAGAGTAATCTTTTCCAAAACGCGATCACTTCATCAATTTGAACGCGTTCGAACGCCGGTTCGAAATACTTGATGATCATATCTTCCCTTTCCATCCACAGACATGAAGGATTCTCGTGATCGAAGTCTAGGTGATCCCGACATCCGACGCATCGTTCTAACAAGAGACGACCTAGTTGTTCATTCACGCAGAATGCGTAGGCTCTCATCAGCATTTTTAAAAGAAACCTCACTCTAATTTCCTGAGAATCGCTCATGATTTACGTTTTTATTATCTATTCGATTTGATATATTTATTTTTTAAATAACTATTTGTTTATATTTTTTTTCTCCCCTATATATATATCAATCAAAAACGTGACATCGGGCTCGCGAATTTCTAACACACCGACGACAACACTCTTTGTTCAAAACATTTCCATCAAGTGCTCATCGAGATCACCTCGCAATAACGTGCGCCAGTCTCACTTCGAGAAACGCTACAGTGGGTTTGCGGATTCAAACATCACCTCTTCACGCGAGTCGATTTCAGACCTAAAATCCGCAAGCAAGTTCCCCCCATAGGATTCAGTGTTAAAATCGTGTGCGGACGCGGATTGTTAGAATCGGCAAGATGATGAGTTCGAATTCTCAAAACGTTTTTTTGCTCGCAATTTAACACTCTCCATAGGGTTTCAGTGTTAAAATCGTGTATGGATGCGGATTGTTAGAATCGACAAGACGATGAGTTCGAATTCTCAAAATGTTTTTTTGCTCGCAATTTAACACCGAATCCTATGGGGAAAACTCATCTGCAGATTTCAATCAAAACGGTACATATATGTGTAGGTAAAACTACGTGCGTCTAGGATACAATTCAGTGTTAAAAAAATTCGAGCTCACCCTAAAAAACCGTTAAAATCTTGTACACGTACACGATTTTAACACTAAATCCTAGGGAGATGTACATGTACACGTACATGTACAGGTGAGCTCGTATTCTCAATTATCACCTACTACCATCTCCGGTCAGGAAGCCACCGACTGTTGCTTGGGTAGTACTCATGTACTGTCATGTAGGTGTACTGCTTTCAGAACGCTTTCCCTTCGGTAAGCTGAGATCTGCAGCACAAAATTTTATTACATTGAAAGTGTAAACACCAGTGCGTTTCCTCGAACCAGATCAAAGTTATGGAGCCTTACCGGAACGACATCGATGAAACAACTCCGATGGGGAGCCATCGGCTGTGGCTTGGGTAGAGTACAGTCTGGAAGTACCGTATACCGCCCTCTAAATGCTTTCCTATCAGCAAGCTGCAGTTTTCAGCACACAATCTTTTCACATTGGAAGCGTATACACTAGCGCTTTTCCTCGAACCAGATCATAGTCTATGGACTCTCACCGGAACGACTTCGATGAAACAACTCCGGTGGGGATCCATCGGCTGTGGCGTGGGTGGAGTAATATTTAAAAGTACTATCACGTAGGTATACCACTCTGAGAATGCTTTCCCCTCGCTAAGTTGCGACATATAGTCCGTACTTTTTCACACAGAAAGCGTAAATATCAGCGCCTTTACTCATCTTTTTGTTAACCAGATCATAGCCTATGGACCCTCACCGGAGCGATCTCGACGAAACAACTCCGATGGGGAGCTATCGGCTGTGGCCCATGAAGAGAAATTCTCAAAATTAAATGTGATTATTTTTATGTTTTTAAATAAATAAAATTTTTATGTCTTTAATATATATAACTAAACGAGTTGGAAAGAAAAGAAAAACATACAAATAAAACGTTGATAATGCATCGCTTCAAACGCGTTAAATCACATCAGCGGTTATTTCCCACAGTGAGAACTCAGAGTTAATCTCAAATAAACATCGATAATGCATCACTTCAAACACGTTAAATCACATCAGCGGTTATTTCCCACAGTGAGAACTCAGAGTTAATCTTTGAACTGCTCGGCTTTCATCCTTAGAACAGTTTTCAGCTAAACAACTTAATGCCGTCAAAAACAGTATCGCTTTTGAGTTATTGGTGTAGTTTTGATTAAACGTATTATCAACCTTTTAATAGTAAATAGTTTGTTCAAGCAAAATAACACCTATAGAGAGACGGGCAGATTGCATAAAGAGTATACTTCGCAAAAATGTCATTCTCACTTTGCTTCGAGAAACACGTTTGAAAACATTCATTATATAACCATTCACACAGACACTCGCCCATTCAATAGATGAATGACAAACGTTTTTGAAAACAACCATTATCATAACTATTCACACACACTTCACCATTCATCTATTGAATGAAAAACGTTCATTTACATCCGCATTGTTAAACGATTAAGTGGAAATGAAAGAAACTCGACAAAACTGTTTTGTTACAATTTATCTCAACTCCTCGCGATTTTTTCATTTTGTTTCCCATCCTAGAAAACTTCACCGTTCGTCCACGATCGATCGCGCCGTCTAGAACTCGATGACAAACGTCGAAAATTTCATCGATTCTAAATTTTTCGACATTCTTAATTTTTCACATTTCTGTCTTCGAAACCGCAACGCGTTCATCAACGATCGATCGCGCTGTCTAGGACGCGACGACGAACGTTGAGAAAGAATCCCAGGGTCGATTTCTTTCCGCGCATCCTGTCTTGGAGTCCGCAATCGTTCGTCACCCACTGAATCGCACCCACCACCGTCTAGAACGCGATGATGAACGTTGAGAGAATTTTCGTAGATTCTTTTTTTATATTTTGCTGTCCTGGAATCCTCAATCGTTCGTCAACGACCGATCGCACCGTCTAGGACGCGATGACGAACGTCGAAAATTTCATCGATTCTAATTTTTTAGAAATATTAATTTTTCATATTTTCTACAACAGCGTTAGTCAACGACCGATCGCACCATCTAGGACACGATGATGAACGATCGAGAATTATAGGATAAATCATAATTTTCGAGATTGTGTACATTTTAACACTGAACTCTATGGGTACATGTACACAAACGTACATGTTTGTGTACATGTACACAACCAGGTGTCCTGGTACCCGCCTTTTATACCTACTGTCATGTTTAACATAAAAACGAAGGACCTCTTTCAGTGCGAATACATGTATACAACTATCAGTAGAGTGTTTAGTTTTAAAACCAAATTGACAGTCAGTGGTGGTCAGATTATCCTAGCATCTGTTGAGGATTATTTTCTCCAGTAGTTTTGACAGGACTGTTGCTAATGCAATGGGCCTATAGTTAACCTCCTCGCAGATATTTCCAACTTTACTTTTAATTAAAGGAATCAAGACAACATCTGCCATATCACTTGGGATATGGCCATGTTTGATAATAGCATTCAAGAGTATTACCAGGATGGGTACCAGGCATGGGTCACTAAATTGGAGGTGTTCTACACTTAGGGAGTTTGGTCCACATGACTTACCTTTATCGAAGCTTTGGATACAGCTATGACCAAAGGGGTCCGCCTGCTAAGTGGAACCACGCGTTACTTCCACCGGGGAATCGCTCAACTAGGTGTATATACAGGTGTTAGCACTTTCTGATAAATAGAAATTACTGTCCCCTGGAACGCCGCCGTGGCAACGTCTCAGAGAGAGTGAATATTTATATGCCAGAGGGTGCTCGTCAGCAGAGGTCCAAGGCTGGGATTGATCAACTTTGCTGGGGTTCTAGGGTACTCTTTCACCGGGGACGGGGGACTTTCACTAGCTAACTCTTGTAGGTCGCAATTGCTTGTTCACAAGCCACAGAATAGCGCCGCGCTTTAATCAATTGCTTTCAACGGTAATGAACTAGCATGGGCTAATTTCTTGGCGGGGCTGAGGTTCCATCAAACCCTAGGGTACTCAGGGCTTCTTCATTAATAAGATAAAGACTATTAACAATCCAGCAATTTATATATATAAATCTTCTATACTCTTATTTACAAATAGCCAACAAATCCTAAATAAATAATCCCAACCACAAATGAAACGAGTTTTGTGACTAGTCACTGAATCCCACCGAAAACAAGTACTAAAATATCTAAAATTAAATTGTTTCCCAAATTTATATTCTTAGAGAAAGGTCGAAGCTGCGACTACTGATAAGAAATCACGAAATCTTTCACTCAACCGCTCATGTGCGTATTTATCCTGTTGCGCCTACCACATTATGGGGAATTACCTTTAATACTAAATTTCACCTTTTAGAATATTTTATCATCTACAATTTCTGCTAATAGTGCTTCTAACTCGAAATAATAACAACTGATCATCTAATAACACAGATTCACTAATACACTTAAAACTGTTAACTAATAACTATTAACTACGACGTGTTATCACAACTAAATACTATAAACTAAATACTACATATACTCATCGGTTCTTCTTCGGCATCCCCCCTCGATGCAAATCATCAGATCGGGAATCCTGTCGTCCAAATGACGGGTCACCGGAACCACACAAAAACATTAACTCTTTACTACACCACGTGAACTTACGATTATTCCATCCTAGCGAGTCTGTCTTGAAGTTAGCTCGAGGGGTCTTATATAGGCGCGCGCATCAACTATCAAAAACTTGATTTGGGCAAAGGTGCTAATTTAGAAAAGACGACTTTGATGACTTGCAGTGACATGAACTGACTTTTCAATATGTTTGTTTGTTGGTGGTTAACGTCACATATTTATGCACTATGGCTAATCGTGACACAACAGGGAGATGAAGTCAAGTTTAGTCAATCGTTGATCAACATGTTGCCCATTTTAGAGGACTTTCACCCCAAGCATTGGTGACTGGGTCCTATTTTACTAGTAAAGCGGAACTGGTTTACCACAGTAAACAAGTGCTGCTTACTTCCCGGGGTTCCCACGGGGAGACTTTTCAATAAGTTCTAATTTGGAATGCATTGTTTATACAGTCCCTGTATGACAGCGACTGAACAAAGAACGCTTTCCGAATACGAACTTAATTAAATTAATGCGCTCACCCAGTTTACTGCCACTGATTATTAAAAAGTTTCTTTCATTCATTCTAAATAACTCGAACTGTTTACTTATTTTTAAAATGTAGAATAGCCTTAAAATAACAACCCTGTGATACAGCTAATAATTTCGTTTTCGGATACATATAAATGTTCATCAACTTTACATGACAACTTATCTGCTGATAAGACATCGACATGAGAACTGGTGGGCACGGAATTCAAAATTCCCTTAAAGTGGTCACTCCACATGTTAGCAATTTCATTTTCACCCGAGACCCCTCCCACATTGTCGGAAACTATTGAGATCTTCCTCTTTGAAAGTGATTTCCAAAATTTTGAATGATTTTTATTTTTAAGCTTTCTAGCCAGTGATTCCGCCTCTAACTGTGATTTTTTATTCTTACAAATGCGCATGGCGTATTTAAAATCAGCTCGCGATTTTCTCATTAAGTCATGGATTGTACCTGTTCGGGGCCTACCTTTGCTTCTCCACAGTTTATAGGAGTTACGTGCTATATTGAGTCTCTCCTTCACCATGGTAGACCACCCAGCCTTCGGGGAGTAATTCTTAGATGTTCCTTGCTTGATTGTATTGGTAGCTGAATTTCGTAAAAACATTTACAATCTTCGTGTACAGTTGATCAATTATAGGGATGTGGTCCTGACTACAGGAGTCACAACTGGCGCATTGTAACAACTCGTGAGAGCATCCAATGGCGTTTAGTTTAGTTGACGTTACGCTGCGATAGGCAAATAGTGATTCTGCTGTGGCATTGCCCCAGTCAGTTTTATGTTTTATCGGAAAGTTAAAAAATTTATAGTAATTTATATATTTTTTATACTTACCAATGACCCAGACATAGCTGGTGCTAACTCTTAAAATATAGGGCCAAACACAAATTTTGCCCCCCAATCCCCAAAATTTGCATCTAAAACTAAAGAAAACATGTCCTGAAAGGCCCTCCACACTTCGCCCCTACTGCGCATGCGCAGTGTCAAGGACGTTCCGAAATTGGCGCCATTTATCATTCTAATAACCAGTGCCTGGTAAGCGCTATGTACTCAGCGGGGAGGCAAGAGTTCCCAACTCCTGGGAGGGCCATCCCCGTCTGGGTCATTGGTAAGTATAAAAAATATATAAATTACTATAAATTTTTTAACATTTTTATACTGTACCAATGACCCAGACATAGCTGAATAGTAAAAAGGCTGGAGGGCCAAGGACATAGAGCAAAATGGAATACGCTCAATAAAATAAAATAGAGTCATCCCCTGTAGGGAAAAGAAGTAATAGGCCTTACATGTATCTTTCTTATTTATGATAAATTAGAAAGATACAACACCTTCCAAAAATTGAGCTTCATACATCCATGTACTCTATTAATATCCAATAATCCTTATACTAATAATTTTTAAAGTAAGCCAATAATAAAGTAAGTCTAGAGAATAGAGACTCTTATACTCCTAAAAGTGTGTGAGAGTTGCATAATCATGTCCGTTGACATATGCAATATTCAAAAGCTATACTTTAAAAACTAAGACTTGAATGAATTTTATAAACTTAAACTTCTCACTAAACAACCATCCCAATAACAGCTCAGAATTACTAACTCCGGAGGAGGTATCCCCTTGTTTTCATAGTAAAAACAGGTGACCCAAGGGAACACCCTCCCCCCCCTTTTTCTTGCCCTGGGTCAAATAGCCCAGAGCGAAGAGGGCAGCCGAACGGAGACACTGCCGAAACAGACAGCCTACCTAGCTATAGTAGCAACTGTTAAGTGAATGACATTCTGAGCAGTAGATAATAGACCTAACAATAGAGGCCTCCAGAAATGGACTCGATATTTCTGAGATAAAATTCATGAATGGATGGCTGAGCGCAATGAGCAGCCTTCAAAAATCTATAATAGCAACACTATTAATGTAAGCCCAAGAAGTAGAAGAACTCTTACTTCATGAGCCGAAATCTTAAGCACAACTGCTAAGCCAATGATATACCATAAGCAGTACGCTAGTTAATAGAATCCATTAACAATAAAATGGAGCGTAACGTCCTTCTACTAGACATCAAAGACAGAAGAAGCTTACGCCCTTGTAATAAACAGATATCTGTTTATAAATACATAAACTGTACCCGGAAAGAGTAAAGGCCTATGCCCATACGAAGACGGAAGGACCTTAAAATAATAGGTTCCGGATAATAGGAGCCTAACTCTTATGCAACAATCCAACCTAAATAGTAACGGAAGTATTGATTCCGAAACTATGAAAGTGAAAATCATCCATCGATAGTGCATGAAACTCACTGACTCTACAGTAAAAGAGAAATCAACAGAATTACTGTCTAAAAGGTCAGAATTTGAAAACTACTGTTTCCAGAGGCTCAAATGATTACTTAGCTAAATAAGAACCAGAAGTTAAAATCCGTATAGGAATTTAATCTAAAGATTCTAAGTCTATTTATCAAAAAGTTACTAACTGACTTAGATAAAGAGACAAAAGACTCAATTGTAAACTATCGTAGAGTGCATAGGTATGAGGTAACATAAACCTATAACCTAAATAACAACAGGCTGCAGTAGATCTTGTGAAACAAGTATACTAAAAAATAGCAATGAGTAGTATGGAGGGATCAACCATATGAACATAATGATCCCTACACCACGACGGAAGAGCCTCCACTTTAGTCGCATAGAATAGCGAAGGAGAGGATCTCCTATAGTAAGAAATCGCGTCCAAAGCTCGTCCAGTACAGTGCTTACAATGCAATACGGACCACACAACGGAATACATGAAGGTTGCGACCTTGCTGGTTGTGATAAAGATGACACGATTTACCCAGTGAAAAAAGATCCTCACATAGAGGAAGATTTCACGTTAAGATCCACAGTAGACAAGAGAGTAAATTACTCATGATCTCTGTGAAGATAGAGATGCTATCAACAGAAATGTATTGTGGTTGTTTATCTTAGCAATACCTGCTAAAACAACAGCGCCGGAGGATACGCGTATCCTATCATTCCGTCCTATAGATCAATAGAGCGTTAACAGTATTAGCTCAGAGATCTGGACAAGCCAACACATACGTCTGCAAATGATTAGCAAGCTGTGTCACAAATAAAACATCATTGGGCGCTCCCATAGATAGCAAATCTGATTGAATACTTGTTTGTTGAGAGTCCATTCTGACAGCAACAAGCGACCCGTAAGAGAACGGGAGTGCGATAAAACAATCAGACGACCCAGAATATGACGGATCAAAACTGAACTTGGTGTACTATAACCAACAGACGGATTCTTTCCATTAAATTGAATAACGGAAACGAAAGAGTGCCTCCCTGGTTCCGGAGATACGCCACTACTGTCGAATTAAAGGACAGGAATTTGGGCATGCGTTTCTGAATAATGTTCATGCAATGACATAAAGCAAGCCTAAAAAACATTATTCCGCGGAAGTTAAACTGATAGCTAAAAGACTGCGGAACCCAAAGACCCTGGCACTTGGAATCCGTAGGGATCAGTATATATCCCAATCTGTTTGACTGGCAACCGTCATAACAGCCACACTCGGGTCCGGCAACTGCGGCGGCACTCTCTGAGTCAACCACCGAATGTTTGCCCCAGTCTGAATCTCTTGTAACACTAGATAGACAAGAGAATGTATAAATCAAGCAATTCATGGATTGCCGGAAAGTTGCCGTCGAAGAGAAGCTCCTCCGAGAACGAAGCGACTCTGAGAGAGTTCTTAACCTACTATCCACGCGTGGATGTAGCTAGGGCTGCATCACGTCTAACCAACTCCAATCAGCCACTGAAGGGCGGAGTTATACGTGAACAAACTACTGCCCTCAAAAGAAATTACATTGAGAATAATATCCCGTAAATCTTTTCTTGAAGACGTAATGATAACGCCTCAGTAAGGCGGATTACGTATAATAAAGCGTCTAAGTTAAGTCTACTATACATAATGTCGTTCCCAACATTGAAATTGGAAAAGACATAAACGGCGAAAAGAATATATGCAGTCTTTAATCACACCGTCTAGACGCATATGAACTCTCGGTATGCCCTGCTCTGCCAAAATAAACTATATGTAAAAAAGATAAAATGGCAGAAATCAGCCACGCGGACAAGAAACTAAACTATCATGCTTAGTAGCAGGCTTGTATATATATATAAATATATAGCGTCGAAATATAAAACACATGTTGTAATGACAATATTGGACTGCGTCGGTAAGTCAGGGACAAAGTCCCTGTACCGATCGAAAAATCCGAGTCCAATGACGCTATAAGTCTCTTATCCAAGATCGCAGCAATGAAGTCCGAAAAATAATCACTGGAAGAAATGCCAGAAGATATGAAAGGCATCTTCCGATACTACTAAAGGGAAAACTCGAAATCTTTCGAATCCCTTTCGCCATCCTGTCGGACCCTATAAAGCGTTCGGTCGTCCGTAGCTTGATGCAACCGCGGACCGCACCGACCCAGCGCCGTCGGATAATTCCTGATTCGACCGAGAAACCGTCAATTGCTGGGATGCTGCGAACAACTGTGCTAACTCGGATAGCACGTCCGTCACTGAGGCCTGAGGAGCAGCGGTCTTACGATGCATTGCCGCAGGAAGCTCCGAGATCGTTACCCCGTGCATACTTCCAATATGCGAGCGAACGGAGTGTATAGGCCTCGTGTCCCTTGGCTACCGGATGGCGCGACCTATTCGCTGTGGAATCACTGAATGCCGAAACTGATCGGATACTCAAGGTCACGTAGCCAATGTGCGGTCGTGTGCCCTGCTGTGAGGATGAGGAAGCATTAAAGACAGTCTCTCGGACTGTCAATATAACGGAGCGTCCCAAGCAACGGACATATGCTCCGAATGTAAAATATCTGAACCACAACATGCGGTCCCCTATGTTGTTGGCTTCCTCCGATCTGTCCTCAATCTGCCGTCACTGGGTGAGTACTAAAGTAATTAAAGTGCTCGCATCACCCAAATCTCCTTCCTAGACCGCAACGGACGAACCCGGCAGCCGAACCATTCGATGAATGTACGCTACACCGGGTGAGCTAGCGAATGTCACTCCGTAAGCGATAGACATATTCCATGAGCACTTATTGCCGCTAACTCCTCATTAACTATGACGACAGAGGCACACTTTGAAAGACATCTCCATAACTCTTCGAACAAGAAACCAGAAATGCTTGGATAGCAAGCATAAAATAATAATATATATAGCGTCGTTCAATAATTCGAAAGTTTGTGTGACATTATTGGACTATGTCGGAACTGAGGGACGATGTCCCTGAACCGAACCAAAAAATTTCTAAGTCCACCGACGCTATCAGTTTCTTATCCGGCATCGCAGCATATGTTGTTCCGAAAGGGAAAGCTTGAAATCCACCGAATCCCTTTCGGTATCCCGTCGGACCGGATGAAACTTTCGGACGTCCGTACCCGCTTCCGCGGAGCGTCCCGACCCAGCATCGTCGGATAAAATATATGCGACAGATTCAGTTGATGCTGGGATGCTGCGATAAACTGTGCTATTAAGGAAAGCACGTCCGTTCCCGAGGCCTGTGCAGTAGCGGACTTACGATGCATTGCCGCTGGAAGCTCCGTGTACGTTGACTCCCGCACACTTCCTATGCGAACGTCCGGAGTCTGCAGGCCTCGAGTCCCCGGCTACCGACCCAGCGCTGTCGGATAATTCTCGATCCGACACCGTTTCTGTCGGCTGCTGGGATGCTGCGATAAGCTGTGCTATGTGCACAAGAATGTCCGGCGTCGAGACCTGCGGAGGCGCAGTCTATCGCTGCTTCGCCGAGGGCAGCTCCGCATCAGATGGCTCCCGCATACTTTTCCTATGCGAACGTCCGGAGTCCATCGGTCTCGAATCCCTGGCTGCCGGATGGTGTGACCTGGTCGCCGAAGAATCCTTGATCGGCGAAGCTGGTAATATATCGGCGGTCACGCAGCCAAGGTGCGGTCGTGTGCGCTGACGAGAAGAGGAAGCCTTAGCAGTCTCAGCGGACTGCCTATACAACGGAGCGTCCCGAGCGACGGACGTATGCTCCGCTAACGACACATTTGTACCACAACATCTGGGGCCAGATGTTGTTGAACGAGAGAGGGGCCTCTCTCGCTTGCCGTCCGGATGGACCGGAACGAGCTATGAACCGGACTAAAAGGCTTCCTCCGTTCTCCCTCCGATCCGCCGTCACTGGGTGTGCATTAAGTTAATTTTATAGTGCTCGCATCACCCCAAAATTCCTTCTAGACCGCAACGGACGAACCCAGCTGCCGAACCATTCGGTGAATGGACGCTACACCGGGCGAGCTAGCGGACGTCAAAGGCCGTCGAACCTACTAGGGTCCTCTTAGGCAATTGGCGTATTACATGAGCACTTTTCCGCTAGCCCTTCATTAATTGTGACGACGGAGGCACACTGTTGGAAGACATCACAGATACATCACCCTAATCTTGATCGTCTGAAATAGAAATTGATAAAGTAGAGTGACCCTGCGGGGAAAGGACCGGAGTGTCCAAATCCCCAACAACATACCGTGACATACGCTTCCCATATTGTCATCGAAATCATACGATACAGAACAGGAGTTAATGCGAGTACACTGACCACATACAGAATGATAATAAGGTCAGAGGAAGACTTCCTCTTAAAACAATTGATCAATATCCTTTCAATGTGAAAAGAAAACAAATCCTGGTACTCGCACTAACCCCTGGCAATCAAAATACATAATAATAATATGATCCATTAATATAGAAAAAATAATTGAAATCAAAATATTTTGAAAAAATATTTTTTCAGAACAGCCCAAGTTTCTGAAAAGTAACGTTGAGCCCCAATGGATCCCAAGCCTAAGTGTGGACAAAAATTTTAAAAATATTTTAAACAATTTATTCAACACTTACGAACAATAATAATGTATCTAGTTATGATTAAAATAACATAAAGATATTATTATTTAGAAATCCCCCCCTCACACAGAGGGCTGTTGTAAATGTAAACAATGAGTGTAAAAACACTAAAATAAGACTCCAGGCACCTAGGCCCGAAATCAGTTACCAAAAATACACCATCTGATGTAAAACAGAGACTTCCAGGGAAGAAACTGCAGAACATCAGATGGTAGATGCAGAACACAACGCCTAACCACCCGTAGGTGAAGACGTAAACATGGGGAAAGAACAGAATTCATTCTGTTATTCAGCTAAAACTCCCGAGAAATTTTAGTAATAATAATTACAGAAATTATGCCAAAAGCATGGGAGAATAGCAAGGGGGAACTTAAAGGACAGGGAGAGAGGAAAAACACTTGAACAAACAGTGTAACTAAATAATCAGAATGACAACAAAATGGCTGCTGCCTTGAAAATAGGTAACTTAACATAATTTCATTAAAAAATTTTAAGTTACAGCCCTGATAATATTCTGTCACACATTCTTTTCCTCTCCTCCTTTTCTATCCTCCTTAGAATCACCATTTCACTAATATTTATGTGTCTGGCATCATTTAAACTGAGATTTAAAAGCACAAAGATCAGTCAGATGTTAACTGATGAAGGGCCAAACTTAGAATGATAAATGGCGCCAATTTCGGAACGTCCTTGACACTGCGCATGCGCAGTAGGGGCGAAGTGTGGAGGGCCTTTCAGGACATGTTTTCTTTAGTTTTAGATGCAAATTTTGGGGATTGGGGGGCAAAATTTGTGTTTGGCCCTATATTTTAAGAGTTAGCACCAGCTATGTCTGGGTCATTGGTACAGTATAAAAATATCGGAAGAGGATGTATTACTTACTCCAGGGAATGATTCATAATTTATACAGAACGAAATAGGGAGATGGTCTGAACCAATTATTGTGTGGTCAGTAACAAATGAGCCGACTGACGAATGGACAGAGTTACTGTTTATGCAGTGGTCAAGCCAGGAAGTGGTATCGTGGGCGTCACTGATGAAGGTATACGTGTCAGAATTGGAACCGAAATAATCCACATCAGATATCAATAATCCATATTCCTCGCAAAATCGGTATAGTTCTGTCATATGATCATTGAAACGAATAGCATCAGCATTCCAGTCACCTACAATGCAGATATTATTCGTGTCTGATGCTTCAGTAATTGCACTGACTTTGCCTAGATAATGTACAAAATCCTCTGCATTTCTGCCATTGTCGACCGTCCCTATACTGGAGACCAGCCAAACGGTCATCAGAATAACGAAGAAACTGGACTCTACTACCCAATGATTTCCTCCAGAGTATAGCAACCCCTCCGTATGGGCGACCGATATCAATATGACTACCACTATCCATAGCAGACACTCCTTCGCCGATAAAGTCCGCCTGGGTGGTACGAAGATATGGAATATCAAAGTCAAAGAGCCAGTGTTCCTGGAGAAGAACGATATCATTTTTGTCGCATAGCATTTGCACTGACATACGCGAACTCTTAATAGACCTACAGTTATATGAAGCTATTTTTAGACTCCCCATGATTGCGACTTAGGTGTTACGTCCAGGTTTCCGGAAAGTTACTGGGTACAAGATTAGACATAAAAGGTTTCCTGGGAGGAAAATATTTTCGAACCAATACACCTTCAGGCCACAATTCGGGATTCAGAAGTTTACTTAATTCTTTGCGGTCATTGATGTCTATGCGGAATGAAGAGTATGTTTCATATTTAGTCAAAAACTTTTCACATCTGTTTATCACAGTGTCAGTGTTAGAAACAATATAATTTTCAATGTCGAGTGCGGATGTTTCTGCGGAAAGTCTTGACACAAAAAGGAAGCAGGAGGGGAGGTTCTTACAGCCTTCAATGTGGCTTTCGCCGCCGTCCCAATAACAGGTTTTTTACGTTGTCGTTTCTTCATCACGGGTATGAAGCCGCTGCTGGTAAAAGATTCCTTGTCGGAATGGTAATGTCGTCGAGACTGCAGTGCATCGGCATAGGAAACTGGTTCATATTGACTAGCACGTTGCCGTGATTGTGCTTTATTCTTTCCATAGTTTGAAACAGTCCTTGAATCAGAATAAAGTAACTGTTCATTCTAATTTTCCGTTATGGCAGTACCGTTAACATTTGACAAAGACGGTTGATCAAAGACCTGCTCACTTGAGACGCTATTAAGTATAAGAGTACTTGGCTGTTTACAACCCTGAGACTGATTATCGGAGTGAGGTGTTACATTGTCATTGTATTGTGTAGAGTTAGTCATATCACAATATTGTGTAGAATTCACTATGCAAAACAGTTCAGATACAATGTCACTCTTAAGGCTTGAACGCATCTCACGAACCTCTTTCAGAACTGTGCTAAGATTTTCATTTGGATTCATTAAAAAACTTTTCACTTGTTCTATTTCACATTTTACAGAGGCAATATCTTGCATGAGAGAGGAATGTCGGCATGGTTAAAGTCAATTGGGGGTAGTTTAGAAAGGTCTGCAGCAACGAAGGTGCATAGATCATCGGGGTCAACTTCGTGCAGTATAGCAAAAATGTCTTTCATATTGTTTACACTCTTTTCAGGTCCTTCACGTTTAATACAACGAGGCTTATTGGGTGCTAGATCAAATAGAAGAAATTTTGAATATTCGATTTCGTTCTCCGTGAAGTTTTCAATACACAGTTTAGAAATTAAGTCAGTAGGAATTCATTGCATCTTGTTAATTACAAAGCACCACAGTTCATTTACAACGACGTCTTTTGTAGATGTGTCGTTTTGTCAAAGAGAGCATTACTCACGTCGGTAGTTGCTGTACACACATCGGTCGATTTGTGTGTTTCGGACGAAAATCTTTTCTTTTCACAGTTGCCGCATAACATGAGATCCCCTTGGCTTAGTTTCACCTAGTCGAAGGCCCACAGTCGTTACACTTCATGTTGAATACACAATATTCAGACTTTCATCACGATGAATAACGTTATTAGGATAATTTCAAGATGAGCAGGAGTGATCAGTCTTGGTGCTGTCGCCATATTTATTAGATAGTTTAGTTATTACTGAGTAATTATTAGATAGTTTAATTATTACTGACAAAAACAAGTGTCGAGGTTGAAAAGTTGATACAGTGTTATTGGCCTTTAAGTTTGGTAAACAACATGACGTTTGATGAAATGAAAGGTGTTACGCTGTGACTGCAGTCACACCTTTCATTTCATGAAGCGCACGTCATGGTTGGGAGGAGTGGTTAGGAGTGGGAGATGGTTACTGCATTGATTGGCTTGATGTCAGCTTGGGATGTGGGGTAGTTTGAGTTGTGGCTTATTTCGCTGATTCATAAACACCGCTGTATAGAGGTCAGCGTTTTGCGTGAAGTCAATTGGTTAGAAATGGCATATGTACTCACCTTATCATATGAGGAAATAAAAAACTCCTTCGATTGGCGTTTGTTCGATCATATTTCCGTTGTTTTCCAAACTATGCTTATTGGGTTCTTGAAAATAAAGAGCTCATAATGTAGTGATGAACATTTAAAAAGGACAGTAAGCCTCGATTTTGAAAAAAATCAGTTGACCATTTAACAAAACCCCAATTTATGTTATGCAAAAATTTCCTAATGTTTATATATCATCCGTAAGAAGGCGTCCGATTCAATTAAGTAAATTAACTTCTGTGCGAGATTTTATCAGATCTGTGTAAAACGATGCGACAGCTTTTCCAATCCGAAATGGTAAGCCGATCACTCACTGAAAAGTCAGAGGCTATATCATTTTCCATATTTGTCGAAATCAGCTTTCTCAGAAGAACAAAAGTAAAGTTTTTGTTCAGGCGGGTCCTTTTATAGCGTACACGACAAGGAAATCTATTTCAGAATGTCGCTGACGATAAAGAGGCAATGGGCTAAATTGGATACATTTCTGCAATGCTTTTTGAAATGAAACAACTTTTACCTAATTATGCCCAATATTTGCTAAAATAACGATCAGTTGTTGTTCGTCTTAGTCATTTATTCGAACAGCTGCAGAGTTAAAATCTGTATTCAGAAATTATACCACAGGCATCTGTTTACCTCCGATAACTGTTGAGTAATTTCGTTTATATCGTCGCAAAGTCGTGTTTTCTGAAATCCCCTGTATTAAAGCTTTTTATTTACAGATTCCGGAACGACCCGCGTTGTGTCCTTGGGCAAGGCACTTTATACCGGATGCATACATGGGGCGCGATGACGCCGTGTAATACGGCGTATACTGCATCCAGAGGGCAAAACGTGTCCCCATTACAATGGTTTGGCTTAGAAAGTCAAGACATAAGTGTTTTGGACATTTCCTCCACTATTCACTTTTCTAACAATTTTATAACACAGCAAAAGTTAACCTTTTTATTATTACACTTATTTAAATAAGCAAATAAACAAATCTATCGGCCGTAATCACAGATTGTCACATCATCAACATGGACGACATAGAACTTTTGAAGGGCTAATCTTCCATCATCATACTGGACTCATTTCACATTGAATATCAAGATAAATGTCAAAGCTAGTTAATTTTAAAACAATTTTGTATCACAGCAAAAATTAAATGAACCTATTTGCCGATAAACTTGTTCATATACAAGAATGTACAAACAGTCGGAATAGTATTTGTAAATATAATAGGTATTGGAAATACTTTTCAGGCTTTGACAATAGAGTCTTTGTATCCAGATCTTCTTCCAACCACACTGGTAAACTTCGCAATCTTCAACAGAACATGTGGTTGCATAAGTAGTCTATTTACAACTGGTATTCATCAAAACATGCAGAATGTGTTGTACCAAACACTGAAAACAGAAAGTGGATGTGTAAAGCAATGATAACATGTGTCCACAACAAATCTCCTTTATTTTCAAATACAATTATAGGAGCCTACCTGACCAACCATACCCCACTCCCAACCCCACAGCTCAGCGAACTATAAAAATAATTATTTTATTTCAACTTGACAGAAAGGGCTGAATGCTTTTTTTCAATTATAAGGTCTATTTTGGAATATAAATTATGTTAAGAAAACAACAAATAATATACAAGTACAATTTATATATTTATCGAGGTTTAACGACACTTTTGGCAAACAGGATCACCTCGTGCCGGAATTTTAAGAATAAAGGAAGCCGGAGAACCCCGAGAGAACCAAAGAGCAGTGCCTAGTAACTGTCAGACTCCCTAAGATACAAACCCCAATCAAGCAGTGTTAACACTGTATGAAAACTCGTGCACCATCGACAACCAGTACGCCACAGTGCCGGCATCCACATGGGCAACTGGGGTTAAGTGCCTTTCCCAAAGACACAACGCAGTTACCTCTGGCGGTGATGGAACAGTGGACCTTTCGGTTTGAAGTCCAATGCTGTAACCATCGAGCCACCTTGCTCCCACTAAAGTACAAATGCACAACGGTTATTTAATATCATCTCATGAGCAACAGTCACAGCTACGTGGTTTTAAAGCTGGAAGCAGCTGCGGCCGTGTATTCAGTCTGCTGTTATCAAATCTATAGACTTAGATTGAAAGTCTGAAATACAGTAAAAATGATAACAAATACTTACATTAGAATGGTAATGTCGTCGAGACTGCAGTGCATCGGCATAGGAAACTGGTTCATATTGACTAGCACGTTGCTGTGATTGTGCTTTATTCTTTCCATAGTTTGAAACAGTCCTTGAATCAGAATAAAGTAACTGTTCATTCTAATTTGCCGTTATGGCAGTACCGTTAACATTTGACAAAGACGGTTGATCAAAGTCCTGCTCACTTGAGACGCTATTAAGTATAAGAGTACTTGGCTGTTTACAACCCTGAGACGGATTATCGGAGTGAGGTGTTACATTGTCATTGTATTGTGTAGAGTTAGTCATATCACAATATTGTGTAGAATTCACTATGCAAAACAGTTCAGATACAATGTCACTCTTAAGGCTTGAACGCATCTCACGAACCTCTTTCAGAACTGTGCTAAGATTTTCATTTGGATTCTTTAAAAAACTGTTCACTTGTTCTATTTCACATTTTACAGAGGCAATATCTTGCATGAGAGAGGAATGTCGGCATGGTTAAAGTCAATTGGGGGTAGTTTAGAAAGGTCTGCAGCAACGAAGGTGCATAGATCATCTGGGTCAACTTCGTGCAGTATAGCAAAAATGTCTTTCATATTGTTTACACTCTTTTCAGGTCCTTTACGTTTAATACAACGAGGCTTATTGGGTGCTAGATCAAATAGAAGAAATTTTGAATATTCGATTTCGTTCTCCGTGAAGTTTTCAATACACAGTTTAGAAATTAAGTCAGTAGGAATTCATTGCATCTTGTTAATTACAAAGCACCACAGTTCATTTACAACGACGTCTTTTGTAGATGTATCGTTTTGTCAAAGAGAGCATTACTCACGTCGGTAGTTGCTGTACACACATCGGTCGATTTGTGTGTTTCGGACGAAAATCTTTTCTTTTCACAGTTGCCACATAACATGAGATCCCCTTGGCTTAGTTTCACCTAGTCGAAGGCCCACAGTCGTTACACTTCATTTTGAATACACAATATTCAGACTTTCATCACGATGAATAACGTTATTAGGATAATTTCAAGATGAGCAGGAGAGATCAATCTTGGTGTTGTCGCCATATTTATTAGATAGTTTAGTTATTACTGAGTAATTATCAGATAGTTTAGTTATTACTGACAAAAACAAGTGTCGAGGTTGAAAAGTTGATACAGTGTTATTGGCCTTCAAGTTTGGTAAACAACATGACGTTTGATGAAATGAAAGGTGTTACGCTGTGACTGCAGTCACAGCGTAACACCTTTCATTTCATGAAGCGCACGTCATGGTTGGGAGGAGTTACTGCATTGATTGGCTTGATGTCAGCTTGGGATGTGGGGTAGTTTGAGTTGTGGCTTATTTCGCTGATTCATAAACACCGCTGTATAGAGGTCAGCGTTTTGCGTGAAGTCAATTAGTTAGAAATGGCATATGTACTCACCTTATCATATGAGGAAATAAAAAATTCCTGCCATTGGTGTTTCTTCGATCATATTTCGGTTGTTTTCCAAACTATGCTTATTGGGTTACTTCTTGTATATAAAGAGCTCATAATGTAGTGATGAACATTTAAAAAGGACAGTAAGCCTCGATTTTGAAAAAAAATAAGTTGACCATTTAACAAAACCACAATTTATGTAATGCAAAAATTTCTTAATGTTTATATATCATCCGTAAGAAGACGTCCGATTCAATTAAGTAAATTAACTTCTGTGCGAGATTTTAACAGATCTGAGTAAAACGATGCGACAGCTTTTCCAATCCGAAATGGCAAGCCGATCACTCACTGAAAAATCAGAGGCTATATCATTTTCCATATTTGTCGAAATCAGCTTTCTCAGAAGAACAAAAGTAAAGTTTTTGTTCAGGCGGGTCCTTTTATAGCGTACGTCAAGGAAATCTATTTCAGAATGTCGCTGACGATAAAGAAGCAATGGTTTAAATTGGATACATTTCTGCAATGCTTTTTGAAATGAAACAACTTTTACCTAATTATGCCCAATATTTGCTAAAATAACGATCAGTTGTTGTTCGTCTTAGTCATTTATTCGAACAGCTGCAGAGTTAAAATCTGTATTCAGAAATGATACCACAGGCATCTGTTTACCTCCGATAACTGTTGAGTAATTTCGTTTATATCGTCGCAAAATCGTGTTTTCTGAAATCCCCTGTATTAAAGCTTTTTATTTACAGATTCCGGAACGACCTGCGTTGTGTCCTTGGGCAAGGCACTTTATACCGGATGCATACATGGGGCGCGATGACGCCGTGTAATACGGCGTATACTGCATCCAGAGGACAAAACGTGTCCCCATTACAATGGTTTGGCTTAGAAAGTCAAGACGTAAGTGTTTTGGAGATTTCCTCCACTATTCACTTTTCTAACAATTTCATAACACAGCAAAAGTTAACCTTTTTATTATTACACTTATTTAAATAAGCAAATAAACAAATCTATCGGCCATCATCAACATGGACGAACATAGAACTTTTGAAGGGCTAATCTTCCATCATCATACTGGACTCATTTCACATTGAATATCAAGTTAAATGTCAAATCTAGTTAATTTTAAAACAATTTTGTATCACAACAAAAATTAAATGAACCTATTTACCGATAAACTTGTTCATATACAAGAATGTACAAACAGTCGGAATGGTATTTGTAAATATAATAGGTATTGGAAATACTTTTCAGGCTTTGACAATAGGGGTCTTTGTATCCAGATCTTCTTCCAACCACACTGGTAAACTTCGCAATCTTCAACAGAACATGTGGTTGCATAAGTAGTCTATTTACAACTGGCATTCATCAAAACATGCAGAATGTGTTGTACCAAACACTGAAAACAGAAAGTGGATGTGTAAAGCAATGACAACATGTGTCCACAACAAATCTCCTTTATTTTCAAATACAATTATAGGAGCCTACCTGACCAACCATACCCCACTCCCAACCCCACAGCTCACCGAACTGTAAAAATAATTATTTTATTTCAACTTGACAGAAAGGGCTGAATGCTTTTTTTCAATTATAAGGTCTATTTTGGAATATCAATTATGTTAAGAAAACAACAAATAATATACAAGTACAAGTTATATATTTATTGAGGTTTAACGACACTTTTGGCAAACAGGATCACCTCGTGCCGGAATTTTAAGGATAAAGGAAGCCGAAGAACCCCGTGAGAACCCCAGAGCAGTGCCTAGTAACTGTCAGACTCCATAACATACAAACCCCAATCAAGCAGTGTTAGCACTGTATGAAAATTCGTGCACCATCGACGACCAGTACGCCACAGTGCATGCCTTTCCCAAAGACACAACGCAGTTACCTCTGGCGGTGATGGAACAGTGGACCTTTCGGTTTGAAGTCCAATGCTGTAACCATCGAGCCACCTTGCTCCCACTAAAGAATAAATGCACAACGGTTATTTAATATCATCTCATGAGCAACAGTCACAGCTACGTGGTTTTAAAGCTGGAAGAAGCTGCGGCCGTGTATTCAGTCTGCTGTTATCAAATCTACAGACTTAGATTGAAAGTCTGAAATACAGTAAAAATGATAACAAATACTTACATTATATACATGGAGCCTATTCCAGAAACTAAGGATATCTTTGGAAGTTCTAAATTATCTTGTATGGTTAGTCATCTCGTTTCTTAGCAATATGGCACAATGTTCTAGGTTTTTATCTCATACGAAATAAATAACATCATTTCCCCATTGCCCTTATCTTGATTTTTCCACCATGGAATCCAGTTGCAGATAAAATTGCATCTAGAGGACAAAACGTGTCCCTATTACAATGGTTTGGCTTAGAAAGTTAAATAAGTGTTTTGGAGATTTTCTCCACTATTCACCTTTCCAACAATTTTATAACACAGCAAAAGTTAACCTTTTTATCATTACACTTATTTAAATAAGCAAATGAACAAATCTATCGGCCGGAATCACAGATTATCACATCATCAACATGGACGACATAGAACTTTTGAAGGGCTAATCTTCTATCTTCATACTGGACTCATTTCACATTTAGAAGATTTTAAGTAATAGAGTCTTTGTATACTGATCATCTTCTACACAACAGTGGTAAACTTCGCAATCTTCAGCAGAACATGTGGTTGCATAAGTAATCTATTTACCACTGGCATTCATCAAAACATGTAGAAGGTGTTGTACCAAAATCTGAAAACAGAAAGTGGATGTGTAAAGCAATGATAATATATGTCCACAACAAATCTCCCTTATTTTCAAATACAATTATAGGAGTCTACTTGATCAAGCATACCCCCCCGACCCCCCACCCCCCCCCCCCCCCCCACTGACCCCCCCAACCGCCAGCTCACTGAACTGTACAAATAATGATTTTATTTCAACTTGACAGAAAGGGCTGAATAGTTTTTTTTTCAATTATAAAGTCAATTTCGGAATATAAATTATGTTAAGAAAACAACAAAAAAAAATAGAGGTACAATTTATACATTTAATGAGGTTTAAAGACACTTTTGGCAATCAGGATCACCTCGTGCAGGATTTATAAGGATAAAGGAAGCCAGAGAAGCCGGATCGAACCATCGAGCAGCGACTCGTAACTGCCTGATTCCCTAACATATTAACCCCACACAAACAGTGTTAGCATTGTATGAAGACTCGTGCACCATTGACGTGCAGTACGCCTTAGTGTATATCCCCACAGTACGTGCATTCACATGGGTAACTGGGGTTAAGTGCCTTCTCTAAAGATCCAGCGGAGTTACATCTGGCGGGGATGGAAAAGTGGACCTTTCGGTTTGAAGTCCAATGCTGTAACCATTGATCCACCTTGCTCCCACTAAAGTACAAATGCACAACGGTTATTCAATATCATCTCATGAGCAACAGCCACAGCTACGTGGTTTTAAAGCTGGAAGAAGCTGCGGCCGTGTATTCAGTCTGCTGTTATCAAATCTATAGATTTGGATAGAAAGTCTGAAACACAGTAAAAATGATAACAAATACTTACATTATATACTTGGAGCCTATTCCAGCATCTAAGGATATCTTTGGAAGTTGTAAGTTATCTTGTATGGTTATTCATCTCGTTTCTTGGCAACATGGCACAATGTTCTAGGTTTTTATGTCATACGAAATAAATAACACCATTTCCCCATTGCCCTTAGCTTGGTTTTTCCACCATTGAATCCAGTTGCAGATAAAATTGCATGTAGAGGACAAAACGTGTCCCTATTAAAATGGTTTGGCTTAGAAAGTCAAGACATAAGTGTTTTGGAGATTTCCTCCACTATTCACTTTTCTAACAATTTGACAACACAGCAAAAGTTAACCTTTTTATTATTACACTTATTTAAATGAGCAAATGAACGAATCTATCGACCGGAATCACAGATTACCACTTCATCAACATGGAGGACATAGAACTCTTGAAGGGCTAATCTTCTCTCTTCATACTGGACTCATTTCACATTTAACATAAAGATAAATGTCAAAGCTAGTCAATTTTAAAACAATTTTGTATCACAGCAAATATTAAATTAACCGACTTACCGATAAAGTTGTTCATATACACGAATGTTCAAACAGTTGGTATGGTATTTGTAAACATAATAGTTATTGGAAATACTATTCAGGGTTTGGCAATAGAGTCTTTGTATCCAGATCTTCTTCTACACAACAGAGGTAAACTTCGCAATCTTCAACAGAACATGTGGTTGCATAAGTAGTCTATTTACAACTGGCATTCATCAAAACATGCAGAAGGTGTTGCACCAAAATCTGAAAACAGAAAGTGGGAGTGAAAGCAATGATAATATGTGTCCACAACAAATCTTCCTTATTTTCAAATACAATTATAGGAGTCTACTTGACCAAGCATACCGACCCCCCCCCCCCCGCCCCAACCGCCAGCTCACTGAACTGTAAAAATAATTATTTTATTTCAACTTGACAGAAAGGGCTGAAAGTTTTTTTTCTATTATTAAGTCAATTTTGGAATATAAATTACGTTAAGAAAACAACAAATAAAATAGAAGTACAATTTATACATTTAATGAGGTTCAAAGACACTTTTGGCAATCAGGATCACCTCGTGCAGGACTTTTAAGGATAAAGGAAGCCGGAGAACCCGGATAGAACCACCAAGCAGCGGCTAGTAACTGCCAGACTCCCTAACATACAAACTCCGCGCAAGCAGTGTTAGCATTGTATGAAGACTCGTGCACCATCGACGTGTAGTACGCCTTAGTGCATATCCCCAAAGTGCGTGCATACACATGCGTAACTGGGGTTAAGTGCCTTTCCCAAAGATACAACGCAGTTACCTCTGGCGGGGATGGAACAGTGGACCCTTCGGTTTGAAGTCCAATCCAATGCTGTAACCATTGAGCCACCTTGCTCCCACTAAAGTACAAATGCACAACGGTTATTTAATATCATCTCGTGAGCAACAGCCACAGCTACGTGGTTTTAAAGCTGGAAGCACCAGCGGCCGTGTATTCAGTCTTCTGTTATCAAATCTATAGATTTGGATTGAATGACTGAAACACAGTAAAAATGATAACAAATAATTACTTTATATACTTGGAGCCTATTCCAGCATCTAAGGATATCTCTGGAAGTTCTAAGTTATCTTGTATGGTTAGTCATCTCGTTTCTTGGCAATATGGCACAATGTTCTAGGTTTTTATGTCATACGAAATAAATAACACCATTTCCCCATTGCCCTTATCTTGCTTTTTCCACCATTGAATCCAGTTGCAGATAAAATTGCATCTAGAGGACAAAACGTGTCCCTATTACAATGGTTTGGCTTAGAAAATCAAGACTAAGTCTTTTGGAGATTTCCTCCCCTATTCACTTTTCTAACAATTTTATAACACAGCAAAAGTTAACCTTTTTATTATTACACTTATTTAAATAAGCAAATGAACAAATCTATCGGCCGGAATCACAGATTGTCACATCATCAACATGGACGACATAGAACTTTTGAAGGACTAATCTTCTCTCTACATACTGGACTCATTTCACATTTAACATCAAGATAAATGTCAAAGCTAGTCAATTTTAAAACAATTTTGTATCACAGCAAAAATTAAATTAACCGAATTACCGATAAACCTGTTCATATACACGAATGGACAAACAGTCGGTGTGGTATTTGTAAACATAATAGTTATTGGAAATACTATTCAGAGTTTGGCAATAGAGTCTTTGTATCCAGATCTTGTACTACACAACAGAGGTAAACTTCGCAATCTTCAACAGAATATGTGATGTGGTTGCATAAGTAGTCTATTTACAACTGGCATTCATCAAAACATGCATAAAGTGTTGCACCAAAATCTGAAGACAGAAAGTGGATGTGTAAAGCAATGATAATATGTGTCCACAACAAATCTCCCTTATTTTCAAATACAATTATAGGAGTCTACTTGACCAAGCATACCCCCCCCCCCCCCCCCACCCCAACCGCCCGCTCACTGAACTTCAAAAATAATTATTTTATTTCAACTTGACAGAAAGGGATGAATGTTTTTTTTCAATTATAAAGTCAATTTCTGAATATAAATTATGTTAAGAAAACCACAAATAAAATAGAAGTACAATTTATACATTTAGTGAGGTTTAAATACACTTTTGGCAATCAGGATCACCTCGTGCAGGACTTTTTAGGATAAAGGAAGCCGGATAACCCGGATAGAACCACCGATCAGCGGATAGTAACTGCCATGCTCCCAAACATATAAACCCTACGCAAGCAGTGTTTGCATTGTATGAAGACTGGTGCACCATCGACGTGCAGTACGCCTCAGTGAATATCCCCAGAGTGCGTGCATTCACATGGGTAACTGGGGTTTAGCGCATTTCCCAAAGATACAACGCAGTTACCATTGGCGGGGATGGAACAGTGGACCTTTCGGTTTGAAGTCCAAAAGCTGGAAGCAGCTGCGGCCGTGTATTCAGTCTGCTGTTATCAAATCTACAGATTTTGATTGAAAGTCTGAAATACAGTAAAAATGATAACAAATACTTACATTATATACTTGGAGCCTATTCCAGCATCTAAGGATATCTTTGGAAGTTCTCGCTTTTAGACGGAACAAAAATCTAAAGGATCTACTAGTTTGTGCTAGAACCATTTCTCCTCCCAGAAAATCTGGGATTTCCGGAAAAGTTACACACCAAACTGACCCCTGCACAGATAACAAGTGCACCATTTGCAAGTTAATAGACACAAGAAAACACTTCAAAAGCACACAAACAAAACGCCGATACTCTCAGAATGGGAAAGTTACATGCCGCAACAAAAATGTGGTGTTTATGATTACATGTAAACAATGTCATACACAGTACATAGGCGAAGCAAAACGAGAACTACGTATCAGAATCAAAGAACACCTTTATGATATCAAGAAAAAACTTGATAAACCGGTGGCCATCCATGACAACACCACCAACCATACAGCGAACGAGCTCTCCGTCCGAGTCATTGAAATGATACAAGGAAACCCTCATAGCGAATCGAGCACCCGGACAAGAAAACAACGGGAAAAACACTGGATCTATACAATGCACACGCTACAACCACTCGGCCTCAACAGCCTTTACTAGGTCACTTTCATATTATATCTTGTATGGTTAGTCATCTCGTTTCTTGGCAAGATGGCACAATGTTCTAGGTCTTTATGTCATACGAAATTAAGAACATCATTTCCCCATTGCCCTTATATTGGTTTTTCCTCCATTGAATCCAGGTGCAGATAAAATTGCATCTAGAGGACAAAACGTGTCCCTATTACCATGCTTTGGCTTAGAAAGTCAAGACATAAGTCTTATGGAGATTTCCTCCACTATTCACTTTTATAACAATTTGACAACACAGCAAAATTTAACCTTTTTATTATTACACTTATTTAAATAAGCAAATGAACAAATCTATCGGCCGGGATCACAGATTGTCACATCAACAACATGGACAACATAGAAGTTTTCAAGGGCTAATCTTCTCTCTTCATACTGGACTCATTTCACATTTAACATGAAGATAAATGTCAAAGCTAGTCAATTTTAAAACAATTTTGTATCACATCCAAAACTAAATTAACCTATTTACCGATAAACTTGTTCATATACACGAATGTACAAACAGTCGGTATCGTATTTGTAAACATAATAGTTATTGGGTTTGGCAAAAGAGACTTTGTATCCAGATCATCTTCCACACAACAGAGGTAAACTTCGCAATCTTCAACAGAATATGTGGTTGCATAAGTAGTCTATTTACAACCGGCATTCATCAAAAGATGCAGAAGGTGTTGCACCAAAATCTAAAAACAGAAAGTGGATGTGTAAGGTAATGATAATATGTGTCCACAACAAATCTCCCTTATTTTCAAATACAATTATAGGAGTCTACTTGACCAAGCATACCCCTCCCCCCGCCCCCTCCCCCAACCGCCAGCTCACTGAGCTGTAAAAATAATTATTTTATTTCAACTTGACAGAAAGGGCTGAATGCTTTTTTTCCAATTATAAAGTCAATTTCGGAATATAAATTACGTTAAGAAAACAACAAATAAAATAGAGGTACAATTTATACATTTAATGAGGTTTAAAGATACTTTTGGCAATCAGGATCATCTCGTGCAGGATTTTTGAGGATCAAGGAAGCCAGAGAAGCCGGATCGAACCATCGAGCAGCGACTAGTAACCGCCTGACTCCCTAACATATTAACCCCACACAAGCAGTGTTAGCATTGTATGAAGACTCGTGCACCATTGACGTGCAGTACGCCTTAGTGCATATCCCCACAGTACGTGCATTCACATGGGTAACCGGGGTTAAGTGCCTTTTCCAAAGATACAGCGCAGTTACATCTGGCGGGGATGGAACAGTGGACCTATCGGTTTGAAGTTCAATGCTGTAACCATTGTGCCACCTTGCTCCCACTAAAGTACAAATGCGCAACGGTTATTTAATATCATCTCATGACCAATAGCCACAGCTGCGTGGTTTTAAAGCTGGAAGCAGCTGCGGCCGTGTATTCAGTCTGCTGTTATCAAATCTATAGATTTGGATAGAAAGTCTGAAATACAATAAAATGATAACAAATACTTACATTATATACTTGGAGCCTATTCCAGCATCTAAGGATATCTTTGGAAGTTCTAAGTTATCTTGTATGGTTATTCATCTCGTTTCTTGGCAATATGGCACAATGTTCTAGGTTTTTATGTCATACGAAATAACTAACACCATTTCCCCATTGCCCTTATCTTGGTTTTTCCACCATTGAATCCAGTTGCAGATAAAATTGCATGTACAGGACAAAATTTGTCCCTATTACAATGGTTTGGCTTAGAAAGTCAAGACATAAGTCTTTTGGAGATTTCCTCCACTATTCACTTTTCTAACAATTTGACAGCACAGCAAAAGTTAACCTTTTTATTATTACACTTATTTAAATGAGCAAATGAACAAATGTATCGGCCGGAATCACAGATTGTCGCATCATCAACATGGACGATATTGAACTTTTGAAGGGCTAATCTTCTCTCTTCATGGTGGATGTGTAAAGCAATGACAATATGTGTCCACAACAAATCTCCCTTATTTTCAGTCTGCTGTTATCAAATCTATAGATTTGGATTGAAAGTCTGAAAAACAATAACAAATACTTACATTATATACCTGGAGCCTATTCCAGCATCTAAGGATATCTTTGGAAGTTCTAAGTTATCTTGTATGGTTAGTCATCTCGTTTCTTGGCAATATGGCACAAAGTTCTAGGTCTTTATGTCATACGAAATAAATAACACCCTTTCCCCATTGCCATTATCTTGGTTTTTCCACCTTTGAATCTAGTTGAATCCCCCCCCCCCCCCCACCCCAACCGCCAGCTCACTGAACTGTAAAAATAATTATTTTATTTCAACTTGACAGTAAGGGCTAATTTTTTTTTTTCAATTAAAAAGTCAATTTTGGAATATAAATTATGTTAAGAAAACAACAAATAAAATAGTAGTACAATGTATACATTTAATGAGGTTTAAAGACACTTTTGGCAATCAGGATCACTTCGTGCAGGACTTTTAAGGATAAAGGAAGCCGGAGAACCCGGATAGACCCACCAAGCAGCGGCTAGTAACTGCCAGACTCCCTATCATATAAACCACGCACAAGCAGTGTCAGCATTGTATGAAGACTCGTGCACCATCGACGTGCAGTACGCCTTAGCGCATATCCCCATAGTGCGTGCATTCAAATGGCTAACTGGGGTTAAGTGCCTTTCCCAAAGATACAACGCAGTTACCTCTGGCGGGGATGGAACAGTGGACCTTTCGGTTTGAAGTCCAATGCTGCAACCATTGAGCTACCTTGCTCCCACAAAAGTACTAATGCCCAACGGTTATTTGATATCATCTTATGAGGAACAGCCACAGCAACGTGGTTCTGAAGCTGGAAGCGGTTGCGGCAGTGTATTCAGTCTGCTGTTATCAAAATTTTAAATTTGGATTGAAAGTCTGAAATACAGTAAAAACTAGATATCACGGAGATGGAATCCATGTCTGCGGGCCCCGCAGCAACTAACCGATGTTAGGTATAAACTGATGTGTACCGTAATACTAAAATATTTCAAGCAATAGGTAAAATCTGATTAATATCCCTTCCCGGACACGAACTTGTCAGAAAAAAACCCAAATTCTGAATAACTTGACCCTGAGGTCAAACTTCAAGGTCAAAGCATGGCAACCATGGTACGCGACACGTCGTCGTGAGATAATCCACCCACATACCAAATATCGAAACCCTATCTATTAAGGGAAAAAAGTTACAGCCCGGACACGAACTTGTCGGAAAAAAAGAATCTGAATAATTTGACCTTGAGGTCAAACTTCAAGGTCAAAGCATGCAACCTTGTTACGCGACACGTCGACTTGTAATAGTCTATCCACATACCAAATATCAAAACCCTATCTATTAAGGGAAAAAAGTTACAGCTCGGACACGAACTTGTCAGATAAGAACCTCGAATTCGTAATAATTTGACCTTGAGGTCAAAGTTCAAGGTCAAAGCATGGCAACCGTGGTACGCGACACATCGTCTTTGAGATAATCTACCCACATACGAAATATCAAAACCTTATCTATTAAGGGAAAAAGTTACAGCCCGGACACGAAATTGTCAGAAAAGAAAAATCTGAATAATTTGACCTTGAGGTCAAAGTTCAATGTCAAAGCATGTCAACCTTGGTACGCGACACGTCGTCTTGAGATAATCTACCCACATACCAAATATCAAAACCCTATCTTTTAAGGGAAAAAAGTTACAGCCCGGACACGAACTTGTCAGAAAAGAACCCGAATTCGGAAAAATTTGACCTTGAGGTCAAACTTCAAGGTCAAAGCCTGGCAGACTTGGTACGCGACACGTCGTCTTGAGATAATCTATCCACATACCAAATATCAAAATCCTATCTATTAAGGGAAAAATGTTACAGCCCCGACACGAACTTGTCAGAAAAGAACCCCGAATTTGGAATAATTTGACCTTGAGGTCAAAGTTCAAGGTCAAAGCATGCCAACCGTGGTGCGCGACGCATCGTCTTGAGATAATATACCCACATGTCAAGTATCAAAACCTTTTCTATTAAGAGAGAATGATTACGGATGGACGGACGGACGGATGGACGGACGGACGGACGGACGGACGGACGGACGGACGGACGGACGGACGGACGGACGGACGGACGGACGGACGGACGCACGGACAGAGCGATCACTATAGGGCGTCCGCCTCTCGGCGGGGCCCTAAATGATAAAAAAATACTTACATTATATACTTGGAGCCTATTCCAGCATCGAAGGATATCTTTGGAAGTTCGAAGTTATCTTGTATGGTTAGTCATCTCGTTTCTTGGCAATATGGCACAATCTTCTAGGTTTTTATGTCATACGAAATAAATAACACCATTTCCCCATTGCCCTTATCTTGGTTTTTCAACCATTGAATCCAGTTGCAGATAAAATTGCATCTAGAGGACAAAACGTGTCCCTATTACAATGGTTTGGCTTATAAAGTCAAAACATAAGTCTTTTGAAGATTTCCTCCACTATTCACTTTTCTAGCAATTTGACAACACAGCAAAAGTTAACCTTTTAATTATTACACTTATTTAAATAAGCAAATGAACAAATCTATCGGCCGGAATCACAGATTGTCACATCATCAACATGGGCGACAAAGAACGTTTGAAGGACTAATCTTCTCTCTTCATACTGGACTCATTTCACATTTAACATCAAGATAAATGTCAAATCTAGTCAATTTTTAAACAATTTTGTATCAAACCAAAAACTAAATTAACCTATTTACCGATAAACTTGTTCATATACACGAATGTACAAGCAGTCGGTATGGTATTTGTAAACATAATAGTTATTGGAAATACTATTCAGGGCTTGGCAATAGAGTCTTTGTATCCAGATTTTCTTCTAAACAACAGAGGTAAACTTCGCAATCTTCAACAGAACATGTGGTTGGATATGTAGTCTATTTACAACTGGCATTCATCAAAACATGCAGAAGGTGTTGCACGAAAATCTGAAAATAGAAAGTGGATGTGTAAAGCAATGATAATATGTGTCCACAACAAATCTCCCTTATTTTCAAATACAATTATAGGAGTCTACTTGACCAAGCATAACCCCCCCCCCCCCCCTCAACCGCCATCTCACTGAACTGTAAAAATAATTACTTTATTTCAACTTGACAGAAAGGGCTGAATGTTTTTTTTCAATTATGAAGTGAATTTTGGAATATAAATTATGTTAAGAAAACAACAAATAAAATAGAAGAACAATTTATACATTTAATGAGGTTTAAAGATACTTTTGGCAATCAGAATCACCTCGTGCAGGACTTTTAAGGATAAAGGAAGCCGTAGAGCCCGGATAGAACCACCGAGCAGCGTCTAGTAACAACACGACTCCCTAACATATAAACCCCACACAAGCAGTGTTAGCATTGCATGAAGACTCGTGCACCATCGACGTGCAGTGCGTCCTTAGTGCATATCCCCACAGAGCGCGCATTCACATGGGTAACTGTGGTTAAGTGCCTTTCCCAAAGATACAACGCAGTTACCTCTGGCGGGGATGGAACAGTGGACCTTTCGGTTTGAAGTCCAATGCTGTAACCATTGAGCCACCTTGCTCCCACTAAAGTACAAATGTACAACGGTTATTTAATATCATCTCATGACCAATAGCCACAGCTACGTGGTTTTAAAGCTGGAAGCAGCTGCGGCCGTGTATTCAGTCTGCTGTTATCAAATCTATAGATTTGGATTGAAAGTCTGAAAAACAATAACAAATACTTACATTATATACTTGGAGCCTATTCCAGCATCTAAGGATATCTTTGCAAGTTGTAAGTTATCTTGTATGGTTAGTCATCTCGTTTCTTGGCAATATGGCACAAAGTTCTAGGTCTTTATGTCATACGAAATAAATAACACCATTTCCCCATTGCCCTTATCTTGGTTTTTCCACCATTGAATCCAGTTGCAGATAAATTTGCATCTAGGGGACAAAACGTGTCCCTATTACTATGGTTTGGCTTAGAAAGTCAAGACGTAAGTCTTATGGTGATTTCCTCCACTATTCACTTTTCAAACAATTTGGCAACACAGCAAAAGTTAGCCTTTTTATTATTACATTTATTTAAATAAGCAAATGAACAAATCTATCGGCCGGAATCACTGATTGTCACATCATCAACATGGACGACATAGAACTTTTGAAGGGCTAATATTCGCTCTTCATACTGGACTCATTTCACATTTAACATCAAGATAAATGTCAAAGCTAGTCAATTTTAAAACAATTTTGTATCACAGCCGAAATTAAATCAACCTATTTACCGATAAACTTGTTCATATACACGAATGTACAAACAGTCGGTATGGTATTTGTAAACATAATAGTTATTGGAAATACTATCCAGGGTTTGGCAATAGAGTCTTTGTATCCAGATCTTCTTCTACACCACAGAGGTAAACTTCGCAATCTTCAACAGAACATGTGGTTGGATACGTCGTCTATTTACAACTGGCTTTCATCAAAACATGCAGAAGGTGTTGCACCAAAATCGAAAAACAGAAAGTGGATGTGTAAAGCAATGATAATATGTGTCCACAACAAATCTCCCTTATTTTCAAATACAATTATAGGAGTCTACTTGATCAAGCATAAAATCCCGACCCCCCGACCCCCCCCCCCGTAACCGCCAGCTCACTGAACTGTACAAATAATGATTTTATTTCAACTTGACAGAAAGGGGTGAATGTTTTTTTTCAATTATAAAGTCAATTTTGGAATATAAATTATGTTAAGAAAGCAACAAATAAAATAGATGTACAATTTATACATTTAATGAGGTTTAAAGACACCTTTGGCAATCAGGATCACCTCGTGCAGGATTTTTACGGATAAAGGAAACCAGAGAAGCCGGATCGAACCATCGATCAGCGACTAGTAACTGCCTGACTCCCTAACATATTAACCCCACACAAGCAGTGTTAGCATTGCATGAAGACTCGTGCAACATCGACGTGAAGTACGCCTTAGTGCATATCCCCACAGTGCGTGCATTCACATGGGTAAGTGGGGTTAAGTGCCTCTCCCAAAGATACAACGCAGTTACCTCTGGCGGAGATGGAATAGTGGACCTTTCGGTTTGAAGTCCAATGCTGTAACCATTGAGCCACCTTGCTCCCACTAAAGTACAAATGCACAACGGCTATTTAATATCAACTCATGAGCAACAGCCACAGCTACATGGTTTTAAAGCTGAAAGCAGCTGCGGCCGTGTATTCAGTCTGCTGTTATCAAATCTATAGATTTGGATTGAAAGTCTGAAATACAGTAAAAATGACAACAAATACTTACATTATATACTTGCAGCCTATTCCAGCATCTAAGGATATCTTTGGAAGGTCTAAGTTATCTTGTACGGTTAGTCATCTCGTTTCTGGGCAATATGGCACAATGTCCTAGGTTTTTATGTCATACGAAAATAACACCATTTCTCCGTTGCCTTTATCTTTGTTTTTCCACCAATGAATCCAGTTGCAGATAAAATTGCATCTCGAGGACAAAACGTGTCCCTATTACAATGGTTTGGATTAGAAAGTCAAAACATAAGTCTTTTAGAGATTTCCTCCACTATTCACTTTTCTAACAATTTAACAGCACAGCAAAAGTTAACCTTTTTATTATTACACTTATTTAAATAAGCAAATGAACGAATCTATCGGCCGGAATCACAGATTACCACATCATGAACATGGAGGGCATAGAACTCTTGAAGGGCTAATCTTCTCTCTTCATACTGGACTCATTTCACATTTAACATCAAGATAAATGTCAAAGCTAGTCAATTTTAAAACAATTTTGTATCACAGCAAAAATTAAATTAACCGACTTACCGATAAACTTGTTCATATACACAAACGGACAAATAGTCGGTATGGTATTTGTAAACATAATAGTTATTGGAAATACTATTCAGGGTTTGGCAATAGAGTCTTTGTATCCAGATCTTTTTTTTCTATTATAAAGTCAATTTTGGAATATAAATTATGTTAAGAAAACAATAAATAAAATAGAAGTACAATTTATACATTTAATGAGGTTTAAAGACACTTTCGGCAATCAGGATCACCTCGTGCAGGACTTTTAAGGATAAAGGAAGCCGGAGAACCCTGATAGAACCACCGAGCAGCGGCTAGTAACTGCCAGACTCCCTAACATATAAACTCCCCGCAAGCAGTGTTAGCATTGTATGAAGACTCGTGCACCATCGACGTGCAGTACGCCTTAGTGCATATCCCCACAGTGCGTGCATTCACTTGCGTAACTGGGGTTAAGTGCCTTTCCCAAAGATACAACGCAGTTACCTCTGGCGGGGATGGAACAGTGGACCCTTCGGTTTGGAGACCAATGCTGTAACCATTGGGCCACCTTGCTCCCACTAAAGTACAAATGCACAACGGTTATTTAATATCAGCTCATGAGCCACAGCCACAGCTACGTGGTTTTAAAGCTGGAAGCACCAGCGGCCGTGTATTCAGTCTTCTGTTATCAAATCTATAGATTTGGATTGAAAGACTGAAACACTGTAAAAATGATAACAAATAATTACATTATATACTTGGAGCCTATTCCAGCATCTAAGGATATCTTTGGAAGTTCTAAGTTATCTTGTATGGTTAGTCATCTCGTTTCTTGGCAATATAGCACAATGTTCTAGGTGTTTATGTCATACGAAATAAATAACACCATTTCCCCATTGCCCTTATCTTGCTTTTTCCACCATTGAATCCAGTTGCAGATAAAATTGCATCTAGAGGACAAAACGTGTCACTATTACAATGGTTTGGCTTAGAAAATCAAGACTAAGTCTTTTGGAGATTTCCTCCACTATTCACTTTTCTAACAATTTGACAACACATCAAAAGTTAACCTTTTTATTATTACACTTATTTAAATAAGCAAATGAACAAATCTATCGGCCGGAATCACAGATTGTCACATCATCAACATGGACGACATAGAACTTTTGATGGACTAATCTTCTCTCTACATACTGGAGTCATTTCACATTTAACATCAAGATAAATGTCAAAGCTAGTCAATTTTAAAACAATTTTGTATCACGGCAAAAATTAAATTAACCGACTTACCGATAAACTTGTTCATATACACGAATGGACAAACAGTCGGTATGGTATTTGTAAACATAATAGTTATTGGAAATACTATTCAGGGTTTGGCAATAGAGTCTTTGTATCCAGATCTTCTACTACACAACAGAGGTAAACTTCGCAATCTTCAACAGAATATGTGATGTGGTTGCATAAGTAGTCTATTTACAACTGGCATTCATCAAAACATGCAGGAGGTGGTGCACCAAAATCTGAAGACAGAAAGTGGATGTGTAAAGCAATGATAATATGTGTCCACAACAAATCTCCCTTATTTTCAAATACAATTATAGGAGTCTACTTGACCAAGCATACCCCCCCCCCCCACACCTCATCCCAACCGCCCGCTCAGTGAACTGCAAAAATAATTATTTTATTTCAACTTGACAGAAAGGGATGAATGTTTTTTTTTAATTATAAAGTCAATTTCGGAATATAAATTAAGTTAAGAAAACCACAAATAAAATAGAAGTAAAATTTATACATTTAGTGAGGTTTAAATACACTTTTGGCTATCAGGATCACCTCGTGCAGGACTTTTAAGGATAAAGGAAGCCGGATAACCCGGATAGAACCACCGAGCAGCGGATAGTAACTGCCAGGCTCCCTAACATATAAACCCCACACAAGCAGTGTTAGCATTGTATGAAGACTCGTGCACCATCGACGTGCAGTACGCCTTAGTGCATATCCCACAGTACGTGCATTCACATCGGTAACTGGAGTTAAGTGCCTTCTCCAAAGATACAGCACAGTTACATCTGGCGGGGATGCAACAGTGGACCTTTCGGTTTGAAGTCCAATGCTGTAACCATTGATCCACCTTGCTCCCACTAAAGTACAAATGCACAACGGTTATTTAATATCATCTCATGAGCAACAGCCACAGCTACGTGGTTTTAAAGCTGGAAGTAGCTGCGGCCGTGTATTCAGTCTGCTGTTATCAAATCTATAGATTTGGATAGAAAGTCGGAAATACAGTAAAAATGATAAGAAATACTTACATTATATACTTGGAGCCTATTCCAGCATCTAAGGATATCTTTGGAAGTTCTAAGTTACCTTGTATGGTTATTCATCTCGTTTCTTGGCAATATGGCACAATGTTCTAGGTTTTTATGTCATACGAAATAAATAACACCATTTCCCCATTGCCCTTATCTTGGTTTTTCCACCATTGAATCCAGTGCAGATAAAATTGCATGTAGAGGACAAAACGTGTCCCTATTACAATGGTTTGGCTTAGAAAGTCAAGACATAAGTCTTTTGGAGATTTCCTCCACTATTCACTTTTCTAACAATTTGACAGCACAGCAAAAGTTAACCTTTTTATTATTACACTTATTTAAATAAGCAAATGAACGAATCTATCGGCCGGAATCACAGATTACCACATCATCAACATGGAGGACATAGAACTCTTGAAGGGCTAATCTTCTCTGTTCATACTGGACTCATTTCACATTTAAGATAAAGATAAATGTCAAAACTAGTCAATTTTAAAACGATTTTGTATCACAGCAAAAATTAAATTAACCGACTTACCGATAAAGTTGTTCATATACACGAATGTTCAAACAGTTGGTATGATATTTGAATTGATATATATTTTATTCACCAGTATACAAAATAAACATTGATACATGAAGTATATACAGTTACAATGTGAAAGTCAACAGAACAATATCACAATTCCAACAATACTACATTTGTATACCAGCAGGGAAAGACATAGCCAGATTGGCTGTCTACCTGTCTTTCCCTAAGAGAAAGAAGAATAACAGTAGAATATAGATAGGGAAAGTAGTCAGAAATAAAAAGAAGGATAATATTGAGAGAAGGAAATGTACGAGTGCAACGTAGTGGATTCCCATTATCTTTTTTTACAACTCAAAGAGAGCACGTGCGGATATGATATAGGTAGTTTGTTGGTGTGGTGATGGTCGGAAGCCAAATCAGCCAGACCTCTGATTCGGACTTCACCATTGCATTAATTTGCTTAATATGCAGTTGAGGACTATACGACCAGGATTAAAAAAAAAAAAAAAAAAAAAAAAAAATGGGAGGGAAAAGACCGAGTCCGAGGCTAGAGTGGACGAGAATACCAGACATTTTGGGTGCTGAGAAACTTCGAATCTCAGCCCGACTCGAAATTATCTCAGTGACTGGGGTTCGACACAACCTAGCTGTCCCGGCTAAGAAATCTTGAACCACGGAAAGTTTCAAGCTCATGAAGTGATACCCCTTGAACTCCCCCTCCACCATCGGGTCTCCTGCGTCGGGGGTCCCAGAGATCTCCTGAGTAGGAGATCCAAAGATAGAGGATGACACCAGAGAGGTCCTAGTCTCGGATGCCAACTCAGTCCTTTCTTGGACTATTCCGCAATTTAGAATATCATGCTCAAACAGACGAGTTTCAGTCAAAACATGACCCTTGAGCGGATATTGGAAATATTTGAGGGCGAGAGAAGGTATAGCATCCTTAATGTGAAAAACGGCGGGGCTCAGTTCTAGATTTCTTTCAGTTTGAAACTCCCCGCCTGGTTGGACTCGAGACTCTAATTCGAAAGCCTAGGATAGCAGGACCCTCCAAACCAGTTTGTAAACATAATAGTTATTGGAAATACTATTCAGGGTTTGGCAATAGAGTCTTTGTATCCAGGTCTTCTTCTACACAACACAGGTAAACTTCGCAATCTTCATCAGAACATTTGGTTGCAAAAGTAGTCTATTTACAACTGGCACTCATCAAAACATACAGAAGGTGTTGCACCAAAATCTGAAAACAGAAAGTGGACGTGTAAAGCAATGATAATATGTGCCCACAACAAATTTCCCTTATTTTCAAATACAATTATAGGAGGCTACCTGACCAAGCATACGCCCTCCCCCGCACCCCCAACCGCCAGGTCACTGAACTGTAAAAATAATTATTTTATTTCAAATTGACAGAAAGGGCTGAATGTTTTTTTCAATTATAAAGTCAATTTTGGAATATAAATTATGTTAAGAAAAGCACAAATAAAATAGAAGTACAATTTATACATTTAATGAGGTTTAAACACACTTTTGGCAATCAGGATCACCTCGTGCAGGACTTTTAAGGATAAAGGAAGCCGGATAACCCAGATAGAACCACCGACCAGCGGCTAGTAACTGCCAGGCTACCTAACATATAAACCCCACGCATGCAGTGTTAGCATTGTATGAAGACTCGTGCACCATCGACGTGCAGTACGCCTTAGGGCATGTCCCCACAGTACGTGCATTTACATGGGTAACTGGGGTTAAGTGCCTTTTCCAAAGATACAACGCAGTTACATCTGGCGGGGATTGAACAGTGGACCTTTCGGTTTGAAGTCCAATGCTGTAACCATTGATCCACCTTGCTCCCACTGAAGTACAAATGCACAACGGTTATTTAATATCATCTCATGAGCAACAGCCACAGCTACGTGGTTTTAAAGCTGGAAGTAAGTGCGGCCGTGTATTCAGTCTGCTGTTATCAAATCTATAGATTTGGATTAAAAGTCTGAAATACAGTAAAAATGATAAAACATACTTACATTATATACTTGGAGTCTATTCCAGCATCTAAGGATATCTTTGGAAGTTCTAAGTTATCTTGTATGGTTATTCATCTCGTTTCTTGGCAATATGGCACAATGTTCTAGGTTTTTATGTCATACGAAATAAATAACACCATTTCCCCATTGCCCTTATCTTGGTTTTTCCACCAATGAATCCAGTTGCAGATAAAATTGCATGTAGAGGACAAAACGTGTCCCTATTACAATGGTTTGTCTTAGAAAGTCAAGACATAAGTCTTTTGGAGATTTCCTCCACTATTCACTTTTCTAACAATTTGACAACACAGCAACAGTTAACCTTTTTATTATTACACTTATTTAAATGAGCAAATGAACAAATGTATCGGCCGGAATCACAGATTGTCGCATCATCAACATGGACGACATAGAACTTTTGAAGGGCTAATCTTCTCTCTTCATACTGGACTCATTTCACTTTTAACATCAAGATAAATGTCAAAGCTAGTCAAGTTTAAAACAATTTTGTATCACAGCAAAAACTAAATTAACCTTTTTACCGATAAACTTGTTCATATACACGAATGTACAAACAGTCGGTATGGTATTTGTAAACATAATAGTTATTGGAAATACTATTCAGGGTTTGGCAATAGAGTCTTTGTATCCAGATCTTCTTCTACACAAGAGAGGTAAACTTCGCAATCTTCAACAGAACATATGGTTGCATAAGTAGTCTATTTACAACTGGCATTCATCAAAACATACAGAAGGTGTCGCACCAAAATCTGAAAACAGAAAGTGGACGTGTGTTGAATGTTTTTTTTCAATTATAAAGTCAATTTTGGAATATAAATTATGTTAAGAAAACAACAAATAAAATAGAAGTACAATTTATACATTTAATGAGGTTTAGAAACACTTTTGGCAATCAGGATCAACTCCTGCAGTACTTTTAAGGATAATGGAAGCCGGAGAACCCGGATAGAACCACAGAGAAGCGGCTAGTAGCCGCCAGACTCCCTAACATATAAACCCCACACAAGCAGTGTTAGCATTGTATGAAGACTCGTGCACCATCGACGTGCAGTACGCCTTACTGCATATCCCCACAGTGCATGCATTGACATGGGTAACTGGGCTTAAGTGCCTTTCCCAAAGATACAACGCAGTTACCTCTGGCGGGGATGGAACAGTGGACCTTTTGGTTTGAAGTCCAATGCTGTAACCATTTAGCCCCCTTGCTCCCACTAAAGTACAAATGCACAACGGTTATTTAATATCATCTCATGACCAATAGCCACAGCTACGTGGTTTTAAAGCTGGAAGCAGCTGCGGCCGTGTATTCAGTCTGCTGTTATCAAATCTATAGATTTGGATTGAAAGTCTGAAAAACAATAACAAATACTTACATTATATACTTGGAGCCTATTCCAGCATCTAAGGATATCTTTGCAAGTTGTAAGTTATCTTGTATGGTTAGTCATCTCGTTTCTTGGCAATATGGCACAAAGTTCTAGGTCTTTATGCCATACGAAATAAATAACATCATTTCCCCATTGCCCTTATCTTGGTTTTTCCACCATTGAATCCAGTTGCAGATAAATTTGCATCTAGGGGACAAAACGTGTCCCTATTACCATGGTTTGGCTTAAAAAGTCAAGACATAAATCTTATGGTGATTTCCTCCCCTATTCACTTTTCTAACAATTTGGCAACACAGCAAAAGTTAGCCTTTTTATTATTACATTTATTTAAATAAGCAAATGAACAAATCTATCGGCCGGAATCACAGATTGTCACATCATCAACATGGACGACATAGAACTTTTGAAGGGCTAATATTCGCTCTTCATACTGGACTCATTTCACATTTAACATCAAGAAAAATGTCAAAGCTAGTCAATTTTAGAACAATTTTGTATCACAGCCGAAATTAAATTAACCTATTTACCGATAAACTTGTTCTTATACACGAATGTACAAACAGTCGGTATGGTATTTGTAAACATAATAGTTATTGGAAATACTATCCAGGGTTTGGCAATAGAGTCTTTGTATCCAGATCTTCTTCTACACAACAGAGGTAAACTTCGCAATCTTCAATAGAACATGTGGTTGCATAAGTAGTCTATTTACATTTGGCATTCATCAAAACATGCAGAAGGTGTCGCACCAAAATCTGAAAACAGAAAGTGGATGTGTAAAGCAATGATAATATGTGTCCACAGCAAATCTCCCTTATCTTCAAATACCAATGTAGGAGTCTACTTGACCAAGCGTAACCCCCCCCCCCCCCCCACCCCCCCCCCCACCCTAACCGCCAGCTCACTGAACTGTAAAAATAATTATTTTATTTCAACTTGACAGTATGGGCTGATTTTTTTTTCAATTAAAAAGTCAATTTTGGAACATAAATTATGTTAAGAAAACAACAAATAAAATAGTAGTACAATTTATACATTTAATGAGGTTTAAAGACACTTTTGGCAATCAGGATCACCTCGTGCAGGACTTTTAAGGACAAAGGAAGCCGGAGAACCCGGATAGACCCACCAAGCAGCGGCTAGTAACTGCCAGACTCCCTATCATATAAACCCCGCACAAGCAGTGTTAGCATTGTATGAAGACTCGTGCACCATCGACGTGCAGTACGCCTTAGTGCATATCCTCACAGTGCGTGCATTCAAATGGGTAACTGGGGTTAAGTGCCTTTCCCAAAGATACAACGCAGTTACCTCTAGTGGGGATGGAAAAGTGGGCCTTTCGGTTTGAAGTCCAATGCTGTAACCATTGAGCCACCTTTCTCCCACAAAAGTACAAATGCACAACGGTTATTTAATATCATCTCATGAGCAACAGCCACAGCTACGTGGTTCTGAAGCTGGAAGCGGTTGCGGCAGTGTATTCAGTCTGCTGTTATCAAAATTTTAAATTTGGATTGAAAGTCTGAAATACAGTAAAAACTAGATATCACGGAGATGGAATCCACGTCTGCGGGCCCCGCAGCAACTAACCGATGTTAGGTATAAACTGATGTGAACCGTAATACTAAAATATTTCAAGCAATAGGTAAAATCTGATTAAAATCCCATCCCGGACACGAACTTGTCAGAAAAAAACCCAAATTCTGAATAATTTGACCTTGAGGTCAAACTTCAAGGTCAACGCATGGCAATCTTGGTACGCGACACGTCGTCTTGAGATAATCTACCCACATACCAAATATCAAAACCCTATCTATTAAGGGAAAAAAGTTACAACCCGGACACGAACCTGTCAGAAAAAAAAATCTGAATAATTTGACCTTGAGATCAAACTTCAAGGTCAAAGCATGCAACCTTGTTACGCGACACGTCAACTTGTGATGCTCTATCCACATACCAAATATCAAAACCCTATCTATTAAGGGAAAAAAGTTACAGCTTGGACACGAACTTGTCAGAAAAGAACCTCGAATTCGTAATAATTTGACCTTGAGGTCAAAGTTCAAGGTCAAAGCATGGCAGCCGTGGTACGCGACAGATCGTCTTTGAGATAATCTACCCACATACGAAATATCAAAACCCTATCTATTATGGGAAAAAAGTTACAGCCCGGACACGAAATTGTCAGAAAAAAAAAATCTGAATAATTTGACCTTGAGGTCAAAGTTCAATGTCAAAGCATGGCAACCTTGGTACGCGACACGTCGTCTGGAGATAATCTATCCACATACCAAATATCGAAATCCTATCTATTAAGAGAAAAAAGTTAGAGCCCGGACACGAACTTGTCAGAAAAGAACCCGAATTCGGAATAATTCGACCTTGAGGTGAAAGTTCAATGTCAAAGCATGGCAACCGTGGTACGTGACACATCGTCTCTTCTTGAGATAATCTACCCACATACCAAATATCAAAACCCTATCTTGTAAGTGAAAAAGTTAAAAAATTTATAGTAATTTATATATTTTTTATACTTACCAATGACCCAGACATAGCTGGTGCTAACTCTTAAAATATAGGGCCAAACACAAATTTTGCCCCCCAATCCCCAAAATTTGCATCTAAAACTAAAGAAAACATGTCCTGAAAGGCCCTCCACACCTCGCCCCCACTGCGCATGCGCAGTGTCAAGGACGTTCCGAAATTGGCGCCATTTATCATTCTAATAACCAGTGCCTGGTAAGCGCTATGTACTCAGCGGGGAGGCAAGAGTTCCCAACTCCTGGGAGGGCCATCCCCGTCTGGGTCATTGGTAAGTATAAAAAATATATAAATTACTATAAATTTTTTAACATTTTTATACTGTACCAATGACCCAGACATAGCTGAATAGTAAAAAGGCTGGAGGGCCAAGGACATAGAGCAAAATGGAATACGCTCAATAAATAAAATAGAGTCATCCCCTGTAGGGAAAAGAAGTAATAGGCCTTACATGTATCTTTCTTATTTATGATAAATTAGAAAGATACAACACCTTCCAAAAATTGAGCTTCATACATCCATGTACTCTATTAATATCCAATAATCCTTATACTAATAATTTTTAAAGTAAGCCAATAATAAAGTAAGTCTAGAGAATAGAGACTCTTATACTCTTAAAAGTGTGTGAGAATTGCATAATCATGTCCGTTGACAAATGCAATATTCAAAAGCTATACTTTAAAAACTAAGACTTGAATGAATTTTATAAACTTAAACTTCTCACTAAACAACCATCCCAATAACAGCTCAGAATTACTAACTCCGGAGGAGGTATCCCCTTGTTTTCATAGTAAAAACAGGTGACCCAAGGGAACACCCTCCCCCCCCCCTTTTTTCTTGCCCTGGGTCAAATAGCCCAGAGCGAAGAGGGCAGCCGAACGGAGACACTGCCGAAACAGACAGCCTACCTAGCTATAGTAGCAACTGTTAAGTGAATGACATTCTGAGCAGTAGATAATAGACCTAACAATAGAGGCCTTCAGAAATGGACTCGATATTTCTGAGATAAAAATCATGAATGGATGGCTGAGCGCAATGAGCAGCCTTCAAAAATCTATAATAGCAACACTATTAATGTAAGCCCAAGAAGTAGAAGAACTCTTACTTCATGAGCCGAAATCTTAAGCACAACCGCTAAGCCAATGATATACCATAAGCAGTACGCTAGTTAATAGAATTCATTAACAATAAAATGGAGCGTAACGTCCTTCTACTAGACATCAAAGACAGAAGAAGCTTACGCCCTTGTAATAAACAGATATCTGTTTATAAATACATAAACTGTACCCGGAAAGAGTAAAGGCCTATGCCCATACGAAGACGGAAGGACCTTAAAATAATAGGTTCCGGATAATAGGAGCCTAACTCTTATGCAACAATCCAACCTAAATAGTAACGGAAGTATTGATTCCGAAACTATGAAAGTGAAAATCATCCATCGATAGTGCATGAAACTCACTGACTCTACAGTAAAAGAGAAACCAACAGAATTACTGTCTAAAAGGTCAGAATTTGAAAACTACTGTTTCCAGAGGCTCAAATGATTACTTAGCTAAATAAGAACCGAAGTTAAAATCCGTATAGGAATTTAATCTAAAGATTCTAAGTCTATTTATCAAAAAGTTACTAACTGACTTAGATAAAGAGACAAAAGACTCAATAGTAAACTATCGTAGAGTGCATAGGTATGAGGTAACATAAACCTATAACCTAAATAACAACAGGCTGCAGTAGATCTTGTGAAACAAGTATACCAAAAACTAGCAATGCGTAGTATGGAGGGATCAACCATATGAACATAATGATCCCTACACCACGACGGAAGAGCCTCCACTTTAGTCGCATAGAATAGCGAAGAAGAGGATCTCCTATAGTAAGAAATCGCGTCCAAAGCTCGTCCAGTACAGTGCTTACAATGCAATACGGATCACACAACGGAATACAAGAAGGTTGCGACCTTGCTGGTTGTGATAAAGATGACACGATTTACCCAGTGAAAAAAGATCCTCACATAGAGGAAGATTTCACGTAAAGATCCACAGTAGACAAGAGAGTAAATTACTCATGATCTCTGTGAAGATAGAGATGCTATCAACAGAAATGTATTGTGGTTGTTTATCTTAGCAATACCTGCTAAAACAACAGCGCCGGAGGATACGCGTATCCTATCATTCCGTCCTATAGATCAATAGAGCGTTAACAGTATTAGCTCAGAGATCTGGACAAGCCAACACATACGTCTGCAATTGATTAGCAAGCTGTGTCATAAATAAAACATCATTGGGCGCTCCCATAGATAGCAAATCTGATTAAATACTTGTTTGTTGAGAGTCCATTCTGACAGCAACAAGCGACCCGTAAGAGAACGGGAGTGCGATAAAACAATCAGACGACCCAGAATATGACGGACCAAAACTGAACTTGGTGTACTATAACCAACAGACGGATTCTTTCCATTAAATTGAATAACGGAAACGAAAGAGTGCCTCCCTGGTTCCGGAGATACGCCACTACTGTCGAATTAAAGGACAGGAATTTGGGCATGCGTTTCTGAATAATGTTCATGCAATGACATAAAGCAAGCCTAAAAAACATTATTCCGCGGAAGTTAAACTGATAGCTAAAAGACTGCGGAACCCAAAGACCCTGGCACTTCGAATCCGTAGGGACCAGTATATATCCCAATCTGTTTGACTGGCAACCGTCATAACAGCCACACTAGGGTCCGGCAACTGCGGCGGCACTCTCTGAGTCAACCACCGAATGTTTGCCCCAGTCTGAATCTCTTGTAACACTAGATAGACAAGAGAATGTATAAATCAAGCAATTCATGGATTGCCGGAAAGTTGCCGTCGAAGAGAAGCTCCTCCGAGAACGAAGCGACTCTGAGAGAGTTCTTAACCTACTATCCACGCGTGGATGTAGCTAGGGCTGCATCACGTCTAACCAACTCCAATCAGCCACTGAAGGGCGGAGTTATACGTGAAGAAACTACTGCCCTCAAAAGAAATTACATTGAGAATAATATCCCGTAAATCTTTTCTTGAAGACGTAATGATAACGCCTCAGTAAGGCGGATTACGTATAATAAAGCGTCTAAGTTAAGTCTACTATACATAATGTCGTTCCCAACATTGAAATTGGAAAAGACATAAACGGCGAAAAAGAATATATGCAGTCTTTAATCACACCGTCTAGACGCATATGAACTCTCGGTATGCCCTGCTCTGCCAAAATAAACTATATGTAAAAAAGATAAAATGGCAGAAATGAGCCACGCGGACAAGAAACTAAACTATCATGCTTAGTAGCAGGCTTGTATATATATATATAATATATAGCGTCGAAAAATAAAACACATGTGTAATGACAATATTGGACTGCGTCGGTAAGACAGAGACAAAGTCCCTGTACCGATCGAAAAATCCGAGTCCAATGACGCTATAAGTCTCTTATCCAAGATCGCAGCAATGAAGTCCGAAAAATAATCACTGGAAGAAATGCCAGAAGATATGAAAGGCATCTTCCGATACTACTAAAGGGAAAACTCGAAATCTTTCGAATCCCTTTCGCCATCCTGTCGGACCCTATAAAGCGTTCGGTCGTCCGTAGCTTGATGCAACCGCGGACCGCACCGACCCAGCGCCGTCGGATAATTCCTGATTCGACCGAGAAACCGTCAATTGCTGGGATGCTGCGAAACAACTGTGCTAACTCGGATAGCACGTCCGTCACTGAGGCCTGAGGAGCAGCGGTCTTACGATGCATTGCCGCAGGAAGCTCCGAGATCGTTACCCCGTGCATACTTCCAATATGCGAGCGAACGGGGTGTATAGGCCTCGTGTCCCTTGGCTACCGGATGGCGCGACCTATTCGCTGTGGAATCACTGAATGCCGAAACTGATCGGATACTCGAGGTCACGTAGCCAATGTGCGGTCGTGTGCCCTGCTGTGAGGATGAGGAAGCATTAAAGACAGTCTCTCGGACTGTCAATATAACGGAGCGTCCCGAGCAACGGACATATGCTCCGAATGTAAAATATCTGAACCACAACATGCGGTCCCCTATGTTGTTGGCTTCCTCCGATCTATCCTCAATCTGCCGTCACTGGGTGAGTACTAAAGTAATTAAAGTGCTCGCATCACCCAAATCTCCTTCCTAGACCGCAACGGACGAACCCGGCAGCCGAACCATTCGATGAATGTACGCTACACCGGGTGAGCTAGCGAATGTCACTCCGTAAGCGATAGACATATTCCATGAGCACTTATTGCCGCTAACTCTTCATTAACTATGACGACAGAGGCACACTTTTGAAAGACATCTCCATAACTCTTCGAACAAGAAACCAGAAATGCTTGGATAGCAAGCATAAAATAATAATATATATAGCGTCGTTCAATAATTCGAAAGTTTGTGTGACATTATTGGACTATGTCGGAACTGAGGGACGATGTCCCTGAACCGAACCAAAAATTTCTAAGTCCACCGACGCTATCAGTTTCTTATCCGGCATCGCAGCATATGTTGTTCCGAAAGGGAAAGCTTGAAATCCACCGAATCCCTTTCGGTATCCCGTCGGACCGGATGAAACTTTCGGACGTCCGTACCCGCTTCCGCGGAGCGTCCCGGCCCAGCATCGTCGGATAAAATATATGCGACAGATTCAGTTGATGCTGGGATGCTGCGATAAACTGTGCTATTAAGGAAAGCACGTCCGTTCCCGAGGCCTGTGCAGTAGCGGACTTACGATGCATTGCCGCTGGAAGCTCCGTGTACGTTGACTCCCGCACACTTCCTATGCGAACGTCCGGAGTCTGCAGGCCTCGAGTCCCCGGCTACCGACCCAGCGCTGTCGGATAATTCTCGATCCGACACCGTTTCTGTCGGCTGCTGGGATGCTGTGATAAGCTGTGCTATGTGCACAAGAATGTCCGGCGTCGAGACCTGCGGAGGCGCAGTCTATCGGTGCTTCGCCGAGGGCAGCTCCGCATCAGATGGCTCCCGCATACTTCCTATGCGAACGTCCGGAGTCCATCGGTCTCGAATCCCTGGCTGCCGGATGGTGTGACCTGGTCGCCGAAGAATCCTTGATCGGCGAAGCTGGTAATATATCGGCGGTCACGCAGCCAAGGTGCGGTCGTGTGCGCTGACGAGAAGAGGAAGCCTTAGCAGTCTCAGCGGACTGCCTATACAACGGAGCGTCCCGAGCGACGGACGTATGCTCCGCTAACGACACATTGTACCACAACATCTGGGGCCAGATGTTGTTGAACGAGAGAGGGGCCTCTCTCGCTTGCCGTCCGGATGGACCGGAACGAGCTATGAACCGGACTAAAAGGCTTCCTCCGTTCTCCCTCCGATCCGCCGTCACTGGGTGTGCATTAAGTTAATTTTATAGTGCTCGCATCACCCCAAACTTCCTTCAAGACCGCAACGGACGAACCCGGCTGCCGAACCATTCGGTGAATGGACGCTACACCGGGCGAGCTAGCGGACGTCAAAGGCCGTCGAACCTACTAGGGTCCTCTTAGGCAATTGGCGTATTACATGAGCACTTTTCCGCTAGCCCTTCATTAATTGTGACGACGGAGGCACACTGTTGGAAGACATCACAGATACATCACCCTAATCTTGATCGTCTGAAATAGAAATTGATAAAGTAGAGTGACCTTGCGGGGAAAGGACCGGAGTGTCCAAATCCCCAACAACATACCGTGACATACGCTTCCCATATTGTCATCGAAATCATACGATACAGAACAGGAGTTAATGCGAGTACACTGACCACATATTAGAATGATAATAAGGTCAGAGGAAGACTTCCTCTTAAAACAATTGATCAATATCCTTTCAATGTGAAAAGAAAACAAGTCCTGGTACTCGCACTAACCCCTGGCAATCAAAATACATAATAATAATATGATCCATTAATATAGAAAAAATAATTGAAATCAAAATATTTTGAAAAAATATTTTTTCAGAACAGCCCAAGTTTCTGAAAAGTAACGTTGAGCCCCAATGGATCCCAAGCCTAAGTGTGGACAAAAATTTTAAAAATATTTTAAACAATTTATTCAACACTTACGGACAATAATAATGTATCTAGTTATGATTAAAATAACATAAAGATATTATTATTTAGAAATCCCCCCCTCACACAGAGGGCTGTTGTAAATGTAAACAATGAGTGTAAAAACACTAAAATAAGACTCCAGGCACCCAGGCCCGAAATCAGTTACCAAAAATACACCATCTGATGCAAAACAGAGACTTCCAGGGAAGAAACTGCAGAACATCAGATGGTAGATGCAGAACACAACGCCTAACCACCCGTAGGTGAAGACGTAAACATGGGGAAAGAACAGAATTCATTCTGTTATTAAGCTAAAACTCCCAAGAAATTTTAGTAATAATAATTACAAAAACTATGTCAAAAGCATGGGAGAATAGCAAGGGGGAACTTAAAGGACAGGGAGAGAGGAAAAACACTTGAAAAAACAGTGTAACTAAATAATCAGAATGACAACAAAATGGCTGCTGCCTTGAAAATAGGTAACTTAACATAATTTCATTAAAAAATTTTAAGTTACAGCCCTGATAATATTCTGTCACACATTCTTTTCCTCTCCTCCTTTTCTATCCTCCTTAGAATCAACATTTCACTAATATTTATGTGTCTGGCATCATTTAAACTGAGATTTAAAAGCACAAAGATCAGTCAGATGTTAACTGATGAAGGGCCAAACTTAGAATGATAAATGGCGCCAATTTCGGAACGTCCTTGACACTGCGCATGCGCAGTGGGGGCGAGGTGTGGAGGGCCTTTCAGGACATGTTTTCTTTAGTTTTAGATGCAAATTTTGGGGATTGGGGGGCAAAATTTGTGTTTGGCCCTATATTTTAAGAGTTAGCACCAGCTATGTCTGGGTCATTGGTACAGTATAAAAATATTATAGCCCGGACACGAACTTGTCAGAAAAGAAACCGAATTCGGAAAAATTTGACCTTGAGGTCAAACTTCATGGCCAAAGCATGGCAAGCTTGGTACGCGAAACATCGTCTTGAGATAATCTATCCACATACCAAATTTCAAAACCCTATCTATTAAGGGGAAAATGTTACAGCCCGGACACGAACTTGTCAGAAAAGAACCCCGAATTTGGAATAATTTGACCTTGAGGTCAAAGTTCAAGGTCAAAGCATGCCAACTGTGGTACGCGACACATCGTCTTGAGATAATATACCCACATGTCAAGTATCAAAACCTTATCTATTAAGAGAGAATGATTACGGACGGACGGACGGACGGACGGACGGACGGACGGACGGACGGACGGACGGACGGACGGACGGACGGACGGACGGCTGGACGGACGGACACACGGACGCACGGACAGAGCGATCACTATAGGGCGTCCGCCTCTCGGCGGGGCCCTAAATTATAAAAAATACTTACATTATATACTTGGAGCCTATTCCATCATCGAAGGATATCTTTGGAAGTTCGAAGTTATCTTGTATGGTAAGTCATCTCGTATCTTGGCAATATGGCACAATCTTCTAGGTTTTTATGTCATACGAAATAAATAACAACATTTCCCAATTGCCCTTATCCTGGTTTTTCTACCATTGAATCCAGTTGCAGATAAAATTGCATCTGGAGAACAAAACGTGACCCTATTACAATGGTTTGGCTTATAAAGTCAAAACATAAGTCTTTTGGAGATTTCCTCCACTATTCACTTTTCTAGCAATTTGACAACACAGCAAAAGTTAACCTTTTAATTATTACACTTATTTAAATAAGCAAATGAACAAATCTATCGGCCGGAACCACTGATTGTCACATCAACATGGACGACAAAGAACGTTTGAAGGGCTAATCTTCTCTCTTCATACTGGACTCATTTCACATTTAACATCAAGATAAATGTCAAAGCTAGTCAAGTTTAAAACAATTTTGTATCACAGCAAAAATTAAATTAACCTATTTACCGATAAACTTGTTCATATACACGAATGTACAAGCAGTCGGTATGGTATTTGTAAACATAATAGTTATTGGAAATACTATTCAGGGTTTGGCAATATAGTCTTTGTATCCAGATTTTCTTCTACACAACAGAGGTAAACTTAGCAATCTTCAACAGAACATTTGGTTGCATACGTAGTGTATTTACAACTGGCATTCATCAAAACATGCAGAAGGTGTTGCACGAAAATCTGAAAACAGAAAGTGGATGTGTAAAGCAATGATAATATGTGTCCACAACAAATCTCCCTTATTTTCAAATACAATTATAGGAGTCGACTTGGCCAAGCAACCCCCCCCCCCCCCCCCCCTTCAACCGCCATCTCACTGAACTGTAAAAATAATTATTTTATTTCAACTTGACAGAAAAGGCTGAATGTTTTTTTTCAATTATAAAGTGAATTTTGGTATATAAAATATGTTAAGAAAACAACAAATAAAATAGAAGTACAATTTATACATTTAATGAGGTTTAAAGACACTTTTAGCAGTCAGGATCACCTCGTGCAGAACGTTTGAGGATGAAGGAAGCCGGAGAATCCGGATAGAACCACCGAGCGGCGGCTAGTAACTGCCAGACTCTCTAACATATAACCCCACACAAGCAGTGTTAGCATTGTATGAAGACTCGTGCACCATGGAAGTGCAGTACGCCTTAGTGCATATCCCCACAGCGCGTGCATTCACATGGATAGCTGGGGTTAAGTGCCTTTCCCAAAGATACAACGTAGTTACCTCTGGGGGTATGGAACAGTGGACCTGTCGGTTTGAAGTCCAATGCTGTAACCATTGAGCCACCTTGCTTCCACTTAAGTACAAATGCACAACGGTTATTTAATATCATCTCATGAGGAACAGCCACAGCTACGTGGTTTTGACGCTGGAAGCAGTTGCCGCCGTGTATTCAGTCTGCTGTTATCAAATCTATAGATTTGGATTGAAAGGCTGAAATACAGTAAAAATGATAACAAATACTTACATTATATACTTGGAGCCTATTCCAGCATCTAAGGATATCTTTGGAAGGTCTAAGTTATCTTGTATGGTGAGTCCTCTCGTTTCTTTGCAATATGGCACAATGTTTCTAGGTTTTTATGTCATACGAAATAAATTACACCATTTCCCCATTGCTCTTATCTTGGTGTTTCCAGCATTGAATCCAGTTGCAGATAAAATTGCATCTAGAGGACAAAACGTGTCCCTATTACAATGGTTTGGCTTAGAAAGTCAAGACATAAGTCTTTTGGAGATTTCCTCCACTATTCACTTTTCTAACAATTTGACAACACAGCAAAACTTAACCTTTTTTATTATTACACTTATTTAAATGAGCAAATGAACAAATGTATCGGCCGGAATCACAGATTGTCACATCATCAACATGGACGACATAGAACTTTTGAAGGGCTAATCTTCTCTCTTCATACTGGACTCATTTCACTTTTAACATCAAGATAAATGTCAAAGCTAGTCATGTTTAAAAGAATTTTGTGTCACAGCAAAAATTAAATTAACCTATTTACCGATAAACTTGATCATATACACGAATGTACAAACAGTCGGTATGGTATTTGTAAACATAATAGTTGTGGGAAATACTATTCAGGGTTTGTCAATAGAGACTTTGTATCCAGATCTTCTTCTCCACAGCAGAGGTAAACTTCGCAATCTTCAACATAACATGTGGTTGCATACGTAGTCTATTTACAACTGGCATTCATCAAAACATGCAGAAGGTGTTGCACCAAAATCTGAAAACAGAAAGTTGATGTGTAAAGCAATGATAATATGTGTCCACAACAAATCTCCATATTTTCAAATACAATTATAGGACTCTACTTGACCAGGCATACCCCACCGCCCACCCCCTAACCGCCAGCTCACTGAACTGTAAAAATAATTATTTTATTTCAACTTGACAGAAAGGGCTGAATGTATTTATTAAATTATAAAGTCAATTTTGGAATATAAATTTTGTTAAGAAAACCACAAATAAAATAGAAGTACAATTTATACATTTATTGAGAGTTAAAGACACTTTTGGCAATCAGATCACCTCGTGTAGGAATTTCAAGGATAAAGGAAGCCGGAGAACCCGGATAGAACCACCAAGCAGCGGCTAGTTACTGCCAGCCTCTTTAACATATAAACCCCACACAAGCAGTGCTGGCATTGTATGAAGACTCGTGCTCCATCAACGTGCATTACGCCTTAGTGCAAATCCCCACAGTGCGTGCATTCACATGGGTAACTGGGGTTAGGTGCATTCCCCAAAGATACAACGCATATACCTCTGGCGGGGATGGAACAGTGGACCTTTCGGTTTGAAGTCCAATGCTGTAACCATTCAGCCACCTTGCTCCCACTAAAGTACAAATGCACAGCGGTCATTTAATATCATATCATGAGCAATAGCCACAGTAACTTGGTTTTAAAGCTGGAAGCAGCTTCGGCCGCGTATTCAGTCTGTTGTTATCAAATCTATAGATTTGGATTGAAAGTCTGAAGTACAGTAAAAATGATAACAAATACTTACATTATATACTTGGAGCCTATTCCAACATCTAAGGATATCTTTGGAAGTTCTAAGTTATCCTGTATGGTTAGTCATCTCTTTTCTTGGCAATATGGCAAAATGTTCTAGGTTTTTATGTCATACGAAATAAATAACAACATTTCCCCACTGCCCTTATCTTGGTTTTTCCAACATTGAATCCAGATGCAGATAAAATTGCATCTAGAGAACAAAACGTGTCCCTATTACAATGGTTTGGCTTAGAAAGTCAAGAGATAACTCTTTTGGAGATTTTCGCCACTATTCACTTTTCTAACAATTTGACAACACATCAAAAGTTAACCTTTTTATTATTACACTTTTTTAAAGAAGCAAATGAACAAATCTATCGGCCGGAATCACAGATTGTCACATCAAAAACATGGACGACATAGAACTTTTGAAGGGCTAATCTTCTCTCTTCATACTGGACTCATTTCACATTTAACATCAAGATAAATGTCAAAGCTAGTCAATTTGGAAACAATTTTATGTCATAGAAAAAATTAAATTAACCTATTTTCCGATAAACGTGTTCATATACACGAATGTACAAACAGTCGGTATGGTATTTGTAAACATAATAGTTATTGGAAATACTATTCAGGGTTTGGCAATAGAGTCTTTGTATCAAGATCTTCTACACAACAGAGGTAAACTTCGCAATCTTCAACAGAACATGTGGTTGCATAAGTAGTCTATTTACAACTGGCATTCATCAAAAGATGCAGAAGGCGTTGCACCAAAATCTGAAAACAGAAAGTGGATGTGGAAAGCAATGATAATATGTGTCCACAACAAATCTCCCTTATTTTCAAATACAATTAAAGAAATCTACTTGATCAAGCATACCCACCCCCCCCCCCCCAACCGCCATCTCACTGAACTGTAAAAATAATTAATTTATTTGAACTTGACAGAAAGGGCTTAATGTTTTTTTTCAATTATAAAGCAAATTTTGGAATATAAATTATGTTAAGAAAACCACAAATAAAATAGAAGTACAATTTATACATTTAATGAGGTTTAAAGACAGTTTTGGGAATCAGGATCACCTCGTGCAGGACTTTTAAGGATAAAGGAAGCCGGAGTACACGGATAGAACCACCAAGCAGCGGCTAGTAACTGCCAGCCTCCTTAACATATAAACCCCACACAAGCAGTGTTAGCATTGTATGAAGACTCGTGCACCATCGACGTGCAGTACGCCTTAGTGCATATCCCCACAGTGCGTGCATTCACATGCGTTACTGGGGTTAAGCGCCTTTCGCAAAGATACAACGCAGTTACCTCTGGCGAGAATGGAACAGTGGACCTTTCTGTTTGAAGTCCAATGCTGTAACCATTGAGCCACATTGCTCCCACTAAAGTACAAATGCTCAGCGGTTATTTAATATCATCTCATGAGCAACAGCCACAGCTACGTGGTTTTAAAGCTGGAAGCTGCTGCGGCCGTGTATTCAGTCTGCTGTTATCAAATCTATAGATTTGGATTGAAAGTCTGAAATACAGTGAAAATGATAACAAATACTTACATTATATACTTGGAGCCTATTCCAGCATCTAAGGATATCTTTGGAAATTCTCGCTTTTAGACGGAACAAAAAGCTAAAGGATCTACTAGTTTGTGCTAGAACAATTTCTCCTCCCAGGAAATCTGGGATTTCCGGAAAAGTTACACACGAAACTGACCCCTGCACAGATAACAAGTGCACCATTTGCAAGTTAATAGACACAAGAAAACACTTCAAAAGCACACAAACAAAACGCCGATACTTCCTGAATGGGAAAGTTACATGCGGCAACAAAAATGTGGTGTATATGATTACATGTAAACAATGTCATACACAGTACATAGGCGAAGCAAAACGAGAACTACGTATCAGAATCAAAGAACACCTTTATGATATCTCGAAAAAACTTGATAGACCGGTGGCCATCCATGACAACTCCACCAACCATACAGCGAACGAGCTCTCCGTCCGAGTCATTGAAATGATACAAGGAAACCCTGATAGCGAATCGAGCACCCGGACAAGAAAACAACGGGAAAAACACTGGATCTATACAATGCACACGCAACAACCACTCGGCCTCAACAGCCTTTACTAGGTCACTTTCATATTATATCTTGTATGGTTAGTCATCTCGTTTCTTGGCAATATGGTACAATGTTCTAGGTCTTTATGTCATACGAAATAAATAACATCATTTCCCCATTGCCCTTATCTTGGTTTTTCCTCCATTGAATCCAGTTGCAGACAAAATTGCATCTAGAGGACAAAACGTGTCCCTATTACCAAGGTTTGGCTTTGAAAGTCAAGACATAAGTCTTATGGAGATTTCCTCCACTATTCACTTTTATAACAATTTAACAACACAGCAAAAGTTAAACTTTTTATTATTACACTTATTTAGATAAGCAAATGAACAAATCTCTCGGCCGGGATCACACATTGTCACATCATCAACATGGACGACATAGAAGTTTTGAAGGGCTAATCTTCTCTCTTCATACTGGACTCATTTCACATTTAACATGAAGATAAATGTCAAAGCTAGTCAATTTTAAAACAATTTTGTATCACATCCAAAACTAAATTAACCTATTTACCGTTAAACTTGTTCATATCCACGAATGTACAAACAGTCGGTATCGTATTTGTAAACATAATAGTTATTGGAAATACTATTCAGGGTTTGGCAATAGAGTCTCTGTATCCAGGTCATGTTCCACACAACAGAGGTAAACTTCGCAATCTTCAACAGAATATGTGGTTGCATAAGTAGTCTATTTACAACTAGCATTCATCAAAACATGCAGAAGGTATTGCACCAAAATCTAAAAACAGAAAGTGGATGTGTACGGCAATGATAATATGTGTCCACAACAAATCTCCCTTATTTTCAAATACAATTATAGGAGTCTACTTGACCAAGCATACCCCCCCCCTCCAGCCCCACCCCAACCGCCAGCTCACTGAGCTGTAAAAATAATTATTTTATTTCAACTTGACAGAAAGGGCTGAATGTTTTTTTTTCAATTATAAAGTTAATTTTGGAATATAAATTATGTTAAGAAAACAAGAAATAAAATAGAAGTACAATTTACACATTTAATGTGGTTCAAAGACACTTTTGGGAATCAGGATCACCTCGTGCAGGAATATCAAGGATAAAGGAAGCCGAAGAACCCGGATACAACAACCGAGCAGCGGCTAGTAACTGCCAGACTCCCTAACATATAAACCCCACACAAGCAGTGTTAGCATTGTATGTAGACTGTTGCACCATCGACGTGCAGTCCGCCTTAGTGCATATCCGCACAGTGCGTGCATTCACATGGGGTTAATTGCCTTTCTCAAAGATACAACGCAGTTACCTCTGGCGGGGATAGAACAGTGGGTCATTCAGTTTGAAGTCCAATGCTGTAATCATTGAGCAACGATGCTCCCACTAAAGTACAAATGCACAACGGTTATTTATCATCATCTCATGAGCAACAGCCACAGCTACGTGGTTTTAAAGCTGGAAGCAGCTGCGGCCGTGTATTCAGTCTGCTGTTATCAAATCTATAGATTTGCATTGAAAGTCTGAAATACAGTAAAAACGATAACGAATACTTCCATAATATACTTGGAGCATATTCCAGCATCTAAGGTACCTTTGGAAATTCTAAGTTATCTTGTATGGTTAGTCATGTCGTTCCTTGGCAATATGGCACAATGTTCTAGGTTTTTATGTCACACGAAATAAATAACACCATTTCCCCATTGCCCTTATCTTGGTTTTACCACCACTGAATCACGTTGCAGATAAAATTGCATCTACAGGACAAAACGTGTCCCTATCACAATGGTTTGGCTCAGAAAGTCAAGACATAAGCCTTTTGGATGTTTCCTCCCCTATTCACTTTTCTAACAATTTGACAACACAGCAAAAGTTAACCTTTTTATTTTTACACTTATTTAAATAAGCAAATGAACAAATCTATCGGCCGGAATCACAGATTGTCTCATCATCACATGGACGACATAAAACTTCTGAAGGGCTAATCTTCTCTCTTCATACTGGACTCATTTCAGATTTAACATCAAGATAAATGTCAAAGCTAGTCAATTTTAAAACAATTTTGTATCACAGCAAAAATTAAATTAACCTATTTACCGATAAAATTGTTCATATACACGAATGTACAAACAGTCGGTATGGTATTTGTAAACATAATAGCTGTTGGAAATACTATTCAGCGTTTGACAATAGAATCTTTGTATACAGATCTTCTTCTACACAACGGAGGCAAACTTCGCAATCTTCGACAGAACATGTGATTGCATAAGTAGTCTATTTACAACTAGCATTCATCAAAACATGCAGAAGGTGTTGCAGCAAAATCTGAAAACAGAAAGTGGATGTGGAAAGCAATGACAATATGTGTCCACAACAATTCTCCCTTATTTTCAAATACACTTACAGGAGTCTACTTGACCAAGCATACCCCCCCCCCCCCCGCCCCCAACCGCCAGCTCACTGAATTGTAAAAATAATTATTTTATTTCAACTTGACAGACAGGCCTGAAGAATGTTTTTTTTTCAATTATAAAGTCAATTTTGGAATATAAATTATCTTAAGAAAACACCAAATAAAATAGAAGTACAATTTATACATTTAATGAGGTTTAAATACACTTTTTGAAATCAGGATCACCTTGTGCAGGACTTTTAAGGATAAAGGAAGCCGGAGAACCCGGATAGAATCACCGAGAAGCGGCTAGTAACTGCCAGACTCCCTATGATATAAACCCCGCACAAGCAGTGTTAGCATTGTATGAAGACTCGTTCACCATCGACGTGCAGTACGCCTTAGTGCATATCCCCACAGTGCGTGCATTCACATGGGTAACTGGGCTTAAGTGCCTTTCCCAAAGATACAACGCAGTTACCTCTGGCGGGGATGGAACAGTGGACCCTTCGGTTTGAAGTCCAATGCAGTAACCATTGAGGCACCTTGCTCCCACAAAAGTACAAATGCACAACGGTTATTTAATATCATCTCATGAGCAACAGCTACAGCTACGTGGTTCTGAAGCTGGAAGCGGTTGCGGCAGTGTATTCAGTCTGCTGTTATCAAAATTTTAAATTTGGATTGAAAGTCTGAAATACAGTAAAAACTAGATATCACGGAGATGGAATCCATGTCTGCGGGCCCCGCAGCAACTAACCGATGTTAGGTATAAACTGATGTGAACCGAAAAACTAAAATATTTCAAGCAATAGGTAAAATCTGATTAAAATCCCTTCCCGGACACGAACTTGCCAGAAAAAAAACCCAAATTCTGAATAATTTGACCTTGAGGTCAAACTTCAAGATCAAAGCATGGCAACCTTTGTACGCGACACGTCGTCGTGAGATAATCTACCCACATACCAAATATGAAAACCCTATCTATTAAGGGAAAAAAGTTACCGCCCGGACACGAACTTGTCAGAAAAAAAAAATCTGAATAATTTGACCTTGAGGTCAAACTTCAAGATCAAAGCATGGCAACCTTGTTACGCGACACGTCGTCTTGAGATAATCTATCCACATACCAAATATTAAAACCCTATCTATTAAGAGAAAAAAGTTACAGCCCGGATACGAACTTGTGAGAAAAGAACCCCGAATTCGGAATAATTCGACCTTGAGGTCAAAGTTCAAGGCCAAAGCATGGCAACCGTGGTACGCGACACATCGTCTTGAGATAATCTACCCACATACCAAATATCAAAACCCTATCTTTTAAGGGAAAAAAGTTACAGCCCGGACACGAACTTGTCAGAAAAGAACCCGAATTCGGAAAAATTTGACCTTGAGGTCAACTTCAAGGTAAAAGCATGGCAAACTTGGTACGCGACACGTCGTCTTGAGATAATCTATCCACATACCAAATATCAAAACCCTATCTATTAAGGGAAAAATGTTACAGCCGGGATACGAACTTGTCAGAAAAGAACCCCGAATTTGGAATAATTTGAGCTTGAGGTCAAAGTTCAAGGTCAAAACATGGTAACCTTGGTACACAACACATCGTCTTGAGATAATATACCCACAAGTCAAGTATCAAAACCTTATCTATTAAGAGAGAATGATGACGGACGGACGGACGGGCGGACACACGGACGGACACACGGACACACACGGACGAACACACGGACGGACACACAGACGCACGGACAGAGCGATCACTATAGGGCGTCCGCCTCTCGGCGGGGCCCTAAACGATAAAAAATACTTATATTATATACTTGGAGCCTATTCCAGCATCAAAGGATTATTTATTTATTTATTGATGTTTAAGGTCACATATTTATGCACAATGGCTAATCGTGACCGTGACAGTTTTACGGGTGGAGGAAGCCGGAGTACCCGGAGAGAACCACCGAGCAACGACGAGCAGCTGCCAGCTCCCCAACATCGTAACTCCGCACTGCAGCACAGGCAGGGTTAGATTGGTTGAAGACATGCGTACCATCGACGTGCAGTACGCCTTAGTACACGGCGTCATCGTGCTCCCACATGGGCAACAGCATCAAAGGATATCTTTGGAAGTTCTAAGTTACCTTGTGTGGTTAGTCATCTCGTTTCTTGGCAATATGGCACAATCTTCTAGGTTTTTATGTCATACGAAATAAATAACACCATTTCCCCATTGCCCTTATCTCGGTTTTTCAACCATTGAATCCAGTTGCAGATAAAATTGCATCTAGAGGACAAAACGTGTCCCTATTACAATGGTTTGGCTTATAAAGTCAAAACATAAGTCCTTTGGAGATTTCCTCCACTATTCACTTTTCTTGCAATTTGACAACACAGCAAAAGTTAACCTTTTAATTATTACACTTACTTAAATAAGCAAATGAACAAATCTATCGGCCGGAATCACAGATTGTCACATCATCAACATGGACGACAAAGAACGTTTGAAGGACTAATCTTCTCTCTTCATACTGGACTCATTTCACTTTTAACATCTAGATAAACATCAAAGCTAGTCAAGTTTAAAACAATTTTGTATCACAGCAAAAATTAAATTAACCTATTTACCAATAAACTTGTTCATATACACAAATGTACAAACAGTCGGTATGGTATTTGTAAACATAATAGTTATTGGAAATACTATTCAGGGTTTGGCAATAGAGTCTTTGTATCCAGATCTTCTTCTACACAAGAGAGGTAAATATCGCAATCTTCAACAGAACATGTGGTTGCATAAGTAGTCTATTTACAACTGGCATTCATCAAAACATGCAGAAGGTGTTGCACCAAAATCTGAAAACAGAAAGTGGATGTGTAAAGCAATGATAATATGTGTCCACAACAAATTTCCCTTATTTTCAAGTACAATTATAGGAGTCTACTTGACCAAACATACACCACCCCCCCACCCCCCCCCCCCCCACCGCCAGGTCACTGAACTGTAAAAATAATTATTTTATTTCAACTTGACAGAAAGGGGTGAATGTTTTTTTTCCAATTATAAAGTCAATTTTGGAATATAAATTATGTTAAGAAAACAACAAATAAAATAGAAGTACAATTTATACATTTAATGAAGTTTAAAGACACTTTTGGCAATCAGGATCACCTCGTGCAGGACTTTTAAGGATAAAGGAAGCTGGAGAATCCGGATAGAACCACCTGGCAGCGGTTAGTGTGCAGTACGCCTTAGTGGATATCCCAACAGAGCGTGCATTCTCATGGGTAACTGGGGTTAAGTGCCTTTCCCAAAGATACAACGCAGTTACCTCTGGTGGCGATGGAACAGTGGACCTTTCGGTTTGAAGTTCAATACTGTAACCATTGAGCCACCTTGCTCCCACTAAAGTACAAATGCACTACGGTTATTTAATATCATCTCATGAGCAACAGCCACAGCTACGCGGTTTTAAGGCTGGAAGCAGCTGCGGCCGTGTATTCAGTCTGCAGTTATCAAATCGATAGATTTGGATTGAAAGTCTGAAACACAGTAAAAATTATAACAAATACTTACATTATATACTTGGAGCTTATTCCAACATCTAAGGATATCTTGTATGGTTAGTCATCTCGTTTCTTGGCAATATGGCACAATGTTCTAGGTTTTTATGTCATACGAAATAAATAACACCATTTCCCCATTGCCCTTATCTTGGTATTCCCACCATTGAATCCCGTTGCAGATGACATTGCATCTAGAGGACAAAACGTGTCCATATTACAATGCTTTGGCTTAGAAAGTCAAGACATAAGTGTTTTGGAGGTTTCCTCCACTATACACTTTTCAAACAATTTTTTAACACAGCAAAAGTTAACCTTTTTATTATTACACTTATTTAAATGAGCAAATGAACAAATCTATCGGCCGGAATCACACATTCTCAAATCATCAACATGGACGACATAGAACATTTCAAGGGCTAATCTTCTCTCTTCATACTGGACTCATTTGACTTTTAGCATCAAGATAAATGTAAAAGCTCGTCAAGTTTAAAACAATTTTGTATCACAGCAAAAATATTAAATTAACCTATTTACCGATAAACTTGTTCATATACCCGAATGGACAAACAGTCGCTATGGTATTTGTAAACATAATAGTTAATGGGAACACTATTCAGGGTTTGGCAAAAGAGTCTTTGTATCCAGATCTTCTTCTACACAACAGAGGTAAACTTCGCAATCTTCAACAGAACATGTGGTTGCATAAGTAGTCCATTTACAACTGGCATTCATCAAAACATGCAGAAGGTGTTGCACCAAAATCTAAAAACAGAAAGTGGATGTGACCGGCAATGATAATATGTGTCCACAACAAATCTCCCTTATTTTCAAATACAATTATAGGAGTCTACTTGACCAAGCACACCCCCCCAGCCCCACCCCAACCGCCAGCTCACTGAGCTGTAAAAATAATTATTTTATTTCAACTTGACAGAAAGGGCTGAATGTTTTTTTTCAATTATTAAGTCAATTTTGGAATATAAATTATGTTAAGAAAACAAGAAATAAAATAGAAGTACAATTTACACATTTAATGTGGTTCAAAGACACTTTTGGGAATCAGGATCACCTCGTGCAGGAATTTCAAGGATAAAGGAAGCCGAAGAACCCGGATACAACAACCGAGCAGCGGCTAGTAACTGCCAGACTCCCTAACATATAAACCCCACACAAGCAGTGTTAGCATTGTATGAAGACTGTTGCACCATCTACGTGCAGTCCGCCTTAGTGCATATCCCCACAGTGCGTGCATTCAAATGGGGTTAATTGCCTTTCTCAAAGATACAACGCAGTTACCTCTGGCGGGGATAGAACAGTGGGTCTTTCAGTTTGAAGTCCAATGCTGTAATCATTGAGCAACGATGCTCCCACTAAAGTACAAATGCACAACGGTTATTTATCATCATCTCATGAGCAACAGCCACAGCTACGTGGTTTTAAAGCTGGAAGCAGCTGCGGCCGTGTATTCAGTCTGCTGTTATCAAATCTATAGATTTGGATTGAAAGTTTGAAATACAGTAAAAACGATAACGAATACTTCCATAATATACTTGGAGCATATTCCAGCATCTAAGGTACCTTTGGAAATTCTAAGTTATCTTGTATGGTTAGTCATGTCGTTCCTTGGCAATATGGCACAATGCTCTAGGTTTTTATGTCACACGAAATAAATAACACCATTTCCCCATTGCCCTTATCTTGGTTTTACCACCACTGAATCACGTTGCAGATAAAATTGCATCTACAGGACAAAACGTGTCCTTATCACAATGGTTTGGCTTAGAAAGTCAAGACATAAGTCTTTTGGATGTTTCCTCCCCTATTCACTTTTCTAACAATTTGACAACACAGCAAAAGTTAACCTTTTTATTATTACACTTATTTAAATAAGCAAATGAACAAATCTATCGGCCGGAATCACAGATTGTCTCATCATCACATGGACGACATAAAACTTCTGAAGGGCTAATCTTCTCTCTTCATACTGGATTCATTTCACATTTAACATCAAGATAAATGTCAACGCTAGTCAATTTTAAAACAATTTTGTATCACAGCAAAAATTAAATTAACCTATTTACCGATAAAATTGTTCATATACACGAATGTACAAACAGTCGGTATGGTATTTGTAAACACAATAGCTGTTGGAAATACTATTCAGGGTTTGACAATAGAATCTTTGTATACAGATCTTCTTCTACACAACGGAGGCAAACTTCGCAATCTTCGACAGAACATGTGGTTGCATAAGTAGTCTATTTACAACTAGCATTCATCAAAACATGCAGAAGGTGTTGCAGCAAAATCTGAAAACAGAAAGTGGATGTGTAAAGCAATGACAATATGTGTCCACAACAATTCTCCCTTATTTTCAAATACACTTACAGGAGTCTACTTGACCAAGCATACCCCCCCCCCCCCCGCCCCCAACCGCCAGCTCACTGAATTGTAAAAATAATTATTTTATTTCAACTTGACAGACAGGCCTGAAGAATGTTTTTTTTCAATTATAAAGTCAATTTTGGAATATAAATTATGTTAAGAAAACACCAAATAAAATAGAAGTACAATTTATACATTTAATGAGGTTTAAATACACTTTTTGAAATCAGGATCACCTTGTGCAGGACTTTTAAGGATAAAGGAAGCCGGAGAACCCGGATAGAATCACCGAGAAGCGGCTAGTAACTGCCAGACTCCCTATCATATAAACCCCGCACAAGCAGTGTTAGCATTGTATGAAGACTCGTTCACCATCGACGTGCAGTACGCCTTAGTGCATATCCCCACAGTGCGTGCATTCACATGGGTAACTGGGCTTAAGTGCCTTTCCCAAAGATACAACGCAGTTACCTCTGGCGGGAATGGAACAGTGGACCTTTCGGTTTGAAGTCCAATGCTGTAACCATTGAGGCACCTTGCTCCCACAAAAGTACAAATGCACAACGGTTATTTAATATCATCTCATGAGCAACAGCTACAGCTACGTGGTTCTGAAGCTGGAAGCGGTTGCGGCAGTGTATTCAGTCTGCTGTTATCAAAATTTTAAATTTGGATTGAAAGTCTGAAATGCAGTAAAAACTAGATATCACGGAGATGGAATCCATGTCTGCGGGCCCCGCAGCAACTAACCGATGTTAGGTATAAACTGATGTGAACCGAAAAACTAAAATATTTCAAGCAATAGGTAAAATCTGATTAAAATCCCTTCCCGGACACGAACTTGCTAGAAAAAAAACCCAAATTCTGAATAATTTGACCTTGAGGTCAAACTTCAAGATCAAAGCATGGCAACCTTGGTACGCGACACGTCGTCGTGAGATAATATACCCACATACCAAATATGAAAACCCTATCTATTAAGGGAAAAAAGTTACCGCCCGGACACGAACTTGTCAGAAAAAAAAAATCTGAATAATTTGACCTTGAGGTCAAACTTCAAGATCAAAGCATGGCAACCTTGTTACGCGACACGTCGTCTTGAGATAATCTATCCACATACCAAATATTAAAACCCTATCTATTAAGAGAAAAAAGTTACAGCCCGGATACGAACTTGTGAGAAAAGAACCCCGAATTCGGAATAATTCGACCTTGAGGTCAAAGTTCAAGGTCAAAGCATGGCAACCGTGGTACGCGACACATCGTCTTGAGATAATCTACCCACATACCAAATATCAAAACCCTATCTTTTAAGGGAAAAAGTTACAGCCCGGACACGAACTTGTCAGAAAAGAACCCGAATTCGGAAAAATTTGACCTTGAGGTCAAACTTCAAGGTAAAAGCATGGCAAACTTGGTACGCGACACGTCGTCTTGAGATAATCTATCCACATACCAAATATCAAAACCCTATCCATTAAGGGAAAAATGTTACAGCCGGGATACGAACTTGTCAGAAAAGAACCCCGAATTTGGAATAATTTGAGCTTGAGGTCAAAGTTCAAGGTCAAAGCATGGTAACCGTGGTACGCAACACATCGTCTTGAGATAATATACCCAGAAGTCAAGTATCAAAACCTTATCTATTAAGAGAGAATGATGACGGACGGACGGACGGACGGACGGACGGACGGACGGACGGACACACGGACGGACACACGGACACACACGGACGGACACACGGACACACACGGACGAACACACGGACGGACCCACAGACGCACGGACAGAGCGATCACTATAGGGCGTCCGCCTCTCGGCGGGGCCCTAAACGATAAAAAATACTTATATTATATACTTGGAGCCTATTCCAGCATCAAAGGATATCTTTGGAAGTTCTAAGTTTCCTTGTGTGGTTAGTCATCTCGTTTCTTGGCAATATGGCACAATCTTCTAGGTTTTTATGTCATACGAAATAAATAACACCAAAAATTGCATCTAGAGGACAAAACGTGTCCCTATTACAATGGTTTGGCTTATAAAGTCAAAACATAAGTCCTTTGGAGATTTCCTCCACTATTCACTTTTCTAGCAATTTGACAACACAGCAAAAGTTAACCTTTTAATTATTACACTTATTTAAATAAGCAAATGAACAAATCTATCGGCCGGAATCACAGATTGTCGCATCATCAACATGGACGACATAGAACTTTTGAAGGGCTAATCTTCTCTCTTCATACTGGACTCATTTCACTTTTAACATCTAGATAAACGTCAAAGCTAGTCAAGTTTAAAACAATTTTGTATCACAGCAAAAATTAAATTAACCTATTTACCAATAAACTTCTTCATATACACAAATGTACAAACAGTCGGTATGGTATTTGTAAACATAATAGTTATTGGAAATACTATTCAGGGTTTGGCAATAGAGTCTTTGTATCCAGATCTTCTTCTACACAAGAGAGGTAAATATCGCAAACTTCAACAGAACATGTGGTTGCATAAGTAGTCTATTTACAACTGGCATTCATCAAAACATGCAGAAGGTGTTGCACCAAAATCTGAAAACAGAAAGTGGATGTGTAAAGCAATGATAATATTGTGTCCACAACAAATTTCCCTTATTTTCAAGTACAATTATAGGAGTCTACTTGACCAAACATACACCACCCCCCCACCGCCAGGTCACTAAACTGTAAAAATAATTATTTTATTTCAACTTGACAGAAAGGGCTGAATGTTTTTTTTCAATTATAAAGTCAATTTTGGAATATAAATTATGTTAAGAAAACAACAAATAAAATAGAAGTACAATTTATACATTTAATGAAGTTTAAAGACACTTTTGGCAATCAGGATCACCTCGTGCAGGACTTTTAAGGATAAAGGAAGCTGGAGAATCCGGATAGAACCACCGAGCAGCGGTTAGTGTGCAGTACGCCTTAGTGGATATCCCAACAGAGCGTGCATTCTCATAGGTAACTGGGGTTAAGTGCCTTTCCCAAAGATACAACGCAGTTACCTCTGGCGGCGATGGAACAGTGGACCTTTCGGTTTGAAGTTCAATAATGTAACCATTGAGCCACCTTGCTCCCACTAAAGTACAAATGCACTACGGTTATTTAATATCATCTCATGAGCAACAGCCACAGCTACGTGGTTTTAAGGCTGGAAGCAGCTGCGGCCGTGTATTCAGTCTGCTGTTATCAAATCTATAGATTTGGATTGAAAGTCTGAAACACAGTAAAAATTATAACAAATACTTACATTATATACTTGGAGCTTATTCCAACATCTAAGGATATCTTGTATGGTTAGTCATCTCGTTTCTTGGCAATATGGCACAATGTTCTAGGTTTTTATGTCATACGAAATAAATAACACCATTTCCCCATTGCCCTTATCTTGGTATTCCCACCATTGAATCCCGTTGCAGATGACATTGCATCTAGAGGACAAAACGTGTCCATATTACAATGCTTTGGCTTAGAAAGTCAAGACATAAGTGTTTTGGAGGTTTCCTCCACCATACACTTTTCAAACAATTTTTTAACACATCAAAAGTTAACCTTTTTATTATTACACTTATTTAAATGAGCAAATGAACAAATCAATCGGCCGGAATAACACATTCTCAAATCATCAACATGGACGACATAGAACATTTGAAGGGCTAATCTTCTCTCTTCATACTGGACTCATTTGACTTTTAACATCAAGATAAATGTAAAAGCTCGTCAAGTTTAAAACAATTTTGTATCACAGCAAAAATATTAAATTAACCTATTTACCGATAAACTTGTTCATATACCCGAGTGGACAAACAGTCGGTATGGTATTTGTAAACATAATAGTTATTGGGAATACTATTCAGGGTTTGGCAAAAGAGTCTTTGTATCCAGATCTTCTTCTACACAACAGAGGTAAACTTCGCAATCTTCAACAGAACATGTGGTTGCATAAGTAGTCCATTTACAACTGGCATTCATCAAAACATGCAGAAGGTGTTGCACCAAAATCTGAAAACAGAAAGTGGATGTGTAAAGCAATGATAATATGTGTCCACAACAAATCTCCCTTATTTTCAAATACAATTATAGGAGGCTACTTGACCAAGCATACCCCACCTCCCCCACCCGCCCCCATCCAAACGCCAGCTCACTGACCTGTAAAAATAGCTATTTTATTTCAACTTGACAGAAAGGGCCTAATGTTTTTTTTCAATTATAAAGTCAATTTTGGAATATAAATTATCTTAAGAAAACCACAAATAAAATAGAAGTACAATTTATACATTTAAGGTGGTTTAAAGACACTTTTGGCAATCAGGATCACCTCGTGCAGGACTTTTAAGGATAACGGAAGCCGGAGAACCCGGACAGACAAACCGAGCAGCGGCTAGTAACTGCCAGACTCCCTAACATATAAACCCCTCACAAGAGGTGTTAGCATTGTATGACGACTCGTGCACCATCGACGTGCAGTACGCCTTAGTGCATATCCCCACAGTGCGTGCATTCACATGGGTAACTGGGCTTAAGTGCCTTTCCCAAAGATACAACGCAGTTACCTCTGGCGGGGATGGGACAGTGGACCTTTCGGTTTGAAGTCCAATGCTGTAACCATTCAGCCACCTTCCACCCAATAAAGTACAAATGCACAACGGTTACTTAATATCATCTCATGAGCAACACCCACAGCTACGTGGTTTTAAAGCTGGAAGCAGCTGCGGCCGTTTATTCAGTCTGCTGTTATCAAATCTATAGATTTGGATTGAAAGTCTGAAATACAGCAAAAATGATAACAAATACTTACATTATATACTTGGAGCCTATTCCATCATCTAAGGATATCTTTGGAAGTTCTAAGTTATCTTGTATGGTTAGTCATCTCGTTTCTTGGCAATGTGGCACAATGTTCTAGGTTTTCATGTCATACGAAATAAATAACACCATTTCACCATTGCCCTTATCTTGGTTTTTCCACCATTCAATCCAGTTGCAGATAAAATTGCATCTACAGGTCACAACGTGTCCCTATTACAATGGTTTGGCTTAGAAAGTCAAGACATAAGTCTTTTGGAGATTTCCTCCACTATTCACTTTTCTAACAATTTGACAACACAGCGAAAGTTAATCTTTTTATTATTACATTTATTTAAATGAGCAAAGGAACAAATGTATCAGCCGGAATCAGAGATTGTCACATCATCAACATGGACGACATAGAACTTTTGAAGGGCTTATCTTCTCTCTTCATACTGGACTAATTTCACTTTTAACATCAAGATAAATGTCGAAGCTAGTCAAGTTTAAAACAATTTTGTATCACAACAAAAATTAAATTAACCTATTTACCGTTGAACTTGTTCATATACACGAATGTACAAGCAGTCGGTATGGTATTTGTAAACATAATAGTTATTGGAAATACTATTCAGGGTTTGGCAATAGAGTCATTGTATCCAGATCTTCTTCTACACAATTGAGGTAAACTTCGCAATCTTCAACATAACATGTGCTTGCATACGTAGTCTATTTACAACTGGCATTCATCAAAACATGCAGAAGGTGTTGCAGCAAAATCTGAAAACAGAAAGTGGATGTATAAAGCAATGATAATATGCGTCCACAACAAATCTCCCTTATTTTCAAATACAATTACAGGAGTCTACTTGACCAAAATACGTGCCCCCCAACCGCCAGCTCACTGAACTGTAAAAATAATAATTTTATTTCAAGTTGACAGAAAGGGATGAATGTTTTTTTTTTCAATTATAAAGTCAATTTTGGAATATAAATTATGTTGAGAAAACAACAAATGAAATAGAAGTACAATTTTTACATTTAATGAGGTTTAAAGACACTTTTGGCAATCAGGATCACCTCGTGCAGGACTTTTAAGGATAAAGAAAGCCGAAGAACCCGCATAGAACCACCGAGCAGCGGCTAGTAACTGCCAGACTCCCTAACATATAAACCCCACACAAGCAGTGTTTGCATTGTATGAAGACTCGTGCACCATCGACGTGCTGTACGCCTTAGTGCATATCCCCACAGTGAGTGCATTCACATGGGTAACTGGGGTTAAGTGCCTTTCCCAAAGATACAACGTAGTTACCTCTGGCTGGGATGGAACAGTGGACCTTTCGGTTTGAAGTTCAATGCTGTAACCATTGAGCCACCTTGCTCCCACTGAAGTACAAATGCACAACGGTTATTTAATATCATCTCATGAGCAACAGCAACAGCTACGTGGTTTTAAAGCTGGAAGTAGCTGGGGCCGTGTATTCAGTCTGCTATTATCAAATCTATAGATTTGGATTGAAACTCTGAAATACAGTAAAATACTACTTATATAATACTTACATTATATACTTGGAGCCTATTCCAGCATCTAAGGATATCTTTGGAAGTTCTAAGTTATCCTTTATGGTTAGCCATCTCGTTTCTTGGCAATATGGCACAATGTTCTAGGTTTTCATGTCATACGAAATAAATAACACCATTTCCCGATTGCCCTTATCTTGGGTTCTCCACCATTGAATCAAGTTGCAGATACAATTGCATCTAGAGGACAAAACGTGTCCCTATTACAATGGTTTGGCTTAGAAAGTCAAGACATAAGTCTTTTGGAGATATCCTCCACTATTCATTTTTCTAACAATTTGACAACACAGCAAAAGTTAACCTTTTTATTATTACACTTATTTAAATGAGCAAATGAACAAATGTATCGGCCGGAATCACAGATTGTCACATCATCCGAAATGGACGACATAGAACTTTTGAAGGGCTAATCTTCTCTCTTCATACTGGACTCATTGCACTTTTAACATCAAGATAAATGTTAAAGCTAGTCAAGCTTAAAACAATTTTGTATCACAGCAAAAATAAAATTAACCTATTTACCGATAAACCTGTTCATATACACGAATGTACAAACAGTCGGTATGGTATTTGTAAACATAATAGTTATTGGAAATACAATTCAGGGTTTGGCCATAGAGTCTTTGTATCCAGATCTTCTTCTACACAACAGCAGTAAACTTCGCAATCTTCAACAGAACATGTGGTTGCATATGTAGTCTATTTACAACTGGCATTCATCAAAACATGCAGAAGGTGTTGCACCAAAATCTGAAAATATAAATTTTATAGTAAATTTCCTTTTTTATCATACCTACCGAAATTGTTTAGTACAGGCTTGCATTGCACTACAGTGGGAGAACCTACCTCGGATAAAATACTCTCTATTTTAATCTTTCCCAAGTTTTGGGAAAGAAAAGTGGTGTAAAAACAGCACGAAAAAATAAGCCAAAACTGGGTCGAGCGCCATCGGCGCACACCCAGTATGGGATCTCTTCCATAGTACAAATCCACGACTACCGTAAAACAGTGCGCAGTGCGTCAATTCGTCATTCATTTGATTCCGAAGAACACAGGAGTTATGTGATCAGCGTGGAGGAAGGATTCTTACACGAATAAGAAGACGGGAGGGCCTCCATGTAAACAATTTCGGTGGGTATAATAAGAAAGGAAATTTACTATAAAATTTATATTTCTTATCAACCTACCTTGCAATTGTTTACTACAGGCTGAGTAGACAAAAGGATGGAGCGAATCACATAACCAACCCACACATAACTCAATAGCACTGGAACCGTGGACAGAGGAAGAGATCCCTAGGCCTATCAAACCATAGCATCACAGACATTAGAAAAGACATTGAAAGATGAGGCGTATGGTGAAGTGCGACGCACAGACAGAAAAGGCAGTAACAGCACAGAGCTGGAACTGACCCTGAAAAAAGCTGAACGGCTGGGGTAGACAACAGCCTGAGCCGAAGAAAGAGGGCCCCAAGGACCAAGGTCCTCTATCGGCTCCTGCAACTGTCGCAGATAAAAGGAGAATGTGGCATTTCTCCAGTAGGCTGCCAGTATAACATCCGTCATCCGAAAACATGACGGAGTTATTAAAAGAGGAAGACAATGCACGCACCTCGTGGCAGAAAAAACAATTGGTAATACAATCTCCAGTAGCTAGACGAGCGGAAGCTGCACGAATAGCAAGACAAATCCATCGAGAAATGGATGCAGGAGAGATCTGGCATGTGAGAAAACGCATAGTCATCCAGGATAAAGGCGCGAACGCCCATCCACCCCCAAGAAGAGCAGCGCCCAAGAAAGCGACCATCTTGGAGTAAACTGCAAAGTCCTAGGCCTTTTCAAGGAAAAGAGCCGAACAAGCTTGGAGAGGCAAGGATGAGTGTCGAAACAATGTGGTACCACATATGAAAAAGGTCTCCGAAGCATGGACTTGTACCCATTGCTGGAGACCCCCAGAAACAAACATAAACCAGAAACTCCGCAAGCGGTGTGAACGAAGGAGTGACAGAAGCAAAAGAGTGATCGCACACCATCGACAGAAGAACCTTCCACTTAGCCACAGAGGCTAAACCAGTGGAGTGAGTGCCTCCTTGAAGAAGAAAAGCAACTCCACTGCGTGTCTCGAAAAACCACTACGGAGGAGACAGAACCCGACAAAAGACATGTGCCAAGGACAATGAAGTCGGGTCAACTTGAAACCTCCTCGGGCGACTTTGGCAAAGAAAGTCGCGATGTAGAGAGAGACATGCCGGAACCGCCGCTAACAGAGAGCGGAGCAGATTGACCCACACCCACCGAGGAGACGAGTGTGATCGAAAGGATTCGACGACTGCAGGTTCATATCTGGGAGAGAACCTGAGGCGGAATCGGAACCGGCAGGAAGGCGTAGCCGACAAGACCGTCCCAAAGGAGGGCCAGAGCGTCCACGGCGAAAGCCAGAGCATCTGGACACGGGGACACGAAAGTGTCCACCTGATGGTTCCAACAAGCCGCAAAGAGATCGATGGAACCCGCCATGTGGAGCATCCACTCGGTGGAAAAGAACCTGCCCCGTCGGGACAGGGAGTCGGCTAGGACGTACAGACGACCGGAAATGTGACGAACAACCACACCGGCGTTGACATCCTGAGCGAACAGAAGAAGATCCCGAGCCAATTCGTACATTGGAACCGAGTGCGTGCCGCCCTGGTCCCGAATGTAAGCAACCACTGTCGAATAGTCGAACAACAGAAGGACCTGACGATTCGACAGGTGAGGGATCCACTGCCTGAAACTCAGAAGAGCAAGAAGCTCTGCTAGCTGATGTGTAGAGATGCCCGATCCTGGTCTCACATCCCGTGAAGGGAAAGACCTAGAGGATCCAACGTCGCACCCCATCCGAGATCGCTGAAATCTGCCGTCAGAACGCGATCGGACGTGGGTAAGTCCAACAGGACACCCTGCGTGATCCACTGAACATTCGTCCAGTGGAGAAGGTGATGATAAGAGAATCTGGTAACTGAAGCACCAGATCCAGAGAATCGACATTCAGCCTCCAACGACTGAGCAGAAAGTGTTGGAGAGGTCTGATGACACGCAGCCGACCTAGAGGAATGAGATCCGTCACCGAACCGCAGAGACCGATCAGCCGGAGAATACTCCGTGCCGTCGCGGATGTGGACTGGGACAGAGTCAGAGCAAAAGCTGAGAGAACCACAGCCTTGGCCTGGGGAACCGCCACCAAATTGAATTGGGTGCGGAAAGCCATCCCCAGTTGACAAAACGACTGAGAAGGGACCAGGTCCGACCTCTCCTCGTTGACTCTGAATCCAAGCGATGTGAGCAAGCTCAACAGAGTGGCGACATCCGACTTCAGTAAGGCAGCATTGGAATGCCTCTGGAGGATATCGACCAGATATGCCGATGTAGTCACCCTGGACTGTGTGCGATGGAAAGCTATCACATGCGACATCAGTCAGGTGAAGGCCCAAGGAGCCAGGTTGAGGCCGAAAGGCATGGCCTTGAACTGGTAAACTCGCCCCAGAAAAGCGAACCTTTAGATACTTCCGTGACGCCCGATGAATCGGAACGTGAAAGTAAGCGTCTCGCAGGTCGAAGTTGGAAGCGAAATCTCCCTGGTGAATTGAACGGAGGACCGACCTGAAAGTCTCCATGCTGAACTTGGGAGCAATGACTGAATGTTCTTGACGACCTCGATCGCCCCCTTTGTCAGGAGATTGTCTATCTCCGTGGACAAAAGTTCCCGACGTAAAACGTCTGAAGGAACTGTGGTTGGAAGAGGTACCCTGGTCAGAGTGGGGTGCCGTCGGAAGGATATTCGCAGCCCGGACCGAACAACATCTAACACCCAAGGATCGGATGCGACGGTGGCCCAACGGTCTGCGAGCTCCGCTATCCTTCCTCCAACCTGGGACGAGTCGAGGTGAGGACCTTCATTTCGAGCCCCGACGAGGCTCGCGAGAGGAGAAACCACCTCCTTAACTGAATGAAGAATCCTGATACTTCCCTCTAGTCTGCCGACGCTTACCCTTACTCTGGAGTAAGAAGCGATGGCAGAAGGATCAGCCTTTTGCTTCGCAGAGGAAGCAGAAGGGTACTTGTTAGGCTTGGAACGACCCCTGCCTCCCCTAGAAGGCTAATCAAGCTGACGAAACAGCAGCTGATCTTTGGAATGACGTAGGACGTCATCCCGGACCGTCGACACGGAACCATGGAAAAGTTGCGGACCTGCCAAAGAAGCAGATCGAAGAGAAGCGCGCTGCTCCTCAGGAAGGGATCGACCTGTGTCCAGCACAGAGTCCCTCCGAACTAATTCCAGATTAGCCGTGTTACAGGCTTGCGGGTGAGTAAGATGCATGAGCGCCTTGGACAGCACACACAAAGGAGCCTGTACCTCGTCAAACTTATCTGGAGGCAGATAAGCAGCTAAAGCTGAGACGACGTGATCTGAGAGAGAAAGCATACCAAGCATCTCTCTCGATAAGCCCAACATTGACTCCAGAGTCGTCATCGGAATGACGGCAGACTTGGGCTTGGAAAGCCCGAGGGAATTGGAGTCCTGATCTAAAACCGTCAAAGTCTGGCAGACTGACGGATTGGCGAAATCGTAGTAACGATAACGCACCGGAGGCAAAAAGGTGTCAACCCTGGTGAAGAACGGAGCCTTCATAGCCTTGGAACTCAGCTTAGAGTCCAAGGCTGAAAATGCTTCAACCAACTGTACCGACTGGCACGGTCGAAGACGCCCAGAAACAGGTTGCTCCATAGGCTGTTGGCGCGCGACCGATGATCGCGGCCTGGCTGACACTGTCGGCTGGTTTGATGGTTTGAGATCCGGAAGGAACCCAAACACAAAATCAAGAGCTGCCCCCAAGCCCGAAGACTGCTGGCTCTCGACATCAAGCATGTCTGACTCTTCCCCTGAGTCGGAAGACACATAGCCCATCGTGGGCAAACCAGCCGACGCCTCCCATGGTGTCGGAACACCAGGGGGATCAGAAAGCGGCCTGTTTCCAATCCCGGGAGGCGGCGCCATAGGGGACGCCTGGAAACCACTCGCTGCCTCGCTGGAAGCAACGGGAAGGATCTTTGACAGAACCTGAGTGAGTAAGGAGAGGGCCTCCCTAAGCTCACTGCCCGTACTGACCGGTTCGACAAGGGAACGAACCGGCAAAGTGGCTTCACCTCTGACCCTCTTAACCAGCGAAGGGTCACGATCCTCCAAAATGCACGACGCGGGACGACTAGCGGCAGCCGAAACGTCTGAAGGCAGACGTGTATAGGGGTACGACCCACACCGAGGATCAACATAGCAGGAACTCATGAGACTCACCGCGGACCTCTGCGTGGCAGAAGTTCCAGGCAGCACAAAAGACGTTGGTCCCCCAAAACTGGTCGTGTGGCCAGAATGAGTGGACGGAGACGCCTCGGAGTTCATATTGTCCCCACTAAGAACATCCGAATCCAATAACACAACTGTGGTGCTCGACGGCGCAGAGACCACAGTAGAGGGTCCGGCCGGCAGCCACTTCCAACTTCGCCGAGTTGAAGTCAGGGAAGGCTGAGGCCGATACCCCCACGTCTACACTCCCAGACACCGCAGCAGACCACTGCAGGTATAAAACTACTGTGCTCAACGACTGAGAGGACACAGTAGGGGGTTCAGTCGGCAGCCCCTTCCGACTTCTCCAAGTTGAAGTCGGGGAAGGCTGAGGCCGATACCCCACAACCACATTACAGACATCCCTGCAGACCCTTGCAGGGATAAGCCGAGGCCGGCTAAAAACGGTGCCAATGACGTTGTAGACGGAACAGTAGTAGCAGCAGATACGACGTGAGCTGTTGGAACTGGCGGAAAAGCGGAGAGAGCCACCAAGCTCGGCCTCCAAAGGAGGAGTCACAACCCCAGTGACCGCCTCAGATGTCGACTGGAGAGGGCGCATTGTCCCGGAACCAGGCATCTCTTCACCAGAAATCCAACAGCTCCCGCAGTATCCACCACGGTAAAAAACTGCACATTCCCCACGGAAGGGGAATAACTCTCACCAGACATGGTCGAGTCGGGAAGCCCCGAAACGACAGCTTTCCCCAGCCCCGCTGGAGCGGGAGGAGCTGCACATCCCCAACGGAGGGGGAGCAATTCTCACCAAACGTGGTCGAATCGGGCGACCCCGAAACGACAGCGTTCCCCACCCCCCGCGGGAGCTGGAAGAGCTGCACACCCCCACGGAGGGGGTCAAACTCACACCAGACGTGGTCGAGTCGGGGGGCCCCGAAACGACCGTGCCCCCCCCCCCACGGGGGCGGGAGGGGCTGCACATCCCCCACGGACGGGGTAAATTCACACCAGACGTGGTCGAGTCGGGAAGCTCCCGAAAGGACAGCGTTCCACACCACCCGCGGGTGCGGAAGAAACGGCCACGAGAACGCACCAAGGCGAGGGCAAAAGGAATTGCTCTAAAGGAACCGAACTGGAAATAACAGAGGTGAGAACAGGAGAAGAAAAAAGGAGAACTGAACAGAAACAGAAAGTAGAAGAACACCCACCCTCAACTACGAGAGAAGGTGGCAGAAAAAAACCGGTGGGTACACGACAGAACCCAGACGGTCGACAGGGACCGAAAAAACAGAAATTCAGCCCGCAACAGAGTGAAGAAATCCTGTCCAGACAGTCCGTGATTGACACCTAATTCCAAAAACAATTAATTCATCAACCGAAAAATTCATTGTCGAATCGCGTGATGCCGAAAACAAAACATTCGCGAAAACGGAACAATAAGTAATATACAATGAGAATGCGGTTGAAAATATAAACGAGAATATATAAAACATAGTCCCTGTTATTATACGATCTTCAGATCCATAATTCCAGTCACAGGAAAACCATTATCGACGAGTTAAAATACCACTGTTACTGAGCAAGAGAGCACACATCCACCACGTGTGCGGATAATCAAAAGAATGACGAATTGACGAACTGCGCACTGTTTTACGGTAGTCGTGGATTTGTACTATGGAAGAGCGTCCTATACTGGGATAAATAAGCGACCCAGTTTTGGCTTATTTTTTCGTGGTGTTTTTACACCACTTTTCTTTCCCAAATCGTGGGAAAGATTAAAATAGAGAGTATTTTATCCGAGTTAGGTTCTTCCACTGTAGTGCAAGCCTGTAGTAAACAATTGAGGTAGGTTGATAAGAAACAGAAAGTGGATGTGTAAAGCAATGATAATATGTGTCCACAAAAAATCTCCCTTATTTCCAAATACAATTATAGGAGTCTACTTGACCAAGCATACCCCCCCACGACCCCCGCCCCCCCCCCCCCCCCCCCCCCAACGCCAAAACCGCCATCTCACTGAACTGCAAAATAATTATTTTATATCAACTTGACAGAAAGGGCGGAATGTTTTTTTTCAATTATAAAGTCAATTTTGGACCATAAATTATGTTAAGAAAATAACAAATAAAATAGAATTACAATTTATACATTTAATGAGGTTTAAAGACACTTTTGGCAATCGGGATCACCTCGTGCAGGACTTTTAAGGATAAAGGAAGCCGGAGAACCCGGATAGAACCACCGAGCAGCGGCTAGTAACTGCCTGACTCCCTAACATATAAACCCCACACAAACAGTGTTAGCATTGTATGAAGACTTGTGCACCATCGACGTGCAGTACGCCTCATTGCATATCCCCACAGTGCGTGCATGCACATGGGTAACTGGGGTTAAGTCCCTTTCCCAAAGATACAACGCAGTTACCTCTGGCGGGGATGGAACAGTGGACCTTTAGGTGTGAAGTCCAATTGCTGTAACCATTGAGCCACCTTGCTCCCACTAAAGTACAAATGCACAGCGGTTATTTAATATCATCTCATGAGCAACAGCCACAGCTAGGTGGTTTTAAAGGTGGAAGCAGCTGCGGCCGTGAATTCAGTCTGCTGTTATCAAATCTATAGATTTGGATTGAAAGTCTGAAAAACAGGAAAAATGATAACAAATACTTACATTATATACTTGGAGCCTATTCCAGCATCTAGGATATCTTTGGAAGTTCTAAGTTATCTTGTATTGTTAATATGGCACAATGTTCTAGGTTTTTATGTCATACGAAATAAATAACACCATCTACCCATTGCCCTTATCTTGGTTTTCCCACCATTGAATCCAGTTGCAGATAAAATTGTATCTAGAGGACAAAACGTGTCCCTATTACAATGGTTCGGCTTAGAAAGTCAAGACATAAGTCTTTTGGAGATTTCCTCCACTATTCACTTTTCTAACAATTCAAGTTCAAAACAATTTTGTATCAACACAAAAATTAAATTAACCTATTTACCGATAAACTTGTTCATATACACGAATGTACAAACAGTCGGTATGGTAATTGTAAACATAATAGTTATTGGAAATACTATTCAGGGTTTGGCAATAGAGTCTTTGTATCCAGATCTTCTACACAACAGAAGTAAACTTCGCAATCTTAAACAGAACATGTGGTTTCATAAGTAGTCTATTTACAACTGGCATTCATCAAAACATGCAGAAGGTGTTGCACCAAAATCTGAAAACACAAAGTGGATGTGTAAAGCAATGATAATATGAGCAACAGCCACAGCTACGTGGTTTTAAAGCTGGAAGCAGTTGCGGCCGTGTATTCAGTCTGCTGTTATCAAATCTATAGATTTGGACCGAATGTCTGAAGAACAGTAAAAGTGATAACAAGTACTTACATTATATACTTGGAGCCTATTCCAGCATCTAAGGATATCTTTGGAAGTTCTAAGTTATCTTTTATGGTTAGTCATCTCGTTTCTTGGCAATATGGTACAATGTTCTAGGTTATTATGTCATACGAAATAAATAACATCATTTCACCATTGCCCTTATCTTGGTTTTTTCCACCATTGAATCCAGTTGCAGATAAAATTGCATCTAGAGGACAAAACGTGTCCCTATTACAAAGGTTTGGCTTAGAAAGTCAAGACTTATGTCTTTTGGAGATTTCCTCTTCTGTTCAGTTTTCTAACAATTTGACAACACAGCAAAAGTTAACCTTTTTTATTATTACACTTATTTAAATGAGCGAATGAACAAATGTATCTGCCGGAATCACAGATTGTCACATCATCAACATGGACGACATAGAACTTTTGAAGGGATAATCTTCTCTCCTCATACTGGTCTCATTTCACTTTTAACATCAAGATAAATGTCAAAGATAGTCAAGTTTAAAACAATTTTGTATCACAGCAAAAATTAAATTAACCTATTTACCGATAAACTTGTTCATATACACGAATGTACAAACAGTCGGTATGGTATTTGTAAACATGATAGTTATTGGAAATACTATTCAGGGTTTGGCAAAAGAGTCTTTGTATCCAGATCTTCTTCTACACAACAGAGGTAAACTTCGCAAACTTCAACAGAACATGTGGTTGCATAAGTAGTCTATTTACAACTGGCATTCATCAAAACATGCAGAAGGTGTTGCACCAAAATCTGAAAACAGAAAGTGGATGTGTAAAGCAATGATAATATGTGTGCACAACAAATCTCCCTTATTTGCAAATACAATTATAGGAGCATACTTAACTAAGCATCCCTCCCCCATCGCCCCCCCCCCCCACCAACCTCCAGCTCACTGAACTGTAAAAATAATTATTTTATTTCATCTTCACAAAAAGGGCTGAATGTTTTTTTTCAATTAAAAAGTCGATTTTGGAATAAAAATTATGCTAAGAAAACAACAAATAAAATAGAAGTAAAATTTATACATTTAATGAGGTTTAAAGACACTTTAGGCAATCAGGATCACCTCGTGCAGGACTTCTAAGGATAACGGAACCTTGAGAACTCGGACAGAACCACCGAGCAGCGGTTAGTAACTGCCAGACTCCATAATATATAAATCACTCACAAGCAGTGTTAGCATTGTATGAAGACTCGTGCACCATCGACGTGAAGTACGCCTTCGTGCATATACCCACAGTGCGTGCATTCACATGGGTAACTGGGGTTAATTGCCTTTCCGAAAGATACAAGGCAATTACCTCTGGGTGCGATGGAACAGTGGACCTTTCGGTTTGAAGCCCAATGCTGTAACCATTGAGCCACCTTGCTCCCACTAAGGTACAAATACACACTGGTTATTTATTATCATCTCATGGGCAACAGCCGCAGCTACGTAGTTTTGAAGCTGGATGCAGCTGCGGCCGCCGTGTATTCAGTCTGCTGTTATCAAATGTATAGATTTGTATTGAAAGTCTGAAATACAGTAAAAATTATAACAAATACTTACATTATATACTTGGGGCCTATTACAGCATCTAAGGATATCTATGGAAGTTCTTAGTTATCTTGTATGGTTAGTCATCTCGTTTCTGGGCAATATGGCACAATGTTCTAGGTTTTTATGTCATACGAAATAAATAACACCATTTCCCCATTGCACTTCTCTTGGTTTTTCAACCATTGAATCCAGTTGCAGATAAAATTGCATCTAAAGGACAAAACGTGTCCCTATTACATTGGTTTGGCATAGAGAGTCAAGACATAAGTGTTTTGAAGATTTCCTCCACTATTCACATTTCTAACAATTTTATAACACAGCAAAAGTTAACCTTTTTATTATTACACTTATTTAAATGAGCAAATGAACAAATGTATCGGCCGGAATCACAGATTGGCACATCACCAACATGGACGACATAGAACTTTTGAAGGGCTAATCTTCTCTCTTCATACTGGACTCATTTCACTCTTAACACCAAGATAAATGTTAAAGCTAGTCAAGTTTGAAGCAATTTTGTATCACAGCAAAAGTTAAATTCACCTATTTACCGATAAACTTCTTCATATACATGAATGTGCAAACAGTCGGTAAGGTATTTGTAAACATAATAGTTATTGGAAATACTTTTCAGGGTTTGGCCATAGAGACTTTGTATCCGGATCTTCTTCTACACAACAGAGGTAAACTTCGCAATCTTCAACAGAACTTGTGGTTGCATAAGTAGTCTATTTACAACTGGCATTCATCAAAACATGCAGAAGGTGTTGCACCAAAATCTGAAAACAGAAAGTGGATGTGTAAAGCAATGATAATATGTGTCCACAACAAATCTCCCTTATTTTCAAATACAATTATAGGAGTCTACTTGACTAAGCATACCTCCGCCCCCTCCACAACCGCCAGCTCACTGAACTGTAAAAATAATTATTTTATTTCAACTGGACAGAAACGGCTGAATGTTTTTTTTTCATTTATAAAGTCAATTTTGGAATATAAATTATGTTAAGAAAACAACAAATAAAATAGAAGTACAATTTATACATTTAATGAGGTTTAAAGACACTTTTGGCAATCAGGATCACCTCGTGCAGGACTTTTAAGGATAAAGGAAGCCGGAGAAGCCGGATAGAACCACCGAGCAGCGTCTTGTGACTGCCAGACTCCCTAACATATAAAACCCACACAAGCAGTGTTAGCATTGTATGAAGACTCGTGCAGCATCGACGTGCAGTACGCCTTAGTGCCTTTTCCCACAGTGCGTGCATTCACATGGGCAACGGGGGTTAAGTGCCTTTCCCAAAGATACAACGCAGTTACCTCTGGCGGGGATGGAAGAGTGGACCTTTCGGTTTGAAGTCCAAAGCTGTAACCATTGAGCCACCTTGCTCCCACTAATGTACAAATGCACAACGGTTATTTAATATCATCTCATGAGCAACAGCCACAGCTACATGGTTTTTAAGCTGGAAGCAGCTGCGGCCGTGTATTCAGTCTGCTGTTATCAAATCTATAGATTTGGATTGAAAGTCTGAAATACAGTAAAAATGATAACAAATACTTACATTATATACTTGGAGCCTATTCCAGCATATAAGGATATCTTTGGAAGTTCTAAGTTATCTTGTATGGTTAGCAATCTCGTTTCTTGGCAATATGGCACAATGTTCTAGGTTTTTATGTCATACAAAATAAATAACACCATTTCCCCATTGCCCTTATCTTGGTTTTTCCACCATTGAATCCATTTGCAGATAAAATTGCATCTAAAGGACAAAACGTGCCCCTATTACAATGGTTTGGCTTAGAAAGTCAAGACATAAGTGTTTTGGAGACTTCCTCCACTATTCACTTTTCTAACATTTCAAGTTTGAATCAGTTTTGTATCACAGCAAGAATTAAATTAAACTATTTACCGATAAACTTGTTCATATACACGAATGTACAAACAGTCGGTATGGTATTTGAAGTATAATAGTTATTGGAAATACTATTCAGGGTTTGGCAATAGAGTATTTGTATCCAGATCTTCTTCTACACAACAGAGATAAACTTCGCAATCTTCAACAGAACATGTGGTAGCATAAGTAGTCTATTTACAACTGCAATTCACCAAAACATGCAGAAGGTGTTGCACCAAAATCTGGAAACAGAAAGTGGATGTGAAAGGAATGAAAATATGTGTCTACAACAAATCTCCCTTATTTTGAAATACAATTATAGGAATCTACTTGACCAAGCATACCCCCCCCCCCCCCCCCCCGAACCGCCAGCTCACTGAACTGTAAAAATAATTTTATTTCAACTTGACAGAATGGGCTGAATGTTTTTTTTTCAATTATAAAGTCAATTTTGGAATATAAATTATGTTTGGAAAACAACAATAAAATAGAAGTACAATTTATACATTTAATGAGGTTTGAAGACACTTTAGGCAATCAGGATCACCTCGTGCATGACTTTAAGAGATAAAGGAAACTGGAGAACCCGGATAGAACCACCGAGTAGCGGCTAGTAGCTGTCAGACTCCCTAACATATAAACACCACACAAGCAATGTTAGTATTGTATGAAGACTCGTGCGCCATCGACGTGCAGTACGCCTTAGTGCATATCCCCACAGTGCGTGCATTCACATGGGTAACTGGGGTTAAGTGTCTTTCCCAAAGATACAAGGCAGTTACCTCCGGCGGGGATGGAACAGTGTACCATCCGGTTTGAAGTCCAATATTAGAAACATTGAGCCACCTTGCTCCCACTAAAATACAAACGCACAGCGGTTGTTTAATATCATCTCATGAGTAACAGCCACAGCTACATGGTTTTAAAGCTGGAAGCAGCTGCGGCCGTGTATTCAGTCTGCTGTTATCAAATCTATAGATTTGGATTGAAAGTCTGAAACACAGAAAAAATTATAACAAGTACTCACATTATATACCTGGATCATATTCCAGCATCTCAGGATATCTTTGGAAGTTCTAAGTTATCTTGTATGGTTAGTCATCTCGTTTCTTGTCAATATGGCACAATGTTCTAGGTTTTTATATCATACGAAATAAATAACACCATTTCTCTTATCTTGGTTTTTCCGCCATTTAATCCAGTTGCAGATAAAATTGCATCAAGAGGACAAATCGTGTCCCCATTACAATGGTTTGGCTTAGAAAGTCAAGACATAAGTGTTTTGGTGATTGCATCCACTATTCACTTTTCTAACAATTTTATAACACAGCAAATGTTAACCTTTTTATTATTATACTTATTTAAATGAGCAAATGAGCAAAACTATCGGCCGGAATCACAGATTGTCACATCATCAACATGGACGACATAGAACTTTTGAAAGGCTAATGTTCTCTCTTCATACTGGCCTCATTTCACATTTACCATCAAGATAACTGTCAAAGCTAGTCAATTTTAAAACAATTTTGTATTACAGCAAACATTAAATTAACCTATTTACCGATACACATTTTCATATACAAGAATGTACAACCAGTCAGAATGTTATTTGTAAACATAATAGTTATTGGAAATACTATTCAGGGTTTAGCAATAGAGTCTTTGTATCCAGATCTTCTTTTACACAACAGAGGTAAACTTCGCAATCATCAACAGAACATGTGGTTGCATAAGTTGTCTATTTACAACTGGCATTCATCAAAACATGCAGAAGGTGTTGCACCAATATCTGAAAACAGAAAGTGGATGTGTAAAGCAATAATAATATGTGTCCACAACAAATCTCCCTTATTTTCAAATACAATTATAGGACTGTACTTGACCAAACATACCCCCCGCCCACCCCCAACCCCCAGCACACTGAACTGTAAAAATTATTATTTTATTTCAACTTGACAGAAAGGGCTGAATGTTTTTTTTCAATTATAAGTCAATTTTGGAATATAAATTATGTTAAGGAAACAACAAATAAAATTGAAGTACGATTTATACTTTTAATGAGGCTTAAAGATACTTTTGACAATCAGGATCACCTCGCGCATGACGTTTAGGGATAAAGGAAGCTGGAGAACCCGGATAGAACCACCGATTAGCGGCTAGTAACTGCCAGACTCCCTAACATATGAACCCCACACAAGCAGTGTTAGCATTGTATGAAGACTCGTGTACGATCGACGTGCAGTACGCCTTAGTGCATATCCCCACAGTGCGTACATTCACATGGGTAACTGGGGTTAAGTGTCTTTCCCAAAGATACAACGCAGTTACCTCTGGCGGGGATGGAACAGTGTAACTTTCGGTTTGAAGTCCAATGCTGGAACCATTGAGCCACCTTTTTCCAACTAAAATACAAATGCACAACGGTCATTTAACATCATCTCATGAGCAACAGCCACAGCTACGTGGTTTTTAAGCCGGAAGCAGCTGCGGCCGTGTATTCAGTCTGCTGTTATCAAATCTATAGATTTGGATTGAAAGTCTGAAATACAGTAAAAATGATAACAAATACTTACATCATATACTTGGAGCCTATTCCAGCATCTAAGGATATCTTTGGAAGTTCTAAGTTACCTTGTATGGTTAGACATCTCGTTTCTTGGCAATATGGCACAATGTTCTAGGTTGTTATGTCATACGAAATAAATGACACCATTTCCCCATTGCCTTTATCTTGGTTTTTCCACCATCGAATCCAGTTGCAGAAAAAATTGCATCTAGAGGACAAAACGTGTCCCTATTACAATGGTTTGGCTTAGAAAGTCAAGACATAAGTGTTTTGGAGATTTCCTCCACTATTCACTTTTCTAACAATCTTATAACACAGCAAAAGTTAACCTTTTTATTTTCACACTTATTTAAATGAGCAAATGAACAAATGTATCGGCCGGAATCACAGATTGTCACATCATCAACATGGACGTCATAGAACTTTTGAAGGGCTAATCTTCGCTCTTCATACTGGATTCATTTCACTTTTAACATCAAGATAAATGTCAAAGCTAGTCAATTTTAAGACAATTTTGTATCACAGCAAAAATAAAATTAACCTACACCTATTTACCGATAAACTTGTTCATATACACGAAAGTACAAACAGTCGGTATGGTATTTGTAAACATAATAGTTATTGGAAATACTGTTCAGGGTTTGGCAATAGAGTCTTTGTATCCAGATCTTCTTCTGCACAACAGAGGTGAACGTCGCAATCTTCAACAGAACATGTGGTTGCATAAGTAGTCTATTTACAACTGGCTTTCATCAAAACATGCAGAAGGTGTTGCACCAAAATCTGAAAACAGAAAGTGGATGTGTAAAGCAATGATAATATGTGTCCACAACAAATCTCCCTTGTTTTTAAATACAATTATAGGAGTCTACTTGACGAAGCATACCCACCCCCGCCTCCCTCCCCCCCAACCGCCAGCTCACTGACCTGTAAAGATAATTATTTTATTTAAACTTGACAGAAAGGGCTGAATGTATTTTTCAATTATAAAGTCAATTTTGGAATATAAATTATGTTAAGAAAATAACAAATGAAATAGAACGACAATTTATACATTTAATGAGGTTTAAAGACACTTTCGGCAATCAGGATCACCTCGTGCAGGACTTTTGAGGATAGAACCACCGAGCAGCGGCTAGTAACTGCCAGACTCCCTAACATATAAACCCCACACAAGCAGTGTTAGCATTGTATGAAGACTCGTGCACCATCGACGTGCAGTACGCCTTAGTGCATATCCCCACTTTGTGTGCATTAACATGGGTAACTGGGGTTAAGTGCCTTTCCCAAAGATACAACGCAATTACCTCTGGCGGCGATGGAACAGTGGACCTTTCGATTTGAAGTCCAATGCTGTAACCATTGAGCCACCTTGCTCCCACTAAAGTACAAATGCACAAAGGTTATTTAATATCATCTCATGAGCAACAGCCACAGCTACGTGGTTTAAAGCTGGAAGCAGCTGCGGTCGTGTATTCAGTCTGCTGTTATCAAATCTATAGATTTGGATTCAAAGTCTGAAATACAGCAAAAATGATAACAAATACTTACATTATTTACTGGGAGCCTATTCCAGCATCTAAAGATATCTTTGGAATTTCTAAGTTATCTTGTATGGTTAGTCATCTCGTTTCTTGGCAATATGGCACAATGTTCTAGGTTTTTATGTCATACTAAATAAATAACACCATTTCCCCATTGCCCTTATCTTGGTTTTTCCACCATTGAATCCATTTGCAGATAAAATTGCATCTAGAGGACAAAACGTGTCCCTATTACAATGGTTTGGCTTAGAATGTCAAGACATAAGTCTTTTGGAGATTTCCTCCACTATTCACGTTTCTTACAATTTGACAACACAGCAAAAGTTAAGCTTTTTATTATTACACTTATTTAAATAAACAAATGAACAAACGTATCGGCCGGAATCACAGATTGTCACATTATCAACATGGACGACATAGAACTGTTGAAGGGCTAATCTTCTCTCTTCATACTGGACTCATTTCACTTTTAACATCAAGATAAATGTCAAAGCTAGTCAAGTTTAAAACCATTTTGTATCACAGCAAAAATTAAATTAACCTATTTACCGATAAACGTGTTCATATACAAGAATGTACAAACAGTCGGCATGGTATTTGTAAACATAATAGTTATTGGAAATACTATCAGGGTTTTGCAATAGAGTCTGTGTATCCAGATCTTCTTCTACACAACAAAGGTAAACTTCGCAATCTTCAATAGAACATGTGGTTGCATAAGTAGTCTATTTACTACTGGCATTCATCAAAGCATGCAGAAGGTGTTGCACCAAAATCTGAAAACTGAAGCTGGATGTGTAATGCAACGAGAATATGTGTCCACAACAAATCTCCCTTATTTTCAAAAACAATTATAGGAGTCTACTTGACCAAGCATACCCCCCACCCCCCTAACCGCCAGCTCACTGAACTGTAAAAATAATTATATTATTTCAACTTGACAGAAAGGGCTGAATGTTTTTTTCAATTATGAAGCCAATTTTGGAATATAAATTATGTTAAGAAAACATCAAATAAAATAGTAGTACAATTTATACATTTAATGAGGTTTAAAGACATTTTTGGTAATCAGGATCACCTCGCGCAGGAATTTTAAGGATAAAGGAAGCCGGAGAACCCGGATAGAACCACCGAGCAGCGGCTTGTAACTGCCAGACTCCTTAACATATAAACCATACACAAGCAGTGTTAGCATTATATGAAGATTCGTGCACCATCGAGGTCGAGTATGCTTTAGTGCATATCCTCACAGTGCGTGCATTCACATGGTTAAGTGGCGTTAAGTGCCTTTCCCAAAGATACAACGCAGTTACCTCTGGCGGGGATGCAACAGTGGATCTTTCGGTTTAAAGTCCAATGCTGTAACCATTGAGCCTCCTTGCACCCACTAAAGTACAAATGCACAACGGTTATTCAATATCATCCCAATAGCAAAAGCCACAGCTACGTGGTTTTAAAACTGGAAGCAGCTGCGGCCGTGTATTCAGTCTGCTGTTATCAAATCTATAGATTTGGATTGAAAGTCTGAAATACAGTAAAAATGATAACAAATAGTTACATTATATACTTGGAGCCTATTCCAGCATCTAAGGATATCTTTTGAAGTCTAAGTTATCTTGTATGGTTAGTCACCCCGCTTCTTGGCAATACGGCACAATGTTCTAGGTTTTTATGTCATACGAAATAAATAAAAACATTTCCCCATTGCATTTATCTTGGTTTTTCCACCATTGAATCCAGTTGCAGATAAAATTGCATCTAGTGGACAAAACGTGTCCCTATAACAATACTTTGGATTAGAGAGTCAAGACATAAGTGTTTTTGAGATTTCCTCCACTATTCACTTTTCTAACAATTTTATAACACAGCAAAAGTTGACCTTTTTATTATTACTCTTATTTAAATGAGCAAATGAACAAATGTATCGGCCGGAATCACAGATTGTCACATCATCAACATGGACGACATAGAACTTTTGAAGGGCTAATCTTCTCTCTTCATACTGGACTCATTTCACTTTTAACATCAAGATAAATGTCAAAGACAGTGAAGTTTAAAACAATTCTGTATCACAGCAAAAATTAAATTAACCTATTTACCGATAAACTTCTTCATATTCAAGAATGTACAAACAGTCGCTATGGTATTTGTAAACACAATAGTTATTGGAAATACAATTCTGGGTTTGGCAATAGAGTCTTTGTATCCAGATCTTCTTCTACACAACAGAGGCAAACTTCGCAATCTTCAACAGAACATGTCGTTGCATAAGTAGTCTATTTACAACTGGCTTTCATCAAAACATGCAGAAGGTGTTGCACCAAAATCTGAAAACAGAAAGTGGATGTGTAAAGCAATGATAATATGTGTCCACAACAAATCTCCCTTGTTTTTAAATACAATTATAGGAGTCTACTTGACGAAGCATACCCACCCCCGTCCCCCCCCCCCCCCAACCGCCAGCTCACTGACCTGTAAAGATAATTATTTTATTTAAACTTGACAGAAAGGGCTGAATGTATTTTTCAATTATAAAGTCAATTTTGGAATATAAATTATGTTAAGAAAATAACAAATGAAATAGAACGACAATTTATACATTTAATGAGGTTTAAAGACACTTTCGGCAATCAGGATCACCTCGTGCAGGACTTTTGAGGATACAACCACCGAGCAGCGGCTAGTAACTGCCAGACTCCCTAACATATAAACCCCACACAAGCAGTGTTAGCATTGTATGAAGACTCGTGCACCATCGACGTGCAGTACGCCTTAGTGCATATCCCCACTTTGTGTGCATTAACATGGGTAACTGGGGTTAAGTGCCTTTCCCAAAGATACAACGCAATTACCTCTGGCGGCGATGGAACAGTGGACCTTTCGATTTGAAGTCCAATGCTGTAACCATTGAGCCACCTTGCTCCCACTAAAGTACAAATGCACAAAGGTTATTTAATATCATCTCATGAGCAACAGCCACAGCTACGTGGTTTAAAGCTGGAAGCAGCTGCGGTCGTGTATTCAGTCTGCTGTTATCAAATCTATAGATTTGGATTCAAAGTCTGAAATACAGCAAAAATGATAACAAATACTTACATTATTTACTGGGAGCCTATTCCAGCATCTAAAGATATCTTTGGAATTTCTAAGTTATCTTGTATGGTTAGTCATCTCGTTTCTTGGCAATATGGCACAATGTTCTAGGTTTTTATGTCATACTAAATAAATAACACCATTTCCCCATTGCCCTTATCTTGGTTTTTCCACCATTGAATCCATTTGCAGATAAAATTGCATCTAGAGGACAAAACGTGTCCCTATTACAATGGTTTGGCTTAGAATGTCAAGACATAAGTCTTTGGGAGATTTCCTCCACTATTCACGTTTCTTACAATTTGACAACACAGCAAAAGTTAAGCTTTTTATTATTACACTTATTTAAATAAACAAATGAACAAACGTATCGGCCGGAATCACAGATTGTCACATTATCAACATGGACGACATAGAACTGTTGAAGGGCTAATCTTCTCTCTTCATACTGGACTCATTTCACTTTTAACATCAAGATAAATGTCAAAGCTAGTCAAGTTTAAAACCATTTTGTATCACAGCAAAAATTAAATTAACCTATTTACCGATAAACGTGTTCATATACAAGAATGTACAAACAGTCGGCATGGTATTTGTAAACATAATAGTTATTGGAAATACTATCAGGGTTTTGCAATAGAGTCTTTGTATCCAGATCTTCTTCTACACAACAAAGGTAAACTTCGCAATCTTCAATAGAACATGTGGTTGCATAAGTAGTCTATTTACTACTGGCATTCATCAAAGCATGCAGAAGGTGTTGCACCAAAATCTGAAAACAGAAGCTGGATGTGTAATGCAACGAGAATAGGTGTCCACAACAAATCTCCCTTATTTTCAAAAACAATTATAGGAGTCTACTTGACCAAGCATACCCCCACCCCCCTAACCGCCAGCTCACTGAACTGTAAAAATAATTATATTATTTCAACTTGACAGAAAGGGCTGAATGTTTTTTTCAATTATGAAGCCAATTTTGGAATATAAATTATGTTAAGAAAACATCAAATAAAATAGTAGTACAATTTATACATTTAATGAGGTTTAAAGACAATTTTTGGTAATCAGGATCACCTCGCGCAGGAATTTTAAGGATAAAGGAAGCCGGAGAACCCGGATAGAACCACCGAGCAGCGGCTTGTAACTGCCAGACTCCCTAACATATAAACCATACACAAGCAGTGTTAGCATTATATGAAGATTCGTGCACCATCGAGGTCGAGTATGCTTTAGTGCATATCCTCACAGTGCGTGCATTCACATGGTTAAGTGGCGTTAAGTGCCTTTCCCAAAGATACAACGCAGTTACCTCTGGCGGGGATGCAACAGTGGATCTTTCGGTTTAAAGTCCAATGCTGTAACCATTGAGCCTCCTTGCACCCACTAAAGTACAAATGCACAACGGTTATTCAATATCATCCCAATAGCAAAAGCCACAGCTACGTGGTTTTAAAGCTGGAAGCAGCTGCGGCCGTGTATTCAGTCTGCTGTTATCAAATCTATAGATTTGGATTGAAAGTCTGAAATACAGTAAAAATGATAACAAATAGTTACATTATATACTTGGAGCCTATTCCAGCATCTAAGGATATCTTTTGAAGTCTAAGTTATCTTGTATGGTTAGTCACCCCGCTTCTTGGCAATACGGCACAATGTTCTAGGTTTTTATGTCATACGAAATAAATAAAACCATTTCCCCATTGCATTTATCTTGGTTTTTCCACCATTGAATCCAGTTGCAGATAAAATTGCATCTAGTGGACAAAACGTGTCCCTATAACAATACTTTGGATTAGAGAGTCAAGACATAAGTGTTTTTGAGATTTCCTCCACTATTCACTTTTCTAACAATTTTATAACACAGCAAAAGTTGACCTTTTTATTATTACTCTTATTTAAATGAGCAAATGAACAAATGTATCGGCCGGAATCACAGATTGTCACATCATCAACATGGACGACATAGAACTTTTGAAGGGCTAATCTTCTCTCTTCATACTGGACTCATTTCACTTTTAACATCAAGATAAATGTCAAAGACAGTGAAGTTTAAAACAATTCTGTATCACAGCAAAAATTAAATTAACCTATTTACCGATAAACTTCTTCATATTCAAGAATGTACAAACAGTCGCTATGGTATTTGTAAACACAATAGTTATTGGAAATACAATTCCGGGTTTGGCAATAGAGTCTTTGTATCCAGATCTTCTTCTACACAACAGAGGCAAACTTCGCAATCTTCAACAGAACATGTCGTTGCATAAGTAGTCTATTTACAACTGCCATCCACCAAAACATGCAGAAGATGTTGCACCAAAATCTGAAAACAGAAACTGGATGTGTAAAGAAACGAGAATATGTGTCCACAACAAATCTCACTTATTTTCAAAAACAATTATAGGAGTCTACTTGACCAAGCATACCCCTCCCCCCCCCCCTCCTCAACCGCCAGCTCACTGAACTGCAAAAATAATTATATTATTTCAACTTTACAGAAAGGGCTGAATGCCGTGTATTCTGTCTGCTGTTATCAAATCTATAGATTTGGATTGAATGTCTGAAATACAGTGGAAATGATAACAAATACTTACACTATATACTGGGAGGCTATTCCAGCATCTAATGATATCTGTGGAAGTTCTAAGTTATCTTGTATGGTTAGTCACCTCGCATCTTGGCAATATGGCACAATGTTCTAGGTTTTTATGTCATACGAAATAAATAAAACTATTTCCCCATTGCATTTATCTTGGTTTTTCCACCATTGAATCCAGTTGCAGATAAAATTGCATCTAGTGGACAAAACGTGTCCCTATAACAATGCTTTGGCTTAGAAAGTCAAGACATAAGTGTTTTGGAGATTTCCTCCACTATTCACTTTTCTAACAATTTTATAACACAGCAAAAGTTGACCTTTTTATTATTACACTTATTTAAATGAGCAAATGAACAAATGTATCGGCCGGAATCACAGATTGTCACATGATCAACATGGACGACATACAACTTTTGAAGGGCTAATCTTCTCTCTTCATACTGGACTCATTTCACTTTTTACATCAAGATAAATGTCAAAACTAGTCAAGTTTAAAACAATTTTGTATCACAACAAAAATTAAAATAACCTATTTACCGATAAACTTGTTCATATACACGAATGTACAAACAGTCGGTATGGTATTTGTAAACATAATAGTTATTGAAAATACTATTCAGGGTTTGGCAATAGAGTCTTTGTGTCCAGATCTTCTTCTACACAACAGAGGTAAACTTCGCAATCTTCAACAGAACATGTGGTTGCATAAATAGTCTATTTACAACTGGCATTCATCAAAACATGCAGAAGGTGTTGCACCAAAATCTGAAAACAGAAAGTGGATGTATAAAGCAATGAAAATATGTGTCCACAACAAATCTCCCTTATTTTGAAATACAATTATAGGAGACTACTTGACCAAGCATACTACCCACTGCCCCCCCCCCCCGCCCATCCCCAACCGCCAGCTCACTGAACTGTAAAAATAATTATTTTATTTCAACTGGACAAAAATGGCTGAATGTTTTTTTTTCAATTATAAAATCAATTTTGGAATATAAATAATGTTAAGAAAACAACAAATAAAATAGAAGTACAATTTATACATTTAATGAGGTTTGAAGACACTTTTGGCAATCAGGATCACCCCGTGTAGCTTTTAAGGATAAAGTAAGCTGGAGAACCCGGATAGAACCACCGAGCAGCGGCTAGTAACTGCATGACTCCCTAACATATAAACCCCACACAAGCAGGGTTAGCATTGTATGAAGGCTCGTTCACCATCGACGTGGATACGCCTTAGTGCATATTCCCAGAGTGCGTGCATTCACATGGGTAACTGGGGTCAAGTGCTTTTCCCAAAGATACAACGCAGTTACCTCTGGCGGGGATGGAACAGTGGACCTTTCGGTTTGAAGTCCAATGCTGTAATCATTGAGCCACCTTGCTCCCACTAAAGTACAAATGCACAGCGGTTATTTAATATCATCTCAATAGCCACAGCTACGTGGTTTTTAAGCTGGAAGCAGCTGCGGCCGTGCATTCAGTCTGTTGTTATCAAATCTATAGATTTGGATTGAATGTCTGAAATACAGTGAAAATGATAACAAATACTTACATTATATACTTGGAGCCTATTCCAGCATCTAAGGATATCTTTGGAAGTTCTAAGTTATCTTGTATGGTTAGTCATCTCGTTTCTTGGCAATATGGCACAATGTTCTAGGTTTTTATGTCATACGAAATAAATAACACCATTTCCCCATTGACCTTATCTTGGTTGTTCCACCCTTGAATCCAATTGCAGATAAAATTGCATCTAGAGGACAAAACGTGTCCCTATTACAATGATTTGGCTTAGAAAGCCAAGACATAAGTGTTTTGGAGATTTCCTCCACTATTCACTTTCCTAACAATTTTATAACACAGCAAAGGTCAACCTTTTGATTATTACACTTATTTAAATGAGCAAACGAACAAATGTATCTGCCGGAATCACAGATTGTCACATCATCAACATGGACGACATAGAACTTTTGAAGGGATAATCATCTCTCTTCATACTGGACTCATTTCACTTTTAACATCAAGATAAATGTCAAAGCTAGTAAAGTTTAAAACAATTTTGTATCACAGCAAAAATTAAATTGACCTATTTACCGAAAAACCTGTTCATATACAAGAATGTACAAACAGTCGGTATGGTATTTGTAAACTTAATAGGTATTGGAAATATTATTCAGGGTTTGGCAACAGAGTCTTTGTATCCAGATCTTCTTCTACACGAGAATGGTAAACTTCGCAATCTTCAACAGAATATGTGGTTGCATAAGTAGTCTATTTACAACTGGCATTCATCAAAACATGCAGAAGGTGTTGCACGAAAATCTGAAAACAGAAAGTGGATGTATAAAGCAATGAAAATATGTGTCCACAACAAATCTCCCTTATTTTGAAATACAATTATAGGAGACTACTTGACCAAGCATACTACCCACTGCCCCCCCCCCGCCCATCCCCAACCGCCAGCTCACGGAACTGTAAAAATAATTATTTTATTTCAACTGGACAAAAATGGCTGAATGTTTTTTTTTCAATTATAAAATCAATTTTGGAATATAAATAATGTTAAGAAAACAACAAATAAAATAGAAGTACAATTTATACATTTAATGAGGTTTGAAGACACTTTTGGCATTCAGGATCACCCCGTGTAGCTTTTAAGGATAAAGGAAGCTGGAGAACCCGGATAGAACCACCGAGCAGCGGCTAGTAACTGCATGACTCCCTAACATATAAACCCCACACAAGCAGGGTTAGCATTGTATGAAGGCTCGTGCACCATCGACGTGGATACGCCTTAGTGCATATTCCCAGAGTGCGTGCATTCACATGGGTAACTGGGGTCAAGTGCTTTTCCCAAAGATACAACGCAGTTACCTCTGGCGGGGATGGAACAGTGGACCTTTCGGTTTGAAGTCCAATGCTGTAATCATTGAGCCACCTTGCTCCCACTAAAGTACAAATGCACAGCGGTTATTTAATATCATCTCAATAGCCACAGCTACGTGGTTTTAAAGCTGGAAGCAGCTGCGGCCGTGCATTCAGTCTGTTGTTATCAAATCTATAGATTTGGATTGAATGTCTGAAATACAGTGAAAATGATAACAAATACTTACATTATATACTTGGAGCCTATTCCAGCATCTAAGGATATCTTTGGAAGTTCTAAGTTATCTTGTATGGTTAATCATCTCGTTTCTTGGCAATATGGCACAATGTTCTAGGTTTTTATGTCATACGAAATAAATAACACCATTTCCCCATTGCCCTTATCTTGGTTTTTCCACCCCTGAATCCAATTGCAGATAAAATTGCATCTAGAGGACAAAACGTGTCCCTATTACAATGATTTGGCTTAGAAAGTCAAGACATAAGTGTTTTGGAGATTTCCTCCACTATTCACTTTTCTAACAATTTTATAACACAGCAAAGGTTAACCTTTTTATTATTACACTTATTTAAATGAGCAAATGAACAAATGTATCGGCCGAAATCACAGATTGTCACATCATCAACATGGACGACATAGAACTTTTGAAGGGATAATCATCTCTCTTCATACTGGACTCATTTCACTTTTAACATCAAGATAAATGTCAAAGCTAGTAAAGTTTAAAACAATTTTGTATCACAGCAAAAATTAAATTGACCTATTTACCGAAAAACCTGTTCATATACAAGAATGTACAAACAGTCGGTATGGTATTTGTAAACTTAATAGGTATTGGAAATATTATTCAGGGTTTGGCAACAGAGTCTTTGTATCCAGATCTTGTTCAACACAAGAATGGTAAACTTCGCAATCTTCAACAGAATATGTGGTTGCATAAGTAGTCTATTTACAACTGGCATTCATCAAAACATGCAGAAGGTGTTGCACGAAAATCTGAAAACAAAAAGTGGATGTGTAAAGGAATGATAATATGTGTCCATAACAAATCTCCCTTATTTTCAAACACAATTATAGGAGTCTACTTGACGAAGCATACCCCCCCCCCCCCCCTACACCCAGCCCCCTCCCCCAACCGCCAGCTCACTGAACTGTAAAAATAATTATTTTATTTCAACTCGACAGAAAAGGGTGAATGTTTTTTTTCAATTATAAAGTCAGTTTTGGAATATAAATTATGTTAAGAAAACAACAAATAAAATAGAAGTACAATTTATACATTTAATGAGGTTTAAAGACACTTTGGGGAATCAGGATCACCTCGTGCAGAACGTTTAAGGCTAAAGCTAGCAGGAGGACCCGGATAGAACCACCGAGCAGCGGCTAGTAACTGCCAGACTCCCTAACATATAAACCCCACACAAGCAGTGTTAGCATTGTATGAAGACTCGTGCACCATCGACGTGCAGTACGCCTTAGTGCATATCCCCACAGTGCGTGCATTCACATGGGTAACTGGGGTTAAGTGCCTTTCCCAAAGGTACAACGCAGTTACCTCTGGCGGGGATGGAACAGTGGACCTTTCGGTTTGAAGTCACTGCTGTAACCATTGAGCCACCTTGCTTCCACTAAAGTACAAATGCACAGCGGTTATTTAATATCATCTCAATAGCCACAGCTACGTGGTTTTAAAGCTGGAAGCAGCTGCGGCCGTGCATTCAGTCTGCTGTTATGAAATCTATAGATTTGGATTGAATGTCTGAAATACAGTAAAAATGATAACAAATACTTACATTATATACTTGTAGCCTATTCCAGCATCTAAGGATATCTTTTGAAGTTCTAAGTTATCTTGTATGGTTAGTCATCCCGTGTCTTGGCAATATGGCACAATGTTCTAGGTTTTTATGTCATACGTAATAAATAACACCATTTCCCCATTGCCCTTATCTTGGTTTTTCCACCCCTGAATCCAATTGCAAATAAAATTGCATCTAGAGGACAAAACGTGTCCCTATTACAATGGTTTGGCTTAGAAAGTCAAGACATAAGTGTTTTGTAGATTTCGTCCAGTATACACTTTTCTAAGAATTTTATAACACAGCAAAAGTTAACCTTTTTATTATTACACTTATTTAAATGAGCAAATGAAGAAATGTATCGGCCGGAATCACAGATTGTCACATCATCAACATGGACGACATAGAACTTTTAAAGGGCTAATCTTCTCTCTTCATACTGGACTCATTTCACTTTTAGCTTCAAGATAAATGTCAAAACTAGTCAAGTTTAAAACAATTTTGTATCGCAGCAAAAATTAAATTAACCTATTTACCGATAAACTTGTTCATATACACGAATGTACAAACAGTCGGTATGTTATTTGTAAACATTATAGTTATTGGAAATACTATTCAGGGTTTGGCAATAGAGTCTTTGTATCCAGATCTTCTACACAACAGAGGTAAACTTCGCAATCTTCAACAGAATATGTGTTTGCATAAGTAGTCTATTTACAACTGGCATTCATCAAAACATGCAGAAGGTGTTGCACCAAAATCTGAAAACAGAAAGTGAAGTGGACGTGTAAAGCAATGATAATATGCGTCCACAACAAATCTCCCTTATTTTCAAATACAATTATAGGAGTCTACTTGACCAAGCATACCCCCCCGCCCCCCCCCCCCCCAACCGCCAGCTCAGTGAACTGTAAAAATAATTATTTTATTTCAACTTTACAGAAAGGGCTGAATGTTTCTTTTTCAATTATAAAGTAAATTTTGGAATATAAATTATGTTAAGAAAACAACAAATAAAACAGAAGTACAATTTATACATTTAATGAGGTTTCAAGACACTTTTTGCAATCAGGATCACCTCGTGCAGGACTTTTAAGGATAAAGGAAGCCGGAGAAGCCGGATAGAACCACCGAGCAGCGGTAAGTAACTGCCCGACTCCCTAACATATAACCCCCACACAAGCAGTGGTAGCATTGTATGAAGACTCGTGCACCATCGACGAGCAGTGTGCCTTAGTGCATATACCCACAGTGCGAGCATTCACATGGGTAACTGGAGTTAAGTACCTTTCCCAAAGATACAACGCAGTTACCTCTGGCGGGGATGAAACAGTGGACCTTTCGGTTTGAAGTCCAATGCTGTAACAATTGAGCCACCTTGCTCCCACTAAAGTACAAATGCACATTGTTTTTTTAATATCATCTCATGAGCAACAGCCACAGCTACGTGGTTTTAAAGGTGGAAGCAGCTGCGGCCGTGCATTCACTCTGCTGTTATGAAATCTATAGATTTGGATTGAAAGTCTGAAATGCAGTGAAAGTTAAAAAAAATTATAGTAATTTATATATTTTTTATACCTACCAATGACCCAGACGTAGCTGATACTAGTTCTCCAAAATCTAGGGCCAAACACAAATTTCGCCCCCAATCCCCAAAATTTGCATCTAAACTCGAAAATAACATGTCCTGAATGGTCCTCCCTACTTTTCCTCCACTGCGCATGCACAGTGACAAGGAGGTCTCGAAATTTGCGCCAATTATCAGTCTTACAAGCAGTGCCTGGTCAGCGCTATGTACTCAGCGGGGAGGTACGAGTTCCCAACTCCTGGGAGGGCCATCCTCGTCTGGGTCATTGTTAAGTATAAAAAATATATAAATTACTATAAATTTTTTAACATTTTTATACTGTACCAATGACCCAGACATAGCTGAATCGACAAAAGGCTGGAGGGCCTAGGACATAGAGGAAAATCCAATAAGCTTAACTATATATAATAGAGTTATCCCCTCGAGGAGAAAAGGAGGATTAGGCTTTACATGTATCTTTCTTATTTATGATAAATTAGAAAGACACAACACCCTTCATAATTGAGCATAATAACATCCATGTTCTCTATTAACATCCAGTATAACCCTTTATACTAATTATTTTTAAAGTAAGCCAATAAATAAAGTAAGTCCAGAGAATTGAGACTCTTAATACTCATTAAAAGTGTCCGAGGATTGTATATTAACACCCGTTTGACACGTGACATATACAAATGCTTCACACCGAGCTGCACTTTAAAAATATGACATGAATGAATTGAAACATTAGCTTTACACTTTGAAACCATCCCGGTACCGACTCAGAATTACTGACTCCGGAGGAGGTATCCCCTTGCTTTTCACTATAAAGCAGGTAACCTAAGGGAACCCCCCCCCCCCACCTTCCCCTTGGTCAAATAGCCCAGAGCGAAGAGGGCAGCAGGACAGAGTCACTGCCGGAACAGAAAGCCTGCATAACTATAGTCGCAACTGTTTAGTGGACGACATTCTGAGCAACAGATAACGGACCTAAACAATGCAGGTCTCCAGAAATGGACTCAATATTTCTGAGATAAAAACTCGTGAATGTGGATGGCTGAGACCAACATGCAGCCTTCATTAAATCTGTAATAGCAACACTATTTGCGTAAGCCCAAGATGTAGAAAGAGCTCTTATTTCATGAGCCGAAATCTTAAGCACAGACTGCTGAGTTGAAGATAGATTATCATAAGCAGTACGGATAGTTAATTGAATCCGTCTAGCAATAGAATGGACCATAATGTCCTTTCTATTAGGCATCAGAGACAGAAAGAAGCGTTTTCGTTCCTTTCTGATAAACTGAGATCTTCGTTTATAAATACGTAAAGCTCTAACCGGACAGAGTAAAGGCCTGTGCCCGTCTGAAGACGGAAGGGCCTTAAAACAATAGGTTCCGGATATTTATTAGGAGCCTGATTCTTAGCCACTGTCTCAAGAGGCTCAAATGGCTTTTCTTTTAGTTTAAGAAGAACCCAAGCTAAATTCCATTTAGGAATTAATCTAAGGGTTCTAGGTCTATTTATCGAGAAGTTTCTAACTAATTTAGATAAAGAGACATTAGATCCAATTTGTAAACTATCATGGTGTGCAAAGGTATCAGATAACATAGACCTGTAACCTTTAATAATAACAGGCTGCAGTTTGATCTCATCAAACAAGTATACTAGAAAGTTTGCAATGTCTGGAATGGAGGGATCAAAAATATCAACAGAATGATCCCTCCACCAACGACAAAAGACCTTCCACTTAGCCGCATAGTTTAGCGAAGAGGAGGTCCTCCTACAGTTAGAAATTGCGTCCACTGCTCGCCCTGTAAAATGCTTGCCGTGCAAGAAGGACCGCACAACAGAAATACGTGAAGGTTGAGACCTTGCGGGTTGTGATGTAGTTGACGCGATTTCCCCTGCGAAAGAAGATCCTCTCGTGGAGGAAGCTTCCGCGGTATGTCCCACAGCAGACACATGAGTAGATTTATCCACGGTCTCTGTGGCGACAGAGATGCTACCAACGGATATTTACATTGAGATTGTTTTATCTTTAGCAATATCTGCTGAATCAACGGCGCTGGAGGATACGCATATCCTATCATTCCGTCCCACGAGATCGATAGAGCGTCTACTGCATATGCTCGAGGATCCGGACATGGTGACACATACGTCTGCAACTGATTGTTGAGCTGTGTCGCAAATAAGTCTATCATTGGCCGCTCCCATTGGTAGCAATCTGATTGAATACCTGTTTGATGAGAGTGCATTCTGACGGCAACAAGTGACCCTTCCGTGAAAGGGAGTCTGCTAATACATTCAGACGACCCGGAATATGACGGACCGAAAGTAGAACTTGGTGTTCTAATACAAACAGAAGGATTCTTTCCGTTAAATTGAACAACGGAACGGAATGAGTGCCTCCCTGGTTCCGAATATACGCTACTACTGTCGTATTGTCGGAGAGGATTTGGACATGTGCTTTCTGAATAATGTTCATCCAATGACATAGTGCAAGCCAAATTGACATCATTTCTTTGATTTTATGTGCTTGCCTAGAAACTGCGGATCCCAAAGACCCTGGCACTTCGAATCCGTTGGGATCAATGTTGCACCCCAACCTGTTTGACTGGCATCCGTCATAATAGTAAAACTCGGATCCGGCAACTGTAGTGGAAATCCCTGAGTCAACCACTGAATGTTTGCCCAAGTCTGAATCTCTTGTTTCACTTGAATTGACAAGAAAACGTCTATATCGAGCGAATTAATCGTTACTCTCCAATTCTGAGTCAAGAAAATTTGGAGAGGACGAGTGCATAACCGCCCCATCGGAATGAGATCCGCAGCGGCTCCGCACAGACCTATCAGTCTCATGAATTCTCTCGGTGTGACTTTGTCTGAGTGAAGACAATAGCGAGCGTAACAACTGATTAATTTCGCTCTGGTTAACGGCAGACGAACGAGATTGTTGTGCGTCTCGAAGCTCATTCCCAAGTGGGTGAATGACTTGGACGGCACCAGATCCGACTTCTCGTTTATTATAAAACCGAGACGTCGGAGTAATAAAAGCAGATTCTGCACATCGTTCTGAAGCGTTAACTCGTTGCCGTACCTCTGAAGAATGTCGTCCAGGTAGGCCGACGTTACCGCAGACGAATGAGCTCGGAAATGCATCATTACCGAGTTCATTATTCGAGTGAAAGCCCAGGGCGCTAGGTTCAACCCGAAGCACATCGCTCGGAACTGATATACAACTCCTAGGACTGCGAAGCGTAGATCCTTTCTGAATGTCGGATGTACCATGACGTGAAAGTACGCATCCTTGAGATCTGTGCTTGTAGCATAGTCGTTCACCCGAATGCTCGCTCTGACTGATCGAATTGTCTCCATATAGGACTTCGGAGCGAGGATCAGCTTGTTTATCCAGCTCAAATCTATGACTGGACGGAACGAGCCGTCTGGTTTCGGAACCAGAAACAGATGGCTGTAGAAACCCGGTGATTCCTGGTCTTCTACGACCTCTACCGCGTTCTTCTTCAGAAGAGACTGTACTTTTGATAAAAGAGCGTCTCTTTTCTGCGGATTTGATGGAAGCTGAGTCCATTTTGGACTTCGAGTTAATGGTGGCTTTCGTTTGAAAGATATTCTTAGTCCTTCCGAAATTACCCCTCGAATCCAGGGGTCGTCCGTAATTGACGCCCAATTGTTTATAAGACTCGACAATCTTCTGCCTACCGGAACACGATAGAGGTTCATACCATCACCTCCTGGACCTGCGAGGCTTGCGGAAGGAGAAACTACGTCCTCCACGACCCGCACCTCGCCCCGTCGACCTAGGGACGTCTGACCGGTTATCTCGGCCAGTATAACGTCCCCTACGTGAGTCGCTGCCTTGACGGTCTCTAGAATAAGACCTAGAGGACGCATAGGAACCTCTATAGGAACTTCCCTTGGGTGTACTTGTCCCAGAAGTGCCTGTCTTACTCTTTTCTGTTGTATCCGACTTTTTAGAAGCGGATTTGAATAGCAGAGAATCCGAAGCTTTCTTAGTTATCTGATCATAGATTGCTGAAAGCTTGCCGTCGAAGAGAAGCTCTCCGGAGACCGAAGCGACTCTGAGAGAGTTTTTCACCTTACCATCAACGCGCGTGGATGTAGCTAGGGCCGCGTCACGTCTAACCAACTCCAGGTTTGCCACTGAAAGGGCGGAGTTATACGTGGAATAAGCTATGGCCCTCGAAAGAACTCTTAAGGAGGATTGTATATCCTGGAATTCTTTCCCTTGAAGACATAATGATAACGCTTTAGTAAGGTGATCTACGTATGATAAAGCGTCTAAGTTAACTCTATTAGACATTATTGTCGTTTCCAACGTCGTGGTTGGAATTGACATAGACGACGGTATAGACAATTCTAGGTCTTCAGCCTGGTCGTCCAGACGCAGAGGAACTCTCGGTATGCCCTGTCCTGCCGTTTCAAATTTGTTCCTTGAATTGATGAAAGGCAGATGTAGAGCATTTGCGGACAAGAAACCATACTTGCTCGTTTTGGTAGCAAGCTTATATATAGCGTCATTCAATAGTTCAAATGTTCTTGTGACATTATTGGACTGTGTCGGAAACTCAGGGAAGATGTCCCTAAAACCGATCAAAAAATTCTGTGCTATCAGTCTCTTATCCGGCATCGCAGCATTCTGGTTCGACGGAACAACCTCTGGAAGATAATGCCGGATAAAATCTACGGCAGCTTTATGTTGTTCCGAAAGGGAAAACTCCAGATCCTCTGAATCCCTTTCGCCATCCTGTCGGACCATGTGAAGTTCTCGGTCGTCCGTACCTGATGCTTCTTAGTCCTTCCGAAATTGCCCCTCAAATCCAGGGGTCGTCCGTAATTGACGGCCAATTGTTTATAAGACTCTCAATCTTCCGCCTATCGGAACACGATAGAGGTTCATACCGACCCAGCGTCGTCGGATAATTCCTGTCGTCTGCTGGGATGCTGCGATAAGTTGTGCTATTTGTGATAGCACGTCCGTCACTGAGGCCTGTGGAGCAGCGGTCTTACGTTGCTTTGCCGCTGGAAGCTCCCTGGACGTTGACTCCTGCATACTTCTTTTATGCGAACGTCCGGAGTCAACAGGCCTCGTGTCACTGGCTAGCGGATGGCGTGACCTGATCGCCGTGGAATCCCTGATCGGCGAAGCTGGCTGGATATCCGTGGTCACGTAGCCAAGGTGCGGTCGTGTGCGCTGCCGTGAGGATGAGGAAGCCATATTGACAGTCTCTCTGGACTGTTTATATAACGGAGCGTCCCGAGTGGCGGACGTATCCTCCGAATGCGAAACGTTTTGTACCACAACATCTGGTCCCAGATGCTGTTGTACGAAAGAGGGACCTCTCTCGCTCGCAGCCCGGATGGACCTGGACGAGCTAGGAACTGGACTAATAGGCTTCCTCCGTTCTATCCTCTGATTCGTCGTCACTGGATGTGCACTTTGTGTTATTATAGTGCTCGCATCACCCAAATCTCATTCCTGGACCGCAACGGACAAACCCGGCTGCCGAGCCATTCGATGAATGGTCGAAACACCGGGCGAGCTAGCGGACGCCAATGCCGTCGATCCTACTAGGGACCTCTTAGGCAATTGACGTATTTCCATGAGCACTTTTGCCGTTAGGTCTTCATTTAACTGTGACGACGGAGGCACACTTTTGGAAGACATCACGGAAACATCACCCTCTGAAAAAGAGATTGAAAAACTAGAGTGACCCTGCGGAGAAAGGACCGGCATGGCCTTATCCCCGCTAACAACATACCGTGACACACGTTTCCAATGTTTGTCATCCCAATTGACACCCACTGAGCAGGAGTTAGTGCGAGTACACTGACTACAATTAATACAATGATTATGAAAGTCAGAGGAAGATTTCCTCTTATTACAATCTGAACAATATCCTTTCATTGTGAAAAGAACACAAACAGTCATAGTACTCGCACCAACCCCTGACAACAAAGATACATAATAACATGATCCATTAACATATAGAAAATATAAATGAAAAAATATTTTTTCAGAAAAGCCCAAGTTTCTGAAAGTAACGTTGAGCCCCAAACTGTTGTCAATGTAAACAAGAAGTGTATAAAAACTGGAAACATGACTCCAGGCACTGATAAACATGGCCCGAAATCAGTTACCAATTACAACACTATCTGATGCAAAACCGAGACTTCCAGGGAAGAAACTGCAGAACATCAGATGGTAGATGCAGAACACAACGCCTAAACACCCATGGGTGAGGACGTAAACATGGAAAAAAAAAACAGAATTCATTCTGTTACCAAGCTAAAACTACCAAGAAATTTTAGTAATAATATTACAGAAAATATGCCAAAAGCATGGGGAAATAGCAAGGGGGTACTAAAGGAAAGGGAGAGAGGAAACACTGGTCAAGCAGTGTAACTTTATAGCAAGAATGACAACAACAGGCCCATGCCTTGAAATTAGGGAACATAACATAATTTCATAAAAATTTTTAAGTTACAGCCCTGATTATTTCCTGCCACTAATATTTCCTATCCTCCTTCTATTTCCTCTTTAGATACACCCTTTCTCTAATATTTATGTGTCTGGCATCATTTAAACTAAGATTTACAAGCACAAATATCAGTCAGATGTGAACTGATGAGGGCCAAACAAAAAATGATAATTGGCGGCTATTTCGAGACCTCCTTAACACTGCGCATGCGCAATGGAGGAAAAGTATGGAGGACCATTTAGGACATGTTATTTTCGGTTTTAGATGCAAATTTTGGGGATTGGGGGGCAAAATTTGTGTTTGGACCTAGATGTTTGAGAATTAGCACCAGCTATGTCTGGGTCATTGGTACAGTATAAAAATAGGATAACAAATACTTACATTATATACTTGGAGCCTATTCCAGCATCTAAGCATATCTTTGGAAGTTCTAAGTTATCTTGTATCGTTAGTCATCTCGTTTCTTGGCAATATGGCACAATGTTCTAGGTTTTTATGTCATACGAAATAAATAACACCATTTCACCATTGCCCTTATCTTGGTTTTTCCACCAATGAATCCAGTTGCAGATAAAATTGCATCTAGAGGACAAAACTTGACCCAATTACAATGATTTGGCTTAGAAAGTCACGACAAAAGTGTTTTGGAGATTTCCTCCACTATTCATTTTTCTAACAATTTTATAACACAGAAAAACTTAACCTTTTTATTATTACATTTATTTAAAAGAGCAAATGAACAAATGTATCGGCCGGAATCACAAATTGTCACATCATTAACATGGATGACATACAACTTTTGAAGGGCTAATCTTCTCTCTTCATACTGGACTCATTTCACTTCTAACATCAAGATAAATGTCAAACTAGTCAAGTTTAAAACAATTTTGTATCACAGCAAAAATTAAATTAACCTATTTACCGATATACTTGTTCATATACAAGAATGTACAAACAGTCGGCATGGTATTTGTAAACATAATAGTTATTGGAAATACTATTCAGGGTTTGGCAATAGAGTCTTTGTATTCAGATCTTCTTCTACACAACAGAGGTAACTTCGTAATCTTCAACAGAACATGTGGTTGCATAAGTAGTCTATTTACAACTGGCATTCATCAAAACATGCAGAAGGTGTTGCACCAAAATCTGAAAACAGAAAGTGAAGTGGACGTGTAAAGCAATGATAATATGCGTCCACAACAAATCTCCCTTATTTTCAAATACAGTTATAGGAGTCTACTTGACCAAGCATACCCCCCCCCCCCCCAACCGCCAGCTCACTGAACTGTAAAAATAATTATTTTATTTCAACTTTACAGAAAGGGCAATAGAGTCTTTGAATTCAGATCTTCTTCTACACAACAGAGGTAACTTCGTAATCTTCAACAGAACATGTGGTTGCATAAATAATCTATTTACAATTGGCATTCATCAAAACATGCAGGTGTTTCACCAAAATCTGAAAACAGAAAGTGGATGTGTAAAGCAATGATAATATGTGTCCACAACAAATCTCCCTTATTCTCAAATACAAGTATAGGAGTCTACTTGACCAAACATACCTCCCCGCCTAACCGCCAGCTCACTGAACTGTAAAAATAATTATTTTATTTCAACTTGACAGAAAGGGCTGAATGTTTTTTTTTCAATTACAAAGTCAATTTAGCAATATAAATTATGTTAAGAAAACAACAAATAAAATAGAAGTACAATTTATACATTTAATGAGGTTTAAAGACACTTTCGGCAACCATGACAACCTCGTGCAGGACTTTTAAGGATAAAGGAAGACGGAGAACCCGGATAGAACCACCGAGCAGCGCCTAGTAACTGCCAGACTCCTTAACATATAAACCCATCTTTATAGCATTGTATGAAGACTCGTGTGCCATCGACGTGCAGTACGCCTTAGTGCATATCCCCACAGTGCGTGCATTCACATGGGCAACTGGGGTTTAGTGCCTTCCAAAAGATACAACGCAGTTACCTCTGGCGGGGTTGGAACAGTGGACCTTTCGGTTTGAAGTCCAATGCTGTAACCATTGAGCCACTTTGCTCCCACTAAAGAACAAATGCACAACGGTTAATAATACCATCTCATAAGCAACAGCCACAGCTACGTGGTTATAAAGCTGGAAGCAGTTGCGGCCGTATATTCAGTCTGCTGTTATCAAATCTATAGATTTGGATTGAAAGTCTGAAATACAGTAAAAATGATAACAAGTACTTACATTATATACTTGGAGCCTATTCCAGCATCTAAGGATATCTTTGAAAGTTCTAAGTTATCTTGTGCGGTTAGTCATCTCGTTTCTTGGCAATATGGCACAATGTTCAAGGTTTTCATGTCATACGAAATAAATAACACCATTTCCCCATTGCCCTTGTCTTAGTTTTTCCACCATTGAATCCAGTTGCAGATAAAATTGCATCTAAAGGACAAAACGTGTCCCTATTACAGTGGTTTGGCTGAGAAAGTCAAGACATAAGTGTTTCGGAGATTTCCTCCATTATTCACTTTTCTAACAATTTTATAACACAGCAAAAGTTAACCTTTTTATTATTAAACTTATTTAAATGAGCAAATGAACAAATGAATCGGTCGGAATCACAGATTGTCACATCATCAACATGGACGATATAGAACTTTTGAAGGGCTAATCTTCTCTCTTCATACTGGACTCATTTCACTTGTAACATCAAGATAAATGTCAAAGCTAGTCAAGTTTAAAACAATTTTGTACGACAGCAAAAACTAAATTAACCTATTTATCGATAAACTTGTTCATATACGCGAATGTACAAACAGTCGTTATGGTATTTGTAAACATAATAGCTATTGGAAATACTATTCAGGGTTTGGCAATAGAGACTTTGTGTCCAGATCTTCTTCTACACAACAGAGGTAAACTTCGCAATCTTCAACAGAACATGTGGTTGCAAAAGTAGTCTATTTAGAAGGTGTTGAACCAAAATCTGAAAACAGAAAGTGGATGTGTAAAGCAATGATAATATGTGTCCACAACAAATCTCCCTTATTTTCAAATACAATTATAGGAGTCTACTTGACCAAGCATACCCCCCCAACCGCCAGCTCACTGAACTTTGAAATAATTATCTTATTTCACCTTGACAGAAAGGGCTGAATGTTTTTTTTCAATTATAAAGTCAATTTTGGAATATAAATTATGTTAAGAAAACAACAAATAAAATGGAAATACTATTTATACATTTAATGAGGTTTAAGGACACTTTTGGCAATCAGGATCACTTCGTGCAGGACTTTCAAAGATAAAGGAAGCCGGAGAACCTTGATAGGACCACTGCGAAGCGGATAGTAACTGTCAGACTCCGTAACATATAAACCCCATACAATCAGTGTTAGCATTGTATGAAGACTCGTGCACCATCGACGTGCAGTACGCCTTAGTGCATATCGCCACACTGCGTGCATTCACATGGGTAACTGGGGTTAAGTGCCTTTCCCAAAGATACAACGCAGTTACCTCAGGCGGGGATGGAACAGTGGACCTTTCGGCTTGAAGTCCAATGCTGTAACCATTGAGCCACCTTGCTCCCACTAAAGTACAAATGCACAACGGTTATTTAATATCATCTCATGAGCAGCAGCCACAGCTACGTGGTTTTAAAGCTGGAAGCCGTTGCGGCTGTGTATTCAGTCTGTTGTTATCAAATCTATATATTTGGATTGAATGTTTGAAATACAGTAAAAATGATAACAAATACTTACATTATATATTTGGAGCCTGTTCCAGCATCTAAGGATATCTTTGGAAGTTCTAAGTTATCTTGTATGGTCAGTCATCTCGTCTCTTGGCAATATGGCACAATGTTCTAGGTTTTTATGTCATACGAAATAAAGAACACCATTTCCCCATTGCCCTTATCTTGGTTTTTCCATCATTGAATCCAGTTGCAGATAAAATTGCATATACAGGACAAAACGTGTCCCTATTACAATGGTTTGGCTTACAAAGTCAAGACATAAGTCTTTTGGAGATTTCCTCCACTATTCATTTTTCTAACAATTTGACAACACAGCAAAAGTTAACCTTTTTATTATTACACTTATTTAAATAAGCAAAAGAACAAATCTATCGCCCGGAATCACATATTGTCACATCATCAACATGGACGACATAGAACTTTTGAAGGCCTAATCTTCTGTCTTCATACTGGACTCAATTCACATTTAAATGACAAATGCAGTCAATTTTAAAACAATTTTGTATCACAGCAAAAATTAAATTTACCTATTTATCGATAAACTTGTTCATATACACGAATGTACAAACAGTCGGTATGGTATTTGTAAACATAATAGTTATTGGAAATACTATTCAGGGTTTGGCAATAGAGTCTTTGTATCCAGATCTTCTTCTAAACAGAGGTAAACTTCGGAATCTTGAACAGAACATGTGGTTGCATAAGTAGTCTATTTACAACTGGCATTCATCAAAACATGCAGAAGATGTTGCACCAAAATCTGAAAACAGAAAGAGGATGTGTAAAGGAATGATAATATGTGTCCACAACAAAGATCCCTTATTTTCAAATACAATTATATGAGTCTACTTGACCAAGCATACCCCTTAGCCACCCCCCCTCCAACCGCCAGCTCACTGAACTGTAAAAATAATTATTTTATTTCAACTTGACAGAAATGGCTGAATGTTTTTTTTTTTAATTATAAAGTCAATTTAGAAATATAAATTAAGTTAAGAAAACAACAAATAAAATAGAAGTATAATTTATACATTTAATGAGGGTTAAAGACACTTCTGACAATCAGGATCACCTCGTGCAGGACTTTTAAGGAAAAAGGAAGCCGAAGAACCAGTATAGAACAGCCGAGCAGCGGCTAGTAACTGCCAGACTCCCTAACATATAAACCCCACACAAGCAGTGTTAGCATTGTTTGAAGACTCGTGAACCATCGACGTGCAGTACGGCTTTGTGCATATCCCCACAGTGCGTGCATTCACATGGGTAACTGAGGTTAAGTGCCTTTCCCAAAGATACAACGCAATTACCTCTGGCGGGGGTGTAACAGTGGACCTTTCGGTTGGAAGTCCAATGCTGTAACCACTGAGCCACCTTCCTCCCACTAAAGTACAAAGGCACAGCGGTTATTTAATATCATCATCTCATGAGCAACAGCCACCGCTACGTGGTTTTAAAGCTGGAAGCAGCTGCGGCCGTGTGTTTGCAGTCAGCTGTTATCAAATCTATAGATTTGGACTGAAAGTCTGATATACAGTGAAAATGATAACAAATTCTTACATTATATACTTGATGCCTATTCAGCATCTAAAGATATCTTTGGAAGTTCTTAGTTATCTTGTATGGTTAGTCATCTCGTTTCTTGGCAATATGGCACAATGTTCTAGGTTTTTATGTCATACGAAATAAATAACACCATTTCCCCATTGCCCTTTTCTTGGTTTTTCCACCACTGAATCCAGTTGCAGATAAAATTGCATCTAGAGGACAAAACGTGTCCCTATTACAGTGGTTTGGCTTAGGATGTCAAGAGATAAGTGTTTTGGAGATTTCGTCCACTATTCACTTTTCTAACAATTTTATAACACAGCAAAGGTTAACCTTTTTATTATTACACTTATTTGAATGAGCAAATGAACAAATGTATCGGCCGGAATCACAGATTGTCACATCATCAACATGGACGACATAGAATTTTTGAAGGAATAATCATCTCTCTTCATACTGGACTCATTTCACTTTTAACATCAAGATAAATGTCAAAGCTAGTCAAGTTTAAAACAACTTTGTATCGCATCAAAAATTAAATTAACCTATTTACCGATAAACTTGTTCATATACAAGAATGTACAAACAGTCGGTATGGTAATTGTAACCATAATATTTATTGGAAATACTATTCAGGGTTTAGCAATAGAGTCTTTGTATCCAGATCTTCTTCAACACAACAGAGGTAAACTTCGCAATCTTCAACAGAACATTTGGTTGCATAAATAGTCGATTTACAACTGGCATTCACCAAAACATGCAGGTGTTGCACCAAAATCTGAAAACAGAAAGTGGATGTGTGAAGCAATGATAATATGTGTCCACAACAAATCTCCCTTATTCTCAAATACAAGTATAGGAGTCTACTTGACCAAACATACCCCCCCCCCCCCCAACCGCCAGCTCACTGAACTGTAAAAATAATTATTTTATGTCAATTTGACAGAAAGGGCTGAATGTTTTTTTCAATTATATAGTCACTTTTGGAATATAAATTATGTCAAGAAAACAACAAATAAAATAGAAGTACAATTTATACATTTAATGAGGTATAAAGACACTTTTGGCAATCAGGATGACCTCATGCAGAACTTTTAAGGATAAAGGAAGCCGGAGAACACGAATAGAACCACCGAGCAGCGGCTAGTAACTGCTAGATCCCGAACTTATAAACCCCACACAAGCAGAGTTAGCATGGCATGAAGACTCGTGCATCATCGAGGTGCAGTACGCCTTAGTGCATATCCCCACAGTGCGTGCATTCACATGGGTAACTGGGGTTAAGTGCCTATCCCAAAGATACAACGCAGTTACCTCAGGCGGGGATGGAACAGTGGACCTTTCGGTTTGAAGTCCAATGCTGTAACCATTGAGCCACTTTGCTCCCACTAAGGTACAAATTCACAACGGTTATTTAATATCATCTCATGAGAAGCAGCCACAGCTACGTGGTTTTAAAGCTGGAAGCAGCTGCGGCCGTGTATTCAGTGTGCTGTTATCAAATCTATAGATTGGGATTGAAAGTCTGAAATACAGTGAAAATGATAACAAATACTTACATTATATACTTGGAGCCTATTCCAGCATCTAAGGATATCTTTGGAAGTTCTAAGTTATCTTGTATGGTTAGTCATCTCGTTTCTCGGCAAAATGGCATAAATGTTCTAGGTTTTTATGTCATACGAAATAAATAACACCATTTCCCCATTGCCCTTATCTTGGTTTTTCCGCCAATGAATCCAGTTGCAGATAAAATTGCATGTAGAGGAAAAAACGTGTCCCTCTTACAATGATTTGGCTTTGAAAGTCAAGACATAAGTGTTTTGGAGATTTCCTCCACTATTCACTTTTCTCACAATTTTATAACACAGCAAAGGTTAACCTTTTATTGTTACACTTATTTAAATGAGCAAATGAACAAATGTATCGGCCGGAATCACAGATTGTCACATCATCAACATGGACGACACAGAACTTTTGAAGGGCTAATCTTCTCTCTGCATACTGGACTCATTTCACTTTTAACATCAAGATAAATGTTAAAGCTAGTCAAGTTTAAAACAATTTTGTGTCACAGCAAAAATTAAATTAACCTATTTACCGATAAAATATTTCATATACACGAATGTACAAACAGTCGTTATGGTCTTTGTAAACATAATAGTTATTGGAAATACAATTCAGGGTTTGGCAATAGTCTTTGTATCCAGATCTTCCTCTACACAACAGAGGTAAACTTCGCAATCTTCAACAGAACATGTGGTTGCATAAGTAGTCTATTTACAACTGGCATCCATCAAATCATGCAGAAGATGTTGCACCAAAATCTGAAAACAGAAAGTGGATGTGTAAAGCAATGATAATATGTGTCCACAACAAAGCTCCCTTATTTTCAAATACAATTATATGAGTCTACTTGACCAAGCATACCCCCTAGCCCCCCCCCCCCCAACCGCCAGCTCACTGAACTGTAAAAATAATTATTTTATTTCAACTTGACAGAAAGGGCTGATTGTTTTTTTTTTCAATTATAAAGTCAATTTTGGAATATAAATTATGTTAAGAAAACAACAAATAAAATAGAAGTACAATTTATACATTTAATGAGGGTTAAAGACACTTCTGACAATCAGGATCACCTCCTGCAGGACTTTTAAGGAAAAAGGAAGCCGAAGAACCCGGATAGAACAACCGAGCAGCGGCTAGTAACTGCCAGACTCCCAAACATATAAACTCCACACAAGCAGTGTTAGCATTGTATGAAGACTCGTGCACCATCGACGTGCAGAACGCCTTAGTGCATATCCCCACAGTGCGTGCATTCACATGGGCAACTGGGGTTAAGCGCCTTTCCCAAAGATACAAAGCAATTACCTCTGGCGGGGATGGAAGAGTGGACCTTTCGGTTTGAAGTCCAATGCTGTAACCATTGAGCCACGTAGCTCCCACTAAAGTACAAATGCACAACGGTTATTTAATATCATCTCATGAGCAGTAGCCACAGCTACGTGGTTTTAAAGCTGGAAGCAGTTGCGGCTGTGTATTCAGTCTGTTGTTATCAAATCTATATATTTGGATTGAAAGTCTGAAATACAGTAAAAATGATAACAAATACTTACATTATAAACTTGGATCCTATTCCATCACATAAGAATATCTTTCGAAGTTCTAAGTTATCTTCTATGGTTAGTCATCTCATTTCTTGGCAATATGGCACAATGTTCTAGGTTTTTATGTCATACGAAATAAATAACACCATTTTCCCATTGCCCTTATCTTGGTTTTTCAACCATTGAATCCAGTTGCAGATAAAATTGCATCTAGAGGACAAAACGTGTCCCTATTACAATGGTTTGGCTTAGAAAGTCAAGACAGAAGTCTTTTGGAGATTTCCTCCACTATTCACTTTTCTAACAATTTTATAACACAGCAAAGGTTAACCCTTTATTGTTACACTTATTTAAATGAGCAAATGAACAAATGTATCGGCCGGAATCACAGATTGCCACATCATCAACATGGACGACACAGAACTTTTGAAGGGCTAATCTTCTCTCTTCATACTGGACTCATTTCACTTTTAACATCAAGATAAATGTTAAAGCTAGTCAAGTTTAAAACAATTTTGTATCACAGCAAAAATTAAATTAACCTATTTATCGATAAACTTGTTCATATAGAAGAATGTACAAACAGTCGGTATGGTATTTGTAAACATAATAGGTATTGGAAATATTATTCAGGGTTTGGCAATAGAGTCTTTGTATCCTGATCTTCTTCTACACAAGAATGGTAAACTTCGCAATCTTCAACAGAACATGTGGTTGCATAAGTAGTCTATGTACAACTGGCATTCAACAAAACATGCAGAGGGTGTTGCACCAAAATCTGAAAACAGAAAGTGGATGTGTAAAGCAATGATAATATGTGTCCATAACAAATCTCCCTTATTTTCAAATACAATTATAGGAGTCTACTTGACGAAGCATACCCCCCCAGCCCCCCCCCCCCCCCAACCGCCAGTTCACTGAACTGTAAAAAAAATTATTTTATTTGAACTCGACAGAAAAGGGTGAATGTTTTTTTTCAATTATAAAGTCAGTTTTGGAATATAAATTATGTTAAGAAAACAACAAATAAAATAGAAGTACAATTTATACATTTAATGAGGTTTAAAGACACTTTTAGGAATCAGGATCACCTCGTGCAGGACGTTTAAGGCTAAAGTTAGCAGGAGATCCCGGATAAAAGCACCGAGCAGCGGCTAGTAACTGCCAGACTCCCTAACATATAAACCCCACACAAGCAGTGTTAGCATTGTATGAAGACTCGTGCACCATCGACGTTCAGTACGCTTTAGTGCATATCCCCACAGTGCGTGCATTCACATGGGTAACTGGGGTTAAGTGCCTTTCAAAAAGATACAACGCAGTTACCTCTGACGGGTACGGAACAGTGGACCTTTCGGTTTGAAATCCAATGCTGTAACCATTGAGCCACCTTGCTCCCACTAAAGTACAAATGCACAGCGGTTATTTAATATCATCTCAATAGCCACAGCTACGTGGTTTTAAAGCTGGAAGCAGCTGCGGCCGTGCATTCAGTCTGCTGTTATCAAATCTATAGATTTTGATTGGAAGTCTAAAATACAGTAAAAATGAAGACAAATACTTACATTATATACTTGGAGCCTATTCCAGCATCTAAGGATATCTTTTGAAGTTCTAAGTTATCCTGTATGGTTAGTCATCCCCTTTCTTGGCAATATGGCACAAAGTTCTAGGTTTTTATGTCATACGAAATAAATAACACCATTTCCCCATTGTCCTTATCTTGGTTTTTCAACCATTGAATCCAGTTGCAGATAAAATTGCATCTAAAGGACAAAACGTGTTCCCCAATTTCAATGGGTTGGCTTAGAAAGTCAAGGCATAAGTGTTTTGGAGATTTCCTCCACTATTCACTTTTCTTACAATTTTATAACACAGCAAAATTTAACCTTTCTATTATAACACTTATTTAAATGAGCAAATGAACAGATGTATCGGCCGGAATCACAGATTGTCACATCATCAACATGGACGACATAGAACTTTTGAAGGGCTAATCTTCTCTCTTAATACTGGACTCATTTCACTTTTAACATCAAGATAAACGTCAAAACTAGTTAAGGTTAAAACAATTTTGTATCCCAGCAAAAATAAAATTAACCTATTTACCGATAAACTTGTTCATATGCAAGAATGTACAAACAGTCGGTATGGTATTTGTAAACATAATAGTTATTGGAAATACTCTTCAGGGTTGGGAATAGAGTCTTTGTATCCAGATCTTCTTCTACACAACAGAGGTAAACTTCGTAATCTTCAACAGAACATGTGTTTCCATAAGTAGTCTATTTACAACTGGCATTCATCAAAACATGCAGAAGGTGTTGCACCAAAATCTGAAAACAGAAAGTGGATGTGTAAAGCAATGATAATATGTGTCCACAACAAATCTCCCTTATTTTCAAATACAATTAGAGGAGTCTACTTGACCAAGCATCCACCCCCCCCCCGCCCCCAACCGCCAGCTCACTGAACTGTAAAAATAATTATTTTATTTCAACTTGACAGAAAGGACTGAATGTTGTTTTTCAATTATAAAGTCAATTGTGGAATATTTATTTATTTATTTATTGATGTTTAAGGTCACATATTTCTGCACAATGGCTAACCATGACCCTGACAGTTTTATGGGTGGAGGAAGCCGGAGTACCCGGAGAGAACCACCTAGCAACGGTGAGCAACTGTCAGCTCCCCAACAAACCAAATTCACACAAGCAGGGTTAGCATTCATTGAAGACAGGTGCACCATCGACGTGCAGTACTCCTTAGTACACAACGTCCCCGTGCCCCCACGTGGGTAATGAGGGTGAAGTGTCTTGCCCAAGGACACAACGCGGTTGCCGCAGGTGGGATTCGAACCGAGGACCTCTCGGCTTGCAGCCTGCACCTCTACCAACTGATTCACCGCGCCCCCAATTTTGGAATATAAATTATGTTAAGTAAACAACAAATAAAATAGAGGTACAATTTATACATTTAATGAGGTTTAAAGACACTTTTGGCAATCAGGATCACCTCGTGCTGGACTTTTAAGGATAAAGGAGGCCGGAGAACCCGGATAGAAAAACCGAGCAGCGGCTAGTTACTGCTAGATACCGAACTTATAAACCCCACACAAGCAGAGTTAGCATTGCATGAAGACTCGTGCATCATCGAGGTGCAGTACGCCTTAGTGCATATCCCCACAGTGCGTGCATTCACATGGGTAACTGGGGTTAAGTGCCTATCCCAAAGATACAACGCAGTTACCTCAGGCGGGGATGGAACAGTGGACCTTTCGGTTTGAAGTCCAATGCTGTAACCATTGAGCCACTTTGCTCCCACTAAGGTACAAATTCACAACGGTTATTTAATATCATCTCATGAGAAGCAGCCACAGCTACGTGGTTTTAAAGCTGGAAGCAGCTGCGGCCGTGTATTCAGTGTGCTGTTATCAAATCTATAGATTGGGATTGAAAGTCTGAAATACAGTGAAAATGATAACAAATACTTACATTATATACTTGGAGCCTATTCCAGCATCTAAGGATATCTTTGGAAGTTCTAAGTTATCTTGTATGGTTAGTCATCTCGTTTCTCGGCAAAATGGCATAAATGTTCTAGGTTTTTATGTCATACGAAATAAATAACACCATTTCCCCATTGCCCTTATCTTGGTTTTTCCGCCAATGAATCCAGTTGCAGATAAAATTGCATGTAGAGGAAAAAACGTGTCCCTCTTACAATGATTTGGCTTTGAAAGTCAAGACATAAGTGTTTTGGAGATTTCCTCCACTATTCACTTTTCTAACAATTTTATAACACAGTAAAGGTTAACCTTTTATTGTTACACTTATTTAAATGAGCAAATGAACAAATGTATCGGCCGGAACCACAGATTGTCACATCATCAACATGGACGACACAGAACTTTTGAAGGGCTAATCTTCTCTCTGCATACTGGACTCATTTCACTTTTAACATCAAGATAAATGTTAAAGCTAGTCAAGTTTAAAACAATTTTGTGTCACAGCAAAAAATAAATTAACCTATTTACCGATAAAATATTTCATATACACGAATGTACAAACAGTCGTTATCGTCTTTGTAAACATAATAGTTATTGGAAATACAATTCAGGGTTTGGCAATAGTCTTTGTATCCAGATCTTCCTCTACACAACAGAGGTAAACTTCGCAATCTTCAACAGAACATGTGGTTGCATAAGTAGTCTATTTACAACTGGCATCCATCAAAACATGCAGAAGATGTTGCACCAAAATCTGAAAACAGAAAGTGGATGTGTAAAGCAATGATAATATGTGTCCACAACAAAGCTCCCTTATTTTCAAATACAATTATATGAGTCTACTTGACCAAGCATACCCCCTAGCCCCCCCCCCCCCAACCGCCAGCTCACTGAACTGTAAAAATAATTATTTTATTTCAACTTGACAGAAAGGGCTGATTGTTTTTTTTTTTCAATTATAAAGTCAATTTTGGAATATAAATTATGTTAAGAAAACAACAAATAAAATAGAAGTACAATTTATACATTTAATGAGGGTTAAAGACACTTCTGACAATCAGGATCACCTCCTGCAGGACTTTTAAGGAAAAAGGAAGCCGAAGAACCCGGATAGAACAACCGAGCAGCGGCTAGTAACTGCCAGACTCCCAAACATATAAACCCCACACAAGCAGTGTTAGCATTGTATGAAGACTCGTGCACCATCGACGTGCAGAACGCCTTAGTGCATATCCCCACAGTGCGTGCATTCACATGGGCAACTGGGGTTAAGCGCCTTTCCCAAAGATACAAAGCAATTACCTCTGGCGGGGATGGAAGAGTGGACCTTTCGGTTTGAAGTCCAATGCTGTAACCATTGAGCCACGTAGCTCCCACTAAAGTACAAATGCACAACGGTTATTTAATATCATCTCATGAGCAGTAGCCACAGCTACGTGGTTTTAAAGCTGGAAGCAGTTGCGGCTGTGTATTCAGTCTGTTGTTATCAAATCTATATATTTGGATTGAAAGTCTGAAATACAGTAAAAATGATAACAAATACTTACATTATAAACTTGGATCCTATTCCATCACATAAGAATATCTTTCGAAGTTCTAAGTTATCTTCTATGGTTTGTCATCTCATTTCTTGGCAACATGGCACAATGTTCTAGGTTTTTATGTCATACGAAATAAATAACACCATTTTCCCATTGCCCTTATCTTGGTTTTTCAACCATTGAATCCAGTTGCAGATAAAATTGCATCTAGAGGACAAAACGTGTCCCTATTACAATGGTTTGGCTTAGAAAGTCAAGACAGAAGTCTTTTGGAGATTTCCTCCACTATTCACTTTTCTAACAATTTTATAACACAGCAAAGGTTAACCCTTTATTGTTACACTTATTTAAATGAGCAAATGAACAAATGTATCGGCCGGAATCACAGATTGCCACATCATCAACATGGACGACACAGAACTTTTGAAGGGCTAATCTTCTCTCTTCATACTGGACTCATTTCACTTTTAACATCAAGATAAATGTTAAAGCTAGTCAAGTTTAAAACAATTTTGTATCACAGTAAAAATTAAATTAACCTATTTATCGATAAACTTGTTCATATAGAAGAATGTACAAACAGTCGGTATGGTATTTGTAAACATAATAGGTATTGGAAATATTATTCAGGGTTTGGCAATAGAGTCTTTGTATCCTGATCTTCTTCTACACAAGAATGGTAAACTTCGCAATCTTCAACAGAACATGTGGTTGCATAAGTAGTCTATTTACAACTGGCATTCAACAAAACATGCAGAGGGTGTTGCACCAAAATCTGAAAACAGAAAGTGGATGTGTAAAGCAATGATAATATGTGTCCATAACAAATCTCCCTTATTTTCAAATACAATTATAGGAGTCTACTTGACGAAGCATACCCCCCCCAGCCCCCCCCCCCCCAACCGTCAGTTCACTGAACTGTAAAAAAAATTATTTTATTTGAACTCGACAGAAAAGGGTGAATGTTTTTTTTCAATTATAAAGTCAGTTTTGGAATATAAATTATGTTAAGAAAACAACAAATAAAATAGAAGTACAATTTATACATTTAATGAGGTTTAAAGACACTTTTAGGAATCAGGATCACCTCGTGCAGGACGTTTAAGGCTAAAGTTAGCAGGAGATCCCGGATAAAAGCACCGAGCACGAGCAGCGGCTAGTAACTGCCAGACTCCCTAACATATAAACCCCACACAAGCAGTGTTAGCATTGTATGAAGACTCGTGCACCATCGACGTTCAGTACGCTTTAGTGCATATCCCCACAGTGCGTGAATTCACATGGGTAACTGGGGTTAAGTGCCTTTCAAAAAGATACAACGCAGTTACCTCTGACGGGTACGGAACAGTGGACCTTTCGGTTTGAAATCCAATGCTGTAACCATTGAGCCACCTTGCTCCCACTAAAGTACAAATGCACAGCGGTTATTTAATATCATCTCAATAGCCACAGCTACGTGGTTTTAAAGCTGGAAGCAGCTGCGGCCGTGCATTCAGTCTGCTGTTATCAAATCTATAGATTTTGATTGGAAGTCTAAAATACAGTAAAAATGAAGACAAATACTTACATTATATACTTGGAGCCTATTCCAGCATCTAAGGATATCTTTTGAAGTTCTAAGTTATCCTGTATGGTTAGTCATCCCCTTTCTTGGCAATATGGCACAAAGTTCTAGGTTTTTATGTCATACGAAATAAATAACACCATTTCCCCATTGTCCTTATCTTGGTTTTCAACCATTGAATCCAGTTGCAGATAAAATTGCATCTAAAGGACAAAACGTGTTCCCCAATTTCAATGGGTTGGCTTAGAAAGTCAAGGCATAAGTGTTTTGGAGATTTCCTCCACTATTCACTTTTCTTACAATTTTATAACACAGCAAAATTTAACCTTTCTTTTATAACACTTATTTAAATGAGCAAATGAACAGATGTATCGGCCGGAATCACAGATTGTCACATCATCAACATGGACGACATAGAACTTTTGAAGGGCTAATCTTCTCTCTTAATACTGGACTCATTTCACTTTTAACATCAAGATAAATGTCAAAACTAGTTAAGGTTAAAACAATTTTGTATCCCAGCAAAAATTAAATTAACCTATTTACCGATAAACTTGTTCATATGCAAGAATGTACAAACAGTCGGTATGGTATTTGTAAACATAATAGTTATTGGAAATACTCTTCAGGGTTGGGAATAGAGTCTTTGTATCCAGATCTTCTTCTACACAACAGAGGTAAACTTCGTAATCTTCAACAGAACATGTGTTTCCATAAGTAGTCTATTTACAACTGGCATTCATCAAAACATGCAGAAGGTGTTGCACCAAAATCTGAAAACAGAAAGTGGATGTGTAAAGCAATGATAATATGTGTCCACAACAAATCTCCCTTATTTTCAAATACAATTAGAGGAGTCTACTTGATCAAGCATCCACCCCCCCCCCCCGCCCCCAACCGCCAGCTCACTGAACTGTAAAAATAATTATTTTATTTCAACTTGACAGAAAGGACTGAATGTTGTTTTTCAATTATAAAGTCAATTGTGGAATATTTATTTATTTATTTATTGGTGTTTAAGGTCACATATTTCTGCACAATGGCTAACCATGACCCTGACAGTTTTATGGGTGGAGGAAGCCGGAGTACCCGGAGAGAACCACCTAGCAATGGTGAGCAACTGTCAGCTCCCCAACAAACCAAATTCACACAAGCAGGGTTAGCATTCATTGAAGACAGGTGCACCATCGACGTGCAGTACTCCTTAGTACACAACGTCCCCGTGCCCCCACGTGGGCAATGAGGGTGAAGTGTCTTGCCCAAGGACACAACGCGGTTGCCGCAGGTGGGATTCGAACCGAGGACCTCTCGGCTTGCAGCCTGCACCTCTACCAACTGATTCACCGCGCCCCCAATTTTGGAATATAAATTATGTTAAGTAAACAACAAATAAAATAGAGGTACAATTTATACATTTAATGAGGTTTAAAGACACTTTTGGCAATCAGGATCACCTCGTGCTGGACTTTTAAGGATAAAGGAGGCCGGAGAACCCGGATAGAAAAACCGAGCAGCGGCTAGTTACTGCTAGATACCGAACTTATAAACCCCACACAAGCAGAGTTAGCATTGCATGAAGACTCGTGCATCATCGAGGTGCAGTACGCCTTAGTGCATATCCCCACAGTGCGTGCATTCACATGGGTAACTGGGGTTAAGTGCCTATCCCAAAGATACAACGCAGTTACCTCAGGCGGGGATGGAACAGTGGACCTTTCGGTTTGAAGTCCAATGCTGTAACCATTGAGCCACTTTGCTCCCACTAAGGTACAAATTCACAACGGTTATTTAATATCATCTCATGAGAAGCAGCCACAGCTACGTGGTTTTAAAGCTGGAAGCAGCTGCGGCCGTGTATTCAGTGTGCTGTTATCAAATCTATAGATTGGGATTGAAAGTCTGAAATACAGTGAAAATGATAACAAATACTTACATTATATACTTGGAGCCTATTCCAGCATCTAAGGATATCTTTGGAAGTTCTAAGTTATCTTGTATGGTTAGTCATCTCGTTTCTCGGCAAAATGGCATAAATGTTCTAGGTTTTTATGTCATACGAAATAAATAACACCATTTCCCCATTGCCCTTATCTTGGTTTTTCCGCCAATGAATCCAGTTGCAGATAAAATTGCATGTAGAGGAAAAAACGTGTCCCTCTTACAATGATTTGGCTTTGAAAGCCAAGACATAAGTGTTTTGGAGATTTCCTCCACTATTCACTTTTCTAACAATTTTATAACACAGTAAAGGTTAACCTTTTATTGTTACACTTATTTAAATGAGCAAATGAACAAATGTATCGGCCGGAACCACAGATTGTCACATCATCAACATGGACGACACAGAACTTTTGAAGGGCTAATCTTCTCTCTGCATACTGGACTCATTTCACTTTTAACATCAAGATAAATGTTAAAGCTAGTCAAGTTTAAAACAATTTTGTGTCACAGCAAAAAATAAATTAACCTATTTACCGATAAAATATTTCATATACACGAATGTACAAACAGTCGTTATGGTCTTTGTAAACATAATAGTTATTGGAAATACAATTCAGGGTTTGGCAATAGTCTTTGTATCCAGATCTTCCTCTACACAACAGAGGTAAACTTCGCAATCTTCAACAGAACATGTGGTTGCATAAGTAGTCTATTTACAACTGGCATCCATCAAAACATGCAGAAGATGTTGCACCAAAATCTGAAAACAGAAAGTGGATGTGTAAAGCAATGATAATATGTGTCCACAACAAAGCTCCCTTATTTTCAAATACAATTATATGAGTCTACTTGACCAAGCATACCCCCTAGCCCCCCCCCCCCCCCAACCGCCAGCTCACTGAACTGTAAAAATAATTATTTTATTTCAACTTGACAGAAAGGGCTGATTGTTTTTTTTTTCAATTATAAAGTCAATTTTGGAATATAAATTATGTTAAGAAAACAACAAATAAAATAGAAGTACAATTTATACATTTAATGAGGGTTAAAGACACTTCTGACAATCAGGATCACCTCCTGCAGGACTTTTAAGGAAAAAGGAAGCCGAAGAACCCGGATAGAACAACCGAGCAGCGGCTAGTAACTGCCAGACTCCCAAACATATAAACCCCACACAAGCAGTGTTAGCATTGTATGAAGACTCGTGCACCATCGACGTGCAGAACGCCTTAGTGCATATCCCCACAGTGCGTGCATTCACATGGGCAACTGGGGTTAAGCGCCTTTCCCAAAGATACAAAGCAATTACCTCTGGCGGGGATGGAAGAGTGGACCTTTCGGTTTGAAGTCCAATGCTGTAACCATTGAGCCACGTAGCTCCCACTAAAGTACAAATGCACAACGGTTATTTAATATCATCTCATGAGCAGTAGCCACAGCTACGTGGTTTTAAAGCTGGAAGCAGTTGCGGCTGTGTATTCAGTCTGTTGTTATCAAATCTATATATTTGGATTGAAAGTCTGAAATACAGTAAAAATGATAACAAATACTTACATTATAAACTTGGATCCTATTCCATCACATAAGAATATCTTTCGAAGTTCTAAGTTATCTTCTATGGTTTGTCATCTCATTTCTTGGCAACATGGCACAATGTTCTAGGTTTTTATGTCATACGAAATAAATAACACCATTTTCCCATTGCCCTTATCTTGGTTTTTCAACCATTGAATCCAGTTGCAGATAAAATTGCATCTAGAGGACAAAACGTGTCCCTATTACAATGGTTTGGCTTAGAAAGTCAAGACAGAAGTCTTTTGGAGATTTCCTCCACTATTCACTTTTCTAACAATTTTATAACACAGCAAAGGTTAACCCTTTATTGTTACACTTATTTAAATGAGCAAATGAACAAATGTATCGGTCGGAATCACAGATTGCCACATCATCAACATGGACGAGACAGAACTTTTGAAGGGCTAATCTTCTCTCTTCATACTGGACTCATTTCACTTTTAACATCAAGATAAATGTTAAAGCTAGTCAAGTTTAAAACAATTTTGTATCACAGTAAAAATTAAATTAACCTATTTATCGATAAACTTGTTCATATAGAAGAATGTACAAACAGTCGGTATGGTATTTGTAAACATAATAGGTATTGGAAATATTATTCAGGGTTTGGCAATAGAGTCTTTGTATCCTGATCTTCTTCTACACAAGAATGGTAAACTTCGCAATCTTCAACAGAACATGTGGTTGCATAAGTAGTCTATTTACAACTGGCATTCAACAAAACATGCAGAGGGTGTTGCACCAAAATCTGAAAACAGAAAGTGGATGTGTAAAGCAATGATAATATGTGTCCATAACAAATCTCCCTTATTTTCAAATACAATTATAGGAGTCTACTTGACGAAGCATACCCCCCCCCAGCCCCCCCCCCCAACCGTCAGTTCACTGAACTGTAAAAAAAATTATTTTATTTCAACTCGACAGAAAAGGGTGAATGTTTTTTTTTCAATTATAAAGTCAGTTTTGGAATATAAATTATGTTAAGAAAACAACAAATAAAATAGAAGTACAATTTATACATTTAATGAGGTTTAAAGACACTTTTAGGAATCAGGATCACCTCGTGCAGGACGTTTAAGGCTAAAGTTAGCAGGAGATCCCGGATAAAAGCACCGAGCAGCGGCTAGTAACTGCCAGACTCCCTAACATATAAACCCCACACAAGCAGTGTTAGCATTGTATGAAGACTCGTGCACCATCGACGTTCAGTACGCTTTAGTGCATATCCCCACAGTGCGTGCATTCACATGGGTAACTGGGGTTAAGTGCCTTTCAAAAAGATACAACGCAGTTACCTCTGACGGGTACGGAACAGTGGACCTTTCGGTTTGAAATCCAATGCTGTAACCATTGAGCCACCTTGCTCCCACTAAAGTACAAATGCACAGCGGTTATTTAATATCATCTCAATAGCCACAGCTACGTGGTTTTAAAGCTGGAAGCAGCTGCGGCCGTGCATTCAGTCTGCTGTTATCAAATTTATAGATTTTGATTGGAAGTCTAAAATACAGTAAAAATGATGACAAATACTTACATTATATACTTGGAGCCTATTCCAGCATCTAAGGATATCTTTTGAAGTTCTAAGTTATCCTGTATGGTTAGTCATCCCCTTTCTTGGCAATATGGCACAAAGTTCTAGGTTTTTATGTCATACGAAATAAATAACACCATTTCCCATTGTCCTTATCTTGGTTTTTCAACCATTGAATCCAGTTGCAGATAAAATTGCATCTAAAGGACAAAACGTGTTCCCCAATTTCAATGGGTTGGCTTAGAAAGTCAAGGCATAAGTGTTTTGGAGATTTCCTCCACTATTCACTTTTCTTACAATTTTATAACACAGCAAAATTTAACCTTTCTTTTATAACACTTATTTAAATGAGCAAATGAACAGATGTATCGGCCGGAATCACAGATTGTCACATCATCAACATGGACGACATAGAACTTTTGAACGGCTAATCTTCTCTCTTAATACTGGACTCATTTCACTTTTAACATCAAGATAAATGTCAAAACTAGTTAAGGTTAAAACAATTTTGTATCCCAGCAAAAATTAAATTAACCTATTTACCGATAAACTTGTTCATATGCAAGAATGTACAAACAGTCGGTATGGTATTTGTAAACATAATAGTTATTGGAAATACTCTTCAGGGTTGGGAATAGAGTCTTTGTATCCAGATCTTCTTCTACACAACAGAGGTAAACTTCGTAATCTTCAACAGAACATGTGTTTCCATAAGTAGTCTATTTACAACTGGCATTCATCAAAACATGCAGAAGGTGTTGCACCAAAATCTGAAAACAGAAAGTGGATGTGTAAAGCAATGATAATATGTGTCCACAACAAATCTCCCTTATTTTCAAATACAATTAGAGGAGTCTACTTGATCAAGCATCCACCCCCCCCCCCCCCCGCCCCCAACCGCCAGCTCACTGAACTGTAAAAATAATTATTTTATTTCAACTTGACAGAAAGGACTGAATGTTGTTTTTCAATTATAAAGTCAATTGTGGAATATTTATTTATTTATTTATTGGTGTTTAAGGTCACATATTTCTGCACAATGGCTAACCATGACCCTGACAGTTTTATGGGTGGAGGAAGCCGGAGTACCCGGAGAGAACCACCTAGCAATGGTGAGCAACTGTCAGCTCCCCAACAAACCAAATTCACACAAGCAGGGTTAGCAGTCATTGAAGACAGGTGCACCATCGACGTGCAGTACTCCTTAGTACACAACGTCCCCGTGCCCCCACGTGGGCAATGAGGGTGAAGTGTCTTGCCCAAGGACACAACGCGGTTGCCGCAGGTGGGATTCGAACCGAGGACCTCTCGGCTTGCAGCCTGCACCTCTACCAACTGATTCACCGCGCCCCCAATTTTGGAATATAAATTATGTTAAGTAAACAACAAATAAAATAGAGGTACAATTTATACATTTAATGAGGTTTAAAGACACTTTTGGCAATCAGGATCACCTCGTGCTGGACTTTTAAGGATAAAGGAGGCCGGAGAACCCGGATAGAAAAACCGAGCAGCGGCTAGTTACTGCCAGTCTCCCTAACATATAAACCCCACACAAGCAGTGTTAGCGTTGTATGAAGACTCGTGCACCATCGACGTGCAGTACGCCTTAGTGCATATCCCCACAGTGCGTACATTCACATGGGTAACTGTGGTTAAGTGTCTTTCCCAAAGATACATCGCAGTTACCTCAGGCGGGGATGGAACAGTGGACCTTTCGCTTCGAAGTCCAATGCTGTAACCATTGAGCCACCTAGTTCCCACTAAAGTACAAATGCACAACGGTTATTTAATACCATCTCATGAGCAACAGTCACAGCTACGTGGTTTTAAAGCTGGAAGCAGCTGCGGGCTTGTATTCAGTCTGCTGTTATCAAATCTATAGATTTGGATCGAAAGTCGAAAATACAGTAAAATTGATAACAAATACTTACATTATATATTTGGGGAGCCTATTCCAGCATCTAAGGATATCTTTGGAAGTTCTAAGTTATTTTGTATGGTTAGTCATCTCGTTTCTTGGCAACATGGCACAATGTTCTAGGTTTTTATGTCATACGAAATAAATAACACCATTTCCCCATTGTCCTTATCTTGGGTTTTTCCACCATTGAATACAGTTGCAGATAAAATAGCATCTAGAGGACAAAACGTGTCCCTATTGCAATGGTTTCTCTTAGAAAGTCAAGTCATAAGTCTTTTGGAGATTTCCTCCACTATTCACTTTTCTAACAATTTGACAACACAGCAGAAGTTAACCTTCTGTTTATTACACTTATTTAAATGAAGAAATGGACAAATGTATCGGGCAGAATCACAGATTGTCACATCATCAACATGGACGACATAGAACGTTTGAAGGGCTAATCTTCTCTCTTCATACTGGACTTATTTCACTTTTAACATCAAGATAAATGTCAAAGCTAGTCAAGTTTAAAACAATTTTGTATCACAGCAAAAATTAAATTAACCTATTTACCGATAAACTTGTTCATATACGCGAATGTACAAACAGTCGGTATGGTATTTGTAAACATAATAGTTATTGGAAATACTGTTCAGGGTTTGGCAATAGAGGCTTTGTATCCAGATCTTCTTCTCCACAACAGAGGTAAACTTCGCAATCTTCAACAGAACATGTGGTTGGATAAGTAGTCTATTTACAACTGGCATTCATCAAAACATGCAGAAGGTGTTGCACCAAAATCTGAAAACAGAAAGTGGATGTGTAAAGCAATGATAATATGTGTCCACAACAAATCTCACTTATTTTCAAATACAATTATAAGAGTCTACTTGACCAAGTGTATAACCTCCCCCCCCCCCTCCACTCAATCGCCAGCTCACCGAACAGTAAAAATAATTATTTTATTTCAACTTGACAGAGAGGGCTAAATGTTTTTTTTCAGTTATAAAGTCAATTTTGGAATATAAATTATGTTAAGGAAACAACAAATAAAATAGAATTACAATTTATACATTTAATGAGGTTTAAAGACACTTGCGTCAATCAGGATCTCCTCGTGGAGGACTTTTAAGGATACAGGAAGCAGGAGAACCCGGATAGATCCACCGAGCAGCGGCTAGTAACAGCCAGACTCCCTAACATATAAACCCCACACAGCAGTGTAGCATTGTATGAAGACTCGTGCACCATCGACGTGCAGTACGCCGTAGTCATATCCCCACAGTGCGTGCATTCACATGGGTAACTGGGGTTAAAGGCCGTTCCCAAAGATACAACGCAGTTAATTCTGACGGGGATGAAAAAGTGGACCTTTCGGTTTTAAGTCCAATGCTGTAAGCACAACAGAGGTAAACTTCGCAATCTTCAACAGAACATGTGGTTGGATAAGTAGTCTATTTACAACTGGCATTCATCAAAACATGCAGAAGGTGTTGCACCAAAATCTGAAAAGAGAAAGTGGATGTGTAAAGCAATGATAATATGTGTCCACAACAAATCTCACTTGTTTTCAAATACAAACATAAGAGTCTACTTGACCAAGTGTATAACCCCCCCCCCCCTCCACCCAATCGCCAGCTTACTGAACAGTAAAAATAATTATTTTTTTTCAACTTGACAGAGAGGGCTAAATGTTTTTTTCAGTTATAAAGTCAATTTTGGAATATAAATTATGTTAAGAAAACAACAAATAAAATAGAAATAAAATTTATACATTTAATGAGGTTTAAAGACACTTTTGGCAATCAGGATCACCTCGTGCATGACTTTTTAGGATAAAGGAAGCTGGAGAACTCGGATAGAACCACCGCGCAGCGGGTAGTAACTGCCAGACTCCCTAACATATAAATCCAGCACAAGCAGTGTTAGCATTGTATGAAGACTCGTGTAGCATCGACGTGCAGTACGTCTTAAGGCATGTCCCCACAGTGCGTGCATTCACATGAGTAACTGGGGTTAAGTGCCTTTCCCAAAGATACAACGCAGTTACCTTTGGCGTGGATGGAAGGGTGGACCTTTCGGTGTGAAGTCCAATGCAGTAACCATTGCGCCACCTTGCTCCCACTAAAGTACAAATGCACAGCAGTTGTTTAATATCATCTCATGAGCAACAGCCACAGCTACGTGGTTTTAAAGCTGGAAGCAGATGCGGCCGTGTATTCAGTCTGCCGTTATCAAATCTATAGATTTGGATTGAAAGTCTGAAATGCAGTAAAAATGATAACAAATACTTACACTATATACTTGGAGTCTATTCCAGCATCTAAGGATATCATTGAAAGTTCTAAGTTATCTTGTCTGGTTAGTCATCTCGTTTCCTGGCAATATGGCACAATGTTCTAGGTTTTGATGCCATACGAAATAAATAACACCATTTTCCCATTGCCCTTATCTTGGTTTTTCCACAATTGAATCCAGTTGCAGATAAAATTGCATCTAGAGGACAAAACATTTCCCTATTACAATGGTTTGGCTTAGAAAGTCAAGACATAAGTGTTTTGGATATTTCCTCCACTATTCACTTTTCTAACAATTCAAGTTTGAAACAATTTTGTATCACAGCAAAAATTAAATTAACCTATTTACCGATAAACTTGTTCAAATACACGAATGTACAAACAGTCGGTTTGGTATTTGTAAACATAATAGTTATTGGAAATACTATTCATGGTTTGGCAATAGCGTCTTTGTATCCAGATCTTCTTCTACACAACAGAGGTAAACTTCGCAATCTTCAACAGAACATGTGGTTGCATAAGTAGTCTATTTACAACTGAAATTCATCAAAACATGCAGAAGGTGTTGCACAAAAATCTGAAAACAGAAAGTGGATGTGTAAAGCAATGATAATATGTGTCCACAACAAATCTCCCTTATTTTCAAATACAATTAGAGGAGTCTACTTGGCCAAGCATACCCCCGCACCCCCCCCCCCCCCCCCAACAGCCAGCTCACTGAACTGCAAAAATAATTATTTTATTTCATCTTGACAGAAAGGGCTGAATGTTTTTTTTCAATTATAAAGTCAATTTTGGAATATAAATTATGTTAAGAAAACAACAAATAAAATAGAAGTACAATTTTATTCATTTAATGAGGTTTAAAGACACTTTTGGCAATCAGGATCTCGTGCAGGACTTTTAAGGATAAAGGAAGCAGGAGAACCCGGATGGAACCACCGAGCAGCGCCTAGTAACTGCCAGACTCCCGAACATAAAAACCCCACCCACACAAGCAGTGTTAGCATTGTATGAAGTGTCGTGCACCATCGACGTGCAGTACGCCTTAGTGCATATCCCCACATTGCGTGCATTCACATGAGTTACTGGGGTTAAGTGCCTTTCCCAAAGATACAACGCAGTTACCTCAGGAGGGGATGGAACAGTGGATCTTTCGGTTTGAATTCCAATGCTGTAACAATTGAGCCATCTTGCTCCCACTAAAGTACAAGTGCACGACGGTTATTTAATATCACAAGAGCAACACCCACTGCTACGTTGTTTTAAAGCTGGAAGCAGCTGCGGCCGTGCATGCAGTCTGCTGCTATCAAATCTATAGATTTGGATTGAAAGCCTGAAATACAGTAAAAATGATAACAAATACTTACATTATATACTTGGAGCCAATTCCAGCATCTAAGGTATCTTTGGAAGTTCTAAGTTATCTTGTATTGTTAGTCATCTCGTTTCTTTGCAATATGGCACAATGTTCTAGGTTTTTATGTCATACGAAATAAATAACACCATTTCCCCATTGCCCTTATCTTGGTTTTTCCACCATTGGATCCACTTCCAGATAAAATTGCATTCAAAGGACAAAACGTGTCGCTATTACAATGGTTTGGCTTAGAAAGTCAAGACATAAGTGTTTTGGAGATTTCCTCCACTATTCACTTTTCTAACAATTTTATAACACAGCAAAAGTTAACCTTTTTATTATTACACTTATTTAAATGAGCAAATGAACAAATGTATCGGCCGGAATCACAGATTGTCACATCATCAACATGCACGACATAGAACTTATGAAGGGCTAATCTTCTCTCTTCATAATGGACTCATTTCACTTTTAACATCAAGATAAATGTCAAAGCTAGTCAAGTTTAAAACAATTTTGTATCACAGCAAGAATTAAATTAACCTATTTACCGATAAACTTGTTCATATACACGAATGTACAAACAGTCGGTATGGTATTTGTAAACATAATAGTTATTGCAAACACTATTCAGGGTTTGGCAATAGAGTCATTGTATCCAGATCATCTTCCACACAACAGAGGTAACCTTCGCAATCTTCAAAAGAACATGTGGTTGCATAAGTAGACTATTTACAACTGGCATTCATCAAAACATGCAGAATGTGTTGCACCAAAATCTGAAAACAGAAAGTAGATGTGTAAAGCAATAATATGTGTCCACAACAAATCTCCCTTATTTTCAAATACAATTATAGAAGTCCACTTGACCAAGCATTCTACCACCCCCACCGCCCCCCCCCCCCCAACCGCCAGCTCACTGAACTGTAAAAATAATTATTTTATTTCAACTTGACAGAAAGGGCTGAATGTTTTTTTTCAATTATAAAGTCAATTTTGGAATATAAATTATATAAACACCATTTCCCCATTGCCCTTATGTTTGTTTTTCCACCATTGAATGCAGTTGCAGATAAAATTGCATCTAGAGGACAAAACGTGTCCCTATTACAATGGCTTGGCTTAGAAAGTCAAGACATCAGTGTTTCGGAGATTTTCTCCACTATTCACTTTTCGAACAATGTTATGACACAGCGAAAGTTAACCTTTTTATTATTACACTTATTTAAATGAGCAAATGAACAAATGTATCGGACGGAATCACAGATTGTCACATCATCAACATGGACGACATAGAACTTTTGAAGGGCTAATCGTCTGTCTTCGTACTGGACTCATTTCACTTTTAACATCAAGATAAATGTCAAAGCTAGTGAAGTTTAAAACAATTTTGTATCACAGCAAAAATTAAATTAACCTATTTACCGATAAACTTCTTCATGCACACGAAAGTACAAACAGTCGGTATGGTATTTGTAGACATAATAGTTATTGGAAATACTATTCAGGGTTTGGCAATAGAGTCTTTGTAACCAGATCTTCTTCTACACAACAGAGGTAAACTTCGTAATCTTCAACAGAACATTTGGTTGCATAAGTAGACTATTAACAACTGGCATTCATCAAAACATGCAGAAGGTGTTGCACAAAAATCTGAAAACAGAAAGTGGATGTGTAAAGCAGTGATATGTGTCCACAACAAATCTCCCTTATTTTCAAATACAATTATAGGAGTCTACTTGACTAAGCATACCCCCCGCCCCTCCCCAAACGCCAGCTCACTGAACTGTAAACATAATTATTTTATTTCAACTTGACAGAAAGGGCTGAATTTTTTTTCAATTGTAAAGTCAATTTTGGAATATAAATTATGTTAAGGAAACAACAAATAAAATAGAATTACAATTTATACATTTAATGAGGTTTAAAGACACTTGTGTCAATCAGGATTTCCTTGTGGAGGACTTTTAAGGATACAGGAAGCAGGAGAACCCGGATAGATCCACCGAGCAGCGGCTAGTAACAGCCAGACTCCCTAACATATAAACCTCACACAGCAGTGTAGCATTGTATGAAGACTCGCGCACCATCGACGTGCAGTACGCCGTAGTCATATCCCCACAGTGAGAGCATTCACATGGGTAACTGGGGTTAAAGGCCGTTCCCAAAGATACAATGCAGTTAATTCTGACGGGGATGAAACAATGGACCTTTCGGTTTGAAGTCCAATGCTGTAACCATTGAGCCACCTTGCTCCCACTAAAGTACAAATGCACAACGGTTATTTAATATCATCTCATGAGGAACAGCCACAGCTACGTGGTTTTGAAGCTGGAAGCAGCTGCGGTCTTGTATTCAGTCTGTTGTTATCAAATCTACAGATTTGCATTGAAAGTCTGAAATACAGTACAAATAATAACAAATACCTACATTACATACTCGGAGCCTATTCCAGCATCTAAGGATATCTTTCGAAGTTCTAAGTTATCTTGTATGGTTAGTCATCTCGTTTCTTGGCAATATGGCACAATATTGTAAGTTTTTATGTCATACGAAATAAATAACACCTTTTCCCCATTGCCCTTATCATGGTTTTTCCACCATTGAATCCAGTTGCAGATACAATTGCATCTAGAAGACAAAACGTGTCCCTATAACAATGGTTTGGCTTAGAAAGTCAAGACATATGTTTTGGAGATTTCCTTCACTATTCACTTTTCTAACAATTTTATAACACTGCAAAAGTTAACCTTTTTATTATTACACTTATTTAGATAAGCAAATGAACAAATCTATCGGCCGGAATCGCAGATTGTCACATCATCAACATGGACGACATAGAACTTTTGAAGGACTAATCTTCTCTCTTCATACTTGACTCATTTCACTTTTAACATCAAGATAAATGTCAAAGCTAGTCAAGTTTAAAACAATTTTGTATCACAGCAAAAAATTAGATTAACCTATTTACCGATAAACTTGTTCATATACGCGAATGTACAAACAGTCGGTATGGTATTTGTAAACATAATAGTTATTGGAAATACTATTCAGGGTTTGGCAAAAGAGTCTTTGTATCCAGATCTTCTTCTACACAACAGAGGTAAACTACTTCGCAATCTTCAACAGAACATGTGCTTGCATTAGTAGTCTATTTACAACTGGCATTCATCAAAACATGAAGAAGGTGTTGCACCAAAATCTGAAAACAGAAAGTGGATGTGAAAAGCAATGATATTATGTGTCCACAACAAATCTACCTTATTTTCAAATACAATTAGAGGAGTCTACTTGACCAAGCATACCCCCCCCCCCCCCCCAACGACCAGCTCACTGAACTGTAAAAATAATTCGTTTATTCCAACTTGACAGAAAGGGCTGAATGTTTTTTTTCAATTATATAGTCAATTTTGGAATATAAATTATGTTAAGAAAACAACAAATAAAATAGAAGTACAATTTATACATTTAATGAGGTTTGAAGAGACTTTTGGCAATCTGGATCACCTCGTGCACGACTTTTAAGGATAAAGGAAGCCGGAGAACCCGGATAGAACCACCGAGCAGCGGCTAGTAACAGCCAGACTCCCTAACATATAAACCCCACACAAGCAGTGTTAGCATTGTATGAAGACTCGTGCACCATCGACGTGCAGTACGCCTTAGTGCATATCCCCACAGTGCGTGCATTCACATGGGTAACTGGGGATAAGTGCCTTTCCCAGAGATACAACGCAGTTACCTCTGGCGGGGATGGAACAGAGGACCTTTCGGTTTGAAGTCCAATGCTGTAACCATTGAGCCACCTTGCTCCCACTAAAGTACAAATGCACAACGGTTATTTAATATCATCCCATGAGCAACCGCCACAGCTACGCGGTTTTAAAGCTGGAAGCAGCTGCGGTCGTGTATTCAGTCTGCTGTTATCAAATCTATAGATTTGGATTGAAAGTCTGAAATACAGTAAAAATGATAACAAATACTTACATTATATACTTGGAGCCTATTCCAGCATCTAAGGATATCTTTGGAAGTTCTAAGTTATCCTTTATGGTTAGCCATCTCGTTTCTTGGCAATATGGCACAATGTTCTAGGTTTTTATCTCATGCGAAATAAATAACACCATTTCCCCATTGCCCTTATCTTCGTTTTTCCACCATTGAATCCAGTTGCAGATAAAATTGCATCTAGAGGACAAAACGTGACCGTATTACAATGGTTTGGCTTAGAAAGTCAAGACTTATGTCTTTTGGATATTTCCTCCACTATGCACTTTTCTAACAATTTAACAACAAAGCAAATGTTAACCTATTTATTATTATATTTATTTAAATAAGTAAATGAACAAGTATATCGGCCGGAAACAGAGATTATAACATCATCAACATGGACGACATAGAAGTTTTGAAGGGCTAATCTTCTCTCTTCATACTGGACTCATTTCACTTTTAACATCAAGAAAAATGTCAAAGCTAGTCAAGTTTGGAACAATTTTGTATCACAGCAAAAATTAAATTAACCTATTTACCGATAAACTTGTTCATATACACGAATGTACAAACAGTCGGTATGGTATTTGTAAACATAATAGGTATTGGATATACTATTCAGGGTTTGGCAAAAGAGTCTTTGTATCCAGATCTTCTACACAACAGAGGTAAACTTCGCAATCTTCAGCAAAACATGTGGTTGCATAAGTAGTCTATTTACAACTGGCATTCATCAAAACATGCAGACGGTGTTGCACCAAAATCTAAAAACAGAAAGTGGATGGGTAAAGGAATGATAATATGTGTGCACAACAAATCTCCCTTATTTTCAAATACAAATAAATACAATTTTAGGAGTCTACTTGATCAAGCATACCGACCCACCCCCCCCCCCTCACCCCCACCCCCCGCCAGCTCACTGAACTGTAAAAATAATTATTTTATTTCAATTTCACAGAAAGGGCTGAATGTTTTTTTTTCAATTATAAAGTCTATTTTGGAATATAAATTATGTTAAGAAAACAACAAATAAAATAGAAGTACAATTTATACCTTTTATGATGTTTATAGACACTTTTGGCAATCAGGATCACCCCGTGCAGGACTTTTAAGGATGAAGGAAGCCAGAGAACTAAGAAAGAACCGCCGAACAGCGGCTAGGAACTGCCAGACTCCCTAACATATAAACCCACACAAGCAGTGTTAGCATTCTATGATGACTCGTGCACCATCGACGTGCAGTACGCCTTAGTGCATATCCCCACAGTGCGTGCATTCACATGGGTAACTGTGGTTAAGTGCCTTTACCAAAGATACAACGCAGTTACCTCTGGCGGGGATGGAAGAGTGGACCTTTCGGTTTGAAGTTCAATGCTGTAACCATTGAGCCACCTTGCTTCCACTAAAGTACAAAGGCACAACGGTATTTAATATAATCTCACGAGCAACAGCCAGAGCTACGTGGTTTTAAAGATGGAAGCAGCTTCGCCGTGTAGTCAGTCTGCTGTTATCAAATATATAGATTTGGATTGAAAGTCTGAAATACTGTAATGATAACAAATACTTACATTATATACTTGGAGCCTATTCCACCATCTAAGGATATCTTTGGAAGTTCTAAGTTATCTTGTATGGTTAGTCCTCTCGTTTCTTGGCAATATGGCAAAATGTTCCAGGTTTTTATACCATGCGAAATAATTAACACCATTTCCCCATTGCCCTTATCTTGGATCTTCCACCATTGAATCCAGTTGCAGATAAAATTGCATCTAGAGGACAAAACGTGTCCTATTACAATGGTTTGGCTTAGAAAGTCAAGACTTATGTCTTTTGGAGATTTTCTCCACTATTCAATTTTCTAACAATTTGACAACACTGCAAAAGTTAACATTTTTATTATTACACTTATTTAAAGAAGAAAATGAACAAATCTATCGCCCGGAATCACAGATTGTCACATCATCAACATGGACGACATAGAACTTTTGAAGGGCTAATCTTCTCTCTTCATACTGGACTCATTTCACACTTAACAACAAGATAAATGTCAAAGCTAGTCAATTTTAAAACAATTTTGTATCATAGCAAAAATTAAATTAACCTATTTACCGATAAACTTTTTCATATACACGAATTTACAAACAGTCGGTGTGATATTTGTAAACATAATAGTTATTGGAAATACTATTCAGGGTTTGGCAATAGAGTCTTTGTATCCAGATCTTCTTCTACACAACAGAGGTAAACTACTTCGCAATCTTCAACAGAACATGTGGTTGCATAAGTAGTCTATTTACAACTGGCATTCATCAAAACATGCAGAAGGTTTTGCACCAAAATCTGAAAACAGATAGTGGATGTGTAAAGCAATGATAATACGTGTCCACAACAAATCTCCCTTATTTTCAAATACAATTATAGGAGTCTACTTGACCAAGCATACGCCCCGCTCCCCCTCCCCCTCCAACCGTCAACTCACTGAACTGTAAAAATAATTATTTTATTTCAACTTGACAGAAAGGTCTGAATGTTTTTTTTCAATTATAAAGTCAATGTTGGAATATAAATTATGTTAAGAAAACAACAAACAAAATAGAAGTACAATTTATACATTTAATGAGGTTCGAAGACACTTTTGGCAATCAGTATCACCTCGTGCAGGACGTTTAAGGATAAAGGAAGCCGGAGAACCCGGATAGAAAAACCGAGCAGCGGCTAGTAACTGCCAGTCTCCCTAGCATAGAAACCCCACACAAGCAGTGTTAGCATTGCATGAAGACTCGTGCACCATCGACGTGACAGTAGGCCTTAGTGCATATACCCACAGAGCGTGCATTCACATGGGTAACTGGGGTTAAGTGCTTTCCCCAAAGATACAACGCAGTAGCTCTGGCGGGGATGGAACAGTGGGCCTTTCGATTTGAAGTCCAATGCTGTAGCCATTGAGCCACCTTGCTCCCACTAAAGTACAAATGCACAACTGTTATTTAATATCATCTCATGAGTAACAGAAACAGCTACGTGGTTTTATAGCTGGAAGCAGCTGCGGCCATGTATTCAGTCTGCTGTTATCAAATCTATAGATTTGGATTGAAAGTCTGAAATACAGTACAAATGATAACAAATACTTACATTATATACTTGGAGCCTATTCCAGCATCTAAGGATATCTTTGGAAGTTCTAAGTTATCTTGTATGGTTAGTCATCTCGTTCCTAGGCAATATGGCACAATGTTCTAGGTTTTTATGTCATACGATATAAATAACACTACTTCCCCACTGCCCTTATCTTGCTTTTTCCACCATTGAATCCAGTTGCAGATAAAATTGCATCTAGAGGACAAAACGTGTCCGTATTAGAATGGTTTGGCTTAGAAAGTCAAGACATAAGTGTTTTGGAGATTGCCTCCACTATTCACTTTTCTAATAATTTTATAACACAGCAAAAGTTAACCTTTTTATTATTACACATATTTAAATGAGCAAATGAACAAATGTATCGGCCGGAATCACAGATTGCCACATCATCAACATGGACAACATAGAAGTTTTGAAGGGTTAATCTTCTCTCTTCATACTGGACTCATTTCACTTTTAACATCAAGATAAATGTCAAAGCTAGTAAAGTTTAAATCAATTTTGTATCACAGCGAAAATTAAATTAACCTATTTACCGATAAACTTGTTCATATACACGAATGTACAAACAGTCGGTATGGTATTTGTAAACATAATAGTTATTGGAAATACTATTCAGGGTTTGGCAATAGAGTCTTCGTATCCAGATCTTCTTCTGCACAACAGAGGTAAATTTCGCAATCTTCAACAGAACATGTGGTTGCATAAGTAGTCTATTTACAACTGACATTCACCAAAACATGCAGATGGTGTTGCACTAAAATCTGAAAACAGAAAGTGTATGTGTAAAGCAATGATGTGTCCACAACAAATCTCCCTTATTTTAAAATACAATTATAGGAGTCTACTTGACCAAGCATACCCCCCGCCCACATCCCCCCCACCCTATAGCCCACTAAACTGTAAAAAGAATTATTTTATTTCAACTTAACAGAAAGGGCTGAATGTTTTTTTTCAATTATAAAGTCAATTATGGAATATAAATTATGTTAAGAAAACAACAAATTAAATACAAGTACAATTCAAACATTTAATGAGGTTTTAAGACACTTTTGGCAATCAGGATCACCTCGTGCAGGAGTTTTAAGGATAAAGGAAGCCGGAGAACCCGGATAGAACAACGTAGCAGCGGCTAGTAACTGCCGGACTCCCTAGCATATAAATCCCACACAAGGAGTGTTAGCATTGTATGAAGACTCGTGCACCATCGACGTGCAGTACGCCTTAGTGCATATCCCCACAGTGCGTGCATTCACATGGGTAACTGGGGTTAAGTGCCTTTCCCAAAGATACAACGCAGTTACCTCTGGCGGGGATGGAACAGCGGACCTTTCGGTTTGAAGCCCAATGCTGTAACCATTGAGCCACCTTGCTCCCACTAAAGTACAAATGAACAACGGTTATTTAATATCATCTCATGAGCAACAGCCACAGCTACGTGGTTTTAAAGCTGGAAGCAGTTGCGGCTGTGTACTGAGTCTGATGTTATCAAATCTATAGATTTGGATTGAAAGTCTGAAATACAGTAAAAATGATAACAAATGCTTACATTATATACTTGGAGCCAATTCCAGCATCTAAGGATATCTTTGGAAGATCTAAGTTATCTTGTATGTTTAGTCATCTCGTTTCTTGGCAATATGGCATAATGTTCTAGGTTTTTATGTCATACGAAATAAATAACACCATTTCCCCATTGCCCTTAACTTGGTTTTTCCATCATTGAATGCAGTTGCAGATAAAATTGCATCTAGAGGACAAAACGTGTCCCTATTACAATGGTTTGGCTTACAAAGTCAAGACATAAGTCTTTTGGAGATTTCCTCCACTATTCACTTTTCTAACAATTTGACAACACATCAAAAGTTAACCTTTTTATTATTACTCTTATTTAAATAAGCAAATGAACAAATCTATCGCCCGGAATCACAGATTGTCACATCATCAACATGGACTACATAGAACTTTTGAAGGCCTAATCTTCTCTCTTCATACTGGACCCATTTCACATTCAACATCAAGATAAATGTCTAATCTAGTCAATTTTAAAACAATTTTGTATCACAGCGAAAACTAAATTCACCTACTTACCGATAAAATTGTTCATATACACAAATGTACAAACAGTCGGTATGGTATTTGTAAACATAATAGTTATTGGAAAGACTATTCAGGGTTTGGCAATAGAGTCTTTGTATCCAGATCTTCTTCTACACAACAGAGGTAAACTTCGCACTCTTCAACAGAACATGTGGTTGCATAAGTAGTCTATTTACAACTGGCATTCATCTAAACATGCAGAAGGTGTGGCACCAAAATATGAAAACAGAAAGAGGATGTGTAAAGCAATGATAATATGTGTCCACAACAAATCTCCCTTATTTTCAAATACAATTATAGGAGTTTACTTGACCAAGCATACTCCCCGCCCACCACCCCCTCCCCCCAACCGCCAGCTCACTGAACTGTAAAAATAATTATTTTATTTCAACTTGACAGAAAGTGCTGAATTTATTTTTTCAATTATAAAGTCAATTTTGGAATATGAATTATGTTAAGAAAACAACAAAAATAGAAGTACAATTTATACATTGAATGAGGTTTAAAGACACTTTTGGCAATCAGGATCACCTCGCGCATGACTTTTAAGGATAAAGAAATCCGGAGAACCCGGATAGAACCATCGAGCAGCGGCTAGTAGCTGCCAGATTCCCTAACATATAAACCCCACACAAGCAGTGGTAGCATTGTATGAAGACTCGTGCACCATCGACGTGCAGTACGCCTTACTGCGTATCCCCACAGTGCGTGCATTCACGTGGGTAATTGGGTTTTAGTGCCTTTCCTAAATATACAACGCGGTTACCTCTGGCGGGGATGGAACAGTGGACCTTTCGGTTTGAAGTCCAATGCTGAAACCATTGAGCCACCTTGCTCGCACTAAAGCACAAATGCACAACGGTTATTTAATATCATCTCATGAGCAACAGCCACAGCTACCTGGTTTTAAAGCTGGTAGCACCTGCGAGCGTGTATTCAGTCTGCTGTGATCAAATCCATAGATTTCCATTGAAAGTCTAAAATACAGTACAAATTATAACAAATACTTACCTTATATACTTGGAGCCTTTTCCAGCATCTAAGGATATTTTTGGAAGTTCTAAGTTATCTTGTATGGTTAGTCATCTCGTTTCCTGGCAATATCACACAATGTTCTAGGTTTTTATGTCATACGAAATAAATAACACCATTTCCCCATTGCCCTTATCCTGATTTTTCCACAACTGAATGCAGTTGCAGATAAAATTGCAACTTGAGGACAAAACGTGTCCCTATTACAAAAGTTTGGCTTAGAAATTCAAGACATAAGTGTTTTGGAGATTTCCTCCACTATTCACTTTTCTAGCAATTTTATAACACAGCAAAAGTTAACCTATCTATTATTACACTTATTTAAATAAGCAAATGAAGAAATCTATCGGCCGGAATCACAGATTGTCACATCATCAACATGGGCGACATATAACTTTTGAAGGGCTAATCTTCTCTCTTCATACTGGACTCATTTCACTTTTAACATCAAGATAGATGTCAAAGCTAGTGAAATTTAAAACAATTTTGTATCACAGCAAAAATTAAATTAACCTATTTACCGATAAACTTGTTCATATACACGAATTTACAAACAGTCGGTATGGTATTTGTAAACATGATAGTTATTGGAAATACTATTCAGGGTTTTGCAATAGAGTCTTTGTATCCAGATCTTCTTCTACACAACAGAGGTAAGTAAACTTTGCAACCTTCAACAGAACATGTGGTTGCATAAGTAGTCTATTTACAACTGCCATTTATCAAAACATGCAGAAGGTATTGCACCAAAATCTGAAAACAGAAAGTGGATGTGTAAAGCAATGATAATATGTGTCCACAACAAATCTCCCTTACTATCAAATACAATTATAGGAGTCTACTTGACCAAGCATACCCCCCCCCCCCAACCGCCAGCTCACTAAACTGTAAAAAATATTATTTTATTTCAACTTGACAGAAAGGACTGAATGATTTTTTTTCAATTATAAAGTCAATTTTGGAATATTTATTTATTGATTTATTGGTGGTTAAAGTCACATATTTCGGCACAATAGCTAACCATGACCGTGACAGTTTTATGGGTGGAGAAACCCGGAGTACCCGGAGAGAACCACCGAGCAACTGCGAGCAGCTGTCAGCTCCCCAACATACCAAATCCACACAGGCAGGGTTAGCATTGGTTGAAGACAGGCGCACCATCGACGTGCAGTACGCCTTAGTACAAAACGTCACCGTGCCCCCTCGTGGGCAATGGGGGTGAAGTGTCTTGCCCAAGGACACAACGCGGTTGCCGCAGGTGGGATTCGAACCGTGGACCTCTCGGTTTGCAGCCTGCACCGCTACCAACTGTGCCACCGCGCCCCCCAATTTTGGAATATAAATTATGTTAAGAAAACAACAAATAAAATAAAAGCACAATTTATACATTTAATGAGGTTTAAAGACACTTTTGGCAGTCAGGATCACCTCGTGCAGGACTTTTAAGGATAAAGGAAGCCGGACAACCCGGATAGAACCACCGAGCATCGGCTAGTAACTGCCAGACTCCCTAACATATAAACCCCATACAAGCAGTGTTAGCATTGTATGAAGACTCGTGCAGTACGCCTTAGTGCATATCCCCACAGTGCGTGCATTCACATGGGTAAATGGGGTTAAGTGCCTTTCCCAAAGATACAACGCAGTTACCTCTGGCGGGGATGGAACATTGGACCTTTCGGTTTGAAGTTCAATGCTGTAACCATTGAGCCACCTTTCTCCCACTAAAGTACAAATGCACAACAGTTATTTAATATCATCTGATAAGCAACAGCCACAGCTACGTGGTTTTAAAGCTGGAAGCAACTGCGGCCGTGTATTCAGTCTGTTGTTATCAAATCTATAGATTTGGATTGAAAGTCTGAAATACAGTGAAAATGATAACAAATACTTACATTATATACTTGGAGCCTATTCCAGCATCTAAGGATATCTTTGGAAGTTCTAAGTTATCCTGTATGGTTAGTCATCTCGTTTCTTGGCAATTTGGCACAATGTTCTAGGTTTTCATGTCATACGAAATAAATAACACTATTTCCCCATTGCCCTTATCTTGGTTTCTCCACCATTGAATCTAGTTGCATATAAAATTGCATCTAGAAGACAAAACGTGTCCCTATTACAATGGTTTGGCTTAGAAGGTCAAGACATAAGTGTTTTGGAGATTTCCTCCACTATTCACTTTTCTAACGATTTTATAACACAGCAAAAGTTAACCCTTTTATTATTACACTTATTTAAATGAGCAAATCAACAAATGTATCGGCCGGAATCACAGATTGTCACATCATCAACATGGACGACATAGAACTTTTGAAGGGCTAATCTTCTCTCTTCATACTGGACTCATTTCACATTTAACATGAAGACAAATGTCAAAGCTAGTCAAGTTTAAAACCATTTTGTATCACAGCAAAAATTAAATTAACCTATTTACCGATATACTTGTTCATATACACGAATGTACAAACAGTCGGTATGGTATTTGTAAATATAATAGTTATTGGAAATACTATTCAGGGTTTGGCAATAGAGTCTTTGTATCCAGATCTTCTCCTACACAACAGAGGTAAATTTCGCAATCTTCAACAGAACATGTGGTTACACAAATAGTCTATTTACAACTGGCATACATCAAAACATGGAGAAGGTTTTGCACCAAAGTCTGAAAACAGAAAGTGGATGTGCAAAGCAATGATAATATGTGTCCACAACAAATCTCCCTTATTTTCAAATACAATTATAGGATTCTACTTAACCAAGCATACCGCCCCCCCCCCCCCCCCAACCGCCAGCTCACTGAACTGTAAAAAGAATTATTTTATTTCAAATTGATAGAAAGGGCTGAATGTTTTTTTTCAATTATAAAGTTAATTTTGGAATATAAATTATGTTAAGAAAACAACAAATAAAATAGAAGTACAATTTATACATTTAATGAGGTTTAAAGACACTATTGGTAATCAGGATAACCTCGTGCAGGACATTTAAGGATAAAGGAAGGCGGAGAACCCGGATAGAACCACCGAGCAGCGGCTAGTAACTGCCAGAGTCCCTAACATATAAACACAATCAGTGTTAGCATTGTATGAAGACTCGTGCACCATCGATGTGTAGTACGCCTTAGTGCATATCCCCACAGTTCGTGCATTCACATGGGTAACTGGGGTTAAGTGCTTTTCCCAAAGATACAACGCAGTTACCTCTGGCGGAGATGGAACAGTGAAGCTTTCGGTTTGAGGTCAAATGCTGTAACCTTTGAGCCCCCTTGTTCCCATTAAATTACAAATGCACAACGGTTATTAAATATCATCTCATGAGCAACAGCCACAGCTACGTGGTTTTAAATCTGGGAGCAGCTCCGGCCGTGTATTCAGTCTGCTGTTATCAAATCTATAGATTTGGATTGAAAGTCTGAAATACAGTAAAAATGATAACAAATACTTACATTATATACTTGGAGCCTATTCCACCATCTAAGGATATCTTTGGAAGTTCTAAGTTGTCTTGTATGGTTAGTCATCTCGTTTCTTTGCAATATGGCCCAATGTTCTAGGTTTTTATGTCATACGAAATAAATAACACCATTTCCCCATTGCACTTATCATGGTTTTTCCACCACTGAATCCAGTTGCAGATAAAATTGCATCTAGAGGACAAAACGTGTCGTGCAGTACGCCTTAGTGGATATCCCCACAGTGCGTGCATTCACATGGGTAACTGGGGTTAAGTGTCTTTCCCAAAGATACAACGCAGTTACCTCTGGCGGGGATGGTACAGTGGACCCTTCGGTTTAAAGTCCAATGCTGTAACCATTGAGCCACCTTTCTCCCACTAAAGTACAAATGCACAACGGTTATTTAATATCATCTGATAAGCAACAGCCACAGCTACGTGGTTTTAAAGCTGGAAGCAATTGCGGCCTTGTATTCAGTCTGCTGTTATCAAATCTATAGATTTGGATTGAAAGTCTGAAATACAGTAAAAATGATAACAAATACTTACATTATATACTTGTAGCCTATTCCAGCATCTAAGGATATCTTTGGAAGTTCTAAGTTATCTTGTATGGTTAGTCATCTTGTTTCTTGGCAATATGGCACAATGTTCTCGGTTTTAATGTCATACGAAATAAATAACACCATTTCCCCATTGCCCTTATCTTTGTTTTTCCACCATTGAATCCAGTTGCAGATAAAATTGCATCTAGAGGACAAAACGTATCCCTATTACAATGGTTTGGCTTAGACAGTCAACACATAAGTGTTTTGAAGATTTCCTCCCCTATTCACTTTTCTAACAATTTTATAACACAGCGAAGGTTAACTTTTTTATTGTTACACTTATTTAAATGAGCAAACGAACAAATGCATCGGCCGGAATCACAGATTGTGACATCATCAACATGGACGACATAGAACTTTTGAAGGGCTACTCTTCTCTCTTCATACTGGACTCATTTTACTTTTAACATCAAGATAAATGTCATAGCTAGTCAAGTTTAAAACAAATTTGTATCACAGCAAAAATTCAATTAACCTATTCACCGATAAACTTGTTCATATACACGAATGTACAAACATTCGGTATGGTATTTGTAAACATAATAGTTATTGGAAATACTATTCAGGGTTTGGCAATAGAGTATTTGTATCCAGATCTCCTTCTGCACAACAGAGGTAAACTTCGCAATCTTTAAGTGAACATGTGGTTGCATAAGTAGTCTATTAACAACTGGCATTCATCAAAACATGCGGAAGGTGTTGCACCAAAATCTGAAAACAGAAAGTGGATGTGTAAAGCAATGATAATATGTGTCCACAACAAATCTCCCTTATTTTCCAATACAATTATAGGAGTTTACTTGACCAAGCATACTCCCCGCCCCCCCCCCCCCCAACCGCCAGCTCACTGAACTGTAAAAATAATTATTTTATTTCAACTTGACAGAAAGGGCTGAATTTATTTTTTCAATTATGTTAAGAAAACAACAACAAAAATAGAAGTACAATTTATACATTTAATGAGGTCTAAAGACACTTTTGGCAATCAGGATCACCTCGCGCATGACTTTTAAGGATAAAGAAAGTCGGAGAACACGGATAGAACCACCGAGCAGCGGCTAGTAGCTGCCAGACTCCCTTACATATAAACCCCACACAAGCAGTGGTAGCATTGTATGAAGACTCGTGCACTATCGATGTGCAGTACGCCTTAGTGCATATCCCCACAGTGCGTGCATTCACATGGGTAATTGGGTTTTAGTGCCTTTCCTAAAGATACAACGTGGTTTCCTCTGGCGGGAATGGGACAGTGGACCTTTCGGTTTGAAGTCCAATGCTGTAACCATTGAGCCACCTTGCTCCCACTAAAGTACAAATGCACAACGGTTATTTAATATCATGTCATGAGCAACAGCCACAGCTACGTGGTTTTAAAGCTGGTAGCACCTGCGGCCGTGTATTCAGTCTGCTGTGATCAAATGTTAAAAAATTTATAGTAATTTATATATTTTTTATACTTACCAATGACCCAGACATAGCTGGTGCTAACTCTTAAAAATGTAGGGCCGATCACAAATTTTGCCCCCCAATCCCCAAAAATTTGCATCTAAAACCAAAGAAAACATGTCCTGAATGGCCCTCCATATTTCGCCTCTACTGCGCATGCGCAGTGTCAAGGACGTCCCGAAATTGGCGCCATTAACCATTCTTACAACCAATGCCTGGTAAGCGCTATGTCCTCAGCGGGGAGGTATGAGTTCCCAACTCCTGGGAGGGCCATCCCCGTCTGGGTCATTGGTAAGTATAAAAAATATATAAATTACTATAAATTTTTTAACATTTTTATACTGTACCAATGACCCAGACATCGCTGAATAGTAAAAAGGCTGGAGGGACCAGGACATAGAGGAAAATCCAATGAGCTCAACTATATAAAATAGAGTCATCCCCTCGAGGAGAAAAGGAGTATTAGGCTTTACATGTATCTTTCTTATTTATGATAAATTAGAAAGACACAATACCTTCTATAATTGAGCATCATAACATCCATTTTCTCAATTAACATCCAGTATAATTCTTATACTAATTACTTTTAAAGTAAGCCAATAAATAAAGTTAGTCCAGAGAATTGAGACTCTTTATACTCTTTTAAAAGTGTCCGAGGATAGTATAATAACGCCCGTTTGACACGTGACATATTCAAATGCTATACTTTAAAACAATGACATGGATGAATTTTTAAAACATAACTTTTCACTTTAAAACCATCCCAGTAACAGCTCAGAATTACTGACTCCGGAGGAGGTATCCCCTTGTTTTCATAATAAAACAGGTGACCCAAGGGAACACCCCCCCCTTTTTTTCTTGCCCTGGGTCAAATAGCCCAGAGCGAAGAGGGCAGCAGGACGGAGTCACTGCCGGAACATAAAGCCTACATAGCTATAGTTGCAATTGTTAAGTGATCGACATTCTGAGCAGTCGATAATGGACCTAAACAATGCAGGCCTCCAGAAATGGACTCGATATTTCTGAGATAAAAATTCGTGAATGTGGATGGCTGAGACCAATATGCAGCCTTCTTTAAATCTATAATAGCAACACTATTTACGTAAGCCCAAGATATAGAAGAGCTCTTACTTCATGAGCCGAAATCTTAAGCACAGACTGCTGAGTTAAGGATAGATTATCCTAAGCAGTACCGATAGTTAATTGAATGCATTTAGCAATAGAATGGACCGTAATGACATTTCTATTAGGCATCAGAGCCAGAAGAAGCTTTACGTCCTTACTGATAAACTGAGATCTGTTAATAATACATAAAGGTCTAGCCGGACAGAGTAAAGGCCTATGCCCGTTCGAAGACGGAAGGACCTTAAAAACAATAGGGTCCGGATATTTATTAGGAGCCTGATTCTTAACCAAAAATCCAACATTAGTAGTAAAGGAATAGAGTTTCCGATACTACGAAAGTGAGACTCGTCCACCGATAGTGCATGACGCTCACTGACTCTTCAGCAGAAGAGAAGACTAAGAGAATTGCTGTCCTAAAAGGCCAGAATTTGAAACTATTGTCTCAAGAGGTTCAAATGGTTGCTTTAGTTTAATAAGAACCCAAGCTAAATTCCGTATAGGAATTAATCTAAGGATTCTAGGTCTATTTATCAAAAAGTTTCAAACTAACTTAGATAAAGAGACATTAGGCTCAATTGTAAACTATCATGGTGTGCACAGGTATCGGATAACATAGACCTATAACCTTTAATAGTAACTGGCTGCAGTTGATCTCGTCAAACAAGTATACTAGAAAGTTTGCAATGTCTGGTATGGAGGGATCAAAAATATCAACATAAAGATCCCTACACCAACGACGGAAGACCCTCCACTTTAGCCGCACAGTATAGCGAAGAGGAGGTCCTCCTACAGTTAGAAATCGCGTCCACTGCTCGTCCTGTACAATGCTTGCCATGCAAGAAGGACCGCACAACGGAATACGTGAAGGTTGAGACCTTGCGGGTTGTGAAGAAGTTGACACGATTTCCCCAGCGAAAAAAGATCCTCTCGTGGAGGAAGTTTTAGCGGTAAGTCCCACAGCAGACACCTAAGTAAATTTATCCACGGTCTCTGTGGAGACAGAGATGCTACCAACAGAATTGTATTGTGAATGTATTATCCTAGCAATACTTGTTGAATCAACAGCGCTGGAGGATACGCATATCCTATCATCCCGTCGTACTAGATCGATAGAGCGTTAACTACATATGCTCGGGGATCCGGACACGGTGACACATACGTCTGCAATTGATTGGTGAGTTGTGTCGCAAAAAATTTATCACTGGGCGCTCCCATTGGTAGCAAATCTGATTGAATACCTGTTTGTTGAGAGTCCATTCTGACGGCAACAAACGACCCTTACGTGAAAGGGAGTCTGCTAATACAATCCGACGACCTAGAATATGACGGACCGAAACAGAACTTGGTGTTCTATAACAAACAGAAGGATTCTTTCCGTTAAATTCAATAACGGAACCGAATGAGTGCCTCCCTGGTTCCGGATATACGCAACTACTGTCGTATTATCGGACAGGATTTGACATGCGTTACTAAATAATGTTCATCCAATGACGTAATGCAAGCCAAAATAATATCATTTCTTGGAAGATAAGTGCTTGCCTAAAAACTGCGGAACCCAAAGACCCTGGCACTTCGAATCCGTTGGGATCAATATTGTGCCCCAACCTGTTTGACTGGCATCCATCATAATCGAGAAACTCGGATCCGGCAACTACAGTGGAACTCTCTGAGTCAACCACCGAATGTTTGCCCAAATCTGAATCTTTGGTTACACTTGATTGACAAGAGAACGTGTATATCGAGCAATTCATAGATTGCTGAAAGGTTGCCGTCGAAGCGAAGCTTCTCCGAGACCGAGGCGACTCTGAGAGAGTTCTTCACCTTACTATCCACGCGCGTGGATGTAGCTAGGGCTGCGTCACGTCTAATCAACTCCAGGTTGCCACTGAAGGGCGGAGTTATACGTGGAAAACTACTGCCCTTGAAAGAAATCTCATTAAGAATCATATCCTGGAATTCTTTCTCTCGAAGACGTAATGATAACGCCTCAGTAAGGTGGTCTACATATGATAAAGCGTCTAATTTAAGTCTATTAGACATCATTGTCGTTTCCAACGTCGTGGTTGGAATTGACATAGACGGCGAAAAAGACAATACCCAGTCTTCAGCCTCGTCGTCTAGACGCAGAGGAACTCTCAGTATGCCCTGTCCTGCCATTTCAAATTATTCCTAGACTTGATGAAAGGCAGATTAGAGCATTTGCGGACAAGAAACTAGACTAGTGTGTTTTGGTAGCAAGCTTATATATATATAGCGTCGTTCAATAATTCGAAAGTTCTAGTGACATTATTGGACTGTGTCGGCAACTCAGGGACGATGTCCCTGAACCGATCAAAAATAAATTCTGTGTCCAATGACGCTATTAGTTTCTTATCCAGCATCGCAGCATTCTAGTCCGACGGAACAACCTCTGGAAGATAATGCCGGAAGAAATCTATGGCATCTTCTGTTGTTCCGAAAGGGAAAGCTCGAAATCGTCCGAATCCCTTTCGCCATCCTGTCAGACCCTATGAAGTGTTCGGTCGTCCGTACCTGATGCATCAGCGGAGCGAACCGACCCAGCGTCGTCTGATTATTCCTCATCCGACGGAGATTCTGTCGTTTGCTGGGATGCGGCGATAAGCTGTGCTATTTTGGATAGCACGTCCGTCACTGAGGCCTGTGGAGAAGCGGTCTTACGATGCTTTGCCGCTGGAAGCTCCGTGTTCGTTACCCCGTGTATACTTCTATTATGCGAGCGACCGGAGTGTACAGGCCTCGTGTCCCTTGGCTACCGGATGGCGTGACCTGTTCGCCGTGGAATCACTGAATGACGAAGCTGGCAGGATACTCGAGGTCACGTAGCCAAGTTGCGGTCGTGTGCGCTGCCGTGAGGATGAGGAAGCATTATCGACAGTCTCTCGGACTGTCTATATAACGGAGCGTCCCGAGCGGCGGACATATGCTCCGAATGCGAAATGTTTGTACCACAACATCCGGTCCCAGATGTTGTTGTATGAGAGAGGGACCTCTCTCGCTCGCAGCCCGGACGGACCTGGACGAGCTAGGAACCGGACTAATAGGCTTCCTCCGTTCTCTCCCCTAATCCGCCGCCACTGGGTGTGTACTATTGTCTATTATAGTGCTCGCACCACCCAAATCTCCTTCCTGGACCGCAACGGACGAACCCGGCTTGCGGAACCATTCGATGAATGGACGCTACACCGGGTGAGCTAGCGAATGTCAACGCCGTCGATCCTACTAGGAACCTCTTAGGCGATTGACATATTCCATGAGCACTTATTGCCGCTAGCTCATCATTTAACTATGACGACAGAGGCACACTTTTGAAAGACATCTCAGTAACTTTGCGAACAAGAAACCAGACTTGCTTGTTAATAGCAAGCATATATATATATATAAATAGCGTCGTTCAATAATTCGAAAGTTCCTGTGACATTATTGGATTGTGTCGGAACGGAGGGACGATGTCCCTGAACCGATCCAAAAATTTTTGTGTCCACCGACGCTATCAATCTCTTATCCGGCATCGCAGCATTGTGGTCCGACGAAACAACCTCTAGAAGATAAGCCGGATGACATATACAGCAGCTTATGTTGTTCCAAAAAGGAAAGCGCGAAATCCTCCGAACCCCTTTCGCCATCCTGTCGGACCCTATGAAGTTTTCGGACGTCCGTACCTGATGCTTCAGCGGAGCGTTCCGACCCAGCGTCGTCGGATATTACATGATGCGACAGAGGTACTGTCGTTGCTGGGATGCTGCGATAAGTTGTGCTATTCGGGATAGCACGTCCGTCACTGAGGCCTGTGCAGTAGCGGTCTTACGATGCTTTGCCGCTGGAAGCTCCGTGTACGTTGACTCCTGTATACTTATCTATGCGAACGTCCGGAGTCTACAGGTCTCGTGTCCCTGGCTACCGGATGGCGTGACCTGGTCGCCGCGTATTCTCTGATTGGCGAAGTTGACTGGATATCGGAGCTCACGTAGCCAAGGTGCGGTCGTGTGCGCTTCCATGAGAATGAGGAAGCCTTATTGACAGTCTCTCCGGACTGTCTATATAACGGAGCGTCCCGAGCGGCGACGTATGCTCCGAATGCGAAACATTTTGTATCACAACATCTGGGGGCCAGATGTTGTTGTACGAGAGAGGGGCCTCTCTCGCTCGCAGCCCAGATGGGCCTGGACGAGCTATGAACCGGACTAATAGGCTTCCTCCTTTCTCTCCTCTAATCCGCCGTCACTGGGTGTGCACTTGGTTGTTTTATAGTGCTCGCATCACCCAAAACTCCTTTCTAGACCGCAACGGACGAACCCGGCTGCCGAACCATTCGATGAATGGACGCTACACCGGGCGAGCTAGCGGACGTCAAAGGTCGTCGATCCTACTAGGGACCTCTTAGGGAATTGACGTATTTCCCTGAGCACTTTTCCGCTAGCTCTTCATTAATTGTGAGGACGGAGGCACACTTTTGGAAGATATCACGGATATATCACCCTGTTCTTGATCGTCTGAAATAGAGATTGAAAACCAGAGTGACCCTGCGGAGAAAGGACCGGCATGGCCATTTCCCCGCTAACATACCGTGACACACGCTTCCCATGTTGTCATCGAAAATAACACATACTGAACAGGAGTTAGTGCGAGTACACTGACTACATTTATGCAATGATTATGAAAGTCAGAAGAAGATTTCCTCTTAATCCAATTGAACAATATCCTTTCATTGTGAAAAGAAAACAAAGTCCTAGAACTCGCACCAACCCTTGCAAATCAAAATACATAATAACATGATCCATTAACATAGAAAAAATAATTGAAATCAAAATAATTTTTGAAAAAATATTTTTTCAGAAAAGTTAAAAAATTTATAGTAATTTATATATTTTTTATACTTACCAATGACCCAGACTTAGCTGGTGCCAACTCTAACAAAACCAGGGCCAAACACAAATTTTGCCCCCCAATCCCCAAAATTTGCATCCAAAACAAAAAGAAATCATGTCCTAAAGGACCTCCAAACTACGCCTCTACTGCGCATGCGCAGTGACGCAAACGTCCCGAAATTGGCGCCAATTATCATTCTTACTGGCAGTGCCTGGTCAGCGCTATGTACTCAGCGGGGAGGCAAGAGTTCCCAACTCCAGGGAGGGCCATCCCCGTCTGGGTCATTGGTAAGTATAAAAAATATATAAATTACTATAAATTTTTTAACATTTTTATACTGTACCAATGACCCAGACTTAGCTGAATAGTAAACAGGCTGGAGGGCCTAGGACATAGAGGAAAATCCAATAAGCTCAACTATATAGTAAAGAGGTAACCCCTTAAGGAGAAAAGGAGTATTAGGCTTTACATGTATCTTTCTTATTTAATATTAAATTAGAAAGATACAGTACCCTTAATAATTGAGCACAATAACATTCATGTTCTCTATTAACATCCAGTATAACCCTTATACTAATTATTTTTAAAGCAAGCCAATAAATAAAGTAGTCCAGAGAATTGAGACTCTTTATAGTCATTTAAAAGTGTCCGAGTATTGTATATTAAAGCCCGTTTGACACTTGACATATACAAATGCTTCACACCGAGCTACACTTTAAAAATAAGACATGAATGAATTTAAACATTAGTATTACACTTTAAAACCATCCCGGAAGCGGAGGCATTCCCTTGCTTTTCACTATAAAGCAGGTGACCTAAGGGAACACCCGCCCCCCCCCTTCCCCTTGCCCTGGGTCAAATAGCCCAGAGCGAAGAGGGCAGCCGGACGGAGTCACTGCCGGAACAGAAAGCCTGCATAACTATAGTTGCAGCTGTTTAGTGGACGACATTCTGAGCAACAGATAACGGACCTAAACAATGCAGGTCTCCAGAAATGGACTCAATATTTCTGAGATAAAAATTCGTAAATGTGGATGGCTGAGACCAATAAGCAGCCTTCATTAAATCTGTAATAGCAACACTATTAGCATAAGCCCAGGAAGTAGAAAGAGCTCTTACTTCATGAGCAGAAATCTTAAGCACAGACTGCTGAGAAGAAGATAAATCTTCATAAGCAGTACGGATAGTTAACTGAATCCATCTAGCAATAGAATGGACTGAAATATCCTTTCTATTAGGCATCAAAGACAGAAAGAAACGTTTCCGTCCCTTTCTGATAAACTGAGATCTCTGTTTATAGATACGTAATGCTCTAACAGGACAGAGTAAAGGCCTACGCCCGTCTGAAGACGGAAGAGCCTTAATAACAATAGGTTCCGGATATTTATTAGGAGCCTGATTCTTAGCTAAAAAACCCACGTTAGTAGTGAAGGTGATAGTATTCCCAACACTACGATAATGAGAATCATCCACCGATAGTGCATGAAGCTCACTGACTCTTCTAGCAGAAGAGAAAGCTAAGAGAAAAGCTGTCTTATAAGATAAGAATTTGAAATCTACTGTCCCAAGAGGTTCAAATGGCTTTTCCTTCAATTTAAGAAGAACCCAAGCTAAATTCCACTTAGGAATTAATCTAAGAGTTCTGGGTCTATTTATCGAAAAGTTTCTAACCAACTTCGATAAAGAGACATTAGATCCAATTTGTAAACTATCATGATGTGCATAGGTATCAGATAACCTAGATCTATAACCCTTTATAGTAACAGGCTGCAGTTTGATTTCGTCAAACAAGTATACTAGAAAGTGTGCAATGTCTGGCATAGAGGGATCGAATATATCTACAGAATGATCCCTACACCAACGACGAAAAACCTTCCACTTAGCCGCATAGTTTAGCGAAGAGGAGGTCCTCCTACAGTTAGAAATCGCGTCCACTGCTCGTCCTGTAAAGTGCTTGCCATGCAAGAAGGACCGCACAACGGAAAAACGTGAAGGTTGAGACCTTGCGGGTTGTGATGGAGTTGGCGCGATTTCCCCTGCGAAAGAAGATCCTCCCGTGGAGGAAGCTTCCGCGGTAGGTCCCACAACAGACACCTGAGTAGATTTATCCACGGTCTCTGTGGCGACAGAGATGCTACCAACAGAATCTTGCATTGAGATTGTTTTATCTTTAGCAATACTTGTTGAATTAACGGCGCTGGAGGATACGCAAATCCTATCATTCCGTCCCAAGGGATCGACAGAGCGTCTACTGCAAATGCTCTTGTATCCGGACACGGAGACACATACGTCTGCAACTGATTGTTGAGATGTGTCGCAAATAAGTCTATCATTGGCCGTTCCCATTGGTAGCAAATCTGATTGAATACTTGTTTGTTGAGAGTCCACTCCGACGGCAACAAGCGACCCTTTCGTGAAAGGGAGTCTGCTAGCACATTCAGACGACCCGGTATGTGACGGACCGAAAGAAGAACGTGATGTTCTAACGCAAACAGAAGGATTCTTTCCGTTAGATTGAACAACGGAACTGAATGAGTGCCTCCCTGATTCCGTATATACGCCACTACTGTCGTATTGTCGGATAGGATTTGGACATGAGCATCGTGAATAATGTCCATCCAGTGACGTAACGCAAGCCAAATTGACATCATTTCCTTGATGTTTATGTGCTTGCACGGGAATTGCGGACCCCAAAGACCCTGGCATCTCGAATCCGTTGGGATTAATGATGCACCCCAACCTGTTTGACTGGCATCCGTCATAACGGTAAAACTCGGATCCGGCAACTGCAGCGGAACTCCCTGAGTTAACCACTGAATGTTTGCCCAAGTCTGAATCTCTTGTTTCACTTGATCTGACAAGAGAACGTCTACATCGAGCGAATGAATTTTCACACTCCAATTCTGAGTCAGGAAAATTTGAAGAGGACGTGTGCGTAACCGCCCCATCGGAATGAGATCCGCGGCGTCTCCGCACAGACCTATCAGTCTCATAAATTCTCTCGCCGTGACTTTGTCTGCGTGCAGACAATAGCGAGCGTAACAACTGACTAATTTCGCTCTGGTTAACGGCAGACGAACGAGATTGTTGTGCGTCTCGAAGCTCATTCCCAGATGAGTGAATGACTTGGACGGCACCAGATCCGACTTCTCCTCGTTTACTATAAAACCGAGACGTCGGAGCAATAGAATTAGATTCTGAACATCGTTCTGAAGCGTTAACTCGTTGCCGTACCTCTGAAGAATGTCGTCCAGGTAGGCCGACGTTACCGCAGACGAATGAGCTCGGAAGTAGATCATTACCGAGTTCATTACCCGAGTGAAAGCCCAGGGTGCTAGATTCAATCCGAAGCACATCGCCCGGAATTGATACACCACTCCTAGGACTGCGAAGCGTAGATACTTTCGGAATGTCGGATGTACCATGACGTGAAAGTACGCATCTTTGAGATCTATGCTCGTTGCATAATCGTTCACCCGAATACTCGCTCTGACCGATCGAATCGTCTCCATATAAAACTTCGGAGCGACGATCAGCTTGTTTATCCAGCTCAAATCTATGACTGGACGGAACGAGCCGTCTGGTTTCGGAACCAGAAACAGATGGCTGTAGAATCCCGGAGATTCCTGGTTTTCTACGACCTCTACCGCGTTCTTCATTAAAAGAGACTGCACCTCTGATAACAGAGCGTCTCTTTTCTGCGGATTTGACGGAAGATGAGTCCACTTTGGACTTCGAGTTAATGGAGGCTTTCGTTTGAAGGATATCTTTAGACCTTCCGAAGTCACTCCTCTCACCCAAGGGTCGTCCGTAATCGACGCCCATTCTTGTGAAAAGCTCGACAACCTTCCGCCAACCGGAACGCGATAGAGGTTTAAGCCATCACCTCCTGGACCTGCGAGGCCTGCGGTAGGAGAAACCACGTCTTCCACGACCCGCACCTCGCCCCGTCGACCTCGGGGCGTCCGACCGATTGTCCCGGCCTGAAGGACGTCCCGAACGAGAGTCGCTATCCTGACGGTCTCTCGAATAAGACCAAGAGGACGCACCGGAACCTCTATAGGAACCTCTCTTGGGCGCATTAGACCCAGAAGTGCCTGTCTTATTCGTGTCTGCTGTATCCGACTTCTTAGGAGCAGATTTGAACAACAGAGAATCCTTAGCTTTCTTTGTAATTTTATCATAAATAGCGGAAAGCTTGCCGTCAAAGAGAAGTTCTCCTGAGACCGAAGCGACTCTAAGAGAGTTCTTCACCTTAGAATCCACTAATGTGGATGTAGCTAGGGCTGCGTCACGTCTAACCAACTCCAGATTTGCCACTGAAAGGGCGGAGTTACACGTGGAATAAGCTACTGCCCTTGAAAGAAGTCTTAAAGAGGATTGTATATCCTGAAACTCTTTCCCCAATGATAACGCCTTAGTAAGGTGATCTGCGTAAGATAAGGCATCTAAATTGGCTCTGTTAGACGCAATAGCTGTTTCCAACACCGCGGTTGGAATAGAAGCTGACGACGGTAATGATAGCTCTAAGTCTTCCGCCTCGTCGTCCATACGCAGAGGAACTCTCGGTATACCCTGTCCTGCCGTATCGAATTTATTCCTTGCATTAATGAAAGGCAGGTTGAGAGTATTAGCGGACAAGAAACCTGCTTTCCCCGTCCTGGAAGCAAGTTTAAATATAGCGTCGTTCAATAATTCAAATGTTCTTGCAACATTATTGGACTGCGACGGAAACTCGGGAGCGATGTCCCTGAACCGCTCAAAAAATTCAGAGTCCAATGACGCTATAATTCTCTTGTCCGGAAGCGCAGCAGTCTGGCCCGACGGAACAACTTGAGGGAGAAAGTGCCGGATGAAGTCCACGGCAGCTTTATGTTGTTCCGAAAGGGATAGCTCCAAGTCATCCGTATCCCTTTCACCATCCGGTCGGACCTCATGATGTTCCCGGTCGTCCGCCCCCGATGCTTCGGCGGAGCGTACCGACCCAGCGCCGTCGGATAATTCTCGATCCGACACCGTTTCTGTCGGTTGCTGGGATGCTGCGATAAGCTGTGCTATCTGCACAAGAATGTCCGGCGTCGAGACCTGCGGAGGCGCAGTCTTTCGCTGCTTCGCCGAGGGCAGCTCCGCATCAGATGGCTCCCGCATACTTTTCCTATGCGAACGTCCGGAGTCCATCGGTCTCGAATCCCTGGCTGCCGGATGGTGTGACCTGGTCGCCGAAGAATCCTTGATCGGCGAAGCTGGTAATATATCGGCGGTCACGCAGCCAAGGTGCGGTCGTGTGCGCTGACGAGAAGAGGAAGCCTTAACAGTCTCTGCGGACTGCTTATACAACGGAGCGTCCCGAGCGACGGACGTATGCTCCGCTAAAGACACATTTTGTATCTATTATTTTTATAGTGCTCGCATCACCCAACATTTCCTTTTGGACCGCATCGGACGAACCCGGCTGCCGAACCATTCGGTGAATGGACGCTACACCGGGCGAGCTAGCGGACGACATTTGTCTAATCTCCATGAGCACTTTTGCCGCTAGCTCTGAATTCATTTGTGACGACGGACGCACACTTGAAGAAGATAACATGGAAACATCACCCTGTTCTGGTTCCTCTGAAATAGAAACTGAGAGAGTAGAGTGACCTTGCGGAGAAAGAGCCGGAATCGCTCTTTCTCCAGAAACAACATATCGTGACACACGTTTCCAATGTTTCTCATCCCAATGTTCACATATAGGACAGGGATTAATGCGAGAACACTGACTACAATTAATACAATGATCATGAAAGTCAGAGGAAGATTTCTTCCTATTACAATTTGAACAACGTCCCTTCATTGTGAAAGCACAACAATAAGTCCTAGTTACTCGCAAAAACCCCTGACACAAAGATACATAATAACATGATCCATTAATAAATGAAAAAACAATTGCAAAACAAAATAATTTTGAAAAAATATTTTTTCAGCGAAGCCCAAGTTGCTGAAAAGTAACGTTGAGCCCCGATGGATCCGATGGCAAAGTGTGGTCAAAAATTTTAAATTTATATTAAATAATTAATGAGACACTTTCGGATAATACAAATGTATCTTATAGTGAGATAAACTACAGCAAAGGCAAACAGCCCCCCTCAAAAAAGGCTGTTGCCAATGAAAACAAACAGTGTAAAAACACCAGAAAACATGACGCCAGGCACTGAAAAAACTGGCCCGGAATCAGTCATCAATTACACTCTATCTGATGCAAAACAGAGACTCCCAGGGGAGAATCTGTAGAACATCAGATGGAAGATGCAGAACACAAACGTTATACAACTATGGGTGAAAACGTAACTATGGGGAAAATAACAGAAAACATTCTGTAACCAAGCAACTCTCCCAGGAAATTTTAGAAATGAAATTTCTCAAAAATATGCCAAAAGCATGGGAGAATTGCAAGGGGGGACTTTAGAAGCCTAGGGGAGAGGAAACACTGAATAAGCAGTACAACAATTAGCAAGAATGACAACAAGAGGCCCATGCCTCGAAAATAGGCAACTTAACATAATTTCATCAAAAAATTTTAAGTACAGCCCTGATTATTTTTTGTCACTTCTTTTTCCTCTCCTCCTTCTATCCTCCTTAGAATCACATTTTCTCCAAGAATTACGTGTCTGGCATCCTTTAAACTGAGATTTACAAGCACAAAGATCAGTGAGATGTTGACTGATGAAGGGCCAAACAGAGAATGATAATTGGCGCCAATTTCGGGACGTCTGCGTCACTGCGCATGCGCAGTAGAGGCGTAGTATGGAGGTCCTTTAGGACATGATTTCTTTTTGTTTTGGATGCAAATTTTGGGGATTGGGGGGCAAAATTTGTGTTTGGCCCTGGTTTTGTTAGAGTTGGCACCAGCTAAGTCTGGGTCATTGGTACAGTATAAAAATGCCCAAGTTTCTGAAAAGTAACGTTGAGCCCCAATGGATCCCAAGCCTAAGTGTGGACAAAAATTTTAAAAATATTTTAAAAATTTAATGCAACACTTACGAATAATAATAATGTATCTAGATATGATTAAACTAACCTCAAGATATTATTTTCAAGAAATCCCCCTCACACAGAGGCTGTTGTCAATGTAAACAAGAAGTGTAAAAACACCAAAAACATGACTCCAGGCACTGATAACCCTGGCCCGAAATCAGTTACCTATAATACACTATCTGATGCAAAACAGAGACTCCCAGGGAAGAAACTACAGAACATCAGATGGTAGATGCAGACCACTACGCCTAAACACCCAAGGGTGAAGACGTAAACATGGGGAAAAGAACAGAATTCATTCTGTTATCCAGCTAAAACTCCCAAGAAATTTTAGTAATAATATTACAGAAAATATGCCAAAAGCATGGGAGAATAGCAAGGGGGGACTTAAAGGAAAGGGAGAGAGGAAAACACTGAACAAGCAGTGTAACTTTATAGCAAGAATGACCACAACAGGCCGTTGCCTCGAAAATAGGTAACTTAACACAATTTCACTAAAAAATTTTAAGTTACAGCCCTGATTATTTTCTGTCACACATTTTCCCTCTCCTCCTTCTATATCCTCCTCAGAACCACCATTTCTCTAATATTTATGTGTCTGGCATCATTTAAACTGAGATTTACAAGCACAAAGATCAGTCAGATGTTAACTGATGAAGGGCCAAACAAAGAATGATTAATGGCGCCAATTTCGGGACGTCCTTGACACTGCGCGTGCGCAGTAGAGGCGAAGTATGGAGGGCCATTCAGGACATGTTTTCTTTGGTTTTAGATGCAAATTTTGGGGATTGGGGGGCAAAATTTGTGTTTGGCCCTACATTTTTAAGAGTTAGCACCAGCTATGTCTGGGTCATTGGTACAGTATAAAAATCTATAGATTTGGATTAAAAGTCTGAAATACAGTACAAATTATAACAAATACTTACATTATATACTTGGAGCCTATTCCAGCATCTAAGGATATTTTTGGAAGTTCTAAGTTATCTTGTATGGTTAGTCATCTCGTTTCCTGGCAATATCACACAAGGTTCTAGGTTTTTATGTCATACGAAATAAATAACACCATTTCCCCATTGCCCTTATCTTGGTTCTTCCACCATTGAATCCAGTTGCAGATAAAACTGCAACTTGAGGACAAAACGTGTCCCTATTACAATAGTTTGGATCAGAAATTTAAGACATAAGACTTTTGGAGATTTCCGCCACTATTCACTTTTCTAACAATTTGACAACACAGCAAAAGTTAACCGTTTTATTATTACACTTATTTAAATATGCAAATGAATAAATCTATCGGCCGGAATCACAGATTGTCACATCATCAACATGGACGACATAGAACTTTTGAAGAGCTAATCTTCTCTCTTCATACTGGACTCATTTCACTTTCAACATCAAGGTAAATGTCAAAGCTGGTAAAATTTAAAACAATTTTGTATCACAGCAAAAATTAAATTAACCTATTTACCGATAAACTTCTTCATATACACGAATTTACAAACAGTCGGTATGGTATTTGTAAACATAATAGTTATTGGAAATACTCTTCAGGGTTTGGAATAGAGTCTTTGTATGCAGATCTTCTTCTACACAACAGAGGTAAACTTTGCAATCTTCAACAGAACGTGTGTTTCCATAAGTAGTCTATTTACAACTGGCATTCATCAAAACATGCAGAAGGTGTTGCACCAAAATCTGAAAACAGAAAGTGGATGTGTAAAGCAATGATAATATGTGTCCACAACAAATCTCCCTTATTTTCAAATAGAATTATAGGAGTCTACTTGACCAAGCATACACCCCCCCCCCCCCACCCCCGACCGCCAGCTCACTGAACTGTAAAAATAATTATTTTATTTCAACTCGACAGAAAGGACTGAATGTTGTTTTTCAATTATAAAGTCAATTTTGGAATATTTATTTATTTATTTATTGGTGTTTAAGGTCACATATTTCTGCACAATGGCTAACCATGACCGTGACAGTTTTATGGGTGGAGGAAGCCGGAGTACCCGGAAAGAACCACCGAGCAACGGTGAGCAACTGTCCGCTCCCCAACAAACCAAATCCACACAAGCAGGGTTAGCATTGGCTGAAGACAGGTGCACCATCGACGTGCAGTACGCCTTAGTACACAACGTCACCGTGCCCCCACGTGGGCAATGGGGGAGAAGTGTCTTGCCCAAGAACACAACGCGGTTGCCGCAGGTGGGATTCGAACCGAGGACCTCTCGGCTTGCAGCCTGCACCTCTACCAACTGAGCCACCGCGCCCCCCAATTTTGGAATATAAATTATGTTAAGAAAACAACAAATAAAATAGAAGTACAATTTATACATTTAATGAGGTTTAAAGACACTTTTGGCAATCAGGATCACCTCGTGCAGGACTTTTAAGGATAAAGGAAGCCGGTGAACCCGGATAGAACCACCAAGTAGCGGCTAGTAACTGCCAGACTCCCAAACATATAAACCCCACACAAGCAGTGTTAGCATTGTATGAAGACTCGTGCACCATCGACGTGCAGTACGCCTTAGTGCATATCCCCACAGTGCGTGCATTCACATGGGTAAGTGGGGTTAAGTGCCTTTCCCAAAGACACAACGCAGTTACCTCTGGTGGCGATGGAACAGTCGACCTTTCGGTTTGAAGTCCAGTGCTGTAACCAGTGAGCCACCTTGTTCCCACTAAAGTACAAATGCACAACGGTTATTTAATATCATCTCATGAGAAAAAGCCACAGCTACGTGGTTTTAAAGCTGGAAGCAGCTGCGGCCGTGTATTCAGCCTCTTGTTATCAAATCTACAGATTTGGATTGAAAGTCTGAAATACAGTAAAAATGATAACAAATACTTACATTATATACTTGGAGCCTATTCCAGCATCTAAGGATATCTTTGGAAGTTCTAAGTTATCTTGTACGGTTAGTCATCTCGTTTCTTGGCAATATGGCACAATGTTCTAGGTTTTTATGTCATACGAAATAAATAACACCATTTCCCCATTGCACTTAACTTGGTGTTTACACCACTGAATCCAGTTGCAGATAAAATTGCATCTAGAGGACAAAACGTGTCCCTATTACAATTATTTGGCTTAGAAATTCAAGACATAAGTGTTTTGGAGATTTCCTCCACTATTCACTTTTCTAACAATTTTATAACACAGCAAAATTTAACCTTTTTATTATTACACTTATTTAAATGAGCAAATGAACAAATGTATCGGCCGGAATCACAGATTGTCACATCATCAACATGGACGACATAGAACTTTTGAAGGGCTAGTCTTCTCTCTTCATACTGGACTCATTTCACTTTTAACATCAAGATAAATGTCAAAGCCAGTCAAGGTTAAAACAATTTTGTATCACAGCAATAATTAGATTAACCTATTTACAGATAAACTTGTTCATATGCAAGAATGTACAAACAGTCGGTATGGTATTTGTAAACATAATAGTTATTGGAAATACTCTTCAGGGTTTGCAATAGAGTCTTTGTATCCAGATCTTCTTCTGCACAACAGAGGTAAATTTTGCAATCTTCAACAGAACAAGTGTTTCCATAAGTAGTCTATTTACAACTGGCATTCATCAAAACATGCAGAAGGTGTTGCACCAAAATCTGAAAACAGAAAGTGGATGTGTAAAGCAATGATAACATGTGTCCACAACAAATCTCCCTTATTTTCAAATAGAATTATAGGAGTCTACTTGACCAAGCACACACCCCCACCCCCCCCCCCCCCCCCCGCCCCCAACCGCCAGCTCACTGAACTGTAAAAGTAATTATTTTATTTGAACATGACAGAAAGAACTGAATGTTGTTTTTCAATTATAAAGTCAATTTTGGAATATTTATTTATTTATTTATTGGTGTTTAAGGTCACATATTTCTGCACAATGGCTAACCATGACCGTGACAGTTTTATGGGTGGAGGAAGCCGAAGTACCCGGAGAGAACCACCGAGCAACTGTGAGCAACTGTCAGCTCCCCAGCATACCAAATCCACACAAGCAGGGTTAGCATTGGTTGAAGACAGGTGCATCATCGACGTGCAGTACGCCTTAGTGCACAACGTCACCGTCACGTGGGCAATGGGGGTGAAGTGTCTTGCCCAAGGACACAACGTGGTTGCCGCAGGTGGGATTCGAACCGAGGACCTCTCGGCTTGCAGCCTGCACCTCTACCAACTGAGCCACCGCCCCCCCCCCCCAATTTTGGAATATAAATTATGTTAAGAAAACAACAAATAAAATAGAAGTACAATTTATACATTTAATGAGGTTTAAAGACACTTTTGGCAATCAGGATCACCTCATGCAGGACTTTTAAGGATAAAGGGAAGCCTAGCCAGAGAACCCGGATAGAACCACCCAGCAGCGGCTAGTAACTGCCAGACTGCCTAACATATAAATCCCACACAAGCAGTGTTAGCATTGTATGAAGACTCGTGCACCATCGACGTGCAGTACGCCTCAGTGCATATCCCCACAGTGCGTGCATTCACATGGGCAACTGGGGTTAAGTGCCTTTCCCAAAGATACAACGGAGTTACCTCTGGCGGCGATGGAACAGTGGACCTTTCAGTTTGAAGTCCAATGCTGTAACCATTGAGCCACCTTGTTCCCACTAAAGTACAAATGCACAACGGTTATTTAATATCATCTCATGAGAAACATCCACAGCTACATGATTTTAAAGCTGGAAGCAGCTGGGGCCGTGCATTCAGTCTGTTGTTATCAAATCTATAGATTTGATTGAAAGTCTGAAATACAGTAAAAATGATAACAAATACTTACATTATATACTTGGAGCCTATTCCAGCATCTAAGGATATCTTCGGAAGTTCTAAGTTATCTTGTATGGTTACTCATCTCGTTTCTTGGCAATATTGCACAATATTCTAGGTTTTCATGTCAAACGAAATAAATAACACTTGACCAAGCATACCCCCCGACCCCAGCCGCCAGCTCACTGAACTGTAAAAAGAATTATTTTATTTCAACTTGACAGAAAGGGCTGAATGTTTTTTTTCAATTATGAAGTCAATTTTGGAATATAAATTATGTTAAGAAAACAACAAATAAAACAGAAGTACAATTTATACATTTAATGAGGTTTAAAGACACTTTTGGCAATCAGGATCACCTCGTGCAGGACTTTTAAGAATAAAGGAAGTCGGAGAACCCGGACAGAACCACCGAGCAGAGGCTAGTAACTGCCAGACTCCCTAACATATAAACCCCACACAAGCAGTGTTAGCATTGTATGAAGACTCGTGCACCATCGACGTGCTGTACGCCTTAGTGCATATCCCCACAGTGCGTACATTCTCATGGGTAACTGTGCTTAAGTGCCTTTCCCAAAGATACATCGCAGTTACCTCTGGCGGGGATGAAACAGTGGACCTTTCGCTTCGAAGTCCAATGCTGTAACCATTGAGCCACCTAGCTCCCACTAAAGTACAAATGCACAACGGTTATTTAGTATCGTCTCATGAGCAACAGCCACAGCTACGTGGTTTTAAAGCTGGAAGCACCAGCGGCCGTGTATTCAGTCTGCTGTTGTCAAATCTATAGATTTGGATCGAAAGTCGGAAATACAGTAAAAATGATAACAAATACTTATATTATATATTTAGGGAGCCTATTCCAGCATCTAAGGATATCTTTGGAAGTTCTAAGTTATCTTGTATGGTTAGTCATCTCGTTTCTTGGCAATATGGCACAATGTTCTAGGTTTTTATGTCATACGAAATAAATAACACCATTTCCCCATTGCCCTTATCTTGGGTTTTTCCAGCATTGAATACAGTTGCAGATAAAATTGCATCTAGAGGGCAAAACGTGTCCCTATTACAATGGTTTGCCTTAGAAAGTCAAGACATAAGTCTTTTGGAGATTTCCTCCACTATTCACTTTTCTAACAATTTGACAACACAGCAAAAGTTGACCTTTTTATTATTACACTTATTTAAATGAGCAAATGAACAAATGTATCGGCCGGAATCACAGATCGTCACATCATCAACATGCACGACATATAACTTTCGAAGGCCTTATCTTCTCTCTTCATACTGGACTCATTTCACTTTTAACATCAAGATAAATGTCAAAGCTAGTCAAGTTTAAAACAATTTTGCATCACAGCAAAAATTAAATTAACCTATTTACCGATAAACTTGTTCATATACACGAATATACAAACAGTCGGTATGGTATTTGTAAACATAAGAGTTATTGGAAATACTATTCAGAGCTTGGCAATAGAGTATTTGTATCCAGATCTTCTTTTACACAACAGAGGTAAACTTCGAAATCTTCAACAGAACGTGTGGTTGCAGAAGTAGTGTATTTACAACTGGAATTCATCGAAACATGCAGAAGGTGTTGCACCAAAATCTGAAAACAGAAAGTGGATGTGTAAAGGAATGATAATATGTGTCCACAACAAATCTCACTTTTTTTCAAATACAATTATAGGAGTCTACTTGACCAAGCATTCCGCCCCCCCCCCCCCCCCCAACCGCCAGCTCACTGAACTGTAAAAATAATTATTTTATTTCAACTTGACCGAAAGGGCTGAATGTTTTTTTTACAATTATAAAGTCAATTTTGGAATAAAAATTATGTTAAGAAAACAACAAATAAAATAGAAGGACAATTTATATATTTAATGAGGTTTAAAGACACTTTGGGCAATCAGGATCACCTCGTGCAGGACTTTTAAGGATAAAGGAGGCAGGAGAACCCGGACAGAACCACCGAGCAGCGGCCAGCAACTGCCAGACGCCCTAACATATAAACCCCACACAAGCAGTGTTAGCATTGATTGAAGACTCGTGCACCTTCGACGTGCAGTACGCCTTAGTGCATATCCCCACAGTGCGTGCATTCACATGGGTAACTGGGGTTAAGTGCCTTTCCCAAAGATACAACGCAGTTACCTCTGGCGGGGATGGAACAGAGGACCCTTCGGCTTAAAGTCCAATGCTGTAACCATTGAGCCACCTTGCTCCCACTAAAGTACAAATGCACAACGGTTATTTAATATCATCTATGTGCAACAGCCACAGCTACGTGGTTTTAAAGCTGGAAGCAGCTCCGGCCGTGTATTCAGTCTGCTGTTATCAAATCTATACATTTGGATTGAAAGTCTGAAATACAGTAAAAATGATAACAAGTACTTACATTATATACTTGGAGTCTATTCCAGCATCTAAGGATATCATTGGAATTCCTAAGTTATCTTCTATGGTTAGTCATCGCGTTTCTTGGCAATATGGCACAATGTTCTAGGTTTTTATCTCATACGAAATAAATAACACCATTTCCCCATTGCCCTTTTCTTGGTTTTTCCACCATTCAATCCAGTTGCAGATAAAATTGCATCTAGAGGGCAAAACGTGTCCTTATTACAATGGTTTGGCTTAGAAAGTCAAGACTTATGTCTTTTGGAGATTTTCTCCACTATTCACTTTTCTACCAATTTGACAACACAGCAAATGTTAACGTATTCATTATTACACTTATTTAAATAAGCAAATTGACAAAATGTATCGGCCGGAAACAGAGATTATCACATCATCAACATGGACGACATAGAACTTTGGAAGGGCTAATCTTCTCTCTTCATACTGGACTCATTTCATTTTTTAACATCAAGATAAATGTCAAAGCTAGTCAAGCTTAGAACAATTTTGTATCACTGCAAAAATTAAATTAACCTATTTACCGATAAACTTGTTCATATACACGAATGTACAACCAGTCGGTATGGTATTTGTAAACATAATAGGTATTGGAAATACTATTCAGGGTTTGGCAATAGAGTCTTTGTATCCAGATCTTCTACACAACAGAGGTAAACTTCGCAATCTTCAACAGAACATGTGGTTGCATAAGTAGTATATTTACAAGTGGCATTCATCAAAACATGCAGAAGGTGTTGCACCAAAGTTAAAAAATTTATAGTAATTTCTATATTTTTTATACTTACCAATGACCCAGACATAGCTGGTGCTAACTCTTAAAATATAGGGCCAAACACAAATTTTGCCCCCCAATCCCCAAAATTTGCATCTAAAACCAAAGAAAACATGTCCTGAATGGCCCTCCACACTTCACCTCTACTGCGCATGCGCAGTGTCAAGGACGTTCCGAAATTGGCGCCATTAATCATTCTAATAACCAGTGCCTGGTAAGCGCTATGTACTCAGCGGGGAGGCAAGAGTTCCCAACTCCTGGGAGGGCCATCCCCGTCTGGGTCATTGGTAAGTATAAAAAATATAGAAATTACTATAAATTTTTTAACATTTTTATACTGTACCAATGACCCAGACATAGCTGAATAGTAAAAAGGCTGGAGGGCCAAGGACATATAGCAAGATGGAATACGCTCAATTATATAAAATAGAGTCATCCCCTCTAGGGAAAAGAAGTATTCGGCCTACATGTATCTTTCTTATTCATGATAAATTAGAAAGATACAACACCTTCCAAAATTGAGCATAATACATCCATGTACTCTATAAATATCTAGTATAATCCTTATACTAATAATTTTTAAAGTAAGCCAATAAATAAAGTAAGTCTAGAGAATAGAGACTCTTATACTCCTTAAAAGTGTCTGAGGATTGCATAATCATGTCCGTTGACACGTGCTATATTCAAAAGCTATACTTTAAAAACTAAGACTTGAATTAATTTTTAAAACATAAACTTCTCACTAAACAACCATCCCAATAACAGCTCAGAATTACCAACTCCGGAGGAGGTATCCCCTTGTTTTCATAGGAAAACAGGTGACCCAAGGGAACACCCTCCCCCCCCCCCCTTTTTCTTGCCCTGGGTCAAATAGCCCAGAGCGAAGAGGGCAGCAGAACGGAGTCACTGCCGAAACAGACAGCCTACCTAGCTATAGTAGCAACTGTTAAGTGAATGACATTCTGAGCAGTAGATAATAGACCTAACAATAGAGGCCTCCAGAAATAGACTCAATATTTCTGAGATAAAAAATTCATGATTGTGGATGGCTGAGCGCAATGAGTAGCCTTCAAAAATCTATAATAGCGACACTATTAATGTAAGCCCAAGATGTAGAAGAACTCTTACTTCATGAGCCGAAATCTCAAACACAACTGCTGAGTCAATATATACCATCAGCAGTATCGATAGTTAATTGAATCGATTAGCAATAGAATGGAGCGTAACGTCCTTCTAATAGGCATCAAAGACAGAAGAAGTTTACGCCCGTTGTAATAAACAGATATCTGTTTATAAATACATAAACTCTAACCGAACAGAGTAAAGGCCTATGCCCGTACGAAGACGGAAGGACCTTAATAACAATAGGTTCCGGATATTAGGAGCCTAACTCTTATGCAAAAATCCAACCTAAATTGTAAAGGAAGTAGTGATTCCGAAACTACGAAAGTGAAAATCATCCACCGATAGTGCACGAAACTCACTGACTCTTCAGTAAAAGAGAAGCCAACAGAATTACTGTCTGAAAGGTCAGAATTTGAAAACTACTGTTTCCAGAGGCTCAAATGATTACTTAGCTAAATAAGAACCGAAGTTAAATTCCATATAGGAATTTAATCTAAAAATTCTAAGTCTATTTATCAAAAAGTTTCTAACTGACTTAGATAAAGAGACATAAGACTCAATTATAAACTATCATAGAGTGCATAGGTATGAGGTAACATAAACCTATAACCTTAATAATAACAGGCTGCAGTAGATCTTGTCAAACAAGTATACTAAAAAGTTGCAATGAGTAGTATGGAGAGATCAACAATATGAACATAGTGATCCCTACACCAACGACGGAAGAGCCTCCACTTTAGCCGCATAGAATAGCGAAGAAGAGGATCTCCTATAGTAAGAAATCGCGTCCAAAGCTCGTCCAGTACAATGCTTACAATGCAATATGGACCACACAACGGAATACGTGAAGGTTGCGACCTTGCGGGTTGTGATAAAGATGACACGATTTACCCAGCGAAAAAAGATCCTCTCATTGAGGAAGATTTCGCGTTAAGTCCCACAGTAGACATCAGAGTAAATTACCCACGGTCTCTGTGAAGACAGAGATGCTATCAACAGAAAAGTATTGTGGTTGTTTATCTTAGCAATACCTGCTGAAACAACAGCGCCGGAGGATACGCATATCCTATCATTCCGTCCTATTAGATCAATAGAGCGTTAACAACATTAGCTCAGAGATCCGGACAAGCCAACACATACGTCTGCAATTGATTAGCAAGCTGTGTCGTAAATAAATTATCATTGGGCGCTCCCATAGATAGCAAATCTGATTGAATACTTGTTTGTTGAGAGTCCATTCTGACGGCAACAAGCGACCCATAAGTGAACGGGAGTCCGGTAAAACAATCAGACGACCCGGAATATGACGGACCGAAACAGAACTTGGTGTACAATAACCAACAGACGGATTCTTTCCATTAAATTGAATAACGGAAACGAATGAGTGCCTCCCTGGTTCCAGAGATACGCCACCACTGTCGAATTAACGGACAGGATTTGGACATGCGTTTCTGAATAATGTTCATCCAATGACATAAAGCAAGCCTAAAAAACATTATTCCGCGGAAGATAATTGCTTGCTTAGAGACTGCGGAACCCAAAGACCCTGGCACTTCGAATCAGTTGGGATCAATATTATATCCCAATCTGTTTGACTGGCAACCGTCATAACTATAACACTCGGATCCGGCAACTGCAGTGGGACTCTCTGAGTCAACCACCGAATGTTTGCCCCAGTCTGAATCTCTTGCAACACTAGATAGACAAGAGAACGTGTAAATCGAGCAATTCATGGATTGCTGAAAAGTTGCCGTCGAAGAGAGGCTTCTCCGAGAACGAAGCGACTCTGAGAGAGTTCTTCACCTTACTATCCACGCGCGTGGATGTAGCTAGGGCTGCGTCACGTCTAACCAACTCCAATCAGCCACTGAAGGGCGGAGTTATACGTGAACAAACTACTGCCCTCAAAAGAAATCACATTGAGGATAATATCCCGTAAATCTTTTCTTGAAGACGTAATGATAACGCCTCAGTGAGGTGGATTACGTATGATAAAGCGTCTAAGTTAAGTCTACTAGACATGATTGTCGTTTCCAACATTGTGGTTGGAAAAGACATAGACGGCGAAAAAGAATATTTCCAGTCTTTAACCACGCCGTCTAGACGCATATGAACTCTCGGTATGCCCTGCTCTGCCAAAATAAATTATTCGTATAAATGATAAAACGGCAGAAATGAGCATTGCGGACAAGAAACTAAACTATCATGCTTGGTAGCAGGCTTATATGCATATATAGCGTCGAAAAATAAAACACATGTTCTAATGGCATTATTGGACTGTGTCGGTAAGTCAGGGACAATGTCCCTGAACCGATCCAAAATTCCGTGTCCAATGACGCTATAAGTCTCTTATCCAACATCGCAGCAATGTAGTCCGAAAAAACAATCACTGGAAGATAATGCCAGAAGATATGAATGGCAGCTTCCGATGCTACGAAAGGGAAAACTCGAAATCTTTCGAAACCCTTTCGCCATCCTGTCGGACCCTATAAAGCGTTCGGTCGTCCGTACCTGATACAACCGCGGACCGCACCGACCCAGCGCCGTCAGATAATTCCTGATTCGAGTAAGAAACTGTCGATTGCTGGGATGCTGCGAAACAACTGTGCTAACTCGGATAGCACGTCCGTCACTGAGGCCTGAGGAGAAGCGGTCCTACAATGCATTGCCGCTGGAAGCTCCGTGATCGTTACCCCGTGCATACTACCAATATGCGAGCGAACGGAGTGTATAGGCCTCGTGTCCCTTGGCTACCGGATGGCGTGACCTATTCGCCGTGGAATCACTGAATGACGAAACTGATCGGAAACTCGAGGTCACGTAGCCAATGTGCGGTCGTGTGCCCTGCTGTGAGGATGAGGAAGCATTATCGACAGTCTCTCGGACTGTCAATGTAACGGAGCGTCCCGACCGACAGACATATGCTCCGAATGTAAACTATCTGAACCACAACATGCGGTCCCCTATGTTGTTGGACGAGAGAGGGACCTCTCTCGCTCACAGCCCGGACGGACCTGGACAAGCCAGGAACCGGACTAACAGGCTTCCTCCGATCTGTCCTCAATCCGCCGTCACTGGGTGAGTACTAAAGTAATTATAGTGCTCGCATCACCCAAATCTCCTTCCTAGACCGCAACGGACGAACCCGGCAGCCGAACCATTCGATGAATGTACGCTACAACGGGTGAGCTAGCGAATGTCACTCCGTCGATCCTACAAGGGATCTCTTAGGCGATAGACATATTCCATGAGCACTTATTGTCGCTAGCTCTTCATTAACTATGACGACAGAGGCACACTTTTGAAAAAACATCTCCGTAACTTTGCGAACAAGAAACTGGCGAAGCTGACTGGATATCTGAGGTCACGTAGCCAAGAGCGGTCGTGTGCGCTACCATGAGAATGAGGAAGCCTTATTGACAGTCTACTCCGGACTGACTATATGTCGGAGCGTCCCGAGCGACGGACGTATGCTCCGAATGCGAAACATTTTGTACCACAACATCTATGGCCAGATGTTGTTGTACGAGAGAGGGGCCTCTCTCGCTCGCCGTCCGATGGACCAGAACGAGCTATGAACCGGACTAAAAGGCTTCCTCCGTTCTCCCTCTAATCCGCCGTCACTGGGTGTGCATTTGGTTGATTTATAGTGCTCGCATCACCCCAAAACTCCTTCTAGACCGCAACGGACGAACCCGGCTGCCGAACCATTCGATGAATGGACGCTACACCGGGCGAGCTAGCGGACGTCAAAGGCCGTCGAACCTGCTAGGGTCCTCTTAGGCAATTGGCGTATTTACATGAGCACTTTTCCGCTAGCCCTTCATTAATTGTGACGACGGAGGCACACTGTTGGAAGACATCACAGATACATCACCCTAATCTTGATCGTCTGAAATAGAAATTGATAAAGTAGAGTGACCCTGCGGGGAAAGGACCGGAGTGTCCAATTCCCCACTAACATACCGTGACATACGCTTCCCATGTTGTCATCGAAATCATACGATACAGAACAGGAGTTAATGCGAGTACACTGACCACATATAGAATGATTATAAAAGTCAGAGGAAGACTTCCTCTTATTACAATTGATCAAAATCCTTTCAATGTGAAAAGAAAATAAGTCCTGGTACTCGCACCAACCCCTGGCAATCAAAATACATAATAATAATATGATCCATTAATATAGAAAAAATAATTGAAATCAAAATATTTTAAAAAAATATTTTTTCAGAACAGCCCAAGTTTCTGAAAAGTAACGTTGAGCCCCAATGGATCCCAAACCTAAGTGTGGACAAAAAATTTAAAAATATTTTAAACAATTTATTCAACACTTACGAACAATAATAATGTATCTAGTTATGATTAAAATAACATCAAGATATTATTTTCAAGAAATCCCCCCCTCACACAGAGGGCTGTTGTAAATGTAAACAATGAGTGTAAAAACACTAAAATAAGACTCCAGGCACCCAGGCCCGGAATCAGTTACCAAAAATACACTATCTGATGCAAAACAGAGACTTCCAGGGAAGAAACTGCAGAACATCAGATGGTAGATGCAGAACACAACGCCTAACCACCCGTAGGTGAAGACGTAAACATGGGGAAAAGAACAGAATTCATTCTGTTATTCAGCTAAAACTCCCAAGAAAATTTAGTAATAATAATTACAGAAACTATGCCAAAAGCATGGGAGAATAGCAAGGGGGGACTTAAAGGAAAGGGAGAGAGGAAAAAACTGAAAAATCAGTGTAACTAAATAACAAGAATGACAACAAAATGGCTGCTGCCTCGAAAATAGGTAACTTAACATAATTTCATTAAAAAATTTTAAGTTACAGCCCTGATAATATTCTGTCACACATTTTTCCTCTCATCCTTCTCTAACCTCCTTAGAATCACCATTTCACTAATATTTATGTGTCTGGCATCATTTAAACTGAGATTTACAAGCACAAAGATCAGTCAGATGTTAACTGATGAAGGGCCAAACTTAGAATGATTAATGGCGCCAATTTCGGAACGTCCTTGACACTGCGCATGCACAGTAGAGGTGAAGTGTGGAGGGCCATTCAGGACATGTTTTCTTTAGTTTTAGATGCAAATTTTGGGGATTGGGGGGCAAAATTTGTGTTTGGCCCTATATTTTAAGAGTTAGCACCAGCTCTGTCTGGGTCATTGGTACAGTATAAAAATATCTAAAAACAGAAAGTGGATGTGTAAAGGAATGATAATATGTGTGCACAAAAAATCTCCCTTATTTTCAAATACAAATAAATACAATTTTAGTAGTCAACTTGACCAAGCATACCGACTCCCCCCTCCCGCCCTCACCCGCCCTCCCCATCCCCCGCCCCCCCCCCCCCCGTCAGCTCACTGAACTGTAAAAATAATTATTTTATTTCAACTTCACAGAAAGGGCTGAATGTTTTTTTTTCAATTATAAAGTCAATTTCATTTAATGAGGTTTAAAGACACTTTTGGCAATCAGGGTCACCTCGTGCAAGAGTTTTAAGGATAAAGGAAGCCAGAGAACTAAGATAGAACCACCGAACAGCGGCTAGGAACTGCCAGACTCCCTAACATGTAAACCCCACACAAGCAGTGTTAGCATTCTATGATGACTCGTGCACCATCGACGTGCAGTACGCCTTAGTGCATATCCCCACAGTGCGTGCATTCACATGGGTAACTGGGGTTAAGTGCCTTTACCAAAGATACAACGCAGTTACCTCTGGCGGGGATGGAAAAGTGGACCTTTCGGTTTGAAGTTCAATGCTGTAACCATTGAGCCACCTTGCCTCCACTAAAGTACAAATGCACAACGGTTATTTAATACAATTACACGAAAACAGCCACAGCTACGCGGTTTTAAAGCTGGAAGCAGCTTCGCCGTGTATTCAGTCTGCTGGTATCAAATATATAGATTTGGATTGAAAGTCTGAAATACAGTAATGATAACAAATACTTACATTATATACTTGGAGCCTATTCCACCATCTAAGGATAACTTTGGAAGTTCTAAGTTATCTTGTATGGTTAGTCGTCTCGTTTCTTGGCAATATGGCAAAATGTTCTAGGCTTTTATATCATACGAAATAAATAACACCATTTCCACATTGCCCTTATCTTGGATTTTCCACCACTGAATCCAGTTGCAGATAAAATTGCATCTAGAGGACAAAACGTGTCCTATTACAATGGATTGGGTTAGAAAGTCAAGACTTATGTCTTTTGGAGATTTTCTCCACTATTCACTTTTCTAACAATTTGACAACACAAAAAAAGTTAACATTTTTATTATTACACTTATTTAAAGAAGAAAATGAACAAATCCATCGGCCGGAATCACAGATTGTCACATCATCAACATGGACGACATAGAACTTTTGAAGGGCTAATCTTCTCTCTTCATACTGGACTCATTTCACATTTAACAACAAGATAAATGTCAAAGCTAGTCAATTTTAAAACAATTTTGTATCATAGCAAAAATTAAATTAACCTATTTACCGATAAAATATTTCATATACACGAATGTACAAACAGTCGGTATGGTCTTTGTAAACATAATAGTTATTGGAATTACTATTCAGGGTTTGACAATAGAGTCAGTGTAACCAGATCTTCTTCTACACAACAGAGGTAAACTTCATAATCTTCAACAGAAGATGTGGTTGCATAAGTAGTCTATTTACAACTGGTATTCATCAAAACATGCAGAAGGTGTTGCACCAAAATCTGAAAACAGAAAGTGGATGTGCAAAGCAATGATAATATGTGTCCACAACAAATCTTTCTTATTTTCAAATACAATTATGGGAGTCTACTTAACCAAGCCTATCCCTCCCCCCCCCCTCCAACCGCCAGCTCACTGAACTGTAAAAATAATTATTTTATTTCAACTTGACCGAAAGGGCTGAATTTTTTTTTTACAATTATAAAGTCAATTTTGGAATAAAAATTATGTTAAGAAAACAAAAAAGAAAGTAGAAGCACAAATTATACATTTAATGAGGTTTAAAGACACTTTTGGCAAACAGGATCACCTCGTGCAGGACTTTTAAGGATAAAGGAAGCAGGAGAACCCGGAAAGAACCACCGAGCAGCGTCTTGTAACTGACAGACTCCCTAACATATAAATCCCACACAAGCAGTGTTAGCATTGTATGAAGACTCGTGCACCATCGACGAGCAGTACGCCTTAGTGCATATCCCCACAGTGCGTGTATTCACATGGGTAACTGGGGTTAAGTGTCTTTCCCAAAGATACAACGCAGTTACCTCTGGCGGGGATGGTACAGTGGACCCTTCGGTTTAAAGTCCAATGATGTAACCATTGAGCCATCTTGCTCCCACTAAAGTACAAATGCACAACGGTTATTTAATATCATCTGATGAGCAACAGCCTACGTGGTTTTAAAGCTGGAAGCAGCTGCGGCCGTGCATTCAGTCTGCTGTTATCAAATCTATAGATTTGGATTGAAAGTCTGAAATACAGTAAAAATGATAACAAATACTTACATTATATACTTGGAGCCTATTCCAGCATCTAAGGATATCTTTGGAAGGTCTAAGTTATCTTGTATGGTTAGTCATCTCGTTTCTTGGCACAATGTTCTAGGTTTTTATGCCATACGAAGTAAATAACACAATTTCCCCATTGCCCTTATATTGGTTTTTCCACCATTGAATCCAGTTGCAGATAAAATTGCATCTAGAGGACAAAACGTGTCCCTATTACAATGGTTTGGCTTAGAAAGTCAAGACATAAGGGTTTTGGAGATTTCCTCCACTATTCACTTTTCGAACAATTTTACAACACTGCAAAAGTTAACTTTTTTATTATTACACGTATTTAAATGAGCAAATGAACAAATGTATCAGCCGGAGTCACAGATTGTCACATCATCAACATGGACGACATAGAACTTATGAAGGGCTAATCTTCTCTCTTCATACTGGACTCATTTCACTTTTAACATCAAGATAAATGTCAAAGCTAGTCAAGTTTAAAACAATTTTGTATCACAGCAAAAATTAAATTAACCTATTCACCGATAAACTTGTTCATATACACGAATGTACAAACAGTCGGTATGGTATTTGTAAACATAATAGTTATTGGAAATACTATTCAGGGCTTGGCAATAGAGTATTTGTATCCAGATCTTCTACACAACAGAGGTAAACTTCGCAATCTTCAACAGAACATGTGGTTGCATAAGTAGTCTATTTACAACTGGCATTCATCAAAACATGCAGAAGGTGTTGCACCAAAATCTGAAAACAGAAAGTAGATGTGGGAAGCAATGATAATATGTGTCCACAACAAATCTCCCTTATTTTCAAATACAATTATAGAAGTCTATTTAACCAAGCATACCCCCCCCCCCGCCGCACCCCTCCCCCTAACCGGCAGCTCACTGAACTGTAAAAATAATTACATTATTTCAACTTGACAGAAAGGGCTGAATGTTTTTTTTCAATTATAAAGTCAATTTTGGAATATAAATTATGTTAAGAAAACAACAAATAAAACAGAAGTACAATTTATATATTTAATGAGGTTTAAAGACACTTTGGGCAATCAGGATCACCTCGAGCAGGACTTTTAAGGATAAAGGAAGCAGGAGAACCCGGATAGAACCACCGAGCAGCGGCCAGTAAATGCCAGACTCCATAACATATAAGGCCCACACAAGCAGTGTTAGCATTGTTTGAAGACTCGTGCACCTTCGACGTGCAGTACGCCTTAGTGCTTATCCCCACAGCGCGTGCATTCACATAGGTAACTGGGGTTAAGTGCCTTTCCCAAAGATACAACGCAGTTACCTCTGGCGGGGATGGAAGAGTGGACTTTTTTGTTTGAAGTCCAATGCTGTAACCATTGAGTCACCTTGCTCCCACTAAAGTACAAATGCACAACGGTTATTTAATATCATCTCATGAGCAACAGCCACAGCTACGTGGTTTTAAAGCTGGAAGCAGCTGTGGCCGTGTATTCAGTCTGCTGTTATCAAATCTATAAATTTGGATTGAAAGTCTGAAATACTGTAACAATGGTAACACATATTTACGTTATATACTTGGAGCCTATTCCAGCATCTATTGCAGCATCAAAGGATATCTTTGGAAGTTCTAAGTTATCTTGTATGGTTAGTCATCTCGTTTCTTGGCAATATTGCAGAATGTTCTAGATTTTAATGTCATACGAAATAAATAACACAATTTCCCCATTGCCCGTATGTTTTGTTTTTCCACCATTGAATCCAGTTGCAGATAAAATTGCATCTAGAGGACAAAACGTGTCCCTATTACAATGGTTTGTCTTAGAAAGTCAAGACATAAGTGTTTTGGAGATTTCCTCCACTATTCACGTTTCGAACAATTTTATGACACAACAAAAGTTAACCTTTTTATTATTACACTTATTTAAATGAGCAAATGAACGAATGTATCGGCCGGAATCACAGATTGTCACATCATCAACATGGACGACATAGAACTTTCGAAGGGCTATTCGTCTCTCTTCGTACTGGACTCATTTCACTTTTAACATCAAGATAAATGTCAAAGCTAGTCAAGTTTAAAACAATTTTGTACGACAGCAAAAACTAAATTAACCTATTTATCGATAAACTTGTTCATATACACGAATGTACAAACAGTCGGTATGGTATTTGTAAACATAATAGTTATTGGAAATACTATTCAGGGTTTGGCAATAGAGTCAGTGTAACCAGATCTTCTTCTACACAACAGAGGTAAACATCATAATCTTCAACAGAACATGTGGTTGCATAAGTAGTCTATTTACAACTGGCATTCATCAAAAACATGCAGAAGGTGTTGCACCAAAATCTGAAAACAGAAAGTGGATGTGTAAAGCAATGATATGCGTCCACAACAAATCTCCCTTATTTTCAAATACAATTATAGGAGTCTACATGACCAAGAATACCCCCCCCCCCCCGCACTCCCACCCCCTCCCCAACCGCCAGCTCATTGAACTGTAAAAATTATTAGTTTATTTCAACTTGACAGAAAGGGCTGAATGTTTTTTTTTCAATTATAAAGTCAATTTTGGAATATAAATTATGTTTAGAAAACAAGAAATAAAATAGAAGTGCAATTTATACATTTAATGAGGTTTAAAGACACTTTTGGCAATCAGGATCACCTCGTGCAGGATTTCTAAGGATAAAGGAGACCAGAGAACCCGGATAGAACCACCGAACAGCGGCTAGTAACTGCCAGACTCCCTAACATATAAACCCCACACAAGCAGTGTTAGCATTCTATGAAGACTCGTGCACCATCGACGTGCAGTACGCCTTAGTGCATATCCCCACAGTGTGTGCATTCAAATAGGTTACTGGGGTTAAGTGCCTTTCCCAGAGATACAACGCAGTTACCTTTGGCGGAGATGGAACAGTGGACCTTTCGGTTTGAAGTCCAATGCTGTAACCAATGAGGCACCTTGCTCCCACTAAAGTACGAATGCACAACGGTTATTTAATACCATCTCATGAGCAACAGCCACAGCTGCGTGGTTCTAAAGCTGGAAGCAGCTGCGGCCGTGCATTCCAGTCTGCTGTTATCAAATGTATAGATTTGGACTGAAAGTCTGAAATACAGTAAAAATGATAACAAATACTTACATTATATACTTGGAGCCTATTCCAGCATCTAATGATATCTTTGGAAGTTCTAAGTTATCTTGTATGCTTAGTCATCTCGTTTCTTGGCAATATGGCACAATGTTCTAGGGTTTTATGTCATACGAAATAAATAACACCATTTCCCCGTTGCCCTTATCTTGGTTTTTCCACCACTGAATCCAGTTGCAGATAAAATTGCATCTAGAGGACAAAACGTGCCCCTATTAAAATGGTTTGGCTTAGAAAGGCAAGACATATGTCTTTTGGAGATTGCCTCTACTATTCATATTTCTAACAAATTGACAACACAGCAAAAGTTAACATTTCTATTATTACACTTATTTAAATAAGCAAATGAACAAATCTATCGGCCGGAATCACAGACTGTCACATCATCAACATGGACGACATAGAACTTTTGAAGGGCTAATCTTCTCTCTTCATACTGGACTCAATTCACATTTCACATCAAGATAAATGTCAAAGCCAGTCAATTTTAAAACAATTTTGTATCACAGCAAAAATTAAATTAACCTATTTACCTATAAACTTGTTCATATACACGAATGTACAAACAGTCGGTGTGATATTTGTAAACATAATAGTTATTGGAAATACAATTCAGGGTTTGGCAATAGAGTCTTTGTATCCAGATCTTCTTCTACACAACAGAGGTAAACTTCGCAATCTTCAATAGAACATGTGGCTGCATAAGTAGTATATTTACAACTCGCATTCATCAAAACATGCAGAAGGTGTTGCACTAAAATCTGAAAACAGAAAGTGGATGTGTAAAGCAATGATAAAATGTGTCCACAACAAATCTCCCTTATTTTCAAATACAATTATAGGAGTCTACTTGACCAAGCATACCCACCCCACCTCCCAACCCCCCAACGGCCAGCTCACAGAACTGTAAAAATAATTATAATATTTCAACTTGACAGAAAGGGCTGAATGTTTTTTTCAATTATAAAGTCAATTTTGGAATATAAATGATGTTAAGAAAACAACAAATAAAATAGAAGTACAATTTATACATTTAATGAGGTTTGAAGACACTTTTGGAAATCTGGATCACCTCCTGCACGACTATCAAGGATAAAGGAAGCCGGAGAACCCGGAGAGAAAAACTGAGCAGCGGTTAGTAACTGCCAGACTCCCTAACATATAAACCCCACACAAGCAGTGTTAGCATTCTATGAAGACTCGTGCACCATCGACGTTCAGTACGCCTTAGTGCATGTCCCCACAGTGCGTGCATTCACATGGGTGACTGGGGTTAAGTGCCTTTCCCAAAGATACAACGCAGTTACCTCTGGCGGGGATGGAACAGAGGACCTTTCGTTGTGAAGTCCAATGCTGTAACCATTGAACCACCTTGCTCCCACTAAAGTACAAATGCACAACGGTTATTTAATATCATCTCATGAGCAGCAGCCCCAGCTACGCGGTTTTAAAGCTGGAAGCAGCTGCGGTCGTGTATTCAGTCTGCTGTTATCAAATCTATACATTTGGATTGAAAGTCTGAAATACAGTAAAAATGATAACAAGTACTTACATTATATACTTGGAGCCTATTCCAGCATCTAAGGATATCTTTGGAAGTTCTGAGTTATCTTGTATGCTTAGTCATCTCGTTTCTTGGCAATATGGCACAATGTTCTAGGGTTTTATCTCATACGAAATAAATAACACCATTTCCCCGTTGCCCTTATCTTGGTTTTTCGACCACTGAATCCAGTTGCAGACAAAATTGCATCTAGAAGACAAAACGTGTCCCTATTAAAATGGTTCGGCTTAGAAAGTCAAGACATATGTCTTTTGGAGATTTCCTCCACTATTCAATTTTCTAACAAATTGACAACACAGCAAAAGTAAACATTTTTATTATTACACTTATTTAAATAAGCAAATGAACAAATCTATCGGCCGGAATCACAGATTGTCACATCATCAACATGGACGACATAGAATTTTTGAAGGGCTAATCTTCTCTCTTCATACTGGACTCAATTCACATTTAACATCAAGATAAATGTCAAAGCCAGTCAATTTTAAAACAATTTTGTATCACAGCAAAAATTAATGAGGTTTGAAGACACTTTTGGCAATCTGGATCACCTCCTGCACGACTATTAACCTATTTACCTATAAACTTGTTCATATACACGAATATACAAACAGTCGGTGTGATATTTGTAAACATAATAGTTATTGGAAATACCATTCAGGGTTTGGCAATAGAGTCTTTGTATCCAGATCTTCTTCTACACAACAGAGGTAAACTTCGCAATCTTCAACAGAACATGTGGTTGCATAAGTAGTCTATTTACAACTGGCATTCATCAAAACATGCAGAAGGTGTTGCACCAAAATCTCAAAACAGAAAGTAGATGTGTGAAGCAATGATAAAATGTGTCCACAACAAATCTCCCTTATTTTCAAATACAATTATAGGAGTCTACTTGACCAAGCATACCCCCCCCCCCCCAACGGCCAGCTCACTGAACTGTAAAAATAATTATATTATTTCAACTTGACAGAAAGGGCTGAATGCTTTTTTTCAATTATAAAGTCAATTTTGGAATATAAATTATGTTAAGATAACAACAAATAAAATAGAAGTACAATTTATACATTTAATGAGGTTTGAAGACACTTTTGGCAATCTGGATCACCTCCTGCACGATTTTCAAGGATAAAGGAAGCCGGCGAACCCGGATAGAAAAACCGAGCAGCGGTTAGTAACTGCCAGACTCCCTAACATATAAACCCCACACAAGCAGTGTTAGCATTGTATGAAGACTCGTGCACCATCGACGTTCAGAACGCCTTAGTGCATATCCCCACAGTGCGTGCATTCACATGGGTAACTGGGGTTAAGTGCCTTTCCCAAAGATACAACGCAGTTACCTCTGGCGGGGATGGAACAGAGGACCTTTCGGTTTGAAGTCCAATGCTGGAACCATTGAGCCACCTTGCTCCCACTAAAGTACAAATGCACAACGGTTATTTAATATCATCTCATGAGCAACAGACACAGCTACGCGGTTTTAAAGCTGGAAGCAGCTGCGGTCGTGTATTCAGTCTGTGGTTATCAAATCTATACATTTGGATTGAAAGTCTGAAATACAGTAAAAATGATAACAAGTACTTACATTATATACTTGGAGCCTATTCCAGCATCTAAGGATATCTTTGGAATTCCTAAGTTATCTTGTATGGTTAGTCATCTCGTTTCTTGGCAATATGGCACAATGTTCTAGGTTTTTATGTCATACGAAATAAATAACACCATTTCCCCATTGCCCTTATCTTGGTTTTTCCACCATTGAATCCAGTTGCAGATAAAATTGCATCTAGAGGACAAAACCTGTCCTATTACAATGGATTGGGTTAGAAAGTCAAGACATATGTCTTTTGGAGATTTCCTCCACTGTTCACTTTTCTAACAATTTGACAACACAGCAAATGTTAACGTATTTATTATTACACTTATTTCATTAAGCAAATGAACAAATGTATCGCCCAGAAACAGAGATTATCACATCATCAACATGGACGACATAGAACTTTTGAAGGGCTAATCTTCTCTCTTCATACTGGACTCATTTCATTTTTTAACATCAAGATAAATGTCAAAGCTAGTCAAGCTTAGAACAATTTTGTATCACAGCAAAAATTAAATTAACCTTTTAACAGATAAACTTGTTCATATACACGAATGTACAACCAGTCGGTATGGTATTTGTAAACATAATAGGTATTGGAAATACTATTCAGGGTTTGGCAATAGAGTCTTTGTATCCAGATCTGCTACACAACAGAGGCAAACTTCGCAATCTTCAACAGAACATGTGGTTGCATAAGTAGTATATTTACAACTGGCATTCATCAAAACATGCAGAAGGTGTTGCACCAAAATCTAAAAACAGAAAGTGGATGTGTAAAGGAATGATAATACGTGTTCACAAAATATCTCCCTTATTTTCAAATACAAATAAATACAATTTTAGTAGTCTACTTGACCAAGCATACCGACCCCACCCCTTCCCGCCCTCACCCGCCCTCCCCACCCCCTGCCCCCCCCCCCCCCCGCCAGCTCAGTGAACTGTAAAAATAATTATTTTATTTCAACTTCACAGAAAGGGCTGAATATTTTTTTCAATTATGAAGTCAATTTTGGAATATAAATTATGTTAGGAAAACAACAAATAAAATAGAAGTACAATTTATACATTTAATGAGGTTTAAAGACACTTTTGACAATCAGGATCACCTCGTGCAAGACGGTTAAGGATAAAGGAAGCCAGAGAACTAAGATAGAACCACCGAACAGCGGCTAGGAACTGCCATTCTCCCTAACATATAAACCCCACACAAGCAGTGTTAGCATTCTATGATGACTCGTGCACCATCGACGTGCAGTACGCCTTAGTGCATATCCACACAGTGCGTGCATTCACATGGGTAACTGGGGTTAAGTGCCTTTACTAAAGACACAACGCAGTTACCTCTGGCGGGGATGGAACAGTGGACCTTTCGGTTTGAAGTTCAATGCTGTAACCATTGAGCCACCTTGCTTCCACTAAAGTACAAATGCACAACGGTTATTTAATATAATCACACGCAAACAGCCACAGCTACGTGGTTTTAAAGATGGAAGCAGCTTCGCCGTGTAGTCAGTCTGCTGTTATCAAATATATAGATTTGGATTGAAAGTCTGAAATACAGTAATGATAACAAATACTTACATTATATACTTGGAGCCTATTCCAGCATCTAAGGATATCTTTGGAAGTTCTAAGTTATCTTGTATGCTTAGTCGTCTCGTTTCTTGGCAATATGGCACAATGTTCTAGGTTTTTATGTCATACGAAATAAATAACACCATTTCCCCGTTGCCCTTATCTTGGATTTTCCACCATTGAATCCAGTTGCAGATAAAATTGCATCTAGAGGACAAAACGTGTCCTATTACAATGGATTGGGTTAGAAAGTCAAGACTTATGTCTTTTGGAGATTTTCTCCACTATTCACTTTTCTAACAATTTGACAACACAGCAAAAGTTAACATTTTTATTATTACACTTATTTAAAGAAGAAAATGAACAAATCTATCGGCCGGAATCACAGATTGTCACATCATCAACATGTACGACATAGAACTTTTGAAGGGCTAATCTTCTCTCTTCATACTGGACTCATTTCACATTTAACAACAAGACAAATGTCAAAGCTAGTCAATTTTAAAACAATTTTGTATCATAGCAAAAGTTAAATTAACCTATTTACCGATAAAATATATGATATACACGAATGTACAAACAGTCGGTATGGTCTTTGTAAACATAATAGTTATTGGAATTACTATTCAGGGTTTGGCAATAGAGTCTTTGTATCCAGATCTTCTTCCACACAACAGAAGTAAACTTCGCAATCTTCGAGAGAACATGTGGTTGCATAAGTAGTCTATTTACAACTGATATTCATCAAAACATGCAGAAGGTGTTGCACCAAAATCTGAAAACATAAAGTGGATGTGTAAAGCAATGATAATATGTGTCCACAACAAATCTCCCTTATTTTCAAATACAATTATGGGAGTCTACTTAACCAAGCATACATCTCCCCTCCCCCTCCAACCGCCAGCTCACTGATCTGTAAAAATACTTATTTTATTTCAACTTGACCGAAAGGGCTGAATTTTTTTTTTACAATTATAAAGTCAATTTTGGAATAAAAATTATGTTAAGAAAACAACAAAGAAAGTAGAAGTACAAATTATACATTTAATGAGGTTTAAAGACACTTTTGGCAAACAGGATCACCTCGTGCAGGACTTTTAAGGATAAAGGAAGCAGGAGAACCCGGATAGAACCACCGAGCAGCGTCTTGTAACTGACAGACTCCCTAACATATAAATCCCACACAAGCAGTGTTAGCATTGTATGAAGACTCGTGCACCATCGACGAGCAGTACGCCTTAGTGCATATCCCCACAGTGCATGCATTCACATGGGTAAATGGGGTTAAGTGTCTTTCCCAAAGATACAACGCAGTTACCTCTGGCGGGGATGGTACAGTGGACCCTTCGGTTTAAAGTCCAATGCTGTAAACATTGAGCAACCTTGCTCCCACTAAAGTACAAATGCACAACCGTTATTTAATATCATCTGATGAGCAACAGCCACAGCTACGTGGTTTTAAAGCTGGAAGCAGCTGCGGCCGTGTATGCAGTCTGCTGTAATCAAATCTATAGATTTGGATTGAAAGTCTGAAATACAGTAAAAATGATAACAAATACTTACATTATATACTTGGAGCCTATTCCAGCATCTAAGGATATCTTTGGAAGGCCTAAGTTATCTTGTATGCTTAGTCATCTCGTCTCTTGGCAATAGGGCACAATGTTCTAGGTTTGTATGTCATACGAAATAAATAACACCATTTCCCCGTTGCCCTTATCTTGGTTTTTCCACCACTGAATCCAGTTGCAGATAAAATTGCATCTAGAGGACAAAACGTGTCCCTATTAAAATGGTTTGGCTTAGAAAGTCAAAACATATGTCTTTTGGAGATTTCCTCCACTATTCACTTTTCTAACAAATTGACAACACAGCAAAAGTTAACATTTTTATTATTACACTTATTTAAATAAGCAAATGAACAAATCTATCGGCCGGAATCACAGATTGTCACATCATCAACATGGACGACATAGAATTTTTGAAGGGCTAATCTTCTCTCTTCATACTGGACTCAATTCACATTTAACATCAAGATAAATGTCAAAGCCAGTCAATTTTAAAACAATTTTGTATCACAGCAAAAATTAATGAGGTTTGAAGACACTTTTGGCAATCTGGATCACCTCCTGCACGACTATTAACCTATTTACCTATAAACTTGTTCATATACACGAATGTACAAACAGTCGGTGTGATATTTGTAAACATAATAGTTATTTGAAATACTATTCAGGGTTTGGCAATAGAGTCTTTGTATCCAGATCTTCTACACAACAGAGGTAAACTTCACAATCTTCAACAGAACATGTGGTTGCATAAGTAGTATATTTACAACTGGCATTCATCAAAACATGCAGAAGGTGTTGCACCAAAATCTGAAAACAGAAAGTGGATGTGTAAAGCAATGATAAAATGTGTCCACAACAAATCTCCCTTATTTTCAAATACAATTATAGGAGTCTACTTGACCAAGCATACCCACCCCACCTCCCAACCCCCCAACGGCCAGCTCACTGAACTGTAAAAATAATTATATTATTTCAACTTGACAGAAAGGGCTGAATGTTTTTTTTCAATTATAAAGTCAATTATGGAATATAAATTATGTTAAGAAAACAACAAATAAAATAGAAGTACAATTTATACATTTAATGAGGTTTGAAGACACTTTTGGCAATCTGGATCACCTCCTGCACGACTTTCAAGGATAAAGGAAGCCGGAGAACCCGGATAGAAAAACCGAGCAGCGGTTAGTAACTGCCAGACTCCCTAACATATAAACACCACACAAGCAGGGTTAGCATTGTATGAAGACTCGTGCACCATCGACGTTCAGTACGCCTTAGTGCATATCCCCACAGTGCGTGCATTCACATGGGTAACTGGGGTTAAGTGCCTTTCCCAAAGATACAACGCAGTTACCTCTGGCGGGGATGGAACAGAGGACCTTTCGGTTTGAAGTCCAATGCTGTAACCATTGAGCCACCTTGCTCCCACTAAAGTACAAATGCACAACGGTTATTTAATATCATATCATGAGCAACAGCCACAGCTACGCGGTTTTAAAGCTGGAAGCAGCTGCGGTCGTGTATTCAGTCTGCTGTTATCAAATCTATATATTTGGATTGAAAGTCTGAAATACAGTGAAAATGATAACAAGTACTTACATTATATACTTGGAGCCTATTCCAGCATCTAAGGATATCTTCGGAATTCCTAAGTTATCGTGTATGCTTAATCATTTCGTTTCTTGGCAATATGGCACAATGTTCTAGGTTTTTATGTCATACGAAATAAATAACACCATTTACCCGTCGCCCTTATCTTGGTTTTTCCACCACTGAATCCAGTTGCAGATAAAATTGCATCTAGAGGACAAAACGTGTCCCTATTAAAATGGTTTGGCTTAGAAAGTCAAGACATATGTCTTTTGGAGATTTCCTCCACTATTCACTTTTCTAACAAATTGACAACACAGCAAAAGTTGACATTTTTATTATTACACTTATTTAAATAAGCAAATGAACAAATCTATCGGCCGGAATCACAGATTGTTACATCATCAACATGGACGACATAGAATTTTTGAAGGGCTAATCTTCTCTCTTCATACTGGACTCAATTCACATTTAACATCAAGATAAATGTCGAAGCCAGTCAAGTTTAAAACAATTTTGTATCACAGCGAAACTTAAATTAACCTATTTACCGATAAACTTGTTCATATACACGAATGTACAAACAGTCGGTGTGATATTTGTAAATATAATAGTTATTGGAAATACTATTCAGGGCTTGGCAATAGAGTATTTGTATCCAGATCTTCTACACAACAGAGGTAAACCTCGCAATCTTCAACAGAACATGTGGCTGCATAAGTAGTCTATTTACAACTGGCATTCATCAAAACATGCAGAAGGTGCTGCACCAAAATCTGAAAACAGAAAGTAGATGTGTGAAGCAATGATAATATGTGTCCACAACAAATCTCCCTTATTTTCTAATACAATTATAGAAGTCTACCTAACCAAGCATACCTCCCCCCGCCGCCCCCCCCCCCCCCCAACCGGCAGCTCACTGAACTGTAAAAATAATTATATTATTTCAACTTGACAGAAAGGGCTGAATGTTTTTTTTCAATTATAAAGTCAATTTTGGAATATATATTATTACCACTTTGCAGGGCGTTTCCTACTGCATTAATGTCGATTTAACGGGCAATCATATCCTCTATTGCTAGGTAGTCACGTGATAGGAGGGCCGCTAATGGAAAACAAAATTCATTATCGGCCCTCTTGTGACGTGACGTCTTTTAGAATTGAAAATTTAGAAATGAGGCGAGAACTCGCAAGGAAAAGTTGATGCTTTCGCCATGTTGCGGTCTTGTTGATCGACAGCAACAGAAACAAATGACACGTGGCCATGTTGTCAGTTGTAGCCATTTTCCATGTAGCCATTTTCTGTTTTATTAAATTTTGTGTCTTTTGATTGCTGGGATATCATTTTGGAAATGTGTAAAATTACAAATTACGTAGTGGTAATAATAGTAATAACATGATTGTTGTCGGGCATAGTGGTTCGTAAGCGGCACTGCATCGATATTGAACAGCCCTTGGGCTAATTAACGGCCCTCGACTTCCTCTCGGGCCTTTAATAAACCCTCGGGCTGTTCAACATCGATGCAGGGCCGCTCACGAACCATAATGCCCTCCAAAATCATGTTATTGTTTAATTATGTTAAGAAAACAAGAAATAAAACAGAAGTACAATTTATATATTTAATGAGGTTTAAAGACACTTTGGGCAATCAGGATCACCTCGTGCAGGACTTTTAAGGTTAAAGGAAGCAGGAGAACCCGGACAGAACCACCAAGCAGCGGCCAGTAGCTGACAGTCTCCATAACAAATAAAACCCACACAAGCAGTGTTAGCATTGTTTGAAGACTCGTGCACCTTCGACGTGCAGTACGCCTTAGTGCTTATCCCCATAGTGCGTGCATTCACATGGGTAACTGGGGTTAAGTGCCTTTCCCAAAGATACAACGCAGTTACCTATGGCGGGAATGGAAGTGTGGACCTTTTTGTTTTAAGTCCAATGCTGTAACCATTGAGTCACCTTGCTCCCACTAAAGTACAAATGCACAACGATTAATTAATATCATCTCATGAGCAACAGCCACAGCTACGTTGTTTTAAAGCTGGAAGCAGCTGCGGCCGTCTATTCAGTCTGCTGATATCAAATCTATAAATTTGGATTGAAAGTCTGAAATACAGTAAAAATGGTAACAAATATTTACATTATATACTTGGAGCCTATTCCAGCATCTATTGCAGCATCTAAGGATATCTTTGGAAGTTCTAAGTTATCTTGTATGGTTAGTCATCTCGTTTCCTGGCAATATTGCAGAATGTTCTAGATTTTAATGTCATACGAAATAAATAACACCATTTCCCCATTGCCCTTATGTTTTGTTTTTCCACCATTGAATCCAGATGCAGATAAAATTGCATCTAGAGGACAAAACGTGTCCCTATTACAATGGTTTGTCTTAGAAAGTCAAGACATAAGTGTTTTGGAGATTTCCTCCACTATTCACGTTTCGAACAATTTTATGACACAACAAAAGTTAACCTTTTTAATATTACACTTATTTAAATGAGCAAATCAACGAATGTATCGGCCGGAATCACAGATTGTCACATCATCAACATGGACGTCATAGAAATTTTGAAGGGCTAATCGTCTCTCTTCGTACTGGACTCATTTCACTTTTAACATCAAGATAAATGTCAAAGCTAGTCAAGTTTAAAACAATTTTGTATCACAGCAAAAATTAAATTAACCTATTTACCGATAAACTTGTTCATATACAGGAATGTACAAACAGTCGGTATGGTATTTGTAAACATAATAGTTATTGGAAATACTATTCAGGGTTTGGCAATAGAGTCTTTGCGTACAGACCTTCTTCCACACAACAGACGTAAACTTCGTAATCTTCAACAGAACATGTGGTTGCATAAGTAGTCTATTTACAACTGGCATTCATCAAAAACATGCTGAAGGTGTTGCACCAAAATCTGAAAACAGAAAGTGGATGTGTAAAGCAATGATATGCGTCCACAACAAATCTCCCTTATTTTCAAATACAAGTATGGGAGTCTACTTGACTAAGCATAACCCCGCCCACTCCCCAACCGCCAGCTCCCTGAACTGTAAACACAATTATTTTATTTCAACTTGACAGAAAGGGCTGACTTTTTTCAATTATAAAGTCAATTTTGGAATATAAATTTTGTTAAGGAAACAACAAATAAAATAGAAGTACAATTTATACATTTAATGAGGTTTAAAGACACTTTTGTCAATCAGGATCTCCTCGTGCAGGACTTTTAAGGATAAAGGAAGCATGAGAACCCGGATAGAACCATCGAGCAGCGGCTAGTAACTACTAGACTCCCTAACAAATAAACCCCACACAGCAGTGTAGCATTGTATGAAGACGTGCAGTACGCCGTAGTGCATATCCCCACGGTGCGTGTATTCACATGGGAAACAAGGGTTAAAGGTCGTTCCCAAGGATACAGCGCAGTTAATTCTGACGGGGATGGAACAGTGGACCTTTCGGTTTGAAGTCGAATACTGTAACCAGAGAGCCACCTTGCTACCACTAAAGTACAAATGCACAGCGGTTATTTAATATTCTAGGTTTTTATGTCATACGAAATAAATAACACATTTTCCCCATTGCCCTTATCTTGGTTTTTCCACCGCTGAATCCATTTGCACATAAAATTGCATCTAGAAGACAAAACGTGTCCCTATTACAATGGTTTGGCTTTGAAAGTCAAGACATAAGTGTTTTCGAGATTTCCACCACTATTCACTTTTCTAACAATTTTATTACACAGCAAAAGTTAACCTTTTTATTATTACACTTATTTAAATGAGCAAATGAACAAATGTATCGGCCGAAATCACAGATTGTCACATCATCAACATGGACGACATAGAACTTTTGAAGGGCTAATCTTCTCTCTTCATACTGGACTCATTTCACCTTTAACATCAAGATAAATGTCAAAGCTAGTCAAGTTTAAAACAATTTTGTCTCACAGCAAAAATTAAATTAACCTATTTACCGATAAACTTGTTCATATACGCGAATGTACAAACAGTCGGTATGGTATTTGCAAACATAATACTTATTGGAAATACTATTCAGGGTTTGGCAAAAGAGTCTTTGTATCCAGATCTTCTTCTACACAACAGAGGTAAACTACTTCGCAATCTTCAACAGAATATGTGGTTGCGTAAGTAGTCTATTTACAACTGGTATTCATCAAAAAATGCAGAAGGTGTTGCACCAAAATCTGAAAACAGAAAGTGGATGTGAAAAGCAATGATATTATGTGTCCACAACAAATCTCCCTTATTTTCAAATACAATTATAGGAGTCTACATGACCAAGAATACCATCCCCCCCGCCCTCCCACCCACCAACCGCCAGCTCACTGAACTGTGTAAATAATTAGTTTATTTCAACTTGACAGAAAAGGCTGAATGTTTTTTTTTTCAATTATAAAGTCAATTTTGGAATATAAATTATATTAAGAAAACAAGAAATAAAATAGAAGTGCAATTCATACATTTAATGAGGTTTAAAGATACTTTTGGCAATCAGGATCACCTCGTGCAGGACTTCTAAGGATAAAGGAGGCCAGAAAACCCGGATAGAACCACCGAACAGCGGCTAGTAACTGCCAGACTCCCTAACATATAAACCCCACACAAGCAGTGTTAGCATTCTATGAAGACTCCTGCACCATCGACGTGCAGTACGCCTAAGTGCATATCCCCACAGTGCGTGCATTCAAATGGGAAACTGGGGTTAATTGCCTTTCCAAGAGATACAACGCAGTTACATTTGGCGGGGATGGAACAGTGGACCTTTCGGTTTGAATTCCAATGCTGTAACCATTCAGCCACCTTGCTCCCACTAAAGTACGAATGCACAACGGTTATTTAATACCATCTCATGAGCTACAGCCACAGCTACGTGGTTTTAAAGCTGGAAGCAGCTGCGTCCGTGCATTCCAGTCTGCTGTTATCAAATCTATACATTTGGATTGAAAGTCCGAAATACAGTAAAAATGATAATGAATACTTACATTATATACTTGGAGCCTATTCCAGCATCTCAGGATATCTTTGGAAGTTCCAAGTTATCTTGTATGGTTAGTCATCTCGTTTCTTGGAAATATGAAACAATGTTCTAGATTTTTATGTCATACGAAATAAATAACACCATTTCCCCATCCCATTGCCCTTATCTTGGTTTTTCCACCATTCAATCCAGTTGCAGATAAAATTGCATCTGGAGGACAAAACGTGTCCCTATTACAATGGTTTGGCTTAGAAAGTCAAGACTTATGTCTTTTGGAGATTTTCTCCACTATTCACTTTTATAACAATTTGACAACACAGCAAATGTTAACGTATTTATTATTACACTTATTTAAATAAGCAAATGAACAAATGTATCGGCCGGAAACAGAGATTATCACATCATCAACATGGACCACATAGAACTTTTGAAGGGCTTATCTTCTGTCTTCATACTGGACTCATTTCACTTTTAACATCAAGATAAATGTCAAAGCTTGTCAATTTTAAAACAATTTTGAATCACAGCAAAAATTAAATTAACCTATTTACCGATAAACTTGTTCATATACACGAATGTACAAACAGTCGGTATGGTATTTGTAAACATAATAGTTATTGCAAACAGTATTCAGGGTTTGGCAATAGAGTCATTGTATCCAGATCATCTTCCACACAACAGAAGTAAACTTCGCAATCTTCAACAGAACATGTGTTCGCATAAGTAGTCTATTTACAACTGGTATTCATCAAAACCTGCAGAAGGTGTTGCGCCAAAATCTGAAAACAGAAAGTGGATGTGTAAAGCAATGAAAATATGTGTCCACAACAAATCTCCCTTGTTTTCAAATACAATAATAGGAGACTACTTGACCAAGCATACCCCTAACCCCCCCCCCCCCCCCTCCAACCGCCAGCTCACTGAACTGTAAAAATAATTATTTTATTTCAACTTGACCGAAAGGGCTGAATGTTTTTTTTACAATTATAAAGACAATTTTGGAATACAAATTATGTTAAGAAAACAACAAATAAAATAGAAGTACAATTTATACATTTAAAGACACTTTTGGCAATCAGGATCACCTCGTGCAGGAGTTTTAAGGATAAAGGAAGCCGGAGAACCCGGATAGAACCACCGAGCAGAGTCTTGTAACTCCCAGACTCCTTAACATATAAACCCCACACAAGCAGTGTTAGCATTGTATGAAGACTCGGGCACCATCGACGAGCAGTACGCCTTAGTGCATATCCCCACAGTGCGTGCATTCACATGGGTAACTGGGGTTAAGTGTCTTTCCCAAAGATACAACGCAGTTACCTCTGGCGGGTATGGTACAGTGGAGCCTTCGGTTTAAAGTCCAATGCTGTAACCATTGAGCCACCTTGCTCCCACTAAAGTACAAATGCACAACAGTTATTTAATATCATCTCATGAGCAACAGCCACAGCTACGTGATTTTAAAGCTGGAAGGAGCTGCGGCCGTGTATTCAGTCTGCTGTTATCAAATCTATAGATTTGGATTTAAGGTCTGAAATACAGTAAAAGTTAAAAAATTTATAGTAATTTATATATTTTTTATACTTACCAATGACCCAGACTTAGCTGGTGCTAACTCCAACAAAACCAGGGCCAAACACAAATTTTGCCCCCCAATCCCCAAAATTTGCATCCAAAACAAAAAGAAATCATGTCCTAAAGGACCTCCATAGTACGCCTCTACTGCGCATGCGCAGTGACGCAGTCGTCCCGAAATTGGCGCCAATTATCATTCTTACTGGCAGTGCCTGGTCAGCGCTATGTACTCAGCGGGGAGGCAAGAGTTCCCAACTCCAGGGAGGGCCATCCCCGTCTGGGTCATTGGTAAGTATAAAAAATATATAAATTACTATAAATTTTTTAACATTTTTATACTGTACCAATGACCCAGACTTAGCTGAATAGTAAACAGGCTGGAGGGCCTAGGACATAGAGGAAAATCCAATAAGCTCAACTATATAGTAAAGAGGTAACCCCTTAAGGAGAAAAGGAGTATTAGGCTTTACATGTATCTTTCTTATTTAATATTAAATTAGAAAGATACACTACCCTTAATAATTGAGCACAATAACATTCATGTTCTCTATTAACATCCAGTATAACCCTTATACTAATTATTTTTAAAGCAAGCCAATAAATAAAGTAGTCCAGAGAATTGAGACTCTTTATAATCATTTAAAAGTGTCCGAGTATTGTATATTAAAGCCCGTTTGACACTTGACATATACAAATGCTTCACACCGAGCTACACTTTAAAAATAAGACATGAATGAAATTAAACATTAATATAACACTTTAAAACCATCCCGGAAGCGACTCAGAAATACTGACTTGGAGGAGGCATTCCCTTGCTTTTTACTATAAAGCAGGTGACCTAAGGGAACACCCGCCCCCCCCCCCCCCCCCCCTTCCCCTTGCCCTGGGTCAAATAGCCCAGAGCGAAGAGGGCAGCCGGACGGAGTCACTGCCGGAACAGAAAGCCTGCATAACTATAGTTGCAACTGTTTAGTGGACGACATTCTGAGCAACAGATAACGGACCTAAACAATGCAGGTCTCCAGAAATGGACTCAATATTTCTGAGATAAAAATTCGTAAATGTGGATGGCTGAGACCAATAAGCAGCCTTCATTAAATCTGTAATAGCAACACTATTAGCATAAGCCCAGGAAGTAGAAAGAGCTCTTACTTCATGAGCAGAAATCTTAAGCACAGACTGCTGAGAAGAAGATAAATCTTCATAAGCAGTACGGATAGTTAACTGAATCCATCTGGCAATAGAATGGACTGAAATGTCCTTTCTATTAGACATCAAAGACAGAAAGAAACGTTTCCGTCCCTTTCTGATAAACTGAGATCTCTGTTTATAGATGCGTAGTGCTCTAACAGGACAGAGTAAAGGCCTACGCCCGTCTGAAGACGGAAGAGCCTTAATAACAATAGGTTCCGGATATTTATTAGGAGCCTGATTCTTAGCTAAAAAACCCACATTAGTAGTGAAGGTGATAGTGTTCCCAACACTACGATAATGAGAATCATCCACCGATAGTGCATGAAGCTCACTGACTCTTCTGGCAGAAGAGAAAGCTAAGAGAAAAGCTGTCTTATAAGATAAGAATTTGAAATCTACTGTCCCAAGAGGTTCAAATGGCTTTTCCTTCAATTTAAGGAGAACCCAAGCTAAATTCCACTTAGGAATTAATCTAAGAGTTCTGGGTCTATTTATCGAAAAGTTTCTAACCAATTTCGATAAAGAGACATTAGATCCAATTTGTAAACTATCATGATGTGCATAGGTATCAGATAACATAGATCTATAACCCTTTATAGTAACAGGCTGCAGTTTGATTTCGTCAAACAAGTATACTAGAAAGTTTGCAATGTCTGGTATAGAGGGATCAAATATATCTACAGAATGATCCCTACACCAACGACGAAAAACCTTCCACTTAGCCGCATAGTTTAGCGAAGAGGAGGTCCTCCTACAGTTAGAAATCGCGTCCACTGCTCGTCCTGTAAAGTGCTTGCCATGCAAGAAGGACCGCACAACGGAAAAACGTGAAGGTTGAGACCTTGCGGGTTGTGATGGAGTTGGCGCGATTTCCCCTGCGAAAGAAGATCCTCTCGTGGAGGAAGCTTCCGCGGTAGGTCCCACAACAGACACCTGAGTAGATTTATCCACGGTCTCTGTGGCGACAGAGATGCTACCAACAGAATCTTGCATTGAGATTGTTTTATCTTTAGCAATACTTGTTGAATTAACGGCGCTGGAGGATACGCATATCCTATCATTCCGTCCCAAGGGATCGACAGAGCGTCTACTGCAAATGCTCTTGGATCCGGACACGGGGACACATACGTCTGCAACTGATTGTTGAGATGTGTCGCAAATAAGTCTATCATTGGCCGTTCCCATTGGTAGCAAATCTGATTGAATACTTGTTTGTTGAGAGTCCACTCCGACGGCAACAAGCGACCCTTTCGTGAAAGGGAGTCTGCCAGCACATTCAGACGACCCGGTATGTGACGGACCGAAAGAAGAACGTGATGTTCTAACGCAAACAGAAGGATTCTTTCCGTTAGATTGAACAACGGAACTGAATGAGTGCCTCCCTGATTCCGTATATACGCCACTACTGTCGTATTGTCGGATAGGATTTGGACATGAGCATCGTGAATAATGTCCATCCAGTGACGTAACGCAAGCCAAATTGACATCATTTCCTTGATGTTTATGTGCTTGCACAGGAATTGCGGATCCCAAAGACCCTGGCATCTCGAATCCGTTGGGATTAATGATGCACCCCAACCTGTTTGACTGGCATCCGTCATAACGGTAAAACTCGGATCCGGCAACTGCAGCGGAACTCCTTGAGTTAACCACTGAATGTTTGCCCAAGTCTGAATCTCTTGTTTCACTTGATCTGACAAGAGAACGTCTACATCGAGCGAATGAATTTTCACACTCCAATTCTGAGTCAGGAAAATTTGAAGAGGACGTGTGCGTAGCCGCCCCATCGGAATGAGATCCGCGGCGGCTCCGCACAGACCTATCAGTCTCATAAATTCTCTCGCCGTGACTTTGTCTGCGTGCAGACAATAGCGAGCGTAACAACTGACTAATTTCGCTCTGGTTAACGGCAGACGAACGAGATTGTTGTGCGTCTCGAAGCTCATTCCCAGATGAGTGAATGACTTGGACGGCACCAGATCCGACTTCTCCTCGTTTACTATGAAACCGAGACGTCGGAGCAATAGAAGAAGATTCTGAACATCGTTCTGAAGCGTTAACTCGTTGCCGTACCTCTGAAGAATGTCGTCCAGGTAGGCCGACGTTACCGCAGACGAATGAGCTCGGAAGTAGATCATTACCGAGTTCATTACCCGAGTGAAAGCCCAGGGTGCTAGATTCAATCCGAAGCACATAGCCCGGAATTGATACACCACTCCTAGGACTGCGAAGCGTAGATACTTTCGGAATGTCGGATGTACCATGACGTGAAAGTACGCATCTTTGAGATCTATGCTCGTTGCATAATCGTTCACCCGAATACTCGCTCTGACCGATCGAATCGTCTCCATATAAAACTTCGGAGCGACGATCAGCTTGTTTATCCAGCTCAAATCTATGACTGGACGGAACGAGCCGTCTGGTTTCGGAACCAGAAACAGATGGCTGTAGAATCCCAGAGATTCCTGGTTTTCTACGACCTCTACCGCGTTCTTCATTAAAAGAGACTGCACCTCTGATAACAGAGCGTCTCTTTTCTGTGGATTTGACGGAAGATGAGTCCACTTTGGACTTCGAGTTAATGGAGGCTTTCGTTTGAAGGATATCTTTAGACCTTCCGAAGTCACTCCTCTCACCCAAGGGTCGTCCGTAATCGACGCCCACTCTTGTGAAAAACTCGACAACCTTCCGCCAACCGGAACGCGATAGAGGTTTAAGCCATCACCTCCTGGACCTGCGAGGCCTGCGGTAGGAGAAACCACGTCTTCCACGACCCGCACCTCGCCTCGTCGACCTCGGGGCGTCCGACCGATTGTCCCGGCCTGAAGGACGTCCCGAACGAGAGTCGCTATCCTGACGGTCTCTCGAATAAGACCAAGAGGACGCACCGGAACCTCTATAGGAACCTCTCTTGGGCGCATTAGACCCAGAAGTGCCTGTCTTATTCGTGTCTGCTGTATCCGACTTTTTAGGAGCGGATCTGAACAACAGAGAATCATTAGCTTTCTTTTTAATTTTATCATAAATAGCGGAAAGCTTGCCGTCAAAGAGAAGTTCTCCTGAGACCGAAGCGACTCTAAGAGAGTTCTTCACCTTAGAATCCACTAGTGTGGATGTAGCTAGGGCTGCGTCACGTCTAACCAACTCCAGATTTGCCACTGAAAGGGCGGAGTTACACGTGGAATAAGCTACTGCCCTTGAAAGAAGTCTTAAAGAGGATTGTATATCCTGAAACTCTTCCCCTTGAAGGCGCAGTGATAACGCCTTAGTAAGGTGATCTGCGTAAGATAAGGCATCTAAATTGGCTCTGTTAGACGCAATAGCTGTTTCCAACACCGCGGTTGGAATAGAAGCTGACGACGGTAATGATAGCTCTAAGTCTTCCGCCTCGTCGTCCATACGCAGAGGAACTCTCGGTATACCCTGTCCTGCCGTATCGAATTTATTCCTTGCATTAATGAAAGGCAGGTTAAGAGTATTAGCGGACAAGAAACCTGCTTTCCCCGTCCTGGAAGCAAGTTTAAATATAGCGTCGTTCAATAATTCAAACGTTCTTGCAACATTATTGGACTGCGACGGAAACTCGGGAGCGATGTCCCTGAACCGCTCAAAAAATTCAGAGTCCAATGACGCTATAATTCTCTTGTCCGGAAGCGCAGCAGTCTGGCCCGACGGAACAACTTGAGGGAGAAAGTGCCGGATGAAGTCCACGGCAGCTTTATGTTGTTCCGAAAGGGATAGCTCCAATTCATCCGTATCCCTTTCACCATCCGGTCGGACCTCCCGATGTTCCCGGTCGTCCGCCCCCGATGCTTCGGCGGAGCGTACCGACCCAGCGCCGTCGGATAATTCTCGATCCGACACCGTTTCTGTCGGCTGCTGGGATGCTGCGATAAGCTGTGCTATCTGCACAAGAATGTCCGACGTCGAGACCTGCGGAGGCGCAGTCTTTCGCTGCTTCGCCGAGGGCAGCTCCGCATCAGATGGCTCCCGCATACTTTTCCTATGCGAACGTCCGGAGTCCATCGGTCTCGAATCCCTGGCTGCCGGATGGTGTGACCTGGTCGCCGAAGAATCCTTCATCGGCGAAGCTGGTAAAATATCGGAGGTCACGCAGCCAAGGTGCGGTCGTGTGCGCTGACGAGAAGAGGAAGCCTTAACAGTCTCTGCGGACTGCTTATACAACGGAGCGTCCCGAGCGACGGACGTATGCTCCGCTAAAGACACATTTGGTACCACAATATCTGGTCCCAGATGTTGTTGTACGAGAGAGGGACCTCTCTCGCTCGCGGCCCGGCTGGACCTGGACAAGCTAGGAACCGGACTAAAAGGCTTCCTCCGTTCTCGTTTACTATCCGCCGTCACTGGGTGTGCATCTATTATGTTTATAGTGCTCGCATCACCCAAAATTTCCTCTTGGACCGCATCGGACGAACCCGGCTGCCGAACCATTCGGTGAATGGACGCTACACCGGGCGAGCTAGCGGACGACATTTGTCTAATCTCCATGAGCACTTTTGCCGCTAGCTCTGAATTCATTTGTGACGACGGACGCACACTTGAAGAAGATAACATGGAAACATCACCCTGTTCTGGTTCCTCTGAAATAGAAACTGAGAGAGTAGAGTGACCTTGTGGAGAAAGAGCCGGCATCGCTCTTTCTCCAGAAACAACATATCGTGACACACGTTTCCAATGTTTCTCATCCCAATGTTCACATATAGGACAGGGATTAATGCGAGAACACTGACTACAATTAATACAATGATCATGAAAGTCAGAGGAAGATTTCTTCCTATTACAATTTGAACAATGTCCCTTCATTGTGAAAGAACAACAATAAGTCCTAGTTACTCGCAAAAACCCCTGACACAAAGATACATAATAACATGATCCATCAATAAATGAAAAAACAATTGCAAAACAAAATAATTTTGAAAAAATATTTTTTCAGAGAAGCCCAAGTTGCTGAAAAGTAACGTTGAGCCCCGATGGATCCGATGGCAAAGTGTGGTCAAAAATTTTAAATTTATATAAAATAATTAATAAGACACTTTCGGATAATATAAATGTATCTTATAATGAGAAAAACTACCACAAAGGCAAACAGCCCCCCCCCCCCCCCCCCCTCAAAAAAGGCTGTTGCCAATGAAAACAAACAGTGTAAACACACTAGAAAACATGACTCCAGGCACTGAAAAAACTGGCCCGGAATCAGTCATCAATTACACTCTATCTGATGCAAAACAGAGACTCCCAGGGGAGAATCTGTAGAACATCAGATGGAAGATGCAGAACACAAACGTTATACACCCATGGGTGAAAACGTAACTATGGGGAAAATAACAGAAAACATTCTGTAACCAAGCAACTCTCCCAGGAAATTTTAGAAATGAAATTTCTCAAAAATATGCCAAAAGCATGGGAGAATTGCCAGGGGGGACTTTAGAAGGCTAGGGGAGAGGAAACACTGAATAAGCAGTGCAACAATTAGCAAGAATGACAACAAGAGGCCCATGCCTCGAAAATAGGCAACTTAACATAATTTCATAAAAAAATTTTAAGTACAGCCCTGATTATTTTTTGCCACTTCTTTTTCCTCTCCTCCTTCTATCCTCCTTAGAATCACATTTTCTCCAAAAATTACGTGTCTGGCATCCTTTAAACTGAGATTACAAGCACAAAGATCAGTGAGATGTTGACTGATGAAGGGCCAAACAGAGAATGATAATTGGCGCCAATTTCGGGACGACTGCGTCACTGCGCATGCGCAGTAGAGGCGTACTATGGAGGTCCTTTAGGACATGATTTCGTTTTGTTTTGGATGCAAATTTTGGGGATTGGGGGGCAAAATTTGTGTTTGGCCCTGGTTTTGTTGGAGTTAGCACCAGCTAAGTCTGGGTCATTGGTACAGTATAAAAATATAATAACAAATACTTACATTATATACTTGGAGCCTATTCCACCATCTAAGGATATCTTTGGAAGGTCAAAGTTATCTTGTATGGTTATTCATCTCGTTTCTTGGCACAATGTTCTAGGTTTTTATGTCATACGAAGTAAATAACACCATTTCCCCATTGCCCTCGTCTTGGATTTTCCACCATTGAATCCAGTTGCAGATAAAATTGCATATAGAGGACAAAACGTGTCCCTTTTACCATGGTTTGGCTTAGAAAGTCAAGACATAAGTCTTTTGGAGATTTCCTCCACTATTCACTTTTCTAACTATTTGACAACACAGCAAAAGTTAACCTTTTTATTATTACACTTATTTAAATCAGCAAATGAACAAATGTATCGGCCGGAACCACAGATCGTCACATCATCAACATGCATGACCTAGAACTTTAGACGGGCTAATCCTCTCTCTTCATACTGGACTCATTTCACTTTTAACATCAAGATAAATGTCAAAGCTAGTCAAGTTTAAAACAATTTTGTATCACAGCAAAAATTAAATTAACCAATTTACCGATAAACTTGTTCATATACACGAATGTACAAACAGTCGGTATGGTATTTGTAAACATAATACTTATTGGAAATACTATTCAGGGCTTGGCAATAGAGTATTTGTATCCAGATCTTCTACACAACAGAGGTAAACTTCGAAATCGTCAACAGAACATGTGGTTGCAGAAGCAGTCTATTTACAACTGGAATTCATCGAAACATGCAGAAGGTGTTGCACCAAAATCTGAAAACAGAAAGTGGATGTGTAAAGCAATGATAATATGTGTCCACAACAAATCTCTCTTTTTTTCAAATACAATTATAGGAGTCTACTTGACCAAGCATACCCCCCTCCCACCCCCCCCCCCCCACCCCAACCGCCAACTCACTGAACTGTAAAAATAATTATTTTATTTCAACTTGACCGAAAGGGCTAAATGTTTTTTGTACAATTATAAAGTCAATTTTGGAATAAGAATTATGTTAAGAAAACATCAAATAAAACAGAAGTACAATTTATATATTTAATGAGGTTTAAAGACACTTTTGACGATCAGGATCTCTTCATGCAGGACTTTTAAGGATAAAGGAAGCAGGAGAACCCGGATAGAACCACCGAGCAGCGGCTAGTAACTGTCAGACTCCCCAACATATAAACCCCACACAAGCAGTGTCAGCATTGTATGTAGACCGGTGCACCACCTACGTGCAGTACGCCTTAGTGCATATCCCCACTGTGCGTGCATTCACATGGTTAACTGGGGTTAAGTGCCTTTCCCAAAGATACAATGCAGTCACCTCCTGCGGGGATGGAACAGTGTAGCTTTCGGTTTGAAGTCCAATGCTGTAACCATTGAGCCACCTTGCTCGCACTAAAGTACAAATACAAAACGGTTATTTAATATCATCTCATCAGCAACGGCCACCGCTACGTGGTTTTAAAGCTGGAAGCAGCTGCGGTCGTGTATTCAGTCTGGTGTTATCAAATCTATAGATTTTCATTGAAAGTCTGAAATACAGTACAAATAATAACAAATACCTACATTATATACTCGGTGCCTATTCCAGCATCTAAGGATATCTTTGGAAGTTCTAAGTTATCTTGTATGGTTAGTCATCTCGTTTCTTGGCAATATGGCACAATATTCAAGGTTTTTATGTCATACGAAATAAATAACACCTTTTCCCCATTGCCCTTATCTTGGTTTTTCCACCATTGAATCCAGTTGCAGATAAAATTGCATCTAGAGGACAAAACGTGTCCCTATTACAATGGTTTGGCTTAGAAAGTCAAGACATAAGTGTTTTCGAGGTTTCCTCCACTCTTCACTTTTCGAACAATTTTATAACACAGCAAAAGTTAACTTTTTTATTATTACACGTATTTAAATGAGCAAATGAAGAAATGTATCGGCCGGAATCACAGATTGTCACATCATCAACATGGACGACATAGAACTTATGAAGGGCTAATCTTCACGCTTCATACTGGACTCATTTCACTTTTAACATCAAGATAAATGTCAAAGCTAGTCATGTTTAAAACAATTTTATATCACAGCAAAAATTAAATTAACCTATTTACCGATAAACTTGTTCATATACACGAATGTACAAACAGTCGGTATGGTATTTGTAAACATAATAGTTATTGGAAATACTATTCAGGGCTTGGCAATAGAGTATTTGTATCCAGATCTTCTACACAAGAGAGGTAAACTTCGCAATCTTCAACAGAACATGTGGTTGCATAAGTAGTCTATTTACAACTGGCATTCATCAAAACATGCAGAAGGTGTTGCACCAAAATCTGAAAACAGAAAGTAGATGTGTGAAGCAATGATAATATGTGTCCACAACAAATCTCCCTTATTTTCAAATACAATTATAGAAGTCTACTTGACCAAGCATACCTCCCCCCCCACCCCCCCCCAACCGCCAGCTCACTGAACTGTAAAAATAATTATTTTATTTCTACTTGACAGAAAGGGCTGAATGTTTTTTTTTATAATTATAAAGACAATTTTGAAATAAAAATTATGTTAAGAAAACATCAAATAAAACAGAAGTACAATTTATATATTCAATGAGGTTTAAAGACACTTTTGGCGATCAGGATCTCTTCGGGCAGGACTTTTAAGGGTAAAGGAAGCAGGAGAACCCGGATAGAACCACCGAGCAGTGGCTAGTAACTGCCGGACACCCTAACATATAAACCCCACACAAGCAGTGTCAGCATTGTATGAAGACTGGTGCACCATCTACGTGCAGTACGCCTTAGTGCATATCCCCACTGTGCGTGCGTTCACATGGTTAACTGGGGTTAAGTGCCTTTGCCAAATATACAACGCAGTTACCTCTGGCGGGGATGGAACAGTGGACCTTTCGGTTTGAAGTCGAATGCTGTAACCACTGAGCAACCTTGCTCCCACTAAAATAAAATGCACAACGGTTATTTAATATCATCTCATGAGCAATAGCCACAGCTACGTGGTTTTAAAGCTGGAAGCAGCTTCGGCCACGTATTCAGTCTGCTGTTATCAAATCTATAGATTTGGATTGAAAGTCTGAAGTACAGTTAAAATGATAACAAATACTTACAATATATATGTGGAGCCTATTCCAGCATCTAAGGATATCTTTGGAAGTTCTAAGTTATCTTGTATGGTTAGTCATCTCGTTTCTTTGCAATATGGCACAATGTTCTAGGTTTTAATGTGATACGAAATAAATAACACCATTTCCCCATTGCCCTTATCTTTGTTTTTCCACCATTGAATCCAGTTGCAGATAAAATTGCATCTAGAGGACAAAACGTGTCCCTATTACAATGGTTTGGCTTAGAAAGTCAAGACCTAAGTGTTTTGGAGATTTCCTCCATTATTCACTTTTCGAACAATTTTATAACACAGCAAAAGTTAACTTTTTTATTATTACACGTATTTAAATGAGCAAATGAACAAATGTATCGGCCGGAATCACAGATTGTCACATCATCAACATGGACGACATAGAACTTATGAAGGGCTAATCTTCTCTCTTCATACTGGACTCATTTCACTTTTAACATCAAGATAAATGTCAAAGCTAGTCAAGTTTAAAACAATTTTGTATCACAGCAAAAATTAAATTAACCTATTTACCGATAAACTTGTTCATATACACGAATGTACAAACAGTCGGTATGGTATTTGTAAACATAATAGTTATTGGAAATACTATTCAGGGCTTGGCAATAGAGTATTTGTATCCAGATCTTCTACACAACAGAGGTAAACTTCGCAATCTTCAACAGAACATGTGGTTGCATAAGTAGTCAATTTACAACTGGCATTCATCAAAACATGCAGAAGGTGTTGCACCAAAATCTGAAAACAGAAAGTAGATGTGTGAAGCAATGATAATATGTGTCCACAACAAATCTCCCTTATTTTCAAATACAATTATAGAAGTCTACTTGACCAAGCATACCCCCCCCCCCGCCCACCGCCCGCCCCCCAACCGCCAGCTCACTGAACTGTAAAAATATTTCTTTTATTTCAACTTGACAGAAAGGGCTTAATGTTTTTTTTACAATTATAAAGTCAATTTTGGAATAAAAATTATGTTAAGAAAACATCAAATAAAACCGAAGTACAATTTATATATTTAATGAGGTTTAAAGACACTTTTGGCGATCAGGATCTCTTCGTGCAGGACATCTAAGGATAAAGGAAGCAGGAGAACCCGCATAGAACCACCGAGCAGCGGCTAGTAACTGCCAGACTCCCTATCATATAAACCCCACACAAGCAGTGTCAGCATTGTATGAAGACCGGTGCACCATCTACGTGCAGTACGCCTTAGTGCATATCCCCGCTGAGCGTGCATTCACATGGTTAACTGGGGTTAAGTGCCTTTCCCAAATATACAACGCAGTTACCTCAGGCGGGGATGGAACAGTGGACCTTTCGGTTTGAAGTCCAATGCTGTCACCATTGAGCAACCTTGCTCCCACTAAAATAAAATGCACAACGGTTATTTAATATCATCTCATGAGCAATATCCACAGCTACGTGGTTTTAAAGCTGGAAGCAGCTTCGGCCACGTATTCAGTCTGCTGTTATCAAATCTATAGATTAGGATTGAAAGTCTGAAGTACAGTAGAAATGATAACAAATACTTACAATATATATGTGGAGCCTATTCCAGCATCTAAGGATATCTTTGGAAGTTCTAAGTTATCTTGTATGGTTAGTGATCTCGCTTCTTTGCAATATGGCACAATGTTCTAGGTTTTAATGTGATAGGAAATAAATAACACCATTTCCCCATTGCCCTTATCTTTGTTTTTCCACCATTGAATCCAGTTGCAGATAAAATTGCATCTAGAGGACAAAACGTGTCCCTATTACAATGGTTTGGCTTAGAAAGTCAACACATAAGTGTTTTGAAGATTTCCTCCACTATTCACTTTTCTAACAAATTTGTAACACAGCTAAGGTTAACCTTTTTATTATTACACTTATTTAAATGAGCAAATGAACAAATGTATCGGCCGGAATCACAGATTGTCACATCATCAACATGGTCGGCATAGAACTTTTGAAGGGCTAATCTTCTCTCTTCATACTGGACTTATTTTACTTTTAACATCAAGATAAATGTCAAAGCTAGTCAAGTTTAAACCAAATTTGTATCACAGCAAAAATTAAATTAACCTATCACCGATAAACTTGTTCATATACACGAATGTACAAACAGTCGGTATGGTATTTGTAAATATAATAGTTATTGGAAATACTATTTAGGGTTTGGCAATAGAGTATTTGTATCCAGATCTTCTTCTACACAACAGAGGTAAACTTCGCAATCGTCAACAGAACATGTGGTTGCATAAGTAGGCTATTTAGAACTGGCACACATCAATACATGCAGGTGTTGCACCAAAATCTGAAAACAGAAAGTGGATGTGTAAAGCAATGATAATATGTGTCCACAACAAATCTCCCTTATTTTCAAATACAATTATAGGAGTTTACTTGACCAAGCATACCCCCCCCCCAACCGCCAGCTCACTGAACTGTAAAAATAATTATTTTATTTCAACTTGACAGAAAGGGCTGAATTTATTTTTTCAATTACAAAGTCAATTTTGGAATATAAATTATGTTAAGAAAACAAAAACAAAAATAGAAGTACAATTTATACATTTAATGAGGTTTAAAGACACTTTTGGCAATCAGGATCACCTCGCGCATGACTTTTAATGGATAAAGAAAGCCGGAGAACACGGATAGAACCACCGAGCAGCGGCTAGTAGCTGCCAGACTCCCCGACATATAAAGCCCACGCAAGCAGTGGTAGCACTGTATGAAGACTCGTGCACCATCGATGTGCAGTACGCCTTAGTTCATATCCCCACAGTGCGTGCATTCACATGGGTAATTGGGTTTTAGTGCCTTTCCTAAAGATACAACGCGGTTTCCTCTGGCGGGAATGGGACAGTGGACCTTTCGGCTTGAAGTCCAATGCTGTAATCATTGAGCCACCTTGCTCCCACTAAAGTACAAATGCACAACGGTTATTTAATATCATGTCATGAGCAACAGCCACAGCTACTTGGTTTTAAAGCTGGTAGCACCTACGGCCGTGTATTCAGTCTGCTGTGATCAAATCTATAGATTTGGATTGAAAGTCTGAAATACAGTACAAATTAAAACAAATACTTACATTATATAATTGGAGCCTATTCCAGCATCTAAGGATATTTTTGGAAGTTCTAAGTTATCTTGTATGGTTAGTCATCTCGTTTCCTGGCAATATCACACAATGTTCTAGGTTTTTATGTCATACGAAGTAAATAACACCATTTCCCCATTGCCCTTATCTTGGTTCTTGCACCGTTGAATCCATTTGCAGATAAAATTGCAACTTGAGGACAAAACTTGTCCCTATTACAATAGTTTGGCTCAGAAATTCAAGACATAAGACTTTTGGAGATTTCCGCCACTATTCACTTTTCTAACAATTTCACAACACAGCAAAAGTTAACTTTTTTATTATTACACTTATTTAAATATGCAAATGACCAAATCTATCGGCCAGAATCAAAGATTGTCACATCATCAACATGGACGACATAGAACTTTTGAAGGGCTAATCTTCTCCCTTCATACTGGACTCATTTCACTTTTAACATCAAGGTAAATGTCAAAGCCGGTAAAATTTAAAACAATTTTGTATCACAGCAAAAATTAAATTAACCTATTTACCGATAAACTTGTTCATATACACGAATTTAGAAACAGTCGGTATGGTATTTGTAAACATAATAGTTATTGGAAATACTCTTCAGGGTTTGGAATAGAGTCTTTGTATCCAGATCTTCTTCTACACAACAGAGGTAAACTTTGCAATCTTCAACAGAACGTGTGTTTCCATAAGTAGTCTATTTACAACTGGCATTCATCAAAACGTGCAGAAGGTGTTGCACCAAAATCTGAAAACAGAAAGTGGATGTGTAAAGCAATGATAATATGTTTCGACAACAAATCTCCCTTATTTTCAAATAGAATTATAGGAGTCTACTTGACCAAGCAGACACCCCCCCCCCCCCCCGCCTCCTACCGCCAGCTCACTGAACTGTCAAAATAATTATTTTATTTCAACTCGACAGAAAGGATTGAATGTTGTTTTTCAATTATAAAGTCAATTTTGGAATATTTATTTATTTATCTATTGGTGTTTAAGGTCACATATTTCTGCACAATGGGTAACCATGACCGTGACAGTTTTATGGGTGGAGGAAGCCGGAGTACCCTGAAAGAACCACCGAGCAACGGTGAGCAACTGTCCGCTCCCCAACAAACCAAATCCACACAAGCAGGGTTAGCATTGGTTGGAGACAGGTGCACCATCGACGTGCAGTACGCATTAGTACACAACGTCACCGTGCCCCCACGTGGGCAATGGGGGTGAAGTGTCTTGCCCAAGGACACCACGCGGTTGCCGCAGGTGGGATTCGAACCGAGGACCTCTCGGCTTGCAGCCTGCACCTCTACCAACTGAGCCACCGCGCCCCGCCCCCCCCCCCCAATTTTGGAATATAAATTATGTTAAGAATACAACGAATAAAATAGAAGTACAATTTATACATTTAATGAGGTTTAAAGACACTTTTGGCAATCAGAATCACCTCGTGCAGGACTTTTAAGGATAAAGGAAGCCGGAGAACCCGGATAGAACCACCAAGTAGCGGCTAGTAACTGCCAGAATACCAAACATATAAACCCCACACAAGGAGTGTTAGCATTGTATGAAGACTCGTGCACCATCGACGTGCAGTACGCCTTAGTGCATAACCCAACAGTGCGTGCATTCACATGGGTAAGTGGGGTTAAGTGCCTTTCCCAAAGACACAACGCAGTTACCTCTGGCGGCGATGGAACAGTGGACCTTTCGGTTTGAAGTCCAGTGCTGTAAACATTGAGCCACCTTGTTCCCACTAAAGTACAAATGCACAACGGTTATTTAATATCATCTCATGAGAAAAAGCCACAGCTACGTGGTTTTAAAGCTGGAAGCAACTGCGGCCGTGTATTCAGTCTGTTGTTATCAAATCTATAGATTTGGATTGAAAGTCTGAAATACAGTAAAAATGATAACAAATACTTACATTATATACTTGGAGACTATTCCAGCATCTAAGGATATCTTTGGAAGTTCTAAGTTATCTTGTATGGTTAGTCATCTCGTTTCTTGGCACAATGTTCTAGGTTTTTATGTCATACGAAGTAAATAACACCATTTCCCCATTGCCCTCATCTTGGATTTTCCACCATTGAATCCAATTGCAGATAAAATTGCATATAGAGGACAAAACGTGTCCCTTTTACCATGGTTTGGCTTAGAAAGTCAAGACATAAGTCTTCTGGAGATTTCCTCCACTATTCACTTTTCTAACTATTTGACAACACAGCAAAAGTTAACCTTTTTATTATTACACTTATTTAAATGAGCAAATGAACAAATGTATCGGCCGGAATCACAGATCGTCACATCATCAACATGCATGACATAGAACTTTAGAAGGGCTAATCTTCTCTCTTCATACTGGACTCATTTCACTTTTAACATCAAGATAAATGTCAAAGCTAGTCAAGTTTAAAACAATTTTGTATCACAGCAAAAATTAAATTAACCTATTTACCGATAAACTTGTTCATATACACGAATGTACAAACAGTCGGTATGGTATTTGTAAACATAATACTTATTGGAAATACTATTCAGGGCTTGGCAATAGAGTATTTGTATCCAGATCTTCTACACAAGAGAGGTAAACTTCGCAATCTTCAACAGAACATGTGGTTGCATAAGTAGTCCATTTACAACTGGAATTCATCGAAACATGCAGAAGGTGTTGCACCAAAATCTGAAAACAGAAAGTGGATGTGGCAAGCAATGATAATATGTGTCCACAACAAATCTCCCTTATTTTCAAATACAATTATAGAAGTCTACTTGACCAAGCATGCCACCCCCCCCCCCCCCACCGTCCCCCCACCCCAACCGCCAGCTCACCGAACTGTAAAAATAATTATTTTATTTCAACTTGACAGAAAGGGCTGAATGTTTTTTTTTAATAAAGTCAATTTTGATATTTAATGAGGTTTAAAGACACTTTTGGCGATCAGGATCTCTTCGTGCAGGACTTTTAAGGGTAAAGGAAGCAGGAGAACCAGGATAGAACCACCGAGCAGCGGCTAGTAACTGCCAGACTCCCTAACATATAAACCCCACACAAGCAGTGTCAGCATTGTATGAAGACCGGTGCACTAAGGCGTACTGCACGTACATGGTGCACCAGTCTGTTGTATTCAGTCTGCTGTTATCAAATCTATAGATTTGGATTGAAAGTCTGAAATACAGTAAAAATGATAACAAATACTTACATTATATACGTGGAGCCTATTCCACCATCGAAGGATATCTTTGGAAGTTCTAAGTTATCTTGTATGTTTAGTCATCTCGTTCCTTGGCAATATGGCACAATGTTCTAGGTTTTTATGTCATACGAAATAAATAACACCATTTCCCCGTAGCCCTTATCTTGGTTTTTCCACCACTGAAGCCAGTTGCAGATAAAATTGCATCTAGAGGACAAAACGTGTCCCTATTACAATGGTTTGGCTTAGAAAGTCAAGACATATGTCTTTTAGAGATTTCCTTCGCTATTCACTTTTCTAACAAATTGACAACACAGTAAAAGTTAACATTTTGCAGCGGTTAGTAACTGCCAGACTCCCTAACATATAAACCCCACACAAGCAGTGTTAGCATTGTATGAAGACTCGTGCACCATCGACGTTCAGTACGCCTTAGTGCATATCGCCACAGTGCGTGCATTCACATGGGTAACTGGGGTTAAGTGCCTTTACCAAAGATACAACGCAGTTACCTCTGGCGGGGATGGAACAGTGGACCTTTCGGTTTGAAGTTCAATGCTGTAACCATTGAGCCACCTTGCTCCCACTAAAGTACAAATGCACAACGGTTATTTAATATCATCTCATGAGCAACAGCCACAGCTACGCGGTTTTAAAGCTGGAAGCAGCTGCGGTCGTGTATTCAGTCTGCTGTTATCAAATCTATACATTTGGATGGAAAGTCTGAAATACAGTAAAAATGATAACAAGTACTTACATTATATACTTGGAGCCTATTCCAGCATCTAAGGAAACCTTTGGAATTCCTAAGTTATCTTCTATGGTTAGTCATCTCGTTTCTTGGCAATATGGCACAATGTTCTAGGTTTTTATCTCATACGAAATAAATAACAACATTTCCCCATTGCCCTTATCTTGGTTTTTCCACTATTCCATCCAGTTGCAGATAAAATTGCATCTGGAGGCTGGAGGACAAAACTTGTCCCTATTACAATGGTTTGGCTTAGAAAGTCAAGACTTATGTCTTTTGGAGATTTTCTGCACTATTCACTTTTCTAACAATTTGACAACACAGCAAATGTTAACGTATTTATTATTACACTTATCTAAATAAGCAAATGAAGAAATGTATCTGCCGGAAACAGAGTTTATCACATCATCAACATGGACGACATAGAACTTTTGAAGGGCTAATCTTCTCTCTTCATACTGGACTCATTTCATTTTTAACATCAAGATAAATGTCAAAGCTAGTCAAGCTTAGAACAATTTTGTATCACAGCAAAAATTAAATTAACCTATTTACCGATCAACCTGTTCATATACACGAATGTACAACCAGTCGGTATGGAATTTGTAAACATAATAGGTATTGGAAATACTATTCAGGTTTTGGCAATAGAGTCTTTGTATCCAGATCTTCTACACAACAGAGGTAAACTTCGCAATCTTCAACAGAACATGTGGTTGCATAAGTAGTCTATTTACAACTGGCATTCATCAAAACATGCAGAAGGTGTTGCACCAAAATCTGAAAACAGAAAGTGGATGTGAAAAGCAATGATATTATGTGTCAACAACGAATCTCCCTTATTTTCAAATACAATTATAGCATTCTACATGACCAAGAATACCCACCCCCCGCGCACTCCCAACCCCCCCCCCTCCCCAACCGCCAGCTCACTGAACTGTAAAAATAATTAGTTTATTTCAACTTGACAGAAAGGGCAGAATTTTTTTTTTTCAATTATAAAGTCAATTTTGGAATATAAATTATGTTCAGAAAACAAGAAATAAAATAGAAGTGCAAGATATACATTTCATGAGGTTTAAAGACACTTTTTGCAATCAGGATCACCTCGTGCAGGATTTCGAAGGATAAAGGAGACCAGAGAACCAGGATAGAACCACCGAACAGCGGTTAGTAACTGCCAGACTCCCTAACATATAAACCCCACACAAGCAGTGTTAGCATTGTATGAAGACTCGTGCAACATCGACGTGCAGTAGGCCTTAGTGCATATCTCCACAGTGCGTGCATTCACATGGGTAACTGGGGTTAAGTGCCTTTCCCAAAGATACAACGCAGTTACTTCAGGCGGGGATGGAACAGAGGACCTTTCGGTTTGAAGTCCAATGCTGTAACCATTGAGCCACCTTGCTCCCACTAAAGTACAAATGCACAGCGGTTATTTAATATCATCTCATGAGCAACAGCCACAGCTACGCGGTTTTAAAGCTGGAAGTACCTGCGGTCGTGTATTCAGTCTGCTGTTATCGAATCTGTACATTTGGATTCAAAGTCTGAAATACAGTAAAAATGATAACAAGTACTTACATTGTATACTTGGAGCCTATTCCAGCATCTAAGGATATCTTTGGAAGTTCTAAGTTATCTTGTATTCTTAGTCATCTCGTTTCTTGGCAATATGGCACAATGTTCTAGGTTTTTATGTCATACGAAATAAATAACACCATTTCCCCGTTGCCCTTATCTTGGTTTTTCCACCACTGAATCCAGTTGGAGATAAAATTGCATCTAGAGGACAAAACGTGTCCCTATTAAAATGGTTTGGCTTAGAAAGTCAAGACATATGTCTTTTGGAGCTTTCCTCCACTATTCACTTTTCTAACAAATTGACAACACAGCAAAAGTTAACATTTTTATTATTACACCTATTTAAATAAGCAAATGAACAAATCTATCGGCCGGAATCACAGATTGTCACATCATCAACATGGACGACATAGAACTTTTGAAGGGCTAATCTTCTCTCTTCATACTGGACTCAATTCACATTTAACATCAAGATAAATGTCAAAGCCAGTCAATTTTAAAACAATTTTGTATCACAGCAAAAATTAAATTAACCTATTTACCTATAAACTTGTTCATATACACGAATGTACAAACAGTCGCTGTGATATTTGTAAACATAATAGTTATTGGAAATACTATACAGGGTTTGGCAATAGAGACTTTCCATCCAGATCTTCTTCCACAAAACAAAGGTAAACTTCGCAATCTTCAACAGAACATGTGGTTGCATAAGTAGTCTATTTACAACTGGCATTCATCAAAACATGCAGAAGGTGTTGCACCAAAATCTGAAAACAGAAAGTGGATGTGTAAAGCAATGATAGGCGTCCACAACAAATCTCCCTTATTTTCAAATACAATTATAGGAATCTACTTGACCAAGCATACCCACCCCCCCCCCCCAACGGCCAGCTCACTGAACTGTAAAAATAATTATATTATTTCAACTTGACAGAAAGGGCTGAATGTTCTTTTTTACAATTATAAAGTCAATTTTGGAATAAAAATTATGTTAAGAAAACAACAAAGAAAGTAGAAGTACAATTTATACATTTAATGAGGTTTAAAGACACTTTTGGCAAACAGGATCACCTCGTGCATGACTTTTTAGGATAAAGGAAGCAGGAGAACCCTGAAAGAACCACCGAGCAGCGTCTTGTAACTGACAGACTCCCTAACATATAAACCCCACACAAGCAGTGTTAGCATTGTATGAAGAATAGGGCACCATCGACGAGCAGTACGCCATAGTGCATATCCCCACAGTGCGTGCATTCACATGGGTAACTGGGGTTAACTGTCTTTCCCAAAGATACAACGCAATTACCTCTGGCGGGGATGGTACAGTGGACCCTTCGGTTTAAAGTCCAATGCTGTAACCATTGAAGCACCTTGCTCGCACTAAAGTACAAAAGCACAACGGTTATTTAATATCATCTCATGAGCAACAGCCACAGCTACGTGGTTTTAAAGCTGGAAGCAGCTGCGTCATTGTATTCAGTCTTCTGTTATCAAATCTATAGATTTGGATTGAAAGTCTGAAATACAGTAAAAATGATAACAAATACTTACATTATATACTTGGAGCCTATTCCAGCATCTAAGGATATCTTTGGAAGGTCTAAGTTATCTTGTATGGTTAGTCATCTCGTTTCTTGGCACAATGTTCTAGGTTTTTATGTCATACGAAGTAAATTACACAATTTCCCCATTGCCCTTATCTTGGTGTTTCCACCATTGAATCCAGTTGCAGATAAAATTGCATCTAGAGGACAAAACGTGTCCCTATTACAATGGTTTGGCTTAGAAAGTCAAGACATAAGTGTTTTGGAGATTTCCTCCACTATTCACTTTTCGAACAATTTTATAACACAGCAAAAGTTAACTTTTTTATTATTACACGTATTTAAATGAGCAAATGAACAAATGTACCGGCCAGAATCACAGATTGTCACATCATCAACATGGACGACATAGAACTTATGAAGGGCTAATCTTCTCTCTTCATACTGGACTCATTTCACTTTTAACATCAAGATAAATGTCAAAGCTAGTCAAGTTTAAAACAATTTTGTATCACAGCAAAAATTAAATTAACCTATTTACCGATAAACTTGTTCAGATACACGAATGTACAAACAGTCCGTATGGTATTTGTAAACATAATAGTTATTGGAAATACTATTCAGGGCTTGGCAATAGAGTATTTGTATCCAGATCTTCTACACAACAGAGGTAAACTTCGCAGTCTTCAACAGAACATGTGGTTGCTTAAGTAGTCTATTTACAACTGGCATTCATCAAAACATGCAGAAGGTGTTGCACCCAAATCTGAAAACAGAAAGTAGATGTGTGAAGCAATGATAATATGTGTTCACAACAAATCTCCCTTATTTTCAAATAAAATTATAGAAGTCTACTTAACCAAGCATACCCCCCCCCCCCCCGCCGCCTCCCCCCCCCCAACCGCCAGCTCACTGAACTGTATAAATAATTATTTTATTTCAACTTGACAGAAAGGGCTGAATGTTTTTTTTCAATTATAAAGTCAATTTTGGAATATAAATTATGTTAAGAAAACAACAAATAAAACAGAAGTACAATTTATATATTTAATGAGGTTTAAAGACACTTTGGGCAATCAGGATACCTCGTGCAGGACTTTTAAGGATAAAGGAAGCAGGAGAACCCGGATAGAACCACCGAGCAGCGGCCAGTAACTGCCAGACTCCATAACATATAAAGCCCACACAAGCAGTGTTAGCATTGTTTGAAGACTCGTGCACCTTCGACGTGCAGTACGCCTTAGTGCTTATCCCCACAGTGCGTGCATTCACATGGGTAACTGGGGTTAAGTGCCTTTCCCAAAGATACAACGCAGTTACCTCTGTCGGGGATGGAAGAGTGGACCTTTTGTGTGAAGTCCAATGCTGTAACCATTGCGTCACCTTGCTCCCACTAAAGTACAAATGCACAACGGTTATTTAATATCATCTCATGAGCAACAGCCACCGCTACGTGGTTTTAAAGCTGGAAGCAGCTGCGGCCGTGCATTCCTGTCTGCTGTTATTAAATCTATAGATTTGGATTGAAAGTCTGAAATACAGTAAAAATGGTAACAAATACTTACATCATATACTTGGAGCCTATTCCAGCATCTATTGCAGCATCTAAGGATATCTTTGGAAGTTCTACGTTATCTTGTATGGTTAGTCATCTCGTGTCTTGGCAATATTGCAGAATGTTCTAGATTTTAATGTCGTACGAAATAAATAACACCATTTCTCCATTCCCCTTATGTTTTGTTTTTCCACCATGGAATCCAGATGCAGATAAAATTGCATCTAGAGGACAAAACGTGTCCCTTTTACAATGGTTTGTCTTAGAATGTCAAGACATAAGTTTTTCGGAGATTTCCTCCACTATTCACGTTTCGAACAATTTTATGACACAACAAAAGTTAACCTTTTTATTATTACACTTATTTAAATGAGCAAATGAACGAATGTATCGGCCGGAATCACACATTGTCACATCATCAACATGGACGACATAGAACCTTTGAAGGGCTAATCGTCTCTCTTCGTACTGGACTCATTTCACTTTTAACATCAAGATAAATGTCAAAGCTAGTCAAGTTTAAAACAATTTTGTATCACAGCAAAAATTAAATTAACCTATTTACCGATAAACCTGTTCATATACCGGAATGTACAAACAGTCGGTATGGTATTCGTAGACATAAAAGTTATTGGAAATGCTATTCAGGGTTTGGCAATAGAGTCTTTGTATCCAGATCTTCATCTACACAACAGAGGTAAACTTCGCAATCTTCAACAGAACATGTGGTTGCATAAGTAGTCTATTTACAACTGGCATTCATCGAAACATGCAGAAGGTGTTGCACAAAAATCTGAAAACAGAAAGTGGATGTGTAAAGCAATGATATGCGTCCACAACAAATCTCCCTTATTTTCAAATACAATTATAGGAGTCTACTTGACTAAGCATACCCCCGCCTCCTCCCGAACCGCCAGCTCACTGAACTGTAAACATAATTATTTTATTTCAACTTGACAGAAAGGGCTGACTTTTTTTCAATTATAAAGTCAATTTTGGAATATAAATTATGTTAAGGAAACAACAAATAAAATAGAAGTACACTTTATACATTTAATGAGGTTTAAAGACACTTTTGTCAATCAGGATCTCCTCGTGCAGGACTTTTAAGGATACAGGAAGCAGGAGAACCCGGATAGAACCACCGAGCAGCGGCTAGTAACTGTCAGACTCCCTAACATATAAACCCCACACAGCAGTGTAGCATTGTATGAAGACTCGTGCACCATCGACGTGCAGTACGCCGTAGTGCATATCCCCACGGTGCGTGCATTCACATGGGTAACAAGGGTTAAAGGCCGTTCCCAACGATACGACGCAGTTAATTCTGACGGGGATGGAACTGTGGACCTTTCGGTTTGAAGTCGAATACTGCAACCACTGAGCCACCTTGCTCCCACTAAAGTACAAATGCACAGCGGTTATTTAATATCATCTCATGAGCAACAGCCACAGCTACGTGGTTTTAAAGCTGGAAGCAGCTGCGGTCGTGTATTCAGTCTGGTGTTATCAAATCTATAGATTTGCATTGAAAGTCTGAAATACAGTACAAATAATAACAAATACCTACATTATATACTCGGAGCCTATTCCAGCATCTAACGATATCTTTGGAAGTTCTAAGTTACCTTGTATGGTTAGTCATCTCGTTTCTTGGCAATATGGCACAGTATTCTAGGTTTTTATGTCATACTCAATAAATAACACCTTTTCCCCATTGCCCTTATCTTGGTTTTTCCACCATTCAATCCACTTGCAGATAAAATTGCATCTAGAAGACAAAACGTGTCCCTATTACAATGGTTTGGCTTTGAAAGTCAACACATAAGTGTTTTCGAGATTTCCACCACTATTCACTTTTCTAACAATTTTATAACACAGCAAAAGTTAACCTTTTTATTATTACACTTATTTAAATGAGCAAATGAACGAATGTATCGGCCGGAATCACAGATTGTCACATCATCAACATGGACGACATAGAACTTTTGAAGGGCTAATCTTCTCTCTTCATACTGGACTCATTTCACCTTTAACATTAAGATAAATGTCAAAGCTAGTCAAGTTTAAAACAATTTTGTATCACAGCAAAAATTAAATTAACCTATTTGTTTGTTTGTTTGTTGGTGGTTAACGTCACATATTTATGCACCATGGCTAATCTTGACACAACATGGAGATGAAGTCAAGTTTAGTCAATCGTTGATCAACATGTTGCCCATTTTAGAGGACTTTCACCCCAAGCATTGGTGACTGGGTCCTATTTTACTAGTAAAGCGGAACTGGTTTACCACAGTAAACAAGTGCTGCTTACTTCCCGGGGTTCCCACGGGGAAAATTAACCTATTTACCGATAAACTTGTTCATATACGCGAATGTACAAACAGTCGGTATTGTATTTGTAAACATAATAGTTATTGGAAATACTATTCAGGGTTTGGCAAAAGAGTCTTTGTATCAAGATCTTCTTCTACACAACAGAGGTAAACTACTTCGCAATCTTCAACAGAACATGTGCTTGCATAAGTAGTCTATTTACAACTGATATTCATCAAAACATGCAGAAGGTGTTGCACCAAAATCTGAAAACAGAAAGTGGATGTGAAAAGCAATGATATTATGTGTCCAGAACAAATGTCCCTTATTTTTAAATACAATTATAGGAGTCTACATGACCAAGATTACCACACCCCCCTCCCTCCCACCTCTCCCCCCAACCGCCAGCTCACTGAACGGTAAAAATAATTAGTTTATTTCAACTTAACAGAAAGGGTTGAATGTTTTTTTTTCAATTATAAAGTCAATTTTGGAATATAAATTATATAAGAAAACAAGAAATAAAATAGAAGTGCAATTCATACATTTAATGAGGTTTAAAGATACTTTTGGCAATCTGGATCACCTCGTGCAGGACTTCTAAGGATAAAGGAGGCCACAGAACCCGGATAGAACCACCGAACAACGGCTAGTAACTGCCAGACTCCCTAACATATAAACCCCACACAAGCAGTGTTAGCATTCTCTGAAGACTCGTGCACCATCGACGTGCAGTACGCCTTAGTGCATATCCCCACAGTGCGTGCATTCAAATGGGTAACTGGGGTTAATTGCATTTCCAAGAGATACAACGCAGTTACCTTTGGCGGGGATGGAACAGTGGACCTTTCGGTTTGAAGTCCAATGCTGTAACCATTGAGCCACCTTGCTCCCACTAAATTACGAATGCACAACGGTTATTTAATACCATCTCATGAGCAACAGCCACAGCTACGTGGTTTTAAAGCTGGAAGTAGATGCGGCCGTGCATTCCAGTCTGCTGTTATCAAATCTATAGATTTGGATTGAAAGTCTGAAATACAGTAAAAATGATGACAAATACTTGCATTATATACTTGGAACCTATTCCAGCATCTAAGGATATCTTTGGAAGTTCTAAGTTATCTTGTATGCTTAGTCATTTCGTTTCTCGGCAATATGGCACAATGTTCTAGGTTTGTACGTCATACGAAATAAATAACACCATTTCCCCATTCCATTGCCCTTATCTTGGTTTTTCCACCATTCAATCCAGTTGCAGATAAAATTGCATCTGGAGGACAAAACGTGTCCCTATTACAATGGTTTGGCTTAGAAAGTCAAGACTTATGTCTTTTGGAGATTTTCTCCACTATTCACTTTTGTAACAATTTGACAACACAGCAAATGTTAACGTATTTATTATTACACTTATTTAAATAAGCAAATGAACAAATGTATCGGCCGGAAACAGAGATTATCACATCACAACATGGATGACATAGAACTTTTGAAGGGCTAATCTTCTCTCTTCATACTGGACTCATTTCACTTTTAACATCAAGATAAATGTCAAAGCTAGTCAAGCTTAGAACAATTTTGTATCACAGCAAAAAAAATTAACCTATTTACCGATAAACTTGTTCATATACACGAATGTACAAACAGTCGGTATGGTATTTGTAAACATAATAGGTATTGGAAATACTATTCAGTGTTTGGCAATAGAGTCTTTGTATCCAGATCTTCTACACAACAGAGGTAAACTTCGCAATCTTCAACAGAACACGTGGTTGCATAAGTAGTCTATATAAAACTGGCATTCATCAAAACATGCAGAGGTGTTGCACCAAAATCTAAAAACAGAAAGTGGATGTGTAAAGGAATGATAATATGTGTGCACAAAAAATCTCCCTTATTTTCAAATACAAATAAATACAAATTTAGGAGTCTACTTGACCAAGCATACCGACGCCCCCGCCCACCCCCCACCCAGCTCAGTGAACTGTAAACATAATTATTTTATTTCAACTTCACAGAAAGGGCTGAATGCTTTTTTTCAATTATAAAGTCAATTTTGGAATATAAATTATGTTAGGAAAACAACAAATAAAATAGAAGAACAATTTATACATTGAATGAGGTTTAAAGACACTTTTGGAAATCAGGATCACCTCGTGCAAGACTTTAAAGGATAAAGGAAGCCAGAGAACTAAGATAGAACCACCGAACAGCGGCTAGGAACTGCCAGACCCCCTAACATATAAACTCCACACAAGCAGTGTTAGCATTCTATGATGACTCGTGCACCATCGACGTGCAGTACGCCTTAGTGCATATCCCCACAGTGCGTGCATTCACGTGGGTAACTGGGGTTAAGAGCCTTTACCAAAGATACAACGCAGTTGCCTCTGGCGGGGATGGAACAGTGGACCTTTCGGTTTGAAGTTCAATACAGTAACCATTGAGCCATCTTGCTTCCACGAAAGTACAAATGCACAACGGTTATTTAATATAATCACACGAGCAACAGCCACAGCTACGTGGTTTTAAAGATGGAAGCAGCTTCGCCGTGTAGTCAGTCTGCTGGTATCAAATATATAGATTTGGATTGAAAGTCTGAAATACTGTAATGATAACAAATACTTACATTATATACTTGGAGCCTATTCCACCATCTAAGGATATCTTTGGAAGTTCTAAGTTATCTTGTATGGTTAGTCGTCTCGTTTCTTGGCAATATGGCAAAATGTTCTAGGGATTTATATCACACGAAATAAATAACACCATTTCCCCATTGCCCTTATCTTGGATTTTCCACCATTGAATCCACTTGCAGATAAAATTGCATCTAGAGGACAAAACGTGTCCTGTTACAATGGTTTGGGTTAGAAAGTCAAGACATAAGTCTTTTAGAGATTTTCTCCACTATTCACTTTTCTAACAATTTGACAACACAGCAAAAGTTAACATTTTTATTATTACACTTATTTAAAGAAGAAAATGAACGAATCTATCGGCCGGAATCACAGATTGTCACATCATCAACATGGACGACATAGAACTTTTGAAGGGCTAATCTTCTCTCTTCATACTGGACTCATTTCACATTTAACAACAAGATAAATGTCAAAGCTAGTCAATTTTAAAACAATTTTGTATCATAGCAAAAATTAAATTAACCTATTTACCGATAAACTATTTCAAATACACGAATGTACAAACAGTCGGTATGGTATTTGTAAACATAATAGTTATTGGAATTACTATTCAGGGTTTGGCAATAGAGTCTTTGTATCCAGATCTTCTTCCACACAACAGAAGTAAACTTCGCAATCTTCAACAGAACATGTGGTTGCATAAGTAGTCTATTTACAACTGGTATTCATCAAAACATGCAGAAGGTGTTGCACCAAAATCTGAAAACAGAAGGTGGATGTGTAAAGCAATGATAATATGTGTCCACAACAAATCTCCCTTATTTTCAAATAGAATTATGGGAGTCTACTTGACCAAGCATACCCCCCCCCCCAACCGCCAGCTCACTGAACTGTAAAAATAATTATTTTATTTCAACTTGACCGAAAGGGCTGAATGTTTTTTTTTACAATTATAAAGTCAATTTTGGAATAAGAATTATGTCAAGAAAACAACAAAGAAAGTAGAAGTACAATTTATACATTTAATGAGGTTTAAAGACACTTTTCGCAAACAGGATCACCTCGTGCAGGACTTTTAAGGATAAAGGAAGCAGGAGAACCCTGATAGAACCACCGAGCAGCGTCTTGTAACTGACAGACCCCCTAACATATAAACCCCACACAAGCAGTGTTAGCATTGTATGAAGTCTCGGGCACCATCGACGAGCAGTACGGCTTAGTGCATATCCCCACAGTGCGTGCATTCACATGGGTAACTGGGGTTAAGTGTCTTTCCCAAAGATACAACGCAGGTACCTCTGGCGGGGATGGTACAGTGGACCCTTCGGTTTAAAGTCCAATGCTGTAACCATTGAGCCACCTGGCTCCCAATAAAGTACAAAAGCACAACGGTTATTTAATATCATCTCATGAGCAACAGCCACAGCTACGTGGTTTTAAAGCTGGAAGCAGCTGCGGCCGTGTATTCAGTCTGCTGTTATCAAATCTATAGATTTGGATTGAAAGTCTGAAATACAGTAAAAATGATAATAAATACTTACATTATATACTTGGAGCCTATTCCAGCATCTAAGGAGATCTTGGGAAGGTCTAAGTTATCTTGTATGGTTAGTCATCTCGTTTCTTGGCACAATGTTCTAGGTTTTTATGTCATACGAAGTAAATAACACAATTTCCCCATTGCCCTTATCTTGGTTTTTTCACCATTGAATCCAGTTGCAGATAAAATTGCATCTAGAGGACAAAACGTGTCCCTATTACAATGGTTTGGCTTAGAAAGTCAAGACATAAGCGTTTTGGAGATTTCCTCCACTATTCACTTTTCGAACAATTTTATAACACAGCAAAAGTTAACTTTTTTATTATTACACGTATTTAAATGAGCAAATGAACAAATGTATCGGCCGGAATCACAGATTGTCACATCATCAACATGGACGACATAGAACTTATGAAGGGCTAATCTTCTCTCTTCATACTGGACTCATTTCACTTTTAACATCAAGATAAATGTCAAAGCTAGTCAAGTTTAAAACAATTTTGTATCACTGCAAAAATTAAATTAACCTATTTACTGATAAACTTGTTCATATACACGAATGTACAAACAGTCGGTATGGTATTTCTAAACATAATAGTTATTGGAAATACTATTCAGGGCTTGGCAATAGAGTATTTGTATCCAGATCTTCCACACAACAGAGGCAAACTTCGCAATCTTCAACAGAACATGTGGTTGCTTAAGTAGTCTATTTACAACTGGCATTCATCAAAACATGCAGAAGGTGTTGCACCAAAATCTGAAAACAGAAAGTAGATGAGTGAAGCAATGATAATATGTGTCCACAACAAATCTCCCTTATTTTCAAATAAAATTATAGAAGTCTACTTAACCAAGCATACCCCCCCCCCACGCCCCGCCGTCCCCCGCCCCCCAACCGCCAGCTCACTGAACAGTAAATATAATTATTTTATTTCAACTTGTCAGAAAGGGCTGAATGTTTTTTTTCAATTATAAAGTCAATTTTGGAATATAAATTATGTTAAGAAAACAACAAATAAAACAGAAGTACAATTTATATATTTAATTAGGTTTAAAGACACTTCGGGCAATCAGGATCACCTCGTGCAGGACTCTTAAGGATAAAGGAAGCAGGAGAACCCGGATAGAACCACCGAGCAGCGGCCAGTAACTGCCAGACTCCATAACATATAAAGCCCACACAAGCAGTGTTAGCATTGTTTGAAGACTCGTGCACCTTCGACGTGCAGTACGCCTTAGCGCTTATCCCCACAGTGCGTGCATTCACATGGGTAACTGGGGTTAAGTGCCTTTCCCAAAGATACAACGCAGTTACCTCTGGCGGGGATGGAAGAGTGGACCTTTTTGTTTGAAGTCCAATGCTGTAACCATTGCGTCACCTTGCTCCCACTAAAGTACAAATACACAACGGTTATTTAATATCATCTCATAAGCAACAGCCACAGCTACGTGGTTTTGAAGCTGAAAGCACCTACGGCCGTGTATTCAGTCTGCTGTTAACAAATCTATACATTTGGATTGAAAGTCTGAAATACTATAAAAATGGAAACAAATATTTACATTATATACTTGGAGCCTATTCCAGCATCTATTGCAGCATCTAAGGATATCTTTGGAAGTTCTAAGTTATCTTGTATGGTTAGTCATCTCGTTTCTTGGCAATATTGCAGAATGTTCAAGATTTTACTGTCATACGAAATAAGTATCACAATTTCCCCATTGCCCTTATGTTTTGTTTTTCCACCATTGAATCCAGATGCAGATAAAATTGCATCTAGAGGACAAAACGTGTCCCTATTACAATGGTTTGTCTTATAAAGTCAAGACATAAGTGTTTTTGAGATTTCCTCCACTATTCACGTTTCGAACAATTTTATGACACAACAAAAGTTAACCTTTTTATTATTACACTTATTTAAATGAGCAAATGAACGAATGTATCGGCCGGAATCACAGATTGTCACATCATCAACATGGACGACATAGAATTTTTGAAGGGCTATTCGTCTCTCTTCGTACTGGACTCATTTCACTTTTAACATCAAGATACATGTCAAAGCTAGTCAAGTTTAAAACAATTTTGTATCACAGCAAAAATTAAATTAACCTATTTACCGATAAACTTGTTCATATACACGAATGTACAAACAGTCGGTATGGTATTTGTAAACATAATAGTTATTGGAAATACTATTCAGGGTTTGGCAATAGAGTCTTTGTAACCAGATCTTCTTCTACACAAGAGAGGTAAACTTCGTAATCTTCAACAGAACATGTGGTTGCATAAGTAGTCTATTTACAACTGGCATTCATCAAGAACATGCAGAAGGTGTTCACCAAAATCTGAAAACAGAAAGTGGATGTGAAAAGCAATGATATTATGTGTTAACAAGAAATCTCCCTTATTTTCAAATACAATTATAGGAGTCTACATGACCAAGAATACCACCCCCTCCGCCCTCCCACCCCCCAACCGCCAGCTCACTGAACTGTAAAAATAATTAGTTTATTTCAACTTGACAGAAAGGGCTGAATGTTTTTATTTTCAATTATAAAGTCAATTTTGGAATATAAATTATATTGAGACAACAAGAAATAAAATAGAAGTGCAATTCATACATTTAATGAGGTTTAAAGATACTTTTGGCAATCTGGATCACCTCGTGCAGGACTTCTAAGGATGAAGGAGGCTAGAGAACCCGGATAGAACCACCGAACAGCGGCTAGTAACTGCCAGACACCCTAACATATAAACCCCACACAAGCAGTGTTAGCATTCTATGAAGACTCGTGCACCATCGACGTGCAGTACGCCTTAGTGCATATCCCGACAGTGCGTGCATTCAAATGGGTAACTGGGGTTAATTGCCTTTCCAAGAGATACAACACAGTTACCTTTGGCGGGGATGGGACAGTGGACCTTTCGGTTTGAAGTCCAATGCTGTAACCATTGAGCCACCTTGCTCCCACTAAAGTACGAATGCACAACGGTTATTTAATACCATCTCATGAGCAACAGCCACAGCTACGTGGTTTTAAAGCTGGAAGCAGCTGTGTCCGTGCATTCCAGTCTGCTGTTATCAAATCTATAGATTTGGATTTAAAGTCTGAAATACAGTAAAAATGATAATGAATACTTACATTATATACTTGGAGCCTATTCCAGCATCTCAGGATATCTTTGGAAGTTCTAAGTTATCTTGTATGGTTAGTCATCTCGTTTCTTGGAAATATGGCACAATGTTCTAGGTTTTTATGTCATACGAAATAAATAACACCATTTCCCCATCCCACTGCCCTTATCTTGGTTTTTCCACCATTCAATCCAGTTGCAGATAAAATTGCATCTGGAGGACAAAACGTGTCCCTATTACAATGGTTTGGCTTAGAAAGTCAAGACTTATGTCTTTTGGAGATTTTGTCCACTATTCACTTTTCTAACAATTTGACAACACAGCAAATGTTAACGTATTTATTATTACACTTATTTAAATAAGTAAAATACAGTAAAAATGATAACAAATACTTACATTATATACTTGGAGCCTATTCCAGCATCTAAGGATATCTTTGGAAGGTCAAAGTTATCTTGTATGGTTAGTCATCTCGTTTCTTGGCACAATGTTCTAGGTTTTTATGTCATACGAAGTAAATAACACCATTTCCCCATTGCCCTCATCTTGGATATTCCTCCAATTGCAGATAAAATTGCATCTAGAGGACAAGACGTGTCCCTTTTACCATGGTTTGGCTTAAAAAGTCAAGACATAAGTCTTTTGGAGATTTCCTCCACTATTCACTTTTCTAACTATTTGACAACACAGCAAAAGTTAACATTTTTATTATTACACTTATTTAAATGAGCAAATGAACAAATGTATCGGCCGGAATCACAGATCGTCACATCATCAACATGGACGACACAGAACTTTTGAAGAGCTAATCTTCTCTCTTCATACTGGACTCATTTCACTTTTAACATCAAGATAAATGTCAAAGCTAGTCAAGTTTAAAACAATTTTGTATCACAGCAAAAGTTAACTTTTTTATTATTACACGTATTTAAATGAGCAAATGAACAAATGTATCGGCCGGAATCAGATTGTCACATCATCAACATGGACGACATAGAACTTTTGAAGGGCTAATCTTCTCTCTTCATACTGGACTCATTTCACTTTTAACATCAAGATAAATGTCAAAGCTAGTCAAGTTTAAAACAATTTTGTATCACAGCAAAAATTAAATTAACCTATTTACCGATAAACTTGTTCATATACACGAATGTACAAAGAGTCGGTATGGTATTTGTAAACATAATAGTTATTGGAAATACTATTCAGGGCTTGGCAATAGAGTATTTATATCCAGATCTTCTACACAACAGAGGTAAACTTCGTCATCTTCAACAGAACATGTGGTTGCAGAAGTAGTCTATTTACAACTGGAATTCATCGAAACATGCAGAAGGTGTTGCACCAAAATCTGAAAACAGAAAGTGGATGTGTAAAGCAATGATAATATGTGCCCACAACAAATCTCCCTTTTTTTCAAATACAATTATAGGAGTCTACTTGACCAAGCATACCCCCTCCCCCCACGCCCCCCCCCCCCAACCGCCAGCTCACTGAACTGTAAAAATAATTATTTTATTTCAACTTGACGGAAAGGGCTGAATGTTGTTTTTACAATTATAAAGTCAATTTTGGAACAAAAATTATGTTAAGAAAACATCAAATAAAACAGAAGTACAATTTATATATTTAATGAGGTTTAAAGACACTTTTGGCGATCAGGACCTCTTCGAGAAGGACTTTTAAGGGTAAAGGAAGCAGGAGAACCCGGATAGAACCACCGAGCAGTGGCTAGTAACTGCCGGACTCCCTAACATATAAACCCCACACAAGCAGTGTCAGCATTGTATGAAGACCGGTGCACCATCTACGTGCAGTACGCCTTAGTGCATATCCCCACTGTGCGTGCATTCACATGGTTAACTGGGGTTAAGTGCCTTTCACAAAGACACAACGCAGTTACCTCCTGCGGGGATGGAACAGTGTAGGTTTCGGTTTGAAATCCAATGCTGTAACCATTGAGCCACCTTCCTCTCACTGAAGAACAAATACACAACGGTTATTTAATATCGTCTCATGAGCAACAGCCACCGCTACGAGGTTTTAAGGCTGGGAGCGGCTGCGGTCGTGTATTCAGTCTGGTGTTATCAAATCTATAGATTTGCATTGAAAGTCTGAAATACAGTACAAATAACAACAAATACCTACATTATATACTCGGAGCCTATTCCAGCATCTAAGGATATCATTGGAAGTTCTAAGTTATCTTGTATGGTTAGTCATCTCGTTTCTTGGCAATATGGCACAATATTCTAGGTTTTTATGTCATACGAAATAAATAACACCTTTTCCCCATTGCCCTTATCTTGGTTTTTCCACCATTGAATCCAGTTGCAGATAAAGTTGCATCTAGAGGACAAAACGTGCCCTTATTACAATGGTTTGGCTTAGAAAGTCAAAACCTAAGTGTTTTGGAGATTTCCTCCACTATTCACTTTTCGAACAATTTTATAACACAGCAAAAGTTAACTTTTTTATTATTACACGTATTTAAATGAGCAAATGAACAAATGTATCAGCCGGAATCACAGATTGTCACATCATCAACATGGACGACATAGAACTTTTGAAGGGCTAATCTTTTCTCTTCATACTGGACTCATTTCACATTTAACATCAAGATATATGTCAAAGCTAGTCAAGTTTAAAACAATTTTGTATCACAGCAAAAATTAAATTAACCTATTTACCGATAAACTTGTACATATGCACGAATGTACAAACAGTCGGTATGGTATTTGTAAACATAATAGTTATTGGAAATACTATTCAGGGCTTGGCAATAGAGTATTTGTATCCAGATCTTCTACACAACAGAGGTAAACTTCGCAATCTTCAACAGAACATGTGGTTGCATAAGTAGTCAATTTACAACTGGCATTCATCAAAACATGCAGAAGGTGTTGCACCAAAATCTGAAAACAGAAAGTAGATGTGTGAAGCAATGATAATATGTGTCCACAACAAATCTCCCTTATTTTCAAATACAATTACAGAAGTCTACTTGACCAAGCATACACCCCCCCCCCCCCACCCACCGCCCGCCCCCCAACCTCCAGCTCACTGAACTGTATGTAAAAATATTTATTTTATTTCAACTTGACAGAAAGGGCTTAATGTTTTTTTTACAATTATAAAGTCAATTTTGGAATAAAAATTATGTAAAGAAAACATCAAATAAAACCGAAGTACAATTTATATATTTAATGAGGTTAAAGACACTTTTGGCGATCAGGATCTCTTCGTGCAGGACATTTAAGGATAAAGGAAGCAGGAGAACCCGGATAGAACCACCGAGCAGCGGCTAGTAACTGCCAGACTCCCTATCATATAAACCCCACACAAGCAGTGTCAGCATTGTATGAAGACCGGTGCACCATCTACGTGCAGTACGCCTTAGTGCATATCCCCGCTGAGCGTGCATTCACATGGTTAACTGGGGTTAAGTGCCTTTCCCAAATATACAACGCAGTTACCTCAGGCGGGGATGGAACAGTGGACATTTCGGTTTGAAGTCCAATGCTGTAACCATTGAGCAACCTTGCTCCCACTAAAATAAAATGCGCAACGGTTATTTAATATCATCTCATGAGCAATAGCCACAGCTACGTGGTTTTAAAGTTGGAAGCAGCTTCGGCCACGTATTCAGTCTGCTGTTATCAAATCTATAGATTTGGATTGAAAGTCTGAAGTACAGTAAAAATGACAACAAATACTTACAATATATATGTGGAGCCTATTCCAGCATCTAAGGATATCTTTGGAAGTTCTAAGTTATCTTGTATGGTTAGTCATCTCGTTTCTTTGCAATATGGCACAATGTTCTAGGTTTTAATGTGATACGAAATAAATAACACCATTTCCCCATTGCCCTTATCTTTGTTTTTCCACCATTGAATCCAGTTGCAGATAAAATTGAATCTAGAGGACAAAACGTGTCCCTATTACAATGGTTTGGCTTAGAAAGTCAACACATAAGTGTTTTGAAGATTTCCTCCACTATTCACTTTTCTAACAATTTTGTAACACAGCGAAGGTTAACATTTTTATTATTACACTTATTTAAATGAGCAAATGAACAAATGTATCGGCTGGAATCACAGATTGTCACATCATCAACATGGTCGACATAGAACTTTTGAAGGGCTAATCTTCTCTCTTCATTCTGGACTTATTTTACTTTTAACATCAAGATAAATGTCAAAGCTAGTCAAGTTTTAAACAAATTTGTATGACAGCAAAAATTAAAATAACCTATTCACCGATAAACTTGTTCATATACACGAATGTACAAACAGTCGGTATGGTATTTGTAAATATAATAGTTATTGGAAATACTATTCAGGGTTTGGCAATAGAGTATTTGTATCCAGATCTTCTTCTACACAACAGAGGTAAACTTCGCAATCTCCAACAGAACATGTGGTTGCATAAGTAGGCTATTTACAACTGGCGCACATCAATACATGCAGGTGTTGCACCAAAAACTGAAAACAGAAAGTGGATGTGTAAAGCAATGATAATATGCGTCCACAACAAATCTCCCTTATTTTCAAATACAATTATAGGAGTTTACTTGACCAAGCATACTCCCCCCCCCCAACCGCCAGCTCACTGAACTGTAAAAATAATTATTTTATTTCAACTTGACAGAAAGGGCTGAATTTATTTTTTCAATTACAAAGTCAATTTTGGAATATAAATTATGTTAAGAAAACAAAAACAAAAATAGAAGTACAATTTATACATTTAATGAGGTTTAAAGACACTTTTGGCAATCAGGATCACCTCGCGCATGACTTTTAAGGATAAAGAAAGCCGGAGAACACGGATAGAACCACCGAGCACCGGCTAGTAGCTGCCAGACTCCCTTACATATAAAGCCCACGCAAGCAGTGGTAGCACTGTATGAAGACTCGTGCACCATCGATGTGCAGTACGCCTTAGTGCATATCCCCACAGTGCGTGCATTCACATGGGTAATGGGTTTTAGTGCCTTTCCTAAAGATACAACGCGGTTTCCTCTGGCGGGAATGGGACAGTGGACCTTTCGGTTTGAAGTCCAATGCTGTAATCATTGATCCACCTTGCTCCCACTAAAGTACAAATGCACAACGGTTATTTAATATCATGTCATGAGCAACAGCCACAGCTACTTGGTTTTAAAGCTGGTAGCACCTGCGGCCGTGTATTCAGTCTGCTGTGATCAAATCTATAGATTTGGATTGAAAGTCTGAAATACAGTACAAATTATAACAAATACTTACATTATATACTTGGAGCCTATTCCAGCATCTAAGGATATTTTTGGAAGTTCTAAGTTATCTTGTATGGTTAGTCATCTCGTTTCCTGGCAATATCACACAATGTTCTAGGTTTTTATGTCATACGAAATAAATAACACCATTTCCCCATTGCCCTTATCTTGGTTCTTCCACCATTGAATCCAGTTGCAGATAAAATTGCAACTTGAGGACAAAACGTGTCCCTATTACAATAGTTTGGCTCAGAAATTCAAGACATAAGACTTTTGGAGATTTCCGCCACTATTCACTTTTCTAACAATTTCACAACACAGCAAAAGTTAACTTTTTTATTATTACACTTATTTAAATATGCAAATGACCAAATCTATCGGCCAGAATCACAGATTGTCACATCATCAACATGGACGACATAGAACGTTTGAAGGGCTAATCTTCTCCCTTCATACTGGACTCATTTCACTTTTAACATCAAGGTAAATGTCAAAGCCGGTAAAATTTAAAACAATTTTGTATCACAGCAAAAATTAAATTAACCTATTTACCGATAAACTTGTTCATATACACGAATTTACAAACAGTCGGTATGGTATTTGTAAACATAATAGTTATTGGAAATACTCTTCAGGGTTTGGAATAGAGTCTTTGTATCCAGATCTTCTTCTACACAACAGAGGTAAACTTTGCAATCTTCAACAGAACGTGTGTTTCCATAAGTAGTCTATTTACAACTGGCATTCATCAAAACATGCAGAAGGTGCTGCACCAAAATCTGAAGACAGAAAGTGGATGTGTAAAGCAATGATAATATGTTTCGACAACAAATCTCCCTTATTTTCAAATAGAATTATAGGAGTCTACTTGACCAAGCATACACCCCCCCCCCCCCCCCGCCCTCGACCGCCAGCTCACTGAACTGTCAAAATAATTATTTTATTTCAACTCGACAGAAAGGATTGAATGTTGTTTTTCAATTATAAAGTCAATTTTGGAATATTTATTTATTTATTTATTGGTGTTTAAGGTCACATATTTCTGCACAATGGATAACCATGACCGTGACAGTTTTATGGGTGGAGGAAGCCGGAGTACCCTGAAAGAACCACCGAGCAACGGTGAGCAACTGTCCGCTCCCCAACAAACCAAATCCACACAAGCAGGGTTAGCATTGGTTGGAGACAGGTGCACCATCGACGTGCAGTACGCATTAGTACACAACGTCACCGTGCCCCCACGTGGGCAATGGGGGTGAAGTGTCTTGCCCAAGGACACCACGCGGTTGCCGCAGGTGGCATTCGAACCGAGGACCTCTCGGCTTGCAGCCTGCGCCTCTACCAACTGAGCCATCGCGCCCCCCCCCCCCCCCAATTTTGGAATATAAATTATGTTAAAAATACAACGAATAAAATAGAAGTACAATTTATACATTTAATGAGGTTTAAAGACACTTTTGGCAATCAGGATCACCTCGTGCAGGACTTTTAAGGATAAAGGAAGCCGGAGAACCCGGATAGAACCACCAAGTAGCGGCTAGTAACTGCCAGACTACCAAATATATAAACCCCACACAAGCAGTGTTAGCATTGTATGAAGACTCGTGCACCATCGACGTGCAGTACGCCTTAGTGCATATCCCAACAGTGCGTGCATTCACATGGGTAAGTGGGGTTAAGTGCCTTTCCCAAAGACACAACGCAGTTACCTCTGGCGGCGATGGAACAGTGGACCTTTCGGTTTGAAGTCCAGTGCTGTAACCATTGAGCCACCTTGTTCCCACTAAAGTACAAATGCACAACGGTTATTTAATATCATCTCATGAGAAAAAGCCACAGCTACGTGGTTTTAAAGCTGGAAGCAGCTGCGGCCGTGTATTCAGTCTGTTGTTATCAAATCTATAGATTTGGATTGAAAGTCTGAAATACAGTAAAAATGATAAGAAATACTTACATTATGTACTTGGAGCCTACTCCAGCATCTAAGGATATCTTTGGAAGTTCTAAGTTATCTTGTATGGTTAGTCATCTCGTTTCTTGGCAATATGGCACAATGTTCTAGGTTTTTATGTCATACGAAATAAATAACACCATTTTCCCATTGCCCTTAACTTGGTTTTTACACCACTGAATCCAGTTGCAGATAAAATTGCATCTAGAGGACAAAACATGTCCCTATTACATTTATTTGGCTTAGAAATTCAAGACATAACTGTTTTGGAGATTTCCTCCACTATTCACTTTTCTAACAATTTTATAACACAGCAAAATTTAACCTTTTTGTTATTACACTTATTTAAATGAACAAATGTATCGGCCGGAATCACAGATTGTCACATCATCAACATGGACGACATAGAACTTTTGAAGGGCTAGTCTTCTCTCTTCATACTGGACTCATTTCAGTTTTAACATCAAGATAAATGTCAAAGCTAGTCAAGGCTAAAACAATTTTGTATCACAGCAAAAATTAGATTAACCTATTTACAGATAAACTTGTTCATATGCAAGAATGTACAAACAGTCGGTATGGTATTTGTAAACATAATAGTTATTGGAAATAATCTTCAGGGTTTGGCAATAGAGTCTTTGTATCCAGATCTTCTACACAACAGAGGTAAATTTTGCAATCTTCAACAGAACATGTGTTTCCATAAGTAGTCTATTTACAACTGGCATTCATCAAAACATGCAGAAGGTGCTGCACCAAAATCTGAAAACAGAAAGTGGATGTGTAAAGCAATGATAACATGTGTCCACAACAAATCTCCCTTATTTTCAAATAGAATTATAGGAGTCTACTTGACCAAGCGCACCCCCCCCCTCCCGCCCCCAACCGCCAGCTCACTGAACTGTAAAAGTAATTATTTTATTTCAACATGACAGAAAGAACTGAATGTTGTTTTTCAATTATAAAGTCAATTTTGGAATATTTATTTATTTATTTATTTATTGGTGTTTAAGGTCACATATTTCTGCACAATGGCTAACGATGACCGTGACAGTTTTATGGGTGGAGGAAGTCGAAGTACCCGGAGAGAACCACCGAGCAACGGTGAGCAACTGTCAGCTCCCCAGCATACCAAATCCACACAAGCAGGGTTAGCATTGGTTGAAGACAGGTGCACCATCGACGTGCAGTACGCCCTAGTACACAACGTCACCATCACGTGGGCAATGGGGGTGAAGTGTCTTGCCCAAGGACACCACGCGGTTGCCGCAGGTGGGATTCGAACCGAGGACCTCTCGGCTTGCAGCCTGCACCTCTACCAACTGAGCCACGGCGCCCCCCAATTTTGGAATATAAATTATGTTAAGAAAACAACAAATAAAATAGAAGTACAATTTATACATTTAATGAGGTTTAAAGACACTTTTGGCAATCAGGATCACCTCGTGCAGGACTTTTAATGATAAAGGAAGCCGGAGAACCCGGATAGAACCACCGAGCAGCGGCCAGTAACTGCCAGACTCCCTAACATATAAACCCCACACAAGCAGTGTTAGCATTGTATGAAGACTCGTGCACCATCGACGTGCAGTACGTCTTAGTGCATATCCCCGTAGTGCGTGCATTCACATGGGTAACTGGGGTTAAGTGCCTTTCCCAAAGATACAACGGAGTTACCTCTGGCGGCAATGGAACAGTGGACCTTTCGGTTTGAAGTCCAATGCTGTAACCATTGAGCCACCTTGTTCCCACTAAAGTACAAATGCACAACGGTTTTTTAATATCATCTCATGAGAAACAGCCACAGCTACATGATTTTAAAGCTGGAAGCAGCTGCGGCCGTGTATTCAGTCTGCTGTTATCAAATCTATAGATTTGATTGAAAGTCTGAAATACAGTAAAAATGATAACAAATACTTACATTATATACTTGGAGCCTATTCCAGCATCTAAGGATATCTTTGGAAGTTCTAAGTTATCTTGTATGGTTAGTCATCTCGTTTCTTGGCAATATGGCACAATATTCTAGGTTTTCATGTCATACGAAATAAATAACATTTGACCAAGCATACCCCCCGACCCCAGCCGCCAGCTCACTGAAATGTAAAAATAATTATTTTATTTCAACTTGACAGAAAGGGCTGAATGTTTTTTTTCAATTATAAAGTCAATTTTGGAATATAAATTATGTTAAGAAAACAACAAATAAAACAGAAGTACAATTTATACATTTAATGAGGTTTAAAGACACCTTTGGCAATCAGGATCACCTCGTGCAGGACTTTTAAGAATAAAGGAAGTCGGAGAACCCGGACGGAACCACCGAGCAGCGGCTAGTAACTGCCAGACTCCCAAACATATAAACCCCACACAAGCAGTGTTAGCATTGCACCATCGACGTGCAGTACGCCTTAGTGCATATCCCCACAGTGCGTACATTCTCATGGGTAACTGTGGTTAAGTGCCTTTCCCAAAGATGCATCGCAGTTACCTCTGGCGGGGATGGAACAGTGGACCTTTCGCTTCGAAGTCCAATGCTGTAACCATTGAGCCACCTAGCTTCCACTAAAGTACAAATGCACAACGGTTATTTAGTATCGTCTCATGAGCAACAGCCACAGCTACGTGGTTTTAAAGCTGGAAGCACCAGCGGCCGTGTATTCAGTCTGCTGTTATCAAATCTATAGATTTGGATCGAAAGTCGGAAATACAGTAAAAATGATAACAAATACTTACATTATATATTTGGGGAGCCTATTCCAGCATCTAAGGATATCTTTGGAAGTTCTAAGTTATCTTGTATGGTTAGTCATCTCGTTTCTTGGCAATATGGCACAATGTTCTAGGCTTTTATGTCATACGAAATAAATAACACCATTTCCGCAATGCCCTTATCTTGGGTTTTTCCACAATTGAATACAGTTGCAGATAAAATTGCATCTAGAGGACAAAATGAGTCCCTATTGCAATGGTTTCGCTTAGAAAGTCAAGTCATAAGTCTTTTGGAGATTTCCTCCACTATTCACTTTTCTAACAAGTTAACCTTCTGATTATTACACTTATTTAAATGAGCAAATGAACAAATGTATCGGCCGGAATCACAGATTGTCACATCATCAACATGGACGACATAGATTTTTGAAGGGCTAATCTTCTCTCTTCATCCTGGCCTTATTTCACTTTTAACATCAAGATAAATGTCAAAGCTAGTCAAGTTTAAAACAATTTTGTATCATAGCAAAAATTAAATTAACCTGTTTACCGATAAACTTGTTCATATACGCGAATGTACAAACAGTCAGTATGGCATTTGTAAACATAATAGTTATTGGAAATACTGTTCAGGGTTTGGCAATAGAGAATTTGTATCCAGATCTTCTTTTACACAACAGAGGTAAACTTCGTAATCTTCAACAGAACATGTGGTTGGATAAGTAGCCTATTTCAACTGGCATTCATCAAAACATGCAGAAAGTGTTGCACCAAAATCTGAAAACAGAAAGTGGATGTGTAAAGCAATGATAATATGTGTCCGCAACAAATCTCACTTATTTTCAAATACAATTATAAGAGTCTACTTGACCAAATATACCTCCCCCCCACCCCACCCAATCGCCAGCTCACTGAACTGTAAAAATAATTATTTTATTTCAACTTGACACAGAGGGCTAAATGTTTTTTTCAGTTATAAAGTCAATTTTGGAATATAAATTATGTTAAGAAAACAACAAATAAAATAGAAATACAATTTATACATTTAATGAGGTTTAAAGACACTTTTAGAAATCAGGATCACCTCGTGCATGACTTTTAAGGATAATGGAAGCCGGAGAACCCGGATAGAACCACCGAGCAGCGGGTAGTAACTGCCAGACTCCCTAACATATAAAAACAACACAAGCAGTGCTAGCATTGTATGAAGACTCGGATAGCATCGACGTGCAGTACGTCTTAGTGCATATCCCCACACTTCGTGCATTCACATGGGTAACTGGGGTTAAGTGCCTTTCCCAAAGATACAACGCAGTTACCTCTGGCGGGGATGGAAGGATGCACCTTTCGGTTTGAAGTCCAATGCTGTAACCATTGCGCCACCTTGCTCCCACTAAAGTACAAATGCACAGCAGTTATTTAATATCATCTCATGAGCAACAGCCACAGCTACGTGGTTTTAAAGCTGGAAGCAGCAGCGGCCGTGTATTCAGTCTGCCGTTATCAAATCTATAGATTTGGAGTGATAGTCTGAAATACAGTAAAAATGATAACAAATACTTACATTATATACTTGGAGTCTATTCCAGCTTCTAAGGATATCATTGGAAGTTCTAAATTATCTTGTCTGGTTAGTCATCTTGTTTCCTGGCAATATGGCACAATGTTCTAGGTTTTGATTCCATACGAAATAAATAACCCCATTTCCCCGTAGCCCTTATCTTGGTTTTTCCACAATTGAATCCAGTTGCAGATAAAATTGCATCTAAAGGACAAAACGTGTCCCTATTACAATGGTTTGGTTTAGAAAGTCAAGACATAAGTGTTTTGGAGATTTCCTCCACTATTCACTTTTCTAACAATTCAAGTTTGAAACAATTTTGTATCACAGCAAAAGTTAAATTAACCTATTTACCGATAAACTTGTTCATATACACGAATGTACAAACAGCCGGTTTGGTATTTGTAAACATAATAGTTATTGGAAATACTATTCAGGGTTTGGCAATAGCGTCTTTGTATCCAGCTCTTCTTCTACACAACAGAGGTAAACTTCGCAATCTTCAACAGAACATGTGGTTGCATAAGTAGTCTATTTACAACTGGCATTCATCAAAACATGCATAGGTGTTGCACCAAAATCTAAAAACAGAAAGTGGATGTGTAAAGGAATGATAATATGTGTGCACAAAAAATCTCCCTTATTTTCAAATACAAATAAATACAATTTTAGTAGTCTACTTGACCAAGCGTACCGACCCCCCCCCCCGCCCTCACTCCCCCCTCCCCACCCCCTACCCCCGCCAGCTCAGTGAACTGTAAAAATAATTATTTTATTTCAACTGCACAGAAAGGGCTGAATGTTTTTTTTCAATTATAAAGTCAATTTTGGAATATAAATTATGTTAGGAAAACAACAAATAAAATAGAAGTACAATTTATACATTTAATGAGGTTTAAAGACACTTTTGGCAATCAGGATCACCTCGTGCAAGACTTTTAAGGATAAAGGAAGCCAGAAAAGTAAGATAGAACCACCGAACAGCGGCTAGGAACTGCCAGACTCCCTAACATATAAACCCCACACAAGCAGTGTTAGCATTCTATGATGACTCGTGCACCATCGACGTGCAGTACGCCTTAGTGCATAACCCCACAGTGCGTGCATTCACATGGATAACTGGGGTTAAGTGCCTATACCAAAGATACAACGCAGTTACCTCTGGAGGGAATGGAACAGTGGACCTTTCGGTTTGAAGTTCAATGCTGTAACCAATGAGCCACCTTTCTTCCACTAAAGTACAAATGCACAACGGTTATTTAATATCATCTCATGAGCAACAGCCACAGCGACGTGGTTTTAAAGCTGGAAGCAGCTTCGCCGTGTAGTCAGTCTGCTGTTATCAAATATATAGATTTGGATTGAAAGTCTGAAATACAGTAATGAAACCAACTACTTAGATTATATACTTGGAGCCTATTCCACCATCTAAGGATATCTTTGGAAGTTCTAAGTTATCTTGTATGGTTAGTCGTCTCGTTTCTTGGCAATATGGCAAAATGTTCTAGGCTTTTATATCATACGAAATAAATAACACCATTTCCCCATTGCCCTTATCTTGGATTTTCCACCATTGAATCCAGTTGCAGATAAAATTGCATCTAGAGGACAAAACGTGTCCTATTACAATGGTTTGGGTTAGAAAGTCAAGACTTATGTCTTTTGGAGATTTTCTCCACTATTCACTTTTCTAACAATTTCACAACACAGCAAAAGTTAACATTTTTATTATTACACTTATTTAAAGAAGAAAATGAACAAATCTATCGGCCGGAATCACAGATTGTCACATCATCAACATGGACGACATAGAACTTTTCAAGGGCTAATCTTCTCTCTTCATATTGGACTCATTTCACATTTAACTACAAGATAAATGTCAAAGCTAGTCAATTTTAAAACAATTTTGTATCATAGCAAAAATTAAATTAACCCATTTACCGATAAACTATTTCATATACACGAATGTACAAACAGTCGGTATGGTCTTTGTAAACATAATAGTTGTTGGAATTACTATCCAGGGTTTGGCAATAGAGTCTTTGTATCCAGATCTTCTTCCACACAACAGAAGTAAACTTCGCAATCTTCAACAGAACATGTGTTGCATAAGTAGTCTATTTACAACTGGTATTCATCAAAACATGCAGAAGGTGTTGCACCAAAATCTGAAAACAGGAAGTGAATGTGTAAAGCAATGATAATATGTGTCCACAACAAATCTCCCTTATTTTCAAATACAATTATAGGAGTCTACTTGACCAAGCATACCCCCCCCCCCCTCCAACCGCCAGCTCACTGAACTGCCAAAATAATTATTTTATTTCAACTTGACCGAAAGGGCTGAATGTTTTTTTTACAATTATAAAGTCAATTTTGGAATAAAAATTATGTTAAGAAAACAACAAAGAAAGTAGAAGTACAATTTATACATTTAAAGAGGTTTAAAGACACTTTTGGCAAACAGGATCACCTCGTGCAGGACTTTTAAGGATAAAGGAAGCAGGAGAACCCGTATAGAACCACCGAGCAGCGTCTTGTAACTGACAGACTCCCTAACATATAAATCCCACACAAGCAGTGTTAGCATTCTATGAAGACTCGGGCACCATCGACGAGCAGTACGCCTTAGTGCATATCCCCACAGTGCGTGGATTCACATGGGTAACTGGGGTTAAGTGTCTTTCCCAAAGATACTACGCAGTTACCTCTGGCGGGGATGGCACAGTGGACCCTTCGGTTTAAAGTCCAATGCTGTATCCATTGAGCCACCTTGCTCCCACTAAAGTACAAATGCACAACGGTTATTTAATATCATCTCATGAGCAACAGCCACAGCTACGTGGTTTTAAAGCTGGAAGCAGCTGCGGCACTGTATTCAGTCTGCTGTTATCAAATCTATAGATTTGGATTGAAAGTCTGAAATACAGTGAAAATGATAACAAAAACTTACATTATATACTTGGAGCCTATTCCAGAATCTAAGGATATCTTTGGAAGGTCTAAGTTATCTTGTATGGTTAGTCATCTCGTTTCTTGGCACTATGTTCTAGGTTTTTATGTCATACGAAGTAAATAACAACATTTCCCCATTGCCCTTTTCTTGGTTTTTTCACCATTGAATCCAGTTGCAGATAAAATTGCATCTAGAGGACAAAACGTGTCCTATTACAATGGTTTGGGTTAGAAAGTCAAGACTTATGTCTTTTGGAGATTTTCTCCACTATTCACTTTTCTAACAATTTGACAACACAGCAAAAGTTAACATTTTTATTATTACACTTATTTAATGAAGAATATGAACAAATCTATCGGCCGGAATCACAGATTGTCACATCATCAACATGGACGACAGAGAACTTTTCAAGGGCTAAACTTCTCTCTTCATACTGGACTCATTTCACATTTAACAACAAGATAAATGTCAAAGCTAGTCAATTTTAAAACAATTTTGTATCATAGCAAAAATTAAATTAACCTATTTACCGATAAACTATTTCATATACACGAATGTACAAACAGTCGGTATGGTCTTTGTAAACATAATAGTTAGTGGAATTACTATCCAGGGTTTGGCAATAGAGTCTTTGTATCCAGATCTTCTTCCACACAACAGAAGTAAACTGCGCAATCTTCAACAGAACATGTGGTTGCATAAGTAGTCTATTTACAACTGGTATTCATCAAAACATGCAGAAGGTGTTGCACCAAAATCTGAAAACAAAAAGTGAATGTGTAAAGCAATTATAATATGTGTCCACAACAAATCTCCCTTATTTTCAAATACAATTATGGGAGTCTACTTGACCAAGCATACCCCTCCCCCTCCTCCAACCGCCTGCTCACTGAACTGCCAAAATAATTATTTCATTTCAACTTGACCGAAAGGGCTGAATGTTTTTTTTACAATTATAAAGTCAATTTTGGAATAAAAATTATGTTAAGAAAACAACAAAGAAAGTAGAAGCAGAATTTATACATTTAAGGAGGTTTAAAGACACTTTTGGCAAACAGGATCACCTCGTGCAGGACTTTTAAGGATAAAGAAAGCAGGAGAACCCGGATAGAACCACCGAGCAGCTTCTTGTAACTGACAGACTCCCTAACATATAAATCCCACACAAGCAGTGTTAGCATTGTATGAAGACTCGGGCACCATCGACGAGCAGTACGCCTTAGTGCATATCCCCACAGTGCGTGGATTCACATGCGTAACTGGGGATAAGTGTCTTTCCCAAAGATACTGCGCAGTTACCTCTGGCGGGGATGGTTCAGTGGACCCTTCGGTTTAAAGTCGAATGCTGTATCCATTGAGCCACCTTGGTCCCACTAAAGTACAAATACACAACGGTTATTTAATATCATCTCATGAGCAACAGTCACAGCTACGTGATTTTAAAGCTGGAAGGAGCTGCGGCCGTGTATTCAGTCTGCTGTTATCAAATCTATAGATCTGGATTTAAAGTCTGAAATACAGTAAAAATGATAACAAATACTTACATTATATACTTGGAGCCTATTCCACCATCTAAGGATATCTTTGGAAGGTCTAAGTTATAATGTATGGTTAGTCATCTCGTTTCTTGGCACAATGTTCTAGGTTTTTATGTCATACGAAGTAAATAACACCATTTCCCCATTGCCCTCATCTTGGATTTTCCACCATTGAATCCAATTGCAGATAAAATTGCATCTAGAGGACAAGACGTGTCCCTTTTACCATGGTTTGGCTTAGAAAGTCAAGACATAAGTCTTTTGGAGATTTCCTCCACTATTCACTTTTCTAACTATTTGACAACACAGCAAAAGTTAACATTTTTATTATTACACTTATTTAAATGAGCAAATGAACAAATGTATCGGCCGGAATCACAGATCGTCACATCATCAACATGCATGACATAGAACTTTAGAAGGGCTAATCTTCTCTCTTCATACTGGACTCATTTCACTTTTAACATCAAGATAAATGTCAAAGCTAGTCAAGTTTAAAACAATTTTGTATCACAGGAGAAATTAAATTAACCTATTTATCGATAAACTTGTTCATATACACGAATGTACAAACAGTCGGTATGGTATTTGTAAACATAATACTTATTGGAAATACTATTCAGGGCTTGGCAATAGAGTATTTGTATCCAGATCTTCTACACAAGAGAGGTAAACTTCGCAATCTTCAACAGAACATGTGGTTGCATAAGTAGTCCATTTACAACTGGAATTCATCGAAACATGCAGAAGGTGTTGCACCAAAATCTGAAAACAGAAAGAGGATGTGTAAAGCAATGATAATATGTGTCCACAACAAATCTCCCTTATTTTCAAATACAATTGTAGAGGTCTACTTGACCAAGCATACCACGCCCCCCCCCCACCGCCCCCCCCACCCCAACCGCCAGCTCACTGAACTGTAAAAATAATTATTTTATTTCAACTTGACAGAAAGGGCTGAATGTTTTTTTTCAATTATAAAGTCAATTTTGGAATAAAAATTATGTTAAGAAAACATCAAATAAAACCGAAGTACAATTTATATATTTAATGAGGTTTAAAGACACTTTTGGCGATCAGGATCTCTTCGTGCAGGACTTTTAAGGGTAAAGGAAGCAGGAGAACCCGGACAGAACCACCGAGCAGCGGCTAGTAACTGCCACACTCCCAAACATATAAACCCCACACAAGCAGTGTCAGCATTGTATGAAGACCGGTGCACCATCTACGTGCAGTACGTCTTAGTGCATGTCCCCACTGTGCGTGCATTCACATGGTTAACTGGGGTTAAGTGCCTTTCCCAAAGATACAACGCAGTTACCTCATGCGGGGATGGAACAGTGTACCTTTCGGTTTGAAGTCCAATGCTGTAACCATTGAGCCACCTTGCTCCCACTAAAGTAAAAATACACAACGGTTATTTAATATCATCTCATGAGCAACAGCCACCGCTACGTGGTTTTAAAGCTGGGAGCAGCTGCGGTCGTGTATTCAGTCTGGTGTTATCAAATCTATAGATTTGCATTGAAAGTCTGAAATACAGTACAAATAATAACAAATACCTACATTATATACTCGGAGCCTATTCCAGCATCTAAGGATATCTTTGGAAGTTCTAAGTTATCTTGTGTGGTTAGTCATCTCGTTTCTTGGCAATATGGCACAATATTCTAGGTTTTTATGTCATACGAAATAAATAACACCTTTTCCCGATTGCCCTTATCTTAGGTTTTTCCACCATTGAATCCAGTTGCAGATAAAATTGCATCTAGAGGACAAAACGTGTCCCTATTACAATGGTTTGGCTGACAAAGTCAAGACATAAGTGTTTTGGAGATTTCCTCCACTATTCACTTTTCGAACAATTTTATAACACAGCAAAAGTTAACTTTTTTATTATTACACGTATTTAAATGAGCAAATGAACAAATGTATCGGCCGAAATCACAGATTGTCACATCATCAACATGGACGACATAGACCTTATGAAGGGCTAATCTTCTCTCTTCATACTGGACTCATTTCACCTTTAACATCAAGATAAATGTCAAAGCTAGTCAAGTTTAAAACAATTTTGTGTCACAGCCAAAATTAAATTAACCAATTTACCGATAAACTTGATCATATACACGAATGTACAAACAGTCGGTATGGTATTTGTAAACATAATAGTTATTGGAAATACTATTCAGGGCTTGGCAATAGAGTATATATATCCAGATCTTCTACACAACAGAGGTAAACTTCGAAATCGTCAACAGAACATTTGGTTGCAGAAGTAGTCTATTTACAACTGGAATTCATCGAAAAATGCAGAAGGTGTTGCACCAAAATCTGAAAACAGAAAGTGGACGTGTAAAGCAATGATAATATGTGCCCACAACAAATCTCCCTTATTTTCAAATACAATTATGGAAGTCTACTTGACCAAGCATACCTCCCCCCCCCCCCACCGCCCCCCCCCCCAACCGCCAGCTCACTGGACTGTAAAAATAATTATTTTATTTCAACTTGACAGAAAGGGATGAATGCTTTTTTTACAATTATAAAGTCAATTTTGAAATAAAAATTATGTTAAGAAAACATCAAATAAAACAGAAGTACAATTTATATATTTAATGAGGTTTAAACACACTTTTGGCGGTCAGGATCTCTTCGTGCAGGACTTTTAAGGGTAAAGGAAGCAGGAGAACCCGGATAGAACCACCGAGCAGCGGCTAGTAACTGCCACACTCCCTAACATATAAACCCCCACACAAGCAGTGTCAGCATTGCATGAAGACTGGTGCACCATCTACGTGCAGTACGCCTTAGTGCATATCCCCACTTTGCGTGCATTCACATGGTTAACTGGGGTTAAGTGCCTTTCCCAAAGATACAACGCAGATTCCTCCTGCGGGGATGGAACAGTGTAGCTTTCGGTTTGAAGTCCAATGCTGTAACCATTGAGCAACCTTGCTCCCACTAAAGTACAAATGCACAACGGTTATTTAAAATCATCTCATGAGCAACAGCCACAGCTACGTGATTTTAAAGCTGGAAGCAGCTGCGGCAATGTATTCAGTCTGCTGTTATCAAATCTATAGATTTGGATTGAAAGTCTGATATACAGTAAAAATGATAACAAATACTTACATTATATACTTGGAGCCTATTCCAGCATCTAAGGATATCTTTGGAACCCCTAAGTTACCTTGTATGGTTATTTGTCTCGTTTCTTGGCAATATGGCACAATGTTCTAGGTTTTTATCTCATACGAAATAAATAATACCATTTCCCCATTGCCCTTGTCTTGGTTTTTCCACCATTCAACCCAGTTGCAGATAAAATTGCATCTGGAGGACAAAACGTGTCCCTATTACAATGGTTTGGCTTAGAAAGTCAAGACTTATGTCTTTTGGAGATTTCCGCCACTATTCACTTTTCTAACAATTTGAAAACACAGTAAATGTTAACCTATTTATTATTACACCGATTTAAATAAGCAAATGAACAAACGTATAGACCGGAAACAGAGATTATCACATCATCAACATGGACGACATAGAACTTTTGAAGGGCTAATCTTCTCTCTTCATACTGGACTCATTTCACTTTTAACATCAAGATAAATGTCAAAGCTAGTCAAGTTTAGAACAATTTTGTATCACAGCAAAAATTAAATTAACCAATTTACCGATAAATTTGTTCATATACACGAATGTACAAACAGTCGGTATGGTATTTGTAAGCATAATAGTTATTGGAAATACTATTCAGGGTTTGGCAATAGAGTCTTTGTATCCAGATCTTCTCCACAACAGAGGTAAACTTCGCAATCTTCAACAGAACATGTGGTTGCATAAGTAGTCTATTTACAACTGGCATTCATCAAAACATGCAGAAGGTGTTGTACCCAAATCTGAAAACAGAAAGTGGATGTGAAAAGCAATGATATTATGTGTCCCCAACAAATCTTCCTTATTTTCAAATACAATTATAGGAGTCTACATGACCAAGATACCCCCACCCCCCCCCCCCCTCCGCACTCCCACCCTCGCTGAATGTTTTTTTTCAATTATAAAGTCAATTTTGGAATATAAATTATGTTTAGAAAACAAGAAATAAAATGGAAGTGCAATTTATACATTTAACGAGGTTTAAAGACACTTTTGGCAATCAGGATCACCTCGTGCAGGACTTTTAAGGATAAAGGAGACCAGAGAACCCGGATAGAACCACCGAACAGGGGCTAGTAACTGCCAGACTCCCTAACATATAAACCCCAGACAAGCAGTGTTAGCATTCTATGAAGGCTCGTGCACCATCGACGTGCAGTACGCCTTAGTGCGTATCCCCACAGTGCGTGCATTCAAATCGGTAACTGGGGTTAAGTGCCTTTCCCAGAGATACAACGCAGTTACCTTTGGCGGGGATGGAATAGTGGACCTTTCGGTTTGAAGTCCAATGCTGTAACCATTGAGCCAACTTGCAACCACTAAAGTACGAATGCACAACTGTTATTTAACACCATCTCATGAGCAACAGCCACATCTACGTGGTTTTAAACCTGGAAGCAGCTGCGGCCGTGCATTCCAGTCTGTTGTTATCAAATCTATAGATTTGGATTGAAAGTCTGAAATACAGTAAAAATGATAACAAATACTTACATTATATACTTGGAGCCTATTCCATCATCTAAGGATATCTTTGGAAGTTCTAAGTTATCTTGTATGTTTAGTCATCTCGTTCCTTGGCAATATGGCACAATGTTCTAGGTTTTTATGTCATACGAAATAAATAACACCATTTCCCCGTAGCCCTTATCTTGGTTTTTCCACCACTGAAGCCAGTTGCAGATAAAATTGCATCTAGAGGACAAAACGTGTCCCTATTAAAATGGTTTGGCTTAGAAAGTCAAGACATATGTCTTTTAGAGATTTCCTTCACTATTCACTTTTCTAACAAATTGACAACACAGCAAAAGTTAACATTTTTATTATTACACTTATTTAAATAAGCAAATGAACAAATCTATCGGCCGGAATCACAGATTGTCACATCATCAACATGGACGACATAGAACTTTTGAAGGGCTAATCTTCTCTCTTCATACTGGACTCAATTCACATTTAACATCAAGATAAATGTCAAGGCTAGTCATTTTTAAAACAATTTTGTCTCACAGCAAAAATTAAATTAACCTATTTACCTATAAACTTGTTCATATACACGAATGTACAAACAGTCGGTGTGATATTTGTAAACATAATAGTTATTGGAAATACTATTCAGGGTTTGGCAATAGAGTCTTTGTATCCAGATCTTCTTCTACACAACAGAGGTAAACTTCAAAATCTTCAACAGAACATGTGGTTGCATAAGTAGTCTATTTACAACTGGCATTCATCAAAACATGCAGAAGGTGTTGCACCAAAATCTGAAAACAGAAAGTGGATGTGTATAGCAATGATAAAATGTGTCCACAACAAATCTCCCTTATTTTCAAATACAATTATAGGAGTCTACTTGACCAAGCATACCCCACCCACCCACCCCCCCCCCCCACCCCCAACGGCCAGCTCACTAAACTGTAAAAATAATTATATTATTTCAACTTGACAGAAAGGGCTGAATGTTTTTTTTCAATTATAAAGTCAATTTTGTAATATAAATTATGTTTAGAAAACAACAAATAAAATAGAAGTACAATTTATACATTTAATGAGGTTTGAAGACACTTTTGGCAATCTGGATCACCTCCTACACGACTTTCAAGGAAAAAGGAAGCCGGAGAACCCGGATAGAAAAACCGAGCAGGTGTTAGTAACTGCCAGACTCCCTAACATATAAACCCCACACAAGCAGTGTTAGCATTGTATGAAGACTCGTGCACCATCGACGTTCAGTACGCCTTAGTGCATATCCCCAAAGAGCGTGCATTCACATGGGTAACTGGGGTTAAGTGCCTTTCCCAAAGATACAACGCAGTTACCTCTGGCGGGGATGGAACAGAGGACCTTTCGATTTGAAGTCCAATGCTGTAACCATTGAGCCACCTTGCTCCCACTAAAGTACAAATGCACAACGGTTATTTAGTATCATCTCATGAGCAACAGCCACAGCTACGCGGTTTTAAAGCTGGAAGCAGCTGCGGTCGTGTATTCAGTCTGCTGTTATCAAATCTATACATTTGGATTGAAAGTCTGAAATACAGTAAAAATGATAACAAGTACTTACATTATATACTTGGAGCCTATTCCAGCATCTAAGGATATCTTTGGAATTCCTAAGTTATCTTTTATGGTTAGTCATTTCGTTTCTTGGCAATATGGCACAATGTTCTAGGTTTTTATCTCATACGAAATAAATAACAACATTTCCCCATTGCCCTTTTCTTGGTTTTTCCACCATTCAATCCAGTTGCAGATAAAATTGCATCTGGAGGCTGGAGGACAAAACGTGTCCCTATTACAATGGTTTGGCTTAGAAAGTCAAGACTTATGTCTTTTGGAGATTTTCTCCACTATTCACTTTTCTAACAATTTGACAACACAGCAAAGGTTAACGTATTTATTATTACACTTATCTAAATAAGCAAATGAAGAAATGTATCGGCCGGAAACAGAGTTTATCACATCATCAACATGGACGACATAGAACTCATGAAGGGCTAATCTTCTCTCTTCATACTGGACTCATTTCATTTTTAACATCAATATAAATGTCAAAGTTAGTCAAGCTTAGAACAATTTTGTATCACAGCAAAAATTAAATTAACCTATTTACCGATAAACTTGTTCATATACACGAATGTACAACCAGTCGGTATGGTATTTGTAAACATAATAGGTATTGGAAATACTATTCAGGTTTTGGCAATAGAGTCTTTGTATCCAGATCTTCTACACAACACAGGTAAGCTTCGCAATCTTCAACAGAACATGTGGTTGCATAAGTAGTCTATTTACAACTGGCATTCATCAAAACATGCAGAAGGTGTTGCACCAAAATCTGAAAACAGAAAGTGGATGTGAAAAGCAATGATATTATGTGTCAACAACAAATCTCCCTTATTTTCAAATACAATTATAGGATTCTACATGACCAAGAATACCCCCCGCCCCCCCCCCCCCGCGCACTCCCAGCCCCCCCCTCCCCAACCGCCAGCTCACTGAACTGTAAAAATAATTAGTTTTTTTCAACTTGACAGAAAGGGCTGAATGTTTTTTTTCAATTATAAAGTCAATTTTGGAATATAAATTATGTTTAGAAAACAAGAAATAAAATGGAAGTGCAATTTATACATTTAACGAGGTTTAAAGACACTTTTGGCAATCAGGATCACCTCGTGCAGAATTTCGAAGGATAAAGGAGACCAGAGAACCCGGATAGAACCACCGAACAGCGGCTAGTAACTGCCAGACTCCGTAACATATAAACCCCACACAAGCAGTGTTAGCATTGTATGAAGACTCGTGCACCATCGACGTGCAGTAGGCCTTAGTGCATATCCCCACAGTGCGTGCATTCACATGGGTAACTGGGGTTAAGTGCCTTTCCCAAAGATACAACGCAGTTACTTCTGGCGGGGATGGAACAGAGGATCTTTCTGTTTGAAGTCCAATGCTGTAACCATTGAGCCACCTTGCTCCCACTAAAGTACAAATGCACAACGGTTATTTAATATCATCTCATGAGCAACAGCCACAGCTACGCGGATTTTAAAGCTGGAAGTAGCTGCGGTCGTGTATTCAGTCTGCTGTAATCGAATCTGTACATTTGGATTCAAAGTCTGAAATACAGTAAAAATGATAACAAGTACTTACATTGTATACTTGGAGCCTATTCCAGCATCTAAGGATATCTTTGGAAGTTCTAAGTTATCTTGTATGCTTAGTCATCTCGTTTCTTGGCAATATGGCACAATGTTCTAGGTTTTTATGTCATACGAAATAAATAACACCATTTCCCCGTTGCCCTTATCTTGGTTTTTCCACCACTGAATCCAGTTGCAGATAAAATTGCATCTAGAGGACAAAACGTGTCCCTATTAAAATGGTTTGGCTTAGAAAGTCAAGACATATGTCTTTTGGAGATTTCCTCCACTATTCACTTTTCTAACAAATTGACAACACAGCAAAAGTTAACATTTTTATTATTACACTTATTTAAATAAGGAAATGAACAAATCTATCGGCCGGAATCACAGATTGTCACATCATCAACATGGACGACATAGAACTTTTGAAGGGCTAATCTTCTCTCTTCATACTGGACTCAATTCACATTTAACATCAAGATAAATGTCAAAGCTAGTCAATTTTAAAACAATTTTGTATCACAGCAAAAATTAAATTAACCTATTTACCTATAAACTTGTTCATATACACGAGTGTACAAACAGTCGGTGTGATCTTTGTAAACATAATAGTTATTGGAAATACTATACAGGGTTTGGCAATATAGACTTTCTATCCAGATCTTCTTCTACACAACAGAGGTAAACTTCGCTATCTTCAACAGAACATGTGGTTGCATAAGTAGTCTATTTACAACTGGCATTCATCAAAACATGCAGAAGGTGTTGCACCAAAATCTGAAAACAGAAAGTGGATGTGTAAAGCAATGATAGGCGTCCACAACAAATCTCCCTTATTTTCAAATACAATTATAGGAATCTAATTGACCAAGCATACCCACCCACCCCCCCTACGGCCAGCTCACTGAACTGTAAAAATAATTATATTATTTCAACTTGACAGAAAGGGCTGAATGTTCTTTTTTACAATTATAAAGTCAATTTTGGAATAAAAATTATGTTAAGAAAACAACAAAGAAAGTGGAAGTACAATTTATACATTTAATGAGGTTTAAAGACACTTTTGGCAAACAGGATCACCTCGTGCATGACTTTTAAGGATAAAGGAAGCAGGAGAACCCTGATAGAACCACCGAGCATCGTCTTGTAACTGACAGACTCCCTAACATATAAACACCACACAAGCAGTGTTAGCATTGTATGAAGACTCGGGCACCATCGACGAGCAGTACGCCTTAGTGCATATCCCCACAGTGCGTGCATTCACATGGGTAACTGGGGTTAAGTGTCTTTCCCAAAGATACAACGCAGTTACCTCTGGCGGGGATGGTACAGTGGACCCTTCGGTTTAAAGTCCAATGCTGTAACCATTGAGCCAGCATGCTCGCACTAAAGTACAAAAGCACAACGGTTATTTAATATCTTCTCATGAGCAACAGCCACAGCTACGTGGTTTTAAAGCTGGAAGCAGCTGCGGCATTGTATTCAGTCTGCTGTTATCAAATTTATAGATTTGGATTGAAAGTCTGAAATACAGTAAAAATGATAACAAATACTTACATTATATAATTGGAGCCTATTCCAGCATCTAAGGATATCTTTGGAAGGTCTAAGTTATCTTGTATGGTTAGTCATCTCGTTTCTTGGCACAATGCTCTAGGTTTTTATGTCATACGAAGTAAATAACACAATTTCCCCATTGCCCTTATCTTGGTGTTTCCACCATTGAATCCAGTTGCAGATAAAATTGCATCTAGAGGACAAAACATGTCCCTATTACAATGGTTTGGCTTAGAAAGTCAAGACATAAGTGTTTTGGAGATTTCCTCCACTATTCACTTTTAGAACAATTTTATAACACAGCAAAAGTTAACTTTTTTATTATTACACGTATTTAAATGAGCAAATGAACAAATGTATCGGCCGGAATCACAGATTGTCACATCATCAACATGGACGGCATAGAACTTATGAAGGGCTAATCTTCTCTCTTCCTACTGGACTGATTTCACTTTTAACATCAAGATAAATTTCCAAGCTAGTCAAGTTTAAAACAATTTTGTATCACAGCAAAAATTAAATTAACCTATTTACTGATAAACTTGTTCATATACACGAATGTACAAACAGTCGGTATGGTATTTGTAAACATAATAGTTATTGGAAATACTATTCAGGGCTTGGCAATAGAGTATTTGTATCCAGATCTTCTACACAACAGAGGTAAACTTCGCAATCTTCAACAGAACATGTGGTTGCTTAAGTAGTCTATTTACAACTGGCATTCATCAAAACATGCAGAAGGTGTTGCACCAAAATCTGAAAACAGAAAGTAGATGTGTGAAGCAATGATAATATGTGTCCACAACAAATCTCCCTTATTTTCAAATAAAATCATAGAAGTCTACTTAACCAAGCATACCCCGCCCCCCGCCGCCCCCCCCCCCCAACCGCCAGCTCACTGAACTGTAAAAATAATTATTTTATTTCAACTTGACCGAAAGGGCTGAATGTTTTTTTTCAATTATAAAGTCAATTTTGGAATATAAATTATGTTAAGAAAACAACAAATAAAACAGAAGTACAATTTATATATTTAATGAGGTTTAAAGACACTTTGGGCAATCAGGATCACCTCGTGCAGGACTTTTAAGGATAAAGGAAGCAGAAGAACCCGGATAGAACCACCGAGCAGCGGCCAGTAACTGCCAGACTCCATAACATATAAAGCCCACACAAGCAGTGTTAGCATTGTTTGAAGACTCGTGCACCTTCGACGTGCAGTACGCCTTAGTGCTCATCCCCACAGTGCGTGCATTCACATGGGTAACTGGGGTTAAGTGCCTTTCCCAAAGATACAACGCAGTTACCTCTGGCGGGGATGGAAGAGTGGACCTTTTTGTTTGAAGTCCAATGCTGTAACCATTGCGTCACCTTGCTCCCACTAAAGTACAAATGCACAACGGTTATTTAATATCATCCCATGAGAAACAGCCACCGCTACGTGGTTTTAAAGCTGGAAGCAGCTGCGGCCGTGCATTCCAGTCTGCTGTTATCAAATCTATAGATTTGGATTGAAAGTCTGAAATACAGTAAAAATGGTAACAAATACTTACATTATATACTTGGAGCCTATTCCAGCATCTATTGCAGCATCTAAGGATATCTTTGGAAGTTCTAAGTTATCTTGTATGGTTAGTCATCTCGTTTCTTGGCAATATTGCAGAATGTTCTAGATTTTAATGTCGTACGAAATAAATAACACCATTTCCCCATTGCCCTTATGTTTTGTTTTTCCACCATTGAATCCAGATGCAGATAAAATTGCATCTAGAGGACAAAACGTGTCCCTATTACAATGGTTTGTCTTAGAATGTCAAGACATAAGTTTTTCGGAGATTTCCTCCACTATTCACGTTTCGAACAATTTTATGACACAACAAAAGTTAACCTTTTTATTATTACACTTATTTAAATGAGCAAATGAACGAATGTATCGGCCGGAATCACACATTGTCACATCATCAACATGGACGACATAGAACCTTTGAAGGGCTAATCGTCTCTCTTCGTACTGGACTAATTTCACTTTTAACATCAAGATAAATGTCAAAGCTAGTCAAGTTTAAAACAATTTTGTATCACAGCAAAAATTAAATTAACCTATTTACCGATAAACCTGTTCATATACACGAATGTACAAACAGTCGGTATGGTATTTGTAGACATAAAAGTTATTGGAAATACTATTCAGGGTTTGGCAATAGAGTCATTGTATCCAGATCTTCATCTACACAACAGAGGTAAACTTCGCAATCTTCAACAGAACATGTGGTTGCATAAGTAGTCTATTTACAACTGGCATTCATCAAAACATGCAGAAGGTGTTGCACAAAAATCTTAAAACAGAAAGTGGATGTGTAAAGCAATGATATGCGTCCACAACAAATCTCCCTTATTTTCAAATACAATTATAGGAGTCTACATGATTAAGCATACCCCCGCCTCCTCCCCAACCGCCAGCTCGCTGAACTGTAAACATAATTATTTCATTTCAACTTGACAGAAAGGGCTGACTTTTTTTTCAATTATAAAGTCAATTTTGGAATATAAATTATCTTAAGGAAACAACAAATAAAATAGAAGTACACTTTATACATTTCATGAGATTTAAAGACACTTTTGTCAATCAGGATCTCCTCGTGCAGGACTTTTAAGGATACAGGAAGCAGGAGAACACGGATAGAACCACCAAGCAGCGGCTAGTAACTGCCAGACTCCCTAACATATAAACCCCACACAGCAGTGTAGCAATGTATGAAGACTCGTGCACCATCGACGTGCAGTACGCGGTAGTGCATATCCCCCCGGTGCGTGCATTCACATGGGTAACAAGGGTTAAAGGCCGTTCCCAACGATACAACGCAGTTAATTCTGACGGGGAAGGAACTGTGGACCTTTCGGTTTGAAGTCGAATACTGCAACCACTGAGCCACCTTGCTCCCACTAAAGTACAAATGCACAGCGGTTATTTAGTATCATCTCATGAGCAACAGCCACAGCTACGTGGTGTTAAAGCTGGAAGCAGCTGCGGTCGTGTATTCAGTCTGCTGTTATCAAATCTATAGATTTGCATTGAAAGTCTGAAATACAGTACAAATAATAACAAATACCTACATTATATACTCGGAGCCTATTCCAGCATCTAAGGATATCTTTGGAAGTTTTAAGTTACCTTGTATGGTTAGTCATCTCGTTCCTTGGCAATATGGCACAGTATTCTAGGTTTTTATGGAATACTAAATCAATAACACCTTTTCCCCATTGCCCTTATCTTGGTTTTTCCACCATTCAATCCACTTGCAGATAAAATTGCATCTAGAAGACAAAACGTGTCCCTATTACAATGGTTTGGCTTTGAAAGTCAACACATAAGTGTTTTCGAGATTTCCACCACTATTCACTTTTCTAACAATTTTATAACACAGCAAAAGTTAACCTTTTTATTATTACACTTATTTAAATGAGCAAAAGAACAAATGTATCGGCCGGAATCACAGATTGTCACATCATCAACATGGACGACATAGAACTTTTGAAGGGCTAATCTTCTCTCTTGATACTGGACTCATTTCACCTTTAACATCAAGATAAATGTCAAAGCTAGTCAAGTTTAAAACAATTTTGTATCACAGCAAAAATTAAATTAACCTATTTACCGATAAACTTGTTCATATACGCGAATGTACAAACAGTCGGTATGGTATTTGTAAACATTATAGTTATTGGAAATACTATTCAGGGTTTGGCAAAAGAGTCTTTGTATCAAGATCTTCTTCTACACAACAGAGGTAAACTACTTCGCAATCTTCAACAGAACATGTGGTTACATAAGTAGTCTATTTACAACTGGTATTCATCAAAACATGCAGAAGGTGTTGCACCAAAATCTGAAAACAGAAAGTGGATGTGAAAAGCAATGATATTATGTGTCCAGAACAAATGTCCCTTATTTTTAAATACAATTATAGGAGTCTACATGACCAAGATTACCACACCCCCCGCCCTCCCACCCCCCCCAACCGCCACCTCACTGAACGGTCAAAATAATTAGTTTATTTCAACTTGACAGAAAGGGTTGAATGTTTTTTTTTCAATTATAAAGTCAATTTTGGAATATAAATTATGTTAAGAAAACAAGAAATAAAATAGAAGTGCAATTCATACATTTAATGAGGTTTAAAGATACCTTTGGCAATCAGGATCACCTCGTGCAGGACTTCTAAGGATAAAGGAGGCCAGAGAACCCGGATAGAACCACCGAACAGCGGCTAGTAACTGCCAGACTCCCTAACATACAAACCCCACACACGCAGTGTTAGCAGTCTATGAAGACTCGTGCACCATCGACGTGCAGTACGCCTTAGTGCATATCCCCACAGTGCGTGCATTCAAATGGGTAACTGGGGTTAATTGCCTTTCCAAGAGATACAACGCAGTTACCTTTGGCGGGGATGGAACAGTGGACCTTTCCGTTTGAAGTCCAATGCTGTAACCATTAAGCCACCTTGCTCCCACTAAAGTACGAATGCACAACGGTTATTGAATACCATCTCATGAGCAACAGCCACAGCTACGTGGTTTTAAAGCTGGAAGCAGCTGCGGTCGTGCAATCCAGTCTGCTGTTATCAAATCTATAGATTTGGATTGAAAATCTGAAATACAGTAAAAATGATAACAAATACTTGCATTATATACTTGGGGCCTATTCCAGCATCTAAGGATATCTTTGGAAGTTCTAAGTTATCTTGTATGCTTAGTCATTTCGTTTCTCGGCAATATGGCACAATGTTCTAGGTTTGTATGTCATACGAAATAAATAACACCATTTCTCCATCCCATTGCCATTATCTTGGTTTTTCCACCATTCAATCCAGTTGCAGATAAAATTGCATCTGGAGAACAAAACGCGTCCCTATTACAATGGTTAGGCTTAGAAAGTCAAGACTTATGTCTTTTGGAGATTTTCTCCACTATTCACTTTTCTAACAATTTGACAACACATCAAATGTTAACGTATTTATTATTACACTTATTTAAATAAGCAAATGAACAAATGTATCGGCCGGAAACAGAGATTATCACATCATCAACATGGACGACATAGAACTTTTGAAGGGCTAATCTTCTCTCTTCATACTGGACTCATTTCACTTTTACATCAAGATAAATGTCAAAGCTAGTCAAGCTTAGAACAATTTTGTATCACAGCAAAAATTCAATTTACCTATTTACCGATAAACTTGTTCATATACACGAATGTACAAACAGTCGGTATGGTATTTGTAAACATAATAGGTATTGGAAATACTATTCAGGGTTTGGCAATAGAGTCTTTGTATCCAGATCTTCTACACAACAGAGGTAAACTTCGCAATCTTCAACAGAACATGTGGTTGCATAAGTAGTCTATTTACAACTGGCATTCATCAAAACATGCAGAAGGTGTTGCACCAAAATCGAAAAACAGAAAGTGGATGTGTAAAGGAATGAGAATATGTGTGCACAACAAATCTCCCTTATTTTCAAATACAAATAAATACAATTTTAGGAGTCTACTTGACCAAGCATACAGACCCCCCCCCCCGCCCTCCCCCTTCCCCCCTCCCCCGCTAGCTCAGTGAACTGTAAAAATAATTATTTTATTTCAACTTCACAGAAAGGGCTGAATGTTTTTTTCAATTATAAAGTCAATTTTGGAATATAAATTATGTTAGGAAAACAACAAATAAAATAGAGGTACAATTTATACATTGAATGAGGTTTAAAGACACTTTTGGCAACCAGGATCACCTCGTGCAGGACTTCTAAGGATAAAGGAAGCCAGAGAACTAAGATAGAACCACCCAACAGCCGCTAGGAACTGCCAGACTCCCTAACATATAAACCCCACACAAGCAGTGTAAGCATTCTATGAAGACTCGAGCACCATCGACGTTCAGTACGCCTTAGTGCATATCCCCACAGTGCGTGCATTCACATGGGTAACTGGGGTTAAGTGCCTTTCCCAAAGATACAACGCAGTTACCTCTGGCGGGGATGAAATAGAGGACCTTTCGGGTTGAAGTCCAATGCTGTAACCATTGAGCCACCTAGCTCCCACTAAAGTACAAATGCACAGCGGTTATTTAATATCATCTCATGAGCAACAGCCACAGCTACGCGGTTTTCAAGCTGGAAGCAGCTGCGGTCGTGTATTCAGTCTGCTGTAATCAAATCTATACATTTGGATTGAAAGTCTGAAATACAGTAAAAATGATAACAAGTACTTACATTATATACTTGGAGCCTATTCCAGCATCTAAGGATATCTTTGGAATTCCTAAGTTATCTTGTAAGGTTAGTCATCTCGTTTCTTGGCAATATGGCACAGTGTTCTAGGTTTTTATCTCGTACGAAATAAATAACACCATTTCCCCATTGCCCTTATCTTCGTTTCGCCACCATTCAATCCAGTTGCAGATAAAAGAGCATCTTGAGGACAAAACGTGTCCCTATTACAATGGTTTGGCTTAGAAAGTCAAGACATATGTCTTTTGGAGATTTCCTCCACTATTCACTTTTCTAACAAATTGACAACACAGCAAAAGTTAACTTTTTTTATTATTACACTTATTTAAATAAGCAAATGAACAAATCTATCGGCCGGAATCACAGATTGTCACATCATCAATATGGACGACATAGAACTTTTGAAGGGCTAATCATCTCTCTTCATACTGGACTCATTTCACATTTAACAACAAGATAGATGTCAAAGCTAGTCAATTTCAAAACAATTTTGTATCATAGCAAAAATAAAATTAACCTATTTACCGATAAACTATTTCATATACACGAATGTACAAACGGTCGGTATGGTATTTGTAAACATAATAGTTATTGGAATTACTATTCAGGGTTTGGCAATAGAGTCTTTGTATCCAGATCTTCTTCCACACAACAGAAGTAAACTTCGCAATCTTCAACAGAACATGTGGTTGCATAAGTAGTCTGTCTATTTACAACTGGTATTCATCAAAACATGCAGAAGGTGTTGCACCAAAATCTGAAAACAGAAAGTGGATGTGTAAAGCAATAATAATATGTGTCCACAACAAATCTCCCTTATTTTCAAATACAATTATAGGAGACTACTTGTCCAAGCATACCCCTCCCCCCCCCCCCTCCAACCGCCAGCTCACTGAACTGCAAAAATAATTATTTTATTTCAACGTGACAGAAAAGGCTGAATGTTTTTTTTCAATTATAAAGTCAATTTTGGAATATAAATAATGTTAAGAAAACAAAAAATAAAATAGAAGTACAAATTATACATTTAATGAGGTTTAAAGACACTTTAGGCAGTCAGGATCACCTAGTGCAGGCCTTTAAATGATAAAGGAAGCCAGAGAACCCGGATAGAACCACCGAACAGTGGCTAGGAACTGTAAGACTCCCTAACATATAAACCCCACACATGCAGTGTTAGCATTGTATGAAGACTCGTGCACCATGGACGTGCAGTACGCCTTAGTGCATATCCCCACAGTGCGTGCATTCACATGGGTAACTGGGGTTAAGTGCCTTTCCCAAAGATACAACGCAGTTACCTCAGGTGGGGATGGAACAGTGGACCTTTCGGTTTGAAGTCCAACGCTGTAGCCATTGAGCAACCTTGCTGACACTAAAGTACAAATGCACAACGGTTAGTTAATATCATTTCATGAGCAGCAGCTACAGCTACGTGATTTTAAAGCTGGAAGCAGGTGTGGCCATGTATTCAGTCTGCTGTTATCAAATCTATAGATTTGGACTGAAAGTCTGAAATACAGTTAAAATTTTAACAAATACTTACATTATATATTTGGAGCCTATTCCAGCATCTAAGGATATCTTTGGAATTCCTAAGTTATCTTGTATGGTTAGTTATCTCGTTTCTTGGCAATATGGCACAATGTTCTAGGTTTTTATGTCATACGAAATAAATAACACCATTTCCCCATTGCCCTCATCTTGGTGTTTCCACCATTCAATCCAGTTGCAGATAAAATTGCATCTGGAGGACAAAACGTGTCCCTGTTACAATGGTTTGGCTTAGAAAGTCAAGACTTATGTCTTTTGGAGATTTTCTCCACTATTCACTTTTTCTAACAATTTGACAACACAGCAACTGTTAACCTATTTATTATTACACTTATTTAAATAAGCAAATGAACAAATGTATAGACCGGAAACAGAGATTATCACGTCAGCAACATGGACGACACAGAACTTTTGAAGGGCTAATCTTCTCTCTTCATACTGGACTCATTTCACTTTTAACATCAAGATAAGTGTCAAAGCTAGTGAAGTTTAGAAGAATTTTTTATCACAGCAAAAATTAAATTAACCAATGTACCGATAAATTTGTTCATATACACGAATGTACAAACAGTCGGTATGGTATTTGTAAACATGATAGATATTGGAAATACTATTCAGGGTTTGGCAATAGAGTCTTTGTATCCAGATCTTCTACACAACAGAGGTAAACTTCGCAATCTTCAACAGAACATGTGGTTGCATAAGTAGTCTATTTACAACTGGCATTCATCAAAACAAGCAGAAGGTGTTGTACCAAAATCTGAAAACAGAAAGTGGATGTGAAAAGCAAGGATATTATGTGTCCACAACAAATCTCCCATATTTTCAAATACAATTATAGGAGTCTACATGACCACATTTAAAATCCAGATAAATGTCAAAGCAAGTCAATTTTAAAATAATTTTGTATCACAGCAAAAATTAAGTTAACCTATTCACCTATAAACTTGTTCATATACACGAATGTACAAACAGTCGGTGTGGCATTTGTAAACATAATAGTTATTGGAAATACTATTCAGGGTTTGGCAATAGAGTCTTTGCATCCAGAACTTCTTCTACACAACAGAGGCAAACTTCGCAATCTTCAACAGAACATGTGGTTGCATAAGTAGTCTATTTAAAACTGTCATTCATCAAAACATGCAGAAGGTGTTGCACCAAAATCTGAAAACAGAAAGTGGATGTGTAAAGCAATGATAAAATGTGTCCACAACAAATCTCCCTTATTTTGAAATACAATTAAAAGAGTCTACTTGACCAAGCATACCTCCCCCCCCAACGGCCAGCTCACTGAACTGTAAAAATAATTATTTTATTTTAACTTGACAGAAAGGGCTGAATGTTTTTTTTTCAATTATAAAGTAAATTTTGGAATTTAAATTATGTAAAGAAAACAACAAATAAAATAGAAGTACAATTTATACATTTAATGAGGTTTCAAGACACTTTTGGCAATCTGGATCACCTCGTGCACGACGTTTAAGGATAAAGGAAGCCGGAGAACCCGGATAGAACCACGGAGCAGTGGTTAGTAACTGTCAGACTCCCCAACATATAAACACAACACAAGCAGTGTTAGCATTCTATGAAGACTCGTGCACCATCGACGTGCAGTACGCCTTAGTGCATATCCCCACAGTGCGTGTATTCACATGGGTAACTGGGGTTAACTGCCTTTCCCAAAGATACAACGCAGTTACCTCTGGCGGGGATGGAACAGAGGACCTTTCGGTTTGAAGTCCAATGCTGTAACCATTCAGCCACCTTGCTCCCACTAAAGTACAAATGCACAACGGTTATTTAATATCATCTCATGAGCAACAGCCACAGGTACTCGGTATTAAAGCTGTAAGCAGCTGCGGTCGTGTATTCAGTCTGCTGTTATCAAATCTATACATTTGGTTGAAAGTCTGAAATAGAGTAAAAATGATAACAAATACTTACATTATATACTTGGAGCCTATTCCAGCATCTAAGGATATCTTTGGAATTTCTAAGTTATCTTGTATGTTTAGTCATCTCGTTTCGTGGCAATATGGCACAATGTTCTAGGTTTTTATCTCATACGAAATAAATAACACCATTTCCCCTTTGCCCTTGCCTTCGTTTTTCCACCATTCAATCCAGTTGCAGATAAAATTGCATCTAGAGGACAAAACGTGTCCCTACTAAAATGGTTAGGCTAAGAATGTCAAGACATATGTCTTTTGAAGATTTCCTCCACTATTCACTTTTCTAACAAATTGACAACACAGCAAAAGTTAACATTTTTATTATTACACTTATTTAAATAAGCAAATGAACAAATCTATCGGCCGGTATCACAGATTGTCACATCATCAACATGGACGACATAGAACTTTTGAAGGGCTAATCTTCTCTCTTCATACTGGACTCAATTCACATTTAACATCAAGATAAATGTCAAAGCTAGTCAATTTTAAAACAATTTTGTATCACAGCAAAAATTAAATTAACCTATTTACCTACAAACTTGTTCAATACACGAATGTAAAAACAGTCGGTGTGATATTTGTAAACATAATAGTTATTGGAAATACTATTCAGGGTTTGGCAATAGAGTCTTTGTATCCAGATCTTCTTCTACACAACAGAGGTAAACTTCGTAATCTTCAACAGAACATGTGGTTGCATATGTAGTCTATTTACAACTGGCATTCATCAAAAACATGCAGAAGGTGTTGCACCAAAATCTGAACACAGAAAGTGGATGTGAAAAGCAATGATAATATGTGTGCACAACAAATCTCCCTCATTTTCAAATACAATTATAGGAGTCTACTTGACCAAGAATACCGCCCCCCGCACTCCCACCCCCCTCCCCAACCGCCAGCTCGCTGAACTGTAAAAATAATTTGTTTATTTCAACTTGACAGAAAGGGTTGAATGTTTTTTTTTTCAATTATAAAGTCAATTTTGGAATATAAATTATGTTTAGAAAACAAGAAATAAAATAGAAGTGCAATTTATACATTTAATGAGGTTCAAAGACACTTTTGGCAATCAGGATCACCTCGTGCAGGATTTCTAAGGATAAAGGAGACCAGAGAACCCGGATAGAACCACCGAACAGCGGCTAGTAACTGCCAGACTCCCTAACATATAAACCCCACACAAGCAGTGTTAGCATTCTATGAAGACTCGTGCACCATCGACGTGCAGTACGCCTTAGTGCATATCCCCACAGTGTGTGCATTCAAATAGGTTACTGGGGTTAAGTGCTTTTCCCAGAGATACAACGCAGTTACCTTTGGCGGGGATGGAACAGTGGACCTTTCGGTTTGAAGTCCAATGCTGTAACCATTGAGGCACCTTGCTCCCACTAAAGTACAAATGCACAACGGTTATTTAATATCATCTCATGAGCAACAGCCACAGCTACGTGGTTTTAAAGCTGGAAGCAGCTGCGGCCGTGCATTCCAGTCTGCTGTTATGAAATCTATACATTTGGATTGAAAGTCTGAAATACAGTAAAAATGATAACAAGTACTTACATTATATACTTGGAGCCTATTCCAGCATCTAAGGATATCTTTGGAAGTTCTAAGTTATCTTGTATGCTTAGTGATCTCGTTTCTTGGCAATATGGCACAATGTTCTAGGTTTTTATGTCATACGAAATAAATAACACCATTTCCCCGTTGCCCTCATCTTGGTTTTTCCACCATTCAATCCAGTTGCAGATAAAATTGCATTTGGAGAACAAAACGTGTCCCTATTACAATGGTTTGGCTTAGAAAGTCGAGACTTATGTCTTTTGGAGATTTTCTCCACTATTCACTTTTCTAACAATTTGACAACACAGCAAATGTTAACGTATTTATTATTACACTTATTTCATTAAGCAACTGAACAAATGTATCGCCCAGAAACAGAGATTATCACATCATCAACATGGACGACAGAACTTTTGAAGGGCTAATCTTCTCTCTTCATACTGGACTCATTTCATTTTTTAACATCAAGATAAATGTCAAAGCTAGTCAAGCTTAGAACAATTTTGTATCACAGCAAAAATTAAATTAACCTTTTTACAGATAAACTTGTTCATATACACGAATGTACAACCAGTCGGTATGGTATTTGTAAACATAATAGGTATTGGAAATACTATTCAGGGTTTGGCAATAGAGTCTTTGTATCCAGATCATCTACACAACAGAGGTAAACTTCGCAATCTTCAACAGAACATGTGGTTGCATAAGTAGTATATTTACAACTGGCATTCATCAAAACATGCAGAAGGTGTTGCACCAAAATCTAAAAACAGAAAGTGGATGTGTAAAGGAATGATAATATGTGTGCACAAAAAATCTCCCTTATTTTCAAATACAAATAAATACAATTTTAGTAGTCTACTTGACCAAGCATACCGACCCCCGCCTCCCGCCTTCACCCGCTCCCCCCCTGCCCCCCCCCCCCCTCGCCAGCTCAGTGAACTGTAAAAATAATTATTTTATTTCAACTTCACAGAAAGGGCTGAATGTTTTTTTTCAATTATAAAGTCAGTTTTGGAATATAAATTATGTTAGGAAAACAACGAATAAAATGGAAGTACAATTTATACATTTAATGAGGTTTAAAGACACTTTTGGCAATCAGGATCACCTCGTGCAAGACTTTTAAGGATAAAGGAAGCCAGAGAACTAAGATTGAACCACCGAACAGCGGCTAGGAACTGCCAGACTCCCTAACATATAAACCCCACACAAGCAGTGCTAGCATTCTATGATGACTCGTGCACCATCGACGTGCAGTACGCCTTAGTGCATATCCCCACAGTGCGTGCATTCACATGGGTAACTGGGGCTAAGTGCCTTTACCAAAGACACAACGCAGTTACCTCTGGCGGGGATGGAACAGTGGACCTTTCGGTTTGAAGTTCAATGCTGTAACCATTGAGCCACCTTGCTTCCACTAAAGTACAAATGCACAACGGTTATTTAATATAATCACACGAAAACAGCCACAGCTACGTGGTTTTAAAGCTGGAAGCAGCTTCGCCGTGTAGTCAGTCTGCTGTTATCAAATATATAGATTTGGATTGAAAGTCTGAAATACAGTAATGATAACAAATACTTACATTGTATACTTGGAGCCTATTCCACCATCTAAGGATATCTTTGGAAGTTCTAAGTTATCTTGTATGGTTAGTCGTCTCGTTTCTTGGCAATATGGCAAAATGTTCTAGGCTTTTATATCATACGAAATAAATAACACCATTTTCCCATTGCCCTTATCTTGGATTTTCCACCATTGAATCCAGTTGCAGATAAAATTGCATGTAGAGGACAAAACGTGTCCTATTACAATGGATTGGGTTAGAAAGTCAAGACTTATGTCTTTTGGAGATTTTCTCCACTATTCACTTTTCTAACAATTTGACAACACAGCAAAAGTTAACATTTTTATTACTACATTTATTTAAAGAAGAAAATGAACAAATCTATCGGCCGGAATCACAGATTGTCACATCATCAACATGGACGACATAGAACTTTTGAAGGGCTAATCTTCTCTCTTCATACTGGACTCATTTCACATTTAACAACAAGATAAATGTCAAAGCTAGTCAATTTTAAAACAATTTTGTATCATAGCAAAAGTTAAATTAACCTATTTACCGATAAAATATTTCATATACACGAATGTACAAACAGTCGGTATGTTCTTTGTAAAAATAATAGTTATTGGAATTACTATTCAGGGTTTGGCAATAGAGTCTTTGTATCCAGATCTTCTTCCACACAACAGAAGTAAACTTCGCAATCTTCAACAGAACATGCGGTTGCATAAGTAATCTATTTACAACTGGTATTCATCAAAACATGCAGAAGGTGTTGCACCAAAATCTGAAAACAGAAAGTGGATGTGTAAAGCAATGATAATATGTGTCCAAAAGAAATCTCCCATATTTTCAAATACAATTATGGGAGTCTACTTAACCAAGCATACCCCTCCCCCCTCCAACCGCCAGCTCACTGAACTGTAAAAATAATTATTTTATTTCAACTTGACCGAAAGGGCTGAATTTTTTTTTTACAATTATAAAGTCAATTTTGGAATAAAAATTATGTTAAGAAAACAACAAAGAAAGTAGAAGTACAAATTATACATTTAATGAGGTTTAAAGACACTTTTGGCAAACAGGATCACCTCGTGCAGGACTTTTAAGGATAAAGGAAGCAAGAGAACCCGGATAGAACCACCGAGCAGCGTCTTGTAACTGACAGACTCCCTAACATATAAATCCCACACAAGCAGTGTTAGCATTGTATGAAGACTCGTGCACCATCGACGAGCAGTACGCCTTAGTGGATATCCCCAGAGTGCGTGCATTCACATGGGTAACTGGGGTTAAGTGTCTTTCCCAAAGATACAACGCAGCTACCTCTGCCGGGGATGGTACAGTGGACCCTTCGGTTTAAAGTCCAATGCTGTAACCATTGAGCAACCTTGCTCCCACTAAAGTACAAATGCACAACGGTTATTTAATATCATCTGATGAGCAACAGCCACAGCTACGTGGTTTTAAAGCTGGAAGCAGCTGCGGCCGTGTATTCAGTCTGCTGTTGTCAAATCTATACATTTGGATTGAAAGTCTGAAATACAGTAAAAATGATAACAAATACTTACATTATATACTTGGAGCCTATTCCAGCATCTAAGGATATCTTTGGAAGGTCTAAGTTATCTTGTATGGTTAGTCATCTCGTTTCTTGGCACAATGTTCTAGGTTTTTATGTCATACGAAGTAAATAACACAATTTCCCCATTGCCCTTATCTTGGTTTTTCCACCATTGAATCCAGTTGCAGATAAAATTGCATCTAGAGGACAAAACGTGTCCCTATTACAATGGTTTGGCTTAGAAAGTCAAGACATAAGTGTTTTGGAGATTTCCTCCACTATTCACTTTTCGAACAATTTTATAACACAGCAAAAGTTAACTTTTTTATTATTACACGTATTTAAATGAGCAAATGAACAAATGTATCGGCCGGAATCACAGATTGTCACATCATCAACATGGACGACATAGAACTTATGAAGGGCTAATCTTCTCTCTTCATACTGGACTCATTTCACTTTTAACATCAAGATAAATGTCAAAGCTAGTCAAGTTTAAAACAATTTTGTATCACAGCAAAAATTAAATTAACCTATTCACCGATAAACTTGTTCATATACACGAATGTACAAACAGTCGATATGGTATTTGTAAACATAATAGTTATTGGAAATACTATTCAGGGCTTGGCAATAGAGTATTTGTATCCAGATCTTCTACACAACAGAGGTAAACTTCGAAATCTTCAACAGAACATGTGGTTGCATAAGTAGTCTATTTACAACTGGCATTCAACAAAACATGCAGAAGGTGTTGTACCAAAATCTGAAAACAGAAAGTAGAAGTGGGAAGCAATGATAATATGTGTCCACAACAAATCTCCCTTATTTTCAAATACAATTATAGAAGTCTACTTAACCAAGCATACCTCCCCCCCCCCCCCAACCGGCAGCTCACTGAACTGTAAAAATAATTATATTATTTCAACTTGACAGAAAGGGCTGAATGTTTTTTTTCAATTATAAAGTCAATTTTGGAATATAAATTATGTTAAGAAAACAACAAATAAAACAGAAGTACAATTTATATATTTAATGAGGTTTAAAGACACTTTGGGCAATCAGGATCACCTCGTGCAGGACTTTTAAGGATAAAAGAAGCAGGAGAACCCGGATAGAACCACCGAGCAGCGGCCAGTAACTGCCAGACTCCATAACATATAAAGCCCACGCAAGCAGTGTTAGCATTGTTTGAAGAACCGTGCACCTTCGACGTGCAGTACGCCTTAGTGCTTATCCCCACAGTGCATGCATTCACATGGGTAACTGGGGTTAAGTGCCTTTCCCAAAGATACAACGCAGTTACCTCTGGCGGGGATGGAAGAGTGGACCTTTTTGTTTGAAGTCCAATGCTGTAACCATTGAGTAACCTTGCTCCCACTAAAGTACAAATGCAGAACGGTTATTTAATATCATCTCATGAGCAACAGCCACAGCTACGTGGTTTTGAAGCTGGAAGCAGCTGCGGTCGTGTATTCAGTCTGCTGTTATCAAATCTATAAATTTGGATTGAAAGTCTGAAATACTGTAAAAATGGTAACAAATATTTACATTATATACTTGGATCCTATTCCAGCATCTATTGCAGCATCTAAGGATATCTTTGGAAGTTCTAAGTTATCTTGTATGGTTAGTCATCTCGTTTCTTGGCAATATTGCAGAATGTTCTAGATTTTAATGTCATACGAAATAAATAACACAATTTCGCCATTGCCCTTATGTTTTGTTTTTCCACCATTGAATCCAGGAGCAGATAAAATTGCATCTAGAGGACAAAACGTGTCCCTATTACAATGGTTTGTCTTAGAAAGTCAAGACATAAGTGTTTTGGAGATTTCCTCCACTATTCACGTTTCGAACAATTTTATGACACAACAAAAGTTAACCTTTTTATTATTACACTTATTTAAATGAGAAAATGAACGAAAGTATCGGCCGGAATCACAGATTGTCACATCATCAACATGGACGACATAGAACTTTTGAAGGGCTATTCGTCTCTCTTCGTACTGGACTCATTTCACTTTTAACATCAAGATAAATGTCAAAGCTAGTCAAGTTTAAAACAATTTTGTATCACAGCGAAAATTAAATTAACCTATTTACCGATAAACCTGTTCATATACACGAATGTACAAACAGTCGGTATGGTATTTGTAAACATAATAGTTATTGGAAATACTATCAGGGTTTGGCAATAGAGTCTTTGTAACCAGATCTTCTTCTACACAACAGAGGTAAACTTCGAAATCTTCAACAGAACATGTGGTTGCATAAGTAGTCTATTTACAACTAGCATTCATCAAAAACATGCAGAAGGTGTTGGACCAAATTCTGAAAACAGAAAGTGGATGTGTAAAGCAATGATATGCGTCCACAACAAATATCCCTTATTTTCAAATACAATTATAGGAGTCTACTTGACTAAGCATACCCCCGCCCCCTCCCCAACCGCCAGCTCACTCAACTGTAAACATAATTATTTTATTTCAACTTGACAGAAAGGGCTGACTTTTTTTTCAATTATAGTCAATTTTGGAATATTAATTATCTTAAGGAAACAACAAATAAAATAGAAGTACAATTTATACATTTAATGAGGTTTAACGACACTTTTGTCAATCAGGATCTCCTCGTGCAGGACTTTTAAGGATAAAGGAAGCAGGAGAACCCGGATAGAACCACCGAGCAGCGGCTAGTAACTGCCGGACTCCCGAACATATAAACCCCACACAGCAGTGTAGCATTGTATGAAGACTCGTGCACCATCGACGTGCAGTACGCCATAGTGCATATCCCCACGGTGCGTGTATTCACATGGGTAACAAGGGTTAAAGGCCGTTCCCAACGATACAACGCAGTTAATTCTGATGGGGATGGAACTGTGGACCTTTCAGTTTGAAGTCGAATACTGTAACCACTGAGCCACCTTGCTCCCACTAAAGTACAAATGCACAGCGGTTATTTAATATCATCTCATGAGCAACAGCTACAGCTACGTGGTTTTAAAGCTGGAAGCAGCTGCGGTCGTGTATTCAGTCTGGAGTTATCAAATCTATAGATTTGCATTGAAAGTCTGAAATACAGTACAAATAATCATAAATACCTACATTATATACTCTGAGCCTATTCCAGCATCTAAGGATATCTTTGGAAGTTCTAAGTTATCATGTATGGTTAGTCGTCTCGTTTCTTGGCATTATGGCACAACATTCTTGGTTTTAATGTCATACGAAATAAATAACACCTTTTCCCCATTGCCCTTATCTTGGTTTTTCCAGCATTGAATCCATTTGCAGATAAAATTGCATCTATAAGACAAAACGTGTCCCTATTACAATGGTTTGACTTTGAAAGTCAAGACATAAGTGTTTTCGAGATTTCCACCACTATTCACTTTTCTAACAATTTTATAACACAGCAAAAGTTAACCTTTTTATTATTACACTTATTTAAATGAGCAAATGAACAAATGTATCGGCCGGAATCACAGATTGTCACATCATCAACATGGACGACATAGAACTTTTGAAGGGCTATTCGTCTCTCTTCATACTGGACTCATTTCACCTTTAACATCAAGATAAATGTCAAAGCTAGTCAAGTTTAAAACAATTTTGTATCACAGCAAAAATTAAATTAACCTATTTATCTATAAACTTGTTCATATACAAGAATGTACAAACAGTCGGTGTGATATTTGTAAATATAATAGTTATTGGAAATACTATTCAGGGTTTGGCAATAGAGTCTTTGTATCCAGATCTTCTTCTACACAACAGAGGTAAACTTCGCAATCTTGAACAGAACATGTGGTTGCATAAGTAGTCTATTTACAACTGGCATTCATCAAAACATGCAGAAGGTGTTGCACCAAAATCTGAAAACAGAAAGTGGATATGTAAGGCAATGATAAAATATGTCCACAACAAATCTCCCTTATTTTCAAATACAATTATAGGAGTCTACTTGACCAAGCGTACCCACCCCACCCACCCCCCCCCACCCCCAACGGCCAGCTCACTGTACTGTAAAAATAATTATATTATTTCAACTTGATCGAAAGGGCTGAATGTTTTTTTTCAATTATAAAGTCAATTTTGGAATATAAATGATGTTAAGAAAACAACAAATAAAATAGAAGTACAATTTATACATTTAATGAGGTTTGAAGACACTTTTGGCAATCTGGATCACCTCCTGCACGACTATCAAGGATAAAGGAAGCCGGAGAACCCGGATAGAAAAACCGAGCAGCAGTTAGTAACTGCCAGACTCCCTAACATATAAACCTCACACAAGCAGTGTCAGCATTCTATGAAGACTCGTGCACCAACGACGTTCAGTTCGCCTTAGTGCATGTCCCCACAGTGCGTGCATTCACATGGGTAACTGGGGTTAAGTGCCTTTCCCAAAGATACAACGCAGTTACCTCTGGCGGGGATGGAACAGAGGACATTTCGTTGTGAAGTCCAATGCTGTAACCATTGAACCACCTTGCTCCCACTAAAGTACAAATGCACAACCGTTATTTAATATCATCCCATGAGCAGCAACCACAGCTGCGCGGTTTTAAAGCTGGAAGCAGCTGCGGTCGTGTATTCAGTCTGCTGTTATCAAATCTACACATTTGGATTGAAAGTCTGAAATACAGTAAAAATGATAACAAGTACTTACATTATATACTTGGAGCCTATTCCAGCATCTAAGGATATCTTTGGAAGTTCTAAGTTATTTTGTATGCTTAGTCATCTCGTTTCTTGGTAATAGGGCACAATGTTCTAGGTTTGTATGTCAGACGAAATAAATAACACCATTTCCCCGTTGCCCTTATCTTGGTTTTTCCACCTCTGAATCCAGTTGCAGATAAAATTGCATCTAGAGGACAAAACGTGTCCCTATTAAAATGGTTTCGCTTAGAAAGTCAAGACATATGTCTTTTGGAGATTTCCTCCACTATTCACTTTTCTAACAAATTGACAACACAGCAAAAGTTAACATTTTTATTATTACACTTATTTAAGTAAACAAATGAACAAATCTATCGGCCGGAATCACAGATTGCCACATCATCAACATCGACGACATAGAATTTTTGAAGGGCTAATCTTCTCTCTTCATACTGGACTCAATTCACATTTAACATCAAGATAAATGTCAAAGCCAGTCAATTTTAAAACAATTTTGTATCACAGCAAAAATTAAATTAACCTATTTACCTATAAACTTGTTCATATACACGAATGTACAAACAGTCGGTGTGATATTTGTAAACATAATAGTTATTGGAAATACTATTCAGGGTTTGGCAATAGAGTCTTTGTATCCAGATCTTCTTCTACACAACAGAGGTAAACTTCGCAATCTTCAACAGAACATATGGTTGCATAAGTAGTCTATTTACAACTGGCATTCATCAAAACATGCAGAAGGTGTGGCACCAAAATCTGAAAACAGAAAGTGGATGTGTAAAGCAATGATATGCGTCCACAACAAATCTCCCTTATTTTCAAATACAATTATAGGAGTCTACTTGACTAAGCATACCCCCGCCCCCTCCCCAACCGCCAGCTCACTGAACTGTAAACATAATTATTTTATTTCAACTTGACAGAAAGGGCGGACTTTTTTTTCAATTATAAAGTCAATTTTGGAATATAAATTATCTTAAGGAAACAACAAATAAAATAGAAGTACAATTTATACATTTAATGAGGTTTAAAGACACTTTTGTCAATCAGGATCTCCTCGTGCAGGACTTTTAAGGATAAAGGAAGCAGGAGAACCCGGATAGAACCACCGAGCAGCGGCTAGTAACTGCCAGACTCCCTAACATATAAACCCCACCCAGCAGTGTAGCATTGTATGAAGACTCGTGCACCATCGACGTGCAGTACACCGTAGTGCATATCCCCACGGTGCGTGTATTCACATGGATAACAAGGGTTAAAGGCCGTTCCCAACGATACAACGCAGTTAATTCTGACGGGGATGGAACTGTGGACCTTTCGGTTTGAAGTCGAATACTGTAACCACTGAGCCACCTTGCTCCCACTAAAGTACAAATGCACAGCGGTTATTTAATATCATCTCATGAGCAACAGCTACAGCTACGTAGTTTTAAAGCTGGAAGCAGCTGCGGTCGTGTATTCAGTCTGGAGTTATCAAATCTATAGATTTGCATTGAAAGTCTGAAATACAGTACAAATAATAACAAATACCTACATTATATACTCTGAGCCTATTCCAGCATCTAAGGAAATCTTTGGAAGTTCTAAGTTATCTTGTATGGTTAGTCGTCTCGTTTCTTGGCAATATGGCACAATATTCTAGGTTTTTAAGGCGTACTGAACGTCGATGGTGCACGATCTTCATAGAATGCTAACACTGCTTGTGTGGGGTTTATATGTTAGGGAGTCTGGCAGTCACTAACCGCTGCTCGGTTTTTCTATCCGGGTTCTCCGGCTTCCTTTATCCTTGAAAGTCGTGCAGGAGGTGATCCAGATTGCCAAAAGTGTCTTCAAACCTCATTAAATGTATAAATTGTACTTCTATTTTATTTGTTGTTTTCTTAACATAATTTATATTCCAAAATTGACTTTATAATTGAAAAAAAACCATTCAGCCCTTTCTGTCAAGTTGAAATAATATAATTATTTTTACAGTTCAGTGAGCTGGTCGTTGGGGGGGGGGGGGGGTGGTATGCTTGGTCAAGTAGACTCCTATAATTGTATTTGAAAATAAGGGAGATTTGTTGTGGACTCATTTTATCATTGCTTTACACATCCACTTTCTGTTGTCAGATTTTGGTGCAACACCTTCTGCATGTTTTGTTGAATGCCAGTTGTAAATAGACTACTTATGCAACCACATGTTCTGTTGAAGATTGCGAAGTTTACCTCTGTTGTGTAGAAGAAGATCTGGATACAAAGACTTTATTGCCAAACCCTGAATAGTATTTCCAATAACTATTATATTTACAAATATCACACCGACTGTTTGTACATTCGTGTATATGAACAAGTTTATAGGTAAATAGGTTAATTTAAATTTTGCTGTGATACAAAATTGTTTTAAAATTGACTAGCTTTGACATTTATCTTGATGATAAATGTGAACTGAGTCCAGTATGAAGAGAGAAGATTAGCCCTTCAAAAGTTCTATGTCATCCATGTTGATGATGTGACAATCTGTGATTCCGGCCGATAGATTTGTTCATTTGCTTATTTAAATAAGTGTAATAATAAAAATGTTAACTTTTGCTGTGTTGTCAATTTGTTAGAAAAGTGAATAGTGGAGGAAATCTCCACAAACATATGTCTTGACTTTCTAAGCCAAACCATTTTAATAGGGACTCGTTTTGTCCTCTAGATGCAATTTTATCTGCAACATGATTCAGTGGTGGAAAAACCAAGATAAGGGCAATGGGGAAATGGTGTTATTTATTTCGTATGACATAAAAACCTAGAACATTGTGCCATATTGCCAAGAAACGAGATGACTAAGCACACAAGATAACTTAGAACTTCCAAAGATATCCTTAGATGCTGGAATAGGCTCCAAGTATATAATGTAAGTACTTGTTATCATTTTTACTGTATTTCAGACTTTCAATCCAAATGTATAGATTTGATAATAGCAGACTGAATACACGACCGCAGCTGCTTCCAGCTTTAAAACCGCGTAGCTGTGGCTGTTGCTCATGAGATGATATTAAATAACCGTTGTGCATTTGAACTTTAGTGGGAGCAAGGTGGCTCAATGGTTACAGCATTGGACTTCAAACCGAAAGGTCCCGTGTTCCATCCCCGCCAGAGGTAACTGCGTTGTATCTTTGGGAAAGGCACTTAACCCCAGTTACCCATGTGAATGCACGCACTGTGGGGACATGCACTAAGGCGTACTGAACGTCGATGGTGCACGAGTCTTCATAGAATGCTAACACTGCTTGTGTGGGGTTTATATGTTAGGGAGTCTGGCAGTTACTAACAGCTGCTTGGTTTTTCTATCCTAGTTCTCCGGCTTCCTTTATCCTTGATAGTCGTGCAGGATGTGATACAGATTGCCAAAAGTGTCTTCAAACCTCATTAAATGTATAAATTGTACTTCTATTTTATTTGTTGTTTTCTTAACATCATTTATATTCCAAAATTGACTTTATAATTGAAAAAAAACATTCAGCCCTGTCTGTCATGTTGAAATAATATAATTATTTTTACAGTACAGTGAGCTGGCCGTTGGGGGGGGGGGGGTGGGTGGGGTGGGTACGCTTGGTCAAGTAAACTCCTATAATTGTATTTGAAAATAAGGGAGATTTGTTGTGGACATATTTTATCATTGCTTTACACATCCACTTTCTGTTTTCAGATTTTGGTGCAACACCTTCTGCATGTTTTGATGAATGCCAGTTGTAAATAGACTACTTACGCAACCACATGTTCTGTTGAAGATTGCGAAGTTTACCTCTGTTGTGTAGAAGAGGATATGGATACAAAGACTCTATTGCCAAACCCTGAATAGTATTTCCAATAACTATTATATTTACAAATATCACACCGACTGTTTGTACATTCGAGTATATGAACAAGTTTATAGGTAAATAGGTTAATTTAATTTTTGCTGTGATACCATCGACGTGCACCATCGACGTTCAGTACGCCTTAGTGCATGTCCCCACAGTGCGTGCATTCACATGGGTAACTGGGGTTAAGTGCCTTTTCCAAAGATACAACGCAGTTACCTCTGGCGGGGATGGAACAGAGGACCTTTCGTTGTGAAGTCCAATGCTGTAACCATTGAACCACCTTGCTCCCACTAAAATACAAATGCACAACGGTTATTTAATATCATCTCATGAGCAGCATCACAGCTACGCGGTTTTAAAGCTGGAAGCAGCTGCGGTCGTGTATTCAGACTGCTGTTATCAAATCTATACATTTGGATTGAAAGTCTGAAATACAGTAAAAATGATAACAAGTACTTACATTATATACTTGGAGCCTATTCCAGCATCTAAGGATATCTTTGTAAGTTCTAAGCTATCTTGTACGCTTAGTCATCTCGTTTCTTGGCAATATGGCACAATGTTCTAGGTTTTTATGTCATACGAAATAAATAACACCATTTCCCCGTTGCCCTCATCTTGGCTTTTCCACCATTCAATCCAGTTGCAGATAAAATTGCATTTGGAGAACAAAACGTGTCCCTATTACAATGGTTTGGCTTAGAAAGTCAAGACTTATGTTTTTTGGAGATTTTCTCCACTATTCACTTTTCTAACAATTTGACAACACAGCAAATGTTAACGTATTTATTATTACAATTATTTCATTAAGCAAATGAACAAATGTATCGCCCAGAAACAGAGATTATCACATCATCAACATGGACGACATAGAACTTTTGAAGGGCTAATCTTCTCTCTTCATACTGGACTCATTTCATTTTTTAACATCAAGATAAATGTCAAAGCTAGTCAAGCTTAGAACAATTTTGTATCACAGCAAAAATTAAATTAACCTATTTACAGATAAACTTGTTCATATACACGAATGTACAACCAGTCGGTATGTTATTTGTAAACATAATAGGTATTGGAAATACTATTGAGGGTTTGGCAATAGAGTATTTGTATCCAGATCTTCTACACAACAGAGGTAAACTTCGCAATCTTCAACAGAACATGTGGTTGCATAAGTAGTATATTTACAACTGGCATTCATCAAAACATGCAGAAGGTGTTGCACCAAAATCTAAAAACAGAAAGTGGATGTGTAAAGGAATGATAATATGTGTGCACAAAATATCTCCCTTATTTTGAAATACAAATAAATACAATTTTAGGAGTCTACTTGACCAAGTATACCGACCCCCCTCCCGCCCTCACCCGCCTCTCCCCACCTGCCCCCCCCCCCCCCCGCCAGCTCAGTGAACTGTAAAAATAATTATTTTATTTCAACTTCACAGAAAGGGCTGAATGTTTTTTTTCAATTATAAAGTCTATTTTGGAATATAAATTATGTTAGGAAAACAACGAATAAAATAGAAGTACAATTCATACATTTAATGAGGTTTAAAGGCACTTTTGGCAATCAGGATCACCTCGTGCAAGACTTTTAAGGATAACGGAAGCCAGAGAACTAAGATAGAACCACCGAACAGCGGCGAGGAACTGCCAGACTCCCTAACATATAAACCCCACGCAAGCTGTGTTAGCATTCTATGATGACTCGTGCACCATCGAAGTGCAGTACGCCTTAGTGCATATCCCCACAGTGCGTGCATTCACATGGGTAACTGGGGTTAAGTGCCTTTACCAAAGACACAACGCAGTTACCTCTGGCGGGGATGGAACAGTGGACCTTTCGGTTTGAAGTACAATGCTGTAACCATTGAGCCACCTTGCTTCCACTAAAGTACAAATGCACAACGGTTATTTAATATAATAACACGAAAACAGCCACAGCTACGTGTTTTTAAAGATGGAAGTAGCTTCGCCGTGTAGTCAGTCTGCTGTTATCAAATATATAGATTTGGATTGAAAGTCTGAAATACAGTAATGATAACAAATACTTACATTATATACTTGGAGCCTATTCCACCATCTAAGGATATCTTTGGAAGTTCTAAGTTATCTTGTATGGTTAGTCGTCTCGTTTCTTGGCAATATGGCAAAATGTTCTAGGCTTTTATATCATACGAAATAAATAACACCATTTCCCCATTGCCCTTATCTTGGATTTTCCACCACTGAATCCAGTTGCAGATAAAATTGCATCTAGAGGACAAAACGTGTCCTATTACAATGGATTGGGTTAGAAAGTCAAGACTTATGTCTTTTGGAGATTTTCTCCACTATTCACTTTTCTAACAATTTGACAACACAGCAAAAGTTAACATTTTTATTATTACACTTATTTAAAGAAGAAAATGAACAAATCTATCGGCCGGAATCTCAGATTGTCACATCATCAACATGGACGACATAGAACTTTTGAAGGGCTAATCTTCTCTCTTCATACGGGACTCATTTCACATTTAACAGCAAGATAAATGTCAAAGCTAGTCAATTTTAAAACAACTTTGTATCATAGCAAAAGTTAAATTAACCTATTTACCGATAAAATATTTGATATACACGAATGTACAAACAGTCGGTATGGTCTTTGTAAACATAATATTTATTGGAATTACTATTCAGGGTTTGGCAATAGAGTCTTTGTATCCAGATCTTCTTCCACTCAACAGAAGTAAACTTCGAAATCTTCAACAGAACATGTGGTTGCATAAGTAGTCTATTTACAACTGGTATTCATCAAAACATGCAGAAGGTGTTGCACCAAAATCTGAAAACAGAAAGTGGATGTGTAAAGCAATGATAATATGTGTCCACAACAAATCTCCCTTATTTTCAAATACAATTATGGGAGTCTACTTAACCAAGCATACCCCTCCCCCCCCCCCCCCCATCCAACCGCCAGATCACTGAACTGTAAAAATAATTATTTTATTTCAACTTGACCGAAAGGGCTGAATGTTTTTTTTACAATTATAAAGTCAATTTTGGAATAAAAATTATGTTAAGAAAACAACAAAGAAAGTAGAAGTACAAATTATACATTTAAAGAGGTTTAAAGACACTTTTGGCAAACAGGATCACCTCGTGCAGGACTTTTAAGGATAAAGGAAGCAGGAGAACCCGGATAGAACCACCGAGCAGCGTCTTGTAACTGACAGACTCCCTAACATATAAATCTCACAAAAGCAGTGTTAGAATTGTATGAAGACTCGTGCACCATCGACGAGCAGTACGCCTTAGTGCATATCCCAACAGTGCGTGCATTCACATGGGTAACTGGGGTTAAGTGTCCTTCCCAAAGATACAACGCAGTTACCTCTGGCGGGGATGGTACAGTGGACCCTTCGGTTTAAAGTCCAATGCTGTAACCATTGAGCCACCTTGCTCCCACTAAAGTACAAATGCACAACGGTTATTTAATATCATCTGATGAGCAACAGCCACAGCTACGTGGTTTTAAAGCTGGAAGCAGCTGCGGCCGTGTATTCAGTCTGCTGTTATCAAATCTTTTGATTTGGATTGAAAGTCTGAAATACAGTAAAAATGATAACAAATACTTACATTATATACTTGGAGCCTATTCCAGCATCTAAGGATATCTTTGGAAGGTCTAAGTTATCTTGTATGGTTAGTCATCTCGTTTCTTGGCACAATGTTCTAGGTTTTTATGTCATACGAAGTAAATAACACAATTTCCCCATTGCCCTTATCTTGGTGTTTCCACCATTGAATCCAGTTGCAGATAAAATTGCATCTGGAGGACAAAACGTGTCCCTATTACAATGGTTTGGCTTAGAAAGTCAAGACATAAGTGTTTTGGAGATTTCCTCCACTATTCACTTTTCGAACAATTTTATAACACAGCAAAAGTTAACTTTTTTATTATTACACGTATTTGAATGAGCAAATGAACAAATCTATCGGCCGGAATCACAGATTGTCACATCATCAACATGGACGACATAGAACTTATTAAGGGCTAATCTTCTCTCTTCATACTGGACTCATTTCACTTTTAACATCAAGATAAATGTCAAAGCTAGTCAAGTTTAAAACAATTTTGTATCACAGCAAAAATTAAATTAACCTATTCACCGATAAACTTTTTCATATACACGAATGTACAAACAGTCGGTATGGTATTTGTAAACATAATAGTTATTGGAAATACTATTCAGGGCTTGGCAATAGAGTCTTTGTATCCAGATCTTCTTCCACACAACAGAAGTAAACTTCGAAATCTTCAACAGAACATGTGGTTGCATAAGTAGTCTATTTACAACTGGTATTCATCAAAACATGCAGAAGGTGTTGCACCAAAATCTGAAAACAAAAAGTGAATGTGGGAAGCAATGATAATATGTGTCCACAACAAATCTCCCTTATTTTCAAATACAATTATGGGAGTCTACTTGACCAAGCATACCCCTCCCCCCCCCCCCTCCAACCGCCTGCTCACTGAACGGCCAAAATAATTATTGTATTTCAACTTGACCGAAAGGGCTGAATGTTTTTTTTACAATTATAAAGTCAATTTTGGAATAAAAATTATGTTAAGAAAACAACAAAGAAAGTAGAAGTAGAATTTATACATTTAAAGAGGTTTAAAGACACTTTTGGCAAACAGGATCACCTCGTGCAGGACTTTTAAGGATAAGGGAAGCAGGAGAACCCGGATATAACCACCGAGCAGCTTCTTGTAACTGACAGACTCCCTAACATATAAATCCCACACAAGCAGTGTTAGCATTGTATGAAGACTCGGGCACCATCGACGAGCAGTACGCCCTTAGTGCATATCCCCACAGTGCGTGGATTCACATGGGTAACTGGGGTTAAGTGTCTTTCCCAAAGATACTACGCAGTTACCTCTGGCGGGGATGGTTCAGTGGACCCTTCGGTTTAAAGTCCAATGCTGTATCCATTGAGCCACCTTGCTCCCACTAAAGTACAAATGCACAACGGTTATTTAATATCATCTCATGAGCAACAGACACAGCCACGTGGTTTTAAAGCTGGAAGCAGCTGCGGCCGTGATTTCAGTCTGCTGTTATCAAATCTATAGATTTGGATTGAAAGTCTGAAATACAGTGAAAATGATAACAAATACTTACATTATATACTTGGAGCCTATTCCAGCATCTACGGATATGTTTGGAAGGTCTAAGTTATCTTGTACGGTTAGTCATCTCGTTTCTTGGCACAATGTTCTTGGTTTTTATGTCATACGAAGTAAATTACACAATTTCCCCATTGCCCTTATCTTGGTTTTTCCACCATTGAATCCAGTTGCAGATAAAATTGCATCTAGAGGACAAAACGTGTCCCTATTACAATGGTTTGGCTTAGAAAGTCAAGACATAAGTGTTTTGGAGATTTCCTCCACTATTCACTTTTCGAACAATTTTATAACACAGCAAAAGTTAACTTTTTTATTATTACACGTATTTAAATGAGCAAATGAACAAATCTATCGGCCGGAATCACAGATTGTCCCATCATCAACATGGACGACATAGAACTTATGTAGGGCTAATCTTCTCTCTTCATACTGGACTCATTTCACTTTTAACATCAAGATAAATGTCAAAGCTAGTCAAGTTTAAAACAATTTTGTATCAGAGCAAAAATTAAATTAACCTATTCACCGATAAACTTGTTCATATACACGAATGTACAAACAGTCGGTATGGTATTTGTAAACATAATAGTTATTGGAAATACTATTCAGGGCTTGGCAATAGAGTATCTGTATCCAGATCTTCTGCACAACAGAGGTAAACCTCGCAATCTTCAACAGAACATGTGGCTGCATAAGTAGTCTATTTACAACTGGCATTCATCAAAACATGCAGAAGGTGCTGCACCAAAATCTGAAAACAGAAAGTAGATGTGTGAAGCAATGATAATATGTGTCCACAACAAATCTCCCTTATTTTCGAATACAATTATAGAAGTCTACTTAACCAAGCATACCTCCCCCCCCCCCCCCGCCGCTCCCCCCCCCAACCGGCAACTCACTGAACTGTAAAAATAATTATATTATTTCAACTTGACAGAAAGGGCTGAATGTTTTTTTTCAATTATAAAGTCAATTTTGGAATATATATTATTACCACTTTGCAGGGCGTTTCCTACTGCATTAATGTCGATTTAACGGGCAATCATATCCTCTATTGCTCGGTAGTCACGTGATAGGAGGGCCGCTAATGGAAAACAAAATTCATTATCGGCCCTCTTGTCACGTGACGTCTTTTAGAATTGAAAATTTAGAAATGAGGCGAGAACTCGCAAGGAAAAGTTGATGCTTTCGCCATGTTGCGGTCTTGTTGATCGACAGCAACAGAAACAAATGACACCTGGCCATGTTGTCAGTTGTAGCCATTTTCCATGTAGCCATTTTCTGTTTTATTAAATTTTGTGTCTTTTGATTGCTGGGATATCATTTTGGAAATGTGTAAAATTACAAATTACGTAGTGGTAATAATAGTAATAACATGATTGTTGTCGGGCATAGTGGTTCGTAAGCGGCACTGCAACGATGTTGAACAGCCGTTGGGCTAATTAACGGCCCTCGACTTCGTCTCGGGCCTTTAATAAACCCTCGGACTGTTCAACATCGATGCAGGGCCGCTCACGAACCATAATGCCCTCCAAAATCATGTTATTTTTTAATTATGTTAAGAAGACAAGAAATAAAACAGAAGTACAATTTATATATTTAATGAGGTTTAAAGACACTTTGGGCAATCAGGATCACCTCGTGCAGGACGTTTAAGGTTAAAGGAAGCAGGAGAACCCGGACAGAACCACCAAGCAGCGGCCAGTAGCTGACAGTCTCCATAATAAACAAAACCCACACAAGCAGTGTTAGCATTGTTTGAAGACTCGTGCACCTTCGACGTGCAGTACGCCTTAGTGCTTATCCCCATAGTGCGTGCATTCACATGGGTAACTGGGGTTAAGTGCCTTTCCCAAAGATACAACGCAGTTACCTCTGGCGGGGATGGAAGTGTGGACCTTTTTGTTTGAAGGCCAATGCTGTAACCATTGAGTCACCTTGCTCCCACTAAAGTACAAATGCACAACGGTTAATTAATATCTTCTCATGAGCAACAGCCACAGCTACGTTGTTTTAAAGCTGGAAGCAGCTGCGGCCGTGTATTCAGTCTGCTGATATCAAATCTATAAATTTGGATTGAAAGTCTGAAATACAGCAAAAATGGTAACAAATATTTACATTATATACTTGGAGCCTATTTCAGCATCTATTGCAGCATCTAAGGATATCTTTGGAAGTTCCAAGTTATCTTGTATGGTTAGTCATCTCGTTTCTTGGCAATATTGCAGAATGTTCTAGATTTTAATGTCATACGAAATGAATAACACCATTTCCCCATTGCCCTTATGTTTTGTTTTTCCACCATTGAATCCAGATGCAGATAAAATTGCATCTAGAGGACAAAACGTGTCCCTATTACAATGGTTTGTCTTAGAAAGTCAAGACATAAGTGTTTTGGAGATTTCCTCCACTATTCACGTTTCGAACAATTTTATGACACAACAAAAGTTAACCTTTTTATTATTACACTTATTTAAATGAGCAAATGAACGAATGTATCGGCCGGAATCACAGATTGTCACATCATCAACATGGACGTCATAGAAATTTTGAAGGGCTAATCGTCTCTCTTCGTACTGGACTCATTTCACTTTTAACATCAAGATAAATGTCAAAGCTAGTCAAGTTTAAAACAATTTTGTATCACAGCAAAAATTAAATTAACCTATTTACCGATAAACTTGTTCATATACAGGAATGTACAAACAGTCGGTATGGTATTTGTAAACATAATAGTTATTGGAAATACTATTCAGGGTTTGGCAATAGAGTCTTTGTGTACAGACCTTCTTCTACACAACAGACGTAAACTTCGTAATCTTCAACAGACCATGTGGTTGCATAAGTAGTCTATTTACAACTGGCATTCATCAAAAACATGCAGAAGGTGTTGCACCAAAATCTGAAAACAGAAAGTGGATGTGTATGTTTGTTTGTTTGTTGGTGGTTAACGTCACATATTTATGCACCATGGCTAATCGTGACACAACATGGAGATGAAGTCAAGTTTAGTCAATCGTTGATCAACATGTTGCCCATTTTAGAGGACTTTCACCCCAAGCATTGGTGACTGGGTCCTATTTTACTAGTAAAGCGGAACTGGTTTACCACAGTAAACAAGTGCTGCTTACTTCCCGGGGTTCCCACGGGGAAAAGTGGATGTGTAAAGCAATGATATGCGTCCACAACAAATCTCCCTTATTTTCAAATACAATTATAGGAGTCTACTTGACTAAGCATAACCCCGCCCACTCCCCAACCGCCAGCTCCCTGAACTGTAAACACAATTATTTTATTTCAACTTGACAGAAAGGGCTGACTTTTTTTTCAATTATAAAGTCAATTTTGGAATATAAATTATCTTAAGGAAACAACAAATAAAATAGAAGTACAATTTATACATTTAATGAGGTTTAAAGACACTTTTGTCAATCAGGATCTCCTCGTGCAGGACTTTTAAGGATAAAGGAAGCAGGAGAACCCGGATAGAACCATCGAGCAGCGGCTAGTAACTACCAGACTCCCAAACAAATAAACCCCACACAGCAGTGTATCATTGTATGAAGACTCTTGCACCATCGACGTGCAGTACGCCGTAGTGCATATCCCCACGGTGCGTGTATTCACATGGGTAACAAGGGTTAAAGGTCGTTCCCAAGGATACAACGCAGTTAATTCTGACGGGGATGGAACAGTGGACCTTTCGGTTTGAAGTCGAATACTGTAACCACTGAGCCACCTTGCTCCCACTAAAGTACAAATGCACAGCGGTTATTTAATATCATCTCATGAGCAACAGCCACAGCTACGTGGTTTTAAAGCTGGAAGCAGCTGCGGTCGTGTATTCAGTCTGGAGTTATCAAATCTATAGATTTGCATTGAAAGTCTGAAATACAGTACAAATAATAACAAATACCTACATTATATACTCTGAGCCTATTCCAGCATCTAAGGATATCTTTGGAAGTTCTAAGTTACCTTGTATGGTTAGTCATCTCGTTTCTTGGCAATATGGCACAATATTCTAGGTTTTTATGTCATACGAAATAAATAACACATTTTCCCCATTGCCCTTATCTTGGTTTTTCCACCGCTGAATCCATTTGCACATAAAATTGCATCTAGAAGACAAAACGTGTCCCTATTACAATGGTTTGGCTTTGAAAGTCAAGACATAAGTGTTTTCGAGATTTCCACCACTATTCACTTTTCTAACAATTTTATTACACAGCAAAAGTTAACCTTTTTATTATTACACTTATTTAAATGAGCAAATGAACAAATGTATCGGCCGAAATCACAGATTGTCACATCATCAACATGGACGACATAGAACTTTTGAAGGGCTAATCTTCTCTCTTCATACTGGACTCATTTCACCTTTAACATCAAGATAAATGTCAAAGCTAGTCAAGTTTAAAACAATTTTGTATCACAGCAAAAATTAAATTAACCTATTTACCGATAAACTTGTTCATATACGCGAATGTACAAACAGTCGGTATGGTATTTGTAAACATAATACTTATTGGAAATACTATTCAGGGTTTGGCAAAAGAGTCTTTGTATCCAGATCTTCTTCTACACAACAGAGGTAAACTACATCGCAATCTTCAACAGAATATGTGGTTGCATAAGTACTCTATTTACAACTGGTATTCATCAAAATATGCAGAAGGTGTTGCACCAAAATCTGAAAACAGAAAGTGGATGTGAAAAGCAATGATATTATGTGTCCACAACAAATCTCCCTTATTTTCAAATACAATTATAGGAGTCTACATGACCAAGAATACCATCCCCCCCCCCCCCGCCCTCCCACCCACCAACCGCCAGCTCACTGAACTGTGTAAATAATTAGTTTATTTCAACTTGACAGAAAGGGCTGAATGTTTTTTTTTCAATTATAAAGTCAATTTTGGAATATAAATTATATTAAGAAAACAAGAAATAAAATAGAAGTGCAATTCATACATTTAATGAGGTTTAAAGATACTTTTGGCAATCAGGATCACCTCGTGCAGGACTTCTAAGGATAAAGGAGGCCAGAAAACCCGGATAGAACCACCGAACAGCGGCTAGTAACTGCCAGACTCCCTAACATATAAACCCCACACAAGCAGTGTTAGCATTCTATGAAGACTCCTGCACCATCGACGTGCAGTACGCCTAAGTGCATATCCCCACAGTGCGTGCATTCAAATGGGAAACTGGGGTTAATTGCCTTTCCAAGAGATACAACGCACTTACATTTGGCGGGGATGGAACAGTGGACCTTTCGGTTTGAATTCCAATGCTGTAACCATTCAGCCACCTTGCTCCCACTAAAGTACGAATGCACAACGGTTATTTAATACCATCTCATGAGCAACAGCCACAGCTACGTGGTTTTAAAGCTGGAAGCAGCTGCGTCCGTGCATTCCAGTCTGCTGTTATCAAATCTATAGATTTGGATTGAAAGTCCGAAATACAGTAAAAATGATAATGAATACTTACATTATATACTTGGAGCCTATTCCAGCATCTCAGGATATCTTTGGAAGTTCCAAGTTATCTTGTATGGTTAGTCATCTCGTTTCTTGGAAATATGAAACAATGTTCTAGGTTTTTATGTCATACGAAATAAATAACACCATTTCCCCATCCCATTGCCCTTATCTTGGTTTTTCCACCATTCAATACAGTTGCAGATAAAATTGCATCTGGAGGACAAAACGTGTCCCTATTACAATGGTTTGGCTTAGAAAGTCAAGACTTATGTCTTTTGGAGATTTTCTCCACTATTCACTTTTATAACAATTTGACAACACAGCAAATGTTAACGTATTTATTATTACACTTATTTAAATAAGCAAATGAACAAATGTATCGGCCGGAAACAGAGATTATCACATCATCAACATGGACCACATAGAACTTTTGAAGGGCTTATCTTCTGTCTTCATACTGGACTCATTTCACTTTTAACATCAAGATAAATGTCAAAGCTTGTCAATTTTAAAACAATTTTGAATCACAGCAAAAATTAAATTAACCTATTTACCGATAAACTTGTTCATATACACGAATGTACAAACAGTCGGTATGGTATTTGTAAACATAATAGTTATTGGAATTACTATTCAGGGTTTGGCAATAGAGTCTTTGTATCCAGATCTTCTTCCACACAACAGAAGTAAACTTCGCAATCTTCAACAGAACATGTGTTCGCATAAGTAGTCTATTTACAACTGGTATTCATCAAAACTTGCAGAAGGTGTTGCGCCAAAATCTGAAAACAGAAAGTGGATGTGTAAAGCAATGAACATATGTGTCCATAACAAATCTCCCTTGTTTTCAAATACAATAATAGGAGACTACTTGACCAGGCATACCCCCCCCCCCCTCCAACCGCCAGCTCACTGAACTGTAAAAATAATTATTTTATTTCAACTTGACCGAAAGGGCTGAATGTTTTTTTTACAATTATAAAGACAATTTTGGAATAAAAATTATGTTAAGAAAACAACAAATAAAATAGAAGTACAATTTATACATTTAAAGACACTTTTGGCAATCAGGATCACCTCGTGCAGAACTTTTAAGGATAAAGAAAGCCGGAGAACCCGGATAGAACCACCGAGCAGCGTCTTGTAACTCCCAGACTCCTTAACATATAAACCCCACACAAGCAGCGTTAGCATTGTATGAAGACTCGGGCACCATCGACGAGCAGTACGCCTTAGTGCATATCCCCACAGTGCGTGCATTCACATGGGTAACTGGGGTTAAGTGTCTTTCCCAAAGATACAACGCAGTTACCTCTGGCGGGGATGGTACAGTGGACCCTTCGGTTTAAAGTCCAATGCTGTAACCATTGAGCCACCTTGGTCACACTAAAGTACAAATGCACAACAGTTATTTAATATCATCTCATGAGCAACAGTCACAGCTACGTGATTTTAAAGCTGGAAGGAGCTGCGGCCGTGTATTCAGTCTGCTGTTATCAAATCGATAGATTTGGATTTAAGGTCTGAAATACAGTAAAAATAATAACAAATACTTACATTATATACTTGGAGCCTATTCCACCATCTAAGGATATCTTTGGAAGGTCAAAGTTATCTTGTATGGTTAGTCATCTCGTTTCTTGGCACAATGTTCTAGGTTTTTATGTCATACGAAGTAAATAACACCATTTCCCCATTGCCCTCATCTTGCATTTTCCACCATTGAATCCAGTTGCAGATAAAATTGCATCTAGAGGACAAAACGTGTCCCTTTTACCATGGTTTGGTTTAGAAAGTCAAGACATAAGTCTTTTGGAGATTTCCTCCACTATTCACTTTTCTAACTATTTGACAACACAGCAAAAGTTAACCTTTTTATTATTACACTTATTTAAATGAGCAAATGAACAAATGTATCGGCCGGAATCACAGATCATCACATCATCAACATGCATGACCTAGAACTTTAGACGGGCTAATCTTCTCTCTTCATACTGGACTCACTTCACTTTTAACATCAAGATAAATGTCAAAGCTAGTCAAGTTTAAAACAATTTTGTATCACAGCAAAAATTAAATTAACCTATTTACCGATAACCTTGTTCATATACACGAATGTACAAACAGTCGGTATGGTATTTGTAAACATAATACTTATTGGAAATACTATTCAGGGCTTGGCAATAGAGTATTTGTATCCAGATCTTCAACACAACAGAGGTAAACTTCGTCAACAGAACATGTGGTTGCAGAAGTAGTCTATTTACAACTGGAATTCATCGAAACATGCAGAAGGTGTTGCACCAAAATCTGAAAACAGAAAGTGGATGTGTAAAGCAATGATAATATGTGTCCACAACAAATCTCTCTTTTTTTCAAATACAATTATAGGAGTCTACTTGACCAAGCATACCCCCCTCCCACACCCCCCCCCCACCCCAACCGCCAGCTCACTGAACTGTAAAAATAATTATTTTATTTCAACTTGACAGAAAGGGCTGAATGTTTTTTGTACAATTATAAAGTCAATTTTGGAATAGGAATTATGTTAAGAAAACATCAAATAAAACAGAAGTACAATTTATATATTTAATGAGGTTTAAAGACACTTTTGACGATCAGGATCTCTTCATGCAGGACTTTTAAGGATAAAGGAAGCAGGAGAACCCGGATAGAACCACCGAGCAGAGGTTAGTAACTGTCAGACTCCCTAACATATAAACCCCACACAAGCAGTGTCAGCATTGTATGTAGACCGGTGCACCACCTACGTGCAGTACGCCTTAGTGCATATCCCCACTGTGCGTGCATTCACATGGTTAACTGGGGTTAAGTGACCACCGAGCAGCGTCTTGTAACTCCCAGACTCCTTAACATATAAACCCCACACAAGCAGTGTTAGCATTGTATGAAGACTCGGGCACCATCGACGAGCAGTACGCCTTAGTGCATATCCCCACAGTGCGTGCATTCACATGGGTAACTGGGGTTAAGTGTCTTTCCCAAAGATACAACGCAGTTACCTCTGGCGGGTATGGTACAGTGGACCCTTCGGTTTGAAGTCCAATGCTGTAACCATTGAGCCACCTTGCTCCCACTAAAGTACAAATACAAAACGGTTATTTAATATCATCTCATCAGCAACGGCCACCGCTACGTGGTTCTAAAGCTGGAAGCAGCTGCGGTCGTGTATTCAGTCTGGTGTTATCAAATCTATAGATTTTCATTGAAAGTCTGAAATACAGTACAAATAATAACAAATACCTACATTATATACTCGGTGCCTATTCCAGCATCTAAGGATATCTTTGGAAGTTCTAAGTTATCTTGTATGGTTAGTCATCTCGTTTCTTGGCAATATGGCACAATATTCAAGGTTTTTATGTCATACGAAATAAATAACACCTTTTCCCCATTGCCCTTATCTTGGTTTTTCCACCATTGAATCCAGTTGCAGATAAAATTGCATCTAGAGGACAAAACGTGTCCCTATTACAATGGTTTGGCTTAGAAACTCAAGACATAAGTGTTTTCGAGGTTTCCTCCACTCTTCACTTTTCGAACAATTTTATAACACAGCAAAAGTTAACTTTTTTATTATTACACGTATTTAAATGAGCAAATGAAGAAATGTATCGGCCGGAATCACAGATTGTCACATCATCAACATGGACGACATAGAGCTTATGAAGGGCTAATCTTCACGCTTCATACTGGACTCATTTCACTTTTAACATCAAGATAAATGTCAAAGCTCGTCATGTTTAAAACAATTTTATATCACAGCAAAAATTAAATTAACCTATTTACCGATAAACTTGTTCATATACACGAATGTACAAACAGTCGGTATGGTATTTGTAAACATAATAGTTATTGGAAATACCATTCAGGGCTTGGCAATAGAGTATTTGTATCCAGATCTTCTACACAAGAGAGGTAAACTTCGCAATCTTCAACAGAACATGTGGTTGCATAAGTAGTCTATTTACAACTGGTATTCATCAAAACATGCATAAGGTGTTGCACCAAAATCTGAAAACAGAAAGTAGATGTGTGAAGCAATGATAATATGTGTCCACAACAAATCTCCCTTATTTTCAAATACAATTATAGAAGTCTACTTGATCAAGCATACGTCCCCCCCCCCCCCCCCCCCACCGCCCCCCAACCGCCAGCTCACTGAACTGTAAAAATAATTATTTTATTTCAACTTGACAGAAAGGGCTGAATGTTTTTTTTACAATTATAAAGACAATTTTGAAATAAAAATTATGTTAAGAAAACATCAAATAAAACAGAAGTACAATTTATATATTTAATGAGGGTTAAACACACTTTTGGCGATCAGGATCTCCTCGTGCAGGACTTTTAAGGGTAAAGGAAGCAGGAGAACCCGGATAGAACCACCGAGCAGCGGCTAGTAACTGCCACACTCCCTAACATATAAACCCCACACAAGCAGTGTCAGCATTGTATGAAGACTGGTGCACCATCTACGTGCAGTACGCCTTAGTGCATATCTCCACTGTGCGTGCATTCACATGGTTAACTGGGGTTAAGTGCCTTTCCCAAAGATACAACGCAGATACCTCCTGCGGGGATTGAACAGTGTAGCTTTCGGTTTGAAGTCCAATGCTGTAACCATTGAGCAACCTTGCTCCCACTAAAGTACAAATGCACAACGGTTATTTAAAATCATATCATGAGCAACAGCCACAGCTACGTGATTTTAAAGCTGGAAGCAGCTGCGGCAATGTATTCAGTCTGCTGTTATCAAATCTATAGATTTGGATTGAAAGTCTGATATACAGTGAAAATGATAACAAATACTTACATTATATACTTCGAGCCAATTCCAGCATCTAAGGATATCTTTGGAATCCCTAAGTTATCTTGTATGGTTATTCGTCTCGTTTCTTGGCAATATGGCACAATGTTCTAGGTTTTTATCTCATACGAAACAAATAACACCATTTCCCCATTGCCCTTATCTTGGTTTTTCCACCATTCAATCCAGTTGCGGATAAAATTGCATCTGGAGGACAAAACGTGTCCCTATTACAATTGTTTGGCTTAGAAAGTCAAGACCTATGTCTTTTGGAGATTTCCGCCACTATTCACTTTTCTAACAATTTGACAACACAGCAAATGTTAACCTATTTATTATTACACCTATTTAAATAAGCAAATGAACAAATGTATAGACCGGAAACAGAGATTATCACATCACCAACATGGACGACATAGAACTTTTGAAGGGCTAATCTTCTCTCTTCATGCTGGACTCATTTCACTTTTAACACCAAGATAAATGTCAAAGCTTGTCAAGTTTAGAACAATTTTGTATCACAGCAAAAATTAAATTAACCAATTTACCGATAAACTTGTTCATATACACGAATGTACATCCAGTCGGTATGGTATTTGTAAACATAATAGTTATTGGAAATACTATTCAGGGTTTGGCAATAGAGTCTTTGTATCCAGATCTTCTCCACAACAGAGGTAAACTTCGCAATTTTCAACAGAACATGTGGTTGCATAAGAAGGCTATTTACAACTGGCATTCATCAAAACATGCAGAAGGTGTTGTACCGAAATCTGAAAACAGAAAGTGGATGTGTAAAGCAATGATATTATGTGTCCCCAACAAATCTCCCTTATTTTCAAATACAATTATAGGAGTCTACATGACCAAGAACCCCCCCCCCCCTCCGCACTCCCACCCTCCCCAACCGCCAGTTCACTGAACTGTAAAAATAATTAGTTTATTTCAACTTGACAGAAAGGGCTGAATGTTTTTTTTCAATTATAAAGTCAATTTTGGAATATAATTTATGTTTAGAAAACAAGAAATAAAATAGAAGTGCAATTTATACATTTAATGAGGTTTAAAGACACTTTTGGCAATCAGGATCACCTCGTGCAGGACTTCTAAGGATAAAGGAGACCAGGGAACCCGGATAGAACCACCAAACAGGGGCTAGTAACTGCCACACTCCCTAACATATAAACCCCACACAAGCAGTGTTAGCATTGTATGAAGGCTCGTGCACCATCGACGTTCAGTATGCCTTAGTGCATATCCCCACAGTGCGCGCATTCACATGGGTAACTGGGGTTAAGTGCCTTTCCCAAAGATTAAACGCAGTTACCTCTGGCGGGGATGGAGCAGAGGACCTTTCGGTTTGAAGTCCAATGCTGTAACCATTCAGCCACCTTGCTCCCACTAAAGTACAAATGCACAACGGTTATTTAATATCATCTCATGAGCAACAGCCACAGCTACGCGGTTTTAAAGCTGGAAGCAGCTGCGGTCGTGTATTCAGTCTGCTGTTATCAAATCTATACATTTGGATTGAAAGTCTGAAATACAGTAAAAATGATAACAAGTACTTACATTATATACTTGGAGCCTATTCCAGCATCTAAGGATATCTTTGGAATTCCTAAGTTATCTTGTATGGTTAGTCATCTCGTTTCTTGGCAATATGGCACAATGTTCTAGGTTTTTATGTCATACGAAATAAATAACAACATTTCCCCATTGCCCTTATCTTGGTTTTTCCACCATTCAATCCAGTTGCAGATAAAAGTGCATCTGGAGGCTGGAGGACAAAACGTGTCCCTATTACAATGGTTTGGCTTAGAAAGTCAAGACTTATGTCTTTTGGAGATTTTCTCCACTATTCACTTTTCTAACAATTTGACAACACAGCAAATGTTAACGTATTTATTATTACACTTATCTAAATAAGCAAATGAAGAAATGTATCGGCCGGAAACAGAGTTTATCACATCATCAACATGGACGACATAGAACTTTTGAAGGGCTAATCTTCTCTCTTCATACTGGACTCATTTCATTTTAAACATCAAGATAAATGTGAAAGCTAGTCAAGCTTAGAACAATTTTGTATCACAGCAAAAATTAAATTAACCTATTTACCGATAAACTTGTTCATATACACGAATGTACAACCAGTCGGTATGGTATTTGTAAACATAATAGGTATTGGAAATACTATTCAGGTTTTGGCAATAGAGTCTTTGTATCCAAATCTTCTACACAACAGAGGTAAACTTCGCAATCTTCAACAAAACATGTGGTTGCATAAGTAGTCTATTTACAACTGGCATTCATCAAAACATGCAGAAGGTGTTGCCCAAAATCTGAAAACAGAAAGTGCATGTGAAAAGCAATGATATTATGTGTCCACAACAAATCTCCCTTATTTTCAAATACAATTATAGGATTCTACATGACCAAGAATACCCCCCCCCCGCGCACTCCCAACCCCCCCCCCCCCCCCCCCTCCCCAACCGCCAGCTCACTGAACTGTAAAAATAATTAGTTTATTTCAACTTGACAGAAAGGGCTGAATGTTTTTTTTCAATTATAAAGTCAATTTTGGAATATAAATAATGTTTAGAAAACAAGAAATAAAATAGAAGTGCAATATATACATATAATGAGGTTTAAAGACACTTTTCGCCATCAGGATCACCTCGTGCAGGATTTTGAAGGATAAAGGAGACCAGAGAACCCGGATAGAACCACCGAACAGCGGCTAGTAACTGCCAGACTCCCTAACATATAAACCCCACACAAGCAGTGTTAGCATTGTATGAAGACTCGTGCACCATCGACGTGTAGTAGGTCTTAGTGCATATCCCCACAGTGCGTGCATTCACATGGGTAACTGGGGTTAAGTGACTTTCCCAAAGATACAACGCAGTTACTTCTGGCGGGGATGGAACAGAGGACCTTTCGGTTTGAAGTCCAATGCTGTAACCATTGAGCCACCTTGCTCCCACTAAAGTACAAATGCACAACGGTTATTTAATATCATCTCATGAGCAACAGCCACAGCTACGCGGTTTTACAGCTGGAAGTAGCTGTGGTCGTGTATTCAGTCTGCTGTTATCGAATCTATACATTTGGATTCAAAGTCTGAAATACAGTAAAAATGATAACAAGTACTTACATTGTATACTTGGAGCCTATTCCAGCATCTAAGGATATCTTTGGAAGTTCTAAGTTATCTTGTATGCTTAGTCATCTCGCTTCTTGGCAATATGGCACAATGTTCTAGGTTTTTATGTCATACGAAATAAATAACACCATATCCCCGTTGCCCTTATCTTGGTTTTTCCACCATTGAATCCAGTTGCAGATAAAATTGCATCTAGAGGACAAAACGTGTCCCTATTAAAATGGTTTGGCTTAGAAAGTCAAGACATATGTCTTTTGGAGATTTCCTCCACTATTCACTTTTCTAACAAATTGACAACACAGCAAAAGTTAACATTTTTATTATTACACTTACTTAAATAAGCAAATGAAGAAATCTATCGGCCGGAATCACAGATTGTCACATCATCAACATGGACGACATAGAACTTATGAAGGGCTAATCTTCTCTCTTCATACTGGACTCATTTCACTTTTAACATCAAGATAAATGTCAAAGCTAGTCAAGTTTAAAACAATTTTGTATCACAGCAAAAATTAAATTAACCTATTTACCGATAAACTTGTTCATATACACGAATGTACAAACAGTCGGTATGGTATTTGTAAACATAATAGTTATAGGAAATACTAATCAGGGCTTGGCAATAGAGTATTTGTATCCAGATCTTCTACACAACAGAGGTAAACTTCGCAATCTTCAACAGAACATGTGGTTGCTTAAGTAGTCTATTTACAACTGGCATTCATCAAAACATGCAGAAGGTGTTGCACCAAAATCTGAAAACAGAAAGTAGATGTGTGAAGGAATGATAATATGTGTCCACAACAAATCCCCCTTATTTTCAAATAAAATTATAGAAGTCTACTTCACCAAGCATACCCCCCCCCCCCCGCCACCCCCCCCCCCCCAACCGCCAGCTCACTGAACTGTAAAAATAATTATTTTATTTCAACTTGACAGAAAGGGCTGAATGTTTTTTTTCAATTATAAAGTCAATTTTGGAATATAAATAATGTTTAGAAAACAAGAAATAAAATAGAAGTGCAATATATACATATAATGAGGTTTAAAGACACTTTTCGCCATCAGGATCACCTCGTGCAGGATTTTGAAGGATAAAGGAGACCAGAGAACCCGGATAGAACCACCGAACAGCGGCTAGTAACTGCCAGACTCCCTAACATATAAACCCCACACAAGCAGTGTTAGCATTGTATGAAGACTCGTGCACCATCGACGTGTAGTAGGCCTTAGTGCATATCCCCACAGTGCGTGCATTCACATGGGTAACTGGGGTTAAGTGCCTTTCCCAAAGATACAACGCAGTTACTTCTGGCGGGGATGGAACAGAGGACCTTTCGGTTTGAAGTCCAATGCTGTAACCATTGAGCCACCTTGCTCCCACTAAAGTACAAATGCACAACGGTTATTTAATATCATCTCATGAGCAACAGCCACAGCTACGCGGTTTTAAAGCTGGAAGTAGCTGTGGTCGTGTATTCAGTCTGCTGTTATCGAATCTATACATTTGGATTCAAAGTCTGAAATACAGTAAAAATGATAACAAGTACTTACATTGTATACTTGGAGCCTATTCCAGCATCTAAGGATATCTTTGGAAGTTCTAAGTTATCTTGTATGCTTAGTCATCTCGCTTCTTGGCAATATGGCACAATGTTCTAGGTTTTTATGTCATACGAAATAAATAACACCATTTCCCCGTTGCCCTTATCTTGGTTTTTCCACCATTGAATCCAGTTGCAGATAAAATTGCATCTAGAGGACAAAACGTGTCCCTATTAAAATGGTTTGGCTTAGAAAGTCAAGACATATGTCTTTTGGAGATTTCCTCCACTATTCACTTTTCTAACAAATTGACAACACAGCAAAAGTTAACATTTTTATTATTACACTTACTTAAATAAGCAAATGAACAAATCTATCGGCCGGAATCACAGATTGTCACATCATCAACATGGACGACATAGAACTTATGAAGGGCTAATCTTCTCTCTTCATACTGGACTCATTTCACTTTTAACATCAAGATAAATGTCAAAGCTAGTCAAGTTTAAAACAATTTTGTATCACAGCAAAAATTAAATTAACCTATTTACCGATAAACTTGTTCATATACACGAATGTACAAACAGTCGGTATGGTATTTGTAAACATAATAGTTATTGGAAATACTATTCAGGGCTTGGCAATAGAGTATTTGTATCCAGATCTTCTACACAACAGAGGTAAACTTCGCAATCTTCAACAGAACATGTGGTTGCTTAAGAAGTCTATTTACAACTGGCATTCATCAAAACATGCAGAAGGTGTTGCACCAAAATCTGAAAACAGAAAGTAGATGTGTGAAGGAATGATAATATGTGTCCACAACAAATCCCCCTTATTTTCAAATAAAATTATAGAAGTCTACTTCACCAAGCATACCCCCCCCCGCCGTCCCCCCCCCCCCCAACCGCCAGCTCACTGAACTGTAAAAATAATTATTTTATTTCAACTTGACAGAAAGGGCTGAATGTTTTTTTTCAATTATAAAGTCAATTTTGGAATATAAATTATGTTAAGAAAACAACAAATAAAACAGAAGTACAATTTATATATTTAATGAGGTTTAAAGAGACACTTTGGGCAATCAGGATCACCTGGTGCAGAACTTTTAAGGATAAAAGAAGCAGGACAACCCGGATAGAACCATCGAGCAGCGGCCAGTAACTGCCAGACACCATAACATATAAAGCCCACACAAGCAGTGTTAGCATTGTTTGAAGACTCGTGCACCTTCGACGTGCAGAACGCCTTAGTGCTTATCCCCACAGTGCGTGCATTCACATGGGTAACTGGGGTTAAGTGCCTTTCCCAAAGATACAACGCAGTTACCTCTGGCGGGGATGGAAGAGTGAACCTTTTTGTTTGAAGTCCAATGCTGTAACCATTGCGTCACCTTGCTCCCACTAAAGTACAAATGCACAACGGTTATTTAATATCATCTCATGAGCAACAGCCACCGCTACGTGGTTTTAAAGCTGGAAGCAATTGCGGCCGTGCATTCCAGTCTGCTGTTATCAAATCTATAGATTTGGATTGAAAGTCTGAAATACAGTAAAAATGGTAACAAATACTTACATTATATACTTGGAGCCTATTCCAGCATCTATTGCAGCATCTAAGGATATCTTTGGAAGTTCTAAGTTATCTTGTATGGTTAGTCATCTCGTTTCTTGGCAATATTGCAGAATGTTCTAGATTTTAATGTCGTACGAAATAAATAACACCATTTCCCCATTGCCCTTATGTTTTGTTTTTCCACCATGGAATCCAGATGCAGATAAAATTGCATCTAGAGGACAAAACGTGTCCCTATTACAATGGTTTGTCTTAGAATGTCAAGACATAAGTGTTTCGGAGATTTCCTCCACTATTCACATTTCGAACAATTTTATGACACAACAAAAGTTAACCTTTTTATTATTACACTTATTTAAATGAGCAAATGAACGAATGTATCGGCCGGAATCACACATTGTCACATCATCAACATGGACGACATAGAATCTTTGAAGGGCTAATCGTCTCTCTTCGCACTGGACTCATTTCACTTTTAACATCAAGATAAATGTCAAAGCTAATCAAGTTTAAAACAATTTTGTATCACAGCAAAAATTAAATTAACCTATTTACCGATAAACCTGTTCATATACACGAATGTACAAACAGTCGGTATGGTATTTGCAGACATAAAAGTTATTGGAAATACTATTCAGGGTTTGGCAATAGAGTCTTTGTATCCAGATCTTCATCTACACAACAGAGGTAAACTTCGCAATCTTCAACAGAACATGTGGTTGCATAAGTAGTCTATTTACAACTGGCATTCATCAAAACATGCAGAAGGTGTGGCACAAAAATCTGTAAACAGAAAGTGGATGTGTAAAGCAATGATATGCGTCCACAACATATCTCCCTTATTTTCAAATACAATTATAGGAGTCTACTTGACTAAGCATACCCCCGCCTCCCCCCCAACCGCCAGCTCACTGAACTGTAAACATAATTATTTTATTTCAACTTGACAGAAAGGGCTGACTTTTTTTCAATTATAAAGTCAATTTTGGAATATAAATTATCTTAAGGAAACAACAAATAAAATAGAAGTACAATTTATACATTTAATGAGGTTTAAACACACTTTTGTCAATCAGGATCTCCTCGTGCAGGACTTTTAAGGACACAGGAAGCAGGAGAACCCGGATAGAACCACCGAACAGCGGCTAGTAACTGCCAGACTCCCTAACATATAAACCCCACACAGCAGTGTAGCATTGTATGAAGACTCGTGCACCATCGACGTGCAGTACGCCGTAGTGTATATCCCCACGGTGCGTGCATTCACATGGGTAATAAGGGTTAAAGGCCGTTCCCAACGATACAACGCAGTTAATTCTGACGGGGATGGAACTGTGGACCTTTCGGTTTGAAGTCGAATACTGCAACCACTGAGCCACCTTGCTCCCACTAAAGTACAAATGCACAGCGGTTATTTAATATCATGTCATGAGCAACAGCCACAGCTACGTGGTTTTAAAGCTGGAAGCAGCTGCGGACGTGTATTCAGTCTAGAGTTATCAAATCTATAGATTTGCATTGAAAATCTGAAATACAGTACAAATAATAACAAATACCTACATTATATACTCGGAGCGTATTCCAGCATCTAAGGATATCTTTGGAAGTTCTAAGTTATCTTGTATGGTTAGTCATCTCGTTTCTTGGCAATATGGCACAGTATTCTAGTTTTTTATGTCATACTAAATAAATAACACCTTTTCCCCATTGCCCTTATCTTGGTTTTTCCACCATTCAATCCACTTGCAGGTAAAATTGCATCTAGAAGACAAATCGTGTCCCTATTACAATGGTTTGGCTTTGAAAGTCAAGACATAAGTGTTTTCGAGATTTCCACCACTATTCACTTTTCTAACAATTTTATAACACAGCAAAAGTTAACCTTTTTATTATTGCACTTATTTAAATGAGCAAATGAACAAATGTATCGGCCGGAATCACAGATTGTCACATCATCAACTTGGACGACATAGAACTTTTGAAGGGCTAATCTTCTCTCTTCATACTGGACTCATTTCACCTTTAACATCAAGATAAATGTCAAAGCTAGTCAAGTTTAAAACAATTTTGTATCACAGCAAAAATTAAATTAACCTATTTACCGATAAACTTGTTCATATACGCGAATGTACAAACAGTCGGTATGGTATTTGTAAACATAATAGTTATTGGAAATACTATTCAGGGTTTGGCAAAAGAGTCTTTGTGTCAAGATCTTCTTCTACACAACAGAGGTAAACTACTTCGCAATCTTCAACAGAACATGTGGTTGCATAAGTAGTCTATTTACAACTGGTATTCATCAAAACATGCAGAAGGTGTTGCACCAAAATCTGAAAACAGAAAGTGGATGTGAAAAGCAATGATATTATGTGTCCAGAACAAATCTCCCTTATTTTTAAATACAATTATAGGAGTCTACATGACCAAGATTTCCACCCCCCACCGCCCTCCCACCCCCCAACCGCCAGCTCACTGAACGGTAAAAATAATTAGTTTATTTCAACTTGACAGAAAGGGTTGAATGTTTTTTTTTCAATTATAAAGTCAATTTTGGAATATAAATTATATTAAGAAAACAAGAAATAAAATAGAAGTGCAATTCATACATTTAATGAGGTTTAAAGATACTTTTGGCAATCTGGATCACCTCGTGCAGGACTTCTAAGGATAAAGGAGGCCAGAGAACCCGGATAGAACCACCGAACAGCGGCTAGTAACTGCCAGACTCCCTAACATATAAACCCCACACAAGCAGTGTTAGCATTGTATGAAGACTCGTGCACCATCGACATGCAGTACGCCTTAGTGCATATCCCCACAGTGCGTGCATTCAAATGGGTAACTGGGGTTAATTGCCTTTCCAAGAGATACAACACAGTTACCTTTGGCGGGGATGGAACAGTGGACCCTTCGGTTTAAAGTCCAATGCTGTATCCATTGAGCCACCTTGCTCCCACTAAAGTACAAATGCACAACGGTTATTTAATATCATCTCATGAGCAACAGCCACAGCTACGTGGTTTTAAAGCTGGAAGCAGCTGCGGCCGTGTATTCAGTCTGCTGTTATCAAATCTATAGATTTGGATTGAAAATCTGAAATACAGTGAAAATGATAACAAATACTTACATTATATACTTGGAGCCTATTCCAGAATCTAAGGATATCTTTGGAAGGTCTAAGTTATCTTGTATGGTTAGTCATCTCGTTTCTTGGCACAATGTTCTAGGTTTTTATGTCATACGAAGTAAATTACACAAATTCCCCATTGCCCTTATCTTGGTTTTTCCACCATTGATTCCAGTTGCAGATAAAGTTGCATCTAGAGGACAAAACGTGTCCTATTACAATGGCTTGGGTTAGAAAGTCAAGACTTATGTCTTTTGGAGATTTTCTCCACTATTCACTTTTCTAACAATTTGACAACACAGCAAAAGTTAACATTTTTATTATTACACTTATTTAAAGAAGAAAATGAACAAATCTATCGGCCGGAATCACAGATTGTCACATCATCAACATGGACGACATAGAACTTTTGAAGGGCTAATCTTCTCGCGTCATACTGGACTCATTTCACATTTAACAACAAGATAAATGTCAAAGCTAGTCAATTTTAAAACAATTTTGTATCATAGCAAAAATTAAATTAACCTATTTACCGATAAACTATTTCATATACACGAATGTACAAACAGTCGGTATGGTATTTGTAAACATAATAGTTATTGGAATTACTATTCAGGGTTTGGCAATAGAGTCTTTGTATCCAGATCTTCTTCCACACAACAGAAGTAAACTTCGCAATCTTCAACAGAACATGTGGTTGCATAAGTAGTCTATTTAAAACTGGTATTCATCAAAACATGCAGAAGGTGTTGCACCAAAATCTGAAAACAGAAAGTGGATGTGTAAAGCAATGATAATATGTGTCCACAACAAATCTCCCTTATTTTCAAATACAATTATGGGAGTCTACTTGACCAAGCATACCCCCCCCCCCCCCCCCCCATCCAACCGCCAGCTCACTGAACTGTAAAAATAATTATTTTATTTCAACTTGACCGAAAGGGCTGAATGTTTTTTTTTACAATTATAAAGTCAATTTTGGAATAAAAATTATGTCAAGAAAACAACAAAGAAAGTAGAAGTACAATTTATAGATTTAATGAGGTTTAAAGACACTTTTCGCAAACAGGATCACCTCGTGCAGGACTTTTAAGGATAAAGGAAGCAGGAGAACCCTGATAGAACCACCGAGCAGCGTCTTGTAACTGACAGACTCCCTAACATATAAACCCCACACAAGCAGTGTTAGCATTGTATGAAGACTCGGGCACCATCGACGAGCAGTACGCCTTAGTGCATATCCCCACAGTGCGTGCATTCACATGGGTAACTGGGGTTAAGTGTCTTTCCCAAAGATACAACGCAGTTACCTCTGGCGGGGATGGTACAGGGGACCCTTCGGTTTAAAGTCCAATGCTGTAACCATTGAGCCACCTTGCTCCCACTAAAGTACAAAAGCACAACGGTTATTTAATATCATCTCATGAGCAACAGCCACAGCTACGTGGTTTTAAAGCTGGAAGCAGCTGCGGCCGTGTATTCAGTCTGCTGTTATCAAATCTATAGATTTGGATTGAAAGTCTGAAATACAGTAAAAATGATAATAAATACTTACATTATATACTTGGAGCCTATTCCAGCATCTAAGGATATCTTGGGAAGGTCGAAGTTATCTTGTATGGTAAGTCATCTCGTTTCTTGGCACAATGTTCTAGGTTTTTATGTCATACGAAGTAAATAACACAATTTCCCCATTGCCCTTATCTTGGTTTTTTCACCATTGAATCCAGTTGCCGATAAAATTGCATCTAGAGGACAAGACGTGTCCCTTTTACCATGGTTTGGCTTAGAAAATCAAGACATATGTCTTTTGGAGATTTCCTCCACTATTCACTTTTCTAACTATTTGACAACACAGCAAAAGTTAACATTTTTATTATTACACTTATTTAAATGAGCAAATGAACAAATGTATCGGCCGGAATCACAGATTGTCACATCATCAACATGGACGACATAGAACTTTTGAAGGGCTAATCTTCTCTCTTCATACTGGACTCATTTCACTTTTAACAACAAGATAAATGTCAAAGCTAGTCAATTTCAAAACAATATTGTATCATAGCAAAAATTAAATTAACCTATTTACCGATAAACTATTTCATATACACGAATGTACAAACGGTCGGTATGGTATTTGTAAACATAATAGTTATTGGAATTACTATTCAGGGCTTGGCAATAGAGTATTTATATCCAGATCTTCTACACAACAGAGGTAAACATCGAAATCTTCAACAGAACATGTGGTTGCAGAAGTAGTCTATTTACAACTGGAATTCATCGAAACATGCAGAAGGTGTTGCACCAAAATCTGAAAACAGAAAGTGGATGTGTAAAGCAATGATAATATGTGCCCACAACAAATCTCCCTTTTTTTCAAATACAATTATAGGAGTCTACTTGACCAAGCATACCCCCTCCCCCCACGCCCCCCCCCAACCGCCAGCTCACTGAACTGTAAAAATAATTATTTTATTTCAACTTGACCGAAAGGGCTGAATGTTTTTTTTACAATTATAAAGTCGATTTTGGAATAAAAATTATGTTAAGAAAACATCAAATAAAACAGAAGTACAATTTATATATTTAATGAGGTTTAAAGACACTTTTGGCGATCAGGATCTCTTCGGGCAGGACTTTTAAGGGTAAAGGAAGCAGGAGAACCCGGATAGAACCACCGAGCAGTGGCTAGTAACTGCCGGACACCCTAACATATAAACCCCACACAAGCAGTGTCAGCATTGTATGAAGACTGGTGCACCATCTACGTACAGTACGCCTTAGTGCATATCCCCACTGTGCGTGCATTCACATGGTTAACTGGGGTTAAGTGCCTTTGCCAAATATACAACGCAGTTACCTCAGGCGGGGATGGAACAGTGGACCTTTCGGTTTGAAGTCCAAAGCTGTAACCATTGAGCAACCTTGCTCCCACTAAAATAAAATGCACAACGGTTATTTAATATCATCTCATGAGCAATAGCCACAGCTACGTGGTTTTAAAGCTGGAAGCAGCTTCGGCCACGTATTCAGTCTGCTGTTATCAAATCTATAGATTTGGATTGAAAGTCTGAAGTACAGTAAAAATGATAACAAATACTTACAATATATATGTGGAGCCTATTCTAGCATCTAAGGATATCTTTGGAAGTTCTAAGTTATCTTGTATGGTTAGTCATCTCGTTTCTTTGCAATATGGCACAATGTTCTAGGTTTTAATGTGATACGAAATAAATAACACCATTTCCCCATTGCCCTTATCTTTGTTTTTCCACCATTGAATCCAGTTGCAGATAAAATTGCATCTAGAGGACAAAACGTGTCCCTATTACAATGGTTTGGCTTAGAAAGTCAAGACCTAAGTGTTTTCGAGATTTCCTCCACTATTCACTTTTCGAACAATTTTATAACACAGCAAAAGTTAACTTTTTTTATTATTACACGTATTTAAATGAGCAAATGAACAAATGTATCGGCCGGAATCACAGATTGTCACATCATCAACATGGACGACATAGAACTTATGAAGGGCTAATCTTCTCTCTTCATACTGGACTCATTTCACTTTTAACATCAAGATAAATGTCAAAGCTAGTCAAGTTTAAAACAATTTTGTATCACAGCAAAAATTAAATTAACCTTTTTACCGATAAACTTGTTCATATACACGAATGTACGTTTAAACAGTCGGTATGGTATTTGTAAACATAATAGTTATTGGAAATACTATTCAGGGCTTGGCAATAGAGTATTTGTATCCAGATCTTCTACACAACAGAGGTAAACTTCGCAATCTTCAACAGAACATGTGGTTGCATAAGTAGTCAATTTACAACCGGCATTCATCAAAACATGCAGAAGGTGTTGCACCAAAATCTGAAAACAGAAAGTAGATGTGTGAAGCAATGATAATATGTGTCCACAACAAATCTCCCTTATTTTCAAATACAATTATAGAAGTCTACTTGTCCAAGCATACCCCCCCCCCCCGCCCACCGCCCGCCCCCCAACCGCCAGCTCACTGAACTGTAAAAATATTTATTTTATTTCAACTTGACAGAATGGGCTTAATGTTTTTTTTACAATTATAAAGTCAATTTTGGAATAAAAATTATGTTAAGAAAACATCAAATAAAACCGAAGTACAATTTATATATTTAATGAGGTTTAAAGACACTTTTGGCGATCAGGATCTCTTCGTGCAGGACATTTAAGGATAAAGGAAGCAGGAGAACCCGCATAGAACCACCGAGCAGCGGCTAGTAACTGCCAGACTCCCTATCATATAAACCCCACACAAGCAGTGTCAGCATTGTATGAAGACCGGTGCACCATCTACGTGCAGTACGCCTTAGTGCATATCCCCGCTGAGCGTGCATTCACATGGTTAACTGGGGTTAAGTGCCTTTCCCAAATATACAACGCAGTTACCTCAGGCGGGGATGGAACAGTGGACCTTTCGGTTTGAAGTCCAATGCTGTAACCATTGAGCAACCTTGCTCCCACTAAAATAAAATGCACAACGGTTATTTAATATCATCTCATGAGCAATAGCCACAGCTACGTGGTTTTAAAGCTGGAAGCAGCTTCGGCCACGTATTCAGTCTGCTGTTATCAAATCTATAGATTTGGATTGAAAGTCTGAAGTACAGTAGAAATGATAACAAATACTTACAATATATATGTGGAGCCTATTCCAGCATCTAAGGATATCTTTGGAAGTTCTAAGTTATCTTGTATGGTTAGTGATCTCGTTTCTTTGCAATATGGCACAATGTTCTAGGTTTTAATGTGATACGAAATAAATGACACCATTTCCCCATTGCCCTTATCTTTGTTTTTCCACCATTGAATCCAGTTGCAGATAAAATTGCATCTAGAGGACAAAACGTGTCCCTATTACAATGGTTTGGCTTAGAAAGTCAACACATAAGTGTTTTGAAGATTTCCTCCACTATTCACTTTTCTAACAATTTTGTAACACAGCAAAAGTTAACCTTTCTATCATTACACTTATTTAAATGAGCAAATGAACAAATGTATCGGCCGGAATCACAGATTGTCACATCATCAACATGGACGACATAGAACTTTTGAAGGGCTAATCTTCTCTCTTCATACTGGACTCATTTCACCTTTAACATCAAGATAAATGTCAAAGCTAGTCAAGTTTAAAACAATTTTGTATCACAGCAAAAATTAAATTAACCTATTTACCGATAAACTTGTTCATATACGCGAATGTACAAACAGTCGGTATGGTATTTGTAAACATAATAGTTATTGGAAATACTATTCAGGGTTTGGCAAAAGAGTCTTTGTATCAAGATCTTCTTCTACACAACAGAGGTAAACTACTTCGCAATCTTCAACAGAACATGTGGTTGCATAAGTAGTCTATTTACAACTGGTATTCATCAAAACATGCAGAAGGTGTTGCACCAAAATCTGAAAACAGAAAGTGGATGTGAAAAGCAATGATATTATGTGTCCAGAACAAATCTCCCTTATTTTTAAATACAATTATAGGAGTCTACATGACCAAGATTTCCAGCCCCCCGCCCTCCCACCCCCCAACCGCCAGCTCACTGAACGGTAAAAATAATTAGTTTATTTCAACTTGACAGAAAGGGTTGAATGGTTTTTTTTTCAATTATAAAGTCAATTTTGGAATATAAATTATATTAAGAAAACAAGAAATAAAATAGAAGTGCAATTCATACATTTAATGAGGTTTAAAGATACTTTTGGCAATCTGGATCACCTCGTGCAGGACTTCTAAGGATAAAGGAGGCCAGAGAACCCGGATAGAACCACCGAACAGCGGCTAGTAACTGTCAGACTCCCTAACATATAAACCCCACACAAGCAGTGTTAGCATTGTATGAAGACTCGTGGACCATCGACATGCAGTACGCCTTAGTGCATATCCCCACAGTGCGTGCATTCAAATGGGTAACTGGGGTTAATTGCCTTTCCAAGAGATACAACACAGTTACCTTTGGCGGGGATGGAACAGTGGACCCTTCGGTTTAAAGTCCAATGCTGTGTCCATTGAGCCACCTTGCTCCCACTAAAGTACAAATGCACAACGGTTATTTAATATCATCTCATGAGCAACAGCCACAGCTACGTGGTTTTAAAGCTGGAAGCAGCTGCGGCCGTGTATTCAGTCTGCTGTTATCAAATCTATAGATTTGGATTGAAAATCTGAAATACAGTGAAAACGATAACAAATACTTACATTATATACTTGGAGCCTATTCCAGAATCTAAGGATATCTTTGGAAGGTCTAAGTTATCTTGTATGGTTAGTCATCTCGTTTCTTGGCACAATGTTCTAGGTTTTTGTGTCATACGAAGTAAATTACACAAATTCCCCATTGCCCTTATCTTGGTTTTTCCACCATTGAATCCAGTTGCAGATAAAATTGCATCTAGAGGACAAAACGTGTCCTATTACAATGGCTTGGGTTAGAAAGTCAAGACTTATGTCTTTTGGAGATTTTCTCCACTATTCACTTTTCTAACAATTTGACAACACAGCAAAAGTTAACATTTTTATTATTACACTTATTTAAAGAAGAAAATGAACAAATCTATCGACCGGAATCACAGATTGTCACATCATCAACATGGACGACATAGAACTTTTGAAGGGCTAATCTTCTCGCGTCATACTGGACTCATTTCACATTTAACAACAAGATAAATGTCAAAGCTAGTCAATTTTAAAACAATTTTGTATCATAGCAAAAATTAAATTAACCTATTTACCGATAAACTATTTCATATACACGAATGTACAAACAGTCGGTATGGTATTTGTAAATATAATAGTTATTGGAATTACTATTCAGGGTTTGGCAATAGAGTCTTTGTATCCAGATCTTCTTCCACACAACAGAAGTAAACTTCGCAATCTTCAACAGAACATGTGGTTGCATAAGTAGTCTACTTAAAACTGGTATTCATCAAAACATGCAGAAGGTGTTGCACCAAAATCTGAAAACAGAAAGTGGATGTGTAAAGCAATGATAATATGTGACCACAACAAATCTCCCTTATTTTCAAATACAATTATGGGAGTCTACTTGACCAAGCATACCCCCCCCCCCCCCATCCAACCGCCAGCTCACTGAACTGTAAAAATAATTATTTTATTTCAACTTGACCGAAAGGGCTGAATTTTTTTTTTTACAATTATAAAGTCAATTTTGGAATAAAAATTATGTCAAGAAAACAACAAAGAAAGTAGAAGTACAATTTATAGATTTAATGAGGTTTAAAGACACTTTTCGCAAACAGGATCACCTCGTGCAGGACTTTTAAGGATAAAGGAAGCAGGAGAACCCTGATAGAACCACCGAGCAGCGTCTTGTAACTGACAGACTCCCTAACATATAAACCCCACACAAGCAGTGTTAGCATTGTATGAAGACTCGGGCACCATCGACGAGCAGTACGCCTTAGTGCATATCCCCACAGTGCGTGCATTCACATGGGTAACTGGGGTTAAGTGTCTTTCCCAAAGATACAACGCAGTTACCTCTGGCGGGGATGGTACAGGGGACCCTTCGGTTTAAAGTCCAATGCTGTAACCATTGAGCCACCTTGCTCCCACTAAAGTACAAAAGCACAACGGTTATTTAATATCATCTCATGAGCAACAGCCACAGCTACGTGGTTTTAAAGCTGGAAGCAGCTGCGGCCGTGTATTCAGTCTGCTGTTATCAAATCTATAGATTTGGATTGAAAGTCTGAAATACAGTAAAAATGATAATAAATACTTACATTATATACTTGGAGCCTATTCCAGCATCTAAGGATATCTTGGGAAGGTCGAAGTTATCTTGTATGGTAAGTCATCTCGTTTCTTGGCACAATGTTCTAGGTTTTTATGTCATACGAAGTAAATAACACAATTTCCCCATTGCCCTTATCTTGGTTTTTTCACCATTGAATTCAGTTGCCGATAAAATTGCATCTAGAGGACAAGACGTGTCCCTTTTACCATGGTTTGGCTTAGAAAATCAAGACATATGTCTTTTGGAGATTTCCTCCACTATTCACTTTTCTAACTATTTGACAACACAGCAAAAGTTAACATTTTTATTATTACACTTATTTAAATGAGCAAATGAACAAATGTATCGGCCGGAATCACAGATTGTCACATCATCAACATGGACGACATAGAACTTTTGAAGGGCTAATCTTCTCTCTTCATACTGGACTCATTTCACTTTTAACAACAAGATAAATGTCAAAGCTAGTCAATTTCAAAACAATATTGTATCATAGCAAAAATTAAATTAACCTATTTACCGATAAACTATTTCATATACACGAATGTACAAACGGTCGGTATGGTATTTGTAAACATAATAGTTATTGGAATTACTATTCAGGGCTTGGCAATAGAGTATTTATATCCAGATCTTCTACACAACAGAGGTAAACATCGAAATCTTCAACAGAACATGTGGTTGCAGAAGTAGTCTATTTACAACTGGAATTCATCGAAACATGCAGAAGGTGTTGCACCAAAATCTGAAAACAGAAAGTGGATGTGTAAAGCAATGATAATATGTGCCCACAACAAATCTCCCTTTTTTACAAATACAATTATAGGAGTCTACTTGACCAAGCATACCCCCTCCCCCCACGCCCCCCCCCCCAACCGCCAGCTCACTGAACTGTAAAAATAATTATTTTATTTCAACTTGACCGAAAGGGCTGAATGTTTTTTTTACAATTATAAAGTCGATTTTGGAATAAAAATTATGTTAAGAAAACATCAAATAAAACAGAAGTACAATTTATATATTTAATGAGGTTTAAAGACACTTTTGGCGATCAGGATCTCTTCGGGCAGGACTTTTAAGGGTAAAGGAAGCAGGAGAACCCGGATAGAACCACCGAGCAGTGGCTAGTAACTGCCGGACACCCTAACATATAAACCCCACACAAGCAGTGTCAGCATTGTATGAAGACTGGTGCACCATCTACGTGCAGTACGCCTTAGTGCATATCCCCACTGTGCGTGCATTCACATGGTTAACTGGGGTTAAGTGCCTTTGCCAAATATACAACGCAGTTACCTCAGGCGGGGATGGAACAGTGGACCTTTCGGTTTGAAGTCCAAAGCTGTAACCATTGAGCAACCTTGCTCCCACTAAAATAAAATGCACAACGGTTATTTAATATCATCTCATGAGCAATAGCCACAGCTACGTGGTTTTAAAGCTGGAAGCAGCTTCGGCCACGTATTCAGTCTGCTGTTATCAAATCTATAGATTTGGATTGAAAGTCTGAAGTACAGTAAAAATGATAACAAATACTTACAATATATATGTGGAGCCTATTCTAGCATCTAAGGATATCTTTGGAAGTTCTAAGTTATCTTGTATGGTTAGTCATCTCGTTTCTTTGCAATATGGCACAATGTTCTAGGTTTTAATGCGATACGAAATAAATAACACCATTTCCCCATTGCCCTTATCTTTGTTTTTCCACCATTGAATCCAGTTGCAGATAAAATTGCATCTAGAGGACAAAACGTGTCCCTATTACAATGGTTTGGCTTAGAAAGTCAAGACCTAAGTGTTTTGGAGATTTCCTCCACTATTCACTTTTCGAACAATTTTATAACACAGCAAAAGTTAACCTTTTTTATTATTACACGTATTTAAATGAGCAAATGAACAAATGTATCGGCCGGAATCACAGATTGTCACATCATCAACATGGACGACATAGAACTTATGAAGGGCTAATCTTCTCTCTTCATACTGGACTCATTTCACTTTTAACATCAAGATAAATGTCAAAGCTAGTCAAGTTTAAAACAATTTTGTATCACAGCAAAAATTAAATTAACCTATTTACCGATAAACTTGTTCATATACACGATTGTACGTTTAAACAGTCGGTATGGTATTTGTAAACATAATAGTTATTGGAAATACTATTCAGGGCTTGGCAATAGAGTATTTGTATCCAGATCTTCTACACAACAGAGGTAAACTTCGCAATCTTCAACAGAACATGTGGTTGCATAAGTAGTCAATTTACAACTGGCATTCATCAAAACATGCAGAAGGTGTTGCACCAAAATCTGAAAACAGAAAGTAGATGTGTGATGCAATGATAATATGTGTCCACAACAAATCTCCCTTATTTTCAAATACAATTATAGAAGTCTACTTGTCCAAGCATACCCCCCCCCCCCCCGCCCACCGCCCGCCCCCAACCGCCAGCTCACTGAACTGTAAAAATATTTATTTTATTTCAACTTGACAGAATGGGCTTAATGTTTTTTTTACAATTATAAAGTCAATTTTGGAATAAAAATTATGTTAAGAAAACATCAAATAAAACCGAAGTACAATTTATATATTTAATGAGGTTTAAAGACACTTTTGGCGATCAGGATCTCTTCGTGCAGGACATTTAAGGATAAAGGAAGCAGGAGAACCCGCATAGAACCACCGAGCAGCGGCTAGTAACTGCCAGACTCCCTATCATATAAACCCCACACAAGCAGTGTCAGCATTGTATCAAGACCGGTGCACCATCTACGTGCAGTACGCCTTAGTGCATATCACCGCTGAGCGTGCATTCACATGGTTAACTGGGGTTAAGTGCCTTTCCCAAATATACAACGCAGTTACCTCAGGCGGGGATGGAACAGTGGACCTTTCGGTTTGAAGTCCAATGCTGTAACCATTGAGCAACCTTGCTCCCACTAAAATAAAATGCACAACGGTTATTTAATATCATCTCATGAGCAATAGCCACAGCTACGTGGTTTTAAAGCTGGAAGCAGCTTCGGCCACGTATTCAGTCTGCTGTTATCAAATCTATAGATTTGGATTGAAAGTCTGAAGAACAGTAGAAATGATAACAAATACTTACAATATATATGTGAAGCCTATTCCAGCATCTATGGATATCTTTGGAAGTTCTAAGTTATCTTGTATGGTTAGTGGTCTCGTTTCTTTGCAATATGGCACAATGTTCTAGGTTTTAATGTGATACGAAATAAATAACACCATTTCCCCATTGCCCTTATCTTTGTTTTTCCACCATTGAATCCAGTTGCAGATAAAATTGCATCTAGAGGACAAAACGTGTCCCTATTACAATGGTTTGGCTTAGAAAGTCAACACATAAGTGTTTTGAAGATTTCCTCCACTATTCACTTTTCTAACAATTTTGTAACACAGCGAAGGTTAACCTTTTTATTATTACACTTATTTAAATGAGCAAATGAACAAATGTATCGGCCGGTATCACAGATTGTCACATCATCAACATGTTCGACATAGAACTTTTGAAGGGCTAATCTTCTCTCTTCATACTGGACTTATTTTACTTTTAACATCAAGATAAATGTCAAAGCTAGTCAAGTTTGAAACAAATTTGTATCACAGCAAAAATTAAATTAACCTATCACTGATAAACTTGTTCATATACACGAATGTACAAACAGTCGGTATGGTATTTGTAAATATAATAGTTATTGGAAATACTATTCAGGGTTTGGCAATAGAGTATTTGTATCCAGATCTTCTTCTACACAACAGAGGTAAACTTCGCAATCTTCAACAGAACATGTGGTTGCATAAGTAGGCTATTTACAACTGGCACACATCAATACATGCAGGTGTTGCACCAAAATCTGAAAACAGAAAGTGGATGTGTAAAGCAATGATAATATGTGTCCACAACAAATCTCCCTTATTTTCAAATACAATTATAGGAGTTTACTTGACCAAGCATACTCCCCGCCCCCCCCCCCCCCCAACCGCCAGCTCACTGAACTGTAAAAATAATTATTTTATTTCAACTTGACAGAAAGGGCTGAATTTATTTTTTCAATTACAAAGTCAATTTTGGAATATAAATTATGTTAAGAAAACAAAAACAAAAATAGAAGTACAATTTATACATTTAATGAGGTTTAAAGACACTTTTGGCAATCAGGATCACCTCGCGCATGACTTTTAAGGATAAAGAAAGCCGGAGAACACGGATAGAACCACCGAGCAGCGGTTAGTAGCTGCCAGACTCCCTGACATATAAAGCCCACGCAAGCAGTGGTAGCACTGTATGAAGACTCGTGCACCATCGATGTGCAGTACGCCTTAGTTCATATCCCCACAGTGCGTGCATTCACATGGGTAATTGGGTTTTAGTGCCTTTCCTAAAGATACAACGCGGTTTCCTCTGGCGGGAATGGGACAGTGGACCTTTCGGTTTGAAGTCCAATGCTGTAATCATTGAGCCACCTTGCTCCCACTAAAGTACAAATGCACAACGGTTATTTAATATCATGTCATGAGCAACAGCCACAGCTACTTGGTTTTAAAGCTGGTAGCACCTGCGGCCTTGTATTCAGTCTGCTGTGATCAAATCTATAGATTTGGATTGAAAGTCTGAAATACAGTACAAATTATAACAAATACTTACATTATATACTTGGAGCCTATTCCAGCATCTAAGGATATTTTTGGAAGTTCTAAGTTATCTTGTATGGTTAGTCATCTCGTTTCCTGGCAATATCACACAATGTTCTAGGTTTTTATGTCATACGAAATAAATAACACCATTTCCCCATTGCCCTTATCTTGCTTCTTCCACCATTGAATCCATTTGCAGATAAAATTGCAACTTGAGGACAAAACTTGTCCCTATTACAATAGTTTGGCTCAGAAATTCAAGACATAAGACTTTTGGAGATTTCCGCCACTATTCACTTTTCTAACAATTTCACAACACAGCAAAAGTTAACTTTTTTATTATTACACTTATTTAAATATGCAAATGACCAAATCTATCGGCCAGAATCACAGATTGTCACATCATCAACATGGACGACATAGAACTTTTGAAGGGCTAATCTTCTCCCTTCATACTGGACTCATTTCACTTTTAACATCAAGGTAAATGTCAAAGCCGGAAAAATTTAAAACAATTTTGTATCACAGCAAAAATTAAATTAACCTATTTACCGATAAACTTGTTCATATACACGAATTTACAAACAGTCGGTATGGTATTTGTAAACATAATAGTTATTGGAAATACTCTTCAGGGTTTGGAATAGAGTCTTTGTATCCAGATCTTCTTCTACACAACAGAGGTAAACTTTGCAATCTTCAACAGAACGTGTGTTTCCATAAGTAGTCTATTAACAACTGGCATTCATCAAAACATGCAGAAGGTGTTGCACCAAAATCTGAAAACAGAAAGTGGATGTGTAAAGCAATGATAATATGTTTCGACAACAAATCTCCCTTATTTTCAAATAGAATTATAGGAGTCTACTTGACCAAGCATACACCCCCCCTCCTCCGCCCCCTACCGCCAGCTCACTGAACTGTCAAAATAATTATTTTATTTCAACTCGACAGAAAGGATTGAACGTCGTTTTTCAATTATAAAGTCAATTTTGGAATATTTATTTATCTATTGGTGTTTAAGGTCACATATTTCTGCACAATGGGTAACCATGACCGTGACAGTTTTATGGGTGGAGGAAGCCGGAGTACCCTGAAAGAACCACCGAGCAACGGTGAGCAACTGTCCGCTCCCCAACAAACCAAACCCACACAAGCAGGGTTAGCATTGGTTGGAGACAGGTGCACCATCGACGTGCAGTACGCATTAGTACACAACGTCAGCGTGCCCCCACGTGGGCAATGGGGGTGAAGTGTCTTGCCCAAGGACACCACGCGGTTGCCGCAGGTGGGATTCGAACCGAGGACCTCTCGGCTTGCAGCCTGCACCTCTACCAACTGAACCACCGCGCCCCGCCCCCCCCCCCCCCCAATTTTGGAATATAAATTATGTTAAGAATACAACGAATAAAATAGAAGTACAATTTATACATTAATGAGGTTTAAAGACACTTTTGGCAATCAGGATCACCTCGTGCAGGACTTTTAAGGATAAAGGAAGCAGGAGAACCCGGATAGAACCACCAAGTAGCGGCTAGTAACTGCCAGAATACCAAACATATAAACCCCACACAAGGAGTGTTAGCATTGTATGAAGACTCGTGCACCATCGACGTGCAGTACGCCTTAGTGCATAACCCAGCAGTGCGTGCATTCACATGGGTAAGTGGGGTTAAGTGCCTTTCCCAAAGACACAACGCAGTTACCTCTGGCGGCGATGGAACAGTGGACCTTTCGGTTTGAAGTCCAGTGCTGTAAACATTGAGCCACCTTGTTCCCACTAAAGTACAAATGCACAGCGGTTATTTAATATCATCTCATGAGAAAAAGCCACAGCTACGTGGTTTTAAAGCTGGAAGCAACTGCGGCCGTGTATTCAGTCTGTTGTTATCAAATCTATAGATTTGGATTGAAAGTCTGAAATACAGTAAAAATGATAACAAATACTTACATTATATACTTGGAGACTATTCCAGCATCTAAGGATATCTTTGGAAGTTCTAAGTTATCTTGTATGGTTAGTCATCTCGTTTCTTGGCAATATGGCACAATGTTCTAGGTTTTTATGTCATACGAAATAAATAACACCATTTCCCCATTGCCCTTAACTTGGTTTTTACACCACTGAATCCAGTTGCAGATAAAATTGCATCTAGAGGACAAAACATGTCCCTATTACATTTATTTGGCTTAGAAATTCAAGACATAAGTGTTTTGGAGATTTCCTCCACTATTCACTTTTCTAACAATTTTATAACACAGCAAAATTTAACCTTTTTATTATTACACTTATTTAAATGAACAAATGTATCGGCCGGAATCACAGATTGTCACATCATCAACATGGACGACATAGAACTTTTGAAGGGCTAGTCATCTCTCTTCATACTGGACTCATTTCAGTTTTAACATCAAGATAAATGTCAAAGCTAGTCAAGGTTAAAACAATTTTGTATCACAGCAAAAATTAGATTAACCTATTTACAGATAAACTTGTTCATATGCAAGAATGTACAAACAGTCGGTATGGTATTTGTAAACATAATAGTTATTGGAAATACTCTTCAGGGTTTGCAATAGAGTCTTTGTATCCAGATCTTCTACACCACAGAGGTAAATTTTGCAATCTTCAACAGAACATGTGTTTCCATAAGTAGTCTATTTACAACTGGCTTTCATCAAAACATGCAGAAGGTGCTGCACCAAAATCTGAAAACAGAAAGTGGATGTGTAAAGCAATGATAACATGTGTCCACAACAAATCTCCCTTATTTTCAAATAGAATTATAGGAGTCTACTTGACCAAGCACACAGCCCCACCCCCCCCCCCCCCACCCCCCGCCCCCAACCGCCAGCTCACTGAACAGTAAAAGTAATTAGTTTATTTCAACATGACAGAAAGAACTGAATGTTGTTTTTCAATTATAAAGTCAATTTTGGAATATTTATTTATTTATTTATTGGTGTTTAAGGTCACATATTTCTGCACAATGGCTAACGATGACCGTGACAGTTTTATGGGTGGAGGAAGCCGAAGTACCCGGAGAGAACCACCGAGCAACGGTGAGCAACTGTCAGCTCCCCAGCATACCAAATCCACACAATCAGGGTTAGCATTGGTTGAAGACAGGTGCACCATCGACGTGCAGTACGCCTTAGTACACAACGTCACCGTCACGTGGGCAATGGGGGTGAAGTGTCTTGCCCAAGGACACCACGCGGTTGCCTCAGGTGGGATTCGAACCGAGGACCTCTCGGCTTGCAGCCTGCGCCTCTACCAACTGAGCCACCGCGCCCCCCAATTTTGGAATATAAATTATGTTAAGAAAACAACAAATAAAATAGAAGTACAATTTATACATTTAATGAGGTTTAAAGACACTTTTGGCAATCAGGATCACCTCGTGCAGGACTTTAAAGGATAAAGGAAGCCGGAGAACCCGGATAGAACCACCGAGCAGCGGCCAGTAACTGCCAGACTCCCTAACATATAAACCCCACACAAGCAGTGTTAGCATTGTATGAAGACTCGTGCACCATCGACGTGCAGTACGCCTTAGTGCATATCCCCACAGTGCGTGCATTCACATGGGTAACTGGGGTTAAGTGCCTTTCCCAAAGATACAACAGAGTTACCTCTGGCGGCGATGGAACAGTGGACCTTTCGGTTTGAAGTCCAATGCTGTAACCATTGAGCCACCTTGTTCCCACTAAAGTACAAATGCACAACGGTTATTTAATATCATCTCATGAGAAACAGCCACAGCTACATGATTTTAAAGCTGGAAGCAGCTGCGGCCGTGTATTCAGTCTGCTGTTATCAAATCTATAGATTTGATTGAAAGTCTGAACTACAGTAAAAATGATAACAAATACTTACATTATATACTTGGAGCCTATTCCAGCATCTAAGGATATCTTTGGAAGTTCTAAGTTATCTTGTATGGTTAGTCATCTCGTTTCTTGGCAATATGGCACAATATTCTAGGTTTTCATGTCATACGAAATAAATAACATCTGACCAAGCATACCCCCCGACCCCAGCCGCCAGCTCACTGAAATGTAAAAATAATTATTTTATTTCAACTTGACACAGAGGGCTAAATGTTTTTTTCAGTTATAAAGTCAATTTTGGAATATAAATTATGTTAAGAAAACAACAAATAAAAAAGAAATACAATTTATACATTTAATGAGGTTTAAAGACACTTTTAGAAATCAGGATCACCTCGTGCATGACTTTTAAGGATAATGAAAGCAGGGGAACCCGGATAGAACCACCGAGCAGCGGCTAGTAACTGCCAGACTCCCTAACATAAAAAACAAACACAAGCAGTGTTAGCATTGTACGAAGACTCGGATAGCATCGACGTGCAGTACGTCTTAGTGCATATCCCCACACTTCGTGCATTCACATGGGTAACTGGGGATAAGTGTCTTTCCCAAAGATACAACGCAGTTACCTCTGGCGGGGATGGAAGGATGCACCTTTCGGTTTGAAGTCCAGTGCTGTAAACATTGAGCCACCTTGTTCCCACTAAAGTACAAATGCACAGCGGTTATTTAATATCATCTCATGAGAAAAAGCCACAGCTACGTGGTTTTAAAGCTGGAAGCAACTGCGGCCGTGTATTCAGTCTGTTGTTATCAAATCTATAGATTTGGATTGAAAGTCTGAAATACAGTAAAAATGATAACAAATACTTACATTATATACTTGGAGACTATTCCAGCATCTAAGGATATCTTTGGAAGTTCTAAGTTATCTTGTATGGTTAGTCATCTCGTTTCTTGGCAATATGGCACAATGTTCTAGGTTTTTATGTCATACGAAATAAATAACACCATTTCCCCATTGCCCTTAACTTGGTTTTTACACCACTGAATCCAGTTGCAGATAAAATTGCATCTAGAGGACAAAACATGTCCCTATTACATTTATTTGGCTTAGAAATTCAAGACATAAGTGTTTTGGAGATTTCCTCCACTATTCACTTTTCTAACAATTTTATAACACAGCAAAATTTAACCTTTTTATTATTACACTTATTTAAATGAACAAATGTATCGGCCGGAATCACAGATTGTCACATCATCAACATGGACGACATAGAACTTTTGAAGGGCTAGTCATCTCTCTTCATACTGGACTCATTTCAGTTTTAACATCAAGATAAATGTCAAAGCTAGTCAAGGTTAAAACAATTTTGTATCACAGCAAAAATTAGATTAACCTATTTACAGATAAACTTGTTCATATGCAAGAATGTACAAACAGTCGGTATGGTATTTGTAAACATAATAGTTATTGGAAATACTCTTCAGGGTTTGCAATAGAGTCTTTGTATCCAGATCTTCTACACAACAGAGGTAAATTTTGCAATCTTCAACAGAACATGTGTTTCCATAAGTAGTCTATTTACAACTGGCTTTCATCAAAACATGCAGAAGGTGCTGCACCAAAATCTGAAAACAGAAAGTGGATGTGTAAAGCAATGATAACATGTGTCCACAACAAATCTCCCTTATTTTCAAATAGAATTATAGGAGTCTACTTGACCAAGCACACAGCCCCACCCCCCCACCCCCCGCCCCCAACCGCCAGCTCACTGAACAGTAAAAGTAATTAGTTTATTTCAACATGACAGAAAGAACTGAATGTTGTTTTTCAATTATAAAGTCAATTTTGGAATATTTATTTATTTATTTATTGGTGTTTAAGGTCACATATTTCTGCACAATGGCTAACGATGACCGTGACAGTTTTATGGGTGGAGGAAGCCGAAGTACCCGGAGAGAACCACCGAGCAACGGTGAGCAACTGTCAGCTCCCCAGCATACCAAATCCACACAATCAGGGTTAGCATTGGTTGAAGACAGGTGCACCATCGACGTGCAGTACGCCTTAGTACACAACGTCACCGTCACGTGGGCAATGGGGGTGAAGTGTCTTGCCCAAGGACACCACGCGGTTGCCTCAGGTGGGATTCGAACCGAGGACCTCTCGGCTTGCAGCCTGCGCCTCTACCAACTGAGCCACCGCGCCCCCCAATTTTGGAATATAAATTATGTTAAGAAAACAACAAATAAAATAGAAGTACAATTTATACATTTAATGAGGTTTAAAGACACTTTTGGCAATCAGGATCACCTCGTGCAGGACTTTAAAGGATAAAGGAAGCCGGAGAACCCGGATAGAACCACCGAGCAGCGGCCAGTAACTGCCAGACTCCCTAACATATAAACCCCACACAAGCAGTGTTAGCATTGTATGAAGACTCGTGCACCATCGACGTGCAGTACGCCTTAGTGCATATCCCCACAGTGCGTGCATTCACATGGGTAACTGGGGTTAAGTGCCTTTCCCAAAGATACAACAGAGTTACCTCTGGCGGCGATGGAACAGTGGACCTTTCGGTTTAAAGTCCAATGCTGTAACCATTGAGCCACCTTGTTCCCACTAAAGTACAAATGCACAACGGTTATTTAATATCATCTCATGAGAAACAGCCACAGCTACATGATTTTAAAGCTGGAAGCAGCTGCGGCCGTGTATTCAGTCTGCTGTTATCAAATCTATAGATTTGATTGAAAGTCTGAAATACAGTAAAAATGATAACAAATACTTACATTATATACTTGGAGCCTATTCCAGCATCTAAGGATATCTTTGGAAGTTCTAAGTTATCTTGTATGGTTAGTCATCTCGTTTCTTGGCAATATGGCACAATATTCTAGGTTTTCATGTCATACGAAATAAATAACATCTGACCAAGCATACCCCCCGACCCCAGCCGCCAGCTCACTGAAATGTAAAAATAATTATTTTATTTCAACTTGACACAGAGGGCTAAATGTTTTTTTCAGTTATAAAGTCAATTTTGGAATATAAATTATGTTAAGAAAACAACAAATAAAAAAGAAATACAATTTATACATTTAATGAGGTTTAAAGACACTTTTAGAAATCAGGATCACCTCGTGCATGACTTTTAAGGATAATGAAAGCAGGGGAACCCGGATAGAACCACCGAGCAGCGGCTAGTAACTGCCAGACTCCCTAACATAAAAAACAAACACAAGCAGTGTTAGCATTGTACGAAGACTCGGATAGCATCGACGTGCAGTACGTCTTAGTGCATATCCCCACACTTCGTACATTCACATGGGTAACTGGGGATAAGTGTCTTTCCCAAAGATACAACGCAGTTACCTCTGGCGGGGATGGAAGGATGCACCTTTCGGTTTGAAGTCCAGTGCTGTAAACATTGAGCCACCTTGTTCCCACTAAAGTACAAATGCACAGCGGTTATTTAATATCATCTCATGAGAAAAAGCCACAGCTACGTGGTTTTAAAGCTGGAAGCAACTGCGGCCGTGTATTCAGTCTGTTGTTATCAAATCTATAGATTTGGATTGAAAGTCTGAAATACAGTAAAAATGATAACAAATACTTACATTATATACTTGGAGACTATTCCAGCATCTAAGGATATCTTTGGAAGTTCTAAGTTATCTTGTATGGTTAGTCATCTCGTTTCTTGGCAATATGGCACAATGTTCTAGGTTTTTATGTCATACGAAATAAATAACACCATTTCCCCATTGCCCTTAACTTGGTTTTTACACCACTGAATCCAGTTGCAGATAAAATTGCATCTAGAGGACAAAACATGTCCCTATTACATTTATTTGGCTTAGAAATTCAAGACATAAGTGTTTTGGAGATTTCCTCCACTATTCACTTTTCTAACAATTTTATAACACAGCAAAATTTAACCTTTTTATTATTACACTTATTTAAATGAACAAATGTATCGGCCGGAATCACAGATTGTCACATCATCAACATGGACGACATAGAACTTTTGAAGGGCTAGTCATCTCTCTTCATACTGGACTCATTTCAGTTTTAACATCAAGATAAATGTCAAAGCTAGTCAAGGTTAAAACAATTTTGTATCACAGCAAAAATTAGATTAACCTATTTACAGATAAACTTGTTCATATGCAAGAATGTACAAACAGTCGGTATGGTATTTGTAAACATAATAGTTATTGGAAATACTCTTCAGGGTTTGCAATAGAGTCTTTGTATCCAGATCTTCTACACAACAGAGGTAAATTTTGCAATCTTCAACAGAACATGTGTTTCCATAAGTAGTCTATTTACAACTGGCTTTCATCAAAACATGCAGAAGGTGCTGCACCAAAATCTGAAAACAGAAAGTGGATGTGTAAAGCAATGATAACATGTGTCCACAACAAATCTCCCTTATTTTCAAATAGAATTATAGGAGTCTACTTGACCAAGCACACAGCCCCACCCCCCCACCCCCCGCCCCCAACCGCCAGCTCACTGAACAGTAAAAGTAATTAGTTTATTTCAACATGACAGAAAGAACTGAATGTTGTTTTTCAATTATAAAGTCAATTTTGGAATATTTATTTATTTATTTATTGGTGTTTAAGGTCACATATTTCTGCACAATGGCTAACGATGACCGTGACAGTTTTATGGGTGGAGGAAGCCGAAGTACCCGGAGAGAACCACCGAGCAACGGTGAGCAACTGTCAGCTCCCCAGCATACCAAATCCACACAATCAGGGTTAGCATTGGTTGAAGACAGGTGCACCATCGACGTGCAGTACGCCTTAGTACACAACGTCACCGTCACGTGGGCAATGGGGGTGAAGTGTCTTGCCCAAGGACACCACGCGGTTGCCTCAGGTGGGATTCGAACCGAGGACCTCTCGGCTTGCAGCCTGCGCCTCTACCAACTGAGCCACCGCGCCCCCCAATTTTGGAATATAAATTATGTTAAGAAAACAACAAATAAAATAGAAGTACAATTTATACATTTAATGAGGTTTAAAGACACTTTTGGCAATCAGGATCACCTCGTGCAGGACTTTAAAGGATAAAGGAAGCCGGAGAACCCGGATAGAACCACCGAGCAGCGGCCAGTAACTGCCAGACTCCCTAACATATAAACCCCACACAAGCAGTGTTAGCATTGTATGAAGACTCGTGCACCATCGACGTGCAGTACGCCTTAGTGCATATCCCCACAGTGCGTGCATTCACATGGGTAACTGGGGTTAAGTGCCTTTCCCAAAGATACAACAGAGTTACCTCTGGCGGCGATGGAACAGTGGACCTTTCGGTTTGAAGTCCAATGCTGTAACCATTGAGCCACCTTGTTCCCACTAAAGTACAAATGCACAACGGTTATTTAATATCATCTCATGAGAAACAGCCACAGCTACATGATTTTAAAGCTGGAAGCAGCTGCGGCCGTGTATTCAGTCTGCTGTTATCAAATCTATAGATTTGATTGAAAGTCTGAAATACAGTAAAAATGATAACAAATACTTACATTATATACTTGGAGCCTATTCCAGCATCTAAGGATATCTTTGGAAGTTCTAAGTTATCTTGTATGGTTAGTCATCTCGTTTCTTGGCAATATGGCACAATATTCTAGGTTTTCATGTCATACGAAATAAATAACATCTGACCAAGCATACCCCCCGACCCCAGCCGCCAGCTCACTGAAATGTAAAAATAATTATTTTATTTCAACTTGACACAGAGGGCTAAATGTTTTTTTCAGTTATAAAGTCAATTTTGGAATATAAATTATGTTAAGAAAACAACAAATAAAAAAGAAATACAATTTATACATTTAATGAGGTTTAAAGACACTTTTAGAAATCAGGATCACCTCGTGCATGACTTTTAAGGATAATGAAAGCAGGGGAACCCGGATAGAACCACCGAGCAGCGGCTAGTAACTGCCAGACTCCCTAACATAAAAAACAAACACAAGCAGTGTTAGCATTGTACGAAGACTCGGATAGCATCGACGTGCAGTACGTCTTAGTGCATATCCCCACACTTCGTACATTCACATGGGTAACTGGGGATAAGTGTCTTTCCCAAAGATACAACGCAGTTACCTCTGGCGGGGATGGAAGGATGCACCTTTCGGTTTGAAGTCCAGTGCTGTAAACATTGAGCCACCTTGTTCCCACTAAAGTACAAATGCACAGCGGTTATTTAATATCATCTCATGAGAAAAAGCCACAGCTACGTGGTTTTAAAGCTGGAAGCAACTGCGGCCGTGTATTCAGTCTGTTGTTATCAAATCTATAGATTTGGATTGAAAGTCTGAAATACAGTAAAAATGATAACAAATACTTACATTATATACTTGGAGACTATTCCAGCATCTAAGGATATCTTTGGAAGTTCTAAGTTATCTTGTATGGTTAGTCATCTCGTTTCTTGGCAATATGGCACAATGTTCTAGGTTTTTATGTCATACGAAATAAATAACACCATTTCCCCATTGCCCTTAACTTGGTTTTTACACCACTGAATCCAGTTGCAGATAAAATTGCATCTAGAGGACAAAACATGTCCCTATTACATTTATTTGGCTTAGAAATTCAAGACATAAGTGTTTTGGAGATTTCCTCCACTATTCACTTTTCTAACAATTTTATAACACAGCAAAATTTAACCTTTTTATTATTACACTTATTTAAATGAACAAATGTATCGGCCGGAATCACAGATTGTCACATCATCAACATGGACGACATAGAACTTTTGAAGGGCTAGTCATCTCTCTTCATACTGGACTCATTTCAGTTTTAACATCAAGATAAATGTCAAAGCTAGTCAAGGTTAAAACAATTTTGTATCACAGCAAAAATTAGATTAACCTATTTACAGATAAACTTGTTCATATGCAAGAATGTACAAACAGTCGGTATGGTATTTGTAAACATAATAGTTATTGGAAATACTCTTCAGGGTTTGCAATAGAGTCTTTGTATCCAGATCTTCTACACAACAGAGGTAAATTTTGCAATCTTCAACAGAACATGTGTTTCCATAAGTAGTCTATTTACAACTGGCTTTCATCAAAACATGCAGAAGGTGCTGCACCAAAATCTGAAAACAGAAAGTGGATGTGTAAAGCAATGATAACATGTGTCCACAACAAATCTCCCTTATTTTCAAATAGAATTATAGGAGTCTACTTGACCAAGCACACAGCCCCACCCCCCCACCCCCCGCCCCCAACCGCCAGCTCACTGAACAGTAAAAGTAATTAGTTTATTTCAACATGACAGAAAGAACTGAATGTTGTTTTTCAATTATAAAGTCAATTTTGGAATATTTATTTATTTATTTATTGGCGTTTAAGGTCACATATTTCTGCACAATGGCTAACGATGACCGTGACAGTTTTATGGGTGGAGGAAGCCGAAGTACCCGGAGAGAACCACCGAGCAACGGTGAGCAACTGTCAGCTCCCCAGCATACCAAATCCACACAATCAGGGTTAGCATTGGTTGAAGACAGGTGCACCATCGACGTGCAGTACGCCTTAGTACACAACGTCACCGTCACGTGGGCAATGGGGGTGAAGTGTCTTGCCCAAGGACACCACGCGGTTGCCTCAGGTGGGATTCGAACCGAGGACCTCTCGGCTTGCAGCCTGCGCCTCTACCAACTGAGCCACCGCGCCCCCCAATTTTGGAATATAAATTATGTTAAGAAAACAACAAATAAAATAGAAGTACAATTTATACATTTAATGAGGTTTAAAGACACTTTTGGCAATCAGGATCACCTCGTGCAGGACTTTAAAGGATAAAGGAAGCCGGAGAACCCGGATAGAACCACCGAGCAGCGGCCAGTAACTGCCAGACTCCCTAACATATAAACCCCACACAAGCAGTGTTAGCATTGTATGAAGACTCGTGCACCATCGACGTGCAGTACGCCTTAGTGCATATCCCCACAGTGCGTGCATTCACATGGGTAACTGGGGTTAAGTGCCTTTCCCAAAGATACAACAGAGTTACCTCTGGCGGCGATGGAACAGTGGACCTTTCGGTTTGAAGTCCAATGCTGTAACCATTGAGCCACCTTGTTCCCACTAAAGTACAAATGCACAACGGTTATTTAATATCATCTCATGAGAAACAGCCACAGCTACATGATTTTAAAGCTGGAAGCAGCTGCGGCCGTGTATTCAGTCTGCTGTTATCAAATCTATAGATTTGATTGAAAGTCTGAAATACAGTAAAAATGATAACAAATACTTACATTATATACTTGGAGCCTATTCCAGCATCTAAGGAGATCTTTGGAAGTTCTAAGTTATCTTGTATGGTTAGTCATCTCGTTTCTTGGCAATATGGCACAATATTCTAGGTTTTCATGTCATACGAAATAAATAACATCTGACCAAGCATACCCCCCGACCCCAGCCGCCAGCTCACTGAAATGTAAAAATAATTATTTTATTTCAACTTGACACAGAGGGCTAAATGTTTTTTTCAGTTATAAAGTCAATTTTGGAATATAAATTATGTTAAGAAAACAACAAATAAAAAAGAAATACAATTTATACATTTAATGAGGTTTAAAGACACTTTTAGAAATCAGGATCACCTCGTGCATGACTTTTAAGGATAATGAAAGCAGGGGAACCCGGATAGAACCACCGAGCAGCGGCTAGTAACAGCCAGACTCCCTAACATAAAAAACAAACACAAGCAGTGTTAGCATTGTACGAAGACTCGGATAGCATCGACGTGCAGTACGTCTTAGTGCATATCCCCACACTTCGTGCATTCACATGGGTAACTGGGGATAAGTGTCTTTCCCAAAGATACAACGCAGTTACCTCTGGTGGGGATGGAAGGATGCACCTTTCGGTTTGAAGTCCAATGATGTAACCATTGCGGCACCTTCCTCCCACTAAAGTACAAATGCACAGCAGTTATTTAATATCATCTCATGAGCAACAGCTACAGCTACGTGGTTTTAAAGCTGGAAGCAGCAGCGGCCGTGTATTCAGTCTGCCGTTATCAAATCTATAGATTTGGAGTGATAGTCTGAAATACAGTAAAAATGATAACAAATACTTACATTATATACTTGGAGTCTATTCCAGCATCTAAGGATATCATTGGAAGTTCTAAATTATCTTGTCTGGTTAGTCATCTTGTTTCCTGGCAATATGGCACAATGTTCTAGGTTTAAATGCCATACGAAATAAATAACCCCATTTCCCCGTTGCCCTTATCTTGGTTTTTCCACAATTGAATCCAGTTGCAGATAAAATTGCATCTAAAGGACAAAACGTGTCCCTATTACAATGGTTTGGTTTAGAAAGTCAAGACATAAGTGTTTTGGAGATTTCCTCCACTATTCACTTTTCTAACAATTCAAGTTTGAAACAATTTTGTATCACAGCAAAAATTAAATTAACCTATTTACCGATAAACTTGTTCATATACACGAATGTACAAACAGCCGGTTTGGTATTTGTAAACATAATAGTTATTGGAAATACTATTCAGGGTTTGGCAATAGCGTCTTTGTATCCAGCTCTTCTTCTACACAACAGAGGTAAACTTCGCAATCTTCAACAGAACATGTGGTTGCATAAGTAGTCTATTTACAACTGGCACTCATCAAAACATGCAGAAGGTGTTGCACCAAAATCTAAAAACAGAAAGTGGATGTGTAAAGGAATGATAATATGTGTGCACAAAAAATCTCCCTTATTTTCAAATACAAATAAATACAATTTTAGTAGTCTACTTGACCAAGCATACCGACACCCCCCCCCCCCGCCCTCACTCCCCCCTCCCGACCCCCACCCCCGCCAGCTCAGTGAACTGTAAAAATAATTATTTTATTTCAACTGCACAGAAAGGGCTGAATGTTTTTTTTTCAATTATAAAGTCAATTTTGGAATATAAATTATGTTAGGAAAACAACAAATAAAATAGAAGTACAATTTATACATTTAATGAGGTTTAAAGACACTTTTGGCAATCAGGATCACCTCGTGCAAGACTTTTAAGGATAAAGGAAGCCAGAGAACTAAGATAGAACCACCGAACAGCGGCTAGGAACTGCCAGACTCCCTAACATATAAACCCCACACAAGCAGTGTTAGCATTCTATGATGACTCGTGCACCATCGACGTGCAGTACGCCTTAGTGCATATCCCCACAGTGCGTGCATTCACATGGATAACTGGGGTTAAGTGCCTATACCAAAGATACAACGCAGTTACCTCTGGAGGGGATGGAACAGTGGACCTTTCGGTTTGAAGTTCAATGCTGTAACCATTGAGCCACCTTGCTTCCACTAAAGTACAAATGCACAACGGTTATTTAATATCATCTCATGAGCAACAGCCACAGCTACGTGGTTTTAAAGCTGGAAGCAGCTTCGCCGTGTACTCAGTCTGCTGTTATCAAATATATAGATTTGGACTGAAAGTCTGAAATACAGTAATGATAACAACTACTTAGATTATATACTTGGAGCCTATTCCAGCATCTAAGGATATCTTTGAAAGTTTTAAGTTATCTTTTATGGTTAATCATCTCGTTTCTTGGCAATATGGCACAATGTTCTAGGCTTTTATGTCATACGAAATAAATAACACCATTTCCCCATTGCCCTTATCTTGGATTTTTCACCATTGAATCTAGTTGCAGATAAAATTGCATCTAGAGGACAAAACGTGTCCTATTACAATGGTTTGGGTTAGAAAGTCAAGACTTATGTCTTTTGGAGATTTTCTCCACTATTCACTTTTCTAACAATTTGACAACACAGCAAAAGTTAACATTTTTATTATTACACTTATTTAAAGAAGAAAATGAACAAATCTATCGGCCGGAATCACAGATTGTCACATGATCAACATGGACGACGTAGAACTTTTCAAGGGCTAATCTTCTCTCTTCATACTGGACTCATTTCACATTTAACTACAAGATAAATGTCAAAGCTAGTCAATTTTAAAACAATTTTGTATCATAGCAAAAATTAAATTAACCTATTTACCGATGAACTATTTCATATACACGAATGTACAAACAGTCGGTATGGTCTTTGTAAACATAATAGTTGGTGGAATTACTATCCAGGGTTTGGCAATAGAGTCTTTGTATCCAGATCTTCTTCCACACAACAGAAGTAAACTTCGCAATCTTCAACAGAACATGTGGTTGCATAAGTAGTCTATTTACAACTGGTATTCATCAAAACATGCAGAAGGTGTTGCACCAAAATCTGAAAACAGGAAGTGAATGTGTAAAGCAATGATAATATGTGTCCACAACAAATCTCCCTTATTTTCAAATACAATTATAGGAGTCTACTTGACCAAGCATACCCCCACCCCCCTCCAACCGCCAGCTCACTGAACTGCCAAAATAATTATTTTATTTCAACTTGACCGAAAGGGCTGAATGTTTTTTTTTACAATTATAAAGTCAATTTTGGAATAAAAATTATGTTAAGAAAACAACAAAGAAAGTAGAAGTACAATTTATACATTTAAAGAGGTTTAAAGACACCTTTGGCAAACAGGATCACCTCGTGCAGGACTTTTAAGGATAAAGGAAGCAGGAGAACCCGGATAGAACCACCGAGCAGCGTCTTGTAACTGACAGACTCCCTAACATAAAAGTTAAAAAATTTATAGTAATTTATATATTTTTTATACTTACCAATGACCCAGACATAGCTGGTGCTAACTCTTAAAATATAGGGCCAAACACAAATTTTGCCCCCCAATCCCCAAAATTTGCATCTAAAACTAAAGAAAACATGTCCTGAAAGGCCCTCCACACTTCGCCCCTACTGCGCATGCGCAGTGTCAAGGACGTTCCGAAATTGGCGCCATTAATCATTCTAATAACCAGTGCCTGGTAAGCGCTATGTACTCAGCGGGGAGGCAAGAGTTCCCAACTCCTGGGAGGGCCATCCCCGTCTGGGTCATTGGTAAGTATAAAAAATATATAAATTACTATAAATTTTTTAACATTTTTATACTGTACCAATGACCCAGACATAGCTGAATAGTAAAAAGGCTGGAGGGCCAAGGACATAGAGCAAAATGGAATACGCTCAATAAAATAAAATAGAGTCATCCCCTGTAGGGAAAAAGAAGTAATAGGCCTTACATGTATCCTTCTTATTTATGATAAATTAGAAAGATACAACACCTTCCAAAATTGAGCTTCATACATCCATGTACTCTATTAATATCCAATATAATCCTTATACTAATAATTTTTAAAGTAAGCCAATAAATAAAGTAAGTCTAGAGAATAGAGACTCTTATACTCCTAAAAGTGTCTGAGGATTGCATAATCATGTCCGTTGACATATGCAATATTCAAAAGCTATACTTTAAAAACTAAGACTTGAATGAATTTTAAAAACCTAAACTTCTCACTAAACAACCATCCCAATAACAGCTCAGAATTACTAACTCCGGAGGAGGTATCCCCTTGTTTTCATAGTAAAACAGGTGACCCAAGGGAACACCCTCCCCCCCCCCTTTTTCTTGCCCTGGGTCAAATAGCCCAGAGCGAAGAGGGCAGCCGAACGGAGACACTGCCGAAACAGACAGCCTACCTAGCTATAGTAGCAACTGTTAAGTGAATGACATTCTGAGCAGTAGATAATAGACCTAACAATAGAGGCCTCCAGAAATGGACTCGATATTTCTAAGATAAAATTCATGAATGTGGATGGCTGAGCGCAATGAGCGGCCTTCAAAAATCTATAATAGCGACACTATTAATGTAAGCCCAAGAAGTAGAAGAACTCTTACTTCATGAGCCGAAATCTTAAGCACAACTGCTAAGTCAATGATATACCATAAGCAGTACCGATAGTTAATAGAATCCATTAACAATAAAATGGAGCGTAACGTCCTTCTACTTGACATCAAAGACAGAAGAAGCTTACGCCCTTTGTAATAAACAGATATCTGTTTATAAATACATAAACTGTACCCGGAAAGAGTAAAGGCCTATACCCATACGAAGACGGAAGGACCTTAAAATAATAGGTTCCGGATAATAGGAGCCTAACTCTTATGCAACAATCCAACCTAAATAGTAACGGAAGTATTGATTCCGAAACTATGAAAGTGAAAATCATCCATCGATAGTGCATGAAACTCACTGACTCTACAGTAAAAGAGAAACCAACAGAATTACTGTCTAAAAGGTCAGAATTTGAAAACTACTGTTTCCAGAGGCTCAAATGATTACTTAGCTAAATAAGAACCGAAGTTAAAATCCGTATAGGAATTTAATCTAAAGATTCTAAGTCTATTTATCAAAAAGTTACTAACTGACTTAGATAAAGAGACAAAAGACTCAATTGTAAACTATCGTAGAGTGCATAGGTATGAGGTAACATAAACCTATAACCTAAATAAAAACAGGCTGCAGTAGATCTTGTGAAACAAGTATACTAAAAAATAGCAATGAGTAGTATGGAGGGATCAACAATATGAACATAATGATCCCTACACCACGACGGAAGAGCCTCCACTTTAGCCGCATAAAATAGCGAAGAAGAGGATCTCCTATAGTAAGAAATCGCGTCCAAAGCTCGTCCAGTACAGTGCTTACAATGCAATACGGACCACACAACGGAATACATGAAGGTTGCGACCTTGCTGGTTGTGATAAAGATGACACGATTTACCCAGTGAAAAAGATCCTCACATAGAGGAAGATTTCACGTTAAGACCCACAGAAGACAAGAGAGTAAATTACTCATGATCTCTGTGAAGATAGAGATGCTATCAACAGAAATGTATTGTGGTTGTTTATCTTAGCAATACCTGCTAAAACAACAGCGCCGGAGGATACGCGTATCCTATCATTCCGTCCTATAGATCAATAGAGCGTTAACAATATTAGCTCAGAGATCTGGACAAGCCAACACATACGTCTGCAATTGATTAACAAGCTGTGTCATAAATAAATCATCATTGGGCGCTCCCATAGATAGCAAATCTGATTGAATACTTGTTTGTTGAGAGTCCATTCTGACAGCAACAAGGGACCCGTAGGAGAACGGGAGTCCGATAAAACAATCAGACGACCCGGAATATGACGGACCAAAACTGAACTTGGTGTACTATAACCAACAGACGGATTCTTTCCATTAAATTGAATAACGGAAACGAAAGAGTGCCTCCCTGGTTCCGGAGATACGCCACTACTGTCGAATTAAAGGACAGGAATTTGGGCATGCGTTTCTGAATAATGTTCATGCAATGACATAAAGCAAGCTTAAAAAACATTATTCCGCGGAAGTTAAACTGATTGCTAAAAGACTGCGGAACCCAAAGACCCTGGCACTTCGAATCCGTAGGGATCAGTATTATATCCCAATCTGTTTGACTGGCAACCGTCATAACAGCCACACTCGGGTCCGGCAACTGCGGCGGCACTCTCTGAGTCAACCACCGAATGTTTGCCCCAGTCTGAATCTCTTGTAACACTAGATAGACAAGAGAACGTATAAATCGAGCAATTCATGGATTGCCGAAAAGTTGCCGTCGAAGAGAAGCTCCTCCGAGAACGAAGCGACTCTGAGAGAGTTCTTAACCTTACTATCCACGCGTGTGGATGTAGCTAGGGCTGCGTCACGTCTAACTAACTCCAATCAGCCACTGAAGGGCGGAGTTATACGTGAACAAACTACTGCCCTCAAAAGAAATTACATTGAGAATAATATCCCGTAAATCTTTTCTTGAAGACGTAATGATAACGCCTCAGTAAGGCGGATTACGTATAATAAAGCGTCTAAGTTAAGTCTACTATACATAATGTCGTTCCCAACATTGAAATTGGAAAAGACATAAACGGCGAAAAAGAATATATGCAGTCTTTAATCACACCGTCTAGACGCATATGAACTCTCGGTATGCCCTGCTCTGCCAAAATAAACTATTTGTATAAATGATAAAATGGCAGAAATGAGCAACGCGGACAAGAAACTAACTATCATGCTTAGTAGCAGGCTTGTATATATATATATAGCGTCGAAAAATAAAACACATGTTGTAATGACAATATTGGACTGCGTCGGTAAGTCAGGGACAAAGTCCCTGAACCGATCGAAAAATCCGAGTCCAATGACGCTAAAAGTCTCTTATCCAAGATCGCAGCAATGAAGTCCGAAATAATAATCACTGGAAGATAATGCCAGAAGATATGAAAGGCATCTTCCGATACTACTAAAGGGAAAACTCGAAATCTTTCGAATCCCTTTCGCCATCCTGTCGGACCCTATAAAGCGTTCGGTCGTCCGTAGCTGATGCAACCGCGGACCGCACCGACCCAGCGCCGTCGGATAATTCCTGATTCGACCGAGAAACTGTCAATTGCTGGGATGCTGCGAAACAACTGTGCTAACTCGGATAGCACGTCCGTCACTGAGGCCTGAGGAGAAGCGGTCTTACGATGCATTGCCGCTGGAAGCTCCGTGATCGTTACCCCGTGCATACTACCAATATGCGAGCGAACGGAGTGTATAGGCCTCGTGTCCCTTGGCTACCGGATGGCGCGACCTATTCGCCGTGGAATCACTGAATGCCGAAACTGATCGGATACTCGAGGTCACGTAGCCAATGTGCGGTCGTGTGCCCTGCTGTGAGGATGAGGAAGCATTAAAGACAGTCTCTCGGACTGTCAATATAACGGAGCGTCCCGACCAACGGACATATGCTCCGAATGTAAAATATCTGAACCACGACATGCGGTCCCCTATGTTGTTGGGCGAGAGAGGGACCTCTCTCGCTCACAGCCCGGACGGACCTGGACAAGCCAGGAACCGGACTAACAGGCTTCCTCCGATCTGTCCTCAATCTGCCGTCACTGGGTGAGTACTAAAGTAAATAAAGTGCTCGCATCACCCAAATCTCCTTCCTAGACCGCAACGGACGAACCCGGCAGCCGAACCATTCGATGAATGTACGCTACACCGGGTGAGCTAGCGAATGTCACTCCGTAGGCGATAGACATATTCCATGAGCACTTATTGCCGCTAACTCTTCATTAACTATGACGACAGAGGCACACTTTTGAAAGACATCTCCATAACTCTTCGAACAAGAAACCAGAAATGCTTGGATAGCAAGCATAAAATAATAATATATATAGCGTCGTTCAATAATTCGAAAGTTTGTGTGACATTATTGGACTATGTCGGAACTGAGGGACGATGTCCCTGAACCGAACCAAAAATTTCTAAGTCCACCGACGCTATCAGTTTCTTATCCGGCATCGCAGCATTCTGGTCCGACGAAAGAAGCTGTAGAAGACCAAGTCAGATGACAAACACAACAGCATATGTTGTTCCGAAAGGGAAAGCTCGAAATCCTCCGAATCCCTTTCGGTATCCCGTCGGACCGGATGAAACTTTCGGACGTCCGTACCCGCTTCCGCGGAGCGTCCCGACCCAGCATCGTCGGATAAAATATATGCGACAGATTCAGTTGATGCTGGGATGCTGCGATAAACTGTGCTATTAAGGAAAGCACGTCCGTTCCCGAGGCCTGTGCAGTAGCGGTCTTACGATGCATTGCCGCCGGAAGCTCCGTGTACGTTGACTCCCGCACACTTCCTATGCGAACGTCCGGAGTCTGCAGGCCTCGTGTCCCTGGCTACCGGATGGTGTGACCTGGTCGCCGAAGAATCCTTGATCGGCGAAGCTGGTAATATATCGGCGGTCACGCAGCCAAGGTGCGGTCGTGTGCGCTGACGAGAAGAGGAAGCCTTAGCAGTCTCAGCGGACTGCCTATACAACGGAGCGTCCCGAGCGACGGACGTATGCTCCGCTTGCGACACATTTTGTACCACAACATCTGGGGCCAGATGTTGTTGAACGAGAGAGGGGCCTCTCTCGCTTGCCGTCCGGATGGACCGGAACGAGCTATGAACCGGACTAAAAGGCTTCCTGCGTTCTCCCTCCGATCCGCCGTCACTGGGTGTGCATTAGGTTAATTTATAGTGCTCGCATCACCCCAAAATTCCTTCTAGACCGCAACGGACGAACCCGGCTGCCGAACCATTCGGTGAATGGACGCTACACCGGGCGAGCTAGCGGACGTCAAAGGCCGTCGAACCTACTAGGGTCCTCTTAGGCAATTGGCGTATTACATGAGCACTTTTCCGCTAGCCCTTCATTAATTGTGACGACGGAGGCACACTGTTGGAAGACATCACAGATACATCACCCTAATCTTGATCATCTGAAATAGAAATTGATAAAGTAGAGTGACCCTGCGGGGAAAGGACCGGAGTGTCCAAATCCCCAACAACATACCGTGACATACGCTTCCCATATTGTCATCGAAATCATACGATACAGAACAGGAGTTAATGCGAGTACACTGACCACATATAGAATAATAAAGTCAGAGGAAGACATCCTCTTAAAACAATTGATCAATATCCTTTCAATGTGAAAAGAAAACAAGTCCTGGTACTCGCACTAACCCCTGGCAATCAAAATACATAATAATAATATGATCCATTAATATAGAAAAAATAATTGAAATCAAAATATTTTGAAAAAATATTTTTTCAGAACAGCCCAAGTTTCTGAAAAGTAACGTTGAGCCCCAATGGATCCCAAGCCTAAGTGTGGACAAAAATTTTAAAAATATTTTAAACAATTTATTCAACACTTACGAACAATAATAATGTATCTAGTTATGATTAAAATAACATCAAGATATTATTATTTAGAAATCCCCCCCTCACACAGAGGGCTGTTGTAAATGTAAACAATGAGTGTAAAAACACTAAAATAAGACTCCAGGCACCCAGGCCCGAAATCAGTTACCAAAAATACACTATCTGATGCAAAACAGAGACTTCCAGGGAAGAAACTGCAGAACATCAGATGGTAGATGCAGAACACAACGCCTAACCACCCGTAGGTGAAGACGTAAACATGGGGAAAGAACAGAATTCATTCTGTTATTCAGCTAAAACTCCCAAGAAAATTTAGTAATAATAATTACAAAAACTATGCCAAAAGCATGGGAGAATAGCAAGGGGGAACTTAAAGGACAGGGAGCGAGGAAAACACTTAAAAAACAGTGTAACTAAATAATCAGAATGACAACAAAATGGCTGCTGCCTTGAAAATAGGTAACTTAACATAATTTCATTAAAAAATTTTAAGTTACAGCCCTGATAATATTCTGTCACACATTCTTTTCCTCTCCTCCTTCTCTATCCTCCTTAGAATCACCATTTCACTAATATTTATGTGTCTGGCATCATTTAAACTGAGATTTATAAGCACAAAGATCAGTCAGATGTTAACTGATGAAGGGCCAAACTTAGAATGATTAATGGCGCCAATTTCGGAACGTCCTTGACACTGCGCATGCGCAGTAGGGGCGAAGTGTGGAGGGCCTTTCAGGACATGTCTTCTTTAGTTTTAGATGCAAATTTTGGGGATTGGGGGGCAAAATTTGTGTTTGGCCCTATATTTTAAGAGTTAGCACCAGCTATGTCTGGGTCATTGGTACAGTATAAAAATATCCCACACAAGCAGTGTTAGCATTGTATGAAGACTCGGGCACCATCGACGAGCAGTATGCCTTAGTGCATATCCCCACAGTGCGTGGATTCACATGGGTAACTGGGGTTAAGTGTCTTTCCCAAAGATACTACGCAGTTACCTCTGGCGGGGATGGCACAGTGGACCCTACGGTTTAAAGTCCAATGCTGTATCCATTGAGCCACCTTGCTCCCACTAAAGTACAAATGCACAACGGTTATTTAATATCATCTCATGAGCAACAGCCACAGCTACGTGGTTTTAAAGCTGGAAGCAGCTGCGGCCGTGTATTCAGTCTGCTGTTATCAAATCTATAGATTTGGATTGAAAGTCTGAAATACAGTGAAAATGATAACAAATACTTACATTATATACTTGGAGCCTATTCCAGAATCTAAGGATATCTTTGGAAGGTCTAAGTTATCTTGTATGGTTAGTCATCTCGTTTCTTGGCACAATGTTCTAGGTTTTTATGTCATACGAAGTAAATTACACAAATTCCCCATTGCCCTTATCTTGATTTTTCCACCATTGAATCCAGTTGCAGATAAAATTGCATCTAGAGGACAAAACGTGTCCTATTACAATGGCTTGGGTTAGAAAGTCAAGACTTATGTCTTTTGGAGATTTTCTCCACTATTCACTTTTCTAACAATTTGACAACACAGCAAAAGTTAACATTTTAATTATTTCACTTATTTAAAGAAGAATATGAACAAATCTATCGGCCGGAATCACAGATTGTCACATCATCAACATGGACGACATAGAACTTTCCAAGGGCTAATCTTCTCTCTTCATACTGGACTCATTTCACATTTAACAACAAGATAAATGTCAAAGCTAGTCAATTTACAACAATTTGGTATCATAGCAAAAATTAAATTAACCTATTTACCGATAAACTATTTCATATACACGAATGTACAAACAGTCGGTATGGTCTTTGTAAACATAATAGTTAGTGGAATTACTATCCAGGGTTTGGCAATAGAGTCTTAGTATCCAGATCTTCTTCCACACAACAGAAGTAAACTTCGCAATCTTCAACAGAACATGTGGTTGCATAAGTAGTCTATTTACAACTGGTATTCATCAAAACATGCAGAAGGTGTTGCACCAAAATCTGAAAACAAAAAGTGAATGTGTAAAGCAATGATAATATGTGTCCACAACAAATCTCCCTTATTTTCAAATACAATTATGGGAGTCTACTTGACCAAGCATACCCCCCCCCCCCCCTCCTCCAACCGTCTGCTCACTGAACTGCCAAAATAATTATTTTATTTCAACTTGACCGAAAGGGCTGAATGTTTCTTTTACAATTATAAAGTCAATTTTGGAATAAAAATTATGTTAAGAAAACAACTAATAAAATAGAAGTACAATTTATACATTTAAAGACACTTTTGGCAATCAGGATCACCGCGTGCAGAACTTTTAAGGATAAAGGAAGCCGGAGAACCCGGATAGAAACACCGAGCAGCGTCTTGTAACTCACAGACTCCTTAACATATAAACCCCACACAAGCAGTGTTAGCATTGTATGAAGACTCGGGCACCATCGACGAGCAGTACGCCTTAGTGCATATCCCCACAGTGCGTGCATTTACATGGGTAACTGTGGTTAAGTGTCTTTCCCAAAGATACAACGCAGTTACCTCTGGCGGGGATGGTACAGTGGACCCTTCGGTTTAAAGTCCAATGCTGTAACCATTGAGCCACCTTGCTCCCACTAAAGTACAAATGCACAACAGTTATTTAATATCATCTCATGAGCAACAGTCACAGCTGCGTGATTTTAAAGCTGGAAGGAGCTGCGGCCGTGTATTCAGTCTGCTGTTATCAAATCTATAGATTTGGATTTAAAGTCTGAAATAGAGTAAAAATGATAACAAATACTTACATTATATACTTGGAGCCTATTCCACCATCTAAGGATATCTTTGGAAGGTCTAAGTTATCTTGTATGGTTAGTCATCTCGTTTCTTGGCACAATGTTCTAGGTTTTTATGTCATACGAAGTAAATAACACCATTTCCCCATTGCCCTCATCTTGGATTTTCCACCATTGAATCCAATTGCAGATAAAATTGCATATAGAGGACAAACCGTGTCCTTTTTACCATGGTTTGGCTTAGAAAGTCAAGACAGAAGTCTTTTGGAGATTTCCTCCACTATTCACTTTTCTAACTATTTGACAACACAGCAAAAGTTAACCTTTTTATTATTACACTTATTTAAATGAGCAAATGAACAAATGTATCGGCCGGAATCACAGATCGTCACATCATCAACATGCATGACATAGAACTTTAGAAGGTCTAATCTTCTCTCTTCATACTGGACTCATTTCACTTTTAACATCAAGATAAATGTCAAAGCTAGTCAAGTTTAAAACAATTTTGTATCACAGCAAAAATTAAATTAACCTATTTACCGATAAACTTGTTCATATACACGAATGTACAAACAGTCGGTATGGTATTTGTAAACATAATACTTATTGGAAATACTATTCAGGGCTTGGCAATAGAGTATTTGTATCCAGATCTTCTACACAAGAGAGGTAAACTTCGCAATCTTCAACAGAACATGTGGTTGCATAAGTAGTCCATTTACAACTGGAATTCATCGAAACATGCAGAAGGTGTTGCACCAAAATCTGAAAACAGAAAGTGGATGTGTAAAGCAATGATAATATGTGTCCACAACAAATCTCCCTTATTTTCAAATACAATTATAGAAGTCTACTTGACCAAGCATACCACCCCCCCCCCCCCCCCACCGTCCCCCCACCCCAACCGCCAGCTCACTGAACTGTAAAAATAATTATTTTATTTCAACTTGACAGAAAGGGCTGAATGTTTTTTTTCAATAAAGTCAATTTTGGAATAAAAATTATGTTAAGAAAACAACAAATAAAACAAAAGTCCAATTTATATATTTAATGAGGTTTAAAGACACTTTTGGCGATCAGGATCTCTTCGTGCAGGACTTTTAAGGGTAAAGGAAGCAGGAGAACCAGGATAGAACCACCGAGCAGCGGCTAGTAACTGCCAGACTCCCTAACATATAAACCCCACACAAGCAGTGTCAGCATTGTATGAAGACCGGTGCACTAAGGCGTACTGCACGTAGATGGTGCACCAGTCTGTTGTATTCAGTCTGCTGTTATCAAATCTATAGATTTGGATTGAAAGTCTGAAATACAGTAAAAATGATAACAAATACTTACATTATATACTTGGAGCCTATTCCACCATCTAAGGATATCTTTGGAAGTTCTAAGTTATCTTGTATGTTTAGTCATCTCGTTCCTTGGCAATATGGAACAATGTTCTAGGTTTTTATGTCATACGAAATAAATAACACCATTTCCCCGTAGCCCTTATCTTGGTTTTTCCACCACTGAAGCCAGTTGCAGATAAAATTGCATCTAGAGGACAAAACGTGTCCCTATTACAATGGTTTGGCTTAGAAAGTCAAGACATATGTCTTTTAGAGATTTCCTTCACTATTCACTTTTCTAACAAATTGACAACACAGCAAAAGTTAACATTTTGCAGCGGTTAGTAACTGCCAGACTCCCTAACATATAAACCCCACACAAGCAGTGTTAGCATTGTATGAAGACTCGTGCACCATCGACGTTCAGTACGCCTTAGTGCATATCCCCACAGTGCGTGCATTCACATGGGTAACTGGGGTTAAGTGCCTTTCCCAAAGATACAACGCAGTTACCTCTGGCGGGGATGGAACAGAGGACCTTTCGGTTTGAAGTCCAATGCTGTAACCATTGAGCCACCTTGCTCCCACTAAAGTACAAATGCACAACGGTTATTTAATATCATCTCATGAGCAACAGCCACAGCTACGCGGTTTTAAAGCTGGAAGCAGCTGCGGTCGTGTATTCAGGCTGCTGTTATCAAATCTATACATTTGGATTGAAAGTCTGAAATACAGTAAAAATGATAACAAGTACTTACATTATATACTTGGAGCCTATTCCAGCATCTAAGGAAATCTTTGGAATTCCTAAGTTATCTTCTATGGTTAGTCATCTCGTTTCTTGGCAATATGGCACAATGTTCTAGGTTTTTATCTCATACGAAATAAATAACAACATTTCCCCATTGCCCTTATCTTGGTTTTTCCACCATTCAATCCAGTTGCAGATAAAATTGCATCTGGAGGCTGGAGGACAAAACGTGTCCCTATTACAATGGTTTGGCTTAGAAAGTCAAGACTTATGTCTTTTGGAGATTTTGTCCACTATTCACTTTTCTAACAATTTGACAACACAGCAAATGTTAACGTATTTATTATTACACTTATCTAAATAAGCAAATGAAGAAATGTATCGGCCGGAAACAGAGTTTATCACATCATTAACATGGACGACATAGAACTTTTGAAGGGCTAATCTTCTCTCTTCATACTGGACTCATTTCATTTTTAACATCAAGATAAATGTCAAAGCTAGTCAAGCGTAGAACAATTTTGTATCACAGCAAAAATTAAATTAACCCATTTACCGATAAACTTGTTCATATACACGAATGTACAACCAGTCGGTATGGTATTTGTAAACATAATAGGTATTGGAAATACTATTCAGGTTTTGGCAATAGGGTCTTTGTAACCAGATCTTCTTCTACACAACTGAGGTAAACTTCGCAATCTTAAACAGAACATGTGGTTGCATAAGTAGTCTATTTACAACTGGCATTCATCAAAACATGCAGAAGGTGTTGCACCAAAATCTGAAAACAGAAAGTGGATGTGAAAAGCAATGATATTATGTGTCAACAACAAATCTCCCTTATTTTCAAATACAATTATAGGATTCTACATGACCAAGAATACCCACCCCCGCGCACTCCCAACCCCACCCCTCCCCAACCGCCAGCTCACTGAACTGTAAAAATAATTAGTTTATTTCAACTTGACAGAAAGGGCTGAATGTTTTTTTTTCAATTATAAAGTCAATTTTGGAATATAAATTATGTTTAGAAAACAAGAAATAAAATAGAAGTGCAAGATATACATTTAAAGAGGTTTAAAGACACTTTTTGCAATCAGGATCACCTCGTGCAGGATATCGAAGGATAAAGGAGACCAGAGAACCCGGATAGAACCACCGAACAGCGGCTAGTAACTGCCAGACTCCCTAACATATAAACCCCACACAAGCAGTGTTAGCATTGTATGAAGACTCGTGCACCATCGACGTGCAGTAGGCCTTAGTGCATATCCCCCCCAGTGCGTGCATTCACATGGGTAACTGGGGTTAAGTGCCTTTCCCAAAGATACAACGCAGTTACTTCTGGCGGGGATGGAACAGAGGACCTTTCGGTTTGAAGTCCAATGCTGTAACCATTGAACCAACTTGCTCCCACTAAAGTACAAATGCACAACGGTTATTTAATATCATCTCATGAGCAACAGCCACAGCTACGCGGTTTTAAAGCTGGAAGTACCTGCGGTCGTGTATTCAGTCTGCTGTTATCGAATCTGTACATTTGGATTCAAAGTCTGAAATACAGTAAAAATGATAACAAGTACTTACATTGTATACTTGGAGCCTATTCCAGCATCTAAGGATATCTTTGGAAGTTCTAAGTTATCTTGTATGCTTAGTCATCTCGTTTCTTGGCAATATGGCACAATGTTCTAGGTTTTTATGTCATACGAAATAAATAACACCATTTCCCCGTTGCCCTTATCTTGGTTTTTCCACCACTGAATCCAGTTGCAGATAAAATTGCATCTAGAGGACAAAACGTGTCCCTATTAAAATGGTTTGGCTTAGAAAGTCAAGACATAAGTCTTTTGGAGATTTCCTCCACTATTCACTTTTCTAACAAATTGACAACACAGCAAAAGTTAACATTTTTATTATTACACTTATTTAAATAAGCAAATGAACAAATCTATCGGCCGGAATCACAGATTGTCACATCATCAACATGGACGACATAGAACTTTTGAAGGGCTAATCTTCTCTCTTCATACTGGACTCAATTCACATTTAACATCAAGATAAATGTCAAAGCCAGTCAATTTCAAAACAATTTTGTATCACAGCAAAAATTAAATTAACCTATATACCTATAAACTTGTTCATATACACAAATGTACAAACAGTCGGTATGGTATTTGTAAACATAATAGTTATTGGAAATACTATACAGGGTTTGGCAATAGAGACTTTCTATCCAGATCTTCTTCTACACAACAATGGTAAACTTCGCAATCTTCAACAGAACATGTGGTTGCAAAAGTAGTCTATTTACAACTGGCATTCATCAAAACATGCAGAAGGTGTTGCACCAAAATCTGAAAACAGAAAGTGGATGTGTAAAGCAATGGTAGGCGTCCACAACAAATCTCCCTTATTTTCAAATACAATTATAGGAATCTACTTGACCAAGCATACCCCCCCCCCCCGCCGCCCCCCCCCCCCCCAACGGCCAGCTCACTGAACTGTAAAAATAATTATTTTATTTCAACTTGACAGAAAGGGCTGAATGTTTTTTTTCAATTATAAAGTCAATTTTGGAATATAAATTATGTTAAGAAAACAACAAATAAAACAGAAGTACAATTTATCTATTTAATGAGGTTTAAAGACACTTTGGGCAATCAGGATCACCTCGTGCAGGACTTTTAAGGATAAAGGAAGCAGGAGAACCCGGATAGAACCACCGAGCAGCGGCCAGTAACTGCCAGACTCCATAACATATAAAGCCCACACAAGCAGTGTTAGCATTGTTTCAAGACTCGTGCACCTTCGACGTGCAGTACGCCTTAGTGCTTATCCCCACAGTGCGTGCATTCACATGGGTAACTGTTGTTAAGTGCCTTTCCCAAAGATACAACGCAATTACCTCTGGCGGGGATGGAAGAGTGGACCTTTTTGTTTGAAGTCCAATGCTGTAACCATTGCGTCACCTTGCTCCCACTAAAGTACAAATGCACAACGGTTATTTAATATCATCTCATGAGCAACAGCCACCGCTACGTGGTTTTAAAGCTGGAAGCAGCTGCGGCCGTGCATTCCAGTCTGCTGTTATCAAATGTATAGATTTGGATTGAAAGTCTGAAATACAGTAAAAATGGTAACAAATACTTACATTATATACTTGGAGCCTATTCCAGCATCTATTGCAGCATCTAAGGATATCTTTGCAAGTTCTACGTTATCTTGTATGGTTAGTCATCTCGTTTCTTGGCAATATTGCAGAATGTTCTAGATTTTAATGTCGTACGAAATAAATAACACCATTTCTCCATTCCCCTTATGTTTTGTTTTTCCACCATGGAATCCAGATGCAGATAAAATTGCATCTAGAGGACAAAACGTGTCCCTATTACAATGGTTTGTATTAGAATGTCAAGACATAAGTTTTTCGGAGATTTCCTCCACTATTCATGTTTCGAACAATTTTATGACACAACAAAAGTTAACCTTTTTATTATTACACTTATTTAAATGAGCAAATGAACGAATGTATCGGCCGGAATCACACATTGTCACATCATCAACATGGACGACATAGAACCTTTGAAGGGCTAATCGTCTCTCTTCGTACTGGACTCATTTCACTTTTAACATCAAGATAAATGTCAAACCTAGTCAAGTTTAAAACAATTTTGTATCACAGCAAAAATTAAATTAACCTATTTACCGATAAACCTGTTCATATACCGGAATGTACAAACAGTCGGTATGGTATTTGTAGACATAAAAGTTATTGGAAATACTATTCAGGGTTTGGCAATAGAGTCTTTGTATCCAGATCTTCATCTACACAACAGAGGTAAACTTCGCAATCTTCAACAGAACATGTGGTTGCATAAGTAGTCTATTTACAACTGGCATTCATCGAAACATGCAGAAGGTGTTGCACAAAAATCTGAAAACAGAAAGTGGATGTGTAAAGCAGTGATATGTGTCCACAACAAATCTCCCTGATTTTCAAATACAATTATAGGAGTCTACTTGACTAAGTATACCCCCGCCTCCTCCCGAACCGCCAGCTCACTGAACTGTAAACATAATTATTTTATTTCAACTTGACAGAAAGGGCTGACTTTTTTTCAATTATAAAGTCAATTTTGGAATATAAATTATGTTAAGGAAACAACAAATAAAATAGAAGTACACTTTATACATTTAATGAGGTTTAAAGACACTTTTGTCAATCAGGATCGCCTCGTGCAGGACTTTTAAGGATCCAGGAAGCAGGAGAACCCGGATAGAACCACCGAGCAGAGGCTAGTAACTGCCAGACTCCCTAACATATAAACCCCACACAGCAGTGTAGCATTGTATGAAGACTCGTGCACCATCGACGTGCAGTACGCCGTAGTGCATATCCCCACGGTGCGTGCATTCACATGGGTAACAAGGGTTAAAGGCCGTTCCCAACGATACAACGCAGTTAATTCTGACGGGGATGGAACTGTGGACCTTTCGGTTTGAAGTCGAATACTGCAACCACTGAGCCACTTTGCTCCCACTAAAGTACAAATGCACAGCGGTTATTTAATATCAGCTCATGAGCAACAGCCACAGCTACGTGGTTTTAAAGCTGGAAGCAGCTGCGGTCGTGTATTCAATCTGGAGTTATCAAATCTATAGATTTGCATTGAAAGTCTGAAATACAGTACAAATAATAACAAATACCTACATTATATACTCGGAGCCTATTCCAGCATCTAACGATATCTTTGGAAGTTCTAAGTTACCTTGTATGGTTAGTCATCTCGTTTCTTGGCAATATGGCACAGTATTCTAGGTTTTTATGTCATACTCAATAAATAACACCTTTTCCCCATTGCCCTTATCTTGGTTTTTCCACCATTCAATCCACTTGCAGATAAAATTGCATCTAGAAGACAAAACGTGTCCCTATTACAATGGTTTGGCTTTGAAAGTCAACACATAAGTGTTTTCGAGATTTCCACCACTATTCACTTTTCTATCAATTTTATAACACAGCAAAAGTTAACCTTTTTATTATTACACTTATTTAAATGAGCAAATGAACGAACGTATCGGCCGGAATCACAGATTGTCACATCATCAACATGGACGACATAGAACTTTTGAAGGGCTAATCTTCTCTCTTCATACTGGACTCATTTCACCTTTAACATCAAGATAAATGTCAAAGCTAGTCAAGTTTAAAACAATTCTGTATCACAGCAAAAATTAAATTAACCTATTTACCGATAAACTTGTTCATATACGCGAATGTACAAACAGTCGGTATTGTATTTGTAAACATAATAGTTATTGGAAATACTATTCAGGGTTTGGCAAAAGAGTCTTTGTATCATGATCTTCTTCTACACAACAGAGGTAAACTACTTCGCAATCTTCAACAGAACATGTGGTTGCATAAGTAGTCTATTTACAACTGGTATTCATCAAAACATGCAGAAGGTGTTGCACCAAAATCTGAAAACAGAAAGTGGATGTGAAAAGCAATGATATTATGTGTCCAGAACAAATGTCCCTTATTTTTAAATACAATTATAGGAGTCTACATGACCAAGATTACCACACCCCCCGCCCTCCCACCCCTTCCCCCAACCGCCAGCTCACTGAACGGTAAAAATAATTAGTTTATTTCAACTTGACAGAAAGGGTTGAATGCTTTTTTTCAATTATAAAGTCAATTTTGGAATATAAATTATATTAAGAAAACAAGAAATAAAATAGAAGTGCAATTCATACATTTAATGAGGTTTAAAGATACTTTTGGCAATCTGGATCACCTCGTGCAGGACTTCTAAGGATAAAGGAGGCCAGAGAACCCGGATAGAACCACCGAACAACGGCTAGTAACTGCCAGACTCCCTAACATATAAACCCCACACAAGCAGTGTTAGCATTCTATGAAGACTCGTGCACCATCGACGTGCAGTACGCCTTAGTGCATATCCCCACAGTGCGTGCATTCAAATGGGTAACTGGGATTAATTGCATTTCCAAGAGATACAACGCAGTTACCTTTGGCGGGGATGGAACAGTGGACCTTTCGGTTTGAAGTCCAATGCTGTAACCATTGAGCCACCTTGCTCCCACTAAAGTACGAATGCACAACGGTTATTTAATACCATCTCATGAGCAACAGCCACAGCTACGTGGTTTTAATGCTGGAAGCAGCTGCGGCCGTGCATTCCAGTCTGCTGTTATCAAATCTATAGATTTGGATTGAAAGTCTGAAATACAGTAAAAATGATAACAAATACTTGCATTATATACTTGGAACCTATTCCAGCATCTAAGGATATCTTTGGAAGTTCTAAGTTATCTTGTATGCTTAGTCCTTTCGTTTCTCGGCATTATGGCACAATGTTCTAGGTTTGTATGTCATACGAAATAAATAACACCATTTCCCCATTCCATTGCCCTTATCTTGGTTTTTCCACCATTCAATCCAGTTGCAGATAAAATTGCATCTGGAGGACAAAACGTGTCCCTATTACAATGGTTTGGCTTAGAAAGTCAAGACTTATGTCTTTTGGAGATTTTCTCCACTATTCACTTTTGTAACAATTTGACAACACAGCAAATGTTAACGTATTTATTATTACACTTATTTAAATAAGCAAATGAACAAATGTATCGGCCGGAAACAGAGATTATCACATCACAACATGGACGACATAGAACTTTTGAAGGGCTAATCTTCTCTCTTCATACTGGACTCATTTCACTTTTAACATCAAGAGAAATGTCAAAGCAAGTCAAGCTTAGAACAATTTTGTATCACAGCAAAAAAATTAACCTATTTACCGATAAACTTGTTCATATACACGAATGTACAAACAGTCAGTATGGTATTTGTAAACATAATAGGTATTGGAAATACTATTCAGTGTTTGGCAATAGAGTCTTTGTATCCAGATCTTCTACACAACAGAGGTAAACTTCGCAATCTTCAACAGAACACGTGGTTGCATAAGTAGTCTATATAAAACTGGCATTCATCAAAACATGCAGAGGTGTTGCACCAAAATCTAAAAACAGAAAGTGGATGTGTAAAGGAATGATAATATGTGTGCAGAAAAAATCTCCCTTATTTTCAAATACAAATAAATACAATTTTAGGAGTCTACTTGACCAAGCATACCGACGCCCCCCCCCCCCCCCCCCCCCACCCAGCTCAGTGAACTGTAAACATAATTATTTTATTTCAACTTCACAGAAAGGGCTGAATGCTTTTTTTCAATTATAAAGTCAATTTTGGAATATAAATTATGTTAGGAAAACAACAAATAAAATAGAAGTACAATTTATACATTTAATGAGGTTTAAAGACACTTTTGGAAATCAGGATCACCTCGTGCAAGACTTTTAAGGATAAAGGAAGCCAGAGAACTAAGATAGAACCACCGAACAGCGGCTAGGAACTGCCAGACCCCCTAACATATAAACCCCACACAAGCAGTGTTAGCATTCTATGATGACTCGTGCACCATCGACGTGCAGTACGCCTTAGTGCATATCCCCACAGTGCGTGCATTCACATGGGTAACTGGGGTTAAGAGCCTTTACCAAAGATACAACGCAGTTGCCTCTGGCGGGGATGGAACAGTGGACCTTTCGGTTTGAAGTTCAATACAGTAACCATTGAGCCATCTTGCTTCCACGAAAGTACAAATGCACAACGGTTATTTAATATAATCACACGAGCAACAGCCACAGCTACGTGGTTTTAAAGATGGAAGCAGCTTCGCCGTGTAGTCAGTCTGCTGGTATCAAATATATAGATTTGGATTGAAAGTCTGAAATACTGTAATGAAAACAAATACTTACATTATATACTTGGAGCCTATTCCACCATCTAAGAATATCTTTGGAAGTTCTAAGTTATCTTGTATGGTTAGTCGTCTCGTTTCTTGGCAATATGGCAAAATGTTCTAGGTTTTTATATGATACGAAATAAATAACACCATTTCCCCATTGCCCTTATCTTGGATTTTCCACCATTGAATCCACTTGCAGATAGAATTGCATCTAGAGGACAAAACGTGTCCTGTTACAATGGTTTGGGTTAGAAGGTCAAGACTTATGTCTTTTGGAGATTTCCTCCACTATTCACTTTTCTAACAATTTTATAACACAGCAAAAGTTAACTTTTTTTTATTATTACACGTATTTAAATGAGCAAATGAACAAATGTATCGGCCGGAATCACAGATTGTCACATCATCAACATGGACGACATAGAACTTTTGAAGGGCTAATCTTCTCTCTTCATACTGGACTCATTTCACCATTAACATCAAGATAAATGTCAAAGCTAGTCAAGTTTAAAACAATTTTGTATCACAGCAAAAATTAAATTAACCTATTTACCGATAAACTTGTTCATATACGCGAATGTACAAACAGTCGGTATGGTATTTGTAAACATAATAGTTATTGGAAATACTATTCAGGGTTTGGCAATAGAGTCTTTGTATCCAGATCTTCTACACAACAGAGGTAAACTTCGCAATCTTCAACAGAACATGTGGTTGCATAAGTAGTCTATTTACAACTGGCATTCATCAAAACATACAGAAGGTGTTGTACCAAAATCTGAAAACAGAAAGTGGATGTGAAAAGCAAGGATATTATGTGTCCACAACAAATCTCCCATATTTTCAAATACAATTATAGGAGTCTACATGACCACATTTAAAATCAAGATAAATGTCAAAGCAAGTCAATTTTAAAATAATTTTGTATCACAGCAAAAATTAAGTTAACCTATTCACCTATAAACTTGTTCATATACACGAATGTACAAACAGTCCGTGTGGCATTTGTAAACATAATAGTTATTGGAAATACTATTCAGGGTTTGGCAATAGAGTCTTTGTATCCAGAACTTCTTCTACACAACAGAGGCAAACTTCGCAATCTTCAACAGAACATGTGGTTGCATAAGTAGTCTATTTAAAACTGGCATTCATCAAAACATGCAGAAGGTTTTGCACCAAAGTCTGAAAACAGAAAGTGGATGTGTAAAGCAATGATAAAATGTGTCCACAACAAATCTCCCTTATTTTGAAATACAATTAAAAGAGTCTACTTGACCAAGCATACCGCCCCCCCCCCCCCCCCAACGGCCAGCTCACTGAAATGTAAAAATAATTATTTTATTTCAACTTGACAGAAAGGGCTGAATGTTTTTTTTTCAATTATAAAGTAAATTTTGAAATTTAAATTATGTAAAGAAAACAACAAATAAAATAGAAGTACAATTTATACATTTAATGAGGTTTGAAGACACTTTTGGCAATCTGGATCACCTCGTGCACGACCTTTAAGGATAAAGGAAGCCGGACAACCCAGATAGAACCACGGAGCAGCGGTTAGTAACTGTCAGACTCCCAAACATATAAACCCCACACAAGCAGTGTTAGCATTCTATGAAGACTCGTGCACCATCGACGTGCAGTACGCCTTAGTGCATATCCCCACAGTGCGTGTATTCACATGGGTAACTGGGGTTAAGTATCTTTCCCAAAGATACAACGCAGTTACCTCTGGCGGGGATGGAGCAGAGGACCTTTCGGTTTGAAGTCCAATGCTGTAACCATTGAGCCACCTTGCTCCCACTAAAGTACAAATGCACAACGGTTATTTAATATCATCTCATGAGCAACAGCCACAGGTACTCGGTTTTAAAGCTGTAAGCAGCTGCGGTCGTGTATTCAGTCTGCTGTTATCAAATCTATACATTTGGATTGAAAGTCTGAAATACAGTAAAAATGAAAACAAATACTTACATTATATACTTGGAGCCTATTTCAGCATCTAAGGATATCTTTGGAATTCCTAAGTTATCTTGCATGGTTAGTCATCTCGTTTCGTGGCAATATGGCACAATGTTCTAGGTTTTTATCTCATACGAAATAAATAACACCATTTGCCCTTTGCCCTTGCCTTCGTTTTTCCACAACTCAATCCAGTTGCAGATAAAATTGCATCTGGAGGACAAAACGTGTTCCTATTACAATGGTTTGGCTTAGAAAGTCAAGACTTATGTCTTTTGGAGATTTTCTCCACTATTCACTTTTCTAACAATTTGACAACACAGCAAATGTTAACGTATTTATTATTACACTTATTTAAATAAGAAAAATGAACAAATGTATCGGCCGGAAACAGAGATTATCACATCATCAACATGGACCACATAGAACATTTGAAGGGCTAATCTTCTCTCTTCATACTGACTCATTTCACTTTTAACATCAAGATAAATGTCAAAGCTAGTCAAGCTTAGAACAATTTTGTATCACAGCAAAAATTAAATTAACCTATTTACCGATAAACTTGTTCATATACACGAATGTACAAAGAGTCGGTATGGTACTTGTAAACATAATAGGTATTGGAAATACTATTCAGGGTTTGGCAATAGAGTCTTTGTATCCAGATCTTCTACACAACAGAGGTAAACTTCGCATTCTTCAACAGAACATGTGGTTGCATAAGTAGTCTATTTACAACTGGCATTCATCAAAACATGAAGAACGTGTTGCACCAAAATCGAAAAACAGAAAGTGGATGTGTAAAGGAATGATAATATGTGTGCACAACAAATCTCCCTTATTTTCAAATACAAATAAATACAATTTTAGGAGTCTACTTGACCAAGCATACAGACCCCGACCCCCGCCCTCCCCCCCCCTTCCCCCTCCCCCGCCAGCTCAGTGAACTGTAAAAATAATTATTTTATTTCAACTTCACAGAAAGGGCTGAATGTTTTTTTCAATTATAAAGTCAATTTTGGAATATAAATTATGTTAGGAAAACAACAAATAAAATAGAAGTACAATTTATACATTTAATGAGGTTTAAAGACACTTTTGGCAATCAGGATCACCTCGTGCAGGACTTCTAAGGATAAAGGAAGCCAGAGAACTAAGATAGAACCACCCAACAGCCGCTAGGAACTGCCAGACTCCCTAACATATAAACCCCACACAAGCAGTGATAGCATTCTATGAAGACTCGTGCACCATCGACGTTCAGTACGCCTTAGTGCATATCCCCACAGTGCGTGCATCACATGGGTAACTGGGGTTAAGTGCCTTTCCCAAAGATACAACGCAGTTACCTCAGGCGGGGATGGAACAGAGGACCTTTCGGATTGAAGTCCAATGCTGTATCCATTGAGCCACCTAGCTCCCACTAAAGTACAAATGCACAACGGTTATTTAATATCATCTCATGAGCAACAGCCACAGCTACGCGGTTTTCAAGCTGGAAGCAGCTGCGGTCGTGTATTCAGTCTGCTGTTATCAAATCAATACATTTGGATTGAAAGTCTGAAATACAGTAAAAATGATAACAAGTACTTACATTATATACTTGGAGCCTATTCCACCATCTAAGAATATCTTTGGAAGTTCTAAGTTATCCTTTATGGTTAGTCGTCTCGTTTCTTGGCAATATGGCACAATGTTCTAGGTTTTTATGTCATACGAAATAAATAACACCATTTCCCCATCCCACTGCCCTCATCTTGGTTTTTCCACCATTCAATCCAGTTGCAGATAAAATTGCATCTGGAGGACAAAACGTGTACCTATTACAATGGTTTGGCTTAGAAAGTCAAGACTTATGTCTTTTGGAGATTTTGTCCACTATTCACTTTTCTAACAATTTGACAACACAGCAAATGTTAACGTATTTATTATTACACTTATTTAAATAAGTAAAATAGAGTAAAAATGATAACAAATACTTACATTATATTCTTGGAGCCTATTCCAGCATCTAAGGATATCTTTGGAAGGTCAAAGTTATCTTGTATGGTTAGTCATCTCGTTTCTTGGCACAATGTTCTAGGTTTTTATGTCATACGAAGTAAATAACACCATTTCCCCATTGCCCTCATCTTGGATATTCCACCAATTGCAGATAAAATGGCATCTAGAGGACAAGACGTGTCCCTTTTACCATGGTTTGGCTTAGAAAGTCAAGATATAAGTCTTTTGGAGATTTCCTCCACTATTCACTTTTCTAACTATTTGACAACACAGCAAAAGTTAACATTTTTATTATTACACTTATTTAAATGAGCAAATGAACAAATGTATCGGCCGGAATCACAGATCGTCACATCATCAACATGGACGACACAGAACTTTTGAAGGGCTAATCTTCTCTCTTCATACTGGACTCATTTCACTTTTAACATCAAGATAAATGTCAAAGCTAGTCAAGTTTAAAACAATTTTGTATCACAGCAAAAGTTAACTTTTTTATTATTACACGTATTTAAATGAGCAAATGAACAAATGTATCGGCCGGAATCAGATTGTCACATCATCAACATGGACGACATAGAACTTTTAAAGGGCTAATCTTCTCTCTTCATACTGGACTCATTTCACTTTTAACATCAAGATAAATGTCAAAGCTAGTCAAGTTTAAAACAATTTTGTATCACAGCAAAAATTAAATTAACCTATTTACCGATAAACTTGTTCATATACACGAATGTACAAAGAGTCGGTATGGTATTTGTAAACATAATAGTTATTGGAAATACTATTCAGGGCTTGGCAATAGAGTATTTATATCCAGATCTTCTACACAACAGAGGTAAACTTCGTAATCTTCAACAGAACATGTGGTTGCAGAAGTAGTCTATTTACAACTGGAATTCATCGAAACATGCAGAAGGTGTTGCACCAAAATCTGAAAACAGAAAGTGGATGTGTAAAGCAATGATAATATGTGTCCACAACAAATCTCCCTTTTTTTCAAATACAATTATAGGAGTCTACTTGACCAAGGATACCCCCTACCCCCACGCCCCCCCCCCCAACCGCCAGCTCACTGAACTGTAAAAATAATTATTTTATTTCAACTTGACGGAAAGGGCTGAATGTTTTTTTTACAATTATAAAGTCAATTTTGGAATAAAAATTATGTTAAGAAAACATCAAATAAAACAGAAGTACAATTTATATATTTAATGAGGTTTAAAGACACTTTTGGCGATCAGGATCTCTTCGAGCAGGACTTTTAAGGGTAAGGGAAGCAGGAGAACCTGGATAGAACCACCGAGCAGTGGCTAGTAACTGCCGGACTCCCTAACATATAAACCCCACACAAGCAGTGTCAGCATTGTATGAAGACCGGTGCACCATCTACGTGCAGTACGCCTTAGTGCATATCCCCACTGTGCGTGCATTCACATGGTTAACTGGGGTTAAGTGCCTTTCCCAAAGACACAACGCAGTTACCTCCTGCGGGGATGGAACAGTGTAGCTTTCGGTTTGAAATCCAATGCTGTAACCATTGAGCCACCTTCCTCTCACTGAAGTACAAATACACAACGGTTATTTAATATCGTCTCATGAGCAACAGCCACCGCTACGAGGTTTTAAGGCTGGGAGCAGCTGCGGTCGTGTATTCAGTCTGGTGTTATCAAATCTATAGATTTGCATTGAAAGTCTGAAATACAGTACAAATAATAACAAATACCTACATTATATACTCGGAGCCTATTCCAGCATCTAAGGATATCATTGGAAGTTCTAAGTTATCTTGTATGGTTAGTCATCTCGTTTCTTGGCAATATGGCACAATATTCTAGGTTTTTATGTCATACGAAGTAAATAACACCTTTTCCCCATTGCCCTTATCTTGGTTTTTCCACCATTGAATCCAGTTGCAGATAAAATTGCATCTAGAGGACAAAACGTGCCCTTATTACAATGGTTTGGCTTAGAAAGTCAAAACATAACTGTTTTGGAGATTTCCTCCACTATTCACTTTTCGAACAATTTTATAACACAGCAAAAGTTAACTTTTTTATTATTACACGTATTTAAATGAGCAAATGAACAAATGTATCAGCCGGAATCACAGATTGTCACATCATCAACATGGACGACATAGAACTTTTGAAGGGCTAATCTTTTCTCTTCATACTGGACTCATTTCACATTTAACATCAAGATAAATGTCAAAGCTAGTCAAGTTTAAAACAATTTTGTATCACAGCAAAAATTAAATTAACCTATGTACCGATAAACTTGTACATATGCACGAATGTACAAACAGTCGGTATGGTATTTGTAAACATAATAGTTATTGGAAATACTATTCAGGGCTTGGCAATAGAGTATTTGTATCCAGATCTTCTACACAACAGAGGTAAACTTCGCAATCTTCAACAGAACATGTGGTTGCATAAGTAGTCAATTTACAACTGGCATTCATCAAAACATGCAGAAGGTGTTGCACCAAAATCTGAAAACAGAAAGTAGATGTGTGAAGCAATGATAATATGTGTCCACAACAAATCTCCCTTATTTTCAAATACAATTATAGAAGTCTACTTGACCAAGCATACACCCCCCCCCCACACCCACCGCCCGCCCCCAACCGCCAGCTCACTGAACTGTATGTAAAAATATTTATTTTATTTCAACTTGACAGAAAGGGCTTAATGTTTTTTTTACAATTATAAAGTCAATTTTGGAATAAAAATTATGTAAAGAAAACATCAAATAAAACCGAAGTACAATTTATATATTTAATGAGGTTTAAAGACACTTTTGGCGATCAGGATCTCTTCGTGCAGGACATTTAAGGATAAAGGAAGCAGGAGAACCCGGATAGAACCACCGAGCAGCGGCTAGTAACTGCCAGACTTCCTATCATATAAACCCCACACAAGCAGTGTCAGCATTGTATGAAGACCGGTGCACCATCTACGTGCAGTACGCCTTAGTGCATATCCCCGCTGAGCGTGCATTCACATGGTTAACTGGGGTTAAGTGCCTTTCCCAAATATACAACGCAGTTACCTCAGGCGGGGAAGGAACAGTGGACATTTCGGTTTGAAGTCCAATGCTGTAACCATTGAGCAACCTTGCTCCCACTAAAATAAAATGCACAACGGTTATTTATTATCATCTCATGAGCAATAGCCACAGCTACGTGGTTTTAAAGCTGGAAGCAGCTTCGGCCACGTATTCAGTCTGCTGTTATCAAATCTACAGATTTGGATTGAAAGTCTGAAGTACAGTAAAAATGACAACAAATACTTACAATATATATGTGGAGCCTATTCCAGCATCTTAGGATATCTTTGGAAGTTCTAAGTTATCTTGTATGGTTAGTCATCTCGTTTCTTTGCAATATGGCACAATGTTCTAGGTTTTAATGTGATACGAAATAAATAACACCATTTCCCCATTGCCCTTATCTTTGTTTTTCCACCATTGAATCCAGTTGCAGATAAAATTGCATCTAGAGGACAAAACGTGTCCCTATTACAATGGTTTGGCTTAGAAAGTCAACACATAAGTGTTTTGAAGATTTCCTCCACTATTCACTTTTCTAACAATTTTGTAACACAGCGAAGGTTAACCTTTTTATTATTACACTTATTTAAATGAGCAAATGAACAAATGTATCGGCTGGAATCACAGATTGTCACATCATCAACATGGTCGACATAGAACTTTTGAAGGGCTAATCTACTCTCTTCATACTGGACTTATTTTACTTTTAACATCAAGATAAATGTCAAAGCTAGTCAAGTTTTAAACAAATTTGTATCACAGCAAAAATTAAATTAACCTATTCACCGATAAACTTGTTCATATACACGAATGTACAAACAGTCGGTATGGTATTTGTAAATATAATAGTTATTGGAAATACTATTCAGGGTTTGGCAATAGAGTATTTGTATCCAGATCTTCTTCTACACAACAGAGGTAAACTTCGCAATCTTCAACAGAACATGTGGTTGCATAAGTAGGCTATTTACAACTGGCGCACCTCAATACATGCAGGTGTTGCACCAAAATCTGAAAACAGAAAGTGGATGTGTAAACCAATGATAATATGCGTCCACAACAAATCTCCCTTATTTTCAAATACAATTATAGGAGTTTACTTGACCAAGCATACTCCCCCCCCCCCCCCCCCCAACCGCCCGCTCACTGAACTGTAAAAATAATTATTTTATTTCAACTTGACAGAAAGGGCTGAATTTATTTTTTCAATTACAAAGTCAATTTTGGAATATAAATTATGTTAAGAAAACAAAAACAAAAATAGAAGTACAATTTATACATTTAATGAGGTTTAAAGACACTTTTGGCAATCAGGATCACCTCGCGCATGACTTTTAAGGATAAAGAAAGCCGGAGAACACGGATAGAACCACCGAGCACCGGCTAGTAGCTGCCAGACTCCCTTACATATAAAGCCCACGCAAGCAGTGGTAGCACTGTATGAAGACTCGTGCAACATCGATGTGCAGTACGCCTTAGTGCATATCCCCACAGCGCGTGCATTCACATGGGTAATGGGTTTTAGTGCCTTTCCTAAAGATACAGCGCGGTTTCCTCTGGCGGGAATGGGACAGTGGACCTTTCGGTTTGAAGTCCAATGCTGTAATCATTGAGCCACCTTGCTCCCACTAAAGTACAAATGCACAACGGTTATTTAATATCATGTCATGAGCAACAGCCACAGCTACTTGGTTTTAAAGCTGGTCGCACCTGCGGCCGTGTATTCAGTCTGCTGTGATCAAATCTATAGATTTGGATTGAAATTCTGAAATACAGTACAAATTATAACAAATACTTACATTATATACTTGGAGCCTATTCCAGCATCTAAGGATATTTTTGGAAGTTCTAAGTTATCTTGTATGGTTAGTCATCTCGTTTCCTGGCAATATCACACAGTGTTCTAGGTTTTTATGTCATACGAAATAAATAACACCATTTCCCCATTGCCCTTATCTTGGTTCTTCCACCATTGAATCCAGTTGCAGATAAAATTGCAACTTGAGGACAAAACGTGTCCCTATTACAATAGTTTGGATCAGAAATTCAAGACATAAGACTTTTGGAGATTTCCGCCACTATTCACTTTTCTAACAATTTCACAACACAGCAAAAGTTAACTTTTTTATTATTACACTTATTTAAATATGCAAATGACCAAATCTATCGGCCAGAATCACAGATTGTCACATCATCAACATGGACGACATAGAACTTTTGAAGGGCTAATCTTCTCCCTTCATACTGGACTCATTTCACTTTTAACATCAAGGTAAATGTCAAAGCCGGTAAAATTTAAAACAATTTTGTATCACAGCAAAAATTAAATTAACCTATTTACCGATAAACTTGTTCATATACACGAATTTACAAACAGTCGGTATGGTATTTGTAAACATAATAGTTATTGGAAATACTCTTCAGGGTTTGGAATAGAGTCTTTGTATCCAGATCTTCTTCTACACAACAGAGGTAAACTTTGCAATCTTCAACAGAACGTGTGTTTCCATAAGTAGTCTATTTACAACTGGCATTCATCAAAACATGCAGAAGGTGCTGCACCAAAATCTGAAGACAGAAAGTGGATGTGTAAAGCAATGATAATATGTTTCGACAACAAATCTCCCTTATTTTCAAATAGAATTATAGGAGTCTACTTGACCAAGCATACACCCCCCCCCCCCCCGCCCCCGACCGCCAGCTCACTGAACTGTCAAAATAATTATTTTATTTCAACTCGACAGAAAGGATTGAATGTTGTTTTTCAATTATAAAGTCAATTTTGGAATATTTATTTATTTATTTATTGGTGTTTAAGGTCACATATTTCTGCACAATGGGTAACCATGACCGTGACAGTTTTATGGGTGGAGGAAGCCGGAGTACCCTGAAAGAACCACCGAGCAACGGTGAGCAACTGTCCGCTCCCCAACAAACCAAATCCACACAAGCAGGGTTAGCATTGGTTGGAGACAGGTGCACCATCGACGTGCAGTACGCATTAGTACACAACGTCACCGTGCCCCCACGTGGGCAATGGGGGTGAAGTGTCTTGCCCAAGGACACCACGCGGTTGCCGCAGGTGGGATTCGAACCGAGGACCTCTCGGCTTGCAGCCTGCGCCTCTACCAACTGAGCCACCGCGCCCCCCCCCCCCCCAATTTTGGAATATAAATTATGTTAAGAATACAACGAATAAAATAGAAGTACAATTTATACATTTAATGAGGTTTAAAGACAGTTTTGGCAATCTGGATCACCTCGTGCAGGACTTTTAAGGATAAAGGAAGCCGGAGAACCCGGATAGAACCACCAAGTAGCGGCTAGTAACTGCCAGACTACCAAATATATAAACCCCACACAAGCAGTGTTAGCATTGTATGAAGACTCGTGCACCATCGACGTGCAGTACGCCTTAGTGCATATCCCAACAGTGCGTGCATTCACATGGGTAAGTGGGGTTAAGTGCCTTTCCCAAAGACACAACGCAGTTACCTCTGGCGGCGATGGAACAGTGGACCTTTCGGTTTGAAGTCCAGTGCTGTAACCATTGAGCCACCTTGTTCCCACTAAAGTACAAATGCACAACGGTTATTTAATATCATCTCATGAGAAAAAGCCACAGCTACGTGGTTTTAAAGCTGGAAGCAGCTGCGGCCGTGTATTCAGTCTGTTGTTATCAAATCTATAGATTTGGATTGAAAGTCTGAAATACAGTAAAAATGATAACAAATACTTACATTATATACTTGGAGCCTATTCCAGCATCTAAGGATATCTTTGGAAGTTCTAAGTTATCTTGTATGGTTAGTCATCTCGTTTCTTGGCAATATGGCACAATGTTCTAGGTTTTTATGTCATACGAAATAAATAACACCATTTCCCCATTGCCCTTAACTTGGTTTTTACACCACTGAATCCACTTGCAGATAAAATTGCATCTAGAGGACAAAACATGTCCCTATTACATTTATTTGGCTTAGAAATTCAAGACATAACTGTTTTGGAGATTTCCTCCACTATTCACTTTTCTAACAATTTTATAACACAGCAAAATTTAACCTTTTTATTATTACACTTATTTAAATGAACAAATGTATCGGCCGGAATCACAGATTGTCACATCATCAACATGGACGACATAGAACTTTTGAAGGGCTAGTCTTCTCTCTTCATACTGGACTCATTTCAGTTTTAACATCAAGATAAATGTCAAAGCTAGTCAAGGTTAAAACAATTTTGTATCACAGCAAAAATTAGATTAACCTATTTACAGATAAACTTGTTCATATGCAAGAATGTACAAACAGTCGGTATGGTATTTGTAAACATAATAGTTATTGGAAATAGTCTTCAGGGTTTGGCAATAGAGTCTTTGTATCCAGATCTTCTACACAACAGAGGTAAATTTTGCAATCTTCAACAGAACATGTGTTTCCATAAGTAGTCTATTTACAACTGGCATTCATCAAAACATGCAGAAGGTGCTGCACCAAAATCTGAAAACAGAAAGTGGATGTGTAAAGCAATGATAACATGTGTCCACAACAAATCTCCCTTATTTTCAAATAGAATTATAGGAGTCTACTTGACCAAGCGCACCCCCCCCCCCCCGCCCCCAACCGCCAGCTCACTGAACTGTAAAAGTAATTATTTTATTTCAACATAACAGAAAGAACTGAATGTTGTTTTTCAATTATAAAGTCAATTTTGGAATATTTATTTATTTATTTATTGGTGTTTAAGGTCACATATTTCTGCACAATGGCTAACGATGACCGTGACAGTTTTATGGGTGGAGGAAGCCGAAGTACCCGGAGAGAACCACCGAGCAACGGTGAGCAACTGTCAGCTCCCCAGCATACCAAATCCACACAAGCAGGGTTAGCATTGGTTGAAGACAGGTGCACCATCGACGTGCAGTACGCCCTAGTACACAACGTCACCGTCACGTGGGCAATGGGGGTGAAGTGTCTTGCCCAAGGACACCACGCGGTTGCCGCAGGTGGGATTCGAACCGAGGACCTCTCGGCTTGCAGCCTGCACCTCTACCAACTGAGCCACCGCGCCCCCCAATTTTGGAATATAAATTATGTTAAGAAAACAACAAATAAAATAGAAGTACAATTTATACATTTAATGAGGTTTAAAGACACTTTTGGCAATCAGAATCACCTCGTGCAGGACTTTTAAGGATAAAGGAAAACGGAGAACCCGGATAGAACCACCGAGCAGCGGCCAGTAACTGCCAGACTCCCTAACATATAAACCCCACACAAGCAGTGTTAGCATTGTATGAAGACTCGTGCACCATCGACGTGCAGTACGCCTTAGTGCATATCCCCGCAGTGCGTGCATTCACAGGGTAACTGGGGTTAAGTGCCTTTCCCAAAGATACAACGGAGTTACCTCTGGCGGCAACGGAACAGTGGACCTTTCGGTTTGAAGTCCAATGCTGTAACCATTGAGCCACCTTGTTCCCACTAAAGTACAAATGCACAACGGTTATTTAATATCATCTCATGAGAAACAGCCACAGCTACATGATTTTAAAGCTGGAAGCAGCTGCGGCCGTGTATTCAGTCTGCTGTTATCAAATCTATAGATTTGATTGAAAGTCTGAAATACAGTAAAAATGATAACAAATACTTACATTATATACTTGGAGCCTATTCCAGCATCTAAGGATATCTTTGGAAGTTCTAAGTTATCTTGTATGGTTAGTCATCTCCTTTCTTGGCAATATGGCACAATATTCTAGGTTTTCATGTCATACGAAATAAATAACATTTGACCAAGCATACCCCCCGACCCCAGCCGCCAGCTCACTGAAATGTAAAAATAATTATTTTATTTCAACTTGACAGAAAGGGCTGAATGTTTTTTTTTCAATTATAAAGTCAATTTTGGAATATAAATTATGTTAAGAAAACAACAAATAAAACAGAAGTACAATTTATACATTTAATGAGGTTTAAAGACACTTTTGGCAATCGGGATCACCTCGTGCAGGACTTTTAAGAATAAAGGAAGTCGGAGAACCCGGACGGAACCACCGAGCTGCGGCTAGTAACTGCCAGACTCCCTAACATATAAACCCCACACAAGCAGTGTTAGCATTGTATGAAGACTCGTGCACCATCGACGTGCAGTACGCCTTAGTGCATATCCCCACAGTGCGTACATTCTCATGGGTAACTGTGGTTAAGTGCCTTTCCCAAAGATGCATCGTAGTTACCTCTGGCGGGGATGAAACAGTGGACCTTTCCCTTCGAAGTCCAATACTGTAACCATTGAGCCACCTAGCTTCCACTAAAGTACAAATGCACAACGGTTATTTAGTATCGTCTCATGAGCAACAGCCACAGCTACGTGGTTTTAAGGCTGGAAGCACCAGCGGCCGTGTATTCAGTCTGCTGTTATCAAATCTATAGATTTGGATCGAAAGTCGGAAATACAGTAAAAATGATAACAAATATTTACATTATATATTTGGGGAGCCTATTCCAGCAACTAAGGATATCTTTGGAAGTTCTAAGTTATCTTGTATGGTTAGTCATCTCGTTTCTTGGCAATATGGCACAATGTTCTAGGCTTTTATGTCATACGAAACAAATAACACCATTTCCCCAATGCCCTTATCTTGGGTTTTTCCACAATTGAATACAGTTGCAGATAAAATTGCATCTAGAGGACAAAATGAGTCCCTATTGCAATGGTTTCGCTTAGAAAGTCAAGTCATAAGTCTTTTGGAGATTTCCTCCACTATTCACATTTCTAACAATTTGACAACACAGCAGAAGTTAACCTTCTGATTATTACACTTATTTAAATGAGCAAATGAACAAATGTATCGGCCGGAATCACAGATTGTCACATCATCAACATGGACGACATAGATTTTTGAAGGGCTAATCTTCTCTCTTCATCCTGGCCTTATTTCACTTTTAACATCAAGATAAATGTCAAAGCTAGTCAAGTTTAAAACAATTTTGTATCATAGCAAAAATTAAATTAACCTGTTTACCGATAAACTTGTTCATATACACGAATGTACAAACAGTCGGTATGGTATTTGTAAACATAATACTTATTGGAAATACTATTCAGGGCTTGGCAATAGAGTATTTGTATCCAGATCTTCTACACAAGAGAGGTAAACTTCGCAATCTTCAACAGAACATGTGGTTGCATAAGTAGTCCTTTTACAACTGGAATTCATCGAAACATGCAGAAGGTGTTGCACCAAAATCTGAAAACAGAAAGTGGATGTGTAAAGCAATGATAATATGTGTCCACAACAAATCTCCTTTATTTTCAAATACAATTATAGAAGTCTACTTGACCAAGCATACCACCCCCCCTCCCACCGCCCCCCCACCCCAACCGCCAGCTCATTGAACTGTAAAAATAATTATTTTATTTCAACTTGACAGAAAGGGCTGAATGTTTTTTTTCAATTATAAAGTCAATTTTGGAATAAAAACTATGTTAAGAAAACATCAAATAAAACAGAAGTACAATTTATGTATTTAATGAGGTTTAAAGACACTTTTGGCGATCAGGATCTCTTCGGGCAGGACTTTTAAGGGTAAAGGAAGCAGGAGAACCCGGATAGAACCACCGAGCAGCGGCTAGTAACTGCCAGACTCCCTAACATATAAACCCCACACAAGCAGTGTCAGCATTGTATGAAGACCGGTGCACCATCTACGTGCAGTACGTCTTAGTGCATGTCCCCACTGTGCGTGCATTCACATGGTTAACTGGGGTTAAGTGCCTTTCCCAAAGATACAACGCAGTTACCTCATGCGGGGATGGAACAGTGTACCTTTCGGTTTGAAGTCCAATGCTGTAACCACTGAGCCACCTTGCTCCCACTAAAGTACAAATACACAACGGTTATTTAATATCATCTCATGAGCAACAGCCACCGCTACGTGGTTTTAAAGCTGGGAGCAGCTGCGGTCGTGTATTCAGTCTGGTGTTATCAAATCTATAGATTTGGATTGAAAGTCTGAAATACAGTACAAATAATAACAAATACCTACATTATATACTCGGAGCCTATTCCAGCATCTAAGGATATCTTTGGAAGTTCTAAGTTATCTTGTATGGTTAGTCATCTCGTTTCTTGGCAATATGGCACAATATTCTAGGTTTTTATGTCATACGAAATAAATAACACTTTTTCCCCATTGCCCTTATCTTGGTTTTTCCACCATTGAATCCAGTTGCAGATAAAATTGCATCTAGAGGACAAAACGTGTCCCTATTACAATGGTTTGGCTTAGAAAGTCAAGACATAAGTGTTTTGGAGATTTCCTCCAATATTCACTTTTCGAACAATTTTATAACACAGCAAAAGTTAACTTTTTTATTATTACACGTATTTAAATTAGCAAATGAACAAATGTATCGGCCGGAATCACAGATTGTCACATCATCAACATGGACGACATAGACCTTATGAAGGGTTAATCTTCTCTCTTCATACTGGACTCATTTCACTTTTAACATCAAGATAAATGTCAAAGCTAGTCAAGTTTAAAACAATTTTGTGTCACAGCCAAAATTAAATTAGCCAATTTACCGATAAACTTGTTCATATACACGAATGTACAAACAGTCGGTATGGTATTTGTAAACATAATAGTTATTGGAAATACTATTCAGGGCTTGGCAATAGAGTATATATATCCAGATCTTCTACACAACAGAGGTAAACTTCGAAATCTTCAACAGCACATTTGGTTGCAGAAGTAGTCTATTTACAACTGGAATTCACCGAAAAATGCAGAAGGTGTTGCACCAAAATCTGAAAACAGAAGGTGGACGTGTAAAGCAATGATAATATGTGCCCACAACAAATCTCCCTTATTTTCAAATATAATTATGGAAGTCTACTTGACCAAGCATACCTCCCCCCCCACCGCCCCCACCCCCCAACCGCCAGCTCACTGAACTGTAAAAATAATTATTTTATTTCAACTTGACAGAAAAGGATGAATGTTTTTTTTACAATTATAAAGTCAATTTTGAAATAAAAATTATGTTAAGAAAACATCAAATGAAACAGAAGTACAATTTGTATATTTAATGAGGTTTAAACACACTATTGGCGGTCAGGATCTCTTCGTGCAGGACTTTTAAGGGTAAAGGAAGCAGGAGAACCCGGATAGAACCACCGAGCAGCGGCTAGTAACTGCCACACTCCCTAACATATAAACCCCCACACAAGCAGTGTCAGCATTGTATGAAGACTGGTGCACCATCTACGTGCAGTACGCCTTAGTGCATATCCCCACTTTGCGTGCATTCACATGGTTAACTGGGGTTAAGTGCCTTTCCCAAAGATACAACGCAGATACCTCCTGCGGGGATGGAACAGTGTAGCTTTCGGTTTGAAGTCCAATGCTGTAACCATTGAGCAACCTTGCTCCCACTAAAGTACAAATGCACAACGGTTATTTAAAATCATCTCATGAGCAACAGCCACAGCTACGTGATTTTAAAGCTGGAAGCAGCTGCGGCAATGTATTCAGTCTGCTGTTATCAAATCTATAGATTTGGATTGAAAGTCTGATATACAGTAAAAATGATAACAAATACTTACATTATATACTTGGAGCCTATTCCAGCATCTAAGGATATCTTTGGAATCCCTAAGTTATCTTGTATGGTTAGTCATCTCCTTTCTTGGCAATATGGCACAATATTCTAGGTTTTCATGTCATACGAAATAAATAACATTTGACCAAGCATACCCCCCGACCCCAGCCGCCAGCTCACTGAAATGTAAAAATAATTATTTTATTTCAACTTGACAGAAAGGGCTGAATGTTTTTTTTTCAATTATAAAGTCAATTTTGGAATATAAATTATGTTAAGAAAACAACAAATAAAACAGAAGTACAATTTATACATTTAATGAGGTTTAAAGACACTTTTGGCAATCGGGATCACCTCGTGCAGGACTTTTAAGAATAAAGGAAGTCGGAGAACCCGGACGGAACCACCAAGCTGCGGCTAGTAACTGCCAGACTCCCTAACATATAAACCCCACACAAGCAGTGTTAGCATTGTATGAAGACTCGTGCACCATCGACGTGCAGTACGCCTTAGTGCATATCCCCACAGTGCGTACATTCTCATGGGTAACTGTGGTTAAGTGCCTTTCCCAAAGATGCATCGTAGTTACCTCTGGCGGGGATGAAACAGTGGACCTTTCGCTTCGAAGTCCAATGCTGTAACCATTGAGCCACCTAGCTTCCACTAAAGTACAAATGCACAACGGTTATTTAGTATCGTCTCATGAGCAACAGCCACAGCTACGTGGTTTTAAGGCTGGAAGCACCAGCGGCCGTGTATTCAGTCTGCTGTTATCAAATCTATAGATTTGGATCGAAAGTCGGAAATACAGTAAAAATGATAACAAATATTTACATTATATATTTGGGGAGCCTATTCCAGCAACTAAGGATATCTTTGGAAGTTCTAAGTTATCTTGTATGGTTAGTCATCTCGTTTCTTGGCAATATGGCACAATGTTCTAGGCTTTTATGTCATACGAAATAAATAACACCATTTCCCCAATGCCCTTATCTTGGGTTTTTCCACAATTGAATACAGTTGCAGATAAAATTGCATCTAGAGGACAAAATGAGTCCCTATTGCAATGGTTTCGCTTAGAAAGTCAAGTCATAAGTCTTTTGGAGATTTCCTCCACTATTCACATTTCTAACAATTTGACAACACAGCAGAAGTTAACCTTCTGATTATTACACTTATTTAAATGAGCAAATGAACAAATGTATCGGCCGGAATCACAGATTGTCACATCATCAACATGGACGACATAGATTTTTGAAGGGCTAATCTTCTCTCTTCATCCTGGCCTTATTTCACTTTTAACATCAAGATAAATGTCAAAGCTAGTCAAGTTTAAAACAATTTTGTATCATAGCAAAAATTAAATTAACCTGTTTACCGATAAACTTGTTCATATACACGAATGTACAAACAGTCGGTATGGTATTTGTAAACATAATACTTATTGGAAATACTATTCAGGGCTTGGCAATAGAGTATTTGTATCCAGATCTTCTACACAAGAGAGGTAAACTTCGCAATCTTCAACAGAACATGTGGTTGCATAAGTAGTCCTTTTACAACTGGAATTCATCGAAACATGCAGAAGGTGTTGCACCAAAATCTGAAAACAGAAAGTGGATGTGTAAAGCAATGATAATATGTGTCCACAACAAATCTCCTTTATTTTCAAATACAATTATAGAAGTCTACTTGACCAAGCATACCACCCCCCCCCTCCCACCGCCCCCCCCCCCCCCACCCCAACCGCCAGCTCATTGAACTGTAAAAATAATTATTTTATTTCAACTTGACAGAAAGGGCTGAATGTTTTTTTTCAATTATAAAGTCAATTTTGGAATAAAAACTATGTTAAGAAAACATCAAATAAAACAGAAGTACAATTTATATATTTAATGAGGTTTAAAGACACTTTTGGCGATCAGGATCTCTTCGGGCAGGACTTTTAAGGGTAAAGGGAGCAGGAGAACCCGGATAGAACCACCGAGCAGCGGCTAGTAACTGCCAGACTCCCTAACATATAAACCCCACACAAGCAGTGTCAGCATTGTATGAAGACCGGTGCACCATCTACGTGCAGTACGTCTTAGTGCATGTCCCCACTGTGCGTGCATTCACATGGTTAACTGGGGTTAAGTGCCTTTCCCAAAGATACAACGCAGTTACCTCATGCGGGGATGGAACAGTGTACCTTTCGGTTTGAAGTCCAATGCTGTAACCATTGAGCCACCTTGCTCCCACTAAAGTACAAATACACAACGGTTATTTAATATCATCTCATGAGCAACAGCCACCGCTACGTGGTTTTAAAGCTGGGAGCAGCTGCGGTCGTGTATTCAGTCTGGTGTTATCAAATCTATAGTTTTGCATTGAAAGTCTGAAATACAGTACAAATAATAACAAATACCTACATTATATACTCGGAGCCTATTCCAGCATCTAAGGATATCTTTGGAAGTTCTAAGTTATCTTGTATGGTTAGTCATCTCGTTTCTTGGCAATATGGCACAATATTCTAGGTTTTTATGTCATACGAAATAAATAACACCTTTTCCCCATTGCCCTTATCTTGGTTTTTCCACCATTGAATCCAGTTGCAGATAAAATTGCATCTAGAGGACAAAACGTGTCCCTATTACAATGGTTTGGCTTAGAAAGTCAAGACATAAGTGTTTTGGAGATTTCCTCCAATATTCACTTTTCGAACAATTTTATAACACAGCAAAAGTTAACTTTTTTATTATTACACGTATTTAAATTAGCAAATGAACAAATGTATCGGCCGGAATCACAGATTGTCACATCATCAACATGGACGACATAGACCTTATGAAGGGTTAATCTTCTCTCTTCATACTGGACTCATTTCACTTTTAACATCAAGATAAATGTCAAAGCTAGTCAAGTTTAAAACAATTTTGTGTCACAGCCAAAATTAAATTAGCCAATTTACCGATAAACTTGTTCATATACACGAATGTACAAACAGTCGGTATGGTATTTGTAAACATAATAGTTATTGGAAATACTATTCAGGGCTTGGCAATAGAGTATATATATCCAGATCTTCTACACAACAGAGGTAAACTTCGAAATCTTCAACAGCACATTTGGTTGCAGAAGTAGTCTATTTACAACTGGAATTCACCGAAAAATGCAGAAGGTGTTGCACCAAAATCTGAAAACAGAAGGTGGACGTGTAAAGCAATGATAATATGTGCCCACAACAAATCTCCCTTATTTTCAAATATAATTATGGAAGTCTACTTGACCAAGCATACCTCCCCCCCCCCCCCCACCGCCCCCACCCCCCAACCGCCAGCTCACTGAACTGTAAAAATAATTATTTTATTTCAACTTGACAGAAAAGGATGAATGTTTTTTTTACAATTATAAAGTCAATTTTGAAATAAAAATTATGTTAAGAAAACATCAAATGAAACAGAAGTACAATTTGTATATTTAATGAGGTTTAAACACACTATTGGCGGTCAGGATCTCTTCGTGCAGGACTTTTAAGGGTAAAGGAAGCAGGAGAACCCGGATAGAACCACCGAGCAGCGGCTAGTAACTGCCACACTCCCTAACATATAAACCCCCACACAAGCAGTGTCAGCATTGTATGAAGACTGGTGCACCATCTACGTGCAGTACGCCTTAGTGCATATCCCCACTTTGCGTGCATTCACATGGTTAACTGGGGTTAAGTGCCTTTCCCAAAGATACAACGCAGATACCTCCTGCGGGGATGGAACAGTGTAGCTTTCGGTTTGAAGTCCAATGCTGTAACCATTGAGCAACCTTGCTCCCACTAAAGTACAAATGCACAACGGTTATTTAAAATCATCTCATGAGCAACAGCCACAGCTACGTGATTTTAAAGCTGGAAGCAGCTGCGGCAATGTATTCAGTCTGCTGTTATCAAATCTATAGATTTGGATTGAAAGTCTGATATACAGTAAAAATGATAACAAATACTTACATTATATACTTGGAGCCTATTCCAGCATCTAAGGATATCTTTGGAATCCCTAAGTTATCTTGTATGGTTATTCGTCTCGTTTCTTGGCAATATGGCACAATGTTCTAGGTTTTTATCTCATACGAAATAAATAACACCATTTCCCCATTGCCCTTATCTTGGTTTTTCCACCATTCAATCCAGTTGCAGATAAAATTGCATCTGGAGGACAAAACGTGTCCCTATTACAATGGTTTGGCTTAGAAAGTCAAGACTTATGTCTTTTGGAGATTTCCGCCACTATTCACTTTTCTAACAATTTGACAACACAGCAAATGTTAACCTATTTATTATTACACCTATTTAAATAAGCAAATGAACAAATGTATAGACTGGAAACTGAGATTATCACATCATCAACATGGACGACATAGAACTTTTGAAGGGCTAATCTTCTCTCTTCATACTGGACTCATTTCACTTTTAACATCAAGATAAATGTCAAAGCTAGTCAATTTTAAAACAATTTTGTATCACAGCAAAAATTAAATTAACCTATTTACCTATAAACTTGTTCATATACACGAATGTACAAACAGTCGGTGTGATATTTGTAAACATAATAGTTATTGGAAATACTATACAGGGTTTGGAAATGTAGACTTTCTATCCAGATCTTCTTCTACACAACAGAGGTAAACTTCGCAATCTTCAACAGAACATGTGGTTGCATAAGTAGTCTATTTACAACTGGCATTCATCAAAACATGCAGAAGGTGTTGCACCAAAATCTGAAAACAGAAAGTGGATGTGTAAAGCAATGATAGGCGTCCACAACAAATCTCCCTTATTTTCAAATACAATTATAGGAATCTACTTGAATAAGCATACCCACCCCCACCCCCCCCCCCCCCCCCCACCAACGGCCAGCTCACTGAACTGTAAAAATAATTATATTATTTCAACTTGACAGAAAGGGCTGAATGTTCTTTTTTACAATTATAAAGTCAATTTTGTAATAAAAATTATGTTAAGAAAACAACAAAGAAAGTGGAAGTACAATTTATACATTTAATGAGGTTTAAAGACACTTTTGGCAAACAGGATCACCTCGTGCATGACTTTTAAGGATAAAGGAAGCAGGAGAACCCTGATAGAACCACCGAGCATCGTCTTGTAACTGACAGACTCCCTAACATATAAACCCCACACAAGCAGTGTTAGCATTCTATGAAGACTCGGGCACCATCGTCGAGCAGTACGCCTTAGTGCATATCCCCACAGTGCGTGCATTCACATGGGTAACTGGGGTTAAGTGTCTTTCCCAAAGATACAACGCAGTTACCTCTGGCGGGGATGGTACAGTGGACCCTTCGGTTTAAAGTCCAATGCTGTAACCATTGAGCCACCTTGCTCGCACTAAAGTACAAAAGCACAACGGATATTTAATATCTTCTCATGAGCAACAGCCACAGCTACGTGGTTTTAAAGCTGGAAGCAGCTGCGGCATTGTATTCAGTCTGCTGTTATCAAATCTATAGATTGGCATTGAAAGTCTGAAATACAGTAAAAATGATAACAAATACTTACATTATATACTTGGAGCCTATTCCAGCATCTAAGGATATCTTTGGAAGGTCTAAGTTATCTTGTATGGTTAGTCATCTCGTTTCTTGGCACAATGCTCTAGGTTTTTATGTCATACGAAGTAAATAACACAATTTCCCCATTGCCCTTATCTTGGTGTTTCCACCATTGAATCCAGTTGCAGATAAAATTGCATCTAGAGGACAAAACGTGTCCCTATTACAATGGTTTGGCTTAGAAAGTCAAGACATAAGTGTTTTGGAGATTTCCTCCACTATTCACTTTTAGAACAATTTTATAACACAGCAAAAGTTAACTTTTTTATTATTACACGTATTTAAATGAGCAAATGAACAAATGTATCGGCCGGAATCACAGATTGTCACATCATCAACATGGACGACATAGAACTTATCAAGGGCTAATCTTCTCTCTTCCTACTGGACTCATTTCACTTTTAACATCAAGATAAATGTCAAAGCTAGTCAATTTTAAAACAATTTTGTATCACAGCAAAAATTAAATTAACCTATTTACCGATAAACTTGTTCAGATACACGAATGTACAAACAGTCGGCGTGATATTTGTAAACATAAAAGTTATTGGAAATACTATTCAGGGTTTGGCAATAGAGTCATTGTATCCAGATCTTCATCTTCACAACAGAGGTAAACTTCGCAATCTTCAACAGAACATGTGGTTGCATAAGTAGTCTATTTACAACTGGCATTCATCAAAACATGCAGAAGGTGTTGCACAAAAATCTGAAAACAGAAAGTGGATGTGTAAAGCAATGATATGCGTCCACAACAAATCTCCCTTATTTTCAAATACAATTATAGGAGTCTACTTGATTAAGCATACCCCCGCCTCCTCCCCAACCGCCAGCTCGCTGAACTGTAAACATAATTATTTTATTTCAACTTGACAGAAAGGGCTGACTTTTTTTTCAATTATAAAGTCAATTTTGGAATATAAATTATGTTAAGAAAACAAGAAATAAAATAGAAGTACACTTTATACATTTAATGAGGTTGAAAGACACTTTTGTCAATCAGGATCTCCTCGTGCAGGACTTTTAAGGATACAGGAAGCAGGAGAACCTGGATAGAACCACCAAGCAGCGGCTAGTAACTGCCAGACTCCCTAACATATAAACCCCACACAGCAGTGTAGCAATGTATGAAGACTCGTGCACCATCGACGTGCAGTACGCGGTAGTGCATATCCCCCCGGTGCGTGCATTCACAAGTGTAACAAGGGTTAAAGGCCGTTCCCAACGATACAACGCAGTTAATTCTGACGGGGATGGAACTGTGGACCTTTCGGTTTGAAGTCGAATACTGCAACCACTGAGCCACCTTGCTCCCACTAAAGTACAAATGCACAGCGGTTATTTAGTATCATCTCATGAGCAACAGCCACAGCTACGTGGTGTTAAAGCTGGAAGCAGCTGCGGTCGTGTATTCAGTCTGGAGTTATCAAATCTATAGATTTGCATTGAAAGTCTGAAATACCGTACAAATAATAACAAATACCTACATTATATACTCGGAACCTATTCCAGCATCTAAGGATATCTTTGGAAGTTCTAAGTTACCTTGTATGGTTAGTCATCTCGTTCCTTGGCAATATGGCACAGTATTCTAGGTTTTTATGTCATACTAAATAAATAACACCTTTTCCCCATTGCCCTTATCTTGGTTTTTCCACCATTCAATCCACTTGCAGATATAAAATTGCATCTAGAAGACAAAACGTGTCCCTATTACAATGGTTTGGCTTTGAAAGTCAACACATAAGTGTTTTCGAGATTTCCACCACTTTTCACTTTTCTAACAATTTTATAACACAGCAGAAGTTAAGCTTTTTATTATTACACTTATTTAAATGAGCAAATGAACAAATCTATCGGCCGGAATCACAGATTGTCACATCATCAACATGGACGACATAGAACTTTTGAAGGGCTAATCTTCTCTCTTCATACTGGACTCAATTCACATTTAACATCAAGATAAATGTCAAAGCTAGTCAATTTTAAAACAATTTTGTATCACAGCAAAAATTAAATTAACCTATTTACCTATAAACTTGTTCATATACACGAATGTACAAACAGTCGGTGTGATATTTGTAAACATAATAGTTATTGGAAATACTATACAGGGTTTGGAAATGTAGACTTTCTATCCAGATCTTCTTCTACACAACAGAGGTAAACTTCGCAATCTTCAACAGAACATGTGGTTGCATAAGTAGTCTATTTACAACTGGCATTCATCAAAACATGCAGAAGGTGTTGCACCAAAATCTGAAAACAGAAAGTGGATGTGTAAAGCAATGATAGGCGTCCACAACAAATCTCCCTTATTTTCAAATACAATTATAGGAATCTACTTGAATAAGCATACCCACCCCCACCCCCCCCCCCCCCACCAACGGCCAGCTCACTGAACTGTAAAAATAATTATATTATTTCAACTTGACAGAAAGGGCTGAATGTTCTTTTTTACAATTATAAAGTCAATTTTGTAATAAAAATTATGTTAAGAAAACAACAAAGAAAGTGGAAGTACAATTTATACATTTAATGAGGTTTAAAGACACTTTTGGCAAACAGGATCACCTCGTGCATGACTTTTAAGGATAAAGGAAGCAGGAGAACCCTGATAGAACCACCGAGCATCGTCTTGTAACTGACAGACTCCCTAACATATAAACCCCACACAAGCAGTGTTAGCATTCTATGAAGACTCGGGCACCATCGTCGAGCTGTACGCCTTAGTGCATATCCCCACAGTGCGTGCATTCACATGGGTAACTGGGGTTAAGTGTCTTTCCCAAAGATACAACGCAGTTACCTCTGGCGGGGATGGTACAGTGGACCCTTCGGTTTAAAGTCCAATGCTGTAACCATTGAGCCACCTTGCTCGCACTAAAGTACAAAAGCACAACGGGTATTTAATATCTTCTCATGAGCAACAGCCACAGCTACGTGGTTTTAAAGCTGGAAGCAGCTGCGGCATTGTATTCAGTCTGCTGTTATCAAATCTATAGATTGGCATTGAAAGTCTGAAATACAGTAAAAATGATAACAAATACTTACATTATATACTTGGAGCCTATTCCAGCATCTAAGGATATCTTTGGAAGGTCTAAGTTATCTTGTATGGTTAGTCATCTCGTTTCTTGGCACAATGCTCTAGGTTTTTATGTCATACGAAGTAAATAACACAATTTCCCCATTGCCCTTATCTTGGTGTTTCCACCATTGAATCCAGTTGCAGATAAAATTGCATCTAGAGGACAAAACGTGTCCCTATTACAATGGTTTGGCTTAGAAAGTCAAGACATAAGTGTTTTGGAGATTTCCTCCACTATTCACTTTTAGAACAATTTTATAACACAGCAAAAGTTAACTTTTTTATTATTACACGTATTTAAATGAGCAAATGAACAAATGTATCGGCCGGAATCACAGATTGTCACATCATCAACATGGACGACATAGAACTTATCAAGGGCTAATCTTCTCTCTTCCTACTGGACTCATTTCACTTTTAACATCAAGATAAATGTCAAAGCTAGTCAATTTTAAAACAATTTTGTATCACAGCAAAAATTAAATTAACCTATTTACCGATAAACTTGTTCAGATACACGAATGTACAAACAGTCGGCGTGATATTTGTAAACATAAAAGTTATTGGAAATACTATTCAGGGTTTGGCAATAGAGTCATTGTATCCAGATCTTCATCTTCACAACAGAGGTAAACTTCGCAATCTTCAACAGAACATGTGGTTGCATAAGTAGTCTATTTACAACTGGCATTCATCAAAACATGCAGAAGGTGTTGCACAAAAATCTGAAAACAGAAAGTGGATGTGTAAAGCAATGATATGCGTCCACAACAAATCTCCCTTATTTTCAAATACAATTATAGGAGTCTACTTGATTAAGCATACCCCCGCCTCCTCCCCAACCGCCAGCTCGCTGAACTGTAAACATAATTATTTTATTTCAACTTGACAGAAAGGGCTGACTTTTTTTTCAATTATAAAGTCAATTTTGGAATATAAATTATGTTAAGAAAACAAGAAATAAAATAGAAGTACACTTTATACATTTAATGAGGTTGAAAGACACTTTTGTCAATCAGGATCTCCTCGTGCAGGACTTTTAAGGATACAGGAAGCAGGAGAACCTGGATAGAACCACCAAGCAGCGGCTAGTAACTGCCAGACTCCCTAACATATAAACCCCACACAGCAGTGTAGCAATGTATGAAGACTCGTGCACCATCGACGTGCAGTACGCGGTAGTGCATATCCCCCCGGTGCGTGCATTCACAAGTGTAACAAGGGTTAAAGGCCGTTCCCAACGATACAACGCAGTTAATTCTGACGGGGATGGAACTGTGGACCTTTCGGTTTGAAGTCGAATACTGCAACCACTGAGCCACCTTGCTCCCACTAAAGTACAAATGCACAGCGGTTATTTAGTATCATCTCATGAGCAACAGCCACAGCTACGTGGTGTTAAAGCTGGAAGCAGCTGCGGTCGTGTATTCAGTCTGGAGTTATCAAATCTATAGATTTGCATTGAAAGTCTGAAATACCGTACAAATAATAACAAATACCTACATTATATACTCGGAACCTATTCCAGCATCTAAGGATATCTTTGGAAGTTCTAAGTTACCTTGTATGGTTAGTCATCTCGTTCCTTGGCAATATGGCACAGTATTCTAGGTTTTTATGTCATACTAAATAAATAACACCTTTTCCCCATTGCCCTTATCTTGGTTTTTCCACCATTCAATCCACTTGCAGATATAAAATTGCATCTAGAAGACAAAACGTGTCCCTATTACAATGGTTTGGCTTTGAAAGTCAACACATAAGTGTTTTCGAGATTTCCACCACTTTTCACTTTTCTAACAATTTTATAACACAGCAAAAGTTAACCTTTTTATTATTACACTTATTTAAATGAGCAAATGAACAAATGTATCGCCCGGAATCACAGATTGTCACATCATCAACATGGACGACATAGAACTTTTGAAGGGCTAATCTTCTCTCTTCATACTGGACTCATTTCACCTTTAACATCAAGATAAATGTCAAAGCTAGTCAAGTATAAAACAATTTTGTATCACAGCAAAAATTAAATTAACCTATTTACCGATAAACTTGTTCATATACGCGAATGTACAAACAGTCGGTATGGTATTTGTAAACATTATAGTTATTGGAAATACTATTCAGGGTTTGGCAAAAGAGTCTTTGTATCAAGATCTTCTTCTACACAACAGAGGTAAACTACTTCGCAATCTTCAACAGAACATGTGGTTGCATAAGTAGTCTATTTACAACTGGTATTCATCAAAACATGCAGAAGGTGTTGCACCAAAATCTGAAAACAGAAAGTGGATGTGAAAAGCAATGATATTATGTGTCCAGAACAAATGTCCCTTATTTTTAAATACAATTATAGGAGTCTACATGACCAAGATTACCACACCCCCCGCCCCCCCCCCCCAACCGCCAGCTCACTGAACGGTAAAAATAATTAGTTTATTTCAACTTGACAGAAAGGGTTGAATGTTTTTTTTTCAATTATAAAGTCAATTTTGGAATATAAATTATATTAAGAAAACAAGAAATAAAATAGAAGTGCAATTCATACATTTAATGAGGTTTAAAGATACCTTTGGCAATCAGGATCACCTCGTGCAGGACTTCTAAGGATAAAGGAGGCCAGAGAACCCGGATAGAACCACCGAACAGCGGCTAGTAACTGCCAGACTCCCTAACATACAAACCCCACACAAGCAGTGTTAGCATTCTATGAAGACTCGTGCACCATCGACGTGCAGTACGCCTTAGTGCATATCCCCACAGTGCGTGCATTCAAATGGGTAACTGGGGTTAATTGCCTTTCCAAGAGATACAACGCAGTTACCTTTGGCGGGGATGGAACAGTGGACCTTTCGGTTTGAAGTCCAATGCTGTAACCATTGAGCCACCTTGCTCCCACTAAAGTACGAATGCACAACGGTTATTGAATACCATCTCATGAGCAACAGCCACAGCTACGTGGTTTTAAAGCTGGAAGCAGCTGCGGCCGTGCATTCCAGTCTGCTGTTATCAAATCTATAGATTTGGATTGAAAGTCTGAAATACAGTAAAAATGATAACAAATACTTGCATTATATACTTGGAGCCTATTCCAGCATCTAAGGATATCTTTGGAAGTTCTAAGTTATCTTGTATGCTTAGTCATTTCGTTTCTCGGCAATATGGCACAATGTTCTAGGTTTGTATGTCATACGAAATAAATAACACCATTTCTCCATCCCATTGCCATTATCTTGGTTTTTCCACCATTCAATCCAGTTGCAGATACAATTGCATCTGGAGAACAAAACGCGTCCCTATTACAATGGTTAGGCTTAGAAAGTCAAGACTTATGTCTTTTGGAGATTTTCTCCACTATTCACTTTTCTAACAATTTGACAACACATCAAATGTTAACGTATTTATTATTACACTTATTTAAATAAGCAAATGAACAAATGTATCGGCCGGAAACAGAGATTATCACATCATCAACATGGACGACATAGAACTTTTGAAGGGCTAATCTTCTCTCTTCATACTGGACTCATTTCACTTTTAACATCAAGATAAATGTCAAAGCTAGTCAAGCTTAGAACAATTTTGTATCACAGCAAAAATTCAATTAACCTATTTAACGATAAACTTGTTCATATACACGAATGTACAAACAGTCGGTATGGTATTTGTAAACATAATAGGTATTGGAAATACTATTCAGGGTTTGGCAATAGAGTCTTTGTATCCAGATCTTCTACACAACAGAGGTAAACTTCGCAATCTTCAACAGAACATGTGGTTGCATAAGTAGTCTATTTACAACTTGCATTCATCAAAACATGCAGAAGGTGTTGCACCAAAATCGAAAAACAGAAAGTGGATGTGTAAAGGAATGAGAATATGTTTGCACAACAAATCTCCCTTATTTTCAAATACAAATAAATACAATTTTAGGAGTCTACTTGACCAAGCATACAGACCACCCCCCCCCCCCCGCCCTCCCCCTTCCCCCCTCCCCGCTAGCTCAGTGAACTGTAAATATAATTATTTTATTTCAACTTCACAGAAAGGGCTGAATGTTTTTTTCAATTATAAAGTCAATTTTGGAATATGAATTATGTTAGGAAAACAACAAATAAAATAGAGGTACAATTTATACATTTAATGAGGGCTAAAGACACTTTTGGCAATCAGGATCACCTCGTGCAGGACTTCTAAGGATAAAGGAAGCCAGAGAACTAAGATAGAACCACCCAACAGCCGCTAGGAACTGCCAGACTCCCTAACATATAAACCCCACACAAGCAGTGTAAGCATTCTTTGAAGACTCGTGCACCATCGACGTTCAGTGCGCCTTAGTGCATATCCCCACAGTGCGTGCATTCACATGGGTAACTGGGGTTAAGTGCCTTTCCCAAAGATACAACGCAGTTACCTCTGGCGGGGATGGAACAGAGGACCTTTCGGGTTGAAGTCCAATGCTGTAACCATTGAGCCACCTAGCTCCCACTAAAGTACAAATGCACAACGGTTATTTAATATCATTTCATGAGCAGCAGCTACAGCTACGTGATTTTAAAGCTGGAAGCAGGTGCGGCCATGTATTCAATCTGCTGTTATCAAATCTATAGATTTGGACTGAAAGTCTGAAATACAGTAAAAATGATAACAAATACTTACATTATATATTTGGAGCCTATTCCAGCATCTAAGAATATCTTTGGAATTCCTAAGTTATCTTGTATGGTTAGTCATCTCGTTTCTTGGCAATATTGCACAATGTTCTAGGTTTTTATCTCATACGAAATAAATAACACCATTTCCCCATTGCCCTCATCTTGGTGTTTCCACCATTCAATCCAGTTGCAGATAAAATTGCATCTGGAGGACAAAACGTGTCCCTATTACAATGTCCCTAACAATTTGACAACACAGCAACTGTTGACCTATTTATTATTACACTTATTTAAATAAGCAAATGAACAAATGTATAGACCGGAAACAGAGATTATCACATCAGCAACATGAACGACACAGAACTTTTGAAGGGCTAATCTTCTCTCTTCATACTGGACTCATTTCACTTTTAACATCAAGATAAATGTCAAAGCTAGTCAAGTTTAGAACAATTTTGTATCACAGCAAAAATTAAATTAACCAATTTACCGATAAACTTGTTCATATACACGAATGTACAAACAGTCGGTATGGTATTTGTAAACATAATAGGTATTGGAAATACTATTCAGGGTTTGGCAATGGAGTCTTTGTATCCAGATCTTCTACACAACAGAGGTAAACTTCGCAATCTTCAACAGAACATGTGGTTGCATAAGTAGTCTATTTACAACTGGCATTCATCAAAACATGCAGAAGGTGTTGTACCAAAATCTGAAAACAGAAAGTGGGTGTGAAAAGAAAGGATATTATGTGTCCACAACAAATCTCCCATATTTTCAAATACAATTATAGGAGTCTACATGATCACATTTAAAATCAAGATAAATGTCAAAACAAGTCAATTTTAAAATAATTTTGTATCCCAGCAAAAATTAAGTTAACCTATTCACCTATAAACTTGTTCATATACACGAATGTACAAACAGTCGGTGTGGCATTTGTAAACATAATAGTTATTGGAAATACTATTCAGGGTTTGGCAATAGAGTCTTTGTATCCATATCTTCTTCAATACAACAGAGGCAAACTTCGCAATCTTTAACAGAACATGTGGTTGCATAAGTAGTCTATTTACAACTGGCATTCATCAAAACATGCAGAAGGTGTTGCACCAAAATCTGAAAACAGAAAGTGGATGTGTAAAGCAATGATAAAATGTGTCCACAACAAATCTCCCTTATTTTGAAATACAATTATAGGAGTCTACTTGACCAAGCATACCCCCCCCCCCCAACGGCCAGCTCACTGAACTGTAAAAATAATTATTTTATTTCAACTTGACAGAAAGGGCTGAATGGTTTTTTTTTCAATTATAAAGTCAATTTTGGAATATAAATTATGCAAAGAAAAAAACAAATAAAATAGAAGTACAATTTATACATTTAATGAGGTTTGAAGACACTTTTGACAATCTGGATCACCTCGTGCACGACCTTTAAGGATAAAGGAAGCCGGAGAACCCGGATAGAACCACCGAGCAGCGGTTAGTAACTGTCAGACTCCCTAACATATAAACCCCACACAAGCAGTGTTAGCATTCTATGAAGACTCGTGCACCATCGACGTGCAGTACGCCTTAGTGCATATCCCCACAGTGCGTGTATTCACATGGGTAACTGGGGTTAAGTGCCTTTCCCAAAGATAAAACGCAGTTACCTCTGGCGGAGATGGAACAGAGGACCTTTCGGTTTGAAGTCCAATGCTGTAACCATTGAGCCACCTTGCTCCCACTAAAGTACAAATGCATTCATCAAACATGCAGAAGGTGTTGAACCAAAATCTGAAAACAGAAAGTGGATGTGTAAAGGAATGATAATATGTGTCCACAACAAATCTCCCTTATTTTCAAATACAATTATAGGAGTCTACTTGACCCAGCATACCCCTCCCCCCTCCAAGCGTCAGCTCCCTGAACTGTAAAAATAATTATTTTGTTTCAACTTGACAGAAAAGGCTGAATGTTTTTTTTTCAATTATAAAGTCAATTTTGGAATATAAATTATGTTAAGAAAACAAAAAATAAAATAGAAGTACAATTTATACATTTAATGAGGTTTAAAGACACTTTTGGCAGTCAGGATCACCTAGTGCAGGCCTTTTAATGTTAAAGGAAGCCAGAGAACCCGGACAGAACAACCGAACAGTGGCTAGGAACTGTCAGACTCCCAAACATATAAACCCCAGAGAAGCAGTGTTAGCATTGTATGAAGACTCGTGCAACATCGACGTGCAGTACGCCTTTGTGCATATCCCCACAGTGCGTGCATTCACATGGGTAACTGGGGTTAAGTGCCTTTCCCAAAGATACAACGCAGTTACCTCAGGCAGGGATGGAACAGTGGACCTTTCGGTTTGAAGTCCAATGCTGTAACCATTGAGCAACCTTGCTCCCGCTAAAGTACAAATGCACAACGGATATTTAATATCATTTCATGAGCAGCAGCTACAGCTACGTGATTCTAAAGCTGGAAGACGGTGCGGCCATGTATTCAGTCTGCTGTTATGAAATCTATAGATTTGGACTAAAAGTCTGAAATACAGTAAAAATGATAACAAATACTTACATTATATATTTGGAGCCTATTCCAGCATCTAAGGATATCTTTGGAATTCCTAAGTTATCTTGCATGGTTAGTCATCTCGTTTCTTGGCAATATGGCACAATGTTATAGGTTTTTATGTCGTATGAAATAAATAACACCATTTCCCCATTGCCCTCATCTTGGTTTTTCCACCATTCAATCCAGTTGCAGATAAAATTGCATCTGGAGGACAAAACGTGTCCCTATTACAATGGTTTGGCTTAGAAATTCAAGATTTATGTCTTTTGGAGATTTTCTCCACTGTTCACTTTTCTAACAATTTGACAACACAGCAAATGTTAACCTATTTATTATTACACTTATTTAAATAAGCAAATGAACAAATGTATAGACCGGAAACAGAGATTATCACATCATCAACATGGTCGACACAAAACTTTTCAAGGGCTAATCTTCTCTCTTCATACTGGACTCATTTCACTTTTAACATCAAGATAAATGTCAAAGCTAGTCAAGTTTAGAACAATTTTGTATCACAGCAAAAATTAAATTAACCAATTTACCGATAAACTTGTTCATATACACGAATGTACAAACAGTCGGTATGGTATTTGTAAACATAACAGGTATTGGAAATACTATTCAGGGTTTGGCAATAGAGTCTTTGTATCCAGATCTTCTACACAACAGAGGTAAACTTCGCAATCTTCAACAGAACATGTGGTTGCATAAGTAGTCTATTTACAACTGGCATTCATCAAAACATGCAGAAAGTGTTGTACCAAAATCTGAAAACAGAAAGTGGGTGTGAAAAGCAAGGATATTATGTGTCCACAACAAATCTCCCATATTTTCAAATACAATTATAGGAGTCTACATGACCAAGAATACCCCCCCCCCCCCCCGCCCCCCACCGCATTCCCACCCCCACCCCCACAACCGCCAGCTCACTGAACTGTAAAAATAATTACTTTATTTCAACTTGACAGAAAGGGTTGAATGTTTTTTTTTCAATTATAAAGTCAATTTTGGAATATAAATTATGTTAAGAAAACAAGAAATAAAATAGAAGTGCAATTTATACATTTAATGAGGTTTAAAGACACTTTTAGCAATCAGGATCACCTCGTGCAGGACTTATAAGGATAAAGGAGGCCAGAGAACCCGGATAGAACCAATGAACAGCGGCTATTAACTGCCAGACTCCCTAACATATAAACTCCACACAAGCAGTGTTAGCATTCTATGAAGACTCGTGCACCATCGACGTGCAGTACGCCTTAGCGCATATCCCCACAGTACGTGCATTCAAATGGATAACTGGGGTTAAGTGCCTTTCCCAGAGATACAACGCAGTTACCTTTGGCGGGGATGGGGCAGTGGACCTTTCGGTTTGAAGTCCAAGGCTGTAACCATTGAGCCATCTTGCTCCCACTAAAGTACGAATGCACAACGGTTATTTAATACCATCTCATGAGCAACAGTCACAGCTACGTGGTTTTAAAGTTGGAAGCAGCTTCGGTCGTGCATTCCAGTCTGCTGTTATCAAATCTGTAGATTTGGATTGAAATTCTGAAATATAGTAAAAATGATAACAAATACTTACATTATATACTTGGAGCCTATTCCAGCATCTAAGGATATCTTTGGAAGTTCTAAGTTATCTCGTATGGTTAGTCGTCTCGTTTCTTGGCAATATGGCAAAATGTTCCAGGTTTTTATATCATACGAAATAAATAACACCATTTCCCCATTGCCCTTATCTTGGATTTTCCACCATTGAATCCAGTTGCAGATAAAATTGCATCTAGAGGACAAAACGTGTCCTATTACAATGGTTTGGGTTAGAAAGTCAAGACTTATGTCTTTTGGAGATTTTCTCCACTATTCACTTTTCTAACAATTTGACAACACAGCAAAAGTTAACATTTTTATTATTACACTTATTTAAAAAAGAAAATGAACAAATCTATTGGCCGGAATCACAGATTGTCACATCATCAACATGGACTACATAGAACTTTTGAAGGGCTAATCTTCCCTCTTCATACTGGACTGAATTCACATTTAACATCAAGATTAATGTCAAAGCTAGTCAATTTTAAAACAATTTTGTATCACAGCAAAAATTAAATTAACCTATTTACCTATAAACTTGTTCACATACACGAATGTACAAACAGTCGGTGTGATATTTGTAAACATAATAGTTATTGGAAATACTATTCAGGGTTTGGCAATAGAGTCTTTGTATCCAGATCTTCTTCTACACAACAGAGGTAAACTTCGCAATCTTCAACAGAACATGTGGTTGCATAAGTAGTCTATTTACAACTGGCATTCATCAAAACATGCAGAAGGTGTTGTACCAAAATCTGAAAACAGAAAGTGGATGTGTAAAGGAATGATAATATGTGTCCACAACAAATCTCCCTTATTTTCAAATACAATTATAGGAGTCTACTTGACCAAGCATACCCCCCCCCCCCCCCACCACCAACCGCCAACACACTGAACTGTAAAAATAATTAGTTTATTTCAACTTGACAGAAAGGGCTGAATGTTTTTTTTTCAATTATAAAGTCAATTTTGGAATATAAATTATGTTAAGAAAACAAGAAATAAAATAGAAGTGCAATTTATTCATTTAATGAGGTTTAAAGACACTTTTGGCAATCAGGATCACCTCGTGCAGAAATTATAAGGATAAAAAAGGCCAGAGAACCCGGATAGAACCAACGAACAGCGGCTATTAACTGCCAGACTCCCTAACATATAAACTCCACACAAGCAGTGTTAGCATTCTATGATGACTCGTGCACCATCGGGCTGCAGTACGCCTTAGTGCATATCCCCACAGTGCGTGCATTCAAATGGGTAACTGGGGTTAAGTGCCTTTCCCAGAGATACAACGCAGTTACCTTTGGCGAGGATGGAACAGTGGACCTTTCGGTTTGAAGTCCAAGGCTGCAACCATTGAGCCACCTTGCTCTCACTAAAGTACGAATGCACAACGGTTATTTAATACCATATCATGAGCAACAGTCACAGCTACGTGGTTTTAAAGTTGGAAGCAGCTTCGGTCGTGCATTCCAGTCTGCTGTTATGAAATCTATAGATATGGATTGAAATTCTGAAATATAGTAAAAATGATAACAAATACTTACATTATATACTTCGAGCCTATTCCAGCATCTAAGAATATCTTTGGAAGTTCTAAGTTATCTTGTATGCTTAGTCATCTCGTTTCTTGGCAATATGGCACAATGTTCTAGGTTTTTATGTCATACGAAATAAATAACACCATTTCCCCGTTGCCCTTATCTTGGTTTTTCCACCATTGAATCCAATTGCAGATAAAATTGCATCTAGATGAGAAAACGTGTCCCTATTAAAATGGTTTGGCTTAGAAAGTCAAGACATATGTCTTTTGGAGATTTCCTCCACTATTCACTTTTCTAACAATTTGACAACACAGCAAAAGTTAACATTTTTATTATTACACTTATTTAAAGAAGAAAATGAACAAATCTATCGGCCGGAATCACAGATTGTCACATCATCAACATGGACGACATAGAACTTTTGAAGGGCTAATCTTCTCTCTTCATACTGGACTCATTTCACATTTAACAACAAGATAAATGTCAAAGCTAGTCAATTTCAAAACAATTTTGTATCATAGCAAAAATTAAATTAACCTATTTACCGATATTACAAACAGTCGGTATGGTATTTGTAAACATAATAGTTATTGGAATTACTATTGAAGGTTTGGCAATAGAGTCTTTGTATCCAGATGTTCTTCCACACAACAGAAGTAAACTTCGCAATCTTCAACAGAACATGTGGTTGCATAAGTAGTCTATTTACAACTGGTATTCATCAAAACATGCAGAAGGTGTTGCACCATAATCTGAAAACAGAAAGTGGATGTGTAAAGCAATGATAATATGTGTCCACAACAAATCTCCCTTATTTTCAAATACAATTATAGGAGTCTACTTGACCAAGCATACTACCCCCCCCCCCCCCCCCACCAACCGCCAGCTCACTGAACTGTAAAAATAATTATTTTATTTCAACTTGACCGAAAAGGCTGAATGTTTTTTTTACAATTATAAAGTATATTTTGGAATAAAAATTATGTTAAGAAAACAACAAATAAAATAGAAGTACAATTTATACATTTAATGAGGTTTAAAGACAATTTTGGCAATCAGGATCACCTCGTGCAGAACTTCTAAGGATAAAGGAAGCCAGAGAACCCGGATAGAACCACCGAGCAGCGTCTTGTAACTGACAGATTCCCTAACATATAAACCCCACACAAGCAGTGTTAGCATTGTATGAAGACTCGGCACCATCGACGAGCAATGCGCCTTAGGGCATATCCCCACAGTGCGTGCATTCACATGGGTAACTGGGGTTAAGTGTCTTTCCCAAAGATACAACGCCGTTACCTCTGACGGGGATGGTACAGTGGATCCTTCGGTTTAAAATATAATGCTGTAACCATTGAGCCACCTTTCTCCCACTAAAGTACAAATGCACAACGGTTATTTAATATCATCTCATGAGCAACAGCCACAGCTACGTGGTTTTAAAGCTGGAAGCAGCTGCGGCCGTGTATTCAGTCAGCTGTTATCAAATCTATAGATTTGGATTGAAAGTCTGAAATACAGAAAACATCATAACAAATACTTACATTATATACTTGGATCCTATTCCAGCATCTAACGATATCTTTGGAAGGTCTAAGTTATCTTGTATGGTTAGTCATCTCGTTTCTTGGCACAATGTTCTAGGTTTTTATGTCATACGAAGTAAATAAACCATTTTCCCTTTGCCCTTATCTTGGATTTTCCACCATTGAATCCAGTTGCAGATAAAATTGCATCTAGAGGGCAAAACGTGTCCCTTTTACAATGGTTTGGGTTAGAAAGTCAAGACATAAGTGTTTTGGAGATTTCCTCCACTATTCACTTTTCTAACAATTTGACAACACAGCAAAAGATAACCTTTTTATTATTACACTTATTTAAATGAGCAAATGAACAAATGTATCAGCTGGAATCACAGATCGTCACATAATCAACATGCATGACATAGAACTTTTGAAGGGCTAATCTTCTCTCTTCATACTGGACTCATTTCACTTTTAACATCAAGATAAATGTCAAAGCTAGTCAAGTTTAAAACAATTTTGTATCACAGCAAAAATCAAATTGACCTATTTACCGATAAACTTGTTCATATACACGAATGTACAAACAGTCGGTATGGTATTTGTAAACATAATAGTTATTATCAGGGCTTGGCAATAGAGTATTTGTATCCAGATCTTCTACTCAACAGAGGTAAACTTCAAAATCTTCAACAGAACATGTGGTTGCAGAAGTAGTCTATCTACAACTGGATTTCATCGAAACATGCAGAAGGTGTTGCACCAAAACCTGATAACAGAAAGTGGTTGTGTAAAGCAATGATAATATGTGTCCACAAAAGATCTCCCTTTTTTCAAATACAATTATAGGAGTCTACTTGACCAAAGCATACCCGCCCCCCCCACGCCCCCCCCCCAACCGCCAGCTCACTGAACTGTAAAAATAATTATTTTATTTCAACTTGTCCGAAAGGGCTGAATGTTTTTTTTACAATTATAAAGGCAATTTTGGAACAAAAATTATGTTAAGAAAACATCAAATAAAACAGAAGTACAATTTATATATTTAATGAGGTTTAAAGACACTTTTGGCGATCAGGATCTCTTCGTGCAGGACTTTTAAGGATAAAGGAAGCAGGAGAACCCGGATAGAACCACCAAGCAGCGGCTAGTAACTAGCAGACTCCCTAACATATAAACCCCACACAAGCAGTGTTAGCATTGTATGAAGACTCGTGCACCATCGACGTGCAGTACGCCTTAGTGCATATCCCCACAGTGCGTGTATTCACATGGGTAACTGGGGTTAAGTGCCTTTCCCAAAGATGCAATGCAGTTACCTCCTGCGGGGATGGAACAGTGTAGCTTTTGGTTTGAAGTCCAATGCTGTAACCATTGGGCCACCTTGCTCCCACTAAAGTACAAATACACAACGGTTATTTAATATCATCTCATGAGCAACAGCCGCCGCTACGTGTTTTAAAGCTGGAAGCAGCTGCGGTCGTGTATTCAGTCTGGTGTTATCAAATCTATAGATTTGCATTGAAAGTCTGAAATACAGTACAAATAATAACAAATACCTACATTATATACTCGGAGGCTATTCCAGCATCTAAGGATATCTTTGGAAGTTCTAAGTTATCTTGTATGGTTAGTCATCTCGTTTCTTGGCAATATGGCACAATATTCCAGGTTTTTATGTGAAACGAAATAAATAACACCTTTTTCACATTGCCCTTATCTTGGTTTTTCCACCATTGAATCCAGTTGCAGATAAAATTGCATCTAGAGGACAAAACGTGTCCCTATTACAATGGCTTGGCTTAGAAAGTCAAGACATAAGTGTTTTGGAGATTTCCTCCACTATTCACTTTTCGAACAATTTTATAACACCGCAAAAGTTAACTTTCTTCATACTGGACTCATTTCACTTTTAACATCAAGATAAATGTCAAAGCTAGTCAAGTTTAAAACAATTTTGTATCACAGCAAAAATTAAATTAACCTATTTACCGATAAACTTGTTCATAGACACGAATGTACAAACCGTCGGTGTGATATTTGTAAACATAATAGTTATTGGAAATACTATTCAGGGTTTGGCAATAGAGTCTTTGTATCCAGATCTTCGTCTACACAACAGAGGTCAACTTCGCAATCTTCTACAGAACATGTGGTTGCATAAGTAGTCTATTTACAACTGGCATTCATCAAAACACGCAGAAGATGTTGCACCAAAATCTGAAAACAGAAAGTGGATGTGTAAAGCAATGATAATATGTGTCCACAACAAATCTCCCTTATTGTCAAATACAATTATAGGAGTCTACCTGACCAAGCATACCGACAACACCCCCCCCCCCCGCCCTGACCCCAACCCCCACCCCGCCAGCTCATGAACTGTAAAAATAATTATTTTATTTCAACTGCATAGAAAGGGCTGAATGGTTTTTTTCAATTATAAAGTCAATTTTTGAATATAAATTATGTTAGGAAAACGAGAAATAAATTAGAAGTACAATTTATACATTTAATGAGGTTTAAAGACACTTTTGGCAATCAGGATCACCTCGTGCAAGACTTTTAATGATAAAGGAAGCCAGAGAACTAAGATAGAACCACCGAACAGCGGCTAGGAACTGCCAGACTCCCTAACATATAAACCCCACACAAGCAGTGTTAGCATTCAATGATGACTCGTGCACAATTGACGTGCAGTACACCTTAGTGCATATCCCCACAGTGCGTGCATTCACATGGGTAACTGGGGTTAAGTGCCTTTACCAAAGATACAACGCAGTTACCTCTGGCGGGGATGGAACAGTGGACCTTTCGGTTTGAAGTTTAATGCTGTAACCATTGAGCCACCTTGCTTCCACTAAAGTACAAATGCACAACGGTTATTTAATATAATCTCACGAGCAACAGCCACAGCTACGTGGTTTTAAAGATGGAAGCAGCTTCGCCCTGTAGTCAGTATGCTGTTATCAAATATATAGATTTGGATTTAAAGTCTGAAATACTGTAATGATAACAAATACTTACGTTATATACCTATTCCAGCATCTAAGGAAGTTCTAAGTTATCTTGTATGGTTAGTCGTCTCGTTTCTTGGCAATATGGCAAAATGTTCTAGGTTTTTATATCATACGAAATAAATAACACCATTTCCCCATTGCACTTATCTTGGATTTTCCACCATTGAATCCAGTTGCAGATAAAATTGCATCTAGAGGACAAAACCTGTCCTATTGGGTTAGAAAGTCAAGACTTATGTCTTTTGGAGATTTTCTCCACTATTCACTTTTCTAACAATTTGACAACACAGCAAAAGTTAACATTTTTATTATTACACTTATTTAAAGAAGAAAATGAACAAATCTATCGGCCGGAATCACAGATTGTCACATCATCAACATGGAGTACATAGAACTTTTGAAGGGCTAATCTTCTCTCTTCATACTGGACTCAATTCACATTTAACATCAAGATTAATGTCAAAGCTAGTCAATTTTAAAACTATTTTGTATCACAGCAAAAATTAAATCAACCTATTTACCTATAAACTTGTTCACATACACGAATGTACAAACAGTCGGTGTGATATTTGTAAACATAATAGTTCTTGGAAATACTATACAGGGTTTGGCAATAGAGTCTTTGTATCCAGATCTTCTTCTACACAACAAAGGTAAACTTCGCAATCTTCTACAGAACATGTGGTTGCATAAGTAGTCTATTTACAACTGGCATTCATCAAAACATGCAGAAGGTGTTGCACCAAAATCTGAAAACAGAAAGTGGATGTGTAAAGCAATGATAATATGTGTCCACAACAAATCTCCCTTATTGTCAAATACAATTATAGGAGTCTACCTGACCAAGCATACCGACAACACCCGCCCCCCCCCCCGCCCTGACCCCACCCCCCACCCCGCCAGCTCATGAACTGTAAAAATAATTATTTTATTTCAACTGCACAGAAAGGGCTGAATGGTTTTTTCAATTATAAAGTCAATTTTGGAATATAAATTATGTTAGGAAAACGAGAAATAAATTAGAAGTACAATTTATACATTTAATGAGGTTTAAAGACACTTTTGGCAATCAGGATCACCTCGTGCAAGACTTTTAATGATAAAGGAAGCCAGAGAACTAGGATAGAACCACCGAACAGCGGCTAGGAACTGCCAGACTCCCTAACATATAAACCCCACACAAGCAGTGTTAGCATTCAATGATGACTCGTGCACAATCGACGTGCAGTACGCCTTAGTGCATATCCCCACAGTGCGTGCATTCACATGGGTAACTGGGGTTAAGTGCCTTTACCAAAGATACAACGCAGTTACCTCTGGCGGGGATGGAACAGTGGACCTTTTGGTTTGAAGTTCAATGCTGTAACCATTGAGCCACCTTGCTTCCACTAAAGTACAAATGCACAACGGTTATTTAATATAATCTCACGAGCAACAGCCACAGCTACGTGGTTTTAAAGATGGAAGCAGCTTCGCCCTGTAGTCAGTATGCTGTTATCAAATATATAGATTTGGATTTAAAGTCTCAAATACTGTAATGATAACAAATAATTACATTATATACTTGGAGCCTATTCCACCATCTAAGGATATCTTTGGTATTCCTAAGTTATCTTGTATGGTTAGTCATCTCGTTTCTTGGCAATATGGCACAATGTTCTAGGTTTTTATGTCATACGAAATAAATAACACCATTTCCCCATTGCCCTCATCTTGGTTTTTCCACTATTCAATCCAGTTGCAGATAAAATTGCATCCAAAATTGCTTCAACAATTATAAAGTCAATTTTGGAATATAAATTATGTTAAGAAAACAAGAAATAAAATAGAAGTGCAATTTATACATTTAATGAGGTTTAAAGACACTTTTGGCAATCAGGATCACCTCGTGCAGGACTTCTAAGGATAAAGGCCAGAGAAACCGGAGAGAACCAACGAACAGCGGCCATTAACTGCCCGACTCCCTAACATATAAACTCCACACAAGCAGTGTTAGCATTCTATGAAGACTCGTGCACCATCGACGTGCAGTACGCCTTAGTGCATATCCCCATAGTGCGTGCATTCAAATGGGTAACTGGGGTTAAGTGTCTTTCCCAGAGATACAACGCAGTTACCTTTGGCGGGGATGGAACAGTGGACCTTTCGGTTTGAAGTCCAATGCTGTAACCATTGAGCCACCTTGCTCCCACTAAAGTACGAATGCACAACGGTTATTTAATACCATCTCATGAGCAACAGTCACAGATACGTGGTTTTAAAGCTGGAAGCAGCTTCGGCCGTGCATTCCAGTCTGCTGTTATCAAATCTATAGATTTGGATTGAAGGTCTGAAATATAGTAAAAATGATAACAAATACTTACATTATACACTTGGAGCCTATTCCAGCATCTAAGGATATCTTTGAAAGTTCTAAGTTATCTTGTATGCTTAGTCATCTCGTTTCTTGGCAATATGGCACAATGTTCTAGGTTTTTTATGTCATACGAAATAAATAACGCCATTTCCCCGTTGCCCTTATCTTGGTTTTTCCACCATTGAATCCAGTTGCAGATAAAATTGCATCTAGAGGACAAAACGTGTCCCTATTAAAATGGTTTGGCTTAGAAAGTTAAGACATATGTCTTTTGGAGATTTCCTCCACTATTCACTTTTCTAACAAATTGACAACACAGCAAAAGTTAACATTTTTATTATTACACTTATATAAATAAGCAAATGAACAAATCTAACGGCCGGAATCACAGATTGTCACATCATCAACATGGACGACATAGAACTTTTGAAGGGCTAATCTTCTATCTTCATACTGGACTCAATTCACATTTAACATCAAGATAAATGTCAAAGCTAGTCAATTTTAAAACAATTTTGTATCACAGCAAAAATTAAATTAACCTATTTACCTATAAACTTGTTCATATACACGAATGTACAAATAGTCGGTGCGATATTTGTAAACATAATAGTTATTGGAAATACTATTCAGGGTTTGGCAATAGAGTCTTTGTATCCAGATCTTCTTCTGCACAACAAAGGTAAACTTCGCAATCTTCAACAGAACATGTGGTTGCATAAGTAGTCTATTTACAACTGGCATTCATCAAAACATACAGAAGGTGTTGCACCAAAATCTGAAAACAGAAAGTGGATCTGTAAAGCAATGATAAAATGTGTCCACAACAAATCTCCCTTATTGTCAAATACAATTATAGGAGTCTACCTGACCAAGCATACCGACAACACCCCCCCCCCCCGCCCTGACCCCACCCCCCACCCCGCCAGCTCATGAACTGTAAAAATAATTATTTTATTTCAACTGCACAGAAAGGGCTGAATGGTTTTTTTCAATTATAAAGTCAATTTTGGAATATAAATTATGTTAGGAAAACGAGAAATAAATTAGAAGTACAATTTATACATTTAATGAGGTTTAAAGACACTTTTGGCAATCAGGATCACCTCGTGCAAGACTTTTAATGATAAAGGAAGCCAGAGAACTAGGATAGAACCACCGAACAGCGGCTAGGAACTGCCAGACTCCCTAACATATAAACCCCACACAAGCAGTGTTAGCATTCAATGATGACTCGTGCACAATCGACGTGCAGTACGCCTTAGTGCATATCCCCACAGTGCGTGCATTCACATGGGTAACTGGGGTTAAGTGCCTTTACCAAAGATACAACGCAGTTACCTCTGGCGGGGATGGAACAGTGGACCTTTTGGTTTGAAGTTCAATGCTGTAACCATTGAGCCACCTTGCTTCCACTAAAGTACAAATGCACAACGGTTATTTAATATAATCTCACGAGCAACAGCCACAGCTACGTGGTTTTAAAGATGGAAGCAGCTTCGCCCTGTAGTCAGTATGCTGTTATCAAATATATAGATTTGGATTTAAAGTCTCAAATACTGTAATGATAACAAATAATTACATTATATACTTGGAGCCTATTCCACCATCTAAGGATATCTTTGGTATTCCTAAGTTATCTTGTATGGTTAGTCATCTCGTTTCTTGGCAATATGGCACAATGTTCTAGGTTTTTATGTCATACGAAATAAATAACACCATTTCCCCATTGCCCTCATCTTGGTTTTTCCACTATTCAATCCAGTTGCAGATAAAATTGCATCCAAAATTGCTTCAACAATTATAAAGTCAATTTTGGAATATAAATTATGTTAAGAAAACAAGAAATAAAATAGAAGTGCAATTTATACATTTAATGAGGTTTAAAGACACTTTTGGCAATCAGGATCACCTCGTGCAGGACTTCTAAGGATAAAGGCCAGAGAAACCGGAGAGAACCAACGAACAGCGGCCATTAACTGCCCGACTCCCTAACATATAAACTCCACACAAGCAGTGTTAGCATTCTATGAAGACTCGTGCACCATCGACGTGCAGTACGCCTTAGTGCATATCCCCATAGTGCGTGCATTCAAATGGGTAACTGGGGTTAAGTGTCTTTCCCAGAGATACAACGCAGTTACCTTTGGCGGGGATGGAACAGTGGACCTTTCGGTTTGAAGTCCAATGCTGTAACCATTGAGCCACCTTGCTCCCACTAAAGTACGAATGCACAACGGTTATTTAATACCATCTCATGAGCAACAGTCACAGATACGTGGTTTTAAAGCTAGAAGCAGCTTCGGCCGTGCATTCCAGTCTGCTGTTATCAAATCTATAGATTTGGATTGAAGGTCTGAAATATAGTAAAAATGATAACAAATACTTACATTATACACTTGGAGCCTATTCCAGCATCTAAGGATATCTTTGAAAGTTCTAAGTTATCTTGTATGCTTAGTCATCTCGTTTCTTGGCAATATGGCACAATGTTCTAGGTTTTTTATGTCATACGAAATAAATAACGCCATTTCCCCGTTGCCCTTATCTTGGTTTTTCCACCATTGAATCCAGTTGCAGATAAAATTGCATCTAGAGGACAAAACGTGTCCCTATTAAAATGTTTTGGCTTAGAAAGTTAAGACATATGTCTTTTGGAGATTTCCTCCACTATTCACTTTTCTAACAAATTGACAACACAGCAAAAGTTAACATTTTTATTATTACACTTATATAAATAAGCAAATGAACAAATCTAACGGCCGGAATCACAGATTGTCACATCATCAACATGGACGACATAGAACTTTTGAAGGGCTAATCTTCTATCTTCATACTGGACTCAATTCACATTTAACATCAAGATAAATGTCAAAGCTAGTCAATTTTAAAACAATTTTGTATCACAGCAAAAATTAAATTAACCTATTTACCTATAAACTTGTTCATATACACGAATGTACAAATAGTCGGTGCGATATTTGTAAACATAATAGTTATTGGAAATACTATTCAGGGTTTGGCAATAGAGTCTTTGTATCCAGATCTTCTTCTGCACAACAAAGGTAAACTTCGCAATCTTCAACAGAACATGTGGTTGCATAAGTAGTCTATTTACAACTGGCATTCATCAAAACATACAGAAGGTGTTGCACCAAAATCTGAAAACAGAAAGTGGATCTGTAAAGCAATGATAAAATGTGTCCACAACAAATCTCCCTTATTGTCAAATACAATTATAGGAGTCTACCTGACCAAGCATACCGACAACACCCGCCCCCCCCCCCCGCCCTGACCCCACCCCCACCCCGCCAGCTCATGAACTGTAAAAATAATTATTTTATTTCAACTGCACAGAAAGGGCTGAATGGTTTTTTTCAATTATAAAGTCAATTTTGGAATATAAATTATGTTAGGAAAACGAGAAATAAATTAGAAGTACAATTTATACATTTAATGAGGTTTAAAGACACTTTTGGCAATCAGGATCACCTCGTGCAAGACTTTTAATGATAAAGGAAGCCAGAGAACTAGGATAGAACCACCGAACAGCGGCTAGGAACTGCCAGACTCCCTAACATATAAACCCCACACAAGCAGTGTTAGCATTCAATGATGACTCGTGCACAATCGACGTGCAGTACGCCTTAGTGCATATCCCCACAGTGCGTGCATTCACATGGGTAACTGGGGTTAAGTGCCTTTACCAAAGATACAACGCAGTTACCTCTGGCGGGGATGGAACAGTGGACCTTTTGGTTTGAAGTTCAATGCTGTAACTATTGAGCCACCTTGCTTCCACTAAAGTACAAATGCACAACGGTTATTTAATATAATCTCACGAGCAACAGCCACAGCTACGTGGTTTTAAAGATGGAAGCAGCTTCGCCCTGTAGTCAGTATGCTGTTATCAAATATATAGATTTGGATTTAAAGTCTCAAATACTGTAATGATAACAAATAATTACATTATATACTTGGAGCCTATTCCACCATCTAAGGATATCTTTGGTATTCCTAAGTTATCTTGTATGGTTAGTCATCTCGTTTCTTGGCAATATGGCACAATGTTCTAGGTTTTTATGTCATACGAAATAAATAACACCATTTCCCCATTGCCCTCATCTTGGTTTTTCCACTATTCAATCCAGTTGCAGATAAAATTGCATCCAAAATTGCTTCAACAATTATAAAGTCAATTTTGGAATATAAATTATGTTAAGAAAACAAGAGATAAAATAGAAGTGCAATTTATACATTTAATGAGGTTTAAAGACACTTTTGGCAATCAGGATCACCTCGTGCAGGACTTCTAAGGATAAAGGCCAGAGAAACCGGAGAGAACCAACGAACAGCGGCTATTAACTGCCCGACTCCCTAACATATAAACTCCACACAAGCAGTGTTAGCATTCTATGAAGACTCGTGCACCATCGACGTGCAGTACGCCTTAGTGCATATCCCCATAGTGCGTGCATTCAAATGGGTAACTGGGGTTAAGAGTCTTTCCCAGAGATACAACGCAGTTACCTTTGGCGGGGATGGAACAGTGGACCTTTCGGTTTGAAGTCCAATGCTGTAACCATTGAGCCACCTTGCTCCCACTAAAGTACGAATGCACAACGGTTATTTAATACCATCTCATGAGCAACAGTCACAGATACGTGGTTTTAAAGCTGGAAGCAGCTTCGGCCGTGCATTCCAGTCTGCTGTTATCAAATCTATAGATTTGGATTGAAGGTCTGAAATATAGTAAAAATGATAACAAATACTTACATTATACACTTGGAGCCTATTCCAGCATCTAAGGATATCTTTGAAAGTTCTAAGTTATCTTGTATGCTTAGTCATCTCGTTTCTTGGCAATATGGCACAATGTTCTAGGTTTTTTATGTCATACGAAATAAATAACGCCATTTCCCCGTTGCCCTTATCTTGGTTTTTCCACCATTGAATCCAGTTGCAGATAAAATTGCATCTAGAGGACAAAACGTGTCCCTATTAAAATGGTTTGGCTTAGAAAGTTAAGACATATGTCTTTTGGAGATTTCCTCCACTATTCACTTTTCTAACAAATTGACAACACAGCAAAAGTTAACATTTTTATTATTACACTTATATAAATAAGCAAATGAACAAATCTAACGGCCGGAATCACAGATTGTCACATCATCAACATGGACGACATAGAACTTTTGAAGGGCTAATCTTCTATCTTCATACTGGACTCAATTCACATTTAACATCAAGATAAATGTCAAAGCTAGTCAATTTTAAAACAATTTTGTATCACAGCAAAAATTAAATTAACCTATTTACCTATAAACTTGTTCATATACACGAATGTACAAATAGTCGGTGCGATATTTGTAAACATAATAGTTATTGGAAATACTATTCAGGGTTTGGCAATAGAGTCTTTGTATCCAGATCTTCTTCTGCACAACAAAGGTAAACTTCGCAATCTTCAACAGAACATGTGGTTGCATAAGTAGTCTATTTACAACTGGCATTCATCAAAACAAACAGAAGGTGTTGCACCAAAATCTGAAAACAGAAAGTGGATCTGTAAAGCAATGATAAAATGTGTCCACAACAAATCTCCCTTATTTTCAAATACAATTATAGGAGTCTACTTGACAAAGCATACCCCCCCCCCCCCCCCACCAAGGGCCAGCTCACTGAACTGTAAAAATAATTATTTTATTTCAACTTGACAGAAAGGGCTGAATGTTTTTTTTCAATTATAAAGTCAATTTTGGAATATAAATTATGTTAAGAAAACAACATATAAAATAGAAGTACAATTTATACATTTAATGAAGTTTGAAGTCACTTTTGGCAATCTGGATCACGTCCTGCACGACTTTCAAGGATAAAGGAAGCCGGAGAACCCGGATAGAAAAACCGAGAAGCAGTTAGTAACTGCCATACTCCCTAACATATAAACCCCACACAAGCAGTGTTAGGATTGTATGAAGACTCGTGCACAATCGACGTTCAGTACGCCTTAGTGCATATCCCCACAGTGCGTGCATTCACATGGGTAACTGGGGTGAAGTGCCTTTCACAAAGATACAACGCAGTTACCTCTGGCGGGGATGGAACAGAGGACCTTTCGGTTTGAAGTCCAATGTTGTAACCATTGAGCCACCTAGCTCCCACTGAAGTACAAATGCACAACGGTTATTTAATATCATCTCATGAGCAACAGCCACAGCTACGCGGTTTTCAAGCTGGAAGCAGCTGCGGTCGTGTATTCAGTCTGCTGTTATCGAATCTATACATTTGGATTGAAAGTCTGAAATACAGTAAAAATGATAACAAGTACTTACATTATATACTTGGAGCCTATTCCAGCATCTAAGGATATCTTTGGAATTCCTAAGTTATCTTGTACGGTTAGTCATCTCGTTTTTTGGCAATATGGCAGAGTGTTCTAGGTTTTTATCTCAAACGAAATAAATAACACCATTTCCCTATTGCCCTTATCTTCGTTTTTCCACCATTCAATCCAGTTGCAGATAAAATAGCATCTGGAGGACAAAACGTGTCACTATTACAATGGTTTGGCTTGGAAAGTCAAGACTTATGTCTTTTGGAGATTTTCTCCACTATTCACTTTTCTAACAATTTGTCAACACAGCAAATGTTAACGTATTTATTATTATACTTATTTAAATAAGCAAATGAACAAATGCATCGGCCGGAAACAGAGTTTATCACATCATCAACATGGACGACATAGAACTTTTGAAGGGCTAATCTTCTCTCTTCATACTGGACTCATTTCACTTTTAACATCAAGATAAATGTCAAAGCTAGTCAAGCTTAGAACAATTTTGTATCACAGCAAAAATTAAATTAACCTATTTACCGATAAAATTGTTCATATAAACGAATGTACAAACAGTCGGTATGGTATTTGTAAACATAATAGGTATTGGAAATACTATTCAGGGTTTGGCAATAGAGTCTTTGTATCCAGATCTTCTACACAACAGAGGTAACCTTCGCAATCTTCAACAGAACATGTTGTTGCATAAGTAGTCTATTTACAACTGGCATTCATCAAAACATGCAGAAGGTGTTGCACCAAAATCTAAAAACAGAAAGTGGATGTGTAAAGGAATGATAATATGTGTGCACAAAAAATCTCCCTTATTTTCAAATACAAATAAATACAATTTTAGGAGTATACTTGACCAAGCATACCGACAATCCCCCCCCCCGCACTCCCCCCCCCACCCCGCCAGCTCATGAACTGTAAAAATAATTATTTTATTTCAACTTCACAGAAAGGGCTGAATGGTTTTTTTTCAATTATAAAGTCAATTTTGGAATATAAATTATGTTAGGAAAACAACAAATAAAATAGAAGTACAATTTACACATTTAATGAGGTTTAAAGACACTTTTGGCAGTCAGGATCACCTAGTGCAGACCTTTTAATGATAAAGGAAGCCAGAGAACCTGGATAGAACCATCGAACAGCGGCTAGGAACTGTCAGACTCCCTAACATATAAACCCCACACAAGCAGTGTTAACATTGTATGAAGACTCGTGCACCATCGACGTGCAATACGCCTTAGTGCATATCCCCACAGTGCGTGCATTCACATGGGTAACTGGGGTTAAGTGCCTTTCCCAAAGATACAACGCAGTTACCTTAGGTGGGGATGGAACAGTGGACCTTTCGGTTTGAAGTCCAATGCTGTAGCCATTGAGCCACCTTGCTCCCACTAAAGTACAAATGCACAACGGTTATTTAATATCATTTCATGAGCAGCAGCTACAGCTACGTGATTTTAAAGCTGGAAGCAGGTGCGGCCATGTATTCAGTCTGCTGTTATCAAATCTATAGATTTGGACTGAAAGTCTGAAATACAGTAAAAATGATAACAAATACTTACATTATACATTTGGAGCCTATTCCAGCATCTAAGGATATCTTTGGAATTCCTAAGTTATCTTGTATGGTTAGTCATCTCGTTTCTTGGCAATATGGCACAATGTTCTAGGTTTTTATGTCATACGAAATAAATTACACCATTTCCCCATTGCCCTCATCTTGGTGTTTCCACCATTGAATCCAGTTGCAGATAAAATTGCATCTAGAGGACAAAACGTGTCCTATTACAATGGTTTGGGTTAGAAAGTCAAGACGTATGTCTTTTGGAGATTTTCTCCACTATTCACTTTTCTAACAATTTGACAACACAGCAAAAGTTAACATTTTTATTATTACACTTATTTAAAGAAGAAAATGAACAAATCTATCGGCCGGAATCACAGATTGTCACATCATCAACATGGACGACACAGAACTTTTGAAGGGCTAATCTTCTCTCTTCATACTGGACTCATTTCACTTTTAACATCAAGATAAATGTCAAAGCTAGTCAAGCTTAGAAGAATTTTGTATCACAGCGAAAATTAAATTAACCAATTTACCGATAAACTTGTTCATATACACGAATGTACAAACAGTCGGTATGGTATTTGTAAACATAATAGGTATTGGAAATACTATTCAGGGTTTGGCAATAGAGTCTTTGTATCCATATCTTCTACACAACAGAGGTAAACTTTGCAATCTTCAACAGAACATGTGGTTGCATAAGTAGTCTATTTACAACTGGCATTCATCAAAACATGCAGAAGGTGTTGTACCAAAATCTGAAAACAGAAAGTGGATGCGAAAAGCAAAGATATTATGTGTCCACAACAAATCTCCCATATTTTCAAATACAATTATAGGAGTCTACATGACCACATTTAAAATCAAGATAAATGTCAAAGCAAGTCAATTTTAAAATAATTTTGTATCACAGCAAAAATTAAATTAACCTATTCACCTATAAACTTGTTCATATACACGAATGTACAAACAGTCGGTGTGGCATTTGTAAACATAATAGTTATTGGAAATACTATTCAGGGTTTGGCAATAGAGTCTTTGTATCCAGATCTTCTTCTACACAACAGAGGCAAAATTCGCAATCTTCAACAGAACATATGGTGTTGCATACGTAGTCGATTTACAACTGGCATTCATCAAAACATGCAGATGGTGTTGCACCAAAATCTGAAAACAGAAAGTGGATGTGTAAAGCAATGATAAAATGTGTCCACAACAAATCTCCCTTATTTTGAAATACAATTATAGGAGTCTACTTGTCCAAGCATACCCCCCCCCCCCCCCGAACGGCCAGCTCACTGAACTGTAAAAATAATTATTTTATTTCAACTTGACAGAAAGGGCTGAATGTTTTTTTTTCAATTATGAAGTCAATTTTGGAATATAAATTATGTGAAGAAAACAACAAATAAAATAGAAGTACAATTTATACATTTGATGAGGTTTGAAGACACTTTTGGCAATCTGGATCACCTCGTGCACGACCTTTAAGGATAAAGGAAGCCGGAGAACCGGATAGAATCACCGAGCAGCGGTTAGTAACTGTCAGACTCCCTAACATATAAACCCCACACAAGCAGTGTCAGCATTCTATGAAGACTCGTGCACCATCGACGTGCAGTACGCATTAGTGCATGTCCCCACAGTGCGTGAATTCACATGGGTGACTGGGGTTAAGTGCCTTTCACAAAGATACTACGCAGTTACCTCTGGCGGGGATGGAACAGAGGACCTTTCGGTTTGAAGTCCAATGCTGTAACCATTGAGCCATCTTGCTCCCACTGAAGTACAAATGCACAACGGTTATTTAATATCATCTCATGAGCAACAGACACAGGTACTCGGTTTTAAAGCTGTAAGCAGCTGCGGTCGTGTATTCAGTCTGCTGTTATCAAATCTATAGATTTGGATTGAAAGTCTGAAATACAGTAAAAATGATAACAAATGCTTACATTATATACTTGGAGCCTATTCCAGCATCTAAGGATATCTTTGGAATTCAGAAGTTATCTTGTATGGTTAGTCATCTCGTTTCGTGGCAATATGGCACAATGTTCTAGGTTTTTATCTCATACGAAATAAATAACACCATTTCCCCTTTGTCCTTATCTTTGTTTTTCCACCATTCAATCCAGTTGCAGATAAAATTGCATCTGGAGGACAAAACGTGTTCCTATTACAATGGTTTGGCTTAGAAAGTCAAGACTTATGTCTTTTGGAGATTTTCTCCACTATTCACTTTTCTAACAATTTGACAACACAGCAAATGTTAACGTATTTATTATTACACTTATTTAAATAAGCAAATGAACAAATGTATCGGCCGGAAACAGAGATTATCACATCATCAACATGGACCACATAGAACTTTTGAAGGGCTAATCTTCTCTCTTCATACTGGACTCATTTCACGTTTAACATCAAGATAAATGTCAAAGCTAGTCAAGCTTAGAACAATTTTGTATCACAGCAAAAATTAAATTAACCTATTTACCGATAAACTTGTTCATATACACGAATGTACAAACAGTCGGTATGGCATTTGTAAACATAATAGGTATTGGAAATACTATTCAGGGTTTGGCAATAGAGTCTTTGTATCCAGATCTTCTACACAACAGAGGTAAACTTCGCAATCTTCAACAGAACATGTGGTTGCATAAGTAGTCTATTTACAACTGGCATTCATCAAAACATGAAGAAGGTGTTGCACCAAAATCAAAAAACAGAAAGTGGATGTGTAAAGGAATGATAATATGTGTGCACAACAAGTCTCCCTTATTTTCAAATACAAATAAATACAATTTTAGGAGTCTACTTGACCGAGCATACAGACCCCCCCCCCCCGCCCCCCCCTTCCCCCCTCCCCCGCCAGCTCATTGAACTGTAAAAATAATTATTTTATTTCAACTTCACAGAAAGGGCTCAATGTTTTTTTTCAATTATAAAGTCAATTTTGGAATATAAATTATGTTAGGAAAACAACAAATAAAATAGAAGTACAATTTATACATTTAATGAGGTTTAAAGACACTTTTGGCAATCAGGATCACATCGGGCAGGACTTCTAAGGATAAAGGAAGCCAAAAAACTAAGATAGAACCACCCAACAGCCGCTAGGAACTGCCAGACTCCCTAACATATAAACCCCACACAAGCAGTGTTAGAATTCTATGAAATCTCGTGCACCATCGACGTTCAGTACGCCTAAGAGCATGTCCCCACAGTGCGTGCATTCACATGGGTAACTGGGGTTAAGTGCCTTTTCCAAAGATACAAAGCAGTTACCTCTGGCGGGGATGGAACAGAGGACCTTTCGTTGTGAAGTCCAATGCTGTAACCATTGAACCACTTTGCTCCCACTAAAGTACAAATGCACAACGGTTATTTAATATCATCTCATGAGCAGCAGCCACGGCTACGCGGTTTTAAAGCTGGAAGCAGCTGCGGTCGTGTATTCAGTCTGCTGTTATCAAATCTATACATGTGGATTGAAAGTCTGAAATACAGTAAAAATGATAACAAATACTTACATTATATACTTGGAGCCTATTCCAGCATCTAAGGAAATCTTTGGCATTCCTTAGTTATCTTGTATGGTTAGTCATCTCGTTTCGTGGCAATATGGCACAATGTTCTAGGTTTTTATCTCATAAGAAAGATATAACACCATTTCCTCTTTGCCCTTATCTTCGTTTTTCCACCATTCAATCCAGTTGCAGATAAAACTGCATCTGGAGGACAAAACGTGTTCCTATTACAATGGTTTGGCTTAGAAAGTCAAGACTTATGTCTTTTGGAGATTTTCTCCACTATTCACTTTTCTAACAAATTGACAACACAGCAAAAGTTAACTTTTTTATTATTACACTTATTTAAATAAGCAAATGAACAAATCTATCGGCCGGAATCACACATTGTCACATCATCAACATGGACGACATAGAACTTTTGAAGGCCTAATCTTCTCTCTTCATACTGGACTCACTTCACATTTAACATCAAGATTAATGTCAAAGCTAGTCAATTTTAAAACAATTTTGTATCACAGCAAAAATTAAATTAACCTATTTACCTATAAACTTGTTCATATACACGAATGTACAAACAGTCGGTGTGATATTTGTAAACATAATAGTTATTGGAAATACTATTCAGGGTTTGGCAATAGAGTCTTTGTATCCAGATCTTCTTCTACACAACAGAGGTAAACTTCGCAATCTTCAACAGAACATGTGGTTGCATAAGTAGTCTATTTACAACTGGCATTCATCAAAACATGCAGAAGGTGTTGCACCAAAATCTGAAAACAGAAAGTGGATGTGTAAAGGAATGATAATATGTGTCCACAACAAATCTCCCTTATTTTCAAATACAATTATAGGAGTCTACTTGACCAAGCATACCCCTCCCCCCTCCAACCGCCAGCTCACTGAACTGTAAAAATAATTATTTTTTTTCAACTTGACAGAAAAGACTGAATGTTTTTTTTCAATTATAAAGTCAATTTTGGAATATAAATTATGTTAAGAAAACAACAAATAAAATAGAAGTACAATTTATACATTTAATGAGGTTTAAAGACACTTTTGGCAGTCAGGATCACCTAGTGCAGGCCTTTTAATGATAAAGGAAGCCAGAGAACTCGGATAGAACCACCGAACAGCGGCTAGGAACTGTCAGACTCCCTAACATATAAACCCCAGACAAGCAGTGTTAGCATTGTATGAAGACTCGTGTACCATCGACGTGCAGTACGCCATTGTGCATATCCCCACAGTGCGTGCATTCACATGGGTAACTGGGCTTAAGTGCCTTTCCCAAAGATACAACGCAGTTACCTCAGGTGGGGATGGAACAGTGGACCTTTCGGTTTGAAGTCCAATGCTGTAACCATTGAGCAACCTTGCTCCCACTAAAGTACAAATGCACAACGGATATTTAATATCTTTTCATGAGCAGCAGCTACAGCTACGTGATTTTAAAGCTGGAAGCAGGTGCGGCCATGTATTCAGTCTGCTGTTATCAAATCTATAGATTTGGACTGAAAGTCTGAAATACAGTAAAAATGATAACAAATACTTACATTATATATTTGGAGCCTATTCCAGCATCTAAGGATATCTTTGGAAGTTCTAAGTTATCTTGTTGCATCTAGAGGAAAAATGATAACAAATACTTACATTATATATTTGGAGCCTATTCCAGCATCTAAGGATATCTTTGGAATTCCTAAGTTATCTTGTATGGTTAGTCATCTCGTTTCTTGGCAATATGGCACAATGTTATAGGTTTTTATGTCGTACGAAATAAATAACACCATTTCCCCATTGCCCTCATCTTGGTTTTTCCACCATTCAATCCAGTTGCAGATAAAATTGCATCTGGAGGACAAAACGTGTCCCTATTACAATGGTTTGGCTTAGAAAGTCAAGACTTATGTCTTTTGGAGATTTTCTCCACTATTCACTTTTCTAACAATTTGACAACACAGCAAATGTTAACCTATTTATTATTACACTCATTTAAATAAGCAATGAACAAATGTATAAAACGGAAACAGAGATTATCACATCATAAACATGGACGACACAGAACTTTTCAAGGGCTAATCTTCTCTCTTCAGACTGGACTCATTTCACTTTTAACATCAAGATAAATGTCAAAGCTAGTCAAGTTTAGAACAATTCTGTATCACAGCAAAAATTAAATTAACCAATTTACCGATAAACTTGTTCATATACACAAATGTACAAACAGTCGGTATGGTATTTGTAAACATAACAGGTATTGGAAATACTATTCAGGGTTTGGCAATAGAGTCTTTGTATCCAGATCTTCTTCTACACAACAGAGGGAAACTTCGCAATCTTCAACAGAACATGTGGTTGCATATGTAGTCTATTTACAACTGGCATTCATCAAAACATGCAGAAGGTGTTGTACCAAAATCTGAAAACAGAAAGTGGGTGTGAAAAGCAAGGATATTATGTGTCCACAACAAATCTCCCATATTTTCAAATACAATTATAGGAGTCTACATGACCAAGAATACCCCCCCCCCCCACCGCACTCCCACCCCACCCCCAACCGCCAGCTCACTGAACTGTAAAAATAATTACTTTATTTCAACTTGACAGAAAGGGCTGAATGTTTTTTTTCAATTATAAAGTCAATTTTGGAATATAAATTATGTTAAGAAAACAAAAAATAAAATAGAAGTGCAATTTATACATTTAATGAGGTTTAAAGACACTTTTGACAATCAAGATCACCTCGTGCAGGACGTATAAGGATAAAGGAGGCCAGAGAACCCGGATAGAACCAATGAACAGCGGCTATTAACTGCCAGACTCCCTAACATATAAACTCCACACAATCAGTGTTAGCATTCTATGAAGACTCGTGCACCATCGACGTGCAGTACGCCTTAGTGCATATCCCCACAGTGCGTGCATTCAAATGGGTAACTGGGGTTAAGTGCCTTTCCCAGAGATACAACACAGTTACCTTTGGCGGAGATGGAACAGTGGACCTTTCGGTTTGAAGTCCAAGGCTGTAACCATTGAGCCACCTTGCCCTCACTAAAGTACGAATGCACAACGGTTATTTAATACCATCTCATGAGCAACAGTCACAGCTACGTGGTTTTAAAGTTGGAAGCAGCTTCGGTCGTGCATTCCAGTCTGCTGTTATCAAATCTATAGATTTGGATTGAAATTCTGAAATATAGTAAAAATGATAACAAATACTTACATTATATACTTGGAGCGTATTCCAGCATCTAAGGATATCTTTGGAAGTTGTAAGTTATCTTGTATGCTTAGTCATCTCGTTTCTTGGCAATATGGCACAATGTTCTAGGTTTTTATGTCATACGAAATAAATAACACCATTTCCCCGTTGCCCTTATCTTGGTTTTTCCACCATTGAATCCAGTTGCAGAAAAAATTGCATCTAGAGGACAAAACGTGTCCCTATTAAAATGGTTTGGCTTAGAAAGTCAAGACCTATGTCTTTTGGAGATTTCCTCCACTATTCACTTTTCAAACAAATTGACAACACAGCAAAAGTTAACATTTTTATTATTACACTTATATAAATAAGCAAATGAACAAATCTATCGGCTGGATTCACAGATTGTCACATCATCAACATGGACGACATAGAACTTTTGAAGGGCTAATCTTCTATCTTCATACTGGACTCAATTAACATTTAACATAAAGATAAATGTCAAAGCTATTCAATTTTAAAACAATTTTGTATCACAGCAAAAATTAAATTAACCTATTTACCTATAAACTTTTTCATATACACGAATGTACAAACAGTCGGTGTGATATTTGTAAACATAATAGTTATTGCAAATACTATTCAGGGTTTGGCAATAGAGTCTTTGTATCCAGATCTTCTTCTACACAACAGAGGTAAACTTCGCAATCTTAAACAGAACATGTGGTTGCATAAGTAGTCTATTTACAACTGGCATTCATCAAAACATGCAGAAGCTGTTGCACCAAAATCTGAAAACAGAAAGTGGATCTGTAAAGCAATGATAAAATGTGTCCACAACAAATCTCCCTTATTTTCAAATACAATTATAGGAGTCTACTTGACCAAGCATATCCACCCCCCCCCCCCCCAACGGCCAGCTCACTGAACTGTAAAAATAATTATTTTATTTCAACTTTACAGAAAGGTCTGAATGTTTTTTTTTCAATTATAAAGTCAATTTTGGAATATAAATTATGTTAAGAAAACAACAAATAAAATAGAAGTACAATTTATACATTTAATGAGGTTTGAAGACACTTTTGGCAATCTGGATCACCTCCTGCACGACTTTCAAGGATAAAGGAAGCCGGAGAACCCGGATAGAAAAACCGAGAAGCAGTTAGTAACTGCCATACTCCCTAACATATAAACCCCACACAAGCAGTGTTAGCATTGTATGAAGACTCGTCCACCATCGACGTTCAGTACGCCTTAGTGCATATCCCAACAGTGCGTGCATTCACATGGGTAACTGGGGTTAAGTGCCTTTCCCAAAGATACAACGCAGTTACCTCTGGCGGGGATGGAACAGAGGACCTTTCGGTTTGAAGTCCAATGCTGTAACCATTGAGCCACCTTCCTCCCACTAAAGTACAAATGCACAACGGTTAGTTAATATCATCTCATGAGCAACAGCCACAGCTACGCGGTTTTAAAGCTGGAAGCAGCTGCGGTCGTGTATTCAGTCTGCTGTTATCATATCTATACATTTGGATTGAAAGTCTGAAATACAGTAAAAATGATAACAGGTACTTACATTATATACTTGGAGCCTATTCCAGCATCTCAGGATATCTTTGGAATTCCTTAGTTATCTTGTATGGTTTGTCATCTCGTTTCTTGGCAATATGGCACAGTTTTCTAAGTTTTTATCTCATACGAAATAAATAACACCATTTCCCCATTGCCCTTATCTTCGTTTTTCCACCATTCAATCCAGTTGCAGATAATATTGCATCTGGAGGACAAAACGTGTCCCTATTACAATGGTTTGGCTTAGAAAGTCAAGACTTATGTCTTTTGGAAATTTTCTCCACTATTCACTTTTCTTGCAATCTGTCAACACAGCAAATGTTAACGTATTTATTATTACACTTATTTAAATAAGCAAATGAACAAATGCATCGGCCGGAAACAGAGATTATCACATCATCAACATGGACGACATAGAACTTTTGAAGGGCTAATCTTCTCGCTTCATACTGGACTCATTTCACTTTTAACATCAAGATAAATGTCAAAGCTAGTCAAGCTTAGAACAATTTTGTATCACAGCAAAAAGTAAATTAACCTATTTACCGACAAACTTGTTCATATACACGAATGTACAAACAGTCGGTATGGTATTTGTAAACATAATAGGTATTGGAAATACTATTCAGGGTTTGGCTATAGAGTCTTTGTATCCAGATCTTCTACACAACAGAGGTAAACTTCGCAATCTTCAACAGAACATGTGGTTGCATAAGTAGTCTATTTACAACTGGCATTCATCAAAACATGCAGAAGGTGTTGCACCAAAATCTAAAAACAGAAAGTGGATGTGTAAAGCAATGATAATATGTGTCCACAACAAATCTCCCTTATTTTCAAATACAATTATAGGAGTCTACTTGACCAAGCATACCCATCCCCCCCCCCCCTCCAACCGCCAGCTCACTGAACTGTAAAAATAATTATTTTTTTTCAACTTGACAGAAAAGGCTGAATGTTTTTTTTCAATTATAAAGTCAATTTTGGAATATAAATTATGTTAGGAAAACAACAAATAAAATAGAAGTACAATTTATACATTTAATGAGGTTTAAAGACACTTTTGGCAGTCAGGATCACCTAGTGCAGGCCTTTTAATGATAAAGGAAGCCAGAGAACCCGGATTGAACCACCGAACAGCGGCTAGGAACTTTCAGACACCCTAACATATAAACCCCACACAAGCAGTGAAAGCATTGTATGAAGACTCGTGCACCATCGACGTACAGTACGCCTTAGTGCATATCCCCACAGTGCGTGCATTCACATGGGTAACTGGGGTTAAGTGCCTTTCCCAAAGATACAACGCAGTTACCTCAGGCGGGGATGGAACAGTGGACCTTTCGGTTTGAAGTCCAATGCTGTAACCATTGAGCAACCTTGCTCCCACTAAAGTACAAATGCACAACGGTTATTTAATATCATTTCATGAGCAGCAGCTACAGCTATGTGATTTTAAAGCTGGAAGCAGGTGCGGCCATGTATTCAGTCTGCTGTTATCAAATCTATAGATTTGGACTGAAAGTCTGAAATACAGTAAAAATGATAACAAATACTTACATTATATACTTGTAGCCTATTCCAGCATCTAAGGATATCTTTGGAAGTTCTAAGTTATCTTGTATGGTTAGTCATCCCGTTTCTTGGCAATATGGCACAATGTTTAAGGTTTTTATGTCATACGAAATAAATAACACCATTTCCCCTTTGCCCTTATCTTTGTTTTTCCACCACTGAATCCAGTTGCAGATAAAATTGCATCTAGAGGACAAAACGTGTCCCCCCTCTAACAATGGTTTGGCTTAGAAAATAAAGACCTTAATCTTTTTGGAGATTTCCTCCACTATTCACTTTTCTAACAATTTGACAACACAGCAAAAGTTAACCTTTTTATTTAAATACGCAAATGAACAAATGTACAACGCCGTTACCTCTGGCGGGGATAGAACACAGGACCTTTCGGTTTGAAGTCCAATGCTGTAACCATTGAGCCACCTTGCACCCACTAAAGTACAAATGCACAACGGTTATTTGATATCATCTCATGAGCAACAGCCACAGCTACGCGGTTTTAAAGCTGGAAGCAGCTGCGGTCGTGTATTCAGTGTACTTGACCAAGCATTCCCCCACCCCCAACCGCCAGCTCACTGAACTGAAAAAAATAATTATTTTATTTCAACTTGACAGAAAGGGCTGAATGGTTTTTTTTAATTATATTGTCAATTTTGGAATATAAATTATGGTAAGAAAACAACAAATGAAATAGAAGTACAATTCATACATTTAATGAGGTTTAAAGACACTTTTGGCAATCAGGATCACCTCGTGCAGAACTTTTAAGGATAAAGGAAGCCGGAGAACCCGGATAGAACCACCGAGCAGCGGCTAGTAACTGCCAGACTCCCTAACATATAAACCCCACACAAGCAGTGTTAGCATTCTATGAAGACTCGTGCACCATCGACGTGCAGTACGCCTTAGTGCATATCCCCACAGTGTGTGCATTCACATGGGTAACTGCGGTTAAGTGCCTTTCCCAAAGATACAACGCCGTTACCTATGGCGGGGGTGGAACAGTGGACCTTTCGGTTCGAAGTCCAATGCTGTAACCATTGAGCCACCTTCCTCCCACTAAAGTACAAACGCACAACTGTTATTTAATATCATCTCATGTGCAACAGAAACAGCTACGTGGTTTTAAAGCTGGAAGCAGCTGCGGCCGTGTATTCAGTCTGCTGTTATCAAATCTATAGATTTGGATTGAAAGTCTGGAATACAGTAAAAATGATAACAAATACTTGCATTATATACTTGGAGCCTATTCCAGCATCTAAGGATATCTTTCTAAGTTCTAAGTTATCTTGCATGGTTAGTCATCTCGTTTCTAAGCAATATGGCACAATATTCAAGGTTTTTATGTCGTACGAAATAAATAACACCATTTCCCCATTGCCCTTATCTTGGTTTTTCCACCATTGAATCCAGTTGCAGATAAAATTGCATCTAGAGGACAAAACGTGTCCCTATAACAATGGTTTGGCTTAGACAGTCAAGACATGTGTTTTGGAGATTTCCTCCACTATTCACTTTTCTAACAGTTTTATAACACAGCAAAAGTTAACCTTTTTATTATTACACTTATTTAAATGAGTGTAATACCTATGGCGGGGGTGGAACAGTGGACCTTTCGGTTTGAAGTCCAATGCTGTAACCACTGAGCCACCTTGCTCCCACTAAAGTACAAACGCACAACTGTTATTTAATATCATCTCATGAGCAGCAGAAACAGCTACGTGGTTTTAAAGCTGGAAGCAGCTGCGGCCGTGTACTCAGTCTGCTGTTATCATATCGATAGATTTGGATTGAAAGTCTGAAATACAGTAAAAATGATAACAAATGCTTGCATTATATACGGATATCTTAGGAAGTTCTAAGATATCTTGTATGGTTAGTCATCTCGTTTCTTGGCAATATGGCACAATGTTTTAGGTTTTTATGTCATACGAAATAAATAACATCATTTCCCCATTGCCCTTATCTTGTTTTTTTCCACCATTCAAGGTTTTTATGTCGTACGAAATAAATAACACCATTTCCCCATTGCCCTTATCTTGGTTTTTCCACCATTCAATCCAGTTGCAGATAAAATTGCATCTAGAGGACAAAACGTGTCCCTATAACAATGGTTTGGCTTAGAAAGTCAAGACATATGTTTTGGAGATTTCCTCCACTATTCACTTTTCTAACAATTTTATAACACAGCAAAAGTTAACCTTCTGATTATTACACTTATTTAAATGAGCAAATGAACAAATATATCGGCCGGAATCACAGATTGTCACATCATCAACATGGACGACATAGAACTTTTGAAGGGCTGATCTTCTCTCTTCATATTTTGACTCATTTCACATTTAACATCTCGAAAATAGACACACACACACCCCCTAACCCTACCCCAACTCTCCAGCACAAAGTCCCGAACACCAATTAAACGAGTGCGATAACAAATTGAATCTTATCTCTTTTTTCATATCAGTAGCGTGCTTTCAAAAAGTGATGAAATATGACAAAAATCTTCATTAATCTGTGCTCGGCGATCTGTGTATTTTTGTATAGAAATGATCGGTTTGTCGGTTTAAAGCGGTCTATGATAAACTGTTCACCTTTAACCGCCAGGTCCAGTAGAAAGATGAAAGTGGTTCGAGTTGAGCAGCTCATCAAATAGACCGAAATGGTGCTTTACTAGGCCGTCGATAGGTTAATAATGAGGGGTAATGACGCTGCACTGAGTTTGAAGTGGGGACGAATCGACCTCTCGGTTTTTATGCGATTCGACCGGCTTTCAACCTGTGGGGTCTCGTAAATACAACGAGTATGCCGGACGGAGGTCGTATAACAAATTCTAAAAATTTTAAGAAACTACGTTTGTGTGTTTTGCTGCAGTAGACCGTCGACTAACTGTTGTATTTCTTCCATATAGCTGTCCGATTAGCCGATTTACCGTGAATCCGCCATGAATACTTCCTCCTGTTTTGTCTGCTTTCGATTTTCGGTGATTAGCTATGTTTTGAAGATAGTGCCGTGATCCGCCCGCGGCGGTCATAACGATGCCAGTTTGATTTTGTGTCAATCCTGCACCCTTAACGATTTATTAACACTTAAAGGAGGGATTCTCCAAAAGAGGGTGTAGATCGTGGTTTCAAGATCTATTCATCGGGGCAGTTTCGTACCAGCTCGAGAAAGTCCAAATTCACAAAATAAACCCATTCATCAAAACACTCTATCTTGGCAAATTCGCGGATGATTTCCATGAAATTTTCAGTCTTGTGCTAGGCAGAGGTGCTGCATCTTTTGACGTAAACGGTGATGCGAATTTCGCAGTTTGTCATGTCGATTAGGAAAAGATACACTGCGCATGCGTGTGGGTCCCCGGCGAGCAGACGCCCAGTTTCTGGCGTTTAGAAGGATATGACAGGGTAGGACGGCGTTCCTAGAACGAACGTTGAAAATGTGGAGTGACTGCGCCCAGAACTTTGTTCACAATCTACTCTACATGGATGGTACTGCATTCTTAGTGCTAGATACGCGGAGGCTGAAAGCTGTTTGTAGCCGCACCATAACTGGCGACGTGGTACGTTAAAGATGACAGACATCTTCTTTTCGGGGTGGGGGGGGGGGGGGGGCGAACAGTCGTTGGCCGCGCTTCGTTGGATGGTTTCTACATAATTGCTGTTTAATTTCAAATCATCTGGTTTTAATTACAATAATAAGAGTCTGCCACATACACCCACTAAACCGTACAAATAACTATTTCACTAAAATTTGACACAAAGGACTGGTGTTTTCCGGTTATTAAGTCAAATTTGAAATATAAATTATACAAACAAAACAGCAATTAATAGATATGAACAAAGGATATTTACGATCAGTTTATTTCCAGCAGAGATAGCTACATGTGCATGGAAACTGACACAAAGGATGATATTTACTTCAAAAACCTTTAGAATTAAACTGAAAAGCTTAACTTATTAAGTTGCAGGAAATAACTACCGTTCTGTATTTTGTGTAAAATTATTCAAGTCTGCTCAATTTGATATCAGTGCTATAGAAATAAAGTAAAAATACAAAGGCCTAACTACTTATCATATGTACCAGGAGCCATTTATAGCAATCTTCAGAACTAGAAGCTTTTTTGTTTTTCATATTTTGTATTTCAGATATAAACTTGTGTACATACATATTTTGTGTATATCGTAGTATACATAGCAGAACTTGGGGAAAAGTAGTACAGTAGATATGTTACATGCATATTCTTTTGTAAAACTTTTAAGTATCAACTTTATTTACCGTATAAGGAAATTGGGGCGTGTCACGATTCATTTATACAGTACGTGGAGAGCATATTGCCACTAAATCACCCGACGTGTGGACATTCCACCCAAACAATAATTGCAAATCTGTTGCAAAGCATAAAACGCACAGGCAAAGCCTCAGCCACCGGAGCTTCGAGTTAAACCCACAGGTCCATTGGCCGAAGTATTGCAAGAGCTTTTTCAATTGTGCATACTTTGAAACTGATACTTTGAGTGATAACTCAACACCCCAGCGACCCAGCTACAGCACACTGTTCAGTCGCTGTTTTTCAATGTGTGTTGTGTCTGTGGGGAGTTTCTCAGCTTGCAATTGCTATTAACACAAATCAACAAAATGGACTGAATTTATATAACTTCTCTCCAATACGAAGAAGAGAGTTCAAAAACGATGACGCAATCCGAAATTGATTCTCCAGTCAATCCCCAATTTAACCACCCAATGGTTTCGCAATGGGCAGAGGTGCATGCTGCACGCCGATTGGTCCTCGGTTTGAATCTCACCTGCGACCACCGCTTTGTGTTCTTAGGTAAGACATTTCACCCCCTTCTGATTCATTATTTTTGAGGCCTAGGCATAGAAAGGTGTATTCTTGAGTTACTGGAAACAATATACCACATTTATCTTCCAGAATCCGAGACAGATTCAGTAAAATTGTTTTTGAAATGGACAATCAAAAAGAGATGCTTATCTGTCTCTTTTGTTTCGCCACAAAACGTGCAGAGCTGTTTCTGATGACGGACATATATGTAGTTTCCAAGTTTTGTATAAGAGTATCTGTAAAATTTTATACTGTAGAGTTTGTAGATATGTGTCATCAGTGGTGTGGAATGCCTGTTTAGATATCAGTATCCAATTTTCAGGTGGGAGATTAAGACCTAAACTGCCAATAGAACTTGAAATTTGTTTTGTTGGTATTTTTTTTTTATGGGAAATGGATATGTCAAAATATTACCCGTTTTTCGACGTTATTATTGACATGGAGTCCACACTTCATATCTGACATTCCATAAACAGTTTACTAATTTTGACTGGATGCAACTGAAATGGTACAGTTCGTTGACTGTAGAACTTGAGCAACTTGAGATTGAATGATGATATCCTTCATCTGATAGTTCTTGCTGAGACTGAGTATTAGTTGAAATCTTGTCATAGATAAATGAACAGGAAATAACGTCGAAAATAAATTAGGCCTACATACCTTCTTCTAAACAGAAAGGTTTCTGAAGGGCTGCAGCCTGAATAAAATATAATGCTGCAAATTATTCTGTATCCAGTGTCTCTTTGCTTTTAAAATGCATCTATTATCTGCCTCACCAACTGCTAAAAGTGGAAACTGGTTTTGTGATGTCACAATAATATGCATTGGTAAGAGTTTTTCCTTAGTTTAATATCAAGTCCAACATGGCACCAGAACCACCAGCAATTTAATTTACTAAAATAAATCTCGAATTAATTTTTCTCTCTAAAGGTTTGACAGGAATTAGGAATGGATTGTTTCTGGTTATTGGGTCCAAATTAGAAGTCAGATTACCGTAAGAAACCAGCCATGATATATGATGAAACTTTCAGCAGTTATAGACAAAACATGGATCCTTGTACATATCATTAGATTTACTTCCACAAACTCAAAGGTATCACATGAAAAGCTCATCTGAAATTACTGCTGGAAGAAGCAGCCAAATACTATTCGGTCAGTACGACAAAATTATTTATAGGTACAAAGCAATGAAAATCGATTGCTTTGATATTTACCATTCATTCTTAGTTCCAAACCTAGAACTAATGTTAAGTTTACAACTCAAAAATAAACAGTTGTTCTTTTCTTATTTACCCATCTATTGTTAGTTTTAAGTCACTAAATTTTTAAAATGATTGTAAATCTATAACATCGTGCACAAATATTCCCCACTTGCATAAGAACTGGAGCAGATGTAAATAGAAAAGGTAAAGTTAAGCATTATTACATATTTCGTTATTATTATTATTATTATTATTATAGAGGATAGCAGTGCTATTTTATTGGATTCTACAATTAGCTCCTGAGTGACCAGCAGGTGAAATATAAATTTCTGAAGTCCCTTGTAGAAAATTTATATCTCACCTTTGAGTCACTCATAACATAATTACGGTAAAAAACCGGGACAAGCATAGATATTAATTTTTTATACATGTATGCAACATTATTTACATCCAATAACAAATGAATGTAATTAATTTGAAAGTTACACAGATTTAAGTTTAAAAACCATCAAAAGTTAGCTAATGATTACTTTCAGTAAGAACTTTAGTCGTCTGCGTACAAAATTCCCTCAACTTTTTACTGAAATGTTACGGAAACGTTAATGGATATTAGTTCAATACCACAAATAACAATAAGAACCTTTCACCAAAAGTAGACATCTCTCACTTTCATAATATTTTAACGAGTTTATTTCCTGTTCATTGGTGCTATTTTGCATAAGATTCACTGGTTGTACCTACAGAGGAAAATATGACTTTTAAATAATGTAAACGTACATGTATATATTGTGCCAGTCATGGTGAAAAATGTGACATCTACTTTTTCAGTACTTCCTGATATTTTAGCGGAAACATATAATAATGAGTACTATTACTTTCAGTAGCTGTTTCTGCATGTTGCATCAACGGTCGATTTCAGCATCTGTGGTCAACTATTGACTGTAGCCTAGACATAAAATATAATTTAGCATTCCTTCATGAATATGCGGTCAAGTTGGAAGATTACCATCGTGTCACTGGTTATGAAATCTTATTATACCAGAGAAGTGAAAAAGTAGTTTATCACAGTTAATCGGTACTGTTCTACTTCAGAGGTTGAAACTGCAGTGAATGTGAATATTCCAAGCAAACGCAGAACTGTCTACTTCCGCCTGAAAGGCTTGGATCTCTTCCACCTGAAACATCTACCTTACTTCTCACGGGAAATGCAGAGCAAGAACTTTGAAAAAGTAAAAAATAACGCTATGAACTGGAGAATAAGATATAAAAATGGCAAATGAATACTTACCACTCATACATATCAATACCTTCAGTAAATCAATAAGCCCTGGGAAACTCAAAATAACCTATTTCAGTTGAGCACTATTTATCTTCATACACTTCTGTAACAGAGCAGAAAAACACATCGTTCTTATCAATCTTGTCTTCATAAAAAAAATCGATACAAAGTCGCTTTTTGAATTTCTGAAACTTTTCTTCTACAGAAAATACTATTCAAACTTTAGAGACGGCCTGTATGTCTTTCTCCACATAGAAGTGTTAATATCGGTAATCTTCAGTCTGCAATGAAATGTCAAATATATCTAACATTAATTGCAACAATTACTGTAAGCAGAAAGCAAAGTTGTAATGCAGTTGAGACAATCACACATGCATTCATAAGATTTTCTCCCAAGTTTCTTGAACCAGGTCACTCGAATTTATTTGACAAAATCAAAATTATACTTACATTTAACAGAGAGAACATTAAGCTTTGAAATTTAAACTATTAGAATTCAAGGGACCCATTCTACGACGCCGAAATGTAATTATGTAACCCTTTAATCAATTGAGCCGATGCCGAGGCTCTATTAAAAAGTGTTGAAAGTCTCTTTAGAGGTTCTGCACTGTGACCATTAGCTTCCTACTTGCTGGGGAACAGAAATGGTATGGAGAGTGCCAACATGTGCACTCCAATAAAGTGTAAACAAACAATTATGGGCAAAATCTTTTTTTAAACTAAGGTTAGCATTTCTAGTAACACAGTACCTTGGAAAAATAGTCATATTAAAAGTTTTCTTTGAAAGAGTTTACCACCTCAGGAGTTAATCCGCGAGTCCATGTTCAGTAGAACAAGTACATGGAACTTTTTCACAAACGGTTAGATGTACTTTTATTACATAAAAACTCGAGTTTTATACTTGGTAAATAGTGCTGGATCTTTTTTGAACACATATACAGATCAAATCTGTAAAATAATAACAGCGTTACTATATTGGGCAGAATAAGGATAAAGTGATGTAAGTTTCAAAAGATATGTGTTTACCTTCCATGATTTGCTGAGGCCATTTCATGAGTTGATGTGACATGAACATTATGTATGCTGGGTTACTTTTTTATCTTCACACTCTTCAGAAATTCAGTTACATGTACTGCCAAATTTGATTCTCCAACAAAATAAGACAAAAGGGCAAACTAAAATTCCTAAACCATGATAAATAATACTGGATCAAGCTATGCAAACCATTAACATGTTTCCAGAATTTACAAGTATATGCCAAGGAGACGTGTCCTAACTTCAAAATTCTTTAACACCAGCTGATGTCATACATGCAGTTCTAAACTATCATTAATATTGAAAAAAATGTTGATATTCAAACCCTTGTCTTGGCATTCAAACCCTCACAGATAAGTATCTAAACTTCACAATCATTCAACACCAGTTTCTTTAATCAACAAAAAAAAAGAATTGTGAAACATTCATCCACAACCAAATGCCCCTCATAATGTAATTTCAAGTACAACAGGTAGCCTTCATCCATATCACCACAAACATATTGTGTCCCGAAATGTTTTTACCGAAATTGGCCATAAAAATGCAATGTTTTATTTTTCTCATCATGAAACAAGACTTCAAATTTAAACAACTGACAAAATGTAACAGAGCAGATAATCAAATAAACAAATTTCTTTTAGATTAAGCAGCTGTTTGTTTTGTTTTTTTTTCTGTTGGTGCTTACTGACGTTGGAGGTCACTATCAGTATTCCTGTCAAAACCCAATACCATGACTGTTACACAAGATTGAACTCAAGTTTATTCATTTCTTTATGTCTCTGCTGCACACTCTAATTAAAGAACTTCAACCGTAGTCATTTGTTATCTGGCTCAATTTTATCAAAATTCAATACAAATTACCCATGTAAACGCGCTTTGCTGCACTTGAGATTCTTGTAGGGAATTTTCATCATCTGAAGCACAAATACATATCACCTCAAAATATGATATAGGGCAACCAACTATTAAACTATAAATGCCTGAACTGAACACATATAAATGCAAGTTGAGGACTCTCTGTCATCTTCCACCACCACGATCCTTTTGACTTCCACATCAAATTTTACACAACCTACAAAGACAAGGCAAAGTCTGTTTTATCTTATAATCAAACCGCGGCGGTTATTCACAGTGTTAAACCAAGTAATAACACAGTTCAGAAAGTGACCAAATTTCATTTGCATAATGATATTTGCAGTAGCTAATGCCTTACGGTTTAAATTCTAATGTTCCCTCCACTTTGCCTCCATGCCACGTGTCCTTCAATATAATTACTCACGTGTTACCTTGACCTTAAAAATACAAATGTTATTTATTTATGGATTTACTGGTGCTTAAGGTCACACATATGTATGCACAATGGCAAATCTGACAGTTTTACGGGTGGATGAAGCCTGAGTACCCGGAGAGAACCACCGAGCATCGACAAGCAACTGCCAGCTCCGCAACGTTCTCTGTTTAAGCTACGCTCAAGCAGGGTTACAGCGGCAGATGACACGTGCACCATGGACGAGCAGTACGCCTTAGAACACGGCGTCATCGTGCCCACATGTAGGCAACCGGGACAAAGTGCTTTGCCCAAGGACACAACGCGGGTCGTCCCAAACGGGGATCGAACTCGGGACCTCTAGCATAGAAGTCCAACAGTTTACCTCTGAGCCACTGCGCTCGAAAATATGCAAGCAAATATTATATGCTTCACACCTTATGAATGTCCTTGCCATATGCATGAAATCTAATCATTGGAGTTTGATTGAGACACGAATATCGGCACATTTCAAGTTAAATATCGACAGCATAGCCTTTCAATCTGAGCTTGACCTTGAAGTTACGAATCCATCCATGGCGTGTGACACACCCTTCCATTATCCGTAATAATAGCGTGAAGTTGGGTGATTGTAGCCTGAATAGTTGCCGAGTTATAGTTCAGATATGACTTGCGACCTTAGGCATGACTTGTGACCTTCAACATATGGCACTCAAGTCTGACCTTTTCCTTGAAGATGTGCAAACAATTATAATATGTCAAACATCTTCTACTTGTCTTAATATTTGAATGAAATTTGATAATTACGTCAGTTAAAGAATTTGAATTGACTTTTAGAGATTGTTAACCTTTTGTCATTTCCTTTTTGTGTTCCGTGAAATATTTCGTCATACAAGAAGCATAACTCATGACATTTGACAGACTGTCGATGTTCATTTGCACTCAAAACTTTTTAGGATTTTCAACGTCTATCCAAAACAATATACAAGTGACCCCTTTTGGGGGACTTAAATTTTTAACTAATTTTTCAACACACATTTTAGAAATTTTGGAATTTTATTCTCCGACAAAAACTATGTCCACAAATGTCCGATATAACATATTCTATGCTTGCAGCCCAAATTGGCAATGATATCCTAGGACGGGAAAGTCCGAAAAAAATCAAATTCGGTCGGAAATGTTAGTATTTGGTGAAGCTCAAAACATGATAGCTGTTTTGGATTTTTTCATTCAAAGTATTTTTTGACGTGTGTACAGTACGTGGAGATTGTATTATCACTAAATGTCATCCGCAGAGTGGAGATCCACCCAAGCAATAATTGCAAATTTGTTGCAAAGCATAACCAACACAAGCAAAGTTTCAGCCAATGGACCTCCGGGTTAAACCCGGAGGTCCATTGGCGGAAACATTGCTTGTGTTTTTTGTCGATATGTACACAATTGGAAAGCTATAGCTTGGGTGACAACTCCACTCTGTGGGTGATTTAGTTACAATCCACTCTCTACGTACTGTACACCATTTTCAATTGTTGGTGCCCAATAAACCCGGTGATACGCCCACAACCTCATCCATACCAATTTACCAGACAAAACATCGTTTATAGGTGCGGTTTAGTAATTTGCTGTACAGTCAAGTCCTGTTGCAATGGGCCCGGGAACGTGGGAGTTACCATGCAAATTAAATCACACAAAAGGGATGAAAAATAGCATTTTCTGATGACAGCAATACATCCCAAACTATTGAAAATGTAGTAATAAAACCATGCACTACTGAAGGAACTGGTGGACGGAATTGGTTTTACCTCCATTTGGTTAAAATCCTGGAAGCCATAGCACTGAATATGAGCGGGGTCGCAAAACATCAAAATTAAGTTTCACTGCATGGTTGAAATGAAAGGACATTTTAGCACTCATGGTCACAACGAGTTGCACAGATTTTGAAAACCCAACTCACATACCTTGCTTATGATGTTAACGACATTGGAGGTATACCTTTCCCTTTTGTGAACACCCCACCCAACAAAAGCCAACATATACTGCTATAATATTTTACACACACCTAAATGAAGAGTTTAAGAGAAGTCTTGCTGCATTTTTATTTATATAATTCTATCCCTTATTGTCCCTTATTGTCGCGTGCTTCGTAATTGGTCGTACTTTGTTGAATTACCTCTGGAACTATGGGTTGCGATTTTGTTTCTGGAATTATGGTCGAGACACTAATGTGGACATATTTAAAAATTAATGATTGTGGGAGAGTTGGGAAAGGTAGAAGGGAGAGGAAGGGGAGGGAGAGGAGGAAGGAAGGAAGGAATCCATTGAGAGAGGCAGGTAGGGAGAGGGGAGAGGATAGAGGGATTTGGTGGGGCTTTGAGAGGTAGGCAGGCAGTGAGGCAGGCAGGGAGGCATGGAGGAATGGAAGGAGGGAGGAAGGTAGGTAGGGAGAGTGGATGGAGGACGGGAGACGGACAGACGGACGGACAGGCAGGCAATTGACTTATGTCGGGCGGGAGCACAGAAACAGTTGCATAATTATTTTCAGACAACACAGAACACGATTTGGTGAAAAGAGAGACAACTGAGAGAAATAATGATGAAATTGAATAAAATTAGGAAAAAAATATTCAAAGGATCGCCATTTATTAAACTTGCACGATTTATTTTCCGACGTGAAAGAAAGTAATTTGCATGGTTGAAACTTTTCTTTTCCTGACAACAGTTATGCACATTAAAAACTCCCACCTCTGGCTCCAACTCCGTGCCCCTGAATTTCATTGCTCTAATGAAATATACAGATGCTCTCGGAACATTAGGTCAAAAGAAAAGGCATAAAACTTATAGTTTGTAGTTCAATGCAAAATGATTCAATCTAGCGTAGATGTCAAAAGTTCAGTGAAAATATATTGTAATACTATTTTGTTTTGGTCTATGACATGTTAAGCAAATGGCCGCGAAGTTAAAACTTTGGGTTAAGACCACGAAACACGCATTTGAGATATAAGCAAGCATTGAGTGAGGTAAGCACAAAATCTCTCTGTTGCAAAATTTCTTAGGGACAAAAAATTAAAACACACGTATCTTTAACCGTCGTGATTTACAGGCAAACAAAATTTCGAAAGTATTTTCTCTCTTTAAGCCTGTAAAATCAGTTATAGACATTTATATACCACTGCTAAGCACCAAGTATATCCAACTACCTGTTTTACGTTTTAGTTGAAATATTGTAATGAAAAGTGTATATATTTTTTATTTAATTATATCTTTAATGATTTAGTACAGAAATTAAGATTTTATTCGTGTTTGACATTATTTTTTTAGCTTTTGGATGCGACAACCATGGAACATTGACAACATTGGTAAAAGGGGAAATTTTTCGATTTCCCAAAGCGAACTGGTATGGGTTCAGTATCGAGTATGAGACCCATTACTGTTACAGCTTGACAACGCCTTCTCACGCTCCCAATCAGGTTCCTGGTGGTCCTTTGTGTGATGTTGTTCCATTCTCGACTCAGCATGGCACCAAGCTCCTGAACACTTCTTGGCTGGACCGGACGGGCTGAAATTGCAAGCTGCAACTAATTTCCGACATGTTCGATTGGATTGAGGTCAGGGGATCTTGCTGGCCAGTCCATACGCTAAATCCCTCCCCTCTGTCGGTACCCCCCGACAGCATGGGGCAACATGAGGACGGGCATTATCGTCCATCAGAATAAATCTATCACCCAATGCACCTGCATACAATCTGACGTGGACATCCAGGATCTCATCAATATACCGTTGTGCAGTCAATGTACCACGTTCAAGGACACAGAGATCTGTACGTCCATCACTGCTGATGCCGCCCCAGACCATGATTGACCCTCCACCACAGCGGTCATGTTTAGCAATGTTGGCTGCATGGAATCGCTCTCCTGGTCTTCTCCATACCCTAGAACGCCTATCTGAGTAGTCTAGGCAGTACCTTGACTCATCTGTAAAAAGGACAGGTCGTCAATCTTCTCTGGTTCATCCAACGTGGTCCATGGCCCATTCATATCGGGCCTGGTGGTGGTTCTGGGACAGCGGAATGCGAATACATGGTCTTCGCGATCAGAGACCGCATTCCTGCAACCTTGTCCGGATAGTCTGCGTCGAAACATTTACCCCGGATGCATTCTGAAGGTCACTGCGAAGCTGGGTTGCTGTGGCAAAGCGGTTCCTACGGGCATGAATGATCAAAAACCGGTCTTCAGCTGCAGATGTTGCCCTGTCTCTGCTACCACTATGTCGTCTGACTGGTGTGCCATACTTCTGAAATCTTGCCCAGGCTCTGGTGATCACCGTATGGTGCACACCAAGGGCTTCACCAACCTGACGATGGGTAGGCCCTTTCTGCACCATCCCTACAGCCCGCCACATTTCTGCTTCAGACAAATGTCTTCTTACATTTGCATTTGCCATTTTCAATTATTAAATCACAAAGTTTTGTGTTGAAATGAAGATTGAATACCCTACACATGTCATGTACATGTAAACAGTACACGAAAACATCAGAATCCAAGGGGTACATGCTTTCCATGACTGTCACGAAAAGTCTGCCTGTGAAGAGAGCTAATGAAAACACTGGGGACCATCTCAATACATTCCTCAATCATATCCTCCAAAAATATCGCAAATATGTCACAAGCAAATTTCACAATGATGTGTCAACTATTTGGTGCTTAGCAAACTTTGAGTAGTATATTATCGAATTCCCTGTCCCTCACTTAATGAGATGATATATAACAAAGAAACTTAAACAACACATGAACCACAAATGGATTACGTGTCGCATATATAGGCGCTATATAAGTGATATATTATTATTATTATTATTATTATTATTATTATATTATTATTATTATTATTATTATTATATAATTCACAACTGTGCCGCCAAGATCAAGGTTACAGAGAGAAGCCAAACATGGAATGAACATTTGACCTCTATCTGTGACCCTGTCATTGATGGGTCAAGCATTCCCTTTATATGCGACACAGTATGAACAAGTTGATGTATATGCGTATTCCATGTGCTAACATGTAATGAGATCTTGTCCTTGGTGAGTCCATCTCAAGTTTTGTATGCAACACACTGGCTGGTGGTCGTATATACGCGTTGTGTTAGTGTCATTGCTATATCTCTTCCGATTAAGAAATTATAACACAGGCATGAACAAGCTGATGGCTATTCGCACTCCATATGTTGTTCCTTACTGTGGCCTGGATATTGGTGAGTCGATTTTCATTATTATATGAAGCACACACACCGTCTAGTGGAGGTACATGTGTGATGAAAGTTTCATTGTGATATCTCTTCCTGTTAAAAAAAAGATTTGCCCCTCACAAAGAGAAGTTGAAGTGCAGGTCCATTCTATGTGGTGACCTGTATCTGTGACCTAGTTCTTGGTGGGAATTTCATATGTGACACACCGTTCGGTGGTGGTACATTGGGCTATGCCGTCCCCTAACAATATGCATGTTTAACCAATTGTGCAACTTGTTACGACCCTTGTTACATACTCACGATACTGTTTTGAAAAAAAACATCTATTCTGATACATCTATATTTGTAACAACATGCACGTGCATGTTGTGAATAAAATATATTGTATTGTATTGTATTGTAGTGTAGTGTATTGTACATATGTTGAGTAAGTTTCATTGCGAGATCTCTTCCATTAAAACGTTTTGGCCCAGACCCCCAAAAGTTGATGCGCATGCTCAAACCATGTGTTGACTTCTATCTGTGACCTTTGCCTTGGTGAGTAAGTCATTAATTTTGTATACGACACCCCATGTAACGGCGGTACATTCACCGCCTAGGTTTCAGTGTGATATATAAATACATTTAGGAAAATATAGTTTTTTGGCGGCCTCCTTTTCAATATCGCAAGTTGTCATATGGTCACAGTTTCGCATCAAACCGATTCGCAATGAGCACAAAGTGTTACCCTAGAAACTAAAAAAAACCCCAAATTTTCCCCACTAAATTTTCCAGGTCTACGATCTATGATGTTTGAGAAACCATTTTAACGGTGTTTGTTCTATGACATTATACATTCAACATAATCTGCATGTGCTGCAGTGCGGAATTTCGTTGTTGGGGAGCTGGCAGGTGCTCGTAGTTGCTCGGTGGTTCTCTCCGGGCACACCGGCTTCCTCCACCTGTAAAACAGTCACCGACACGATATGACCCTGGCTGTTAATGTGTCGTTAAATCCTAATAAATAAATAAATAAATAATACACATTCAACTTATTAACGTCGGAAATCTTAAAATGTACGTGTATGAAGTTTTATAGCCGTATCTACATTGAGACCGCAGTTATGTGTGTCACCATAATGGGAACCTGGGCCCAAAGAGTATGAAAGGTCGAACATTTTAAAACGAGGCAAAAAACATAAAAATAGCGAGAAAATTGGATACATGCACAAACATAAAAACACGGTTTCAAAATATTTGAGCTCAATGACCAAATTTTTATGGAAATATTACACGTTTTCATTATTTGCGACACCGAGATTATTCCACCACAGCAACTCTGCTCAAACGTATTTGTCCATCTGTTGAGAACTAATTGCATATTGGTTTTTGTAAGCGTGTACATTTCTAAAAATTAAAACGTGTAGATCTCATCAATTACCATAAATAAAAAATTTCTGAAAATGACAATGTTGACATCATAACTTTAGCATTATCAATATGCTCAGAATGACAACATTCGCGTCACGTGCACTAGAGCCATGACTCAATTAACATTTTCAGAACAGTCTTCCGTCATCGAAGTGGTCCCGTATTGCTGAAAAGTATAAACAAAAGTGAAAAACAAACTTCAAGTAACGTAAGTATGTCAACAATAATCATGGTGAATTGAAGAAAATTGCTTCCATGGTTTTGAACAATTGGTTGATAGCTGATGGTATCGTTGGATTTGGTTTTTATGGGAGATTATATTTTACTAAAACCAACCAATTTACAGTGTATGCAGTTTTATATCTGAATAATCAGTGAGTATGACGCTATGCGCACCACAAATAAATGTGTGGGGCCAAAAAGTACAAACATTTCAAGCAAGGTTAAAACGTCAAAAGAGGTGGTAAATGGAAGTAATTTAAAACAAGAAGAATGTGGTACTAAGGTAACACATGCCCCCTCCCTTGTGACCTTCACCTTGCAGATGCAGCAGAAACTATTATACGCGACACACTTTCTGACTGTCCTTAACATTTGTAAAAAGTTGTACTATGATTCACAGTTGTACTATGATTCGTTTCTGAGTTATGGCTGAGACACGAATATTGACTGATTTTTAGTGTGACCTTGAAATGTGACCTTGACCTTGAAGGTACGAACCCCGCTATGGTGTGTGGCACATCCTCTCATGGTCCTTTATAATTGTGTGAAGTTTGATGACTGTAGCCCTAATAGTTTTTGGAGTTAACCTTGAGACACGATTTGTGACCCCGAATATATGAAGGTCACTTGTGACCTTCACCTTGCAGATGCGGCGGAAACTATTATACGCGACACACCTTCTGACTGTCCTTAACATTTGTAAAAAGTTTAACAATTGTACTATGATTCGTTTCTGAGTTATGGCTGAGACAAGATTATTGACCGATTTTTAGTGTGACCTTGAAATGTGACCTTGACCTTGAAGGTACGAACCCGGCTATGGTGTGTGACACATCCTCCCATGGTCCTGTATAATTGTGTGAAGTTTGATGACTGTGGCCCTAACAGTTTTCGAGTTATTGGCTCGGGCACACACGGACGGATGGACGGACGGACGGACGGACGGACGGACGGACGGACGGACGGACGGACGGACGGACGGACGGACGGACGGACGGACGGACGGACGGGCTATCGGGCGCGTGCGCGGGCGGGCGGGCGGGCGGGCGGGCGTTCGGGCGAGAGAACGGACGGACGGACGGACGGACGGACGAACGGACGGACGGACGGACGGACGGGTGTACGGACGGACGGACGGAACGGACGGGTGGACGGACGGACGGACGGACGGACGGACGGACGGGCGGGCGGGCGGGCGGTTGGGCGGGCGGGCGGGCGGGCGGGCGGGCGGGCATTCCTCGGGGGGGGCGGGCTTTGGGCCGACCGACCGACCAACCGACCAACCACCCGACCCGACACGACCCGACCCGACCGACCTACCGGACGCACGGACGGACGGACGGACGGACGGACGGATGGACGGACGGACGGACGGACGGACGGACGGACGGACTCTCCAACATTTCGGGTTTATGGGCTACCAAAAAAACATTTTGTATGTCCAAAACCTTATTTTACCCAGAACCCCACCTCTCCACCCTAGAACTTATATTTAACCCTAACTCCACCCCTCCACCCAAAAATCACACCCTAACCCTAACCCTATCCCACTCTGACCCTAAACCCTAAAAGCCCACCCCAGACCCTAACCCCCACCCACCCCAGGGACCTAACCCCCAACCTTAAGCCCTACTCTGGGGCTACCCCTAACCCTAACCCTAACCCCACCCCACCCCTGACCCAACCCCACCCTAGCCAAACCAATAGGATTAGGAGCCATTTTTCGATTCAGGGGCTACTAAAGCTAAAACCCCACCCCTGACCCCAACCCTACCCCCCCCCCCCCCCCCCCCCGGGACCTAACCCTCCCAACCTTAAGCCCTACTCTGGGGCTACCCCTAACCCCACCCAACTCCTAACCCTAACACTACCTTAATTTGGAGGTAGCCCCTAATAATAATATCCCCTAAACCCCCAATGTTGGCCCGGACACACGCACACTTCAATCACTATATGCCACCCGACTTAAGTCGGGAGGCATAAAAACTACTGTGTTTTCTAATCAGTTTATCACTTCTGAATACAAATATTTCCCCCAAAATCGATAAACTTCAATTTGTAGATATTTAAAATTTCGAAAAAGCTGAAGCTTAAAATGAGAAAATGAAAGATAAAAAAACAACTAAATTGGTAGCTGTGGTCTAAATTTGAAATGAAAGCATAAAGGTGGACATCTTCAGCTGACCATAAATGAGGGTAAAAAATTATAATTGTATTCTTGTATTCTTTTCCAGGGGTAATTATTTTTCCACACAGGTAGCGCTGTTAATGAGAAATGAAAAATACAGGATATATTTCAAACAAACGTAAAAAACGTCAAAGTAGCACAACATCGAAAAAAGAAAAAAAAACAAAAAAAACACACGTCTTCTAATTTTTTTATCACTACAACATACTGAAATTACATGAATATCTCAAGTGGAAACATTTGAATTTTTAGACGTTGAACGCCCATGACATCATTAACTGTTCAGCATTAAAGATTGCAAATTTCAATGGACGGCAAAACACTGTTATATACACCTGGAACTTAATTAAGCATCCCCTGAAATGTTTCATGACAGTGAAGTTGCTGTTACTGATTATTATGTTTTAACGATTGCTATGTCTTACAGTACATTTCAACTCGTGAAACGTGATGTTTCTGGTTGATAACGTACCCCAAACACATCCCCTCGTCCACATGAAGCATGCTACCCACGAATGTCACAAAAAACACTACCATCCACATGCAATATCTGGGTATAAAACAAGAACATTTGTCACTTCTTTTATCAGTAAATGTTGACATGGCAAGGAGGAGACTGTCAAGGGCACTAATATGGCACATAGTTGGCATGTATGCAACAGGCATGTCATTCAAAATTATTGGAAGGCAACTTGACTATAGTCATTCTGTCATCAACAAACCAACTATGTTAAGGGCCGACCAAGGCCTGGACAACCCCGGAAGTCCTTCCCTCGGGAAGATCGGAGTCTGGAACGCCTCCTTAGGTGTGAACCCTTTGCTTCAAGTGTGGTTTTGTTATGCCTTTGGCTCCCCAACAGGGGTTTGTGCAACAGAACTGTCTGAAACCACCTCAACGCTCTGGGTATGAGGTCTAAAAGGGTCACAAGGCGTCCAGCCTGTCCGATCAGCATCAAAGACGACGTTTGGAGTGGTGTATGGCACGACAATATTGGAATCGCAGGACATGGAGGAGTGTCTATTGGTCAGACGAGAGTAGGTTCCTTCTTCACGACAATGATGTTCGCATGAGAGTGTAGAGGCACAGACATACTGCTTATGTACAAGGGACATCAGACCTTCTGTTCCTTATGGTGGAGGATCAGCAATGATCTGGGGGTGCCTCTCTCTGATTGTAAACTTGATGTGGTGACTGTACATGGAAATGTCAATGGTCATCAGTACATCCGGTTGTCGAGCCTCATTTTGATAATCACCCGTTGGCTACACACCCTGTATTCATGGACGACAATGCAAGGCCACATAGCTCCCATGCTATGAGAGCATTCCTTCAGAACATAGCTATTATAATACTACCTTTGCCTGCAATGAGCCCGATTTGAATCCCGTAGAATACATCTGGGACTTTCTTGGACGTCATGTGCAAGCAAGGGATCCGCCTTACAGAATTTGGCCGATCTACAAGCTGCATTACATGAGGAGTGGCAGCAGTTGCATTTGGATCGTATCAGAAGGCTCACTGGTAGCATTAGGGGGGGGGGGGAGGGTCCAGGCTATCATCCGAGCACGTGGTGGATACGTCAGAAACTGCTATTGTGTTCCGAAGATCACAAGACACATTTATTTGTCAAAAATTACCGGAATTGTTTCATCAAGGACCGTCCCAGCATCATACTTGGCGAGAGAACAATTTTCCATCAAAAACATTAGTGACAAATATGTGTAATTAGCGCCATTAAAATACTGCATATTTTCTTCATTGTGTTGTCTTTCATTTGTCAATCGACCATTCTTTCCGCAAACAATCATATCACTTTCGGCCATCTTAAAGACGGTACGAAAGTACTAACAGTTTCTATTAATTCCACTGCGAAAATGACAGGGGGTGCTTAATTACGTTCCAGGGGTATATATGTTTTTTATGGAGATAATATTAAAACAGTTCGAAACACCAAGGCTCAAGATCAGAACGAAAATAAGAGATACAGAAAAAACGTAAAATTGGCATCGCTGGCATCCGGTGTCTGAACTGAAGAGAAAATATAAAGGTGCACCATTTGAAATGACCAGAAATGTGTGTACACTGTTTCGTATAAATATGAAGGTCAGGAAAATGGCGTTTTAGTGAAAATAGTCAAACATGTAAAGTGTCTTAATACGTCAAAAATTGCGATAAATCGAAAAAAAAAATTAAAAAAACATCTACATTCTAATATTTTTTGTAATCTGCAATATGGTAAAATTTCATGCTAAGATTTCATAAAACTCGACCGACAATTAATATTTTTGGAACGTTGATCTGATTAAGGTCACAAACATTTGGCCCTAACTCTTGGTAAATGCCCAAGTCTGCACCACATTTTTAGATATAGTTTTTGATGGAGATATTTCCACAATTTAGAAAAGAGAGGTTTGATACAATATTCGATATATAAACACAAAGAAAAGGTCGACCCAGGTGGCATAAGGTGCTCATCTGACAAAGCCCGAATATCATCCCAATGACTTGATTTGAACAAATATGGATCTGACCTCCCTATACCAAATATATAAATATTCTGACTTGTGGGTTGCAAGAAGAGTTCTGAAAATTATTTCTAATATTACTGAAAGTCAAAACCTGGGGTCCTGTATAGAGTCCAAAAATGATTCGAGGGGCTTAATTTGTAGCTGACCAGCACCCCACCCCCACATATACCCATGGATGCCGCTTAACAAATATCAAACGTGTCTTTTTATTCACCCCTTCCGTACACTATAACACAATCGATGGCCTTTTACTATTCGTTTCTACTGGTCCGATGGTGTCTTCATATTAAACGACAGTTCTCTTTTCCTTGGGGTTTGAGTGATATGGCCGTTTGAAAATATTTTTATTTTCAGCCTCAGGGGTCTTGCGGTAAGTTTGTTTGAATGCATCAAGTGTTTTTGACTCAATACCCACCACTATTACAAATGCAAATATTGCACTATGAAAGTAGTTTGTACAAACTTTTTTCTCCACATCAAAAGAAAGCCCACTACCAAAATAATATCAAGTGGTTTTAGCATTTTCCTCCATCCCCTCCTTATGTTACAAGGCAAGTTGATTTGAAGAATACCAAAATTCGATGTCCCAACAAACAATCACCTCAAATTTCTCTGAACTGATAAACCATATTTTGGAGAAACCATGATCATCATATTTACAGGGGCGGGACGCAGGTCGACGGACAAAATGATCACTGTAGCTCACCCTGACTTTAAGTCATGTAAGCTAAAAATGCTAGAAATGACGTTGTTTTAGAACAAGGCCGGAAATCTAAAATCTAATTCCAGAATGCGCAATGTAGAATGGTTTTTTACGGTTGTTCCAAATTTCGTGAGTGTAGCATTTGAAATGTGCACTAGTAAATTGAAAGAAAAAGGAAAAAAAAAGGGCAAACTATCGCTATAAGTCATTTCGTCTCTGTTGAGTGACCTAAAAAGGCGAACAATCAATTTTACCCAATCCAACAAGAATAGATGCGGAATTTCTGAAGAATATGAAAATGGTCGACACAGGTTCTTTGAGCGAAAACGCTTGACCGTTTTAACCCTTCGGGACTTTAATTATTCTGACGTCCAAACGTTACTGGCAATTCAGTTTCTTTCAAAATACGACGTTGAACGTCGGAAAGTGCAAATAAGATATTTTTTAAATTAGTGATTAACTGGTTGAGGGCTAGATTGTTTGGGGGGGGGGTCTGATTTTGTTATTCAAAACTTGTGTAATTACAAATTATTGGAGAGTGCCACTGGCACTCTCCAGTAATTTGTAATAAAACAAATTTATATAAACAAAATATTATTTTTGTTTGACTGAATATGAAATGAAAACAAAGAAAGTGTTGGCTTTTGCTCTGGTATCCTCATTTTCTGAAAGTCCTGATATTGGCTTCGAACACTCAACCAGTTAAGAGGTCTTGACAGCAGGATTATATTAGTATTTTAAGCTGCGAAAACATTTGGCTCAACGGTTGTCACTAAGCACTATTCGGGAGAAAATAAGAATTGAGGTTAAAACTTTAAAAATCGAAAAATAATAACAAAACAAATGACCACAAACTATCAACGCGCTGTTTGATTTCATACGTCATAAGACGTACAAAAGTAGCAAAGGGTTAACATGCAATTTTCAGGACACGAGTAACGAAGTGATGCTTTGGCAGAATAAACCGTTCACCAATGGTATTTGTGAGATTGCCTTTGATTTAGTCCACTCGTCGCTCCGTTCAAATCGTCAACCCCTTGAACGCGGAACGGAACATATTTATAGGAAGGAATCGCAAGAGGTGTGTTAGTGGGTGCCATGACGATATTTTATATATTTGCGGCCGCAGCGTTCCCGAGTGTGACCGAATCCGACTAAAAACATTAACGCCTTCAGTGATTGTTCTATCAGAGATAAAAATTGTGTAGTGGCCTATATGTTTGTGTTTTATGTTGGGATGTTAGGGAATTGGAAAATGTCTGAAATAGGACACTAACGGTAAAAACGTCATGTCTTCTGTATTTGAAGTTGACTATTATTTTTTGAGCTTTGAAATTTGAATTTTATTACACATCCATTCAACTTTAAACCCTTGTATTTAACGGAATGGCCGCTATATTTATTTATTTATTTATTTATTTATTGGTGTATAGGGTCACATACTTATGCACAATGGCTAATCGTGACCGTGAGTTTTACGGGTGGAGGAAGCCGGAGTACCCGGAGAGAACCACCGAGCAACGACGAGCAGCTGTCAGCTCTCCAACATCGTAACCCTGAACTCTGCACCGCAGCACAGGCAGGGTTAGATTGGTTGAAGACATGCGCACCATCGACGTGCAGTACGCCTCAGTACACAGCGTCATCGTGCCCCCATGTAGGCAATCGGGGTGAAGTGTCTGGCCCAAGGACACAACGCGGTTGCGGAATGGCCGCTATGCCATAAATGATTCTGTATTCAATGGGTGATGTACAAGCCGGAACTTTTTTCCCAGCACCGTTTTACTAGTTCCTTTCCCATCGAGTCATAAGTTGCGCTTCGAAAAGTTTCTAAATGTCGTAATACAATTATCGTCCTTCTGTCGCAGTGTGAAAATGAAAACGTCCAAAGCAAAATAAAGTCGGTTCACAAAAAATTAGTTAACCAAAAATGAAACAATATTTTTTAAAAACCCTATCATTTCCAACCAGAACATTAACCCAGTCCAATGACCGTCCAGTTTTGTGGATCCGGTTATATCTAAATTGGTCAACTTTATTTCGGAAAATCTTCGTACATCTTGACATGCTTCGATCTTCTTTTAAAAATGTTTCTCCCAGCTGTTTTGCAAATGTGCCCAAATTTGTACTTATATTTTTACTAACAGTAATAGCCACCAAATGGTTAGGCGTGAATGGGCACCAGCCGAAGAGAAACACCGGCACGAATTTTAAAAAAACACTGATTCGGAAAAGGTTGGTTTGATTTTTTATCGATCCATTCGATCAGTACAGCTTCAGTCAAAACAAACGGACTCTTCACCTTTGGTTTGAAACATCGGAATTAAAATTTGTTTACTTAAATGAATTTTAATGCATGGGTTGTGTAATAAACACAGAACGCGATATGTGTTTGAATCGGTGGGTGTTTTAAATAACTCGTTGGAATGGCATAATCATATTTACGGCTCTCGCGAAACACGACTACGCCATTCCAACTCGTTATGTAAAACACCCACCGATTCAAACACACCTCACGTTCTGTCTATGTATGTACTAATAATTCACGTGGCCAAAAATGAAATAAAATGTCACTTGATTTCAACTTTAACTGGTAAAATTTAATTGTTGACGGTTCGTGCATCAAGTTGCCTCTTGTGTTAATGCGTTAAATATGTTTGTCAATTGAAATAAAACTATAGAATCACACGTGCGTTTTCAACGATTGATTAACATATTAAGGAATATAACAGTGGTGTTTTGTGTATGTTCGGAGGTCTCTGAATCAAACATAGGTGTAATTCAAAACATCCACATTTCAAATGGTGTAAAACGCCAAAAAACGATCTTAAATACCAAAACGTAAAAACACGAATCTTTTTATCTGTGGAACTCTACAACATGCTAAAATTTAATCCAAATCGGATGGACATCAACTTTGGGTCATTCATACCATACTTTCCCCGTAAGTGAAAGTGAGCCCATTTTTCGAGAATGGATGGAAGGGGATATTTTCGTTTTGAACAAAAAGAAAAAAAAAATCAAGCGCATGCCACGAGATGGATCCCCAGACACCCCTGACAAAGAGAGAAGTGGGTCAAATGTTTATTAATAAAAACAAGGTAATATCACGGTGTATGATTATGGCACGTTTCCTGAAAATCTTCATCCTTACCTATTAACTACCACTAAATTGTTTCATTTTCTAAAAACGATGAAAAATTATTTTTATTTATATGGAAAGAACCATTTTAAAAATTAATCCATTCATTTTTCTCTTCATTAATAAAGCCGTTGTCAGGATTGTCTCCCATTTTACATCTTTGTTTTTATTGGGAATGGCGGGAAGACAGCCCCAGTGGCTATGCCATCTCCCTGTAGTGCAACCTTGTATTTGAAATAATTGTATGTTGTTGTATTTAGTTTGTATTTGTATACATGTTGTATTACAAAATAAAATCATTCATTCATTCAAACATTTTTTTCAAGTTTCATTCCCAAAGTCATCAGACATAAACCAAATTTTTAATAAAAACAGGCATACTTCCTTTACAGGACGAGGCAATTTGGTCAATATCAATCCTGACCAAGTCCTTCTCACAATGTATGCATGTCACACGTTTTGTAAAAGTATGATTACATCTGTTGAAGTTTTCGCGTCCACAGTGTTACCTGACAAACACCGAATTTTAAAAAAAAACAGAGCATAACACCTATAAAAGCCAAGGAAATTTGGAGAATATCGAACTTGATCAAGATCTTCACACCGTGTACGCTTGTTGTAACGTTCCTGAAAATTCGATTACATTTCCTCAAGGTATCGCGTTCAGAAGGTTGGTATCAGACAAACACCAGATTTCCAACAAAAGGGGGCATAACTTAAAAGCAGAGAAATGAATATCGAACCCGATGGAGACTTTCTCACAATCTATGCTTAAATAGGGGATAACATTGTTTGGGCGGGGGATAAGAAAAAGGCTATTATTTATGTATTATTTATTTATTGTAGTTTAAGGTCACATACTTATGTACAGTGGCTAATCGTGACCGTGACAGTTTTACGGGTGGAGGAAGCGGGAGTATCCAGAGAGAACCACCGAGCATCGACGAGCAACTGTCAGCTCCTCAACATTTTAAATCTGTTCAAGCTCCGCTCAAGCAGGGTTACAGCGGTTGACGACATGTGCACCATCGACGTGCAGTCCGCCTCAGTAAACGGCGTCATCGTCGTGTCCCCATGTAGGCAACCGGGATAAAGTGCCATGCCCAAGGACACAACGCGGGCCATCCCACACTGAGAAAAAAGGCTAACAATCACTGTAAGTCATTTCAATTTCGTTTATTTATTTAAGAATAGAAGCGGTATTTTCTGAATGATTGGTTGGTGTCCGACATGTTTTCATTGTGAGAAAACGCCAGAACGTTTTGGCATAAAATTGTCAGTACTTGTTTCAGGAACTTTACTGAACCTATCCGTGATATTGCTGACTGCTCATAGAGTTCGCGAGCCAAATAGGAACCCTTAAAAACCTGGGGTGCTCCGTCGATAGTGCAGCCGTATATGGAACCGTTCCGTACCCAAAGTTTAATGCATTCGACAGAAAAAAACGCAAGAGCCAACACTTTCAATGATTGTTGTATTAGATAGATAAAACAGCGCAGCTGCGTTTATCTTAGCGGTTTTTGTTGGGATGCTAGGAAATTGGAAAATGTCTGAAGTGATGTGCTAACTGTTAAAACGTCATATCTCGTGTATTTGAAGTCCGGTTTTAAAATTTTTCAGCTTTGTAATTGTAATTGCTAAAGTACCACTTGAAATAAAATGTCACTTAATTTCACCTTTATCCCGAGAAATTTAATTGCTGACGTTTTGCAATTCATATGGCATGAATGACTTCAGATAAGAGTTCGGCCAAAACCGATAGGAATTTGCAGGCGTGTCATCACATTTTGAGATATGTTTTTTGTATAGATTAATTGCATTTTCAAACTTTCGAAAGGCAGAAAGCTAAAATTTTGTCGCAAATCAAAGGTATGGAAAAGAAACGAAAAACTAGCTATTGCACAGGCTTCGGGTGTGTAAACTAACAAAATTAAAAAAAAAAATTAAATGGCGATATTGCAATTATCATTTAGTGTTCCAAATTTCGTGACCAAAAATCATTCCAACTGCATTAAATGACTAAATTAACTGAACTGCAACAGGAGTACTCGGTGACCTAAACACAAATTCTAACAACTTCAAACGACAAAGATTTTCCCATAAAACTTCCCAACCCCAAGTATACATATATTGGTATATTTATTTATTTATTGGTGTTTAAGGTCATATACTTATGCACAATGGCTAATCATGATCGTGACAGTTTTACGGGTGGAGGAAGCCGGAGTACCCGGAGAGAACCACCGAGCAACAACAAGCAGCTGCCAGCTCCACAACATCGTAACTCCGCACTGCAGCACATTGCACAGGCAGGGTTAGATTGGTTGAAGACATGCACACCATCGACGTGCAGTACCCCTTAATACACGGCGTCATCTTGCCCCCATGTGGACAATCGGGGTTAAGTGCCTTCCCCAAGGACACAACCCGGAAGTCCGAATCGATCGCTCACACGGTCACCCATCCGAGAACTAACCGGGATCGACGTTGCTTAACGTCGGTGATCTGACAAGAACCTGTTACCGCAACGCCACCGCGCCCCCACATATATTGGTAAACAATACACAACTGCAATATAAAGTTTGCAGTCATGGGATTTAAAGTAAAGAGCTGAACAAACTTATTCGAAATATACAAAAGCTGAGATAAAATAAATTCTTACAACTACAAACCAAGTCATGTTTGGCAGAAAAAAAAAATAAAAGTTTAAACCAAACCTAAACATTCATACATAGACTATAAAGCTTAATAGAAGTGATCACAACCATAAACAACATCTGAAAACAGCAAGTGTTCTGCAATATGAGGATATGAAGCTGCAAGGCTGACCTAAAAGCAATTCTAAAAACTTTAAATGACCAAGACTGGCAGTAAAACATTCTAGAAAAATATAAACAGTACAATGGTTAAAAGATGTTAGGATAGTGCTAAACACAATAAAGCTGCAATGTGAAAGCGTTGTGGCCATGGGACTCAATGTACCCTATCTAAACAAACTTTTAAAATATACAACCGCAAACTGCTTCATTTTGGCAGTAAATTATTAATAAATTGAGCAAAAATGGACTATAAATGTTTACTGAAGTTATCAAGATCCCAAACAATATCTAAAATCATTCTGCGATAAGAGGCCTTGAAATATCAGTGCTGACAAACTCAAATTCTGACAACAAAAATGACTATCATAGAAAAGACTATCATAGAAACAAAATTCCAAGCATCAAAATTATGGACAAAATAAGAGTTAAACAGCTTTTTTGTAACAGTGCTAAACATCATTACACGCTTATTACTTCTCCTCTTGTTCCGATCGGTTCATGATTAGTAGAGTTTTTTTTAAATGTGGGCATTTTCCTCCACCTCCTCTCTGAGGTACGAGCCAATTTTATTTCAACAAAATATGCGATGTCAGAACAAACCAGCGCCTAAAATTTTATTAAAGTCGGCTCAGGGGTTTTGAAGAAGTTGTGAATATCATGTTCACAGATGACGGATGTCTGACGACGAATGATCACTATTGCTCACCCTGACTTTCAGTGAGGTGAGCTAAAAATGGACTGTGCCACTACAAGTAACCGGAAATCGAAGTTCGAAGTTTCAAGTTTGTTGTGAGGGCGCGATGGCTCAGTAGACAGAGGTGCATACTGCAAGCCGAGAGGTCCTAAGTTCGAATCCCACCTGCAGCAACCGCGTTGTGTCATTGGAAAAGACACTTTACCACCATTGCTCACATGGCGGGCACGGTGGCGCTGTGTACTAAGGCGTACTGCACGTCGATGGTGCACTTGTCTTCAACCAACACTAACCCTGCTCGTGTGGAGTTGGTATGTTAGGGAGCTGACAGTTGCTCGCCGTTGCTCGGTGATTCTCTCCGGGTACTCTGACTCCTCCACCCGTAAAACTGTTGTGGTCATGATTAGCCATTGTGCAAAAATATGTGACCTTAAACACCAATAAATAAATATTCAAGTTTGCTTGCCTGTACTTATCGAGCTGTGTGTATTTCTAAATTGATGTTTTTGGTGATAAATGTCCAAGATGGCATATAATTTGAAAAGAAAATATCTCGAGATAAGACGTTGTGAAGAACTGTATCAAAATTGTAACTGGACGTCAACAAGAGTTAAACAGACAGACGAGATGAAAGAAATAAAAGGAAAATGTTATGTTATACCATAACATTATAAGGCAATATGTATTCTCAAGAATACACCTTCAGCCCCATTGCCCACGTGGGGGCACGGTGACGCTGTGTACTAAGGCGTACTGCACGTCGATGGTGCACCTGTCTTCAACCAATGCTAACCCTGCTTGTGTGGAGTTTGTATGTTGGGGAGCTGACAGTTGCTCACCGTTGCTCGGTGGTTCTCTCCGGGTACTCCGGCTTCCTCCACCCGTGAAACTGTCACGGTCATGGTTAGCCACTGTGCAGAAATATGTGTCCTTAAACACCAATAAATAAATAAATAAACAAGAATACACCACCAGGTACTTATTTATTTTAATTAATTAATTTATTAATTTATTTATTTATTGGTGTAAAGGTCTCATACTTCTGCAAAATGGCGTATCGTGACCACAACATGGAGATAAAATCAAGGTCAGTCAATCGTTTATGCCCGATGTTGCCTATTTTAGAGGGCTGGCTCCCAGGCATCAGTGACTGGGTCCTATTTTACTGGTAAAACGGTGCCTGTTTACCACTGTAAACAAGTGTGCAATACAAGTGTGCAGTGACTATCGAGGTGTTAACAGGTCCGTAAATAGGTCAGTATTTAGTACCCAGAACAAACATTATACGGAACTGGAGGTGGGCTAGAAAGGAGGTGCGCCAGTTTTCCCGGGGAAATTACATTAAAAAATTGAAGGTACTGTAACTCTCTGATGGTCTCTTTTTACATATTGCTCTGTGATGTTAATAAAAGAATATTCGATATTTTCTGTTAATAATACAGACGCAATGTGGGGTACATGCAAGACAGCTGATGGGTGAATGAGGAAGACAGCTCACCTGTATGTTGCACAACACTAAAATAGAAGTGAAGAATATTCAATGCAGCGGATTCCGAGAATGTCTTTAGAAATGTTTGATGGAACCACTGTCTGAGATAAATGGTACGGCTCCACCACATCCTCTCCCGGTGTGAAATAGGAGGCTGGTGTTTCCAGTGGCCTCGATCTCAGATCCAGACTGAGGTCCCGCACATCATTTATCACAGCTCCAGACCTCGAAATCGATTATTTCAACTTCCAAGGGACCATCTCAGACCTATAATCCAAACATGGGGGATAATACACAATTTGGGATCCAGAAACGTTTCCAATGAATAATTTTTTATCAAATGGGGGCCTCCTGAACATGCTATGGGGATTTGATGGATTTCCATACGGGCCGTATATTCTGAGAGAATATGCAGTTCTTTGGCATTAGGGAGGCAAAAACGGAAAAGAGGCCTAAATTAGGCCGAGCAAATCATTTTTCAGTAGAAGCAAAATCTTTGCAGGAACTGATCGGCAGGTCTCTTACCCATCCTATAAAGGGGGATGACATTCTAGATTTTGTCATTTTTGTCAAATATTAACACCATTTCTCTGTCATACCAATGCAAAAAAAAAATTCAAAATATATGTACATCTGCGTGATTCAGATGAATTGTCATCTGGGGAATTTTATGTTGAAAAAAAATGCACTGAAATCATCCAAATAAACCACATTCTCAACTTTGGTAATGGATTAGTAATCCAACGCCCAACAGATGGACTGTCCACGGTCGAAAAGGTCACGTGCGTGTTTTTCGGTTAAAAAGTGGCTACTGGGGAATCGGGTAAAATTTTCCCACTTTTAATCAACACTTTTGTTATTTTGTCGAAAAAGTACAAAGAGAATAGAAGGAATCGGTTTCTCAGAACTTATGACTACTCTAAGATGAAAGATAAAGACAATTGGACTATCCGGGTTTTAGTATTTTCCGACGGGCAGAGTTTTTCTCGGTCATTCGTACTTTCTAACGAACGGCTGCCTGAACTGATTTTGAGAGTATACGTTTCTCTTTTGATATTTTATAGCCAGTCGTCTATCAGAAACGCTAACATTGTAAAACATGTATGCTGTTATTAGCGATAAATAATCTCAGACCCTTCGACCAAACCACCTCCACTGTTCACACAATGCTACCTCTGTGTGGTTGAATAATCTTAATTTTAGTCAACTAAATTCAACAGGGCACAGTATAGTGTTTCGCACATTACAAGAAACACACCCTCTTACCTTGCAAATTAATCCAGGACGATGAACAAACAGAACAACATCAAAACAGAACAGCCACAATGAGGTTCATTTTATCGGGACATTTCTTTTGTTGCCAAGTCGGTAATTCATTCAAAATATCTGCGAGATAACACAATTTTCCTCAAGCAAAGCATTAGTTAAAACCGTTTGTCAGCAAAAGGCTCGAATATTTGGTGAGTATCAAAGGATTTTCTAGTCTCAAATATGCCCACCATAAATAAAAGTGATCGAAATCCAGAAATTCCTAACAAAAATCGTGTTTTTAAAGCCCTCACCAGTCTCCCTCTCTTCCTTCTCTCTCTTTCTTTTCTTCGAACTCCGCCAGTCGGTGGGCATCACGTCATCTGGCGGAAGGTCCATTCTTATCTTTCTCTTCTTATGTTGGTCCTCTGCACGGTTCCGGCGGTTAGATTCATCCTCACCCACTTGCTTGTCCGGGTTGCATGGAGGGTGACCAGCGTGGGACGAAATCCCACACGAAAGACGGGGCTGGTGTTTTATCAAAATCCACAGGCAGGTGAATTTTGTCCTTGCGCACTTGGATGGTCCAAACAGTAGCTTGTGCAGCCATCAACAATAACCGTGTCTTCTGTATTTTAAACGGAAGCTCGATCTGATCAGCGTTCTCACCCCTTGGAGTCCAAGGTGTGAATGAATGATGTTGCGACTAGAAATGATGATGATCCTGACGCTGTAGCAACTGTTGACTGGGATAAATGTTTATATTGCCAAAAAATTTGTAAAGGGAGTTCACTCCACCAAGTGCTCATGCTGGAGACATCTGACCTGAATGACACTGAAGCTTTTCCTGAAGGTGGATTTTCCTATGGACAATGTGTATGGTCGTCAACAAGGGGTGACATAAACCATGTCACATTATCTCACGAAGAAGCTGACAGGCGGATTATCCTACACGTTGTCAAATACCGAGATCGTGGTTAGCAACGTTCAATCTTAGTTTGTAGAGATACTGATGTGCTTATTTGGCAATTTACTACCAAGCTCGACTCCCTAGTGAATAATGGATCAGTGCTGGTACATCTTAGAAATCCCAATGCATTCCAGTTCACGCAATTGAACTCCCATGCAATATTTTTGGTGGATATGATTGAGGAATGTACTGAGATGGTCCCCAGTGTTTACATTAGCTCTCTTGACAGTCATGGAAATCATGTACCCCTTGATTTTCATGATATTTTCGTGCACTGCCTACATGTACATCACATTTGTAGGGTATTCAGTCTCCATTTCAACACAAACCCGTGTGATTTAATGATTGAATATGGCAAATGCAAATGTAGGAAGACATTTGTCTGAAGCAGAAATATGGCGGGCTGTAGTGATGGTGAAGCAAGTGGCTACCTACCCATCGTCAGGTTGGTGAAGCCCTTGGTGTGCATCATACGGTGATCACCAGAGTATGGGTAAGATTTCAGCAGTATGCAACACCAGTACGACGGCATGATGGTGCAGAGACAGGGCAACATCTGCAGCTGAAGACCGTTTTTTGATCATTCAGACCCGTAGGAACCGCTTTGCCACTGCAACCCAGCTTCGCAGTGACCTTCGGAATGCATCCAGGGTAAATGTTTCGACGCAGACTATCTGGGCAAGGTTGCACGAAGGTGGTCTCCGATCGAGAAGACCATGTATTCGCACTTCGCTGTCCCAGAACCACCGCCAGGCACGACATGAATGCGCCATGGACCGCGTTGGATGGACCAGAGAAGATTGGCGACCTGTCCTTTTTACAGATGAGTCAAGGTACTGCCTAGACCACACAGATAGGCGTTCTAGGGTATGGAGAGAGCGATTCCATGCAAACCAACATTGCTGGACATGGCCGCTATGGTGGAGGGTCAATAATGGTCTGGGGCGGCATCAGCTGGGATGGACGTACAGAGCTGTGTGTCCTTGACCTTGGTACATTAACTGCACAGCGGTATATTGATGAGGTGGGTGATAGCTTCATTCTGATGGACGAGAATGCCCGTCCCTGTGTTGCCTGTGCTGTCCGAGAGTACCAACAGGGTGTGGGGGGGGATGGAGCGTATCGACTGGCCAGCAAGATCCCCTGACCTCAATCTAATCGAACATGTCTGGAATGAGTTGCAGCTTGCCATTTCAGCCCGTCCAGTCAAGCCAAGAAGTGTCCAGGAGCTTGGTGCCATGATGGTCCAAGAATGGAACAACATCCCACATAGGACCGCCAGGAACCTGTTTGGGAGCATGAGAAGGCGTTGTCAAGCTGTAATTAACAGTGAAGGGGCCCATACTTGATATTGAGCACATACCAGTTCGCTCCGTCAACGTTTTTGTAAATTGAATAATTTCCTCTTTTACCAATAATATCCATTTTCCATGGTTATCGTATTCAAATGCGAAAACATAATGTCAAACACAAATAAAACCTTAATTTCTGTACTTAAATCATTAAAGATATAATTAAATAAAATATATATACACTTTTCATTACAATATTTCAACTAAAACGTAAAACAGATAGTTGGATATACTTGGTGCTTAGCAAACTTTGAGTAGTATATATATGGCCCACTACGAAACTTTTGTGTGGCAAAATTCCCCGAAGCCTCTACCAAACCAACCTCTCTCAAATAGACAAACGTGGTTGGAGGACTGAAGATGGAGCATTGCTCCAGAATTTATGATACTCGCGCCAATTCCGAAAGCTTGCCTCGAACTTAAGGCGGGCAATTGTCAATCCGGTTGTGGAGGAAGGTGTGATTCTTTATGACAGAAACTACGACGTATTATGAGTTCCTTACATGCATGTATTGATGTGGAAAATGTGACAATAGAACAGACCCCCTCCCAACAACTACTTTTACGCAGTGATAGGTACTGTTGCGACTATTTAGTATTTATCTACCCTGATATACATGTATAGTCTTTACATTCGAATTGTAGGTCCACAAGCGCATTATGGTCGACAAACACTAAATAGTGACCACTTCAATGTACATATTAAGCCAGAACACATGCTTCTAAAACTAGCATATCTATGGAGATACACCATTTGATGTAAACATCCTCTTAACACCAAACACATTCAGAATTACAAGGTAATCGAACATGATATTTCTATCATGTAACTTTGGCATAATTTTAATTTCTATCTCTCATAAGCTACCGCGCCTAAACGTAAAACAAAATTTTATACACAATGACCTTGACCTCTGACCTAGTTAAACAAATTATTCAACACTGATAAAGCATAATTTCAGGGAAATATCGATTCATATCTATTGTGATCCGAGTGTTTTAGATCACGCTCAACGCTTTCAATGAATTCACAAATGAATGGAGTTAATGCAAAGGCCGATGTTCGCATTTTATCTAAAAGTACTACAGTTTCCGATGAGTAATTCACACATTCTGTATGTCCAATATAGACTATTGTGTGATCAAAAACACCATCGGAATGTGCCACACAATATACCATGCCATTTCAATCGATATTATTCACGGAAGTCATCTTTCCAATGCGTTAAACGGATCGATCCTATAAAATTGACGAAAATTCATTATCCGACGACCTTGACCTATGACGTCATCACAGTATTGCATTCAAAAGGCTTGCTCATGGACTTGTGAACACAAAACACAGATGTCAAATATGTAAGCAGAAAGTTCTGTATTTCGTTCGATGCTTTTGAATTATTAATACTCAAATCAGTTATTTACTATTTTTTATTATATTGAAAACGATCGCTGTCGGTTAAGGGTTAAATTTTTCATATTCAGACAAAATCCAGGATGTCTCCCCCTTTGATTAAATGCCTATAGTGACCGTACATTGGTTGGAACTTAGTTTGTGCTTCTACTAAAAAATGATTTACTAATCGTGATTTTTGGTTTTGCCTCCCAACTGTGGTGTGTTTTTGACGATTTTTCTCCCACATGTCATGCGGCTCCCACTCTCGCCTCATTTGCCTGAACCTATCCTAGCCGCCACTGCAAGTTATATGTCAAAATCCTATGGACCGTTTGTACCTATATATTCTGTCCATCTTTTATGCCCCAACCGCACACCATAACTTGTTTACTCGGTGAAAAGGCATTTCACTTACTCCCGAATTCTAAGTGGGGCATTATATCAACCCAAGAAATAGCAATTCGGTGACGGCGTTGCGACAGCTGTTGTCTGTTTAATTTAGCAACATGACACAGTGGACGCGGAAATGTGATATTTCCTTGTTAAAAACAGTGTGAGACTGGAAAAGAAACCATTTGTCTTCCACTCCCAGTATAGCCTCCCCATCACACGAGGAATCAAAGACAATTTGAACAGAAGGGTCTGAAAGGCACAATTTAGGAGTGCCCGTTTTGGGTCTCACATGTGTATTGAAATGTCCCCACGTGATGTGAAAAAACAAATTCTTGTGTCTATAATTTTCATTTCCTGCTTGCAATTTGGTTGGAAGTATTTATGACTTGTGGATGAAGATTTATTTCGCAACAAAAAACATTGTTAGGCTTTGCATGGCAGTTCCCACTGGACACATATCACAAACAACGGTGTGCGTGTATGGCTTTTCTGTACACTTTCGTTGTTCTCTGGGTTTAATTTATATTAACCTTTTCAGCCCCGATGGTAAAGTTCCGAGTCATCATCTGGTCGAGTTTATTTTCGTCACTTGGGGGGAGAACAATCAATATGTTTAACTTCCTACGCTGAACTGGGTGTAAAAACGTTTTTCGGGTACAAACATTTATGTTATTACATTGTGTTAAAATGTATTTCCCATTTTCAATCAAAACATATTCCCTCAAAATGATTGATTAACCTGACCTTACAGTCATTCAGAATTCAAAACGTTTGAACTAGCCGCATGGCACCTTAATGTGCTACATGCATATACGCAAGGGAAATGTGCTTACTTTGGAATTCGCACATTTGATATTCCATAAATTTAAATTAAAAATACCCAAATTATACATCAAGGTGAAAGTTGTGATGTATAGAACCAGAAAAATATATGCAATCATCTCACATGCAATCATCTCACAGATTTGACAGCTGGCACCAGTGGTTCCTGGTAGTCTGCTGCCGTATTCGTACCAGAACTGATAATAAAATAACATTTCCTCGAGAACAACTCGTGGCCAAATGTGTTTCAGATATCCAGGAACAAAGCTAAGCATTCAAAACAGTCTACGACGCAACGGCAGGACTGCACTTGGGGAAAGGACAACACGGTCCGCTCTTTTTACTGAAGATTTATAATGGAAAACCCGGTGGCAGTCAAGGGGCGAACGGGTGGGGGGAGTTGATTAATGGAATGGGACTACCCCATTGTCAGAACGAATATTTGTTATATTTATCAAATGTTCCCTATCAAATAGCTCACTACCGAAACTATCGTTCACCATAGGTCAAATACGGAATGACGCCAAAAGTCAACGTTGTCGGAACGATGTAAGTGGGTTGGTTTCAAAAGTAGAATTCAGTTAATCATCTCTTATTTTCCAGTAACTGCCTTTCAAATACAAATAGCAAACTATATTTGAAGAAACATCTGAATAGGTGAAAATGTTCATTTTTGTGTCGAATACACGTCTAATACCACCTCACTGGATCGAGATCTTTTCAATGAGGGTAATAAGCTTCGTTTTTTTTGTTTGTTTTTTTTTTTGGGGGGGGGGGGTATGGAAACAATACTAAAATTTGGCTGGTCAGTTTTTGTCGTTAATAAATAAATAAATTATTTATTTATTTATTTATTTATTTATTTATTTATTGGTGTTTAAGGTCACATACTTATGCACAATGGCTAATCGTGACCGTGACAGTTTTACGGGTGGAGGAAGCCGGAGTACCCGGAGAGAACCACCGAGCATCGACGAGCAACTGTCAGTTCCTCAACATTTTAACTCTGTTCAAGCTCCGCTCAAGCAGGTTACAGAGGTTGAAGACATGTGCATCGTCGACGTGTAGTACGCCTTAGTACTCGGCGTCATCGTGCCCCCATGTAGGCAACCGGGATAAAGTGTCTTGCCAAGGACACGTCGCGGGTCGTGCCTGACGGGGATCGAACTCGGGAAGTCCAACAGTCTACCACTGAGCCACGCGCTGCCTGTCGTTACTTCGGGTAAAAGGTTAAATTACATATGTGCCATGAAGAATATCAAATCCATCACCATTTGTGATGGAATTTCTGAACTTCGTTTACTAAAATCGGTGTAAGCCTCGGTAAATCTCGTCTCAGATCTATTTTAGTGAACTCGATACAAATATATTTGCATATGAAACCGTGACTCACTGCACATCCACTATATATACTTTGACCCTTAATTTTTATAAATAAAAATTTAATCTTGTACGTTTTGTAATTATCACTTTATTATTGTTATTTAACCCTCTGCCTTACACAAATTTGAGACACCTTTTCCAAAAAAGTCTGGAATAAATGATTTCATTTTTAGCCTCAAGATCAAACCTTATGATCCACCACTGGATAGAGCTCAGCGACCTTGTTCTAACAAGGCCCATAGGCTCGGATTTTAATGCAAAAGTTGAAAAACATCACGCGTGCCCCCCCCCCCCCCCCCCCCAGCCCCCCCCCCCCCCCCCCCCCCACCACACACATACACTTTTATTCCACTGATACTGGTACTAACTTTTCTACTAATAAAGGTGCATTCTGTAAACAAACCATTATTCCGCTCAACTATAATAATTTGATCTAAAAAAATAAATATCTCCATAATCATTATCTTTTCTTGCTTAGTTACAAGCATATTTTTTTTTCATTTTTAAGATTGTGTTTTAAGATTTAGGAATAAAACACAATACAACAAATCCAGAAAAAAGAGAATGAGAATGTGAGAATATAAATGTTTCAAATTCAAAGAAATAAATGTCAAATCCAATGACATGTAGCAAGACAGTGGGGGCAGATAAAAAAAGGTTTTTACCCCAACTTCTTTAAAACCCTAAGACTGATCACTGAATGCGATCTAATAAATATTGGACTTAGGAACATGGGTAATGAAGTCTGTAAGACTGTCAATACTGGAAAATATTTCTTCACGGGTTGGGTGGGCAAAGATACTCAAACCACTGTCTTCCACTACCACTTCAGTACCCCAGAAACAAACCTGATGGAACTGATTGTACTTGAACTTGAAACTTTATTTAGCAGCATACTCGGATACTGTTTACATAAATTAAAATAAGGTAGCGATCAAAAAGGTGTATACTGCATGGAAATGGCATAGCCGGAGAGGCTGTCTTCCTGCCATTCCCAAACATGATGTCCTGTCCTGACATCAAAGTTGTTTAACTCTTTATCCTCATTGTTCACACAATTGGTAAAGCTCCTAAGATGACTTTTAGTCAAGCTTTCCCCATGTTAGGATTAAAACCACTTAAACAATGCCCAATGTAATCCGAAAAGACGAATAGCGATTTGAAAGGTCTTATGCGCAGGATAATTGTAGATTATCCCGAACATAAGACCCCCCCCCCCCAAATCACTATACAAATCTTCGATCTTCAGTAGTTGGGAGGATGTGATCACTTTATGCTGGGTCACAATCGGGACAGAATGGATTGGTGCAAGTAATGCCGGAAGAATATGCGTTTTTAAACCGAGGCCTGCTATATTGCCTAACTTCGAGGTTTTTGTCATTCCAAATTTTCGGGAAAGTATGTATCGGGAGATCAGCAGAGAAGCGAGTTCTTGGTTTGAGAGTGCGCACATTCCCTGTTTGCCTTGTCTCCATTCCAGAAGGGTTAGTGTATATTTCGAAGGTATTTTCAAATGACGTAGGAAGTTTATTGTGGTACCAGTCATGCATGAAAAGATACACATGAAGCTTATACAAATCTTCGAACTTCAGTATTCCACAATTTTTAAATAAGGGTCCAGTGTAAGAGATATATTTTCGATTATTTATAATACGAATAGCCTTTTTTGCAGTGTAGAGATTCTGCTGGTAGAAGGCACATGGCCCCAGACAAGGATATCATACAACATATGGCTATGTATCAGTGAGAGATACAATATCTTCAGGGCTTTCAAGGGAAGGATTCTTTTTGTCCTGTTCAGTGCAAATATTGCCCTGGCCATCTTTAGGCAAACTGTGGACGAATGTTGTTTGAATTTTAAATTTTCTTCCAGGTTGATCCCTAGGAATTTGACAGAGGTTTCCTCGTGACTATTGGTAACAAATGGAATGTCTAAGTCGTCCAGAAATATTTTTTTATGCTGGCATGATACGAATAGTTTTGCGGGTGTAACAACATACATTTTGTTTTACTGGCATTCAGACATAATCCATTTGCGGCACACCATTCACTAATTTTACCGAGTTCAATATTAATCTCATCTAGCGGAGTATCTAGATTCCCACTTGATGTATGCACTGTGATATCGTCTGCAAAAGATAACACCTTAAGTAGAGTAGAGTGGCTGATGTCGTTAATGTATAATAAAAAAAGAAGCGGACCTATAACTGAACCTTGTGGTACACCAATGGTGACGTCCATTACTTCCGATGTGCTGCTCATGAAGGATACAAACTGACACCGGCTTGTTAGGTAATCTTCAATCCAGGTGTTAGCTAAACCTCTTACCCCGTAACTTTCAAGTTTCTTTAAAAGAATCGAATGATTTATGATATCAAATGCTTTTGAAAAGTCTAGAAAAACTGATAGTGTACAATCCTTTGAAGTTTTATCATTTGCTTTCGCCACACTGTTTATTAACTGCAGAATGGGATGCACAGTCGAATGACCCCTCCTGAATCTGATACTTATATATAAAGTTATGTTCCTCGAGGAAAGTGTATAATCGTGAGTACATTACTTTTTCAAGAATTTTTGAAAATGTTGGAAGAATACTTATGGGGCGAAAATTGGTAAAACGTTGGGGATCTCCAGATTTAAAGGCAGGAATGATTTTCGCTATCTTCATTCTGTCTGGTACCCTACCTACAGTGAAAGATAGATTGATTATGTGTGACAGGGGGTCTGCTATCTCGTATACTACCTCCTTCAGCAGTTCGGTGGACATATCATTGCTATCAGTACTTGATTTGCCTTTCAATATATTAGCGCAAGTAATTATTTCATATTTATTAGAAGGTGTTATAAAAAATGAATCCCCGTTATTACTATTGCCATGATATTCTGAAACGTGACGTTGTGACGAGGATACTTGAGCACTTATATTCATACCAATATTAGCAAAGAATGTGTTAAATCTGTCCGCAATTGTTGTTGGGTCGGATAATTCAATATTCCTGTCCAGGAAAGTGGGAGGAATTTGTCGGTGGTTATTTGACTTGTAGATGGCCTTTCGCAAGATGTCCCAGGTTTTTTTTAATATTATTTTTGTTTTCAAGTAGTACTTGGTTATAATAGTCTGCTTTGCATTTCCGCCTCAAGAGGTTGTATTCCTGGCAAAACGTTTTGTATTCTGATATGTTTTGAATAGTAGGAAATTTTAGTTTTTTAACATACAATTTACTTTAGTTCGGGACGATTACAATAGGCCAGAAGTCATCCAAGGTTCTCTTTTTATATATTTCTTTCGTGTGGGGGGTTGATTTCAGAGGAAATGCTTGTTCAAATACTGAGTGGAATTTATCCAGAAACCGATTGAATGCCGAATTAGGACACACGTCATTGGTAACATCAGAGAAATCACAACCCATTAAGAGTCTTTTAAATCGAATAACATTCTCCGTTTTCATGGATCGTCTCTAATAATCGTTACAGGGGGACGTTTATCTAATTCATCTATATAAAACGTGCCAAAATGATCGCTGACGTCAGTAATTATAATTCCAAATGTGAACTTTTTAATATTATTGCTAAATATGTGATCAGTTATGGTTGCGGAAAACTTCGTGACTCTGGTAGGTTTTGTTATAGCGGGCAGGAAACCAGCAGTAAATAGCGAGTCAATAAAAGTATTCGTTTCGCTGTGGGTATTTACATGAAGCAGATCTATGTTAAAGTCACCCATGAGGTAGACTACAATGTTATCCTTGCTTACAGAGTCTAGCAATTCAGTTAGTTTGACGAGGAACAGATCAAGGTCTGCCTTAGGTGCTGTGTTTGGCCTGCAGATAGTCCTTACAATACATTTCTTCTTGTGGGATATTCTATAAAAAGAGATTCAAAGACATGTGGTATGAAGACTGAGAGATGATTTCGTAGTTTATAGGGTATACTATTATTTATGAACATTCCTACGCCTCCCCTCCCGTCATCGTTGCCAGGATGAGTACGGGACACTAGCGGGTGATAGCCCTCAAGCCGATACTCAACACCAGATTTCACTTTAAATATTTCCGTCATTCCAATCACATCGAAAAAGTTGGAATTTGTCTGCAGATCTGCAAGTAAGTTATGAACATTTTCAAAGTTTGCATTCAAGCTGCGGCAATTTATGTTGAGTAGGGAGAGGATTTTGATTTTTCTTGAAATTTCATTTTTCAAGTTATCGGGCGTAAAGTAATGGCAACCGGAGTCAAGAGAATTGAATGGGAGGGTGAGGTCTTCTTCCTCGGTAGAAATAATATTGTTCAGTTTTTTTTCAGTTTATCAAAATTGTCATTATTTTGGATCTCATCAAGACAAATTGTGTTAGCCATAATTACCTAAGGGGACAAAGAAAGCAACTGATGGTCCGAACATGAGGAAAAAACTTATCTTGATTTTCGAGGATTTTGCACTGTTTATAAACTGCAGTGAAAAGAGGAATATATACTTTGATGTCAGGTAAGAATATGAGAAGAATGCATAACATAAGAAAAGTTGATACTCAGAGGTAATCCATCTGGTTAAGTGTATAGTAGCATTGTTGAAATAAATTACGACCTTGGTTAATATCAGAGCGGGTAAATTGTGGGTTATATAGAAAAGCAGGAACGCAGTCAAAAGAAGCAGGCAAAGGGAAGCAGGCTATGAGAGGACCCATACCGTTACTTATCTATATTGTGTCCGCGGCGACGTGCAGCATCAGCGGCCACAAGATAACACAGCCATGATATGGCCACAGATGCCGCGGGTGGCCGCATTTCTGAAATCGAGAAAACACCAAAAGCGTTGTTATATATATGGAAGGGAATACAGAAGTGAGAAAATTCATTCTGTATTTGGTTTCTTACGATATCGGAAAAAAAAATAAAGTAAGATCAAAACACAATCAATCACCTGATTTTGTTCCCAATCTTCACCACCCGTACAGCACCTTATTAAATACCAAGAGGGAGTAGAAATAAGTAGAAATCGCCAGATCTAACACCAACCCTGTCAAGAATCAAATGAACAATTTCCGAAAATCCGTGACTGGATGGACAACGCTCAAATCCCTTTGTTTCGCATTAGCTGTTTCTAGAAGGAAAAACCCAGAATGACAAACCGACCATGACAAAATGAGTACAAACGTGCACCAATATGGGACAGATCGACCTTTCTTGACAGATTGACCGGGGTTCCCACACACAACTGGAGGTCAAATACAAACATTACATTTGAACTGAACGAATTATTTTCTTCTTATCTCGAGCTTTTCCTGCAGCATCCGGGATTTGACTCAAATGACCCAGTAACATACTGTTCACATATCAAATTCAATGTCCCTGGACATTTACACATTTAGAACGATTTACACGGATTTAATATGAGTTGCTTCAAGTGTTGGTGACCAGGTGAAGTGCAGGTTATAAGAAAATTTAATGGGCATGGTAGGATTTGAGTCTCACTATGGCTAGTAGACAGGGAATTATGAAAGTGAAAAAGCTTAGTCTTACACAGGCCCCACACACCCACCAATTGCTAATAACGAATCAGGGTGTGTATAATACTGAAGTAGGTTAACCCAGAGTAAATCAATCCTATACGTTTTCCTGTCCTCTGGTGGCTAACAATAATAATGAAGTACAGTTGACAACAAAATGGGTAAATCCTTCCTATTGGGCCCAGCACCATCAAATCCACCCCAACTGTAACATGACTGCCAAGATGAGTTTGACACTGCTGCACCCAACAAAAATGATTTAGTTTTAGCTTCTGTGGATTTGGGCCTCATTTCCTGTCAGGCTGCTGTTCAAACTTTATGCTTTCCTGTCCTTTGGTGGCTAACAATGATACCGAAGTACAGTTGACAACAAAGTAAATTCATTCTTCCTATTGGGCCCAGCACCATCAAATCCACCCAAACTGAAATATGACTGCCAAGATGAGTTGGAAAGTGCTCCACCCAACAAGAATGGTTTGGTTTTAGGTTTTAGGGTTTAGGCCTCATTTTTTGTTAGGCTACTTTTCACACTTTAGGATTTCCTGTCCCATGGTGGCTAATAATAATACTGAAATACAGTTAACAACAAGGTAAGTAAATCCCTCTTTTTTTAGGGCCCAGCACCATCAAATCCGCCCAAACTGTAGCATGACGTCCAAAATGAGTTTGGGTGTGCTGGACCCAACATGAACGATTTGGTTTTAGGTTTTACGATTTAGGCCTCATTATTTGTTGGGCTGTTGTTCACATTTAATGTTTTCCTGCCCTCTGGAAGCTAACCATATTACTGACATACAGTTGACAACAAAGTAAGAAAAATCCTTCCTATTAGGCCCAGCATCATCAAATCCACCAAGCTTGACCAGGAAACGACAAACGAATATCACTAGTGGACGAATGAACAGACAAACAAAAACTAATACTCCTTGAGGTGCTCACCATTCAGTCACAGCTAAGTTTAACGACTACAAAAAAAATAGTTGACTGCGTGAAATGCGGCAAGATACGCAGGAACAAATGTAACTATATCCTTCCCTACCTATGAAACCAGGGGCGTCAAAGAGCAGACACCCGGGATACTAACTCAGTGATTCGAACAAAATTCGGTACCTATGGAGGCGCCCAATCTGTTACTTCATCTGCCTATTTTAATTTATTTCGAGCAAGAATATGAGGGAATTCGGACTTTTTCACTACAACTTCGAAACAATTTTCTAATTTAGCAAGATGGCGGGTGAGGGTCTGCAAAATAAATCCCTGGAATACAGACTGGGATCGATGGGTGGTCGTTGGGGAGCAAGAATACATTTTCCTGGGGTTGCAATTTGTTTCAAAGTGCATTTTTTGCAAATTATTTTCAAACAATAGGTCTAATATGTTATTCAGAAGTCCAATTGTTACTTGTCAATAATGCCCCAATGATCTCAGTTTCCAACCAAATTTAGCCTGTTAAGCTTGTCATTCGTGACTTCATATGAGTAGTTACTACCTTATTGGGAGAGCTAGGGGTCGACTTGAAAATTAGCTATTAACAAAAAATATTATTTACATAACTAAAACTGCTTGACAATCTGCCAATGCAAACTGACAAGTGACAAGTAATACTAGAGAAACAGAATTTACTGCCACCAGTAAATTCAAGTCTGTGTGAAAAGGTTAAAGAATCGGGGAAAAAAATATATAGAAGAGAATTTATGGAGGCTTATTTTCAGGAGTAAAATATTTTTAAACAAATCAGAAATGGATTTTCGTTAACAGTATTTACAGATATTCATACAGGAATCAGAACAATTTTTATAAGAAACCAGAAAAGGCATATATGTGACCAGCATTCAAAGGGTTCGACACACGAATCAGAAATGTACATTTTTTGGTTCTGCCAATTATTTGAATGATGAGATACATGGATAATCTTCAGCATTGCATTAGCTGTTATAAAATGCAATTCCTGATAGTTCTGAGGCTTAGTTTCGGGGATAAACTAGTTTTAAAGCAATCAGAAACAGGTTTTCTTTAACATTATTTAAAGATATTCATTCAGGAATCCGATACATTTCTCTAAGAGACCCGAAAAGGCATATATGTACAGAGCAAAAAAGGGTTCGATCAAGGGAATGCATTGGGGGGGGGGGTACAAAAGGTGTTTCCAGCAATTCTGAAGAGTGCACTCAATGACCCCAAGGTGACCTCAGCGGCCTTGATCCATATTTTAACTTCCCCCGCCCCCCCCCCCCCCCCCGAGGATCGACTCATTTATTGTTGGACCCAGGTCCATTCATCACACCATGCTTGGTATTAGTGTGTCCACTTTCAAAATTTTTCGCGACGCCTACTTTTTTCATGTAAAAATGCATGTATGGATTCTGGGAATGCATTAGGGGGTTCAAAATGTGGCTTCCAGCAATTCTGAGAAATGCACGCAAACACCCTTCGGTGACCTCAGTGACCTTGATCCATATTTTGAATTTCCACTGAGTGTCGCCTCATTTGGTGTTGGTTCCAGGTCCATACATCATACTATGCTTGAAATATGAGCGTGGCCCACTTTCAAAAAATGTTTGACCACACCCACTTTTTTCATGTAAAATGCATGTATGAACTTCGGGAAAAGCATTTTGGAGTCCAAAAATGTGACTTCCAGCAATTGTGAAAAAATGCACTCAATGACCCCTCAGTAACCCCAGTGAATTTGACCATATTTTGAATCTTCATCGAGTGTCGACTTTGTGGTTTGGTCTCAGGTTCAAATATCCTACCGTGCCTGAGATATGGCGTGACCCACATTCAAAACACCCCTACGGACACCCCTAACGCCCCGGAAATCTGAAAAAGATAGGTGGCCGAGAATTTGTGACTGTCTATCAGACTGTCAGCGAGATAGGACAACTCGTGTACAAGTTATCGTGCGGACAAGGCAGTGAATAGAAGAAGAAGAAGAAGAAGAAGAAGAAGAAGAAGAAGAAGAAGAAGAAGAAGAAGAAGAAAAAGAAAAAGAAACCGTACAAAAAAACAATAGTCTGTTTGTTTCATAAAGACTAATAATAACAACCTGTGAGTATCAGGTATCATAGAATGTGGGGAACGTTTTTTAGAGCAGCGTCTCCAAACTTTCAGCGTTTTATTCTTCCAGCTTGGCTAAATAAACTCAGTTGCATTATAAGAAAGTCCCCAAACCAAACACTAGCTCCGTGGGAACCCCTGCACATGTGCATACGCCCTCTTGACATTCAACAAGATACAATGCGAAATTGATGTCTCTCTATATGAGACGATGCGATAACTATTTGTGAAGAATGAGTGGAAATTTCATGGAAATCGGCCATGAATTGCCCGAGAGAAAGCGTTTTTATTAGTTGGGGTAATTATTTGAATTTGGTCTTTTCTAATGGGCGCGAGCTGACGCTGGGTGGGTGTCTGAGGTTGTGGTTGTGTTCCCTCTCTGAGCTAGTTCCATTTGAAACTTTTAATTTACAGTTACTGGTGGAGAGATGTTGATGACTGAAAGATGCATCTCGTTCACTGGCGCCAAGTGGGCCCCGTCAAGCCGGTAACAGTTAGGTAATCTCTAGAAAGGAAACGTTGACAGAAATCGCGCATGGTTTAATGGCGAAAAAGTGGTAATGTGGTTAATTTTATATTAAAATTGAACAGACACCCATACTGTCGGTTATACGCCCACTGTGTCCAGACTACTGAAGGCAACTACGGGAAATCTCCTGAATTTGTTCTATAATCCCCGCTCAACACTTCAGTATCTTTGTCGAGTGCCGAGGCCCTGAGGGAACATCGTGGATTGCGTGGAAACCGAGTCGACGATTCGTCACTAATCGATTCTGAATGCAATGACATTTCCATCCATTATTTACGTGTCATCAGTCGACTTTGGCATTAATTCTGTCTATTTGATTAAATGTTCAACTTCAACAACTCGCACCTTTATGAGGACCGATAGTTTTGGCTTGAACTGTTTATTTTCGATCGTCCCGGCTGAAACTGACAACTCAACCCAGTGGCAAAAAAGGAGCTGTCATTTGGCTAAGCTGGCTTTAAAATTTAATAGACACCAGAGTCGGACATAGGCCAATTGTAACCAGACCATCCAAGGCAGCCACTTGAAATTCTCAGAATGTGTTCTGCTATCCCCGCTCGACAGTTTAGTATCTTCCTTGAGTCCTGCAACCGGGTCAAAACAGCGGGAATGTTCCAATAGGGGAAGTCGCAAATTTGCCAAAGTTTAAACGTGCATTAATAACATATAAAACTAGAAGGGTGGTTTTGACTGCCGGCGGGTCATGAAAAGTGCATGTATACTCTCCGTGTATACTCTCCGTTCCATGTACAGTAGATTATGGAGAGAGTTTGTGGAGTAGCGACTCGAAATTTTCAACCTTTGTTCTAGAAGCTCTGCCATACTCGACCTGTCCCTGACAAATCCAAAAACCGCGCGCGTAGCCCGTGGGAGGGGAGCCTAACGCGCATGCGCATACGCTCTTTTCGAATTGGACATGACGAAATGCGCAATTCGTGTCGATTTTCAAGGCAGCTGATGTAGCAACTATTCGTGAACGCTGAGTGATCATTTTATGGAAATCCGCCGAGAATTCGTCGACATACAGCGTTTTTGAAGAGAGGAGGTAATTTTCCGAATTTGGTCTTTTTCAAGCCGGAGCGAATAGAGAGGGTGGGAATGGGCGCAGTCTCTCGTGGTGCCCTCTCTCTGGGGTAGGTACACTTAAAAGTTACAATAGAGTGTGACTGACGGAGAGATGGCTGCAAATCGAAGTAGCTTCTTTAAGAACAGCACCCAGGGATCCCATCGCAACCTTGAAATGTTTGAGAGGCGTCAGAAGTTAAAAGTGAAAAGAAAACGGCGGTGAGTAGGTTTTTGGCTGGAAAAGATTACAAAAATTTACATATTAGACATTAAAATATCACTTCAGACATACACGAACTGTGTCCAGACCGGTGAAGGCAACGACTTGCAATTTTCAGAACTTGTTCTACGAAGCCTGGCCGACATTTCGGCATGGAATCGAGCGTTCTAACCGCGTGGAAAACGCCAGGCCTCGGGTGGAAACCGTGGGAACGGTTCCTTCCCACTTTATTTTCAATGCAATGAAATTTCCATTCATTATTTACCTGTCAACGGCCGAGTTTGGCATTATTTCTGTCTATTTGATGAACTGTTCAACTTTACCTATTTGCACCCAAAGATCACTGCAAGCTTACCAATATTCAGGGACAGATTTTACGAAAATAACATTTATTCTAACAGTATCCACTTGGGAACTCTCAAATCTGCCAAGGATTAAACTTTTAATAATAACATGTAAAACAAAAGTTGTCATACTTTGCTAGCCGCATGCACCCATAGACAACATTCAGCACTCAATCAATTTGGAATGGGGTAAAATGCGACTTAAACCTACGAAATTCTAAAAAAAATGAAAGTTTTTCTTTCGGCGGCACCTATCTGTATGCAACCGAAACAGGGATTGGGTTAATCTTTACAGCAACCTTATAACAGAAAATTTTATTGAAATTGAAGTGTGAATCTGAATATTGAAACGCTTTTTCAGATATTCTTTTCCAAACTACCACTAAACGCTTACCCATATTCAGTGATTTTACGAAAATAACAATTATTTCGACAGTACCCATAAGGGAAGTCTCAAATCTGCCAAGGGTGAAACTTTTAATAATAACATATAAAACAAGAGATGTCGTACTTTGCTTGCTGCATGCAGCAATAAAAAAACATTCAACGCTCAATCAATTAGAAATGGAGTAAATTGTCACTTGACTTTCAAAATTCTGAAAAATGGAGTTATTTTCGACGGCACCTATCTTTATGCAACCGAAACAGGGATTGGGTTAAACTTTACAGCTACATTAGAACAGAAAATCTTCTTGGACTTGAACTATTAATCTGAATGTCAACAGAATTTTCAGATATTCTTTTCCAAACTACCACTGCACGTTTATCAATATTCGGTGATTTTACAAAAATCACAATTAACCAGATAGTTCCCATATGGGAGTTTCAAATCTGCCAAGGGTTAGACTTTTAATACTCACATAAAAAACAAAAGTTTTCATACTATGACTGCTGCAAGCAGCCATTGAAAACATTCAGCGCTCAATCAATTAGGAATGGAGTAAATTGTCACTTAATCGTACCAAATTCTGAAAAAGCGAGAGTTTTTTTGGACAGCATCTATCTGTATGCAAACAGAATGGGCATATGGTTAAACTTTACAACCAAACGCACAACAGAAAATATGTCCGATAGGTAATTGCGAATACGAACATGTAAATCATTTTTCGATATACCATTCGTAAATGGAAGAAAAATGAACTAAAAATGAGCCAATTTTATGAAGAATTTAGGATACTCGAATTCAAGGCCCGAAAAAGAGGTGAAGGTTAAAACTTTGAATAAAATATTTAACAGCCAAATTATTCTTGGCTGAATGCCCAAACTTCTCATGGGAAACGTTTCTACAAAAATGTGGCCGCAGTGCTGAGCAATCGCATGTGAAAATTGGCCAGTTTTGCCAAAATTGCACTTTGCTCGGAGTTTTGAGGTCAAAAGGGAGCAAAGTAGGTAATACAGCTTATGTAGTCAGATGTAGTAAGTCATGCTACAAATATTACGAAAGCTCCTGCCAAACCATCCAGGGTCTTGTTTGAGAATTGTGGCAAAACGTAACATTGTGAAAACATTTTGCACAGTTTTGGCAGAAAATGAAACACTTCAGAAATGCCATGGTCCAGGTGGGAAACTTCTAATGAAGCTCTATATATTGCCAAATTTCAGTAGAATAGTATGGAATCCATCAGACAAAAATCATTGATATAAAAACTAATGTTAATACTGGAGAACTAGAATTTACTGCATCTAGTAAATTCAAGCTTCTAAGAAAAGGGTTAAAAAAATCTATCAGGAAAAAACTATATAGAAAGAGAATTTATGGGGGGTTATTTTCGCGAGTAACATATTTTTAAACAAATCAGGAAGGGATTTTCGTAAACAGTATTTACAGATATTCATAAAGGAATCAGAACATTTTTTCTAAGAAGCCAGAAAAGGCATATATGTGCACAAAATCAAAAGGATTTGTGAAGAGAATACATTAGGGATCTAAAAATGTGATTTCCAGCAATACTAAAAAATGCACTCAGTTATGCCTGGGCGACCTCGGTGACCTTGACCAAATTGTGAACCTCTATGGAGTGATGACTCTATTGATGTTGGTCCCATGTTTATGTGTCATACCATGCTTGAGATATGAGTGTGGCCCACTCTTAAGAATTTTGCCCACACCCACTTTTTTCGTGTAAAAATGCATGTATGAACTTCGGGAATGCATTAGGGGGTAAAAAATGTGATTTCCAGAAATTCCGAAAAATGCACTCAATGACCCCTTGGCAACCTCCATGACCTTGACCCATATTTTGAACCTCTGTCGAGTTTCGACTCATTTGGTGTTAGTTTCAGGTCCATTCGTCATACCATGCTTGAGATTTTAGCATGACCCACTTTTAAAAATTTTGGCCACATCCACTTTTTTACATAAAAAATTCATGTATGGACTTTAGGAATACTTTAGGAGGTCAAAAAATATGATTTCCAGCAATTCTGAAAAATGCACTTAATGACCCCTGGGTGACTTCCGTGACCTTGACCCATATTTTGAACCTCCATCGAGTGTCGACTCATTTGGTGTTAGTCCCATGCATCGTACCATGCTTGAGTTATGAGCGTGACCCACTTTCAAAAATTTTGGCCACGCCCACTTTTTTACGTCAAAATGCATGTATGGACGCTAGGAATGCTTTAGTGGGTCAACAAATGTGATTTCCAGCAATTATGAAAAATGCACTTAATGACCCCTGGATGACCTCCGTGACCATGACCCATATTTTGAACCTCCATCGAGTGGAGACTCATTTGGTGTTAGTCCCAGGTCCATGCATCGTACCATGCTTGAGTTATGAGCATGACCCACTTTCAAAAATTTTGGCCACGCCCACTTTTTCACGTCAAAATGCATGTATGGACGCTAGGAATGCTTTAGTGGGTCAAAAAAATGTGATTTCCAGCAATTATGAAAAATGTACTTAATGACCCCTGGGTGACCTCCGTGACCTTGACCCACACTTTGAACCTCCATCGAGTGTCGACTCATTTGGTGTTAGTCCCAGGTCCATGCATCATACCATGCTTGAGTTATGAGCGTAACCCACTTTCAAACATTTTGGCCACGCCCACTTTTTTACGTCAAAATGCATGTATGGACGCTAGGAATTCTTTAGTGGGTCAAAAAATGTGATTTCCAGCAATTTTGAAAAATGCACTTAATGACCCCTGGGTGACCTTGACCCATATTTTGAACCTCCATCGAGTGTCGACTCATTTGGTGTTGGTCCCAGGTCCATAGGTCATACCACGCTTGAGATATGGGCATGATAAACTTTCAAAACACCCCCACGGAGACCCCTAATGCCCCAAGAATCTGAAAAATATTAGGTGCCGAGAACTTGTGACTCTCTCTGTCAGTATGCCAAAATAGACGAGATCGGGCAATTCATTTTCGAGTTATCTTGCAGACAAAAAAGTGGTTAGAAGACAGAAGACAGAAGAAGAAGAAGAAGAAGAAGAAGAAGAAGAAGAAGAAGAAGAAGAAGAAGAAGAAGAAGAAGAAACCATACAAAAACAATCTGTGTGTTTCACACAGACTAATTATAACTAGATGGAACTTTACCATCAGTAGGCAAATATGACTGAATCGTCTTGGTCACAATTATCGAAATCAGATCAGAGATACTAGTGAGTCCGCTCCAGTGCATCTCTAGGATTGATAAAATAATATAGTCAGGATTCAAATTAAGGAGCTTTTTTAGTAAGGGAAATTTATTTACTTTGAAATTTCCATCTCTAATATTCAATAAATTCAAATTAAGGTGCTATATTAGTAGGGGAAATTTGTTTACTTTGAAATTTCCACCTCTGATATACCATAAATTCAAATTAAATGTACCAAATTATGCACCATATACGAAACATATATGCAATCAACTCGCAGAGTTGACAGCAGGCACCAATGGTTCTTAGAAGTTTGCTGCCATATTCGTACAAGAACTGATAATAAAATAATATTTCAGGCGAACAGCTCGTGGCCATCTCACTGTCATAATATGTAGTATTAAGGCGACCATCTTTTCATTGAATTTTAGACGACATTGCATATCGATGCTTTTTAAGCCCGATGACCATGACCTAAAATGCAAACAAACAAGCAAGAAAAACAAAGCCGAGAGTTTTGAAATTTATCCTCGCACAGCTCTGTCGCTGCGTTTTGAAGAATTCTGATGTGCTAGCTTTATTCTTTTTCTTTTTATTAGTTTTATTTCAGGAAGTGTAATTAGTCTGTGTGAAACACACAGACTATAGTTTTGTACCGTTTATTTTTCTTTTCTTTTTTAATCTTAATATCTCAGGCGTGGTACGACCTATGGAACTGGGACCAACACTAAATGAGTCGACACTAGATGGAGGTTCAACATATGGATCAAGGTCACGAAGGTCACCTAGGGTCATTGAGTGGATTTTTCAGAATTGCTGGAAATCACATTTTTGGACCCCCTAAAGCATTCCAGAAGTCCATACATGCATTTTTACTTTACAAAAAAGTGGGCGTGTCCAAAATTTTTGAAAGTGGGTCACGCACATATCTCAAGCATGGTATGACAAATGAACCTGAGACTAACACCAAATGAGTCGACACTCGATGAAGGTTCAAAATATGGGTCAAGGTCACAGAGGTCACCTAGGGGTCATTGAGTGCATTTTTCAAAATTGCTGGAAATCACATTTTTTGAAGCGCAAACGCATTTCCGAAGTCCATACATACATTTTTACGTGAAAAAGTGGGCGTGGCCGAATTTTTAAAGTGAGTCATGCTCCTATTGAATCCCAAACGCATTTCCGAAGTCCATACATACATTTTTACGTGAAAAAGTGGGCGTGGCCGAATTTTTAAAGTGAGTCATGGTATAACGAATGGACCTGGGACTAACACCAAATGAGCCGACACTCGATGGAGGTTCAAAATACGGGTCAAGGTCGCGGAGATCACCTAGGGGTCATTGAGTTATTTTTCAGAATTGATGGAAATCACATTTTTGACCCCCCCCCCCGCCCCCCACCCCCATGCAAGTCCATACCTGCATTTTTACGTAAAAATTGGGTGTGGTTAACATCTTCTAGCTAATACGAATATTTGCTATTATCTACAAAAATGGCAGATTCGGAGCTATTTAAAAAGTCTTTTACGCTCATACTTGAGGCGTGGTGGCATATAGACATGGGACCTACACCGAATGAGTTGAAACTTGCTGGGGGTTCAAAATGTGGTCCACCTCAAGTCCTCAATGTGGTCAATGGAGGTGATTTTGTGCATATTTTTCAGAACCTTTGGGAATTGCATTTTATAACAACTAATGCAATTCAGAAGATTATGCATGTATCTCATCATTCAAATAAGTGGCCAAGCCAGTAATGTAAATTTCTGATTCCATGACCGAATCCTTTACTTAGTGAGCATATATGACTTTTTCTGTTTTTTTATAAAAATTGCTCTCATTCCTGTATGAATATCTGTAAATACTGTTAACGAAAATCCATTTCTGATTTGCTTACAAAGTATTTTACCTCCGAAAATAAAGCTTCCATAAATTCTCTTTCTGTATAGTTTTTTCCTGATACTTTAAGGAGCTATATAAGTAATGGAATTTTGTTTATTTTGAAGTTTCCACCTCTCCTTTTCTTTAAATTCAAATTAAATGTACACAAATTATACATCAAAATGAAGGTTGAGATGTATAGAACATGAAGCACACATGTAATCAACTCACTGGTTCCTGGCAGTCTGCTACCGTATTCGTACCAGAACTGACAATAAAATAATATTTCATGAGAACAACTTGTGGCCAAATGTGCTTCACATATCCAAGAACAAAGCTATTCATTCAAAACACTTTCGAATGCAGCGATAGGACTGCATTTGGGAAAAGGACAATACTGTCTGCATTTTTTTATTGAAGATGGATTCCATGTTCAACGGACATGCGCAAATCACTTGATACCACGAATTTCCATAAAAAACAAAATTGTAATTCTAAGAAATTTCACCCGGTGTCATGATATCTTGCATCGAATATGGCAACTTTGCAGTCTATATATAATGATAGTATGCTGTATTAAGGTCTACATGAACCAGTGAATTTCCCCAAATGGTCAAAAACAAAAGAGTTCTAAAACAAGTAAATGAAACGATTTTCGTACAAACGGTGACAAGCAATGATACTGCTTTGATCTAAAGAATAATTTGTTTGCTGAAGTTTTAAACTAAAAAGTAATTTTATTGTTGAAAATCAACTTTTAAAATGTAGATCGCACTTACAACAGAACAGAAAATTCACACACGACACTCTTAAATTAATGAAACCAAAATTAATCCAAAACATATATCTATAGCACTTTACCGAGAAATGATAACTGAGGTGATTTTAAAATTAACTAAAACATGTTTTTAAGGGCCTATATAAGTAATGAAATAAAAACAGCAAACAAAATTTACAGTGACAATACCAAGTCTGAAATTCCATAAATTCCAAATAAACATACACATATTATACATCAAAATGAAGATTGTGATGTATAGAACCTGAATAAATACATGCTACTTACTCACCTAATATATGTGAGGCATGAATGGTTCCTGAAAGTCTGCTACGGCATTAGCACTGGAACTGAAAACAAAATTTCTCATGAAAAACATTTATGGCTAAACCTGCTCAAAACATCACAGAACAAAGCTAGGGGGTTAAGGGCCTATATAAGTAATGGAATTTCGTTTATTTTGAAATTCTCACCTCTCATATACCTTAAATTCAGATTAAATATACACAAATTATACATCAAAATGAAGGTTGGGATGTATAGAACACGAAACACATATGTAATCAACTCATAGAGTCGGCTGTGGGCACCACTGGTTCCTGGAAGTCTGCTACCGTATTCGCACTAGCACTGATAATAAAATAATATTTTATCAGAACAACTTGTGGCCAAATGTGTTTCATATATCCAAGAACAAAGCTAGGCATTCAAAACACTTTCGAACACAGCGATAGGACTGCATTTTGGAAAAGGACAACACTGTCTGCATTTTTTATTGAAGATGGTTTCCATGCTCGACAGACATGCGCAAATCACTTGTTACCACGAAGTTCCATCGAAAAACAAAATCGTAATTCTAAGAAATTTCAACAGGTATCATGATACCTTGCACTGAATATGGCAACTGTGCAATCTCTATCTAATAACAGTATATTGTATGAAGGCGATCTTTTTCATTATTTGATTTTAGACGGCGTTGTTTTTACATGCTTTTTTCTGTCCGATGATGTCGACCGGAAATCGAAAGTAGACTCATACGTAAACAAAAGCAAAGGCTTTGGAATTTTCCCCAATGCAGCTCTGTCGCCGTGTTTTGAAGAATTTTTATCCCCTAGCTTTGTACATGGATATGTAAAGCACATTTGGCCACGAGTTGTTTTCGTGAAATATTATTAAATTATCAGTTCTGGCGCGAATACGGCAGCAGACTTCCAGGAACCAGTGGTGCCTACAGTCGACTCTGTGAGTTGATTACACATGTGTTTCGTGTTCTATACATCCCAACCTTCATTTTGATGTACATTTTGTGTATATTTAATTTGAATTGAAGGAATATCAGAGGTGAGTATATTTAAAATAAACAAAATTTTATTACTTATATAGGCCCATAAAACAGTTCCAAATGCATTAGTAGGGATACTGAAAGAAATAATTGCAACCCTATACATTCCCTCCAAAGAGAAAGCCATCTTTGCAATTGTTTGTCTTTTTGCTGGGGTCAACAGAGTTCAAAAAGTTAAGAATAAATGTCCAGGTATGGAAGTTTGCTGTGGTCACTTTATAGCTTACTGAAAAAAACAAATTCCAAACAAGTAATGATGCAGATAAATTAAACTGAACACCTAAGACATTTCTTAAAATTAAATGTGTCCTCCTTCTTTTTCATTGCAAATTAGAAAAAAACTTCAACTCTATCGAAAAAATTAACTCACTCAACTCAAACTTGCCAAACTAACCAGTACTAAAAAATGGGTTAAGAAATTTTACAATGGTAACGTGAGACTTAATATCAGATGGACAGCAAGGTTGAAAAGAAACGCCCATTAAGTGGAATTTCCACTAAGAACATGTATTTTGAATTTATGAAACTCTGATTTCACTAGCTCAAACTTTCAATCAGCAAGGATGCTATTTCACAGAAATAAATGTATTCAATGCTGGGAAACTCCACTTCTGGGTTGTTCTTTGATACACATTGTGACGAGATAAAAAAAATCCAAATAAGGCCCCCCCCCCCCCCCCCCCCCCCCACAAAGTAAATCTTCTGTTTCTCATGCCATTTTGTACAATTGCAGGCAGGTGTTTGTTTTGTTTCTTTTTTTCATAACGAAATCTTTGCCATCAAAACTTCATATTCTTGGTTTGTTTTAGGCCATAATCGACAGATTAGCATGGGTGGTGGAGTATTTCATCCCTAGAGTGCAAGAAGGCTTTGCAGTGCTAAAGCACTGAAAAGCCTTCTTGCACGTCAGGAACAAATTTATCAATTTTATTGACTTGGGTATAATATTTTTACTTGTTCAAGTTTGCATTGATTATAAACAGAGAGCATGCAGGAACCAAAACGACCATGCGGGAGTGCAGGAGAAATAGATTTTTAACATTTTTAGGCCTTACAAAACAAGATATATAATTAACAAGAGGGATGTTACATCCCAACGCTCACCTACATTCGCGCTTGATAATGTCGTTCCAATGTAACATGCCTAATATTTAGTTAATATAAATCATTAACTAGGCATCAAATGATTAATGTGGTTTATGTGATGGCTTTGGAAAGTCTATATTTCTGCATTTATTATATATCAATTCAACATAGAATCATTGGATATAAAAGCATTTTTTTCTTTTAGAAATGTTTATGATTAAGAATATGAATCGTGAGGCCAGGTATTAAATCATAAATAAGAATTAGGAACGGCTTTCATAAATCACTGAAATTGAAATTGAAGTACATTCATTGGTTAAAGAGGAGTTGCGGAAAAACATTCATTCAAGAAAGTGACTATAAGTCCCAACAAAAATACATCACATCAACAACTAAAATAAGCCTTAATGTTACTAGTAACAATTATGAGAAAGTATTAAATAAAAAAAAAAGTTAAAAAATTTTTTTTTTAAAGAAAGTGAATATAAGTCCCCAAAATCCCCATTAAATTCCTCAAATATGCATGTAATAAGGGCGCAACGTTACCGCAATGTAGTTCAGTAACCCATGCGTACAATATCAATTGCCTGGAAAGACACATAGAAACAGAACTCACCTTAACACCTCACCTTAATACAAACTTTTAGAACTTAAAATTGAGTAAGTCAGACAAAAACGTGAACATTGTGACTGAAAAAAAGAAAAGAAATCAGTTAAATTTCTGCATACAGTAGGGTTAATACCTACAGTTGTTATTGAAATGAGAAAATAAACAGTAATGAGAGGTGAAGGCACCACAATCTGCACAAAAGCTGACTTTAACACAAATTCTTACAACACCTAAACGCAAATTCTTACAACAACTTTTGGCAGAAAATTTTAGCTGAAATTTGGAAAAAAGTCGTAGTTTCAGGGTTAAATACTGTTCTGATAGTCCCCTACAACCTACATATGCAATATCAAAGGCCTGAGCCCACTGATGTTTGAGAAATTCACCTTAACATTAAATCTTACAATATTGGACACGCCGGACGCCGACGCCGGCGCCCGAGGTTATCACAATAGCTCACCACATCTTACAGATGTAGGTGAGCTAAAAAGAAAAGAAATCAGTTAAAGTTCTGTATACAGTAGGGTTAATACCTACAGTTGTTATTGAAATGAGAAAATAAACAGTAATGAGAGGTGAAGGCACCACAATCTGCACAAAAGCTGACTTTAACGCAAATTCTTACAACACCTAAACGCTAATTCTTACAAGTTTTCGCAGAAAATCAGCCTCAAATTCCCTAAATATGCATGTAATGAGGGTTAAATATTACTGCAATGGAGTTCAGTAACCCAAGTGCAGAATATTAATCGCCTGGAAAGACACATAGAAACACAACTCACCTAAACACAAAGTTTACAAAGTTTTACAACTTAAAATTTACTAAGTCCGAGAAAAACATGAAAATTTTGACTGAAAAAAAAGAAAATTTCTGTTAAATTTCTGCATACAGTAGGGTTAATACCTACAGTTGTTATTGGAATATGAAAATCAACAGTAATGAGAAGTTAAAGCAGCACAATCTGCACAAAAGCTGACTTTAACGCAAATTCTTACAACACCTAAACGCAAATTCTTACAACAACTTTTGGCAGAATATTTTGGGTGAAATTTGGAAAAAGGTCATAGTATCAAGGTTAAATACTGTTCTGATAGTCCCCTACAACCTACATATGCAAAATCAAAGGCCTGAGCCCACTGATCTTTGAGAACTCACCTTAACACCTCACCTTAACACAAACTTTTAGAACTTAAAATTTACTAAGTCCGAGAAAAACATGGAAATTTTGACTGAAAAAAAAGAAAATTTCCGTTAAATTTCTGCATACAGTCGGGTTAATACCTACAGTTGTTATTGAAATATGAAAATCAAGAGTAATGAGAAGTTAAAGCACCACAATCTGCACAAAAGCTGACTTTAACGCAAATTCTTACAACACCTAAACGCTAATTCTTACAAGTTTTGGCAGAAAATCAGCCTCAAATTTCTCAAATATGCATGTAATGAGGGTTAAATATTACTGCAATGGAGTTCAGTAACCCAAGTGTAGAATATTAATCGCCTGGAAAGACACATAGAAACACAACTCACCTAAACACAAAGTTCACAAAGTTTTACAACTTAAAATTTACTAAGTCCGAGAAAAACATGAAAATTTTGAGTGAAAAAAAAGAAAATTTTCGTTAAATTTCTGCATACAGTAGGGTTAATACCTACAGTTGTTATTGAAATATGAAAATCAACAGTAATGAGAAGTTAAAGCAGCACAATCTGCACAAGAGCTGACTTTAACGCAAATTCTTACAACACCTAAACGCAAATTCTTACAACAACTTTTGGCAGAAACTTTTGGGTGAAATTTGGAAAAAGGTCATAGTATCAAGGTTAAATACTGTTCTGATAGTCCCCTACAACCTACATATGCAATATCAAAGGCCTGAACCCACTGATCTTTGAGAACTCACCTTAACACCTCACATTAACACAAACTTTTAGAACTTCAAATTTACTAAGTCCGAGAAAAGCATGGAAATTTTGACTGAAAAAAAAGAAAATTTCCGTTAAATTTCTGCATACAGTCGGGTTAATACCTACAGTTGTTATTGAAATATGAAAATCAAGAGTAATGTGAAGTTAAAGCACCACAATCTGCACAAACGCTGACTTTAACGCAAATTCTTACAACACCTAAACGCTAATTCTTACAAGTTTTGGCAGAAAATCAGCCTCAAATTCCTCAAATATGCATGTAATGAGGGTTAAATATTACTGCAGTGGAGTTCAGTAACCCAAGTGTACAATATTAATCGCCTGGAAAGACACATAGAAACACAACTCACCTAAACACAAAGTTTACAAAGTTTTACAACTTAAAATTTATTAAGTCCGAGAAAAACATGAAAATTTTGAGTGAAAAAAAAGAAAATTTTCGTTAAATTTCTGCATACAGTTGGGGTTAATACCTACAGTTGTTATTGAAATATGAAAATCAACAGTAATGAGAAGTTAAACCAGCACAATCTGCACAAAAGCTGACTTTAACACAAATTCTTACAACACCCAAACGCAAATTCTTACAACTTTTGGCAGAAAATTTTAGCTGAAATTTGGAAAAAAGTCGTAGTTTCAGGGTTAAATACTGTTCTGATAGTCCCCTACAACCTACATATGCAATATCAAAGGCCTGAGCCCACTGATGTTTGAGAAATTCACCTTAACATTAAATCTTACAATATTGGACACGCCGGACGCCGACGCCCGAGGTTATCACAATAGCTCACCACATCTTACAGATGTAGGTGAGCTAAAAAGAAAAGAAATCAGTTAAATTTCTGTATACAGTAGGGTTAATACCTACAGTTGTTATTGAAATGAGAAAATAAACAGTAATGAGAGGTGAAGGCACCACAATCTGCACAAAAGCTGACTTTAACGCAAATTCTTACAACACCTAAACGCTAATTCTTACAAGTTTTGGCAGAAAATCAGCCTCAAATTCCCTAAATATGCATGTAATGAGGGTTAAATATTACTGCAATGGAGTTCAGTAACCCAAGTGCAGAATATTAATCGCCTGGAAAGACACATAGAAACACAACTCACCTAAACACAAAGTTTACAAAGTTTTACAACTTAAAATTTACTAAGTCCGAGAAAAACATGAAAATTTTGACTGAAAAAAAAAGAAAATTTCTGTTAAATTTCTGCATACAGTAGGGTTAATACCTACAGTTGTTATTGAAATATGAAAATCAACAGTAATGAGAAGTTAAAGCAGCACAATCTGCACAAAAGCTGACTTTAACGCAAATTCTTACAACACCTAAACGCAAATTCTTACAACTTTTGGCAGAATATTTTGGGTGAAATTTGGAAAAAGGTCATAGTATCAAGGTTAAATACTGTTCTGATAGTCCCCTACAACCTACATATGCAATATCAAAGGCCTGAGCCCACTGATCTTTGAGAACTCACCTTAACACCTCACCTTAACACAAACTTTTAGAACTTAAAATTTACTAAGTCCGAGAAAAACATGGAAATTTTGACTGAAAAAAAAGAAAATTTCCGTTAAATTTCTGCATACAGTCGGGTTAATACCTACAGTTGTTATTGAAATATGAAAATCAAGAGTAATGAGAAGTTAAAGCACCACAATCTGCACAAAAGCTGACTTTAACGCAAATTCTTACAACACCTAAACGCTAATTCTTACAAGTTTTGGCAGAAAATCAGCCTCAAATTCCTCAAATATGCATGTAATGAGGGTCAAATATTACTGCAATGGAGTTCAGTAACCCAAGTGTAGAATATTAATCGCCTGGAAAGACACATAGAAACACAACTCACCTAAACACAAAGTGTACAAAGTTTTACAACTTAAAATTTACTAAGTCCGAGAAAAACATGAAAATTTTGAGTGAAAAAAAAGAAAATTTTCGTTAAATTTCTGCATACAGTAGGGTTAATACCTACAGTTGTTATTGAAATATGAAAATCAACAGTAATGAGAAGTTAAAGCAGCACAATCTGCACAAGAGCTGACTTTAACGCAAATTCTTACAACACCTAAACGCAAATTCTTACAACAACTTTTGGCAGAAAATTTTGGGTGAAATTTGGAAAAAGGTCATAGTATCAAGGTTAAATACTGTTCTGATAGTCCCCTACAACCTACATATGCAATATCAAAGGCCTGAACCCACTGATCTTTGAGAACTCACCTTAACACCTCACATTAACACAAACTTTTAGAACTTAAAATTTACTAAGTCCGAGAAAAGCATGGAAATTTTGACTGAAAAAAAAGAAAATTTCCGTTAAATTTCTGCATACAATCGGGTTAATACCTACAGTTGTTATTGAAATATGAAAATCAAGAGTAATGAGAAGTTAAAGCACCACAATCTGCACAAACGCTGACTTTAACGCAAATTCTTACAACACCTAAACGCTAATTCTTACAAGTTTTGGCAGAAAATCAGCCTCAAATTCCTCAAATATGCATGTAATGAGGGTTAAATATTACTGCAGTGGAGTTCAGTAACCCAAGTGTAGAATATTAATCGCCTGGAAAGACACATAGAAACACAACTCACCTAAACACAAAGTTTACAAAGTTTTACAACTTAAAATTTATTAAGTCCGAGAAAAACATGAAAATTTTGACTGAAAAAAAAGAAAATTTTCGTTAAATTTCTGCGTACAGTAGGGTTAATACCTACAGTTGTTATTGAAATATGAAAATCAACAGTAATGAGAAGTTAAAGCAGCACAATCTGCACAAAAGCTGACTTTAACGCAAATTCTTACAACACCTAAACGCAAATTCTTACAACAAATTTTGGCAGAACCTTTTAGGTGAAATTTGGAAAAAAGTCATAGTATCAGGGTTAAATACTGTTCTGATAGTCCCCTACAACCTACATATGCAATATCAAAGGCATGAGCCCACTGATCTTTGAGAACCCACCTTAACACCTCACCTTAACACAAACTTGTAGAACTTAAATTTACTATGTCCGAGAAAAACATGGAAATTTTGACTGAAAAAAAAGAAAATTTCCGTTAAATTTCTGCATACAGTCGGGTTAATACCTACAGTTGTTATTGAAATATGAAAATCAAGAGTAATGAGAAGTTAAAGCACCACAATCTGCACAAAAGCTGACTTTAACGCAAATTCTTACAACACCTAAACGCTAATTCTTACAAGTTTTGGCAGAAAATCAGCCTAAAATTCCTCAAATATGCATGTAATGAGGATTAAATATTACTGCAATGGAGTTCAGTAACCCAAGTGTACAATATTAATCGCCTGGAAAGACACATAGGAACACAACTCACCTAAACACAAAGTTTACAAAGTTTTACAACTTAAAATTTACTAAGTCCGAGAAAAACATGAAAATTTTGAGTGAAAAAAAAGAAAATTTTCGTTAAATTTCTGCATACAGTAGGGTTAATACCTACAGTTGTTATTGAAATATGAAAATCAACAGTAATGAGAAGTTAAACCAGCACAATCTGCACAAAAGCTGACTTTAACACAAATTCTTACAACACCTAAACGCAAATTCTTACAACAACTTTTGGCAGAATATTTTAGCTGAAATTTGGAAAAAAGTCGTAGTTTCAGGGTTAAATACTGTTCTGATAGTCCCCTACAACCTACATATGCAATATCAAAGGCCTGAGCCCACTGATGTTTGAGGAATTCACCTTAACATTAAATCTTACAATATTGGACACGCCAGACGCCGACGCCGACGCCCGAGGTTATCACAATAGCTCACCACATCTTACAGATGTAGGTGAGCTAAAAAGAAAAGAAATCAGTTAAATTTCTGTATACAGTAGGGTTAATACCTACAGTTGTTATTGAAATGAGAAAATAAACAGTAATGAGAGGTGAAGGCACCACAATCTGCACAAAAGCTGACTTTAACGCAAATTCTTACAACACCTAAACGCTAATTCTTACAAGTTTTGGCAGAAAATCAGCCTCAAATTCCCTAAATATGCATGTAATGAGGGTTAAATATTACTGCAATGGAGTTCAGTAACCCAAGTGCAGAATATTAATCGCCTGGAAAGACACATAGAAACACAACTCACCAAAACACAAAGTTTACAAAGTTTTACAACTTAAAATTTACTAAGTCCGAGAAAAACATGAAAATTTTGACTGAAAAAAAAGAAAATTTCTGTTAAATTTCTGCATACAGTAGGGTTAATACCTACAGTTGTTATTGAAATATGAAAATCAACAGTAATGAGAAGTTAAAGCAGCACAATCTGCACAAAAGCTGACTTTAACGCAAATTCTTACAACACGTAAACGCAAATTCTTACAACAACTTTTGGCAGAATATTTTGGGTGAAATTTGGAAAAAGGTCATAGTATCAAGGTTAAATACTGTTCTGATAGTCCCCTACAACCTACATATGCAATATCAAAGGCCTGAGCCCACTGATCTTTGAGAACTCACCTTAACACCTCACCTTAACACAAACTTTTAGAACTTAAAATTTACTAAGTCCGAGAAAAACATGGAAATTTTGACTGAAAAAAAAGAAAATTTCCGTTAAATTTCTGCATACAGTCGGGTTAATACCTACAGTTGTTATTGAAATATGAAAATCAAGAGTAATGAGAAGTTAAAGCACCACAATCTGCACAAAAGCTGACTTTAACGCAAATTCTTACAACACCTAAACGAGTTTTGGCAGAAAATCAGCCTCAAATTCCTCAAATATGTATGTAATGAGGGTTAAATATTACTACAATGGAGTTCAGTAACCCAAGTGTACAATATTAATCGCCTGGAAAGACACATAGAAACACAACTCACCTAAACACAAAGTTTTACAACTTAAAATTTACTAAGTCCGAGAAAAACATGAAAATTTTGAGTGAAAAAAAAGAAAATTTTCGTTAAATTTCTGCATACAGTAGAGTTAATACCTACAGTTGTTATTGAAATATGAAAATCAAGAGTAATGAGAAGTTAAAGCACCACAATCTGCACAAAAGCTGACTTTAACGCAAATTCTTACAACACCTAAACGAGTTTTGGCAGAAAATCAGCCTCAAATTCCTCAAATATGTATGTAATGAGGGTTAAATATTACTACAATGGAGTTCAGTAACCCAAGTGTACAATATTAATCGCCTGGAAAGACACATAGAAACACAACTCACCTAAACACAAAGTTTTACAACTTAAAATTTACTAAGTCCGAGAAAAACATGAAAATTTTGAGTGAAAAAAAAGAAAATTTTCGTTAAATTTCTGCATACAGTAGAGTTAATACCTACAGTTGTTATTGAAATATGAAAATCAACAGTAATGAGAAGTTAAACCAGCACAATCTGCACAAAAGCTGACTTTAACACAAATTCTTACAACACCTAAACGCAAATTCTTACAACTTTTGGCAGAAAATTTTAGCTGAAATTTGGAAAAAAGTCGTAGTTTCAGGGTTAAATACTGTTCTAATAGTCCCCTACAGCCTACATATGCAATATCAAAGGCCTGAGCCCACTGATGCTTGAGAAATTCACCTTAACATTAAATCTTACAATATTGGACACGCCGGACGCCGACGCCGACGCTGACGCCCGAGGTTATCACAATAGCTCACCACATCTTACAGATGTAGGTGAGCTAAAAACATACCCGAGTATATTTATTAGAAGGGTTTCTGTGAACATTTCAGAACCTCTCTCTCTCTCTCTCTCTCTCTCTCTCTCTCTCTCTCTCTCTCTCTCGAGCGTGCGTGCGTGCGTGCGTGCGTGCGTGCGTGCGTGCGTGCGTGCGTGCGTGCGTGCGTGCGTGCGTGCGTGCGTGCGTGCGTGCGTGCGTGCGTGCGTGCGTGCGTGCGTGCGTGCGTGTGAACTGGCACTTGGTGATTAATCATTGCCAATGTACGGTACACAATCTATAAATAAACTGTCATGCAGCACTCACCTTGTTGTTACATGAGCAGGCTAGCATACTACAGTAGGTGATTAAAAGCCAAAAGGTACATAAAGCTGCAATCTTGTGCTGAGACTAATGAGTTATATTTGCACCATATCACTGAAAAAGAAAATCCTTTGCATTTTAAGGATTGTGAAGCAAATTCAAGAACACACGGCCAACAAGAGGCCTGCATCGCAAAGCCAAGTGCAGCTAACCCCCTACACACAAATTGAGGGAGGGGAGCAAACAGAATGTGGAGAGTGGATTGTAACTAAATCACCTGTGGAGTGGAGTTATCACCCAAAGTATCATTTTCAAATTCTGAACATATGGACAGAAAACACAAGCATTAGCAATGTTTCAGCCAATGAACCCCCACTGGCTGGAACTTTACTCGTGTTTGTTATACTTTGCAAAAAATTTGCAATTTTTCTCTTCGGTGGAATCTCCACTTTGCTGATGATTTAGTGATAATACACTCTCCACGTTCTGTTGGTGTCTTTCTGCACACATAGGCATTTCTTTTTTCCACACATAAAATCACACAAAATCAAACCAAACACATATTGGAGCGAAAAAAAAACAGTGAAAGTGTCAATGACACTGTAGCTCTCAACTTGTGTAGGGCATGTACATGTATAGTATGTGACACAGCAATGACACACATCGAGGTAATAACCTGATAACAAACTTACATGTAAAGTATTGTAAAGGCGGGTGATAGTTAGATGATAAACAAGAAAAGAAATCTCCATGGGACCCTTGTATGGTGCACCATAAGCCAAATGTTAGCAATTGTTTTGGCCTGTTTAATTCAAACCCTTCTAAGGTTGATCCATACTAATTAATAAATATTTGTCCAGTCCTTCTTAAAAATATAGGTATTTGAATTTTTTATCTTTAGCTCATAGGTTTCCCATGAGGTGAGGAGGTTTCATTTTTCTCATTGGAATAGAAAAGCGGTTTGTACTGATGTTTACCTTCCCCAAACAACACCAAATATTAACACAGGAACTCGGCTATAACACATTTGAATATACACATCATACAAATTTTAATCAAATCAGAACTTTTATTCAGAAGCTCTGTACAAAAAACAGATTGCACGAATTTCAGTACAAAATGGCTGCCGGCGGCCATCTTGAATTCCAGACCGCACTTTTTCTCATCCCACGGTGATGACAAAGGTACCCAAGAAGTTTCGCAAAGATCGGTTCATAAATATGGTCTCTTACCTGAGTCGCATTGAATTGTTGACAGATGGACTGGTGCAGAGACAGGCCATGACAAAACCTCAAATTTGACTGTCAGACTTGAGCTAAAAACAAAAAACAAGTGGCCCAAGGGTCTTAATTGCTCGCTTGACAAAGTTGTTCAAACAACTATTTGTGTCAAATCCAGTTAGTCATGGTTCATCAACACAACAAAGGAATGAAGTCATGAAATTATTCATAACTCCAGTGTCCAAGTCAGATGATTATTATCATAGGTCTTCCTGAGTGCTTCCAACTGTATCAGCAGTAGACAAACTTCCAAGGGTTCTTATGTCACTTTCCCCCCACCCCCCCCCCCCCCCCACCCTCAAATAGATCCAAAATATTAACCCGGGGGCCTGATTGAAACAAACTGCAATCTGACACACGCACACCATAAGATCCCCCCCACCCCTGAAGATGTTGTACACCAAAATATGAAAGAAAGCATATGAAGTGGTGTGTCAAGATTTGCAATGCCATCTCCCCACATTGCACTAATTTATTTATTGGTGTATAACTATAAGGTCACATAGATTTTACGGGTGGAGGATGACGGCCGACCCGAAGAGAACCACTGAGAAATGGCAAGCAACTATCGGCTCCCCAATATACGCCACACAAACAGGGTTAACATTGATTGAAAACGTGTGCAGCATCGACGTGCAGTACGCCTTATTACACGTGACCGTGCACCCATGAGGGCAAGGGGAAGGGGGTGGTGAAGGACACAACGCGGTTTTCAGGCCTGAAAATAAGCAATCTGACATTTGCAGAATGAGGTCCAAAGAGGGTGAATTTGATGATGCTATCGCATACAGTGGGCCAATTTTTTTCAGTATGGTGTACATCAACATGGCTCGTTTTTCCTTGCAATAGCAATGTTTTGACCTGCCAATTGCAAACCAAGTTCGATACACGTGAGATCGAAAAATAAACAAACCTGTATTTGACAAATCAAAGAATGTCTTGCTGCTTCCATTGTCGGAATATTTCAAATAATACCAGTATTTCCTATGTACTTTGTTACGATATCGGCAATATTATGCAGCTTTTGTTATGCGGTGGAGTAATTTGCTCGGACTGTGACCTTGCGATGGAAGCTTTCTATCAGCACAAAACAGTAAACAGCCGAGAAATGTTCAAAAAACTTCCAGACTTCCAGGAACCAGTGGTGCCTACAGTCGACTCTATGAACTGATTGCACATGTGTTTCGTGTTCTATACATCCCAACCTTCATTTGAATGTACATTTTGTGTATATTTAATTTGAATTGAAGGAATATCAGAGGTGAGAATTTTCACATTAAACAAAATTTCATTACTTATATATGCCCTTAAGAGACAAATGGCATATGCAAGATGTACATAACACCTTGGCTGATGTATTTAGTACAGATATGCATGAATGTTTGTTGACACTGATTGCTAAATCCAAACATCTAACACTGACAGAGTTGTACAATGTTGAACCTTCTTATGAAATGGCATACATGATACAGCTGACTGGTCAAGGATAAATACACTAATTATATTTTCTCCAACACTAGATGGACAACCATTGTCCAGTTGATGGCAAACATAACTAATGAAAAGTGTAAAGCTCCAGTGAATCCTAAGCATGCATTCTTAAGGTAACACATCTCAATATTGATACTAAAAAAATCTTTCAGAGTGGAGATTAAAAATGTGTTTCAAATAATTCAAAAAGCACCTCAAAGTTCATTTGTCGGTAAAGTGCTGTAGATACATGGTTCAGATTAATTTTGCTTTCAGTAATTTAAGCGTTCCAAATGTGAATTTTCAGTTCTGTTGTTAGTGCAATTTGCAATTTAAAAGTTGATTTCCAACAATAAAATCACTTTTTAGTTTGAAACTTCAGCACTCCAAATATTCTTTAGATCAATACAGTACCATTACCTGTCATTTCCTGTATGGAAATTGTTGAAGTATTGTGTTTTGGAACCATTTGTTTTTGTCTATTTTGAGAAAATTCGCCAGTTCCAATAGACCTTAAGGCGATCTTTCTCATTATTTGATTTTAGACGGAGTTGTTTTTCGATGCTTTTCCCGTCCGATGACGTAGACCGGAAATCGAAAGTAAGAATATATGTAAGCAAAGCAGTCACTTTGAGAAATTACCCCCATGCAGCTCCGTCGCTGAGTTTTGAAGGATTTTGATGCCCAAGCTTTGTTCTTGGACATGTGAAGTACATTTGGTCACAAGTTGTTCTCAGGAAATATTATTTTGTTATCAGTCCTGGTACGAATAAGGTAGCAGACTTTCAGGAACTATTGGTGTCTGCTGTCAACTCTACGAGTTGATTTCATATATTTTTCGTGTTCTCTATCGCCCAACCTTCATTTTGGTGTATAATTTGTGTATATTTAATTTGAATTGAAGGAATATCAGTGGTGGGAATTTCAAAATAAACAAAATTCCATTACTTATATAGCCCCTTAACCCTTTTCACACAGACTTGAATTTACTGCATGCAGTCAATTCTGTTTCTCTGGTTGTAATTCTAGTTTGTACGTGTATTATGAGAGGATTATAGGGTGCAATAAGGAATTTTAGACAATAGGTTTTCCCGAGTTTGAATTTCTTTACGTTAGATGTCTTTTTTCGAGTGGTTTGACGATTTCGGTCATTAGGACCCACATATATTATATTTGTAAAGAAGAATGGTAAGTGCTCGACGGGTGTCCAGACAGAGGTAAGTATGGTCATTAAATGGGGTCAAGGGGAGGTGAGTCGGGGTGTGCAGGTGGGGGAGACCGAGAATACACAGGCGTGCAGGCAGTGTCATATGAGGTATGGTGGTGGTCGGCCATTGGATAGTAGTGGGGTGTGTGCCACTATGTCTTGCAGGAATATTTTACAGTTGTTAGAGAAGTGTGTTGGATTCGACCGGGAAACTGCGGAGCTGAAGCGGAGGCTGGGGAGGGCGGGTGTATCTGGAGTCACACCAATGAAGGTTAGCTATGATGGAGAGGTGGAAGGAGGATGGGAGGTCGTTGTGGACTCGAGGAAACAGGAAGAAGGGGAAACATGGGGGGGGGGGGAATGCTTGATGTGTGTGTGGGGGGGACGAGGATGGGGATCTAGTAGGTAAATTCGGAAGGTGGCGTCAGGACAGGGCTGCGTAGAGTCAGGCCAGAGTAGGCGTAAGACTGCCAAGGTTGCTAGGCGGCGTTTAGAGAACAGGTTCAGTGTTTTAGATCCCGATACCCCTGGGGATGAGAGCGAGGGGGACATTGGGAGAGAGAGAGAGAGAGAGAGTGGCCGCTGATTTTGATAGGCTAGATGGGGTAAGGAGGGAGGTGAAGAGAAAGAGGGAGCCAAAGTCATGCAAAACGATGCGAGTTACAGATGATATAGGAACTGAGAGAAGAAGAATAAAATTAGTTGTAGCGGGGAGTAGCATTGTAAGTGGGATTGACATGTGGTTTGTGGTCCTGGTAGTTCTAATCGAACAGTCTTGTGCTTTCCGAGGCGAGGGGGGAGGATCTGATGAACCGGGTAAATGGTATTGTGGCAGGGTCAGGATCGGAACCGGTAGTGGTGGTCCATGTGGGGACCATCAGTATCAGGGAGAGAAGGTCAGTAAGTTTGATGGAGTCGTATAGAGGTTTAATCAGCAAACTGCGAAGTAGGAATGCAATAGGATATGGTGCTTGAGTCAGAAAGCGAAGAGGGGCTAGCGAAAATTAAGGAAATTGCTGGGAAATATGGGAGCAAATGGAGACTCGAACTTAATGAAAGCAAGAGCAAAGTTATACCTGTGGGCCGCAAAGTGGACCCCACTCGAAGGTGGAGAGTGGGGGAGTTCTGTATTCCGGAAGGTAGCAGGAAACTTCTTAGTGCAGGAGAGACAGGTGACTTCGAGTATCTGGGGGTAAATATAAATATCACAGGGAGAGGCATCTACCGAAACCACACAAATAAATTGATTTTGAAGGGGAGGCGAGTCCTTAAACAAATGAAACTTATAGGGAGAAACAGTTTCAAAAAGGTTTTCGTGGGGAAAACCATTTGGGAAATGGTGGGTCTGCCAAGTAAAGCATACGGTGCGGAAGTGGTTCCCCTAAACCAAACGGCTGTAAAGAGCTTGGAAATCCTGCCGAACGACGCAGGCCAATGGATAACAGGGTCGTGCAATGCCGCAGCACTATCAGCAATCAGGGGTGAGCTTGGCTGGATGGGGATCAAAGACAGCCGATGGTGTAAAGTAATGTTTCTGAGAATTTTCAGCTCAAATATCAAGACAGGGTGGATGGTCCAAGTGAGGGAGCTAATAGAGAACTACTCATTGGAGATCTCGGACCTCGACGTTGGGGCAAACCAGGGTAAAAAAATCGTCAGAGAAAGGGTCATGGAGGATGGTAACTGGCGAGAGGGGGTCAAATCAAAGAGGTCTTTGGGTAGCCTGTGTGATAAAGAGAAGCCTGGTTTTGAAGAGTACCTTGATGGCACCTTTGGGGGTCACTGTTGTTCAAGCTGAGGTTGCGGTCACTGGAGCTGGGGGGGGGGGGGGCGGAACAGTGAAAAGGAGTGCCAGATGTGTAATTTGGGCGTGGTGGAGACCCTGGAACACTTTCTTATAGAATGCCCAAAATACAAGAATGAGTTTCACTGGGAGTATAATAGGGAAGTGGGATGGGAGAATGAAGGACATGTGGTTAGTGGGAGACTCAAAGGAGAGGGTTAATGTGCTAATCGGAGAGATTGGGAAGAATAGGGCAGGGATGCCATCAAGCAGGTTGTCTCCGAGAGTTGGGAGGAGAGAAGAAGCGTGAGAACAGGGAGCAGACTTCCAGGACCCATCGGACCCTGTCTGTTGTGTATATTTAATTTGAATTTATGGAAAATTCAAAGCAAACAAATTTCTCTGACTTATATAACACCTGAGGGCAAATGAATGACAACTGGAAAAAACAGAGAAATAATACTTCAACACCATAATGGTGGTAACACTGAAAATATATAGGTGGTTGGGGTGAGTGTCCCAATCTTCAGCAAAAATAAATGCACGCGGGGGTAAGGGTGGTTGGTGGTCAAATGTCGATAAATCCCCCACCCCTGAATTTACTGAAAAAGTCTTGCATTTTCATGTCTCGAACACTCCGTCTCGCTGCTTCGACACTTGGCCAATATGTAGGAAACAATGACCTAGAGGTCCCCAAAATGAATTCATTCCAGGGCCTGAAGTCTGCCCTTTCTGAAACACACTTTCTCAAACTGACTGAATGAAATGTAATACTGAGGGTGGCGCACCCGACCGTCCCTTGAGTTCTAATGTGTTCTATGTGCCCACTTGCACATAGAACACGTTGGAGCTCAGGGGAAGCGATGTTACTAATCCACCAGATGACGATCGGCAGTAAAAAGTAAAAAAAATCCTTGATCTGTTACTGTTTGAAAACAATAGACGGGGATACCTGCTCTGGGCTGGTGAACCAGCAACTGTCAGCCATTGTTCAATTTATTGATATCAACATCCATGGTGAAAGCTGTCCGAACACGTGAAATCGTCAACTCCAGACGTCAAAGTGGGAGAAAACTGACAATTCAATGAAGTTTTGTGCAGTTTGCAAGTGGTCAAAGATGTTTATCTTGATTTATTTAGAAGCTGTGAAGATCTTCTGTCTGCCACACAGGTCAAACGATAATTACACGATCACTGATTAATGACAGTGGATGCGTTCCGCTTGCTTGCACTTGACACGTTCACCTTTTATCCACAGAGAACCAATTTGTCATATTGGGAAAATATGATTCGGTCACCAAGTTGTGAACTCTACTCTGAGGCTTATGATTCGGTCACCAAGTTGTGAACTCTACTCTGGGGCTTAATTTTACCAGAAAAGCAGAATTTGTTTACTTCCCGAGGTTCCCATTTGATAAAAAAGTAGAAATGTGAGGACCAATAACCCAAATTCGAGTTCATGGACCACCGGTCACCCAGTCTCCCATGTCTAGCACGTGCGTGTGTCCGTATTTATTTATTGCAGTTTAATGACACTTTAGACAGCCAGGGTCACCTAGTATCGGACAGTTTTACGGGTGGGGGAGGAAGCCGGAGTACCCGGAGATAACCACCGACAGAGGCCGAGCAGCTCTCGAACTCCCCCAGCGTAGTAACTCCACAAAAGCAGGTTTAGCATTGGATGAAGGCAAGTGCACCATCGACATGCAGTACGCCTTAGTACACAGCGCCACCCCCTCTCCCCAATGTGGGCAATCGGGATTAAGTGCCTTGCCCAAGGACACAGCACAGTTACCCCTGGCGGAGATCGAACTGTGAACCTCTCGGTTTGAAGTTGAATGCCGTAACCACTGAGCCACAGCGCGCCATGCTCTTGTCATTTACCCAAGCTGCAACTGATATATGAGCGTGCAGTACGATGAATTACTGTCACATCCTCGCGAGCAACTGTCAACCATTACTTCCGCCCCGCCCCGCCCCGCCCCGCCCCGCCCCGCCCCTAGTCCAGAATGCAGCTAAGAAAACTGTCCCCCAATGTTAAAAATATTCAAAGTTGTATTTATTTTATCATTATTTTTTAATGTTCAGTTATACAATTCAAAAGATAAGAAATTATTCCTAATCAAACAAATGGATATACAGATCATGTACCCCCTGGAAATGATGACAAAAAAATGTGGAAATTCAAGGAATCATAGTTAGTGACTGTGTCATAAGCAAAGCTGAAAACACTGTGTGTTGAGTTTTCTAAAAGGAAAAGGGCTTTGTCTGACTTTCTCCAAACCATTGGGCATTGTATACGATTTTGAGTTAAAAATTTAAATGTATTTAACGCCTTGAGTTGAGCAACATATTTTCTTTATATTTTATACATATACATTCTTTTAATTCATGGGTCGTACATTTTAATAAAAATATGTGTTCCTTGAATTTTAAAAATACGTGGGAAATAAAAATCCAGAAACGTATTTCTGAGGGGAGGAGGGTGTGTGTGTGGTCAAATGTCTTCAATGATATAGATTTAACTAATTTAACACTTGGGGAGGGGGTGGGGGGGGGCAGATGTCTGAGCTGCATTTGTGATCGAGAGGCATTTGTCATAGCTGACAATTTTTTTTTTTTTTTGGGGGGGGGGGATCAAATCTGATTTTCCATTTTTTGAATGAGAGCAGTTGTCTTGGGGCGTTTGTCTGGATACCTTGTTTATGTATTGCTGGGGGGGGGGGGGGTGAACTAGTACAGGTAATTAAAAAACGACGGATAAGCAAGTTGAGTAAATATCGAATGGTGACCGCTAATTCCAACAAAGCGTTTCAGAAATTATTAATTTGTCGGTTTTTACTTACATAATTGTCCATTCACGCTACTGAAAAAAACTGAGTGCTGGAATTAGACGAATTACGTATTTTATGCAGTCTTTAAAAAAAAATGTTCAAGTAATTGGGGTTTCTAAAAAAAAACTTTTCAACTAATTGGGGTTTCGTCCCCATACCTTCATCGACACTGAATCACTAATTCCGGTTGAAATACTATTGCATTGCACCACTACTGGATAGAATAGGAAGAAGGCAGGGATTTGCCTAAATTTTCAAAAGATAGGAACTTTAGAACTTTGGAAAATTTTGTAAATTCTCGACTCCAAATTGGTAAAATTTGAAAGAATATTGTTTAGCCTTCGGCTTTTCGACTGACTAAAGTACCGTGTTTGGATTTCCAGACCTGTGTAGGTATTCCTGACATTAAATGTCTTCACGCGGAATAAATCTACACTGTAGAGGTGTGGAACTGGGTTTCCCTGAAGCTGAGATTGCTTTGACCTTTAGTTTGAAAAATTCCAACCACAGTGTGTGTGTGTGGCAGATGGAGTGTAGTTAGAATTCTACAGACAGACAACCCCTCCCTCACCTCACACACCCAATACACAATTCAAGAACACTTAGCCGCATCGTTGGGAAAGAATTTGTAAAAAATGAATTTACAAAACTCCACCGAGTTCCTGAATCGGACTGGTGTATACAATATCGGCGAGATACTTTTGTATTCATAGAGAGATTCAGCATAAATTTAATCCAACAGGCCTGCCTCGATGAAATCATTTCTTACCTAACTGAACTACAGATAACCCATTATGTTTTTTGCTTATCGACCATCGAAAATTTTCGCCTAAAAATTGACGTACGCGGTTTAGAGTGCTAATAAAGTAAAATGCAACAGAACTCTTAATCTTTTTAACACAATTCTGGAAACATTGTAGTGATATGGCCAGTTTATACCATTCTAGAGCAGAAAATAATAAAAATTGTACGGCCATCTTTCATTCTTTACTGAAAGACGACTGTGGATGGAAATGAGTTATTAACTTGGTGTGAGGAGAGAACAGACTTGCTCGCATCATCTAGATAACGGTTTGTACACAATCGTTGAAAAAGTAAAGGTGGTAAATAATACTGGTAATGGGGAAACAAAAGTATTGGCGTAGGATGGGAGGGGGTATATACAGGCCTCATGAACATATGAAAAAATATAATGAAATGATCGGTTTATCACATTATCAAGTAGGAAACATCTAGAACTATCACTCAAGGTGAGTAGTACCCCTCACTTCGCGCTTTCCAGAAAGCACATCCAAATGCGGCGCTTCAAAATCAGTTTTAAGATCAAGGGATGTAACTTGCATAAAATTGTCGCAGACTGAAAATACCGGGCTATGTGCAAGTTCACTTGTTGATGGTCATGTTTGAGAAGTTTTAATTCAACTCAAATATGTAGAAGTAGGTGCACACACAAGATTTTCGCATACGAATCTATATTAAATATTCTAAGTTGAAGTGGAGATAACCTTAATAAATCATCACAGATTAAAATTTTGGAAATATGCGCATGTTCGCTCATTAGAGGTTGTGTTTGAGAACTTTCATAGAAATCGGTTCGTTGATGTAGGAGGAGTTGCGCGCACAAAAAATTCTCATTTGGAAACCCATAATTAATATAAGTTCAATGGATATTCTCCGGTTAAAACTGTGGCCGATGAGAAATTTTGGAAGACCATGTCCAATTGTTAGTCATTATTTCTGAGGTGTTTCATCAGAATCGATTCAAAAACATAGGAGGAGTAACACACACAAGAATCGCATATAGAAATCTACATTCAATATTTCAAGTTGAAAGGAAGATAATCTGTTTAAAAGTGCCACAAATTGAAGATTTTAGAATATACGCATGCTCACGTGCTACATGTGATATATAACAAGTTCCATCAACATTGGTTGATAATGAAAGAAGCTGCGCACACAAGAATTCCATAAGGAAATCGAAATCCATTTTTCCCATGTGGAAGGGGCAATAACCTAGTTAGCCTCGTCGAAATCATCGCAGATGAAAAATTGTCTGGTGGTCATGTTTGAGAAGTGTCCTCGAAATCGGTTCATTAATATAGGAGAAGTTGCGCACACAAAAATCTCACTTTGAAATCCACAACAAATCTAACTTAAAGAGAGGTAACTTTGTTAAACTTTTCGCAAATCAAATGTTTTGAAAAATGCGTATGTCTGTTATTCATAATGATAAAGAAGTTTGGTGAAAATAAGTTAGACGCGCGGACGGACGGACGGACATGGGGACGTCAATATAGACCCCCTACTTGAAAATAATACAAATTCTTCGGGTCGATTTCCAGTTCAAGTGAATTTTTGCTCGCGTCCAACATTCCATAGTCGTCAGTGCGATAACTCTGCTTATGATCAGTCCGTCTTTTTTTCAATTACATGCATTGTCAGTTACAAAAAAGATACATTGTTTCACACCTGGCGGAAAACTTGGCAATATTTCATAATTTGTTGTCGGCAGATTATAAATCTCTTTTAAATCTTCCATTTTGGCAACAGCTCCAGATTCTGCACAGCACGAGATAGCGTCCTTATATGCGTGGTTGGTGAGAGGAATCTCTATTTGTGTGGAATGAATGTCACGCCCACTTTTGCCATAACTGACGAGTTTTGTCATAGCTCCCATTTTTGTAATAAAAATCACCATGTTTTGTCATCGCTCCCACTTTTGTGAAAAACATCGCCAGGTTTTGTCATAAATTGGGTTACCAGTTTTGGAATAAAAAGTAATATCACTACTTTCGTCATAGAAATTAACAGGTTTCAGACGTTACATTTTCGACTTGCATAAAAAACTGTTGGTCCTAAGTTCAACTAACCCACCTTATACTATCGTATTGTTTCCTTGGGTAGTACGTAATTCTTGGTCATATGATAACTAGTTCAACCATGCATACCCCACAGCACTGTATGACCTAACATTACGTACCACATATACTAACTGTGGGTCAAAAATATGCCTTAGATGGATAGTGGCAGTAAGGGCTAAACATAGACCTATGGGGTGTAGAGAGTTCATTCTATAATACTGTGCCAGAGAACAAAATATAACACAGCATGGATTAGCATTACGTACTACCTATACCAACTATAGGACGGTATAACGGCACAACCATTGTTGCAAGCGGGGTTCGGATTCAATTCACCTTTATTCACAGTATATCAATTACATATAAAGTACAGTAGGTAAACTAAATAATTCATTTAACATACTTTGATACACTGCAAGGAAGCGACATAGCAATGTTAGCTGTCTTCCTGTCGCCCCTTGTAAAAATAGAAGAATTTCTCGACAGCAGATCGTGCATTCGAAAACAGTTTTCAAGTTGATCAATTTTGTATTATTAACAAAATGACCGAGCATATAAGGATCACAGTTATTGAAGAAATATTGGATAGACCGAGAATACCCGATTATAGCGACTTGACTGTGTATCATACAAAGCATAGTACCACGACGTACCGAGTCAAACAATGTTATATATGGAACATTACTACGACCACCATCTATTCCAAAAGTTTTTAGATGTAGCCAGCTCTGAAAGCCAAGATCCTTTTTTGAAGAGATTTCGGGTTTCAGGACATGTCTTACACATGCTGTTGTAACTGGTCTTAATTTAGTGTTCATGTACACCAAAGAACAAAAATTAACTGAAACAGCAAGGAGTAAGTGGGGAACACTCCACGATAGCATCGGCAATTGATCACGTCGCTTGGCTGCACCAAGAGGGTAAAGAGGCTGCTCCAGAGAAAGTGAAGTGTTTATGTTAATTGTAAGCACTGTACTGGGCTGAACTGAACCGAAATAAAGTAAAGTAAAGCCAAGTAAAGGGGAACGGGATCATGGCATCAACAGACATAATTTTTATTTTATATTTTATATTTTCATTTTCTTATCTGGTAATTAAACGCAGTCAGGACAGTTTCGAAAGTTACAGCGTACAATCTCTGAATATCTGTTGAGGGATAAGGCCTTCAGTTTCTTTTTAAACTGCGGCCTGGTTAAGTTCTGTGTATTCTGATCGATTGTATTCCATAATCTGGGGAACGTATGGAAAGGGAGATCTGATGAAAACTTTGTTCTCGGCTTAGGAAGTTGCAATTTACCGGTCTGCCTGGTCATCATGCCTGTTGGATTTATATATTATTGGAACATGTTATTAAATGATACAGGTAATCTGTTATTCTGCCAGTCATGCATAAACAACACAACTTGGGGTTTGTGGAGACCATCAAATTTAAGAACTTTGAGGTTTTTAAAAAGAGGGTCGGTATGTGATATTCTTCTTTTCTTACTAATAATTCGAATCGCTTTTTTCTGCAACATGAAGAGTTTTCTTGTAGACGGTGAATGACCCCAGACTTGAATTCCATATAGAAAATGACTGTGGATTAGCAAGAAGTACAAGATCTTCAGGGCCTTTAACGGCAGCATATTTTTTGCTCTGTTGATGGCATATATAGCTCTAGACACTTTTGAACAAACAAATGAGATATGGTGATTGAAGGTTAAATTTTCATCTACGTGGACTCCAAGAAATTTTGCTGCTTTTTCATTATACTGACTGCCGATACACTCCAGATACACTCTTAGCCTTTTATTATCTACTTGACACGAATCATTGGGGGGATGTAGCATGATGAATTTAGTTTTCGATGCATTAATTACCAATTTATTGGCAGCACACCATTGCTGGACTTTTATAAGCTCTTCATTCGTATTGTTAAAAAATGTATCTTAGTTATTACCGGACCTAAAAGCTGTTGTATCATCCGCAAATGATAAAATATCAAGGATGGTACAGTTTGATATTTCATTAATATAGATGAGAAATAAAATTGGTCCAAGAATAGACTCTTGTGGGACGCCAGTCGAGATTGGTTGTAAATCCGAGGCGATATCTTGAAATTGTACATACTGGCTTCTATGGGTGAGATAAACCTTAAACGATAGGTTTGCTTGACCCCTAATCCCATACAGCCAGATTTACGACGCACGTTTACATTATGTACGCGTACATCACTAATACCGTGCTAAAACCGCGTTGTACGCGTACCGCTGATCACAGTTTGCACAGCTGATAAATCCTATTTACAACGGGTGTGCAAAATGCGATTATCAGTACGCGAACAACAGACGGACAACTTGAGCAAAGCGTGCAAATTGTACTCCACATAGCTGATGTAGTTGTGTGTGGTTTTCGCTTTCACGTTCTCGGAACTAAGTTTAAACCTCAACCGTGGTTGATATCTTGAATCATGTCGAAAAAGGCAAATAGAAGTGTCAATTTCAGTTCCGATGAGCGTTTAACCCCTATTCAGCTCATTAAAGAGGCCGTTAACATCGTAGAAAATAAGAAAAGTGATGTGAATAGCCAAAGTAAGAAGAAAGATGAGTGGATGAAAATTTCGACTAAAATGACTCAAATGTTCCCTGATAAAACACAGCGGCAGCCTGCAGACTATCGGGAACTTTGGCGCCGCATGAAGCAAAAAGCTAAAAAAAACATATACCGCCAAAAAGAATGACTCACAACAAACAGGTGGAGGTCCGTCAGAACAGCCAGACTTGGACGAGGAAACCTTAAAAATACTGGACTGCATTCCTGGTGAATTTTCGCAAATGCACTCCGTTTATGACGACGATTCACAAGACAATCTGGGAAGTACGCCATTAAGAGAAACGCCGTCAATAGTATCAAATGCCACGCCATCGGAGGCGCCCGGTACATCAGCACCAACAGACGCATCAACTACTGCTGAGACGTCGGCAAACCATGCTGAACCCAGAACCGATGCTGTGGTCGATGTTCAGAATGCTTCAGGTGAAGATGAAATAAGGTAAATAAATGTATATTAACATGCATGTACTAACACGCAACATCGTCCATACAGCCCCAAACAATACCACACCACCTCTCCATCGAAACAAATGAAATGTAGATATTGCAGATATATTACCTACACCACCAACTCAACACCAGCATCCCACCACCCACCAATCAATAATTAGTGGCGTACATAGCTTTTAGCTGGCGGAGGGGCAAGCCCAAAATTTCCGACATACCGTAAATTTTCCGACAGTTTAAGAACGACAAACAAGCCCAAACAAACTGAAAGAAACTGTTGTTTACTGCAAATGTACTGAACAGTGGTCGTTTACGTAAACTTTACCCAAAATGGTATGTCTTTAACTACAAAGCAAGCATTTTAATGTTATGAGGCATAACTTCGCATAAGAATGGCACCAGATTGTCAATAGGTTTACACCTGAAACTTGAACCAAACCTGCTGGCACCGCCCTGCCCCTACTACGCAACTGCCAATACCTCACCCCATCATCACACCTCCATCATGATGGCCATCATCATGTGCACCATTAAATTTTACTTTGCTACTTGGCAATGGAATTGAAATATTTGTTTGCTATTTCAGCAACCAGCCACCACCAGAACCTGAAGATATTCACCCGGAGAGAATGGGAGCTCGGGGGAAGAAGTGCGCGTCGGTGTTGGAAAAAACAACAAAGGCGTTGTCTCTGATGGAAGAGGAGCACAAAGTAAAAATGGAACTTTTCAACATCCAAAAAGCTGTGGAAAAGCCAAGACTTAAGGCATATGAAAGGAACATGGAGGCATCTGAAGCTAAAATGCAATACTACAAGGAAAAGCGACAAAAGCTCTCAAAAGAATAGATCAAGTTCTTCACTAATGAAATTATCAAATAAATACATAAAATAAGTATATTTATTTTGTACGTTTCTGTCTTGTCAGTTCTGGTGTGTTCCACATGCCAGTGTAGATAAGTTAATTTTGAAAAAATCTTCTGATATACCGCTGCCGAAACAGTGCTGCTCTAACATTGACCTCGGGAACAAAATGCCGACCATCGTCATTGTCATCCTCTTCACTTTGCTCGACAATATCGTCTTCTTCGGGTGATGGATCGCTGTGACTCAAAGCCAGGTTATGGAGGCAGCAGGTGGCAACTATCGTATTCATGTTCCGGTCGAGCTGTAATATTAGGAAACACAATTGTATTGTATTTGACAGCACGAAAACACTTCTAAAATACTTCAAACAGTCACATACCATAATGCAGTTAGGTGAAACCGGGGACTGGTGGCTGATGCGGGTGGTGGTGGGGGTTAATGTGTTGGGTTGGGCAAGGGGATAATAACCTACCAGAACATCGATGTTGCTGATTACACTTCTCTCGATGTTTACAACCAAGCCTTGTGACGATAGGAGGCAGCAAATCAAAATTAATGTGTTCAGTAACCCTCATCTGTGGACCCGGTCACTTCATCCCCAGAATCACTGAGAACATGTGTTTTGGAGTCTATTTTTCTTCAAAATTTTCACTATGAAGACTCCTTGTCTTTCATTGTTTTTCAAAAAAGAAATGCCGGAGAAGACCCCTCATCCCCCACCCCAACACACACAGCAGCCACCCCACCCCGCATGCTGAAAAGGGATACTTTCTGTTGTGATACCCACAATTCGTTTCTGCGAAGCCCGCATGATGCTAAGCATAATGCTATCACCATAATTGGAACCTCCTTTGGATACCTCCCTGATACCCCTCCCTAATATGTTTTTTCGTTCTAACGTCCCTGTGGTTTCCTTGTGTAGCCTCACATTGGATGTGCTAATTTGTCAATTATATCACCTTTCAATTTCTGTCTCAAGAACGCTTAGAAATTTGTGACTTCTTCTGCAATCCACCATACATTTTGTTTCCATATATATGGAATATATTGTTTAAATATGATAAAAATGCTACTAGAAATTCTGATTGCTGAACGTTGGTGTGTAGGGGTCACAGTGCCGTGGAGAGAGAGAGAGAGAGAGAGAGAGAGAGAGAGAGAGAAAAGGGGGGTCTATATATATGAGCGATATAGAAGTCATTTTCCTGTCTGCACTTCAGTGGAAATCAGAGAGAACAACTGATCTCTTTTCAAATTCCCAGAGTGTGGTGGTGGGGCTTGAACCCACGCTGGAAGCAAGAGCTTCCTTCGGCGCCAATCGCCTAGCGTAACTTCGGTTTGCTGGCTGGACGAGAGGTATGCGTGGTTGGCGAAGGAAGAAGCTCTTCCTACCAGCGTTTGTTCAAGCCCCACCACCGCACTCTGGAAATGTGAAAAGAGATCAGTTGTTCTCTAATTTCCACTGAAGTGCAGAAAATATATATATATATATATATATATATATATATATATATATATATATATATATATATATATATATATATATATATACACTTCATCAAATATTTTATATAACTTCGTCAAATTGCCGTCATGCTCGGAAGTTTACTTCCTTCTAAGCGGCTTTCATTTTTGACTAAAACTTATTCCGTTACGTTAAGTGCCGTACCAATGTGTATCGCGTCATGGGAACGTAAAATTTAGCGTCACGCTGATCCTAATTGTTGAATGGGAATTATAAAATTGATCGTGATACGCGTACGTCTTACAGATCGATTTATTATTTGGCAAGTGGCTGCCTAGCTCCTAATCACGAACCCGTCTATAAAATCGCCGATGCATATCTTCCTTGGGTGGCAACAAGTAAAGATATGTTCCGCATTACACGTTGTTCACTGTTTTTAATTGTAAATTATGGACAAACATGACTGTATCATATCTTCCTAAGGTGGTAACGAGTGGAGATATATTCCGCGTTATAGCGCGCATTTTTTGTTCTCAGCCTTAGAATTAGAAGCATTCAATCATTTATCTCAACCTCGCCCTGGTAACAGAGGCAGAAGCGAGTTCGCATGCAGTATTCACACATCCAACCATTCCTTGACCCGAATTGTTCAAACGCGTTGTTCTCCATATTCAAGTGTATTTCTTGTAAAACCACCGCATCATATCTCCCTTGGGTGGTAAAGATATGTTCCCCGTTTCATGTTGTTCCCCGTATCCGAGTCTATTACGCGCAAAATAACCGTATCATATCTTCCTTGGGTGGCAACAAGTAAAGATATGTTCCGCGCTTCACTTTGCTTTTTGTATTCAAGTGTAAATTATGAAAAAAATACCGTATAATATCTTCCTTGGGTGGCAACAAGTAAAGATATGTTCCGCGTTATTACGTAAAAAGCAAATATGAATTAGACACTATTTCTAAAACCTCGCCCTGGTAACAGAGGCAGAGGCAAGTAAGTTCGTATACCGTATTCACACATCCAACCACTCCTTGGCCCGAATCATTCAATCATTTAAAAGCGCGCCTCCATATCTCCGCCCCAGTACTCAACCCGCGTCAATCAAACATCAATACCGCTGATGGAAAATATAATTTTTTATACCCCCCTTGCGTAGTAATAACCTCCCCCCCCCCCCGCCCGATCCTTCCAGGGTGTGTAAATGTCTTGTCCCACCCACTATTGCAGCATATATATGCCCTCCACCACTGATCTAAGTGCAGTCCCTCCTATAATGTCTACACTGGGAATCGTAGGCTAGGGTTCCATACACCCCCCCCCCCCTCCCCACACACACACACACACACCACATACACATGATGTACGCACTGACATATACCAAATGATCATAATCTCGCAACATATACACGCTATGTTTGGCACAATGCGTGTTTAGGTGTAATTGCTCTGTACACTAATTTATATCCCCCCCCCCCCCCCCCCCCCCCCCCCCCCCCCCCCCCCGTTCAGCAAGTTTATAAATGAGAATATTTGGAATTATTCTTGTCTATTGAGCCCATTGGGTTCTAGTGTTTGAAGTTTGTTAATCCAAAATGCTTCACGACCCCTCCTGTAAGCTGTATTTTGTTTATTAATTTGTTCAATCCCAATAATCTTAAAATTGTTTATACTATGGTTTTTCGTCAGAAAATGATGTGGTATCGGTTCATCCATAACCTCAAGTTTTATTCTACTCAGGTGGTTTTGCATTCTCTCATACAATTTTGTCCCCGTCTCCCCCACGTACACAACTTCATTGCACTTGTCGCAGAAAATCCCATATATCACATTCCTGGACAGGCAGGTGATTTTTTTGCCTATGTGGTAGGCCGTCCCGTTCTTGTCTGCGAATTGTTTTGTTTGGAGCATAAACCCACAGATTGCACATTTTCTTTCACATCTATCAGATCCCGTCCCTTGATTGTTGAACATTTTATTATGCTTGCTGTGGACTATGATATCTCCCAAATTTTTCAGTCTTTTGTACGAAATCAGGGGAGGTTTTTCGAATGCCAACTTCATGCGTTTTGAGCGGTGTAAAATGGGCATCCGCTCCCGCGTTATTTTCCCGATGTCGGGGAGGCGCCGCGAGTAGGTGACCACAAACGGGACTCTTTCGCCGGTTGATTTGTTGGATCGTTTTTCAAGTAACTGTTTGCGCTGGATTTGATCAACCTTTTCTAGTTGTTCGCTTACAAACTTTTCGTCGTAACCTCTGGCATGCAGGTGTTGTTTTATATCATTTTTGTGGCATTCATATTCAGCATTATCGGAACAAATTCTTTTTACTCTTGAAGCTATTCCATATGGTATCGCTCTTTTAGTGTTGATTGGGTGATCTGACTTTGCGTGTAGGTATTGATGCGTGTCCGTGGGTATTGTATATAAACCGGTTTTAAGAAATCCGTCTTCAATTTTGACTATCGTGTCTAAGAATTCTATCTCATTTTCAGACCACCTTAAATCAACCTGTATTCTTGGATGTATCGTATTTGCCAAAGAATGATATTGTTTCAGAGACTCCAACCCATGCGTCCATACTCCCCAGATATCATCAACGTACCGTACCTGTTCAAGGGGGTGTAACTTCGATGCTTTTGACAGTTTCTCTTCCCATTCACCCATATATGTGCACGCATAATTCATCCCTAATCGCGAGCCTATTGCAACGCCGTCGGTTTGTAAATAATGTCTTCCTTTAAATGAAAAATTGTTGTTGTCCAAAACAGTTTCTATTAGTTTAAGACCTATCTCTGTTGGGAATAATTTTCCTTTAGAGTTTTCTAGTGCTTTTTTACATGCTAATATACCTTCATTACGTGGGACGCTTGGATATAGTTTCTTGACGTCCATACAGTACATTATGCTGTTTTCAGGGAGTGGTTGGGGTATACTGTCCAGTCTGTTCAAGAAATGTGTGGTGTCGCGTATGTAGGATGGTAATGACTCAACGTGTTGTTTTAATTCAGACTCCATCACTTCTGCTATTTTCTCTGTTGGGTGGTTTATTCCCGAAATTATTGTTCTTAAAGGGGCTTCATTTTTATGCATTTTGGGGTTACCTTTTACTCTACCAGCCTGTGGCTGCTTAGGTATCATGTACGCTAATACTTTTTTGTCTATCAGTTTGTTTTTTTCTAGTTTTTTGAGTTGGCTTTTAATCTTGTTTGTTATTTTCTCTGTCAGATTTACGGGTACTTCTTTGTATGTTGTTTGGTCCCCCAATTCCATCAAGATCTCATTTTCATATTTACTTGCATCCAAAACGGTTATTCCAGACCCTTTATCGGCTGGTCGCACGACTATTGTATTATCATTTAACAACTCCTTCAGAGCCTTCTCTTCCATTTTTGTTATGTTGTTTCGCACGCGTTTTTTTATGCCCTTCAAAATATCTTCCCGTACTATCTCTAAATAAAGGTCAAGGTGCTTATCTCTACCTTCTTTAGGGGTCCACGGGTTACTCTCTTTAAATTTATCATTAATATATTGCTGTTTATTGTCTAGGAAATACTCACATAGTCGCATTCTTCGCTCCCATTCTTTTATCTCAACGATAAGGTTCGCTATATCCAAAGTTCTTTCCGTTGGGACAAACTTGAGACCCCTTTTAAGTAATGTTCTTTGGTGTTTTGTTAGTTTCTTACCGGATAAATTAAACACGTTATTTTGCTGATTTATTTTAGTTTCGTTGTGCAGAATTTTACTCTTTATATCTACATACATGTTATTTTGATCATCGCTCATATTCTCAACTTCTACAGATTCATCCTTTATGGAGGGTTTCTCAGACTTTTTGTCGGTAATTTGTTTTGTATAACCCCGGGGATTCACAGATTCGTCCTTCTTGGAAGGTTTCGCAGACTTTTTGTCGGTAATTTTTTTTGAATAACCCCGGGGATTCAGTTTTGGTTCATCCCTACGGAACGCGGAAATATTTTGTGACTGCAAGTATTTGTATTTGATTGCTTTAGACCCATTTGTCTTCTTCATACTTCCAATCATTTGTGCAACCTGAAAATGAGAATCATTCAAAAAGAGATAGAAATTTAATTCATTTGTACTCACCGGTTTTTCAGGTTCGAATCGCACCCACCTGTAATTTTGACCATACTTACAATATACATGAATCCCTATTCCCAGCATATTCACCAAACCTATTATATCCTCATCTGTTGCCCAGCTCTCAATACTACCATTCGTTTTTGATCTGTTTCTAATGAATCCTGATACTGGCCCATCTATATATTTAGACATTATTTTCGCGTGATGTTCCACATACTCCATTACTCGTTTCCGTATTACATGATAATATTCCTCATCGCCTGTACAGATTTTGCTGATGCATCTATAAAAACAATTTCCATCAGCTCTAACATTTTGCAATCCAAACCCTTGCCTTCTCAGTTCAATGTTGTGTGTTGCGATATCAGTGTGGCTGGGAAGTTTCTTCTGTAATTTTATTCCTAATACTTTTAACACATTATTTATTTCCAACAGCGATACATTCTTTCCAGGTAGGTCGATACAGTCTGAATCACCCAGTCCCGCTATCTTCTTATCTTTTGTTCTTTCAGTAAGGACTTGGATTTTATCACCATGGTTCTTTATTATCTTCAAAATTGCCTCTTTATCCGAGATGTTGAAACGGGAATTTATCGAATTTTTTAACTTCGCGAACTCATCCCTCAGAAGACCCAACTGTTCCATGAATTCTAATCGCGTAATATCTACCAGTCTCTCTGATGTTTCATTTAAAAGGTTTTCATATTCCGATTTTCGTCTTCCACTGACATCCGATGTCATATTCCATTTCACTTTGAATCCTCGCGGTATTATATTTTCTTCCTGGCATTTTCTAAGAAATTTTATGTGTGATTCGCGTTTGTTTATTTTTTCAATTAGTTTCCGTCCCACATTGCAGACCGTCTTCCCTTTTCGCGATAATTCCTGAAAATCCGATTTTATACGTTCCTTTCGCGCATTACTTGGTACGACATCTTTCCTTGGAATTCTTTTAGTCGGCATAAACATACACTTCATCAAATATTTTATATAACTTCGTCAAATTGCCGTCATGCTCGGAAGTTTACTTCCTTCTAAGCGGCTTTCATTTTTGACTAAAACTTATTCCGTTACGTTAAGTGCCGTACCAATGTGTATCGCGTCATGGGAACGTAAAATTTAGCGTCACGCTGATCCTAATTGTTGAATGGGAATTATAAAATTGATCGTGATACGCGTACGTCTTACAGATCGATTTATTATTTGGCAAGTGGCTGCCTAGCTCCTAATCACGAACCCGTCTATAAAATCGCCGATGCATATCTTCCTTGGGTGGCAACAAGTAAAGATATGTTCCGCATTACACGTTGTTCACTGTTTTTAATTGTAAATTATGGACAAACATGACTGTATCATATCTTCCTAAGGTGGTAACGAGTGGAGATATATTGCGCGTTATAGCGCGCATTTTTTGTTCTCAGCCTTAGAATTAGAAGCATTCAATCATTTATCTCAACCTCGCCCTGGTAACAGAGGCAGAAGCGAGTTCGCATGCAGTATTCACACATCCAACCATTCCTTGACCCGAATTGTTCAAACGCGTTGTTCTCCATATTCAAGTGTATTTCTTGTAAAACCACCGCATCATATCTCCCTTGGGTGGTAAAGATATGTTCCCCGTTTCATGTTGTTCCCCGTATCCGAGTCTATTACGCGCAAAATAACCGTATCATATCTTCCTTGGGTGGCAACAAGTAAAGATATGTTCCGCGCTTCACTTTGCTTTTTGTATTCAAGTGTAAATTATGAAAAAAATACCGTATAATATCTTCCTTGGGTGGCAACAAGTAAAGATATGTTCCGCGTTATTACGTAAAAAGCAAATATGAATTAGACACTATTTCTAAAACCTCGCCCTGGTAACAGAGGCAGAGGCAAGTAAGTTCGTATACCGTATTCACACATCCAACCACTCCTTGGCCCGAATCATTCAATCATTTAAAAGCGCGCCTCCATATCTCCGCCCCAGTACTCAACCCGCGTCAATCAAACATCAATACCGCTGATGGAAAATATAATTTTTTATACCCCCCTTGCGTAGTAATAACCTCCCCCCCCCCCCCCGCCCGATCCTTCCAGGGTGTGTAAATGTCTTGTCCCACCCACTATTGCAGCATATATATGCCCTCCACCACTGATCTAAGTGCAGTCCCTCCTATAATGTCTACACTGGGAATCGTAGGCTAGGGTTCCATACACCCCCCCCCCCCCCCACACACACACACACACACACCACATACACATGATGTACGCACTGACATATACCAAATGATCATAATCTCGCAACATATACACGCTATGTTTGGCACAATGCGTGTTTAGGTGTAATTGCTCTGTACACTAATTTATACCCCCCCCCCCCCCCCCCCCCGTTCAGCAAGTTTATAAATGAGAATATTTGGAATTATTCTTGTCTATTGAGCCCATTGGGTTCTAGTGTTTGAAGTTTGTTAATCCAAAATGCTTCACGACCCCTCCTGTAAGCTGTATTTTGTTTATTAATTTGTTCAATCCCAATAATCTTAAAATTGTTTATACTATGGTTTTTCGTCAGAAAATGATGTGGTATCGGTTCATCCATAACCTCAAGTTTTATTCTACTCAGGTGGTTTTGCATTCTCTCATACAATTTTGTCCCCGTCTCCCCCACGTACACAACTTCATTGCACTTGTCGCAGAAAATCCCATATATCACATTCCTGGACAGGCAGGTGATTTTTTTGCCTATGTGGTAGGCCGTCCCGTTCTTGTCTGCGAATTGTTTTGTTTGGAGCATAAACCCACAGATTGCACATTTTCTTTCACATCTATCAGATCCCGTCCCTTGATTGTTGAACATTTTATTATGCTTGCTGTGGACTATGATATCTCCCAAATTTTTCAGTCTTTTGTACGAAATCAGGGGAGGTTTTTCGAATGCCAACTTCATGCGTTTTGAGCGGTGTAAAATGGGCATCCGCTCCCGCGTTATTTTCCCGATGTCGGGGAGGCGCCGCGAGTAGGTGACCACAAACGGGACTCTTTCGCCGGTTGATTTGTTGGATCGTTTTTCAAGTAACTGTTTGCGCTGGATTTGATCAACCTTTTCTAGTTGTTCGCTTACAAACTTTTCGTCGTAACCTCTGGCATGCAGGTGTTGTTTTATATCATTTTTGTGGCATTCATATTCAGCATTATCAGAACAAATTCTTTTTACTCTTGAAGCTATTCCATATGGTATCGCTCTTTTAGTGTTGATTGGGTGATCTGACTTTGCGTGTAGGTATTGATGCGTGTCCGTGGGTTTTGTATATAAACCGGTTTTAAGAAATCCGTCTTCAATTTTGACTATCGTGTCTAAGAATTCTATCTCATTTTCAGACCACCTTAAATCAACCTGTATTCTTGGATGTATCGTATTTGCCAAAGAATGATATTGTTTCAGAGACTCCAACCCATGCGTCCATACTCCCCAGATATCATCAACGTACCGTACCTGTTCAAGGGGGTGTAACTTCGATGCTTTTGACAGTTTCTCTTCCCATTCACCCATAAATGTGCACGCATAATTCATCCCTAATCGCGAGCCTATTGCAACGCCGTCGGTTTGTAAATAATGTCTTCCTTTAAATGAAAAATTGTTGTTGTCCAAAACAGTTTCTATTAGTTTAAGACCTATCTCTGTTGGGAATAATTTTCCTTTAGAGTTTTCTAGTGCTTTTTTACATGCTAATATACCTTCATTACGTGGGACGCTTGGATATAGTTTCTTGACGTCCATACAGTACATTATGCTGTTTTCAGGGAGTGGTTGGGGTATACTGTCCAGTCTGTTCAAGAAATGTGTGGTGTCGCGTATGTAGGATGGTAATGACTCAACGTGTTGTTTTAATTCAGACTCCATCACTTCTGCTATTTTCTCTGTTGGGTGGTTTATTCCCGAAATTATTGTTCTTAAAGGGGCTTCATTTTTATGCATTTTGGGGTTACCTTTTACTCTACCAGCCTGTGGCTGCTTAGGTATCATGTACGCTAATACTTTTTTGTCTATCAGTTTGTTTTTTTCTAGTTTTTTGAGTTGGCTTTTAATCTTGTTTGTTATTTTCTCTGTCAGATTTACGGGTACTTCTTTGTATGTTGTTTGGTCCCCCAATTCCATCAAGATCTCATTTTCATATTTACTTGCATCCAAAACGGTTATTCCAGACCCTTTATCGGCTGGTCGCACGACTATTGTATTATCATTTAACAACTCCTTCAGAGCCTTCTCTTCCATTTTTGTTATGTTGTTTCGCACGCGTTTTTTTATGCCCTTCAAAATATCTTCCCGTACTATCTCTAAATAAAGGTCAAGGTGCTTATCTCTACCTTCTTTAGGGGTCCACGGGTTACTCTCTTTAAATTTATCATTAATATATTGCTGTTTATTGTCTAGGAAATACTCACATAGTCGCATCCTTCGCTCCCATTCTTTTATCTCAACGATAAGGTTCGCTATATCCAAAGTTCTTTCCGTTGGGACAAACTTGAGACCCCTTTTAAGTAATGTTCTTTGGTGTTTTGTTAGTTTCTTACCGGATAAATTAAACACGTTATTTTGCTGATTTATTTTAGTTTCGTTGTGCAGAATTTTACTCTTTATATCTACATACATGTTATTTTGATCATCGCTCATATTCTCAACTTCTACAGATTCATCCTTTATGGAGGGTTTCTCAGACTTTTTGTCGGTAATTTGTTTTGTATAACCCCGGGGATTCACAGATTCGTCCTTCTTGGAAGGTTTCGCAGACTTTTTGTCGGTAATTTTTTTTGAATAACCCCGGGGATTCAGTTTTGGTTCATCCCTACGGAACGCGGAAATATTTTGTGACTGCAAGTATTTGTATTTGATTGCTTTAGACCCATTTGTCTTCTTCATACTTCCAATCATTTGTGCAACCTGAAAATGAGAATCATTCAAAAAGAGATAGAAATTTAATTCATTTGTACTCACCGGTTTTTCAGGTTCGAATCGCACCCACCTGTAATTTTGACCATACTTACAATATACATGAATCCCTATTCCCAGCATATTCACCAAACCTATTATATCCTCATCTGTTGCCCAGCTCTCAATACTACCATTCGTTTTTGATCTGTTTCTAATGAATCCTGATACTGGCCCATCTATATATTTAGACATTATTTTCGCGTGATGTTCCACATACTCCATTACTCGTTTCCGTATTACATGATGATATTCCTCATCGCCTGTACAGATTTTGCTGATGCATCTATAAAAACAATTTCCATCAGCTCTAACATTTTGCAATCCAAACCCTTGCCTTCTCAGTTCAATGTTGTGTGTTGCGATATCAGTGTGGCTGGGAAGTTTCTTCTGTAATTTTATTCCTAATACTTTTAACACATTATTTATTTCCAACAGCGATACATTCTTTCCAGGTAGGTCGATACAGTCTGAATCACCCAGTCCCGCTATCTTCTTATCTTTTGTTCTTTCAGTAAGGACTTGGATTTTATCACCATGGTTCTTTATTATCTTCAAAATTGCCTCTTTATCCGAGATGTTGAAACGGGAATTTATCGAATTTTTTAACTTCGCGAACTCATCCCTCAGAAGACCCAACTGTTCCTCGAATTCTAATCGCGTAATATCTACCAGTCTCTCTGATGTTTCATTTAAAAGGTTTTCATATTCCGATTTTCGTCTTCCACTGACATCCGATGTCATATTCCATTTCACTTTGAATCCTCGCGGTATTATATTTTCTTCCTGGCATTTTCTAAGAAATTTTATGTGTGATTCGCGTTTGTTTATTTTTTCAATTAGTTTCCGTCCCACATTGCAGACCGTCTTCCCTTTTCGCGATAATTCCTGAAAATCCGATTTTATACGTTCCTTTCGCGCATTACTTGGTACGACATCTTTCCTTGGAATTCTTTTAGTCGGCATAAACATACACTTCATCAAATATTTTATATAACTTCGTCAAATTGCCGTCATGCTCGGAAGTTTACTTCCTTCTAAGCGGCTTTCATTTTTGACTAAAACTTATTCCGTTACGTTAAGTGCCGTACCAATGTGTATCGCGTCATGGGAACGTAAAATTTAGCGTCACGCTGATCCTAATTGTTGAATGGGAATTATAAAATTGATCGTGATACGCGTACGTCTTACAGATCGATTTATTATTTGGCAAGTGGCTGCCTAGCTCCTAATCACGAACCCGTCTATAAAATCGCCGATGCATATCTTCCTTGGGTGGCAACAAGTAAAGATATGTTCCGCATTACACGTTGTTCACTGTTTTTAATTGTAAATTATGGACAAACATGACTGTATCATATCTTCCTAAGGTGGTAACGAGTGGAGATATATTGCGCGTTATAGCGCGCATTTTTTGTTCTCAGCCTTAGAATTAGAAGCATTCAATCATTTATCTCAACCTCGCCCTGGTAACAGAGGCAGAAGCGAGTTCGCATGCAGTATTCACACATCCAACCATTCCTTGACCCGAATTGTTCAAACGCGTTGTTCTCCATATTCAAGTGTATTTCTTGTAAAACCACCGCATCATATCTCCCTTGGGTGGTAAAGATATGTTCCCCCGTTTCATGTTGTTCCCCGTATCCGAGTCTATTACGCGCAAAATAACCGTATCATATCTTCCTTGGGTGGCAACAAGTAAAGATATGTTCCGCGCTTCACTTTGCTTTTTGTATTCAAGTGTAAATTATGAAAAAAATACAGTATAATATCTTCCTTGGGTGGCAACAAGTAAAGATATGTTCCGCGTTATTACGTAAAAAGCAAATATGAATTAGACACTATTTCTAAAACCTCGCCCTGGTAACAGAGGCAGAGGCAAGTAAGTTCGTATACCGTATTCACACATCCAACCACTCCTTGGCCCGAATCATTCAATCATTTAAAAGCGCGCCTCCATATCTCCGCCCCAGTACTCAACCCGCGTCAATCAAACATCAATACCGCTGATGGAAAATATAATTTTTTTTTTATACCCCCCTTGCGTAGTAATAACCTCCCCCCCCCCCCGCCCGATCCTTCCAGGGTGTGTAAATGTCTTGTCCCACCCACTATTGCAGCATATATATGCCCTCCACCACTGATCTAAGTGCAGTCCCTCCTATAATGTCTACACTGGGAATCGTAGGCTAGGGTTCCATACACACCCCCCCCCCCCCCCCCACACACACACACACACACACCACATACACATGATGTACGCACTGACATATACCAAATGATCATAATCTCGCAACATATACACGCTATGTTTGGCACAATGCGTGTTTAGGTGTAATTGCTCTGTACACTAATTTATATCCCCCCCCCCCGTTTCAGCAAGTTTTATAAATGAGAATATTTGGAATTATTCTTGTCTATTGTACGGCACTTAACGTAACAGAATAAGTTTTAGTCAAAAATGAAAGCCGCTTAGAAGGAAGTAAACTTCCGAGCATGACGGCAATTTGACGAAGTTATATAAAATATTTGATGAAGTGTATGTTTATGCCGACTAAAAGAATTCCAAGGAAAGATGTCGTACCAAGTAATGCGCGAAAGGAACGTATAAAATCGGATTTTCAGGAATTATCGCGAAAACGGAAGACGGTCTTGCAATGTGGGACGGAAACTAATTGAAAAAATAAACAAACGCGAATCACACATAAAATTTCTTAGAAAATGCCAGGAAGAAATATAATACCGCGAGGATTCAAAGTGAAATGGAATATGACATCGGATGTCAGTGGAAGACGAAAATCGGAATATGAAAACCTTTTAAATGAAACATCAGAGAGACTGGTAGATATTACGCGATTAGAATTCGAGGAACAGTTGGGTCTTCTGAGGGATGAGTTCGCGAAGTTAAAAAATTCGATAAATTCCCGTTTCAACATCTCGGATAAAGAGGCAATTTTGAAGATAATAAAGAACCATGGTGATAAAATCCAAGTCCTTACTGAAAGAACAAAAGATAAGAAGATAGCGGGACTGGGTGATTCAGACTGTATCGACCCTACCTGGAAAGAATGTATCGCTGTTGGAAATAAATAATGTGTTAAAAGTATTAGGAATAAAATTACAGAAAAAACTTCCCAGCCACACTGATATCGCAACACACAACATTGAACTGAGAAGGCAAGGGTTTGGATTGCAAAATGTTAGAGCTGATGGAAATTGTTTTTATAGATGCATCAGCAAAATCTGTACAGGCGATGAGGAATATCATCATGTAATACGGAAACGAGTAATGGAGTATGTGGAACATCACGCGAAAATAATGTCTAAATATATAGATGGGCCAGTATCAGGATTCATTAGAAACAGATCAAAAACGAATGGTAGTATTGAGAGCTGGGCAACAGATGAGGATATAATAGGTTTGGTGAATATGCTGGGAATAGGGATTCATGTATATTGTAAGTATGGTCAAAATTACAGGTGGGTGCGATTCGAACCTGAAAAACCGGTGAGTACAAATGAATTAAATTTCTATCTCTTTTTGAATGATTCTCATTTTCAGGTTGCACAAATGATTGGAAGTATGAAGAAGACAAATGGGTCTAAAGCAATCAAATACAAATACTTGCAGTCACAAAATATTTCCGCGTTCCGTAGGGATGAACCAAAACTGAATCCCCGGGGTTATTCAAAAAAAAATTACCGACAAAAAGTCTGCGAAACCTTCCAAGAAGGACGAATCTGTGAATCCCCGGGGTTTATACAAAACAAATTACCGACAAAAAGTCTGAGAAACCCTCCATAAAGGATGAATCTGTAGAAGTTGAGAATATGAGCGATGATCAAAATAACATGTATGTAGATATAAAGAGTAAAAATTCTGCACAACGAAACTAAAATAAATCAGCAAAATAACGTGTTTAATTTATCCGGTAAGAAACTAACAAAACACCAAAGAACATTACTTAAAAGGGGGTCTCAAGTTTGTCCCAACGGAAAGAACTTTGGATATAGCGAACCTTATCGTTGAGATAAAAGAATGGGAGCGAAGAATGCGACTATGTGAGTATTTCCTAGACAATAAACAGCAATATATTAATGATAAATTTAAAGAGAGTAACCCGTGGACCCCTAAAGAAGGTAGAGATAAGCAACCTTGACCTTTATTTAGAGATAGTACGGGAAGATATTTTGAAGGGCATAAAAAAACGCGTGCGAAACAACATAACAAAAATGGAAGAGAAAGGCTCTGAAGGAGTTGTTAAATGATAATACAATAGTCGTGCGACCAGCCGATAAAGGGTCTGGAATAACCGTTTTGGATGCAAGTAAATATGAAAATGAGATCTTGATGGAATTGGGGGACCAAACAACATACAAAGAAGTACCCGTAAATCTGACAGAGAAAATAACAAACAAGATTAAAAGCCAACTCAAAAAACTAGAAAAAAACAAACTGATAGACAAAAAAGTATTAGCGTACATGATACCTAAGCAGCCACAGGCTGGTAGAGTAAAAGGTAACCCCAAAATGCATAAAAATGAAGCCCCTTTAAGAACAATAATTTCGGGAATAAACCACCCAACAGAGAAAATAGCAGAAGTGATGGAGTCTGAATTAAAACAACACGTTGAGTCATTACCATCCTACATACGCGACACCACACATTTCTTGAACAGACTGGACAGTATACCCCAACCACTCCCTGAAAACAGCATAATGTACTGTATGGACGTCAAGAAACTATATCCAAGCGTCCCACGTAATGAAGGTATATTAGCATGTAAAAAAGCACTAGAAAACTCTAAAGGAAAATTATTCCCAACAGAGATAGGTCTTTAAACTAATAGAAACTGTTTTGGACAACAACAATTTTTCATTTAAAGGAAGACATTATTTACAAACCGACGGCGTTGCAATAGGCTCGCGATTAGGGATGAATTATGCGTGCACATATATGGAGTGAATGGGAAGAGAAACTGTCAAAAGCATCGAAGTTACACCCCCTTGAACAGGTACGGTACGTTGATGATATCTGGGGAGTATGGACGCATGGGTTGGAGTCTCTGAAACAATATCATTCTTTGGCAAATACGATACATCCAAGAATACAGGTTGATTTAAGGTGGTCTGAAAATGAGATAGAATTCTTAGACACGATAGTCAAAATTGAAGACGGATTTCTTAAAACCGGTTTATATACAAAACCCACGGACACGCATCAATACCTACACGCAAAGTCAGATCACCCAATCAACACTAAAAGAGCGATACCATATGGAATAGCTTCAAGAGTAAAAAGAATTTGTTCCGATAATGCTGAATATGAATGCCACAAAAATGATATAAAACAACACCTGCATGCCAGAGGTTACGACGAAAAGTTTGTAAGCGAACAACTAGAAAAGGTTGATCAAATCCAGCGCAAACAGTTACTTGAAAAACGATCCAACAAATCAACCGGCGAAAGAGTCCCGTTTGTGGTCACCTACTCGCGGCGCCTCCCCGACATCGGGAAAATAACGCTGGGAGCGGATGCCCATTTTACACCGCTCAAAACGCATGAAGTTGGCATTCGAAAAACCTCCCCTGATTTCGTACAAAAGACTGAAAAATTTGGGAGATATCATAGTCCACAGCAAGCATAATAAAATGTTCAACAATCAAGGGAGCGGGATCTGATAGATGTGAAAGAAAATGTGCAATCTGTGGGTTTATGCTCCAAACAAACAATTCGCAGACAAGAACGGGACGGCCTACCACATAGGCAAAAAAAATCACCTGCCTGTCCAGGAATGTGATATATGGGATTTTCTGCGACAAGTGCAATGAAGTTGTGTACGTGGGGGAGACGGGGACAAAATTGTATGAGAGAATGCAAAACCACCTGAGTAGAATAAAACTTGAGGTTATGGATGAACCGATACCACATCATTTTCTGACGAAAAACCATAGTATAAAACAATTTTAAGATTATTGGGATTGAACAAATTAATAAACAA